>CAWUFW010000378.1:0-1282500 GCA_963921515.1 Calotriton arnoldi
TTTTGATAATCAAATTTATTGATATTTAAAAGAAACCGCAAATTTACATTGGCAGCAAAAAACAGGCACATTGTCTCGATGATAAACAACAGCAAGGATGGCGACAGACCTGTGGATCACGTTTCAGAATAGATTTACGTACAAGGTTATCTCGAATCATATGAATGCACACACCACTCAGGACAATAGATTGAACCATTTACCCCAAATCTTCCCGAATAGTTCAGGGCAGCCCCGGGCTTCGAAGAGGGGTTCCTCCTGGGTCCCGCACCAATCCACTCCCCGTCTCCACCTCCGTACAGTGGGGGGCCTGGCCTGCGACCAGAGTGCCGCAATGTCGCGTTTCGCTACCGCCACTGCAGTCCCAAGAAAGCGTTTATCGGCCCGAGAGCCATCCAGGCCATCAAACACACCTAGAATTAGACGTAGCGGGTCATGGGGAACCACCCACCCCAGGGTCTGTGTAAGTTCCAGCTCCACACCCGCCCAAAATGACGCAATGACGGGACATTGCCAGATCATATGAAAAAAGTCTGCAGGGGCGTGAGTGCATCGCGTACAAGTCGGGGAGGGCCGCAGTCGGGCTCTATACAAACGTGCAGGGGTTAAGTATGCCATGTGTAAGTAGTAGAGTTGAATTAGACGCAGTTTGGAGGAGGTCATCAAGGTCTTGGGAGCCATGAGAGCGTCACGCCAGTCTGCATCCGCCAAGGGGCCCAGCCAACCCTCCCAGCGAGCGCGCAACGAGTCCAGGGTCGCAGGGCCGTTGTTCACTAGGGAGCGGTAGATCCGCGAAACCCCTCCTTTACCTAGGTTCCCCATCATCACTTGGGCCTCGAAGGGACTGAATTCGGGGAGGGAGGTGGGAGATGTAATGTGTGCAGTGAGGGCATGCCGAAGTTGCAGGTATTTGTAAAACTGGGAAGAATGGAGGGTGTAGCGCTGCTGCAACTCTGCAAAGGCCCTGATGTGGTCCCCAACCCAGACGTCCCCAAGAAGCGAAATCCCAATGCGGTCCCACTGACGAAAGTCCCGGAGAGTTGAAGTCTCACGCAGCCAAGTACCATGCCACAGGGGTGTGTGTTGGGTAAGCTTCCCATCTCATTTCGTGTGGCACAGGGCAGTGCGCCAAGCCAATAGGACTGTCCTAGTGATGGGGGGAAGGATTTGTGGTATGGGGGCCCCGTACAAGTAAGCTTGGAGCTGTGGGAAATCCATAGACCGGAGCTCAACCTGGTACGTCGGGTCGGACCAGCCACCGGCGAACCATTCATGAACTACTATGAGTCTCGTGGCCAGGTAGTACAGGTGAAGATTGGTCACACCCATGCCACCATCGTAAGGGGGTATCCGGCAGTGAGCCAGGGACATAAAAATCGGGTGAGGAGACCATCAATTTCGCGGAACCAGCTCCCCGGGAGGTGAAAGGTTATGTTTTGGAGAATATATAAAAAGCGGGGGAGAACCATCATTTTAAAAAGCGCACTCCTGCCAAGGGGATTGAGAGGAAGGGATTGCCATCGCTTGAGGTCCGCCTTGGCCTTGGTAACCAGGGGCATGAGGTTAAGGGCCCATTCAAGTTCCGGGAGCAAGGTGATCCAGACTCCCAGGTATTTGAAGGATTGCCTACGCAGGAGAATGGTTGTTTGCCAATCGAAACAGGCACGTGACGGGTGGAGAGGAACCAGAGTGGATTTCGCCGGGTTGAGCCGTAAGCCAGAGACTCGCTCAAAGGTGGAGAGGGCGTCCATGCATCGCGGGCCAGAGTCCTCTGGATCCGCTAGGAATAAGAGGACATCGTCGGCATAAAGGGCGATCTTGTCGACCTGATAGGGGTCCCAGGCCCATCCCCGGATGCGGGGATCTTAGCGTATGAGAGAGGCCAGGGGTTCCATTGCTAGCGCAAATAAAAGCGGCGAGAGTGGGCAGCCTTGGCGGGTGCCCCTCTGGATTGGGAATGCCTCCGAAAGCACGCCGTTAATTAGGACCTGTGCTTTAGGGCTGGAATATAGAACCCGTATGAAACGTCTGAATGGGAGGCCAAATCCCATCACCTCCAGCATGTCTTCCAGATAGCTCCAGTCCAGTGTATCAAATGCTTTTTCAAAGTCAATGAAAAGCAGGGTCAAGTACGGGGTGAGCTGATGGCGATGTGCGAGGGCGAGGTGTAGACGGCGTATTCAATGGTGGGTACCTCGGGCAGGCATGAAGCCACATTGGTCTGGATGGACCAAGTCATGCAAGAGGGGGCGGAAGCGTTGGGCCAAGGCAGTGGCAAAGATTTTCACCTCGGTGTTGATGAGGGAAATGGTTCGGTAGTCCGCGCAGGAGACGGAAGGCGGTTGTGTCTTCGGAAGAACCACAATAGTGGCCACGTCGGTCTCCGGGGGGAAAGACCCCGTGTCCACCGCTTGGTGGAACAGATCCACCAGGTTCGGAACCAACAGGTCGCGGTAGGTCGCGTAATATTCTTGAGGGTATCCATCCGGCCCTGGCGTCCTACCGGAGTGCAAGAGTGAGATGGCTCTTTGTATCTCCTCCGGGGCAAGGGGGAGGTCCAGAGACTCCGAGACTGCCTGGGGAAGACGGGGCAGCTGAGTCGCTGTCTCTGACAGCAGTGCGGCTAGGGAGGCCTCGGGAGGCCGGACCGCATAAAGGTGGGCATAGTAGCCTGCAAAGGCTTGGGCGATAGCATGTGAGGCGAAGCGGTGAACGCCGGCTGCGTCGCAGACCTCGGGGATTATACGATTGGCTTTGGGATAGGAGATTAGATTATGGAGTAGCTTGCCATTTTTGTCCCCCCAGCCGTATACCCGCGCCACCGAGGAGCGCCATAACATTTTAGCTCATTCTAGAGAGATCTGACAGATCTCCTCACGGAGCAGTGCAAGCTGTCGGGTGGAGCCCTCGCTCTCGGCAGAAGCCTGGGCTGATTCCAACCGGGCCACCTGGGCCTCGAGCTGCATCAGGTGGGCGGTCTGGGCCGTGCGCTTTGCGTGGACCAGGCCTCTAGCCACGCCCCGTATAGTAGCCTTGCCGGCCTCCCACAATGTTCCCTGAGAGGGAACCGATCCCTTGTTAATTAATAAGTATTGCTGCAGTTCTTGCCTAAGGGCCTCAACTAATTCCGCATCCTGCAGAAACCAAGCGTTCATCCGCCAGATCGTGCGAACCCCATTGGGGGGGACGCCCGAGGTGGAGGGAGACAGAGGAGTGATCGGAAATAACACGTGGAAGGATAGTGACCCCGGACACCAACTGACAATCGGTGGCTGGCAACAGGAGCAAGTCAATACGGGAGTGTGTGCGGTGGGCCGCCGAAGTATGGGTATATTGTTCTCGGCGGGGGTTCCATATCCGCCAGACATCGCAGAGACCCAGGGCAGAGGACCAATCAAGGAAGCGCTTAGCAGAAGCAAGATGGGTCACAGAGGGAGCACGTGTCGTGTCGCAAGGAGGTTGCATAACAGCGTTGAAGTCGCCCCCGATGACCGTCAGACCCTGAGGGAAAGTCGAGATCAGTAGTGTGAGGCGGCGAAGGGCAGAGGGCATAGCGGCAGGGAGAATGTATACACACAGGATATTAAGCAGATGACTCTCAATCTTACCAGTTAAGGCCACATAGCGCCCTTGCGCGTCAGTCTCAGCCTGTATCGGAGTAAAGGGGAGACCTTTGCGAGTCAGTATGGCCACACCCCGGGAGCCCCGTGTGAACCCGGAATGCCAGACCCTATCAAACCCATATCGGGCGAGGAAGGTGCATTGAGTGCCCAGAAGGTGCGTTTCCTGTAGGAAGAGAATATCGGGCGCTTGGTGTTGGGCGCTGCGAAGAACTGCAGTTCATTTTATACGATCTAATAGGCCATTGACGTTCCAGGACAGAATGTGGAGGGGTCTATTAAGAGTTGACATCGTCTGCTTGGCCGACGTGTGTGTGGATCGGCTCGGATGGACCCGGATCCCAGGGGAGGGAACAACCCGCAGCCAGGGTATGGGGATAGAGCCCGTGTACAACCATAGGTCGCTTGTCAGTGGTAGTGGCGTGTGTGCGCAGGGAGCTGCCAAGAAGAACGAAGAACATTGGCCCGAACAAGGCCCAGAACAGAAAACAATCGGGAGACAACGGTCCTCCCATCCCCCCCCCCTGCCCCCCAACACCCCCCACCCTACACTTCTGGAATTGAAGCATCTGTCGCCCTACGAAGGAATACAACAAAACAAAAATACAAACAAATCTGAGTGCTAAGCTAAAACGATTAGCGGAGCATGACTGTGGCAGATATGGACCCCTCCATGCAGACGGATGTGCTAACGTTAACAGCTGCAAGACAAATTAATAAGCAGTTTATGGACCCCAATCCGCTAGGCCTCGGAGGTCAGACCTCATCCTCCCCCCGGACCCCCAAAGTGCAGGGCTCCTGGACAAGTCAGAGTCAGATATGGCAGGGCGCATTGTTTCGGGGGGGTCTGGGATCCGACTCAGATCAATAAAGGAACCAGTCAGGCTGAGAGACCCAGATATCCGAGGCAATTCAGAGGTATTAGACGATTGGGGCACTGCCTCCGGTGAACGTGAGACCCCGCCACGGCGGTCACCCTTCTTGCGGGACCGAGTACGGCGCCGCTGTGGCTTGGGAAGGGTTGGTTGAGGCTGCGTAGGTTCCCGTCTAACAGGGGGAGAGGCAGGACGATTCCGGAGAGGGCGCTCCTCCATAAGCCAGGTCCAGGCCGCTTGGGGGGCATCAAAAAAGATTGTCTTGGCCTGAAAAACAACTCTAAGCCGGGCCGGAAAGAGGAGACCATACCGTAGACCCAGACTCCGAAGCTTCTGTTTGACGTCGTCGTAAGTTCGCCGTTGGGCCTGCACCTCTTTGGTATAGTCCGGGAAGAGCATGATCTTATTGTTCTGATAGGACACCGGGCCCTGTGTCCTCGCCGCCCTAAGGATAGCGTCCCTGTCCCAGAAGTTGAGGACTCTCATGATGATGGGCCATGGCGGAGCCCCAGGCGGGGGCCGGGGAGCCAGGGAGCGATGGGCGCGCTCGATCGCAAACCACAGAGATAGTGACTCCTTGGGCATCCAAGATCTCACCCAGGTCTCCACGAATGTGTCCGCTCTGCCCTGTTCAGCCCCCTCGGGAAATCCTACGAGGCGTAGGTTATTCCTCCTCGACCTATTTTCGGCGTCTTCGGCCCGACGGTGAAGTTCCGAGGTCTGAGTCTGGAGGCGGGCCACCTGGGTCTTGAGTTGGCCTATGTCGTCCTCGGCCGTGGAGATACGTGATTCCGCCTCAGAGATCCGGGCCGTGGCGTTACGCAGGTCCTGATGAATAAGGGCCATGTCCACCTTCACCTCGCCAATCTTGTTCTCCACCGAAGCCTGCGAGGCGCCGATTGCTTGGAGTATAGTGGAGAGATCTCCCCCAGTGGGGCCAGGGGTGTTTGACGCCCCCCCTCCAGGATCCCGGTCGTTGGTGGTATATTGGTCCATTTTGGTTTGGGTCTGTGGGGCATTAGTCTTTGGGGCACGGTCCCTGCCCATCGTTACCGAGAATGGGGGCGCTGCCGCCGGACGGGCGGGGGGAGGCAGTCAACAGACCCGGAGAGGGAGGGAGCCGACACCCAGACCGTCAATACTCAGGCCCGGGCGTCAAGGCCAAACCCAAACCCCCAAGTCCTCCTGGCCCACAAGGGCCAGTCAGCACGAATCTGGAGACCCCTCTCCTGTCTCCGCCCGATGTGACGATCGAAAAAGGATGGCACCACCTCCCCGTCTCAAGATGGGCGGCAATGGAATGGTGGGGGGGGCCCGGGAAGCCGGTCCGCTGCCCCACCACGCAGTCAGCTGAAATCCGATCCTGCCACCCCGAGCGTGCAGCAGGCAGGGGTCCGGCGCCGCTCGATGGAGGCGGCCGAGGGCAAACAGCGGGCTCCAAGCAGCAGGGCGCAGGCAGGTCCAGGTGGGTGGACAGTGACTGGGGAGGGCAGTAGCAGGGCCCCGCGCCGTCCGACAACGACGGCCGAGATCGGTCTCGCAGTTGTGGAGGTCCTTCTGGACCAGTGGAGGAGGTCAGGGGGAGAAAGGGAAAGGCCTGGTTCTGTGGGGGATCTCGCCGCCGATGTGGGTCTGGCACCGGGCAGGGCGGCCAGACAGGTCTACTTCGTACGCCCAGGTCGACAGTCTCAGGAAGGCGCCCCTAGGTGTGGCGCGTGGCACAAGGGGGGAGAAGGGGTGAGTCTAAGAGAGGGAGGAGGGGGAGGCGGGAGCGTAGACAGCGCCCCTCTGCCTCGCCACCCAACACGGTAGCCGATCCCCTGCCTCCAACCCCACTCACCAATGTTCCGTTAGTGGAGGCCACGAGGGAGATCCCCTCGCCCCCAGAAGCCAACAACCCCAGAGGCGGAGATGAGGCCACAGCACCGGCGCGGACCAAGGGGGGCAGGAGGGTCCAGGCCGGGCCAGAACAGGCGTCCGCAGAGCAGCTGGGTCGCGTCAGGGAGCTGCCAGGGATAGGGTCCTCCGGTGATCCGAGGGCCCCACCAAAGGCCGAGTTCAGTGCCCCTTCCCCGCTCCAGCGGGCCGCAGCGTTGTAGGGCCGGAGTGCAGCCTGAGACAGGCCAGGACGATCTCCCCACCTCCAGCCCCAGGGAGATACAGGACAGATGGGGCGCCCCAGCAAGGGTTGGATGGGGGCCCCGGCGCCCCATGCCGCCACCCGACAGCGGCAGCCGAGTTGAGTGGTACCGCACGCACAGGGCGGGTGCCGTTAAGGAGATCTCAGGCCAAGCCCCTCCGGGGACCTCAGGCAGGCACAGGGGGGAGAAGGGGTGAGTCAGCGAGGGGGGGAGAGAGGGGGTGGGAGCGCCAACGTCACCTCCCCGCACCGCCACCCGGCCCGGCACCCGATCCCCAGCCTCCAACCCCACTCACCAATGGTCCGTCGGTGGAGGCCCCAGGAGCCAGCAGTCCCCAGAGGCGAAGATGAGGCCGCAGCTCCGTCGTGAGTCCGGGAGGGCAGGAGGGTCTAGGCCGGGCCGGAACAGGCATCCGCACTACGGCGGGGCCGTGTCTGGGACCCGCCAGGCGCAGGGGCCCCCCCCGGCGATCCAAGGGCCACTCCAAGGGTCAAAGTCAGCGCCTTCCCCCAGATCCGGCGGGCACAGCGCTGGAAGGTCAGAGTGCAGTTTTCGGCCGACCGGGACGGTCCTCACACCTCCAGGCCCCGGGACAGGGGAGACCGCCCTGCGAGGGCTGGAAGGAGGCCCCAACCCCTCGCGACGCTACCCAACAGTGGTAGCCGAGTGCGGCGGCCTTCACTCACCGGGCGGGCACTGCCGAAGAGGTCCCAGGCCGAGCCCCCCCTGAAACATCCGACAGGCGCTGGATTCAGGATGAGGCGCCAGCGCGGCAGGGCCGTGCTCGCCTCCCGCTTCCCTCCGACTCCGTCCACACGGGAGGCGGGCTCCCTACTGCAACTTCAGGCACCACGGCGTCGTGATCCGTCGCTGGCACAGGGTGCGGCCTCAGGGTAAGTCACAGGCAGTGGGGGGGAACTAGCAGGCCCCGGCCGGGCATGGCTGCCACCTCAGAGCGACAGGAGAAGCTGAGCGACGGACCGTTGGGGCATAGATATTAGGCCCAAAAACGGTACGGCGAGGAGGCCGCCATTTTGAGAGTCCGAGGCCTCGGGAAGAAGGGGAGCAAACTGAGGCAGCAGAGGCTCCGATCCGCCAGCAAAAAGGAATCGGGGCAATGCTGGTGGGGCAGGGAGCCTCGGCGGGTAGATGAAGGGATCCGATGGCAGCTGCAAACGGGCGGATGCAAGGCGGATGACGGAGGGGGTCCGGAGCACTCTTAGAGTGCGACCGCCATCTTGACGCCTCAGGCCACCACACATATGAATGTTGAGAACATTTGTGGTAGTAGGGTGTTTCTAATGTTAGCTATTTTCATGTAATAATGATTTGTAAAAATTCTACATATTTCTTTTATTGAATTGGTGAAATTTTACTATATTTGATGTTGGGTTAAAGCTTATTTCATTTAAACGTGCAATGTTAACTTAAAGGCCTTTTTGAAATGCTTTCTCTCTAGTGCTGACCTGTCCCCTGATTTAATACAATGGTCATTTTCTACAAAAGAAATGTTGCTTATTTGTCCTGTACATGTCTACACCCTGACATTCATGAATGTTTCTTCAATGTGCATAGTGAAATATTCCTGTGGGAATAGAATTTCAGCTATTGCTATGGACAAATACTTTGTTTCTTTTTTATTGATACCAGGCCTATGTGGATTCTCAATCTTTGGTTTCTCATGACTAGCATGGAAAACCATCTCAATGTTGCTAGTGTCCTAGGTGACACCATGAGAATATGGACATGTCTTTCGATAGTGGTGTGATGCCATGTCACTGGGACGATCTTAAAAACCTTATAAAAGAGAAACCCCAAAGGAAGGGCAAAACCATTGATTTTTGCTTCTTGACTATGTACTTTCCTTTTTCCTGTGCAAGAGGATGCTATGCTGATCGATTTTTGATATTCTTTAAGAACCATCTTTTTCCTTATGAACTGCCTTTGCTGAAGCTACAGTCGGTAGCTTATGGACTGAACCTTCTTTGCCGAATCATTTTTTTATTTTCTTTATTTCCTTGTTTATGCTAAAGGACACATCCCTAATGAACTCTAAACCTGAACACATTTCTATGTCCCTTTAGGAATTTGAGTTGTTAAACAACAGACTATCCTTCTGCCTTACTGGTATTAGGACTCTTTAACTCTGTGGCTGATTTTGGTTTTAACCATTTGAGAAAGCCTGCTTAAATGTTTGGCATTGTTATAAAAGCTGTGATATTCTTAACTGAACTTCTGAAGAAATTGCTTGTGGAAACAAACTTTGAAACTCTAATACAATAACCAAATTAATCAAGCCTCTGTCTGAGTCTATTATCGAGTCCAGTTGGTTCTTCCATTTAAACTGTGGTGTTTCCTAATGATTTAAATGCATTGTAGGGAGAATCAGAACATCAAGTGTTGCTTCTTTTGTTTTGTGTTGCAATTGCAGAACTCTAGGTCTGCATAATTCTAACTCGACTTAAACTTCTTTAGGAGGCTGGGTCTTCCTGTTGCTGTCCTTTATTTCTACAGCATGGTCTTGAGAGTGGTGTACCTAAATTTGATTTCAAATTTGTGAGTTGGCTGTCAATTAATGGTCCTCTTTGGACAGCTAACGTGGTGTTTTGACACCTGGGGGCAGATTTACAAGTCCCTTGCGCCACTTTTGCGTCACTTTTAACATTGGACAAGTGACGCAAAAGTGGCGCAAGGGGCTTGTAAATCTGCCCCCTAATTTCCACCCCTCCTATCGGCGAAGAAAGATTATTCAGAGGATCAGTGCCTCTGTAGTAAATGAAAGTGCTGAAATTTGTGTAATCATGAAGGGCTCAGTACGGTTAGAGGAATAAATGAAAGTAAGTGTATAATAAATGATTTTTAGCACGCTTTACTCTGCAACACGCCCTCCCTGCCAAGTTTGCCTATGCTTTCACAGCCTGCCTAGCCTGAGTTCAGCAATGAGCCAGCCCCAGCCTGAATCAAGCAGGCACAGGGATGATTGGTTGAGAAAGCACTGTACAGTTTATTCAGTGATTGACGAAAGTCATGACAAGAAGTCATGATAACATCACTAACGTGATGAACAATACACATTCCTCATGCCTGAGCCAGGGTGGGCCAGCTGTGAAGATATACCAGGCAGTCCCCCAGGCAGGTATATTTATATTGAAATGTTATCGGGAATTTTGATGCAGGAGTCGAAATGCATAGTCCGGGTCCTCCGAAATAAGTGCCGTAAATCACCGGCACAAATTAGGCACTGGTGGTTGAGGTATTTTTATAAGGGTAGAAAAGTACAACCACCTGCAGGATTCAAGAATGGGGACGGGCAATTAATTTACACTTGTTTTTAAATCTGATTTTAATTTCTTTTACTTGAATAATATCAATAGTTTGTAATGCATGTGTTGATGAATTATTGTATCCGATCTGGCAATGAATAAATAAATACAAAAACAAATGATCCTGACTCCCTGGGATCTTTCTACCACGGGGTGGGGGTCATTTTTATATTTTTTCAGTTCAGAGCTGCCAGGGTGTCCTTGTTGGCTGAAAAGTGGAAAAAATCATCAGACCACCCACTCAAAATATGGTGGACAGTCTGATGCACCTACACCGATGGCCCTAACTCTGCCTGGCCATTAGTGTAAGGCATTTAATGGCAGAGCCAACAGGGACACCGCCGTCGGAAACATCACAGTCCACTCAACTCAGAATAGAGAGGGCAGACTGTCTGTTTGGCAGCCAGGATAGTCTGCCACTTTTGTGGTGGAGTACCCTGTCCACGAACTCTAAATCAGGACATATATTTTTAGATATTTATAGATGTTACCAGTGGCTCCTGAACTGTGGCATCCAGTTCCTACAGACTTCATAACTGATCTTCCACCTTCAGAAGGACATTGTGTAATAATGGTTACAGTAGACACATTTTCAATGATTACTAATTTTTAGGATGAGGCTACCATACAGCGCAGCAGTCTGCTTGCGGAAGGCATTTGTTGGCTTTCCTGTCACTCTCATTTGCCTGCTTCTTATGAAATATGATTTTGTTAGAAGTAAGGGCCTGATATAGAATTTAGCAGGCCGGTACTCCATCCCAAATGCAATGGAGTACCCTGTCCACCAAACTCTTGGTCATTTAGAGGCAGGCAGGACCCCAAGGACTACCAGGGTGTGGGGGTCATTTGCGTTTTGTTTTTCAGAAACCAACTACCCACTTTGGCAGTTACTTACAAACTACTCCCCACTTTGTAAGTTACTGTCTCTAACCTCCTTTCTGTCAGATTACATCTCTACTTACCAAAGTTTTGACTCCTATCAGTTGGAGCTGGGAGGCTGTTGAGGAAGCAAATGGCCAGTGGCATCTCTAGAAATCATTTCTATAGGGTGGGCACACAATGAGCCACAGATAAAAGTTGTGGTGCTACCTATAACGGGCAACCATAATGAGTGCCCATATACTTGTGCCTGTGTGTTTATATATAAATATGTAGATGGATAGATGGATAGATAGATAGATAGATTTAAAGTAATATTTGTACGATTTGAAGCAGACATGTGGGCAGATGTATTGTCTCAAACTATTGCTGCTTCCTAGTGAAAAGTACTTCGGGCCTGATTTAGAGTTTGATGTCATTTTTTCTGTCCGTCACTATTAGGTAATCCCTGGTGAAAATGGATAGAGAAATCATAATGGCTCACATACCTATATTTCTTGTTTTTCAAAAACAAACTCTGTAAGTTTGAAGGGCGGAAGTCAGGTCAGGGTGGCAGAGGAGATGGCCTACGCCATTCTGATAAACAGTGGGCTGTCCACCAGTGTCTAAATCAGCCCCATAGACATTAATGTGTTTGGCCCAGCAGCTGCAGCATTCAACAGCTGTGGTGATGGGGCACAAGTGCAGGGACCTGGACAAATACAGCTGGGGACAGGTTCTACTTGCCGCCCCCTACCCCGAGTGGATTTTTGTGATGCTGACAGTTTCAGCAATAAATCTCCTTCACAAATTTGGTGATTTCACTTCTTCTTTACAACACATAGATTACAACATGAAACTGTTCACAATACATTTTCTTTACTCCAACACTGAATATAGTTACAGAATTGCATCATATAGAACACAATGGGTGAGGGCGGAACTTTGCACCGATGAGCATGGCGGGCCCGGTTATATAACTTATCGGCGGACCTACTAGATTTGAAGGTGGGGTAGAGCTTGCTGATGACATCTGGAATCTTCCCTACACTGGCCCTACTGAGTGAACCTACTGTGTATCTTGGTTTATGGCCCAATGTTTTTGCTGGCCCAACGCGACTATTCAGACCGCCAAGGGAAGCTTGTTCACCTACACTTTCTTCAGGCCACTTCCTGCTGACCACCAAATCACCCATTGGGCCCCACGGTGAGACAGCGACAAAGGTATCTTTTTGGATACATTTGCTACAACCCCCGTGGTCGCCCTCCCGTGTGCTACTTCATATCTCCCCCTCACCGGAGGCCACACACAGTCTTCGGCATGGCAGGGGCAGCATGACGCTTCTGCAGGGGACGTACTTTTACAAGTCGAGCACATGCTCCACTGTACCGTGAGTGTACCCGGGCCTCATTGATATTGACAGCGATCTGTACGTCCGCCTGCCATCTTAGCCTGGGCATGTTTGGAAGATACAGGCTGTGCACCAGACAATCTAGCCCTAATATGCCTGCACCACTCCTCAGTGCCTGGAGGTTACTACCAATATCCTTTGCTCCTGGCCTAGCTACCCTCATTTATTGGCTGTAGTCCCTTCGACCACCTCTAGAGACGAGGCTTGAGGATCTCAGACTATATAGAGAGACTTATAGACCTTCCCACCTTCTTTATTAGGGGTGCTCAGCATGGTCCTTATTCCTGGACTACTGCTCAATACCTCTTCCACCTTCACTACTCATGTATTATTCATCTGTGCTCCCCTGCACCAGACTTGTGCCATACTAAACTGTGAACGAATCACCCCGCCTTGCCCCCATCGCTCCGACTCCTATCTTTTGGCTTATGTCGAAGGCCAAATCAGTGCAGCAGCTCTCCTTTGCAGAGGTGGTGACAAATCAAAATCCTGCTAAACTCCTGACTCCGACCATGGCGACTGACCTGAACATCGTAGACCCTGGCTTAACAGCCATTCTGAAGAAACTGGAAAACATAAAATTGTCCATCACCACTGTGAATATGGCACTCACCTCAATGAATGTGGAGGTCCAGTCGTTGTCAGGCGACATGACCAGGTCCCAAGCTCAGCTTACGACAGTGGAAGGGAGCATCTCGGAGGAGGAATCGCACCTTGATAACCAGTCAGACTGGGGCCAAGAAATATGCATCTGCGTAACAAATGCACTGATCTGGAAGATCGTAGTCGCAGGCACGAAATAAGGATTTTGGGGGTATCGGAATAGGTAGAGAAAGAAGACATACTGTCCTTTTTAGGCACCTTGATACCAGCACTGCTGGGTGTAAGCTTTACTCCATCATTGGAATTCCAGAGAGTGCACTGGGTTTGAATCCACACGACTGTCCTGGGCCCACATGCACTGCGCATTCTGGGCTTCTGCCTGCTATGCCAACAGTCACAGCACATTCCTATGGGGACTGAAAAACATGGTCTGTATCAATATGAAAACAGCCAAATTATCTTCGTTGCAGATTTTTCCGGACCGACTATCCTCAAAAAGAAGCAAATTTTGGCCTTGAGAACTCAACTACGAAAGAGAGAAATTAAAATGGCCTTCTACAGCCGGCCATTATGATCATCATGTGCCACGGCCACAGAACACAATAGGATTACCTGAGCGCCCTAGAATCCTTCTTGGATGCACTGGATGAAGCCTACATAGATACAACCAAAAGAAAAAGCTATAGCTCATCAATCATTACAGGATGGACAGAACCCTGTGACCTAAACCAATCAAGAGGAGGAGGAGGAGCATAAACAATGGGAGTCGGTAACACCGAAATGGTCTCAAAATGGCAGACCGAGATCATGGAAACCCTCTGCAGTGAGAAACAAGTCAAGATCCCCGCTTAAGACTTAGACAAACTGCCTTCCTGGGCTGAACCTGGGACTCAAGTACTGTATGTTTGCTAACCTCCCCCCCTTTGTTTATTGATTATAGGTTTGCTTGGCGCCTTACATGGCCTATGGGCTTAATGGGGAGGCTCACTTATAGGCAATGATCTTGCTTGCCACTTGAGATTACCTTGGTTCGAGTCGCAAGTATTACCCCACTGACTGTCCCTTTGGGAGGAGCGTCCCTCTAGAGCAGGGGTTCCCAGCTTAGGAAATGTTTGATTAATGTTCGCACTCTCTACAAAAGTATTGCCGGATTCCTATTATACATACTTTCCCTCTTTGTCGCACCCCATGAAATACCATCTTGCACTCCCTGGGGATGCGGGCACCCCAGGTTAGGAGCCCCTGCTCTATACTTCACTCTTCCCTTCTTTCTATAGTTATAATGATTGCCCCATGTCCGTCCATGTGCATACTATTGATATAGTGCCGTGTGGGCCCTTCATAACAGGTAGTGCCATCACCCCTGCTGTAAAGGTAGTTCATAGCTATAATGTTCTTCTAACTCACTACTGATATAGTTGTTTAGATAGTCTTGACTCTATCCAGTTGGTAAAGCTGGTTCTCCTCCCCTCTTGAACCCTGCTTGCTGCTTGATATTGGCCAACACTTGCCCTCCATTCTCTTTCTTTGCCGTGTGTTAAGGCTCCTGTTCCCAGGCTTACAATCCTCTCAATTACTTTGCTGACTCTCCTTGTTCTTATCAATCCTTAGTTGTGCACTCCAACTTCCACTATCGCGGATCCCCCCCAAGCACCCCGCAACAACAGGCATTCTCAGATGCTGCGCTATTTGAAGGTTACCTCTCTCAATGTCAACCGTGTAGTATCATGTAAATAAAGAATGACAGAACTCTTTTGGTTCCCGATGGACCCCGTAGACCTGTGACATAGGCGTTGGAGGGTAATGAAGTAAATGCAGGTTCAGAACGTTGAGTTCTTGCTTAAACGCTGAAAAATAAAAAGACGTGTATAACTATTCTTCGTGTGTAGCGTAGTCATTGGCGAGTGCCCGGGCTGGGAAGAACGCTACAGTTGGCGACGAGTAGGGGATAAGCAAGCCGTGGATTGCCAGTGTTCTCCCAGAGAGTTTGCCATGGTCCAGCAAACTGCTTGTGCAGGCAAAGTGCAGACTCGACCCTGGTACCTGTGGAGTCTCAGCGCAATGCAACCCCATGTAAAGCTTTTAAGGAGAAAGAATGCATCAATCAAAATCTACTCATCGATGGCCGAGAATCAAATGAAATAATGGATAATCTAGTGCAAATTAAGCTGTAATCTGATGTGCTATGAAGCAGAGATCAACCAGGAGTTTACGAAGAGACATTTAAGTGCAAATGCAATTGAATATCATAATGTTATCTGCTTATCAAGCCATTCAGATACAAAAAAGATTTGTCTACTAACTGAAACAGCTAATAGACTATCATACCATGGCATGCTGTGAAGTGGCCCCAAAAGAAGGGCCGGGTTGTGCTTGGGGAGCTGTCCATAAAGGAAGCGGCCCACCATCAAAGCTGCTGTGTGGGGGTTCAGAACAACTCCACAGATCACCATCAAGATAAAGAGCCCCAATGGAAAGCAAAGGGCGAGGTCAAAGTTCCTACAACTGTCAAGGTAGACCCTGAAGCCAGCACGTCGCAAGTCTCTAGAGATGGGTTGTGTGAGCAAGCTCATCAAGAAGCGTTAGAGAGACCACTGCTGTCCACCAATGGTTATACTGCTACTGCTTTCTTAAAACCGCCATCATCATCAGATACTGCCAAAAAACACATTATTGGCAATAGATGGACTGCTTGGATAGAGACTTTTGAGGATTTCATAGATGAAACAGATGACAAAAAGATTATCAAGTTTCTGAAGAGCATGGCTGGTGAAGGTGTAAAAGAAGCTATAAAAAGATACCACACAATGGCGAAGTGGGTACAATCAAATCAAAGCAGAATTGAATGTCAAGTTCAATCCAGTGCCAAATGCAGATTACAAAAGATACATCTTCAGTCAAGAATACCAGAAAGTAGGTGAAACCATTGATGAATTTGTTGAGAAACTGAATCTCCTCATAAAGCACTGTAAGTTCAATTAATTTAATGATGAGGGAGCTACCCGCCTCGGAGTTATAGATGGATGTCTGTTAGATTCCTTTTGATGGCGAATGCTTAAGGAAACGCTGACCTTAGAGCAAGTCCTCTCAGCTGCCCATGCTGAAAAGTGTGCTAATCGACAAGCGCTGACATGGAGGCCAGAGGTGCCCAGAGTGCATTAGTAATGAACGTGAAAAGTAGGCCAAGGCCTAATGCTGAGAGATGCAAAACAATGTCTCCACAGAAAAAGAAAATGTGTTTCAGATGTGGATTGTCATTTCCACATGACGGTAGATGTCTCGCCATCGGACAGATTTGCAACGGCTGTGGCAAAACGAACCATTTAGTGATGGTTTGCAAGGTGAAGGAAAAAGTAAGTGCGTCACAGCGTGAAGGCAAAATGGCAGACCGAGCGCTGCATGATGGATGTTCGAAGCGCTCCCAATCAACATCAAAGTGTTCCTCAATGTTGGTCAAGTTCATTTGTAGCCACGATGAAATACAAGAAAACCGTGGTACAAGCGCCTATTCATGTACTTCCCGGTGCGGCTTCAAGTGCCTGTTTGCTTAGTTTTAACACAGCTGCTCAAATGGGACTGATATCAGTGAACTACAATATGAATGCTCATCATGAAATAGTCAATTTCCTTCATTATTTCATGGGATTGGAAAGCTCAAGACTATGAAAGAATAGTTACAAATTAATGAGGATCTTCATCCTGTTGCCCAAAAATAGAGACGAATTGCATTTTACTTGCAAGCAGCTGTTGAAAGAGAACTTAATTAATTGCTCAGACACGATATCATTGAAAGCTCCACTGGTCCAACACCATAGGTTTCTCCCACAGTAGTAGTGCCTAAAAGACAGTGAAGGAGCTGTACGCTTTTGCGTTGACATGCGTCAGGCCAACAAGGCAATTGAGAGAGAACAACATCCAGGTCCGCACATTGTTGAAATGATAACTCAATTGAATGGTGCAAAGTTTTTCTCTCGACTTGACTTAAAAAAAGGATATCACCAGTTGGAACTTGAAGAGAATTGCTGGTACATTACAACCTTTTCTACACACATTGGTCTGTTTCGTTATAAGCGACTGAGTGTATCCTCTGCTGCAGACGGCATTTGACTTATCATACAGCATGTGGTTAATGCCTTCAACTACAGTGATGACATATTAGTTTTCGGAGCTACCCAGAAAGAGCATGATAAAGCTCTCATTCAAGTATGTCGTTTGCTAAATCATGCCGGATTGACTTTGAATGCTGACAAATGTGAATTCCATGAGACAAGTTTAAAATTCTTTGGCTATGTCTTTTCTGATGGGGGTATGACATCTGATCCAGCTAAAGTGCAAGCGCGATCTACTGCTAATCCCCCACAGGACATTTCTGTGCTACGTTCGTTCCTTGAAATGGCTAGTTACTGTTCCAGATACATACAAGACTCTGCCATGGTCAGTGCACCGTTTCGAGAACTGACGAAAAAGCATGTTGTGTTTCATTGGTCAATTGATTGCGAGGAGAGCTTCAAGAGAATCCAGCAAGTCATTGAGAATGCCACTGAAATGGCCTACTTTGATCCAAAGCTGCATACCGAGGTTGTAGTTGATGCTAGCCCTGTTGGGTTAGGCATAATCCTTGCACAGTACATTGGACAGCCAAATTACCAGAAGCATATTGTGGTACACCAGTAAAAGCTTGTCACAAACTGAGAAAGAAAGCTTGGCAGTGGTGTGGGGTTGTGAGCATATTTTCATGTGTTCTTTTATGGAAGATCTTTCACAGTAGTGACCGATCATCAAGCACTATTGGCAATATTTGGCAACCTAAAAGCCAAGATGCCTCCTAGTATTGAACGCTGGGGTCTGAGATTACAGGAATACACCTACACAATCGTTCACCGGCCAGGGTAAGATAAAAATCCTGCTGATTATTATTCTAGAGTGCCAATGCAATGCCCTGGTACCCAATCTAAGACAGCTGTAGTTTACATAAATGTAATTGTAAAATTGAGCACATCAGCTTGAATAGGACACCTTTTCTCCGCACGCATTTACAACGTGTGCCATTACACCGCGTTTTTTACTCTGCAAAAACTTTTACAACGCAGGGCTTTACAACGCAATCCATTACAACGCATTGTCCATCACAACGCGATTTACTATTCTAACTCCACCGAGGCGTTGTAATGGGGAATATGTTGTAATGTTTTGCGGTGTAAAGCCCTGCGGTGTAAAGGTTTTTGCGGAGTAAAAAATGCGGGGTAATGACATGCGTTGTAACACATGCGAAGTAAGGAATTTTTCCTCACCAGCTGCCATATCATTAGAACAAATTCTCACTGCCGCAAGCCAATACAGTGACATGCTGAAATTGAAAGACATCATTGCTCACCAGTCGTGGAACCAGCGCTCTTGACCTCTCACTAGTGGCAGGGAGTACTTAAAATTCAGAAATGTCAGAGATGGCTGTCTGTAACTCAGGATGGCCTCATCTTGCGGAGTTTGCGGGGTTTTCTGCACTCCGCGGAGCTCGCGCAGTGCAGAAAACTCTGCTTCGCGATGTGCAGCAGAGTTTTTTCCCCGCTCGCGATCGCGAACGGTAAGTTCGCGAGCTGTTGCTCGGGTAGAATTTCTACCCGAGCGGCAGGAATACCAGCACAAACTGCAGTTCGCACTGCACTCTGCCACTTGCGGAACTTCACGGAGGTTTTTTGTAACTTCGCAGAGTTCCGCGTAGCAAAACTCCGCGAACTACGCCCAGGCCTACGCACCCTTTAACCCCTTCGATGCGTCGGATGGCCCCCGGCCGTCCGACGTCACAGTGGGCGTGTGCAGAGGACGGTCGGGGGCCGTCCGAACCCCGCCCACTCAATAAATCACCAGCACCGTGGCGGAATTCGCGCCACAGTCAAGGTGTTAAACATGTCAGAATTGCCTAACAATCCTTTGGGGAGAATTGTTGTTGATTTTGTTGGTCTTCTTGTGAATGGACATCATCTAATGGTCATTGTTGATGAGTACTCACGTTTTCCATCTGTAGAAGATCTTTCATCCATTACTCATGAAAAGGTTATTGAAAGCTAAGATGGCATCTTTGCGACATGGGGCATCCCTGTGATCTTGAAATCACCCAATTTCCCGCCTTCGAGAGTTCAGAGACTTTCTCAGCCATCTCAATGTAAAGCATCAGAAAAGTACTCCTCTTTGGCCTCAGGACAATGGCCTTGTAGAAGGATTCATGAGTACTCTAAAGGAAGCTGTGCATCGTGCTGCATTAGAGAAGCTCAAACTCAAGGTTGTTTTGAATACCACTCTTCGAGCTTACCGATTGACCCCTCACTCGACTACAGGGGAAAGCCCTGCAACCTTAGTATTTGGGAGAGCCATGACAACCAGGTTACACTAATGGACCAACCTCAGATCAAAGACTAAGAAAGACATTTGCACAGAGGATTCAGGTCGCAAATGAAAAATGAAAATCTGTGCTGACAAGCGACGTCATGTGAAAGATATCACTTTTAAGAGAGGAGATCGAATACTAGTTTGACAATCTAGAAAACGAAAATCTGATGCTCCTTTCGAGGCTGAGCCCTTTACTGTCACAACCACAAAACGGCACATGGTGACTGCCCAACATTCTGGGAAATCTCTTACGAGAGAGTCCTCTCACTTCAGACATGTGGCAAATCACTCACCAAACCTCAATGTCACTGTAGAGACTGGGTCCAGACAGACAGTTGATGATCCGGTGACGACTGTTGTTTCCACCTCACCTACGCAGATCACTGACACTTCGACTGCCAGCTTCCGGTTTCCGATGACCCGATCAGGACGTCTGATCCAAGCGCCACGAAGGCTCATTGAAGCGTTATAAGTGCATGTATATGTATTTGTGATTATTTATTTATTTATTGCAAAAACAGTTGTACCTTTTTATTTAACAAAGGGGGAGATGTAGTGTTGTGTAAATAAAGAATGACGAAACTCTTTTGTTCCAGATGGACTCCGTAGACCTGTGACGTAAGCGTTGGAGGGTAATGAAGTGAATACAGGTTTAGAACACTGAGTTCTTGCTTACACATTGAAGGATAAAGACGTGTATATCTCTTCTCCATGTGTAGCGTAGTCATTGGCGAGTGCCTAGGCGGGGAAGGACACTACAAACGGGTTGATACATCTTATTAAGCAAAAACAAATCCTTGCATTTCTCCACCATGAACACCCTCATGTAGCTCTTCTGCAAGAGACTCACTTTACTCCAGCTGAATGTGACAAGCTTAAGAGGGGCTGGGTGAGCCAGATTGTACATGCCAGTGTCCTGCCCATGACTCGGTTGCAAACCACCAGGACCCCCAACCCTAGGAAATGCAGGGTTACAATCCTAATACACAAACACCTCTCTTTCAACCTATTACACATGAGGATTGACATAAAGGGTAGATATGTCTTTGCTAAACTTAAAATACAAGGCATAAATGTCATAATGGGTTCTATATGTGCCCCAGTAGGTAATAAGTCCACATTCCTCTCCAAAATTAGTAGACTGCTCACTTCCTTCGGTGACACATGAGTCATTTTGGGAGGGGATTCGAAAGTCACCCTTGACCCTTCCTCGATAGGCCAGGAGTCCCGAATACGTTATGACGTAGATAGGAGCCCCCTGTCCGACATTATCCAGGATCATGCCCTAAAAGGCCCTTGGAGGTTATTATACTTTCACCTACTGCCCCATGACATCAGAACAAGGATAGATTATTTTCTATTTACTCTAGTCTGCTCCAACAATTGGTTAACAAAGCCATAATTCCATGAGGAGTGTCTGATCATGACCTCATTGATATCCACATAGAATGAGACTTATGAAAACCCCTGAAAAGTAGCTGGTGACTAAATCTCCCTTACTATAGAGATCCCTGTTACAAACGGCGACTATACTTGTAGGTAGAACAATTCTTAGCAGGTAACGATGATTCAGTCATGTCGGCCTAGACTCTCTAGGGGGGCAGGAAGGCAACTATTCGAGACATGCTAACCAAAGATTCTGCTTTGGCCAAACAACAGACAGCTGGGACTAGACTTCACTTATAGGCTGAACTACGGGATTTTACTGTTACTTACTCCCATTTCACCTCACTTACCTCCCTGAGGGGTCTTCTGACTGCCAAACTTACCTTGAACACACTGCATGTGACTGAATGGGGAAAAAAACTTTTTTGTATCCGACAAAGACATTACGAATGGGGAGAGAAGGCGGGCAGCGCATTGGCTACTCAACTTTGGCAACTGGACTCGTCCAGGGCGATTCCAACCCTCCATAGCTCTGGCAGGACTCTCCTTACACTCCCTACGGACATAACCAAATAATTATAGAAGTATTATGACTCTCTATATGTCTCTGACACCCACCCCGGACTGAAATACAAAAGCGCTTTCTTCCAGCACTTACAATTGCTGAAACTTAGCCCTGTGCAGCCTAACGAGTTGGAAGGAAAAATGTCAGTTAGGCAATCACAAAGGCAATTGATAGGATGGCAACTGGCAGGATGCCAGAGGATGATGGCTTCCCAATAGAAATTAATAAAATGACTAAACTGTTTACTGTCACCCTCTTAGTTGCAGTGTTCAAAAAAGCACTTGAGAAGGGCCACCTTAATGAAGACTTTCTAAGAGTCAAGATCTCAGTGATTCCCAAACCGTGCAAGGACCCACTAAAATGTTCCAACTACAGGCCTATCTTCCTAATCAATATTGAAATGAAAATTCTTGCCAATGTCTTGGTGAATCACCTGAATAAAGTTCACTTGCTACTAAATCATCACTCCCAAGTGGGTTTTGTACATGTGTGCTCTTCAACTAATCATTCCCGCACCCTCTTCCACAAACTTTGGCAAGTGCAAGACCAACCAAAAAACAAGGTCCTTCTTTCCTTGAACCCAATAAGGCCTTCGATCAGGTGGAATGGGGCTACCTGTTTCAAACTATGGACCGAATGGGAATAGGACATGACTACCTCACATTGACCAAGGGACTCGCTGTTCCTGTTTGCCATCCGAGCCAATATTCAAATTCAGGGGATAGTGGCGTCAGCTGGGGAAAACAGGGCATTCTACTATGCTGATGATATTCTGTTGATCCTCTCACACCCCTTAGACTCAGCCTACTCCCTAATGACTCAATTGAACTCCTTTTCCACTTTATCAGGATACAACATTTACTGGTCTAAATGTGAAGACCTGCCACTAACCCATACCGCTACTAGATCTGTCCTGGGGGACTTACCATTTGTATGGCTACGAAGAAAATTTAAATACCTAGGAATCTATATCAATGAGGGTCTGTAAGGAAATGATGCTGGATAATAACTTACTGATTTTCAAAAAAATTAAATGGGACTCTCACAGGTGGACTCACAATTATCATAACAGGGAAGGGTTCAAGTTGTCAAAAGGAACACGTTCCCTAAGTTTAACTACGTATTTGGTATGCTACCTCTCTCACTAACACACCCCACCTCAAAGATATTATGTGTTCTATTCCCCAATTTCTATGGGCGAGGACAAACCGAGATTGAGAGGATCTAAGTTGCATGTATCCACCTAAAAGGGTGGCCTTCGTCTAACCCACATCGAGAGCTACTGTATGGAGCAGCAGTTAGCACACTTGGGGGCTCATTTTTAAGCCCCTTGCGCCGCATGTGAATCACTTTTCACATGGGAAAAAAGTGACGTACCGGTGGCGCAAGGAACTTGTAAATAAGCCCCTCAGTTTACATGATGACCACTTATAGAGCGACCCCGCACTGGATCAAAATAGAACAACTTATTACACGCACACGGGACGACATTGCGATTTACCCCACACTTCAATCCTGTTAGCCACACCTCTCAATATGCTTCGAGACATGTGCATAGACTTCTGAAAACCATTGATTGCCTTCACTTTAAAGTGCCGCCATGTTGTAATGCTGACATCACGGTGGGAGGAGAGGAAATCAACTGGTCCTTGTGGAAGGCTTGTAAAATAGGGTATATTGATGTCTTCTCTCAAGGAGCAATGAAGTCATTACTGACCTACAGTTGTCGTACACACTATTGAGACTACTGCGGAAGCCCCCAATTGCACTGGCCCGATCACCCATCACGCATGATCTACACACCTGGAAAGACTTTGGGTGAATCATATCTGGGTGTTATTCGGTAATGAGAGACCACTGCTTCTGTACTGACACCTCCACCTCGCTTCGTGCATGGTGGGAGACCCATCTGGGCATTGAATCCCGCTTCAAGTATAGCGTCTCAAAGATTCTTCACCGCTGGCACTGGTGACATTACATAAGGCCTCTCTCACCACACACGTTCATAGATGAATAGCTACTGCGTTGGGCGTTGCCAAGTTGGGTAACTTACGGCATTGGAAGTCCAGAATGCTCCAGACATTCTCTGACTGCCTGGACATGTATGAGATGGCGCAATTCGCTGCCTGATTTCCAAACTTGGGGCCACATGCATCAATTTAGGAATTGTGATTCCTAAATTGCGATTTTAAGAAATCGCAATTTAGGAATCGCAATTCCTTATGCATGTAGGAATCGCAAAAAAATTGCGATTCCTACACATTCCTTATTTACGACTCGCAAATTGCGAATCGCAAATAAGGAATGGCTTCCCATTCATTCCTATGGGCCTAGAGGCCCATAGGAATCAATGGGAATTGCATGCACAATTTGCGAGTACCAAATAGGTACTCGCAAATTGCGCATGCAATTTCAAGGGTGCCAAAAGGACACCCTGATGCACCCCTGAAAGTGCAATTAAAAAACATGTTGCACACACATGCCCCAAGGGCATGTTTGTGTGCAACATAGAACTTTGAAAAATGCACTTTTGTGCGTTTTTAAAGTTTTCGCACATTACCATCAACTTTAAGTTGATGGTAATTTGCGTTTCTTAAGAGCGTAATCACTAACTTTTTTTTTTGCATTGCATTTAGGGAATCGCAATTTGTGATTCCCTAAATGCAATCGTAATTTAAGTAATCGCAAATTTTGCGATCACTTAAATAGCGATTTTTGCATTTGGGATGATGCATCCCAAATGCAAAATACTGATCGCAAAGGGCAGATTCTGCAAATCTGCCCCTTTGCGACCGCATAAACTAATGATGCATGTGCCCCTAAAAGATAAACTGAAGCTATTTGAGGACTTATGGGGGCCCTTTATCAAGATCTGATTTTGTACTGAGGATCTTTGGCATTTTGTCGTGCAGGGGTTTCCTTCCGTGTTGTGGGCTCTGTCCCTTGCTCCTGGGTTAGCTCCCCTTGGGGTGAACTCTGTATCCGTAACCGTGACAATGATTTGTTTTGGTCTCCCGTACGGTGGCCTACTCAGTACGTAGCAACTATAGGCGCTCACTGGTGTGGGAGGGCCACCCTTGCTGGACTGTGACGTTGGTTTAACGTAATATTAATTATTTATTTGGTCACTGTGGAAGCTTGACCAAGTTTGTGTGAATTCCTAAGATTTTCCTCTTTTTTTAGGCTCTTCCAGCGTTTTGAAGAGACTAATTGTACCATTCTGGTTAGTTACCTGCTTGTATTCACTGTTATTCTATGGGAAAATCCTAACAAAAAAATGCAATACAAGAACACTATGGATGCAAAAGATAAAACAGCGCACACTTCTGAGACATTTTGTGTCTGAATTCTCTTAGTTTGTCGGGGTTTTAGTCCTACAGTGAAAACACATTGACCTAAAAAAAACTGCCACTGTGCTTAATACAAGAACATCCGTAAAGAACCAATACCCTTGAAAAGGTTGTTCAGAAGATGCTAACCCTGCTAAAAACCACCGCTGCTTAAAATCTGGGCAGATTTAGAAACATGCCAATAGACGTCCCGATTACCTGAACTATTGCACAATTAGGCTGAGGATATGTGGACCTGTGGAATGTTGCCGAGAGAACACAAGTGCTCTGTTGTGCACCTGCACATTTCTTGCTTGACGGACAGGGCTCGCGCCTTCTGCCAAGCAGTTGTTGTGCGGGGTGGATCGCACACGTCAACACGTTCTGCGCGACAATAGCGCTCCTGTGCGACTGGAATTTGGCGGTAATTGTTTAACCAACGAGAAAAGCGAGTTAACTGTTTATCTGCCACGAGGAACACACCTGGGTTCAAGACTGGAATGTAGGCAAAGATACGCTATTGTGAGTCTGAGCTCGCTGCCTAAAGCAATGCACGGACAGGCTCGAACCAGGGTACATGTGGAGCAGGAGGGTAATGCGGTGCTGGGGCCTCCCACAAGGTCTGGCCAGGGACCCATAGAACTACTCTTCGGCTGACAGCCTCACATGCATACAAACACCATGGACCAAACTGAGGCCCCCTGAAGGGTGGCCTCCTGCTATATCAGATGAGCTGCAGGGCAATAATTTACACCTATACTGTAAAGCAGTATTCCATTTTTATGATTATTTATACAGCTCTTTCCACACTCCTTGTGAGGCTTAAAGCGCTTTCAGATTTTTCAGTAAGTAGCTACTCCACACTTACCATTTACATAGTGCTTCATAGCCCAGGAGGTCCTTGGAGCGCTGTTTCGTCGGCTTCCTTGTTGCTTTTCAGGTGCATGCATGAAGGGGGTGTCTTTTGCAGGTAAGTCTACAATGGAAAATGTGGGTGCACTGCATGCAGTTTGTAGGTAAAGCAGAAGTGTTGAGTGAGCTTAATAACATAGGAGCACATGTGTTGCAGTGTTGTGTACGGATAGACGTAGCCGTGCAAGCAGGTACAACATATGATTGTGGCAACAACTCGCACATCATCCTCAAATGCTGGTACTTCCAGGAGCGTTGATGGAAAAGCCCTCTATGATGTTCAGCATCAAAACCTCTCGGGGTTTGGTCCTTGTAGTGCTGGTTGGCACTACCCGCCTCCACGTGCTGTGTCATTGGTTAGATGGAGTGTTCACATTATGCAGGATTATGAGTTTGAGTGGTTGGGTCTTATTTTGGGAACAGCCATGTTTTTATTGCCTTTCACATCTAAGACAGTTGTATCTGCCCTTATTTTTTTGTTAGGGTGTTCCATCATGTTCATACTTGTACTAAGAATGAACTACCATGTATGCATGTCACTGTCATAACCAGGCCAGAGCACTGACTGAAAGAATTGGGTTACTATTATGCGCAGTTCATATTTAGGGAGCGTACAACCAGGAGGTACTCTAGTAGCCATGTTATGTTATGCTATGCACTTTGAATTAGGAGGCAAGTGAGATTGGCACGCACATGACATAGGAAGACGGATAATGGTGGGCCAACAGTTTTGAGTCTTGTGGACGGTTTCAAGAAGGCAAAGTACTTAAGAAATCACTACACCAGCCTAGCCCAGACTGCACTACCCTATGCATGCAAAGCAATGGAATCACTGTTTGACAAAGCAATGAGTTGAGAAGCTTCCTACAGCTTTCTACCTTATGGACCATTTTTTGTAACGCCAATGGAAGAGTCTTACCCCAAGATCCACTGCGCAGCCAGAGAATCAGGAAAGTCAAAATGGGCAGCCGCGCCTTTTCTTATCTGGCCCCCAAACACTGGAATGAGCTTCCTGAACAAATACGGTCCTGCACCAACCTGCCACAATTTAAGAAGATGCTTAAGACATGGCTATTCTAAGCGAGTTTGTTCCACCAGACCTCCTCCCGGGCGCCGAGAGATCCCCTTGGGGATGATTCGTGCGCCATACAAATGAGTGTAATAATAATAATAATAATAATAATAAAACTGAATCAAAACCAACAAGTTGAAAACATTTGCTAGAATCTCAGGACTTCCAATTTTGGTGAACAAATATTTTTTTTAATGCGTGTCTGCCCTCTACCCTTCATGACGAACACTGTAAGCAAATGAACAGGGGGCGATTCAAAGGTGAAGAAGTCCTTCGGGATGGATGGATGTTTATGCACATTATTCATATTTGGGTTTTTGAAGGAGTTTGTAAAATCCTCCTCTTTTTCTCGTTCTGCCTGTATGTCTCCTCAGTATAAATTCAGGGTGGCCAGTTATAAATGGTGTTTACTCCATATTGTTGCTGGAATATGGGCAGGGCCACTGGAATTATGCAGCAGGGGAGGACCAATTTATGCGGCAGTGTTGAGTAAACTATGCAGCAGGAAAAGGCAACTTATGCGGCGTAATGTGGCACATTTTGTGATAGTATTACTTTATTTATTTGTAATGTTTAGGTCGAGCCTAGTGCAGCGCGCATGCGCTGCTCTAGGAGAGGGCCTCATGGAATCACTCCAGACTTTCGCTAAACTCGTGCGTGTGGCTTTTTATTTTCAACACATTCTATTGGCCTTTGCGTGTGGCTTTCAAAAATGAAAGCACGCAATTGGCCAAAGGCGGGTGCATGTCCCACCTTTTCTGTAAATGTTCACTCCCACGGCCTCCAGCTGTCGGGAGCGAGCAGCGTTGCGCAGGGTGTCAGCTGCATTCCTTTGTGGATCATTAAACATAGCGCGGTCACGCTCAGCTGGAACCGGACAACTTGTTTTACATGCGTTGGGTGCTTCGCAGGCAGGAGCAATGGAATGCGGGTTGTTTTTTCGCTGTATTGTTTTACGTACCGCGGGTTGCATGCATTGGGTGCTTCGCAGGCAGGAGCAATGGAATGCAGGTTGTTGTTTCGCTGTATTGTTTTACGTACCGCGGGTTGATGCTGACCCAGGCGGCAGTAGAATTTGATGCTCGCCTTTGAAGTGCTCTGCACAGCGTTGAATGGCGCTAACGCGGGGGCGGTGGAATGCGTTTCCCACTTTCATGTGACTGAACACTCCTCTCACTCATTCCGAATATCGGTATTCTGATTCCAGTAGCGCGAGGTATGTGTGCTGCGCAGTTCACCCAAACACGTGTGTTGAGTCAGGATTGTGCAGCTCCGACAGCTGACAGCCTGAGGGGTTAGATCACTTACCATGCACCAGTCTGCCACTCCACCAGTGTTAATATAGAAACGGTTTATTTTTTGAAGTATTTTTGAGCACGACTTAACCTGGTAGCTTTCTATGCGCTGTGCATTTAGTCAAGAGGATACAGCATGGCAAACTGAGAGCAGCCACAGCACAGGGTTCCAGATCTCCTCGTTCTAGAGTGCATTGAGGCTCCTCAAGCCACAAGTGGTGGGATATTCTTGACAAGAATTCCTCTTACCTTTCAGGTGCTATTACTCTTCGTTTTGGCTCTGCTAACCTGGAGTTTCCAAAGCTCCTCCTCTGTCCGCTGTCCACTTTAAGGTTCTCTTCCCGAAGAGATCGGCGCCGCCCTTCTCACCTACGACACACCCCCTCCCCAGCAGCTCACCTAGTTGGCACTTTGTTTTAATCCCCAAAATCAGTGCTCTTTCAAGGCATTCCGCTCCTAAGTCTCTGCACCAATTTGCAGAGGTTCCTGTTTTCAAATAATGAACAATTTCGTGCGAATGGTGGGTGCTCCTTGGCCCTGTTGAGCTTGCCAAGAACATTGCTTTTCATTCGCCCATTGCAGGCTGCCTGCAGAGCGGCGTTTACATTTCATTAAATACCCCCCCCCGCCCCCTGCCGTTAGCAGCCAGTCATAAAAGTTTATACCTGCTCTCATAAATCAGGGCTGATTGTGTTTCTTGGTACATGTTAAATTATGGCGCACATTATTATTACAACAGTTCTCGCTCCTTCGCGTGCGCTCTCTCTCTCTCTCTCTCTCTCTCTCTCTCTCTCGGATCTTGCTGTGGAGCGAGGCACAGTGCTTTTCCTCAATTTGTATCTGCGTAAATCACTGTCAATTCTAGCGTAAAGTGAGGTGAGGGGCTCGAAAACACATGTATTATACACCCTGCTAATCTTAGACCGTGCAGTACAGAATTGCCTAACAGCAGGTGTGAACCCGCTCCGCAGCACGCCTGCCGTCCACCTTGCAATTGTATCCAATGCTTTCTATATTTTTACACCATCCAACCACAGGAAAGCTCAGGCTCCCCCTGCATGTCTCCTCCCCTCTCCCAGTGCTCCCCAGCCCGCACATTGTGCTCCAAAGCCTCTTCCCCCTCCACCCCCCACCCCCTCCGCGCCTCCTACCCAGTTAGCAGCCGGGTTGACATATTGGGCTACATCTCCCACAATTCGGCGATATTTTCCTTAACTTAATTATGCAAAAGAAAATAAAGTTCGGCCGGCAGCCACATTTTGGGCTACAATGGACAATCTACACAGTGTATGTTCAAGTCACACAATTATCCCTTGCAGCCATATTGCAGCCCGGGGGTTGCTTCGCCACGCCCCTCTTCCAGTGTTTGCCTCCCCACAGTAACACCGCAGTCATACATCCTTTGATCCACGGCCTATAAGGGTGTTGCTGTTCTTAGATTCACCTTTAGCCTGCCCCCATAAACCTGCAGACCTGCCCATTCGTTCCTTTGTCCCAATTGTACTCAGATGCATACCTCACTGCTTGGGCGTGCCAGAACTTGTAAAGCCCCGCCCTAAACCTTTTTGCCCTTTATTGTTTCAAGCTCACCCCCCTACTTCCATCTTTTTACCTGCCTGCAACTTCTACAACCACCACTAACCACTAATTAACAAAGGAGGCCTCCCACTGCACTGCCTGACGCCACGTGTGCTCTTATCTTCCCCCCAGTAGTCAGCTGTTCGTCGCTAACCCAGCCCTTTCGCATTCACAGACATTTGTTTGCCTCGGGGCCCCGGAGCTCTGCACCACCCCAGCTAATTCAAAGGTAATTAAGTTAAAGGGAGAGTGCCTTTCTGGTGTTTAACTTTCAGCACCAAGGCAGTAGCAGCGTGTGTAACAGGAGCTGCTAAAAAGGTGCGAGAAAGCTACAACTTCGCCTAGTAATGCTCAATAAGGTTTCTGCTATTCCACATGGTAATGCATGCACGTGCCTACAAAATAATGTGGACAGTCTTCTTTATTATAATTTTTTAACAGGCTACACAGCGGCCACACTGCTGGACAACATAGCTTAAAAACAAAGGCAAAGCCAAAACCTCTGGCTAACCACTAATAAGGTCCCAAAGGCGAGACCTATTGGTTATGCCAATGCTTGTTACACTTGTTAACACTGTCTGGGCATTGGTTGCACCTCATTAGTACCAGTTTGACACCCAATTACAGCAATAAGCAACAGAAAGGTGGCCAGTCAACCTTTACAAAGGGCTTTCCACTCTGTGACAACACCTGTCACTGTGTTTTAGTAACTTTTGAACCATTTGAGCTGGGAACAAAAAAAAGTTGTTAAAATCTGCAGATTGTGCAGCAAAAGTTTGTGGCAAATCTATAAGTCTGCAAAAAACGCCACGGCCGCACATTCGTATAACTCCAGTGGCCTGTGGCCCTGAATATGGGCTTTTGGACATCTAAGGAACCTTTACTGAATGAAGTCTAGCTTTTTGTAGTAGGAAAATGCTATTGTCAATTACTAAAAGTCATGCAAAACACTAACTATGCTCCTCACGATATGCACTATAACGCTTATGAGTTATTAATTGACATTTAAGCATGACTATTTCGTAAATTAAGTTTAAGACGCTTCAAAAACTGTACATGCCTTGCAACCGTTTGGGGGGGGGGGGAGTGCGTCTCGTTGATTTCAGTCACATTTTGTATGTTTTCATTTGTGCCTGGTGGTTTTGGCTGGAGTTTTCCTTTACCCAGTTGAATGTATTGTAATGTTCACAGTGCTTCACTCCCATAATCTGATGCCAATGCATGGAATGGACTGCAGCCCCATGGAGTTCTGCACAGGCTGTGGTAGGCACTGGCAGAGGGCAGGGTCCCACAGTGGCAGAATGGAGTTATGCAGTGGTCCCAGCTGAGAACAAGGACATGTGCACCCATGGTGAGATGCTGTCATAGGAGGAGGAGTGCTGTAGACCCCAGCTGGGGCCTGGGAACCATCTGCACATGTCTGGATGTCGGCTTCGAGAGGATTGGCCTATGACCTGGCGGGACATGACAGGGGACCATGACAGCTATTGTATTGTATCTGAATTTATATAGCGCTTACTACCCCTGACGAGGCGTCAAAGCGCTTTTTCGGGGAGTAGCATGCTACTCCGGAACCCATAAAGGATTAGTGGTGAATTAGTATAGTGAAATATGAAATTAATTTGAGGGGTGGACATGTTAGTCTGTTATTTGGATTGAAAAGGATAGTGGAGGGATAGAAGGGAAGGATTTAGAATTGTTTTGTTCGTTTGTTTTGGAGCTCATAGCAGTAGGAGGAGGCTTGGGATGAGTAAAAGGGAGGTGGAAGGGGATGAGTAAAAGGGAGGGGGAAGAGTCAGAGGGAAGGTTTAGAAAGGCTTGTTTTGGGGGATTGGAATAGTAAAAATAGGTATGAGATGATGCAAGGAGGGGTGGAGTAGGGAAGAGTCTCGAAAGGGTTATTTTGGGGCTCATAGCAGTGGCATGGGGTTTGAGATGAATGAGAGAGTGGAGGTAATGGATATATTGATAGAGGTATAGGGTGAGAAATAGGGTAGTGCATTAGAAAGAGGTTTGAGATGAGTCAGAGAGTTGAGGTAGAGGATATATTGAGAGCGGTATAGGGTGAAAAATAGGGTAGTGCATTGGATATGCTGAATTACAAGAAAGGTAGTAAATAAGTAAAAGTAATAAATATATAGATCCAAAAGTAATAAAGATCTTGGGCCCGATGTACGACCCTGACAATTTGCGAGTCGCAAATTGCGTCGTTTTGCGACTCGCAAAATGTAATTTACAACAGTGTCTCAGACACTGTTTGCGATTCGTAACGCGGTCACAAATTGCATGCCTCATTAATATTCATGAGGTAGGTGCAATTTGCGACCCCATTGGGAATGGCTAGCACTCCCAGGGATGGTGGCCTGCTGGGGTCAGCAGACCAACATGTCTGACTTCTTTTTAAATAAATCAGGATCTTTTTTTTTTTTTTTTTTTAAATGCAGCCCGTTTTCCTTAAAGGAAAAGGGAATGCATTTAAAAAAGAAAAATGAAACGTTTCGGTTTCATTTTTTAAGAGTATGCAGTGGTCCGTGGGACCACTGCCTGGTCTTAAAAAATATTTTCGCATCCATTCACAAAGGTGAAGGGGTCTCTTTGGGACCCCTTCCCCTTTGCAAGTGTCTTACCACCTACTTGAAGTGGGTGGTAAACTGGAAGTGTTTTGCGACCACAATAGCGGTTGTAAAACAATCATACATTGAAGTGCAAGTCAATATTAGGAAGGCACGCCCTTGGCACGTCCCTACCTAATAGCGAGTGGCAAACCCTATTTTGCGAGTCGGTAATAGGTTACAGACTCGTAAAATAGGGTTTGTACATGGGGCAGACCAATTTTGCAGTCGCAAAAGGGCCGGTTTCCCATTTGCGACTGCAAAAAATCTCGTACATCTAGCCCATAGATCCATAAGTACATGAAGGTATATGGATGCATAAAGGAAGGTAGTATAAGTAGATTAAAGATGCATTAAATAAACTCTGGCTTTCAAGTGTTGTTGTACTTTAAATTAGTTTTATTTATTTATATATATATATATATTTTTTTTTTGTAGATCAATAGTGAAGCACTTGTAGATAAATAGTTATAATGAAAATATTTACTTATTTATGCAGTCACTTATATACATGTTAAAAACATAGAATAATGTAACTATCAGTAATATGTACATTTGTTAAGCAGATCTAATGAATATCTATATATAATAATTTATTTTTTAAACATAATTATTCTACACGTTTATACAAAGCAATACACATATATAGGTACATATCTATATTACAAATAAATGCTTATATACAGAGAGCTATGCTGTATATTTCTATCTGTTTGCGTATGGTGGTTATGTGAGGAAGAGCCAATTCTTGAGTAGTTTTCTGAAGATAAGGTGGTTATCTGTGGATCTTATGTTGGGGGGGTAAAGAGTTCCATAGTTTGGCTGCTTGAACAGAGAATGATGTGCCACTCAATTGTTTTTTTCTTGTATCTTGGGATTTTGAGGCGAGGGGCCACTCTAGAGTGGGGGTTCCTTTGTTGAATGTGTTTGGTGATTTTTGTCCTGCTGAAGAGCGGTCCTGTTCCATGTATCGCTTTGTGGGTGATCCAAAGCAGCTTGAACGTGGATCTTCTGGCAACCGGTAACCAATGCAGGGCTTTCAAGGCAGGGGAGATGTGGTCTTGCGGTTTTATATGTAAAAGTAGTCTGGCAACCGAGTTCTGAATCCGTTGTAGTCTTTTCATGGTCGTTAAAGGTGATCCATGGTAGAGGCCATTGGCGTAATCGAGTTTAGACAAAACAAGGGAGATGGTAGACTGGGCCTTGTGTGGAAATCCCAAATGGGGGAAAATTCGTCACATAGTTTTTACAGTAACAAAGCTTGATCTTTCTAGTTTGTCCACTTGGGCATTCATCGATGGCTTGGAGTCCATGGTCATTTCAAGGTTTCTTACTTCCTTCGATATTTTAGGCAGTGTTCCCAGATCATTAGGCCACACCGCGAGTGGGTCATAATGTTTCCAATCGTCACATGTGAGTATTTCCGTTTTGGAAGCATTCAATTTGAGATGGCTCACCGTCATCCATTGATCCACGGCTCTGAGACAACTGAAAATTGGCGAGTTTGCAATGTCTTTGGGGCATTGCAGTTGAAGGAGTATTTGCATGTCATCTGCATAGTTCTAGCACGTGAGGTGAAATTGATTGATCAGTGCTGGTAATGACTTCATGTAGATGCTGAAAAGCATGGGCGAGATAATAGAGCCTTGAGGGACCCCTGCTTTTGTGAAGTACGGTTTGGACGAGAAAGGTGGGGTATGGATGACATTAGTTCTGTCGCAAAGGTAGGACGCGATCCAGTCTAGGGCAGTCCCCTCTATGTCAGCTTCGTAGAGTCTTTGCATCAGAGTGTCATGGTCAACCATGTCAAAGGCAGTCGAGTGGTCCAAGACAAGTAGCGCAGCAACCCTGTTGCAGTCAACTGTGTTCTTCAGGTCATCCCAGATGGCAAGGATGGCAGATTCTGTGCCGCCTCCTGGATGGAATCGCGTTTGGAAGTCTGAAAGTATGGCATTCTCTTCAATGAATTGTGACATCTGGGCGAACGCTGCTCTTTCTATCAGTTTGCCCAGGAAAGGTCCATTTGAAATCGGTCTGTAGTTGTCAGGGTTCAGGGAGTCCAAGTTTGTTTTCTTCAGTAATGGGCGTACGTATGACTTTTTAAGTTCTTCTGAAAATATTCCGTAGTTAAGGAGTTGTTGACGATTTTCCATACTGGAGTGGCAGCAGAGGTTGTTAGAAGAATTGTCTTGAAGGTTTGTGGTGGACACGGGTCAGAAGGGCTGCCGACAGTCCTGCTTGCTTTGACCAGGTCCATAAATTCATCGTGTGAAATGTGTTAGAAGGAAAGGAGAGGCTGGGTTAGAGTTGTTCTTGGATTGTAGCTTTGTAAAAGGGTTAGTGCTGATGCTTTGTCTCTGTTTTAAGTATGAGTCCAACGTGCCTTCTTTATCCATGAGCTGCTTCTAGGCAATTTGGTTTACGAAATTCATTGAGAATTTTATAGAATTTTTTATTTGCACACTTAGCATTTTGAATTCTGTCTGAATAGTATTTTTTCTTTGCTTTTTTGATAGCCGACTTGTATAATCTGTTAATTTTCTGTAGGCAAACTTTGTCTTGGTTGGCGTTTGTTTTGAGCCAGGCACATTGCAGCTTTCTAATTTGTTGTTTTGTTTTTTATCTCTGTATTTCTCCAAGGTGCTTGTTTTCTTTTGTTCTGTTGTGTGGGTTTTAGTGGTATCAGAATATCAAAAGCTTCCTGTAGCCACTCATATAGTTTTTGAACAGAATTTATTGCTGCTAGATCTCCACTGTATGTTAGTTGTGTTTCTAACTGTTCCAAATTGAGTTTGTTCCACGGCCGATAGGTGGATGCATGTAAGGTGGTTTTAGGTGCATGCTTAGTGTTGTTTTATGTTGGAAGGCAAGCAAATGGTGGTCTTACCATGTGACCGGAGTCATCATTTGAAAGGTAACTAGTTCTGTATTAGCAAAAATTACATCTAGGATGTGTCCAGCGATGTGTGTAGGTTTGTGGATGATCTGGTTCAGGGCTTCTAAGCCAGTGATGATTGTTTTTGGATGGGTATATTTGGTTTGTCAAACCAAATGTTGAGGTCACCCAGAACGCATAGGTTGGAGTATAGTGTTATCAGGTTTGCAACTGTGTCTAGAAGCGCTTCTGGGAATGTTGATTAGCTAGGTGGAGGTCTGTAAAGGAGCAGGAAGTTTCAGGAGGAAGATGTTGTAGGAATGCATTTGGTGAAAAGGACCTCACAATTTTTTATGGAGACGTCGTCAACTTTAGTGATATGAAATATGTTTGTCTGAACACAACAGCTAGGCCACCTCCTTTTTTGCCTATATGATTTTGGGTGATCATTTGACAGCCTAGAGGAACGGCTTCATGCAGGACTGGAGCCATTTCATCTCCCAACCATGATTTGGTTATAAATAGTATGTCTGGTTTTGCATCAGTGAGAAGGTCGTTGATGTGATGTTTGTTCTTAAGCGTGAATGAGCATTTATTAGTAGACAGTTTAAAGAGTGTGCTTTGGAGATAGTGTGACTTTGTTTATGGGAATGCATGTCATGGTGTTTTGTGCACATATAACTGTGCCACCTGTACTTGATCTTACCCTGGGCATACCACTACTTTCCAAAGTCTATATTACACTACATGCAATCATAGGTGAGAAAATGGCACTCAAATTACTATGGCTCTACACATACCAGCAGGTGTCACATAACCTCACATCGTTCTCTACTGAGTATTGTGTAAATGTGTGTCCAAGGTGAACCCTTTCCAGCTTGCTTGTATCACAACCCATACGCCTATCTTTGCTCGTGAATGTGGGCTATGCCACTGAGCATAGATTAAATAATGTATGATGATCATGTCCGTTCACAATTTTGTATCCCTTCGGGAGCAGCTGCTTTCAACAAATTATCAAAACAACCATCTGTGAGCCTGAAGGTGTGAAGAGCATTTTCAAGCACATATTGGTCAAAATGGCATTTTCTGAAGACAACAAATGGTGCACAAAGGGGAGCAAGTGTGTCTGCAACATTAGAAGAAGTGAAGAACACAGTGAGCAGGCTTCCCCAGCTGGCAGTGAAGGACCACCTACGTATGGTAAGTTATGTGTTCATATATTTGATTCATACATTCCCTCTTCATGAATTTCCTTTGTAGAGGCATATGATGTATTTTCTCCCCATTAAAATGTTCGCTACAATTTCTGATCATTGCTCTGATAGCCTTATGTGTATTTGTGCAAAATAGACTTCCTAAATTAAATAGAAATAAAACATATAAAATGAGTCAGGCTCCCCTTCAACTTACCCATGTCAGTGAGCATCTTCACAGCCAGTGTGGACTCCAGTGCATCATTAGCCCTTGGAGTCAGTAGTTTTGCTACAGCTGTGCAGTAGGACTCCACCCTCAAGGGATCTCAACACCTATAGGCTTCTTCAGCTTCTTGGGCGGGCCAGGCTCCCACCTTTTGATAGCATTCTTTCTGTCACGCATGGTTATACTTGATATCTTACAGGAAGAGGAAGGGCTGTGGGGTCTCTTTACAGGCACAAGGGGTGGGAACTAAAGAAAAAATGTTTTAAGAGCAGAACTTTCTTAGTTTTGGGGGAGCAAGGGAGATGCCTATTTCCAAGGTGAGAGGTCACACAGATAGAATAAGGATAGTGAGGAACATGAATAGGACTCAGAATATAGAAGATTTCCAGTAAGTGATCTGGCTACTATACGTCTTTGGAGGTTTAATTTTTGAACGAATGTTCATATGATGATACGTCACAAGGTACGAGGGATGAAGAGTAATACAAAATATTTGTTCTCACAAATACGGTGACATATTCAATTATCTTCCAGTTGGTTTAGGGCAAAATGTAGTGAGGTCAAAAATATTTGTGACTGCCCCTTGGTTAATGGTTTGAAAGTTGGGACAAATGTTTAGATCGAATTAAGACAATATTGTTAGAGAAAGTAGAGAAAAGGATAGGTGAGATGGACCAATTGTTTCTTAATCACCATTAGCTTGTCACACAATTATTCATCTGTATACAACAAAGTACTGTGCAATATTTTGAACAGCTGCTGGAGGAAACCCTTTTTTTGAGACATTTGTTAGGATGGGAATGTCCCCTGCATGGCGCCCCAAGTGTTGACTGCTTTTGGAACTATTATCCTGACTTTTTATTTGGTTGTAGCATCATGCTAACCCAGCTAGGGTTCAGAGGCCTAGGCATATTACTGGCAATGCAAGGTCCAGAATCTGTTCTGTAACTTGGAGTGGTGCACCAAGCGCACTTTCATAGCGTGTATAGGACTAATAACCATGCTGTGGGTAGGTCAAATAAAGCGGTGGTGGCAGCGTACCAAGTTTTTGTGGATCATTAGTGTGACAGGACCTTTTTATCTGAGTTAGGGACCAGTTAAAGAAATTGGGTGGCATAGAGGTAACTGTAATGGATGCTGGAGTAGGTACCATGAGAGGATGGACTGCTCTGGTGTCAGGTTCTCCTAGCCCTATCACATAGTTTTTCCCCAGACACACCTCCAGTGTGTCACTACATTTTCTTTCCATGGTTTCCAAAGACAATCCCCACCCTCGATTTCAGGGACACCACTGTCGCCAAAGTTCTCGAGCCTCTTCATTGGTTGAGTTAAGTCTGACTGAGACCCTGAACTTGCATTTGGTGCTCCAGAAACCTAAGGCTGAAGAACTGAAGAAGGTCAGGAAGTACCAGAAAAACGAGTATTGATTAGCTTGCCAGGAACAAGGAAAGAAAACCTAGTGAAAGACAGGAGAGTACAAGTGGGAAAAAGAGAATTGGAGAGAGTTAGAGTATAGCGTTAGAGAAAGAGAAGCTGAGAGTATCAGAGGAGGCAGCTACAACTGGCAAAGGCGATTCCCCCTCCAACTCTGCAGAAGTGCCTGCCAAGGTTCCAAAGCTCTTGTGCACATGTATGTGGAAGGCCACAATGGTTTCTGAGTTTTGAGTTTGCTTCTAGAGGGTAATATTTGAAAAATGTGCCTAAGGCAGCCATTTTAATGAGTCATTTGCCCATAGAAGGAATAGCAGTCATAGGGGGAATGCCTATAGCTCAGCAGATGAACTATGAGTTAATGAACAAGGCTCTGATCAGACAGTTTAGGCTGATGCCAGTTCAGTACCTTCAGAGAGACAAAGAAAGCAAAAGAGAGTGTGGTGTTCTGTTTGAAACTTGGGTTCATGGTGTGTTCTATGGCTGGAATGAGTGGGTAAGAGGGATAGAGGCCAAGGAGTTTTGTGTCCTTAATCAGTTAATGATGGTGATTCAAGCAGGAGTGTGGTGCCCCACTTAAGCAATAACTGTCTGACTTGACACTAAAGCTTGCAGTGTTGTCTGACAAGGGTTAGCTAACAGGGTTAATAAATGGGTGGAGCACCATGGCTCTACATGGAGAGAGAAACTCTCAATTGACTGTTTCCCAAGTGGAGTGTAATGGTCAGGGCAATTCCCAGGGTGTAAGGGAGGAAATTTGGAAAAGGGGATTGGGTTCTAAGTCGTAAACACAGGCTTCTTCCAAGTCCCGAGGGATTACCTGTTATAGTGTCACACAGAGGAGCAAAAGGGTCAGATGAAAAAGCATGTTCCAGATGCACCCATTATTTCTAGCTTATTGACTGTCAATGAGGAGGGCACTCAACCTAGAAGCAATGGACATTTGGGAAAGGGACCCAGATGATCTTAATGTCATCCCTCTAAATACCATGCAATTTGGGATGGAAGCATGTGTCGATGGGAGAAAGGTTCCTGCCCTGAAGTATAAAGAGACTTAAATTACTTTGGTTGAGAAAAAGTATTTAAAACCCAAGGAGATTCTCCCTGGTGCTATTGGCACAGGCATGGTAGCCAGTAGAGGACAACATAGAGTATCCGATTGCAAATGTTGAACTCAATGGCAAGTCGGCCTTGGTCGGTGTAGGGGTGAGAGAGAGAAGCAAGGTGTTGGATTTCTCTTGGGCAATTATTTGATTGCCCGTGGTTTACTACCAGAACCAGAAGCCTACATGGCTTAGACAATATCATCTGGTTTAACGAGAACACAGGACGCACATCAGAATCAGGAAGAGACTAGGACTATCCCAGCTTTGCAAATACCAGAGAAGGTAGTCAGGAGATCAAGGTAGAGTCTGAGAAGGGACAGGCCATACCGTCCATCATCCCAGCTCTAGAAGGAGAGGAGAATGAGACACCCAAAGCAGACCAAGTGTTGCAGTCTGGGTCGCTGCCAGAGCTGCAGGGTTTGGTAGCTGCAGGATGACCTATCCAGAAGGAATTTTGCCAGGCAGAATTTGCGTGCCATACAATTGTAGAACTTTGGTAGAAATCCTAGGAATAGGTCAGCATGGGAGTGATTAGAAGAAATTATGCTCATGGGGAGGATGGACTGATTTACAGTGAGCCTGTGAAACCTGAGCCGGGAGCAAGCAAGTGGGTAGTCATTCCCCTAGTGCACAGGAACATTCTATCTTCATTAACCCATGAGGTCCCCTTTGTAGGTCACATAGCCATAAAACAAGACCCAGGAAAGGTTAGATGGTTTGTACTTTTGCCAGGGATGTGTCAAGGCACAAAGAGGTTATGTAAACCAGACCCACTTGCTGAATGAATGGTAAGTCCTGAACCTGAGGAGAAAGTGGGATCTTCTTTTTCCATGTCTCTTGCTGCCTATGGAGAAATTCCACAGAAATGAGTTGGGTTCAGTCCCTTCGAACGTCTGTTTTGGGTATCCTATGCATGACCCACTCATCTTAGTTACAGAACGAACTTCATAGTTACCGCAGAAGGATGTAGTGGACTGTGTAAGTGACTTCAGGAAGTTGATCATATAGTACATGATTCAGGCAGAGAAAAACCTTATGGCAAGCCAAGAGCTGATGAAGGAATTGTGTGACCAAAAAGCAAAGCTGAATGGGTACTAGAAAGTCCAGGAAGTGTTGGTGCGGACGCTCATTTGTACAAGAACTTTAAAGGAAAAGTGGTGTGGGCCATACACTATAGTACAGGCGGTATCTGAATTGAACTACTTGGTGAAAAAATGTGCCACATGGGAACCAAAGAGGATGCTCCATTTGAACTGGCGTAAGCTATAATGCAAGAGAGATTTCACAATGAACATTCTGGCAATGAAACCTGTGCACAACAAGGATATAACAGATAGCTTGCCAGTGAACAGCAAGGGTTGTCAAACTGAGTCCAGGGGTGAATCATAGTACAGATTGACAAAATGATTGACAAAATGATTGACAAAATGATTGACGAGAGTTATTGAGCGTTTCTGTGGTCCTTAGGCCAGTCCATTGATATTGTTGTCCAAGCAAGGATCCACAGACTTGCATTTTCATGTGGACTGCAACTTCCTCAAAGAGGTAATGAAGACAGGTGCACACCTGATTCCCAGAGATGATGAGCTAATGGACAGGCGGAGTGCTGCTTGCAGCCTGGATACCTTTGATCTCACCAGTGCTATGGACAGTTTGCATCAGAACATAGTGCCCAGGAGGAGGCTGCATTCTCTACACCAGAGGGATTGTACTAGTTTAGAGTTGTGCCGTTTGGGCTCCAGAATGCTCCTGCCACTTTCAGTGCCTTGTAAAATGTGTTCTAAATGTTATGTGAAGAGTTCTGTGTTGCCTACCTGGACAACATTGCCCTCTTTAGGATTTCATTGGACAACCACCTTAGGCAGCAAGAGCAGGTACTAGTTAGCATACAGGAAGAGAAAGTGACCCTCCAGGCAACCAAATGCCAGGTTGTGCAGTCCTCTATAGTCTATCAGGAGAGCAACAGAAGGGTCCACCCATTGAATGCTAAGATCCAGTCTTTATTGGAATGGGAGGTTCCCATCTCCCCGACACAAGTGAGAGATTTTTTAGGACTCGCTGGATATTACACAAACTTCTTTGTCTAACTATGAGACCATAGTTGCACCATTCGAAGCCCAGACATCCAACAAACAACCTACGAAAGTGATTTGGCTGCCATAACATCTTTGAGGACATGAAGGAAGCACTATGCAATGCACCTGGTTTGAAGGCTAGTGAGTATGGTCAGCCATTTAGTTTACAGACTGACGCCTCGAATAAAGGAGTTAGAGCAGTATTGACTCAACTTGATAACAATAGAGAAGAGTGTCTAGAGGCCTTTGTCAATTGCAGACTACCTCCTAGGGAACAGAACTGGGTGACCATTGAAAAAGAATGCTTTGTAATAGTTTGGGACCTGAGGAGGTTCCGGCATACTTGTCTGGTAGCCGGTTTTGAGGTCCAGATAGATCACAAGCCTCTTAAATGGTGGTGGAAGGCAATGAAGGGTGAGAATCCCAAACTGTTGAAACAGCCTATCTCATTACAAAGCCTAGCTTGCACAGTGGAGCACAAAGCCAGAGTGAATCATGGGAACACAGATGGACTATCCTACCAGTTTTACTGCTTCAATGACTGGAATTCCCCAACAGTGAAGTACGGGTCCTGGTTGTCTGATCTGGGTGTTGAATCCGTTGGGACAGGAAAGATCTTTGCCTGGTGAATAGGCTGGGCAGGTACCTCTTTTCTGAGCTCCTGACTGTTTGTGAAACCAGTATTCTAACGTTTTGTTTGGTCCTAGTAACTTAGCATTGGTGCAGAGACCTAGCCATGTCTCATGGTAATGCAACTGTGAAAAGTAAAGTACAATCCACTTACCTTTCCCTTCAACTATTTTCAATTCACAAAATCCTTCCCCCAGAGAGTACCTTCTTTTCTTTTCATATTTGCATTTCCCAAACTCTGAAGTTACTGGGAAACCCCCACGCTATTCGGGTTGTTTTGACTAGGAGCAGTAGGAAATGACATTTGAACTAGAACATGCCAAACCAGTTCTGAAACTTTATACCATGGATCCACATCTCCTATGTGGAAAATGCCTACAAAGTTGGGATCCAAACCACTCCATTTGGTTCCAGTTCTTAGATTTGCAGTGTGATTGGGGCTGGTGTCTGTATGACAGCCAGTCTGCAAGAGGTGAGGCTGCATCATCTCAAGTCTGCCCTTTCTGCTGGAGCAGCTGGCGGTCTGCCTAGAGCCAAGAAAACTGCCCAATGGAGAGAGATGAAAGGCATTTGCCTGGCCCTATAGGCGGATAGACTGTCCAGGAGAAGCCCAGTGTATTCCTGACATGCAGAATAGTGAGAGGGAGTAAGCAGCTGCCAGGTAGTGAAGTCAGGAATTACCAGTTTTTCTCCCTAAATGGTCCAAGTAATGAGTGTGAATGGCAGTCCCCTGGGACTGAGAGACTGGTGCTGCAGGCGATGGAAGTTGTGTCAAAGCCACGGTAAGCACCTTGGTTGGCCCGGAGGCCGCACCTGCTGTGCCATCTCCCCTCTGCTGGCCCATACAGCTCAGAAGCCGCCACAGAGGTATAACCGCTGCAAGTATTTGTTTTGCGCCAGCCTGAACTGCAGCTCCCAGACACAGGCAATTATATGGCTTGATAACTGTATAAGAATGAGAGCCTGAGACGCAGACCAAGGTCTGCAACATGAACTAAGACTTTTTAAGAATAACCACAAGAAGTGAAAGCAAACTGAACTGATAGGCACGTACATGCCTTGAGAGAGGTTGAGTGAACTGCACCTGTGCCTAATCAGAATCCTATCCCACATTTGACAAGAGGATTACAGGTGCAGGGGAACTCCGTTAGCGTGGGAGAGTACCAAAGGGTGTAGTACCTCATGATTAGGGCTCCCGGTTTTCCGTTTTTACTCATTTTTACAGATAAATACAGACAGAAAACATTTATTTTCGTGTCTGTATTTATTTTTAAATGTGGATAAAAACAGAAATTGGGTTGTTTTTTGTGTAATTCTAAATTCTGTCTGCCATGACTGCCAAGCCAATAGCTGTGTGAGTTCATAGGAAAGGGGGTTAAAAAAGAAAGGGATTTTAGTAAAGAGGCTTTAACAGCAGTAGATATACATAAGGCTGATACTGAAAATTGCATGTTTTCATATAAGTGCATTGATTTAACTTCAGTGGGTGTTCACAGCACTGGAACCTGGCTGTCATTCAAGTATGAGTGCATATTTATTGGTTAAATAAATGTGGAAATATACTTATTTTAGATTCATTTTTTCACAAAGACCAAAATAAATATGGATAAATACAGATAAAATTAGCAAAAAATAAATATAGATGAATACAGACGGAAATGTCAAAAAAATAAATACCATAAAACCAGGAGCCCTACTCATGATATCAAAGAGCCTGTGCCATACTTCCCTAATTGTGTTGTGTAGTTTATGTGATACTGTGCGATTTAAGTAATTTCTTTTATTTTAAAAGATAAGCTTTGGGCTCGACAATACGTTATTGTGCCTGTTGATTGACTGTTGAGTCCGGACCTCTTGTCCTTGACAATCCCTCACTGAGAAGCCGTTGACCGCTTGCTACTCTGAGAATGAAGTGTGTAAAGAGTATACGAGGTGTACTAGGCCCAGTTTGCAGAGCCATAATAGGACGGACCCCAGTGGCAAAAGACCTCAACCACCAAGTTTGGGGCCCAGTAGCCCTCATCTGCCTGTTCCCCCCCCCCAGAAAGAGGTCTGACAACATTACACTGTTTAAAGTGCATACACCTAACTTGGAAATTCCCTGACACAGCACTCGAGCCAGTATCTCGGTGGGATACACTAGAGAATCTCTCACATTATGAAATGCTGCATCTTTTTTGAGCTGCTGTCTTTCAGAGTAAGATATCTAAGTATAAGTTGCATTTTTTCAAGTATTGCTCATGTTGTGCATTTGATTCCTTGATCATTCTGTAGTCCGTTGAATGATGCACTAGGCGTGTGGTCGTCCTGGGTGGCTCCATGATGCCCATGCTATTTCCAAGTGCCTTCATTTTGAACCAACTGCTAATAAAAACATGTTTAAAAAAAAACTTGGAAATCTGTAAATTATGCAGCATACAGCACAGCTTGAAAACATGGAGATGAACCACTGCTCCTTTTTTTCGAGCTGTGGTGTTTGCAGCGTATGTACTGTGGGAATTTTCAAGTTAATTGTGTGCACTTTAGACAGTGCAAATCCTTTAGAATCTGTGCATAGTACCCTTTTCTGATACAGTCCATAATCTTAAATGCCATGGACCAGGATAATATAAAGAAATAAAGTTTTGTCACAACCCTGGGATAATCAGATACTGAATAGTGAGGCTTGTAATGACGACACTATCGCAAGAGCGGGCCGAGGGTCGGCCCCGGAAGAACATGCAAACATTCTAGCACCCTCTGGCCAGGCGTGGCCAGAGGATATAAATAAATGGGAAAAGACCGCTTGGGGTCTTTCCCCATACCATACTAGTACAGTGTGCGTGTCCGCATTATTCCACCGCTAGGCCACATGCCAGCCCCCTCACTGGCAACATCACACTGGCGACGAGGGTGGTAACCGCCCTGCGACACCGTCCACCCCCATCTTTGCACTCGTGAACCTACCGTCGGCGCAGGGATCGCTGCGCGGTGGGCCTGCCAGAAGCTGCTGTGCCGTCCATTCGTGGTCGCGGAGCCGACTGCCTGCGCCGGAGCTGCCGTGCCATCTCCCTGCCCGGAGCAGCATGTCAGCAGTGGAGCGGAAGGACACAGCCACTCAGGAGCCCGTCCAGCACCGGGGCTCCTTCCCATGCGTCACGTGGCCCAGCGCGAGTGAGCACTCTGCTGCGTACCACCCGAAGCAGCCCCAGAAAGCCGGCGCCCGAAGACCACACCCACAGTGCAGGTACCACGTGAGAGCCCGGGGAGAGAGGTGCGCATCATCGCCAAGCGGGGAGGCAGCCAAGCAGCGTCCGCACACAACCTCCAAAGGCTGTCCAGGCCAGGCCACTGGAGAGAGAGAGAAAAAAAAAAAAAAAAGAAATCAAAACTGGTAATCTGCTGGAGTGTAAAGACAAAGGAAACAGGGGCAGGACACTTCCACCACCGGGTGACGGTTTCACATACACCCACAAAGAGGACACTATAAGGCACCATCCCGGACAGGCCAGACCACACAGTGCCAACAACAATTAACAGCCGTGACAGACAACGCAGCACAAGCAGGCCCACAACAGGCGCCACCAATGGGACAACCCCCAGTCGCGCCAGCCGCCAAACACACCCAGGTTATCGCTGCTTTCGTTTAGCGAGCTTGCCGACCCCGCTACCGCCTCTCCTCGGTGGAAGATATGGATTAGCCGTCTGAACAACTATTTCATTGTGACAAGGGAAGCAGACAACACCTTCAAGAGGTCGTTGTTACTACACTTCGCAGGGGAGGAAATATATAAACTCTTTGCACACCTGCCTAACAAGGGACCCACCAACAACTACGACGTGGCGGTCAGAGCTCTGGATGCACACTTTGACCTGCAACTTAATCCAGACTACGAGCGGTTAAAGTTCCGCCAAGCCCGCCAGAGGGAAGGAGAGTCCATGGGCGCGTTCCACGCACGCCTAAGGGAGCTAGCCAGCACGTGCAGAGCGGACGACCAAGCCACAGAAGTGAGAGCACAGGTAATACAAGGGTGCCGAAATAAAACCCTTAGGAGCCTCATCCTCCGCCAGCCAGGGATCTCGCTGGAGGATATCCTTGTCATGGAGTCTAGTGCTGGTTCGCAACCGCCGGGCAGGATGGAAATTCAAGACACCCTACGAACCAGAGACCTGGACCGTAGTACAAGTGAATGGAACAGCCATCACTGCCAAACGCGGAGAAGAAGTAATCACCCGGAACGTGTCATGGTTCCAGAGAGTGGAACGGCCAAGCAAGGGACCACCGGATCTGAACACCGAAACTGGAACTGAATGGCATGAGGAAAACTCACAGCATATCTCAGGAGGGTCACAATCAGCCAGTCCCCCGATCCATCCTGCAGTCCCCCGATCCATCCTGCAGTTCAACCCGCAGGGGATTAAGAGCTGAATGTCAGCCCTGGGCCAGACTCGACCACTCAGAGTACAAGCTGCTGGTCCAGTTCCCAATGATACAGCCTAAGGCCAAACCCACTGCCCAGCCAAAGACTGAGTGTGTTAAATTCTGTTGAAACAGTTTGATACCAAGTTGGGGAGGGATGTAATGACAACACTATCGCGAGAGCGGGCCGAGGTTCGGCCCCGGAAGAACATGCAAACATTGTAGAACCCTATGGCCAGACGTGGCCAGAGGATATAAATAAATGGGAAAAGACCGCTCGGGGTCTTTCCCCGTACCATACTAGTACAGTGTGCGTGTCCTCATTATTTCGCCGCTAGGCCTCACGCCAGCCCTCTCACTGGCAACATCACAAGGCTAATCACACCAACTCCCCTCATGAGTTAACTCACAGCCTGTATCTAACCTCCAGATCTGTGAAAGAGACCCAGAGCTACGTGAAAAAGAAGGGTTTGAGGATAGAGAGAGGCACTTGTGCCGGCAGGTTGGATGGTGAAAAACCTGGACTGGACTCTCAGATTACAGGCGGCTCATCGCCACACATTTTGCAGCACCCCGGCCTTAGGAACACAAAAGACAACAAGATGTAAAATCAATGTGCATAAACACCAAGGAGACAGGATATAAATGCTTCCCCATTAGCGGAGTCCCACTGTAACTAGCCCCCAGACAAACCTGGAAACTTGGCAGAGAGCCAAAGATGATCAAATTCCGCCACTTCGGGCAAATGCTTAGTAGTGCTGAGATGCCAAACAGGACTGCAGAAGAGGATTCGCAGTAAGGCACAAATCCAAGCAGGACTGTAGGAAAGTTACCATCAGCCAACGGGAAAGGAACTTAATGGATGAGACTTGGGGGAACCGAGGAGGAGAAACACAAAGGTGTGGGAACGAGGTTGGGTGATAACTGACACAAGAGCGACTCGTAACAACCGCTGTTGACAGGCACCTCCTTTCTAGTCACATGAGTCTCTGTTGTGGCCTGAAAGTGTCCGCATGGCCACCCGGCCATATATTGGCTGGGGCAGCATGCCGTTAGCAAAGCCCTGAAAGTGCTTGTCCTGCATAAGTGTACTTTCAACTGCCCGGTTTCCATCTTCTCCATGTCTGAAGTTGCCTGGACGACATCTGGTGAGCTATTCTCTGAGATCCAACACGCTTATGATACATGTGCTAACTGATCCTTCTTCTTAATGAATACCTACCCATTTATTTTGGTTGCTGGGTTCATGTTGGAAAGGTGTGTAGACACAATCCAAGGAAAAGGGTGGCTGTCTGGCAGCACAAACAGAAGCTCAGCTGAGCAGAAGTTGAGTGGGAACTAATGGCAACTGAGTTCTCCATTTTTAGTCTTAAATTGTTCTACTGTTTTTACAACCATGTTCACTAGTTTTTGTTTTTTTACTAAATAAATAGGTATGCGTCATTGTTACATAGTATAGGTTGCATTATGCTTCACATTCAGCATTTATTCATCCCATCACTCAAGTTTTGGATCTGGCTTTTCGGTTTACCTCTATAATCTATACTTTAGGAGCAGAAGTGTTATATTTCCATCTATTTGGAGTCTTTTTTCTCTACATCTCCCTGTCTTCAGACGGTGTTCAGTCGTGGTAATAGTGCATTTAACTACTGCCTGCTTTTCCTCCCATATCCTCCAGATGTTATGAAATTTCTTTGGGCATCCCCCACTCTTATAATTGACCTGCTCAGAAGTCATGCCCCAGTTCATATTAGCATACCGGAAGCCAAAATCTAGCATTCTCTGTGCTCCCCACAATTTCTCAATATCTCATCTGGCCACCACCAACCCAATTTTGTACAATATCTTCCCTTACTTTGGCATATTCCCAGTATTGCTAGCTTCACTGTTAATTCCACCAGGTTCTCAGTCAAATCTGACAAGCAATCCCCCACTTTTCTCAAAAATATTATACTCTGGGGCCTTTCCCACTCTGGACCAGATTATGAGTTTAGGTTCTATTTATAGGGTGCGATAAATAACCCCTATTACGAGTTGGTGGGGAATAACATGCAGATTTTAGTGTTTAACGCTCCAAAGTCTGCATGATACGGTCAATACTGTATGCTTCCTCCTGTTAAATTAAGGCTGGTTTGAAATGCCGAAATGTGACGAAGGTTGAGGTATTTAACACATCCGATAATTATCGGATGTGTTAAATACCTACCAATTTCTAATTCCAACCTAGCTCCACCCCAGCTGAGGTGGATGCTAGAAATCAGTAGGAGTCCCCAGAGGTACATATCACAGATAGCAATGAGGAGAGGGATGGAAGCCGAGGACACTGAGCTTGTGATGTCCATGAAGACTGGGGGAGGAAGTAGCGAGACTCTCTCGAAACAACTTGAGTCCTCCTGATTGAAGCTTCAGGTAACGGGCAGAGCACAGGGGTGGGGGTGGTGGGTGGAGGGAAGGAACAGTTAATTGTTCATTTTTTGTTAACCTAAGTCAGTTTGATGCACTGGCAAATCATACTGCATACTACTGGGGCGAGAGCCCTGACGTGTGAAACAGTGAAGAGCGTTAAGCTAATGGACTATAACTTGGATTGTGATACCACGTGTTCATTGACTGGAATTGTGTATCATCAAAATGCTAATCATTATTTATTTATTTTTTTAAATTTGTAATTCCAACCTGTGTGAAAACAGCGGTTTACGCATGGGTTGGACTATGATGACCAACTTGTAATCAGGCCCTATGTGTGTATCAAAGTTCCTCCACCACGTCTTCTTAAGCAGACATCACTTGTGATTCTCCCAAGATTGTGCAGCAAGGTGCGTATTTAGAACATAGATACTGTGAAGGATTTTCAGCTGTATTAGTCAGAAGCCTGCCCTATAGCCACCTCCCAGATCCGCCTACATGCCTCTTTTCACTCTTCATCTTCCAGTTCCCAAACATCCCTCTCCCACTGGGTCTTCAGGTTGTCTGGGGCATTTTAGAGTAGTGTTTTATATATTTGCTATGTCGCCTTACCCCTGAGTGGTTCTGATGGCACTATAGATTCTACTTTGGAGGTATCTTGCAGCTGTCAATATCTCTCTGCATTTCCATAAGGCATGCCTCGATTTGATAAATGTATAGCATTGTGACTCCTGTAAGGAGAACTCTTTTTTCCATGTTTACTGCTTTGATACTTTTCTTTTTGCTGTTAGCATGCTTCTTATTATTTTAGAATTGTCCTCCACATTCTCTTTTTTCATCTTACACTCCCAATGAGCAGGAAGGCATTTACACTGTATTGTGTTTTGAGAAAATAGAACAAACTTAAAAGCAGTCCAGGTGGATCCACTCTTCCATACATACACCCCTCTTGCTGGTCATAGTTCTCTACCAGTTTGTTTATTATGCTTTAGACTACGCAGCTTAAGCTGCGGTTCTTTAGGTTTTTAACATGTGGAAGTAAACTGAACTATACTTGTAAACAGCAAAAGTCACCCCGCTTGGAAGAAATATTGTTTAAACAAATGTAATAAAGCCTCATGGAAACAGAAACTTGAATCCTCAGGAGTGCCCCCGTCCTCCCCTGTCGCTTCCTCTAAATGCTCCTTGCACAGTCCTTGTCTTTCTGCTGGTAGGCGCTATAAATTTAACATTACATGAGTACTTATATATAATGCCAGTGTTTTTTACTCAAAGTGTGTCCAATTATGTTACGCGCATTAACATACGGAGAGCCAACCTTTTAGAAGAGGTAAGTAGATTTTAAGAAAATAATCGATAGAATGGATTTCCCCAATTGACTTCTATTGAAGCAGAGGAAATTTCAGGCGGGAGACAGCAAAAACAAAGCCATTTTGGTTTTAAAAAATCGGGAGTCTCCACCCTGAACCGGATCTATAGACATGTATGGGAAAGCGTGTGATGTTGCACAATGCGCTCTACTTTAAAATCTCTAGACCACTTTACTATATGTAGTCAGTGCTTTAAATGGGCCGGTACTCACTGGTACTGAGTACTGGCACTTCTTAGATTTATAACTCTGAGTACCGGCACTTCTCTACTGCCGTGGAGAGTACCGGTACTCATGAGAGGTAGGCTTATTGCCTGTGCTGGTGAGCAGGAGTGGGACGTGTCTCTGGCAGCCAAGGCGCCACTTCTGCAGCCCCTGATCTGAGCCCCAACTGAGCTATTCAGCAGGGCTCATTTGAATAATGTCGGGTGCTCACAATCACGCTGTGCTTGACAGAGCAGGGTACGTTCAGGCCCTGTGCTGTAAATCATATTCACACTATCCTGTGCGTTCCTGCAAGCACAGGAATCATATCAGTCACCTGGCAGTGGCAATCAGGCCATTGCCAGTCCGGCCCTGGTGGCAATTAAAAAAGCCATGGTAGGTGAAGAGAAAAGATGGCTTTCATCTACCTTAGTCTTTTGTGTGTCTGCTATGTTTGTGTGTATGCCTGTTTTTGTAAGAAAAAAAGTGACAGAAAGTACCGTCTTCGTCCTCGGAGGAGATCGTTCGAGGTCGCCGTATATATATTTTTTGGGCCATATCAAGGCTGTTTTGGGAGATTGCCCGTTTCAACTGTTGGCCCACTATATTACAGTGAGGCGCATTCCGGAAGGATTCGTGTGGAGGGTACTATTCCTATAAATAAATCCTGCCTTTTCTTGATTAAGGAATAGTTATCCTGATCTTATTGACATACGGAGGATAAGAACCAACATACACCCAGGGGGTGGAACTTGGATGTTGATTTATCTCCAGGAGTGTCCGCCCTTTTGGCCTCAATGCCCTGAAGAAGTCCATTATTGGACGAAACGCGTCGGCTGTGGTTTTTTTACATATCAAGAATATTTCGAAAAATAAAAGAAGAAAATATATGGAAAATATTATGGACACGGATCTGATGATTTGTGATGTGTCTGTTGTCTCTTGTTACGAAGTGGTGCACCTTTGCGCTTTAGTTTGCTCATTTGAATAATGTCGGGTGCTCACAATCACGCTGTGCTTGACAGAGCAGGGTACGTTCAGGCCCTGTGCTGTCAATCACATTCACACTATCCTGTGCGTTCCTGCAAGCACAGGAATCATATCAGTCACCTGGCAGTGGCAATCAGGCCATGGCCAGTCCGGCCCTGGTGGCAATTAAAAAAGCCATGGTAGGTGAAGAGAAAAGATGGCTTTCATCTACCTTAGTCTTTTGTGTGTCTGCTATGTTTGGGTGTATGCCTGTTTTTGTAAGAAAAAAAGTGACAGAAAGAGAGAGAGAGAGAATCCAGACACTCAGTAGGTATTTTAAAGAAAATGGGTGGCACTTTGTTTGTACATGTCTGCTCGGCGACAAAGATTCATAAATAACGTAAAAGGGAGGGTGGGTGAGTGAGTGGATAGATGAGTGAGCAAGGGTGGAAGTATAGATGGATGGATGGATGAATAGATGGATGGATGAGTAAAAGCATGCATGGGTGAAAGAGGGTGGATGACTGGATAAAAGGGCGGATGATGGTTGGATAAGTGAAAGATTGGATGGATGAATGAAAGGTAGAGAGGATGGATGAAAGGGTGGATGATGGATGAGTGAAAGGAGGGATTGAGTGAAAGGGTGGATGGAATAAAGGAGTGAAAGGGTTGATGGATGGATGAGTGAAAGGATTGATGAGGGAAAGGGTGGATAAAGAGATGGATGAGTGAAAGGATGAATGGATAGGTTTGGAGATGGATGGATAGGTTTGGATATGAAGGGTGGATATGAAGGGTGGATAGACAGAATGGTGAAAAACTGAATGATTGATGAAAGACTGAATAGACGATAGAATGTAAATGTTAAATGGTGTTTAAATATCAAAAGGAGAGAGAGGATTAGAGAACTAGTCCTTATCCCCAAAGTTTAATGTATATCATCAAATAGGACTAGGCTAAGGTTGTATACAAATGCAACATTGTATGGTTTTTGTAAAAGAAAAGCTTTTTTCTTTTTTTGAAAGCCCTCACCCACCAACCTAGTTGGTGGCATGCTTCATCATTGGGCCCACCTGGTAACACCGATTGTGTCCCTGGTGTGCTTCTACGCCTGATTTACAGCGGAGCAGGTATCTTGACTGAGTGTGCAGTGCTGTGACGTGAAGGTGAATTTAAAAACTGTACAGTGGTCCCATTACCCACAGGGTTTATTTTTAATGATTGGGCCTCTGGCAGTTATAAAAACAAGGCAATGGATGCGCATAGAGTAATAATGGCTCTTACATCCAAAAACGGTCTACATGTTTCAGCCAGGCCTCAGATATGTACTGGCTTTCCTCAGGACCATAAAATTATGTGCGTAGTGAGATCTAAAACTTAGTTTGTGTTCAGACCAAATGTGTTGCACGCTCTAAGGTGCACTATGTATGAGAGGGGGGATTACCCTCTTAAGGCATTCCTATATGACAAATACATAAAACGGAACATACAAACAAACATACAATGATACTGCGAGATTAGGCAGAGTTTCTTTTAGTCACGTGCATAATTATACTGGTGACCATCAAATGGCGCGATAAAACAGGCGGCGGTGAAATGCCGATCTGGCGGCAATGTGTGTCAAATACCGATATATGCGCTAAAGTGAAGATGTATACATGTAAAATGAAATAAAAGTAAATGTAAACTTGCTATAGAAAGGAGGCCTTTCTTACACTTGCAATTAGCGGAAGTGCCCCATGAGAGTCCGGCAGGGGTTCTAGCTGAACCTAGGAGAAAAAACGAAGGACGGCGAAATCGCCGTGGTAAAGCACAAGAGGATTGCTTACCGTGAGATATGATATGTCCTGGACAGTGATCGAACACTTTGATCACAATAAAACTGACAATGATAAATTTCTACTTTCCAAGGAACAACGGTGGATTTATCGTTTATCCACCCAGCTCCAGGGGTTAAACGATTCTATCCCCTGGCATAGCCTTACTTATTAACTAACTCATGAGCGCCTCCTTACTCTATTTGCCCAGTTATTTGTTATGTATTATGATTCACTAGTCCATTACGAAATACTTCATTCAGACATAATACTAGGCATAGAGTGACTCACACGCGTGGTGCTCTACCTGTTCTTGCGTTCTCTGTCAGCCTTGTTGTCCCAATTTACTAGGGGACTGTGTCATGATCCCAATTCACCCCCCCGCTCTCACCATCTAGTGATTACTCGTAAGACGCTAAGCGTCATCTGCGGCCACGCCCATTCCCCAGACGCGTTGTCAGTAACCTTGCCTACCGGGCGCATACGCTCCGCGTCATCATCAAGGGCCGTAGTTAGAATAGAGGACCTCCCCGAGTCTGTTCTCTATGTTGTTACCCTCCCTCTTCTCCTTCACAGGCTAAACGGGAACACACCTGCTTCATCCGCTAATTACGGGTGATATTTAAGCGCCCGGCCAGATCCGGGCCTCATATCTTCGGAGATCCGAGACAGCCAAGTATGTCTTCACACGGGTCCAGAGCTGTAATGCAGTAAGTGGGGTCAAGGAAGCGGCTCGTTCACTTCTTCTCACGGTAAGCAATCCTCTTGTGCTTTACCACGGCGATTTCGCCGTCCTTCGTTTTTTTCTCCTAGGTTCAGCTAGAACCCCTGCCGGACTCTCATGGGGCACTTCCGCTAATTGCAAGTGTAAGAAAGGCCTCCTTTCTATAGCAAGTTTACATTTACTTTTATTTCATTTTACATGTATACATCTTCACTTTAGCGCATATATCGGTATTTGACACACATTGCCGCCAGATCGGCATTTCACCGCCGCCTGTTTTATCGCGCCATTTGATGGTCACCAGTATAATTATGCACGTGACTAAAAGAAACTCTGCCTAATCTCGCAGTATCATTGTATGTTTGTTTGTATGTTCCGTTTTATGTATTTGTCATATAGGAATGCCTTAAGAGGGTAATCCCCCCCCCTCGCATACATAGTGCACCTTAGAGCGTGCAACACATTTGGTCTGAACACAAACTAAGTTTTAGATCTCACTACGCACATAATTTTATGGTCCTGAGGAAAGCCAGTACATATCTGAGGCCTGGCTGAAACATGTAGACCGTTTTTGGATGTAAGAGCCATTATTACTCATTCCGCATCCATTGCCTTGTTTTTATAACTGCCAGAGGCTCAATCATTAAAAATAAACCCTGTGGGTAATGGGACCACTGTACAGTTTTAAATTCACCTTCACGTCACAGCACTGCACACTCAGTCAAGATACCTGCTCCGCTGTAAATCAGGCGTTGAAGCACACCAGGGACACAATCGGTGTTACCAGGTGGGCCCAATGATGAAGCATGCCACCAACTAGGTTGGTGGGTGAGGGCTTTCAAAAAAAGAAAAAAGCTTTTCTTTTTACAAAAACCATACAATGTTGCATTTGTATACAACCTTAGCCTAGTCCTATTTGATAATGTTAAATGGTGGACATCAGCAGGTAAATGGTAGGATGAAAGGATGAATGGATAGATCGATGGAAGAGACAAGAGATATCTTCTGGGGAGGGTCATGATGAGTTGCTTCATTTGCTTGGTGCCATAAGAGCTTTGGTTCGACATGGGGGTATTTGCAGTTTCTTCCTACTCGCGTGCTCAAAAATATATAGTATTGTGCTTAACAGCAATTAACAGTATGATATTAAGAAGGTGCAACTATTGCAAAAAAAAAGGAAATGTTAACATATTATTCCATTTCTCTTTCATTTTGTGTAATGAGTTAACCTGCTTTGTTCATATAAACACATCTCTCATGCGTTTTGGTATGTGCTGCAACTAATATAGAAGTTGTTAAGTATCATCATGTCTTGCCCTTAGCCCCGCCCCTAGCCCCGCCCCCTCACTACACCTCTAGCGCATTTTAATGAGTAGCTGCACTTATTTTTTCCCATTTAAAGCACTGTATGTAGTTTACATACCTTCAGCGGAACAGCTCGGGAAAGGGGGAAAACAAAATAAAAGGAAAAAAAACAGAGTTCTCTGAGCCGCAGGAAAACACAAGACGTTTAGTCACCTTTAGAAACCAATCGTGCACGTTTTCTACTCTTACGTTGCTTTACAAAACGTGCTGGACAGTGTCAAACCGAGTTTTGCAATTTTCACATATATTCCGTAATGCAAAAGAAGTTTAACATTTTACATAAACATACATTTACTTTAGTTTACCATCCACAGAACACAGACATCAGGGACATTTTTTGATTAAGACAAAAAGGATCTGGCTGGAGAAGCCATGATTTCGGCCATCAACAACATGCTTAACTAATTAACACACAAAGGGGGCTTGTGGCGCCGCTGTACTTCTCAGCATGATGCAAGCAGGAGGATTTCTACTGGGACATGTGTTCTGTCCATCTTGGAAGCTGGAAATATCCACCCCTTGGGTAACTTAGAAAAACCTGCTTGGAATGTACCCTGAGCCTTGCTTGACCAGGACATACACTGGTTCAGACCAGATTTCGTCGACTTCCTGTTCTGTCATAATATTTTCATAATGTTAATATAATTCAAGTAGGCTTTGCTGAATGGAAACTCCACGATTGAGGCTAAGTATTTCAGCGCGTGCGCGACCGAAGGCCCTTGACATGTTATTGAAGAGAGGGCTCTAGAAGGGGATGCCGGGATGCCATGAATGACAGGAATGCGGAAGTAGCCAGCCCATTGTATATCTGAGGCTGACGGGGGTTGGCCGCCGCCATCTGTGAGCAATAACGTGTGCGGAGTGGCAAGCGATACGGACTGGAATGTACACATATCAGACACCAGGGGACTGCAAACAATTAGTGCTGTTTGTTATCAGCTGGAATTTCCAGTCGCATGAAAAAGGAACGAAAGGATTTTTTTTTAAAAAAAAAGTACTGTATTGCAGTGTTTCTGTCGTTAGACTCCTCATTTATTCAAAGGATTTCAAACATAACCTTGTAAAACAAACTTCATGGTGATGACAGCATTTTTGAATACACAACATGCTATCTAAAAATAAAACAAGCTGAACAAAATTGATAGATCTGGATTTTTTAGGGGTTTTACTTACACATACACTCACATATCTCAAATAGTTGGCTAAACACTATTGAGCTAAGGCGTTTCTCGGAAGGCCTTTGCATATCTCATGTAGTGCTAAGGGTAATCATATTTCCCAGTTTTCCAAATTTTCCCAGTCTTAAATCATCTTTACTCATTCTTCACAGAGCAAAGTACTAGTCCCATCTAATTCTATGTCTTTCACTGTTTCTGGATATGTCACCTGCGATGCTATATTGTTTCTCTAACATCATACATTTATCTCTCTCATAACCCCACAGACTTTGTGGCAGAGCAGGCTCTTTCTAGTTCAAAGATTCGTCTTTTGTAGCTTTTAGCACTGTCAAAATTCACATTAGGCTTAGTATTTAAGTTCAAAGTTTTCCAATAGGCTCAATAATACATATTTGGGCTTACCTCCAAGTCACATCTGAAGAAAAGTAAGAACTAATAGTTACTACACTTTAATAGCACACACTACCATTTGTGTGGTCTCTGTTGCGTCCTGCCTTATCTAAGGTAGGCCGCCTCATGCAGCGCGCATACTGGTCCCTAGCGCAGACAAAACACTCACGCCCACACAACGATACTATGTTGGGCGGAAAGACCTCAAGCGGTCTCCTCCCATTTATTTATAACCTCAGGCCATGCCTGGCCCGAGGGTGAGGTGAGAATACATCCAGGGCGCCCCAACGGTGCAACGACAAGACTGCTGAACTGCTACATCCCATCCCAACTCAGTCCTTGCGAAGAATTAGACAAGTTCTTCTAGGTAACATGCAAAGTCCTTGACCCGCAGGCTGCGTTGAGGGTCGGGCCGGAGGCAGTACCGGGGATGCTGATCAGGACAGGGCGGCCTCTGGTTTGCTGGCCTGGGAGATGCACTGTGTGGCGGACTTTCTTCTGTTGTTGGCAACTAACTGCTGGTTGGGCCCATGTCAGCTCCAGTGGTTTCTTTCATACTGGGCTATTATTCTTCCTCCTCTCTTTCGCCCTCCGGGGTTAGGTCTTGCAGGGCAACTTCTATCTTCTTGAACCATGAGATATTTCGGGCCACTGTCTCCTCTCCCTTTGCAGCAGTTACCATGATTCTGTCACTCCTCACCACTGTCCACCCCCCGGCTCATACGGTATCCTGAACTTCCACCGGGTCTTCGGTCTTTTATGACCACCAGGCCCCCAGGTCTGAGATCACGGGATCTTGCCCCTCTTGTGGCTGATTGCCGCATTCCGCCTCTAGCTGCGTGCATGGGTTTCTTGGGCATCACAGGGAGGCGGTGTCCACCCAGGGCATGCTGGGATTGTGTCCCGGCGAGGCCTGTTAAACATCAAGGTCCATGGGTCTCGTTGGGTGGTGCTGAGAGACGTGCCCTGATAATCCCTAAGGAATGACTAGAGGTGGCACTGCGGGTTAGACTATTCTGTCACTGCAACCCGGAATGATTTATTCAGGGTTCGCATGAATCTTTCGATCTCCCCGTTGGCCTGGGGCCATTGGGGGGTGATGTGGAGATGACGGATTCCGTGATACTTTAGAAAGTCACTGAACTCCCGCCTTGAAATGGCAGTCCATTGTCACTTTTAATCTCGGAGGAGAAACCAAACATTGCAAACGCCTTCTCCAAAACAGGAGTCAAGCACGGGAATGGTGTAGAGCAGATGACTTCCACGATGGAGTATTTGGAGTAAGTATCCATCATGACTAGCATGACTCTCCCATCTGTGAGACTCCCAAAGTCTAGGCTTACTTTATCCCATGGGATTGTGCATGATTCCTCTGTGATTATCGGTGCTGGCCTTTCCGGGACACCTGTCAGTTGACATGCGTGGCATCTCCAGACAACCTCTTCGGCCAGGTCTTCAAGCCCGGGCAACCATACTTTCTCCCTCATCCTAGACTTCATCTTCACTGACCTTTGATGTCCTCCATGAGCTAGTTGCGTCACGTGACGCTGCAGGTCCACTGGGATGACTATTCGGGACCCGCGCAGGATGATCCCATCCTGGGTCATGCTGAACTTATCCCTCACTCTCCACATGTTCGTGAGACATTCCCAATCTTTTCCTGACCAGTCATTGGCATCCCGGAGAAAGTTTTGCCATGTGCCGCTTTGGATGGCGTTGCGCACCTTTGTGAAGATTGGGTCTGCTTCAGCCGCGTCCTTAATGTCAGCCAGGGTCAGGGCTCGAGGACAAGTGGCGCTTGGGATCATGTTGACGAAGGCCTCCACCACCTCAGAATGGCTGTCTAGCTGGGGTTCTGAAGGCACTGGGTGGCGGGAGAGAAAATCGGGCGGATTTTTCGCTCCCGGTCGGTAGATGACATCCATCATGTATTGTTGCAGCTGGATGGCCCACCGCTCGATTCTCAGGAGTGGATGTGGGGCTGCTCCCTGGAAAAGCGGGATGAGTGGTTGGTGTTCGGGGACGACCTTGAAAGATTGACCGCTTACATAAAGGTGAAAATGGCTGCACGCCCATTTAATCGCTAGGGCTTCTCGCTCAATCTGGGCGTATCACATCTCAGTTGGTGACAGCGCTTTGCTGGCGAATGCTAAAGTGGCCCAAAGCCCAGGCTCTTGTTCCTGGGCAAGTACTGCCCCAAGACCCACTGGGCTAGCGCCTACAAATAGTTCCTTGCGTTTGTCCGGGTCGAAGTACACCAACATGGTGTTGTCGAGGAATGTGTCCATGATTCATCGGAATGCTGCTTCTTCATGGTGATCCCAGTTCCACTTGGTCTCTGCCCTGGTTAGGGCCCTCAATGGTTCTGCAATGGTGGCAAGTCCGGGATGAATCAACCACAATATGTGGCCATCCCAAGGAAACTTCGTACTTCTGACACAGTTGTGGGTGGTGGTGCCCGTTTGATTGCCTAGGACTTCCGGGGGTCAACTTATATTCCATCTTGGTTGAATATGTACCCAAGAATTCAATTGTTGGCTGAAAGAACAGACATTTCTCTCGGTGCAACATGACGCCATGGTCTTGGAGGCGCTTCAGAGTGGCTCGAAGGTGTTTGTAGTGCTTGGCAGCTGTGGCGAAATGTATGAGAATGTCGTCACTAACATTTAGGGCGCCCGGTAATCCTGATAAAGTCTTGTGCATGGTATTTTGGAATACCTCGCAGCTGAGGAAATACCAAAGTTGAGGCGCTGATAGTGGCGCAGTCCAAGGTGTGTGCTGAAGGTGGTTATGCACCTACTTTCTTCCGCCAGGACCAGCTGGTGATACTCGGCATTTTGGTACAACTTTGAGAACCACCCGGAGCTGTTGACGTCGGCCACGATCTCATCCATGGTTGGGGTTATATGGCGCTCTCTCCTGATGGCTCAGTTTGGGAGCCGCATGTCAATTTATAGACGTATTTTCTCCGCTGTTTCGGCTTTTCAGGAAATATCTTTGGAGAGACCCAGGGAGTTGGTCCCAATACCTTTTCTATTACTCCTTGTTCTTCGAGTTTTTGCAGTTCACGCTCAACTAGCGGTCGAAGGTGGAAAGGGACACGGCGATGCCGGAGTGCTGTTAGCGCTACCGTCGGGCCGATGTGCAGCTTCACCGGAGGATGCTTGAGGCACCCTAACCCTTTGAAGAGGTTTGGGAATTGATCCAGTATGTCACCAGTCTGATTTGACCTTACACTTCTCGCGGAGGATACTAGGGCTAGGTCCTCCATGGAGTGGCTGCTGATCAGCGTATCTGCTTCTTGATCGATAACATGGATCGTTGTCATGATCTGGTGACCCTTCGACTGGACGGGCACTGTCATTCGCCTGCGTAGAGGTGATTGACTTCCATATGCGACTATCTTGGTAGGCCGACTAGTTGCGGCTTTGGTCGGAGACCGTTGTATTGTGCTCCCATGACATTTACGGTGGCCCCGGTGTTGATGACGGCCTTTACTTTGGACCCTGCGATTCGGACCATGCAGGTAGGTTGTGGCCTGCGGCGCCGCTTTAGCTCTCTCATGAACGATATGAGGAACTTTTCTTCCTCTTCTTCTTCCTCAGACGAAGAGTCTCCAACCCGGTAAGTAGGTCGTGATGGAGGCTTAGAGTAGCCCGGATGTGTAAGGTGCGTAATTGATAGTTGGCGTACTGCTTTTCTCAGTGGCTTGTTGCCTCGGGGGCCCTTGCTCTGATTTTTCTTTAGGCAGACTGAGGCAAAGTAATTGGGAATTCCGCAGTGAGAGCATGTTCGTCCTTGTGCAGGGCATGCATGGACTGGATGTTCTTCTCGCACACAGGGGCTGGAACGGGCGTCCTCTGGTGGCAATCCCTTTTTTTTCATCCTCACAGCGTCTGCTCGTTCAGTCTTGATGGTCACATTTTTGTGGGCCGTTCGTGCTAGGGCCAGGTCCATTTCGTTGGCCCGTGCGGCGGACAGGTCATGCGACCTGGTGAGGATTAGGAGGTCATCTAGGTTTATGTTGGGCTGTCTCAGGATTAAGCCGTGCAAGGTTTTGTTGCGACATCCCTGAATAAATTAAGCACGGATCTCCTGGAGTTGGTCGTCATCTGGGCAGGTGCTTGCTCACTCACGTAGCTAAGCGCAGAATGCGTCAATTGATTCGCCTCCCCTCTGGCGGGCCTAGCGCAGTTTAAACCTCTCTAAGTCTAATTTTAACTGCGGATCAAAATGAGCGTTGAGTGCTCTCACTGCGGCATTGTAGTTGGAAGGTAGGCCTGTATTTGGTAGGTGCTTGAAAAGGAGGTCAATTTCTTCCCCTGCGTAATGTAGGAGGAAGGAGCGTTTTACGGCACCATCCATCTCTCACTTGGCTATAAAGTATTTGTCCAAATGCAATATCCATGTTTACCATCTGGGGGAGGCAGTCACGCGGTCGGCCAGTTCGCTGAACAGGGGCAACACTCCTGTGAGAGCATGCTGTGTGATGGTTTCTCTGGGTGGTTGAGCTACATTTGGTTCATCTTCCATATTGAGGTTTGTGTATTATTCTTTCTGTTTCCTTACTGTCTGGGGTGTGCACTTCTGTAGGTGTGTTTAATGAGGATTCTTGCCCCCTTAAATGTAGGTCCTCTTTCCTTCTTTTCTTTAACGATTGTTATTCTTTTTGTTTTTTCTCTTGTTGTGGCACTGTGCTGGGTGTAATTGTGATATGCAGGTTGTATTAGCTACTGCTTGTTGGGTTGCCTTTATGGAGAGGCATGTGTGATGTCTATTCTGTTTGTAGCCCTGTACCTTTTATCTGGTTTGCTCTTCTTCATGTAGAGAATTAAAGGAGTCACCACAAGCCTGCTGCTCGGCTGCCTTCCACGGTGCTCCTGTCTCCTCCGCGGGCAGTATGCTCCGCCCTGCAGCACTGGGACACGTGGAGGTGTGGAGGTGTGGTCGTCCCCCAGCCGCTGGTGCGCCGGGTCGCAGAGCTCCTTGGGGCATGAGGCCACTGCTTCGCTGCTCTGCAGACGCTGGTTGGCGGTGCTGTGGAACGTGTGGGACCACCCCCGCCCTCAACCCCAGTGTTGCGACCTGCCTTATCTAAGTTAGGCCGCCTCGTGCTGCACACATTGGTCCATAGCACCGGCAAAACGCTCGCACCCACACAACGATACTATGTTGGGCCGAAAGACCTTGAGTGGTCTCTTCTCATTTATTTATAACCTCGGGACACGCATGGCCCAAGGGCAAGGTGGGAATACATCCCTGGCGCCTCAACGGTGCAACAACAAGACGTTGACCTGCTACAGTCTCTATCTGCAGATAATAGATGTTACCTGTTAATGTTGTCATTATTGTCTGTGTCACATCTATCCAGAATCTTTGTACCAGTCTGCTACTCCAAATTGCGAGGCTGAGGCTCCATGTTTCCCCCTACATCTCAGTCAGTGCTGGGGTACCCACAAGAAGCATCCATGAATACCAGACTTACACTATTCCACTTCAGATATTTTCATGTGTGACACCCCAGCACTATCCATCATCTTATTTCCAGATAGTTTTTCCAGATTGGTTTATGCATTACTGATGTTCTGTAGATGTAGGCTATCGGTTTTATTACAATCATCTCCTGCAGGACAGTGGACTTACAAGAATTACACTCTGACAGTTCCATCATACTTTCCAAGTATGGCTGCTGGGTGTGGCCCAGTTGTATGTTTTGATTAAATTGATGTTTATCCAAGGCTCGTTAATTTTCATTACACAGAATCCTTGTTTCCCTTATTATACTCATTATAATGTGTAGCAATTTCTGAAACATCTTTTAAATATTCATTAATATGTCAACATAAAGTCCTTCTGATATTGTTTTCATTAAGCAAATGGTTCAATGTTTTCCTTGTCTTGTTTTATATTCTTGATAGCAAATAATGCCACATTTTTCCTTTCCTTTCAAAGAGCTTCAAATAAAGAATATTGACATTGTAGGAAAGTAGGATCTGCTTCTATGGCTACCCCCACTTTTTGCCTGGTGCTATGCTGTTTCTGACTAGTCTGACTGGGATTCTGCTAATCAGGACCCCAGTCTCTGTGCTTCCTCCCTTTAATTGACTATGGTAAGTACTTAGGTAATCCCAGATTGGCTACTGGTGTACCATTATAAGTCCCTAATATATGGTACTGAGGTACCCAGGGCATAGGTTCACCAGGGGTCTCCCATGGGCTGCAGCATGTATTATGCCAGCCATGAGAAACCACTCAAATTGTGACTACAGGCCTGCCATTGCAGCCTGTGTAAGCTGGTGCTAGCACCACTTACAACAGATATAGGTTTCCTATATCTGAGGTCACTGCACTTAAATCCTATAAGTTACCACTAAGGCAGGCCTTTCAATCCTGAAGGCAGGGTGCTTGGTTGTGAGTGTGAGGGTGCCCCTGCATGAGCAGGACACCCATACAACCTTCGGAGTCCATAAATGGTGTGGGAAGTATGATTCCATGCACTGTAAAGCTCCTCCGGGAGGCCCTCAGTGCTCCTGGTACCAGTCTTCTAGGCCTGGACAGCACAACATGGCTGCTGCCGACCAGAGACACGATTCAGCCCTCCTGCTGCTGAGCCAAGCTCGAGCAGGGGAAGGCAGGACAATAGGTATCCTATCACAGGGAGGTATGACCACATCCCAGACAGGGTTTAGTGTATTGGGGCAGGGTGGGAGCACTTGCCAGCGCCACTCAGTCTGCTTGAGGGGCACATTTGGTGCCCTCCTTGCATAGTCGAGTTCAAGCCAGCTCAGGGAGCCGTTGGCTCCCGCTCTGGCGCGAAACTGGACAAAGGACATGGGAGTATCCTCCCCATTGTCCGACCCCTCCCCTGGGAGGGGAAACAGCGCTTACAATGCTGTAAACGCAATGCGGTAGTTTACAACGCGGTCGTTAGAACGACCGCGTTGTTACCACGCATGCCATTACATCGCAAGTCGTAACAATGACTTGCTGTAGGGGGCGGGCAACACCAGGGAATGTGTTGGATTTTAAATCCAACACCTTCCCTGCTGTTGCACAAACTGGAGTAGGAATAGTAATTAATACTATTCCTAAGTCCAGTGCGCCCCCTACAGCAAGTCGTTGTTACGACTTGCAATGTAATGACACGCGTGGTAACAACACGTCGTCGTAACTACCGCGTTGTAAACTACCGCGTTGTGAATGCACGCGTTGTAACGTGCTATATTCCATGGGAGGGAACCTTGAATCGTCCCAACCCTTTCCTTAGGGTACTTGGGGGCTTACCTGTGGGTGGGTCCCAGATTCGTCGTGGGACACGATTCATATAAAGACACCACTTCATCTTCAACCGTCTGGGCACTCTGGACTTTGCTGGACCTTGCTCTGGGCTCCGGGACTGCAACTGGGAAGACTCCTGCTGCTTCTGGTCTCGGCATCCTGCAAGTCTGCTGCAACGTCTGTGCCCGTGCTCCATACAGAAACCTTCCAAGGCCTGTGGACATCCAAGACAGCTGAAGGATTCTCCCTTGAAGTGAAGGAGTCACTTCCCTGCATCTGCAGGCACCGCAACGAAGCAGACCGGTCTGCTGATCCTGGGCTCCCACGGACTCCGAAAGGCTCAGCAACACAGGTGGTGATTCTTCATATCCCTCGAGGCCTGCCCTGTCCTCTCACCAAGTTTGAGGCCTGTATACCTTGTTATAGTCACAGGAACCGAAACCCTGTGCACCATGTCGACTTGCCGTTGCAAAGGCTTGTTGGCTTTCTTCCTCCAAGATCTTCGGGCTCCAAGTAGCCCCAACCTCAAGCATCTCCTGTGACCAAGATCTTTGTCCTCACCACATCGCTTGCACCATGGGCCTGCATCTTTGGTGAGCTGCTCGAGGTTCTCTTGTGACTCCAGTGCCTCCGGCATGTGGGTCCTCTTGAGGGTTTTCTTTAATTTCAGTGGGTTTTCCTGATTGCTCTGGGCCTGCTTTGACTCCCCTGCTTGTGGCGAGCCACCTGGACTTTTCTGGTCCCGACACTGCACCTTTTTTGCTTTCCACATTGGTTGCAGTTGCCAAGGCTTGTTGGTGCTCCCAAACGGACACCAACCCCTCAGCTCTCGACATCTGCGAACGGCTCCTGGTCTTCCACAGCATTGCCTGGTCCGCACAGCTGCAGCTCCAAAGTCACTGTCAGCTCTCCTGCAACACCCGACATCGGTGGGCATTCGTCTTCTGTGCCTCCTGGTCACTCCTGAGTGGCATAGACTCTGTCCCCTCTGCTTGCAGGTACTTCTCACCCTGAACCCACCTTTGGGTTCCACCGGACACTTTCACCTTCTCCAGCAGCAGCATCTTCCTGAAGTCGTCCACTGAGCTCGACGGCTGTTTCCGACGCCACTTCACACCTATGTACCCGGCTTCCCTGGTGTAGGTATCCTGTTCCTAGGGTATCTACGGGTGGGGTGGCTCTCCAACCTTCTGTCTTCCACGGGGTTTTTTTAAGGTCCACTGGGAAGGGTCCTTCTTTAAAATTGCAACCCCGACTTACCCATTGACTTGAATTGAGCACGCAATCGTGTTCCCACTATGCACACGGCCTCCGTGGGGTTCCTGGGTACTTACCTTGGGTGGTTCCTTGGGCCCCCAGCACTTCTACGTCTTCTGGGTAGTCTTCACTTCAGTCGTGGTTCGCATACCACTATTTTAGTATATGGTTTGGTCTCCCCCTGGCGACCACTGTGTATACGTGCTACTTACCTGTTTTCTTTGCAAAGTATTGTGTGCAATTCGTATATCTCCGGATAGGAGATATTTGTATGTGTTAGTGAGTGTCTTATAATAAATACAGATTTTTTATAAATACACTGTGTGGTTCTTTTTCACTTAATCTATACCTGTAAGATTACGTTCTGGTAAAACAAGCTGCTTTATACTCCTTCTGGACTAAGCCTGCTCTCCACAGCTACCACTTAGAAAGCTTTCAAAGGTTATCTAAGACCACTAAAATCACCATAAGGGTTGTCTGGATTAGTGCAGGTTGCCCACTTACATAAGTGTGCACCATATACAAAGCCAGCTTCTCACAGACATGTTTCAGCATAGGTCTGAATTTCAGGCCTCCTAAGAACAATTTTATAAAAACACTTATGGGCTCAGTGGCATTTCTGTGTGTGACAACTATCTCCTTTTTCCTATGTTTCTTGTATTCTTACTACATCTCGAAAAGATTGCACAACTAGGAAAGATATGAAGCCGTCATTTTGATGGAAGTTACAAAGGTTGCAGTTTTGTGCCAGGGACCAAATGACGTCTCCATCGATATTGCCCAGTCATATACTAAAGCGAACAAGCAGATGTGTTTATTAGCAACCACTGCATGGTTCAAATGATCTATTTATGACGTTGATGGTGGGTTCAGTAGATATGCCAATGTTTTTGAGATGATATGAGTAATCAGCTTACGTCCACAAATACAGTTTTACTTTGACAGTGGTAATCCTTTTCAGATAATCTCTGCTATTTTATTCTCCTTCAATACTGTGGACAATAATATCCAAAAGCTTCCTGCATATGTTGTGTCTCATAGGAGATGTCTTAAATTTTCTGTTGGTCAAGCTTTAATCACTGTGGCAAATCTGTGGCATGACTGTTTTATTGTTTCAAGCTCACTCTCTTCTATGATGTATCCATTAAGACTCATAGTTGTCTCCTATTTCACTTAACCTGCATGTCCTTCCACTAGCCCATACCATCAAATGTTTTTATTTTCAGTGTTACATACTTGCTGATTAGTCCCAAGACCAGCTAAGGCTCGGTAGGTGCCCATGGCCTAGATGTTGCTGGCCCTCTGCAGGTGTATTTAGTTTGCACATGTTTTTCTTCTGGGGGCATAAACCCCCTCATGGAAAGTAGTGCTTTAGCCTGATTTTGATATTGCAGCACATTGGTCTGCGATGGTCTGGAATGAGCCTGGAGCCATTATGTGTAGAGCTTTGATAATCTTCAGGGTAGTATTGTCTGGTGTTGACATGCCATGGGGTTCAATCTCCACTGGTGTCAATCTAATGAAAGGAGCTAAAGGTGACCTGTCCTGGTAAGCGGTACAACCGTACATGGTTTCTGCAAGTAAAAATCGTGATCCACCATGGAAGGTGTCTGTACGAAGCAATCCGCATGTAGTGTGCAATTACTCACACTGGTGCCTCTGTTTGCCCTATGTTCGGACCATCTTAGAGGTGACCTAAGTTTTTACACTTATTATCTTTGGGTTTTTACTACAAAACTTGTGTATGGAAACACAGTGCAATCAAATATTATGAGATGCAAATGTGTGACACTGTCCTTGATGTCAATCAAACATGCCGTTGCTCAAAATCTGCCAACAGTGGTTTGTGCTGCTCTCTTTTCATTTGCATGGTGTAATCACATTTTCACTTCCCTCACAGCTGCTCTGGATCTCATGTATTGTAGGTTCATGCTGCCAGGCATAGCGATTTAATAACAATACCACGAGGAACGTTATTTATCGAGTGCAATAAATGCCACCTTTTACAAGTTGCTAGGGAATAACATTAATATTTTGGTGTTTAACGCACCAAAAATTCGCATGATACAGTAAATACCGTATGTTTTTCCCTGGCAAATGTTGGCAGGTTTGACATGCCAAAATTGAACGATGGTTAAGTTATTTAACACACTCAATAATTATCGGATGCATTAAATACCTAACAACTCGTAATTCCAACCCATGCGTAAACAGGAGTTTACGCACGGTTCTGAATTATACCCATGCGTAAACCCCTGGAATTAGCTGCCCAACTCGTAAAGAACATGCAGAACCGGATTACTGTGCATGTAGCTTTAGCAATGTGCAAACTTTTTCATTCGCAAGCTCGGTGTAATTCTTTTAAATACTATGATATTTTCTTCATGCAGATTTACACATTAAAATGGTGACTCGTGACCCTTGTAAATTGTTTAAAGAGAAAAAAGATCTCCAACATCCATTCAGTTCCAATGTTGCGAGGAAAACAGTTTAAAATAAACTTGCGATACAGCCATTTTGAGCACAAGGAAATATTAGTACTCATGAGAAAATTGTCCGTTTGCAGAGAAAATGGATGTAGGAAAAGCAGGAAAAACGCCACGAACTACATACAGAAAGGCCAACAATTAGGATATGTGCCAAAATTTGCTTGTACAATACAAATCGCTGATACCGCAAATTTTTATGTGGTTTCCAAAATACAGATTAGAATTTTGCAAAAGAATAGAAATGGTATCTTAGAATTGTGCGCTCAGGTGGGGAGTCTCCGAAAGACCCTTGTAGGGTACAGTCAGCTAAGGCAGCCGAATCATGTATGCCCGGTCTGTTTTATTGATGAGGTTCGATGAAGAAGAAAGAGCAGAGAAGACAGGGAAGCATTGCTGTAGATGATGAAGCGACGGAGAATCTGGCCGACAAGGGTCTTAATTGCCCTAAATGATTTGCTGGCACCTAACCGGCTGAATATTTTAAACAATATAGTTGGGTATTTCCATTAGCCTTCAGCAGTGACTGATTGCAGATGAGGACTCTGCTGTACTCTCTTCTAGTTTATATGGTGCAGCCTCTGAGTAAGGATGATGCTGAAGTGCTTGTTGCTTGGGAGACAAGAACAGAACAAACTAGAACCAAAATGCTTGGCCAAGGAGCATATATTTTCCAGCCTTTTTTTGAAACTAGGAACTCATGAACGTGACTGCTAACTCAGTGTGAAGATATACAGGAGAATTGCTCCCTAGGCATCCAGAGTTGGCCATCTAGCGGAGCCTGCACTGGTAACGAGTTATAAACTATGATGGATGTACTGGTAATGAGTTGTGACCAACGACGGATCAGCCAAGTCGTGGATTCACAAAAATGCCTGGGGTAGGAGACGATGAGATCACATATCCAAGATGCAATAGGGTTGTTGACCCATTGCACCACATGGGGCTCCTCCAAGGTCCCTTACTCACTCCAGAAGGGCATGGAATGTGGCCAAGGAGTAGAAATTGGCATAAATAACAAGGGTTTTCATAGCCCTCTTTACGTTCGCTTCCTGAGGTTGCCTTCAAGACTTATAAGACTCTCATAGCTTCTGTAGCCTCTTCTGTGCAGGGATTTTCTATCCCGGGGTGAAGCTTCATTTTCTATTCCACTCGCCTGTTCCTCCCCTTCTTCCTCAGAAGCAGGCAAAAATTGATGCTTGACAGGGCAGTACCGTCCCCTGTGCTGGTGACACCCTCTGCAGCCACCATTGCTGTAAGTCTGTCCATGGGCTGTGCAAGGTTTGAAGGAAACATGCTCTACAAGCAACTGAGGACCACAGACAGCTATTCACGCTCACATACCACCATCACACCATTTTTTATTCCATTGCATTGCGCTGTGTATAGTTTGGGATGGATATCTTTGAGCTACATTGGTTGAACAAAACTGAACCTAGTACTTTAGACACGTTTACTAATTTTGCTGTAAAATGAGAATTTCAGAGTTCTTATCACCAGAAACACATCTTCAGTGGTCAAGTTTGCACTTCTGAAGGTAATTAAGCCTCATCAACTGTTTAACATAGATGAAAAGAATACTGATGGCGCTACGACACGCACGATTATTGCTAGAATATTTATTTGAGGCATGCTTTTCTTTCTATTATTGAGGCATCACTACAGACTCAATTTGGATGGGGAGTTGGGAGATATCAGGGAGGTCCAGGGACAATAGTTACCAGAGCCAGGGCAGGGGTGTCCCGGTTGGGGAGATATCATGTGCTAAAATGACCCATCACTCACACAGAGACCTACTAATCTGGTCATGGAATGTAAGCGGATTGGGCCATAAGATTATGTGCACCCTGGTCCCCCAGTATCTACGGAGACATGTTCCGGATGTAATACTACTCCAAGAGACACATCTTAGGGGCCCATTCTGGCTACACAACGGATTTCAGAGGATTTGGCATACTGCTTAAGAAATCAGTTCCCTTTACAGCACACCGCACTTGGAATGACCCAGAGGCCAGATTTGTGGCAGTGACAGGAACATGGGAAGGTGAGACATAACCTCTGTTCCCTATACATCCCTCCATGCTGGAACTCTGCCAGATGTTGGCGCGCTACTATTAGCTCTACCGGCGGGAACATTAGTACTTGGGGGAGATGTAAATGAGGTCATGGATATTGCCCTAGATAGGGTTAGCAGAGGGGAACCGGGAGGGGGCAGGGGAGCATTACCCTCGTTTGTTGAAGCCATGGGGATGGTTGACTTATGGAGACAGCTTAATCCCTCCGTCAAGCAGTTCACACACTTCTCCTCTGCTCACACTTGTTACACTCGGTTAGATTATTTCCTCACTTATACTACATCGGCTGGATTATTTTGGAATGCGACAATCCAAGCAAGAGGCATTTCGGATCATTCACCCATGGGGGTACATCTACCGGGCCCTCAAAGACCATCTCAATGTTCCCTAGAATAGAGACTTTGTATCTCCAAGGGAGGGAGATGAAAGACAATTAAAAATAGGACCACCCAATACTTTGAAGAGAATCAGGGAACGGTGGGCTCCCCATGTGAACTGTGGGAAGCGTACAAGGCAGTTTTGCGGGGCCAGGTCCTGGCCCTTATAGGGGGGAAAAAGAAGGAGAACTGTCTGGAATTTGAGGCCATTGAAAAGGAAGTTTAGGAGCTGGAGAAACTAGCGGTGTCAGACAGGTTGGAGGGTCTGGCCCATCAACTGAGACTGAAGCAAGACGCCCTTTGTGCTCAGAAAATAGGGCTAGACAATTTGCCCTGGCGACACAGCGTCTTTTATTTGACATTGGTGACAAGGCAGGCAAGCTCCTGGCCTGGGTGGAGTGCAGAGACAAAGACAGGGCCTGGGTGCTGGAGGTACAAGACGCCAACGGGATGACACGTAAGACCAATGTGGACCTAGCAGAGACGTTTGCCACATATTATGAAAATATATATGCCCCCCCGGATACGGCATTGGAACTGGATAGTGCAGCACTCATGAAGACACTAGATCTACAGATGCTGGCACAAGAGGACAGAGGGCCTAGAAGCTGACCTGGTGGAGGAGGAAGTTGCGGGTGCCATTAGGGGACTACAGTCTGGGAAATCGGCAGCTCTAAGGGCTTGCCAGTTGAACTATTCAAGATTTGTGTGGCAGGGGTGTCCAAATCTATGTTGGCCATATTTCAGAAAGCCCATGAAGAAGGGTCCTTGCCGAGGGACCAGCACCTGGCTATGATAGTAGTTCTCCACAAGGCAGGCAAACCACCCTCCCAATGTAGCTCATACAAGCCAATATCCCTCCTTAATGTGGAGGTGAAAGAGCTAGCCAAGGTACTGGCAACTAGGCTGAGAGGGGTAATTATGACATTAGTGCACCCGGATCAATTGGGTTTCATGCCACATCGCAGTACCCAGCTTAACCACCGGCATCTGTACGAGGTCCTGAGCCAAACCGAGCTGCCGTTCGCGAAGAGGGCGGTGGTGATGGCCCTCGAAGCTAGGATGGCTTTGACAGTATATTGTGGAATTACATTTTTGCTGTATTGCCCCGGATGGGCTTCGGACCGAACTTCTGTAGATGGATCAGGCTACTGTATCAGGGCCCCCTGACTTGGGTGAGGGTTAATGGAGTAATCTCTCTGGAGTTCCCCTCGGGTAGGGGGACACGTCAGGGCTGTCACCAATGATTTTAGCGATGGCCCTCAAGCCGCTCGTGACGTGGATACGCGGGGGCCCCTGGCCAGGGTAATACCAGTGGTCGGAGGGTGGGAAGAGCAGATATCGCTTTATGCAAATTACATTCTCCTCTATGTCACGCACCCATATAGTTTAGTCAGCTGGTTACTCCAGATATTTGCAGAATTATGCTATCATTCTGGGTACCGAATAAACGGGTCCAAATGTGTGGTTTTCCCACTGGGGGGGGGGGGTCCCCCATCTGCCATTGGATTGCGAGGCTCCAATTTAACAAGATGGGTTCAAATACTTGGCATCCACATTACCCGAGACCCGCAGGTATTCCTCCGACTGAATGTGCAACCCTATTTAGGGAGACTACACGGGGACGGGACCCACTGGCGCAATTTGTCTCTCACAGTAATCGGGGGTATTACTATACAAAATGATTAACCTTCCACGTCTTTTGTACGTATGGCAAAATACGCCATTCTGCTTCCCGGCGAAGATATTCCAAGGCGGAGGTACGATCGCTGTTATGGCAGGAAACGGCCCCTCGGATAGCCTTGCGTAAACTGCAGAGGGGAGTGTATGAGGGAGGTCTGGGGGGTCCCAGATGCCCGGCTCTAATATTGGGTGATGCAATTAATAGTGATCAATGACTGGGTGTTCGCAGATCAGCAGAAACCCACATACAGGGTGGACAGATATGAATCCATTCTGTATCAGCGTGGGAGGGAGACTACCATGCCTTCACATACGCTCTCGTGGTAAGGGCCTGGTGGGAGGTGACATGCTATCTGGGATGGCAGGATAAGTTGACATAAAAGACCCCACTGTGGTGTAGTGAAATGTTGTGAGAGGTGGGGGGCCTGAAGGGCTTCTCGCAATGGGAAATGCTTGGAATCGAGCACCTGGCGGATGTCTGGAGGGGACAGGCTATGATATCATTCGCCGATCTCAGACAAGTATACGACATAACAGAAACAGAACATTACGGATATTTACAGCTTGGCCACGCGGTAAGTCACCACATATGGGTGGGGAGACAGTGCCAGACTCGTCTCCTTTAGAGGACCGACTCATTGCAGACCCGATGCCTAGCAAGGGTATTTCACTGATGTGCAATTTTTTTTTAAATAAGTCCCCAGACGTAATGCTACATCTACGTCAGCATTGGACAGAAGACCTAGGTGACATCGACGATGAAGAGTGGGTTGAGGCATTGCAGAGCCCGAGAGAAATCACCATTAGGACTAGGTTCCGCCTGATCCAGTTGCGAATTTTACATAGATCCTATTATTCCCGAACTCTACTCTTCAGAACAGGCAGAGCACCGACCCCAAAGTGCCTGCGGGGCTGCGGGCAGGAAGCAACATTTTTCCATATACTATAGGCATGCCAGCGCATTCACTCATTCTGTGAACAAATTACAGAGATATTGGCTAGAGTCTTGTCAGTGGCAGTCCCAATGAACACAAAAGAACTACTACTGAACGTATCTTGGGAAGAACCCAGAACCAGGTACCAGCACATATGGGTGACCCTAGCAGTGGGAGTGGCCAAGAGAAACAATGCCTGGGAGTGGGGTAAGCCAGAACCTCCGTCACTGGGGGAAAGGATGTCGGATATGGACTGGTGTCAAATGGCACATCAGATGCGAGGATGCCCCAAAAATGGGGGAAAATGTGGGGGGCCTGGAAGGAATTTATATGGGTATAGTGTTTTTTCTGTTTTAGAAAGGTATCCAACACATGGGGCCTCATAGATATTGTGATATCGTATTACGAGCCCAGGAGGTACTGGTAATATTATGTCCAAATGTAATGGCCCTAAATGGACACTTCCTGATTGTTCTTCGACCAATCAAGAATTTTGAAAATGTATGCATTACCCGTACAAACTGTGTGATGCAAAATCAATGCAAAGATGTTATAAAAAACAAAAGAATACTGACGGCAGCGGTGCCATACAATGACCAAAAACAGCGTTCAGAAGCGCCATTATGCAGAATACATTTTGCTACGCAATGTTGCTGTCCACATGGAAGGCACCTAGAGTAGGAAGATGACGCAGAGGGTTGGAGAGGATGATATACTTTCCATAGGACTACCCAGAGAGGACTGTCATTTCAATTCAGTTTTAACATGAGTTTATTTCAAATTGCACAATTCGATTCAGCACGCTACACAGTAAAGAATAAAGCTAAAGAGATGGAGTTTTGCAATCACTTCACAAGTTAATTAACAAAATGATTTAATACACAGAACAGTGCCATTTAAAATGTCTGTCAGGAGAGATTAGTCAGAGTGCCCTAGAATATCCAGGTGCGCAAGAAGATAGAAAATCCTACTTGCAGTTTGTCGCATAGAAAGACATTTCTGGTCAGGACACATGGTGCGAGATCTAGGTTGGGTTGGTAGAGGTGGGCCTGTGCAAGCTGGGGCTGAGAAGAAAGGACCGGCGGCCCAACCTGAGTCAAAGAACGAATCAGGAACACCCTTTCAGTCAACAGATTAGGGCGGGTACTTCCAAAGGACATTAGTGGCAGCTGGAAACATTTGCGCCTCACATCAACTTGCTGTGGTCTGGGTTCCCTCTCTGCTCAGTTCCTTCATGGTGTATTCCCTCTCTCACCCTATCTGTAGGGCTTTGATTTTGACACCGTCTCAAAAGTGGGAAACCCAATAAACCCTTGGAGGCTTGGGCAATTAAATAAGCAGGTAAGTGTGCCTACAAGGGATTTGTTCAGATATGTGTTTATAGCAATTGAAAAATTGAATTTGGGCAAGCTCTATCAAAGTGGCTTACGGTTGGATTACTCCAAAGACAATTCTATTAATTTATCAATGAATAAATCATTCATGTCAAGATAGAAAGATAAGGAAAACAGATAAAGAAAACACGGGTGTATGTGTTCAAAGACCTGATTTTATATTAATTGGTAATCATGAGAGTTATAAAGGGTACAAAAACAAAATCAACACAATGTAGCCAGAAGTAAAAATTACATAAAATTAAATAGTCTTCATAGTTACAATTGTGAACACCTTTTCACAAAGTGTTTTTAGGCAATCTGAAAAGTTTACACAAAGCCAAAATTGCCTATAATACAATAAAATAAGGAATAGGTGTAATAGTCGACGTTTCAGTCTAATAATGTCTTTGTCCGTTAGACCATCCTCAGGACCTTGTTTATGTTGAAAAAAAGACCCCTGTATATACACGAAAAGGAACCAACAATTAACGTGTGATATCTGACATTCAATCAGTTCATTATTAAAAACTAACACCTGTGTGAAGGAATTTCAGAGATAGTGTATCTCTGCACTGCAGAGTCAGCCTTGATATAGCTAAGGGCAGAGGAAAAGTAACCCACGTCCTGAAAGGTCAAACCTTATCGCCCAGAGAGAGAAAGATAAAGAGGAAATGAGTTTATAAGCACTTACTTCGCGCTTAGAGAGGTTAATATTTGAAAAACCTGGTCCACGGATTGACTCTCTGTTCAAGCACACAATGCTAGAGGAGAAAGAGAGATAACGATTTCTAATAGTAACTCTTATTATCCATCTTTTCATAAGAAAAGCCTAATTATGCACTAAAGACTCTTACTCGAATTTGATCAAACTTCTGTCAATAGAATAAGATTGCCACAGAGCTGTGTCTATCAGTGGCACTATCTTTTATGCAATAAAAACCTGAGTGTTACGCCTTTCATAAATGGGGGACTTCTCTGGTTGCGTGCATATCAAGGAGGTGTGGACGGACACCTATAAATAACATTATTTTGGTGTTGACAATTGATCCTTGATTCATTTATCATATATTATGAACACGATTTTGTCAATCCGTATATCATACGTGAAGACAATTTTTCCGCTTATACTAATTAAAAGCATTTGGAAAGAAAAGAAAAACCTTACGCTGGCACTGCTTCAATTGAGGACCTCAGTAAATGCGGGCACTTTTGGCAGGAAATGGAAAACAAATCTGTCAAATAAACGATCCATAATGAAAATAGTGCGGCTCGAATTACTTGGACTAAATTAAAATAAGAAAACTGGCGTCGTTATAAAGCTCAGACGTCTAAATACCTGTGTATGAAACGCAGAGAGTCTCCAAGTGCTAACGCTCGCTGGGTAGTCAGCGTTTGAGCAGACTATGGAGAACAGCAGCTATTTAAACGTGCTGTCTGACTCCTGTTGTTTGGAGATTGAAAGAGGACTACTGACAAATTTGTTTTGGATGCCATATTTGAACTGAGGGAAGTTACCAATTCAACTCGAGAAAAGAGGCATATATGTATTGCCAATCCAGCTACGATATTAATTTATTGATAACCGGCAGCAGTACTATAGTTCAAGTGTAAAATGCTATGTATCGGTAAATGGTGTGGGTTAATCAACCATATATTGCAATGCTAATCACCATTCAAAGATGTCGCTCGTGTAAAAGACCGAGGTCAAGGGGCTGGAAATTGAAACTTGATCAGTATATTAAACCACGGACCCATTGCTGAGTACAATGACTCAGTCGGAAATATCGTATTTCATCTTGCATGATCTGGATACTGTAGAGAGCCACCCGGGCCCTCTACTACATTGTTGCCATTTCACGCATCCCCACACCCCTTGGGGCGGGCTCGCCCCGAGGGGATAAATAAACGGCCGGAGACCGCTTGGTGTCTTCCGGTCATAGTAACCAAAGCACCTGTGTCGTGCCATTCTTTAAGCGCTGCTGCAGCCTTGATACCCAGGCCCCGCCGCGCTACATTGGCGACGAGGCCGGTAGCACCCCTCGCGTGCTGGCCTACCTTCAGGAGCCCTGCTGGGAGCATGCGGAGCCCACCCGCGCTGCCCTGCTCCCTCCGTGGACGTGCGGTGTGCCTCACTGAGCGTGCGGTGCCCACCTGCGCCGCTCCGGTCCACCGGCCGACTGCTGCTCCTGGTGCCCCCTCGTCTGTGGCCTCTGCCTGTGACGTCGCCTGCCCGCCTCAGTGGTGATCTGGCCGGCGCCCGCCCACGCGTCTCCCTGCCCAACGGGAGCGTGGTCAGCTGGCGGTGCCATCAAGCGGCCTGCTTCGTGCGGGTAAGAGCGGGGGCGCTCTGAGCGCCTCGCTGTGTCCCACCTGCTCTCCTGCACAGGGCTGCCCCAACGCCCACGTCGGCACGCGCCCATCTGTGGCATCTGGACCCGCCGGCCCGCATCAGAACTGCGAGGCCCCAGGAGTGTGCTGCCCCTTCTGCTGCCTGTGCCTGGAGCTGCGCGCCCCCTGCAGGGCCACAGAGGAACAGCAGGCTGTCGGCCCTGAGTCCTGCGAGGAGGGCTCTGTGCATTTCTGTGCGTGGGGGCCAGGTGATCCTTGGAGGGCGCAGAGGAGGAGTTGGGTGGTCGTAGGCACCCAAAGCAGGAACCACTGGCTGGACTGCGCTGCGGCTGGAAAAGAAAGTATAATATAAATAGAGGAAATAAGGTGAACTGCGCCAGGCTACAACAACCAGCAAGCAGGTCACGCCCCTGCGTCCACGTTTCGCCACACGGCTGCAATGAGCAACACCCCGGCGGCCGGTGCTGCCGTCCAGCAAGACGGAGGGCGTAACCCAGTCGTTGGCGCTAATCAGCCCCCACCGGTGCACAACCACACCGCGATTGCACCCCTACCCCCTTCAGTGAGGCCTCGGACCCCGCCACTGCCGCACCCCGATGGAAGGCATGGGTCGGACGACTCAACCACTACTTCAAGGGGACATGGGAAACAGATGGCACCGTGAAACGGTCACTCCTCATCTACTACGGGGGTGCGGAGATGTATGACCTGTTTGAGACACTTCCCAACACTGGAGACGACGACGACTACGAGGCGGCGGTCGCCGCGCTCAATAGACATTTTGACCCACAGCTCAACCACGATTTCGAGAAATTCAAGTTCAAGAGGGCGTGGCAGACCGACTCGGAGTCCGTCGATATGTTCTACGCACGTCTACGCCGGCTGGCTAGCACGTGCTCCTTCGCGGACCAGCGGGAGGAAATCCGTGATCAAATCATCCTGGGTTGCCGCTCCAAGCTCCTGCGAAAGCTGATCCTTCGCCAACCAGGGATTTCGCTGGACGAGATCCTGGTTCTGGCCCGCTCTCACGAACTGTCGGACGTCAGAGCAGAGGAGATGGAAGCCGCTTTACACACCCCGGTTGCCGCCTCACAAGCGCCCAGACACCCGCCGATCAAAGAGGAAAAGGTGGACGCAATCCAGAGACGACCCACCGCACCTCGCCAGGCACCCAGACAGCCATCAGGTGGACCGTGTGGATACTGCGGCGAGGATCACCCCGTGACGGCCGTCTGCGGGGCGAAGGGGAAGACGTGCTCCCGCTGCGGCAAGTTAAACCACTATGCCAAAGTGTGCCGAGGGGGGCGATTCAGACAACCATCGTCAAGATCCAGAAGCATGCCCCAACGGATTCGCCAGCTCTCCCTGGATGAAATGCCACCAATACCGGACGACCAATTACAGGAACGACGCCCGGTGTATGAGGATGAGGACGAAGAGGTGTTCGTGGTGTCGTACGTCAGCAGGACAAGCACTCGTCGAAGGCCACCTCCCATGTGCTCCGTCTCCGTCGAAGGCACTGATGTACGGGCCCTCATTGACACTGGTGCATCCGTCAATGTGATGGATTCGGAACAGTATGACCGCCTGTCACCGCGACCCCCACTGGCACCGTCCACAGCCCGGATCTACACGTATGGAGGAACCGACCCTCTTCCTCTCCGTGGCGTCATCCAGACCACCGTCGCCAGCGGAAGCTACTTCACCAAGGCGAGGTTCCACGTCACAGAGGGAAGAAAGGGAACTCTACTCAGCTGCCACTCGGCCGAGGACCTAGGACTTGTCTTCTTTGCCAACCAGATCCATGACTCCCACGCGGAAGCAATGCTGAGGGAGTTTCCAGATCTCTTCCAAGGATTGGGGAAGCTCAAGGGCAAGAGGTTCAAGCTCCATATCGACCCCGAGGTGCGCCCCGTGGCCCTCAGGCACCGGCGGGTGCCCTTCAACCTACGCCCGCAAGTGGAGGAGGAGCTGAGGAAGCTTGAAGAGCTGGATGTAATAGAGAAGGTCTCTGGCCCCACCCCGTGGGTGTCCCCGCTGGTCGTGGCGCCCAAACCCAAACAACCCGGAGCCATTCGGCTCTGCGTTGACATGAGGCTGCCAAATACTGCGGTGAAGAGAGAACGCCACATCACCCCTACAATGGACGACATTGTGGCGGACCTCAACGGGGCGAAGTGGTTCTCCAAGCTAGACCTGAACGCCGGCTACCATCAACTAGAGCTGGAGCCCGAGAGCAGGTATATCACCACCTTCTCGACGCACGTTGGCCTCCGAAGGTACAAGAGGCTCAGTTTCGGCATGTCATCAGCAGCCGAGGTCTTCCAAAATGCCATCCGAGAAGCACTGTCGGGGCTGCCAGGGGTGATCAACCTCAGTGACGATATACTGGTGTTCTCAAACACACTAGAGGAACACCACTCTCACCTCCGAGCCACTCTAAAAAGGCTGACAGACTGCGGGCTGACTCTGCACAAGTCCAAGTGTTCGTTTTATCAGGAGAGTGTCGACTTCTTTGGATACACGTTCACCCGAGAAGGGCTCCTGGTGGACCCGAAGAAGGCCGAAGCCATCCGAGCGGCCAGTACGCCACGGAATCCTACCGAGGTGAGGAGTTTCCTCGGCATGTCCACGTACTGTGGGTGCTTCATCCCCAATCTCGCAGCCATGTCAGAGCCACTACGGGTCCTTACACGCCATGATCACAAGTGGGAGTGGACGCCAGCGGCCAACAAAGCGTTCCAAGACATCAAGGCAGGATTGCTGGACAAGACAGTAATGGCCTACTTCCATCCGAGGAGACGAACGGAACTGGTCGTCGATGCTAGCCCGGTGGGCCTAGGAGCAGTCCTCCTTCAAGAACATGGCTCGGAAGTGTGGAAGCCGGTTGCATACGCCAGCAAAGCTCTCACGGACACCGAGACCAGATATGCCCAAATTGAGAGGGAGGCGTTGGCCATCAAATGGGCGTGCCAACACTTCCACCTATATCTGTGCGGTCAGGAGTTTCATGTCATAACTGATCACAAACCGCTGCTCCCGCTGTTTGCAGGATCATCCCGGCTAGCGCCCCCGAGGATCGAACGATGGGCAGTGCAGTTGCAGGCATACAACTTCAAAGTGATCTATCGTCCAGGGGCCCACAACCCTGCCGACTATCTGTCCCGTCACCCGGAGTCCACAATGCCATCAGGCCCATCGGTGGACGCTTGCAGCACCGAAGCTTTCGTTAATATGGTGTCACAAAGGGCGTGTCCCACAGCCATGACCCTGGCCGAGATTGGCCGGGCCACCCAGGAAGACCACACTCTCTCCCGAGTGAGAGGAGCACTGGAGAACAACGGATGGGCCCATTTCATGGATGGAGCCCGCGACCTCCGGCCAGAGTTTAGCAATGCCCGCCAACAGCTATGGCATGTCCGCAACGAACTCAGTGTGGGGGAAGATGGAGTCATTTTGAGAGGGCACCTGATCGTGGTCCCGGAGAGTTTGCAGAAGCGGATCCTCACCCTGGCCCACGTCGGCCATCAGGGAATGGCGAAGACCAAGGCCAGGTTGAGAGATAAGGTCTGGTTCCCGGCGATGGACTCCATGGTAGAGGAGATGGTTCGACAGTGCCACGCATGCACGATCACCGGAGGAGACCCGGCGCCGGCACCTGTGATCACGGAGGAACCAAGCACGGCTCCCTGGACACACCTCAGCCTGGACTTTGGGAGCTTCCCGGATGGACGTCACATGCTGGTCATGATTGACTCGTTCTCGAAGTTCCCCATTGTTGAGGTGGTGTCGTCGACAGCTTTTCCCCAGGTGAAGAAGGTCCTGGAGAGAACCTTCGCAATGATGGGACTACCGGAAGAGGTTAAGTCCGACAATGGACCCCCGTTCCAGGGCCGAGAGTTTCAGGACTACCTTGAGAGCCAGGCGATTCGACATCGGAAGATCACCCCGCTATGGCCCCATGCAAACGGGGAAGTAGAACGCCTGATGAGGACACTGAACCGTGCATTGCGCATCGCAGTCGATAGTGGAGAAGACGCCGAAGTAGCTCTCGACCAGTTTCTCGGCGCATACCGATAGACCCCTCACAGCACCACCAAGTGTGCTCCGGCCCATCTACTATTCAAACGGGCTCCCCGAGATAGTATCCCGTCAGACCCGACGTGGGTACCCGTGGAGCGGGATGATGGCGCCGTCCAAGCAAGGAGGGAGACAACGAATCGAAAGGCAAGCGAAGCCAGGAGAGCACAAGAACCTCAGCTAAAAGTGGAAGACCGGGTGGTGATCAAAGACCGACACCCCGGGTGGAAGTTCCGGACACCATATGAGCCAGAAGTATGGGTCGTGGTAGGTGTTCAAGGGATCATGGTCACTGCTAACAAGGGACAGCAATCAGTAACGAGAAATGTGTCCAGTTTCAAGAAGACCACCAAGAGGGTGCTGAATCAAGAAGCGTCTGATGATCAAGACTCTTTTCCAAGTTTCTCCCCTCCTTCCTCACCCAGCATGGGGAGTACCCCACCAGCGGTACCCCGGCCAGTCAGCCAGGACTGGGCTGACCCTACACGGCTGTCGAGTCAGGACCCCGAGGTCGGATCGTCTGGGGGTGTCCCATCCAGCGTGTCGGCTGGTTGCAGGGTCCGGAGCCAGAGGTATGGTCTCCGGCTGAATCCGGCGCCAAGTCAGCAACTGCAAGACTTTGTATATACTTCTCCATGAACTGGGAGGACGTGATGGTCTAGAGCCGAAAGAAAGGAGGGATGTAGAGAGCCACCCGGTCCCTCTACTACATTGTTGCCATTTCACGCATCCCCACACCCCTTGGGGCGGGCTCGCCCCGAGGGGATAAATAAACGGCCGGAGACCGCTCGGGGTCTTCCGGTCATAGTAACCAATGCACCTGTGTCGTGCCATTCTTTAAGCGCTGCTGCGGCCTTGATACCCAGGCCCCGCCGCGCTACAGATACATCCTCATTATATAGAGGCTCAAATGTAGAGGGGTTATGAAAGAGAAAGCATTACCCAGCACCAAAGGAGTACACATTTGTAAAATTTTAGGCAGAGCATATGTTATGTGCAATATATCATTATACAAACAAAACCAATAGTGGAAAAAATGGTATGTGATACAATGTTGATGTTCAAACATTTGGTCCAATAATTACAGACGTCTTTTACATAGAGTCTCAAAAAATTGTTCTGGGTCGTGGAGGCATTTTCCATCACAGCAATACAGTATAATGGCACATGATATATACAAATATGAACCAAGTACTGTGGAACCAAATATTTGCCAGATCACATAATTAACGTGTTCAATGAATTAGTTGAATCAAAACAAAACATATCGTCTCGTTCTTTTTCCAAGTGTATCTTGTATTGTGCTGCTTGTTGATACAGTTGATGAGCTCCATGAGTTGTATATAGGGAAGAGTAATGTACAATCACCTGGTATATATATGTATATATATCAGATTTTACAGTTTCCAAAGATGTTATATACATAAATTTACAAAGACTACAAAATGCAAGATAATGTATGCCATTCAGTTGCTGAGTTCAGACCTCTTTTGATGTTGTCAGTGCGGCATATCAATCTGCTTTCTTTCAGAGTGAGTACTTTATCTATATTTGCCTGTCTCTTGGTTGGTTTGACAACTTCAATGACCCACCATATCATATCTGTTTCTGAATGGCCAAGATTGAGATAATGCTCCACCAGGGGACCATTCTCTACTCGGCATCGAATATGTGATTGATGTTGCAAAATGCGTTTCTTTACAATCTGTGTGGTTTTGCCAATGTAGTGTAGCCCACATGGACATTTGATACAGTACACGACATTGGGCGTGTTGCAATTAGAGAAATGTTTCATATTAATGTCAACACCATTGATGTGACAAGTCTTAGTTGATTGAGGGGTGTTGCACGCTATACACATATTGCATTTGTAATGTCCCACCAGTGGGACCATTTGTCTCATATTATCAACCATATTGGTGTCAGTATATTCATAAGCATGAACCAAATGATCCTGGAGGTTCGAACCTCTTTTGAAAGAGAACATAGGTTTGGTCTGTAACTCAGGTAAACTTTTGAGGAGCGTCCAGTGTTTGTTCACAATCTTTTTGATGTTATTGGAGTGAGTTCCAAAGGTTGACACACATATTAGTTGTGGGTGTTTGGACCGTTCCCTGACTTCTAACAACGCTTCGCGGTTATTATACCAGGCACGTTTTAATGATTTTTTTAGTAATTTGGCTGGATAGCCACGTGCTTTCAACTTTTCTTTCAATTTTTTGGCTTCAATAAAGTAGTCTTCCTTCCGGGTGCAGTTTCTGCGAAGACGCAGAAACTGCCCGAAGGGTAACCCATCTTTCAAAGCTTGGGGATGATGACTGTTGTACTCCAAAAGTGTGTTCCTGGCTGTTGGCTTAGTATACAATGTTGTGTAAAGATGGTTGTTGATGTCTACTTTGATTGTTATGTCCAAGAAATTCATGCTGCTTTCGTCTGACTCAATGGTGAATTTTAGATGGGGATTTTTGGAATTAAGTCATGTGTGGAAGGCATCAAGTTGGTCTTTGCTTCCACGCCAGATAAGAAAAACGTCATCTATATATCTCAGCCAACGTATGATATTTACTGAAAAAGGATTAGATGTTTTAAAAATGCATGTGTTTTCGAAGGTTGAGACATAGATATTGGCTATGTCTAGGGCATACACAGCCCCCATAGCTACACCCTTTAGCTGTTGATAAAACGTATTTTCGAAAAGAAAAAAGTTTTCGCATAGTGATAATCTAGTGCATTCAATAATGAAGGCTGTTGGAACTTTGTGGGGCCTTGGTCTATTTTCCAGCAGAGTGTTCAAAATTGTGAGTATGTCATTCTGGGGGATGTTCGTATAAAGGCTCTCAATGTCCATTGAGACCAAAAGATCAAGGGCCGGATCAAAATAGTGATTTTCTACAATGTTGATAAAGGCCATAGTATCTCTGTTGTAGGAAGGTTGCTCTACAGCAAAAGGGCGAATAAAAAAGTCAGCATATTGTGCCAAGGGTTTTAAAATTGAATTATACCCTGAAACAATTGGGCGTCCAGGTGGTTTCAGAACGTCCTTATGTACCTTTGGCAAGATGTAAATTGCTGGTACAGTGGGTGCTTTGTTGATGAGAAAGGAAGCCTCTTTCTCACTTAACCAGCCTCCATCAAACCCTTCTTGACTTAAGTTGGAGATTAAGGTGGTCAGCCTGTTAGTCGGATTGCTGTTGAGTTTTCTGTAATGTTCATTGACAGATAACTGTTTTAGTAATTCAAGCCTGTATGCTTCTTTGTCCCATAATACAATGCCCCCGCCTTTATCTGCTGGTTTTATTGTGACATCGGGGAGAGATTGTAAATTCTGTAGTGCCTTTTGTTTTTCTTTGGAAAAATTCGAATTAAAATGTATTTTGCTTTTAAACAAATTGTCTATTTCAGTCAGGGTTGCATTTTCAAAGGTGATTATTTCCTTTGCAACCATGGCATTTGTTGGATAAAAATTAGATGGGTTTCTTAAACCTGTAGTAACAGAAGATTGTGTTGATGTATTAGTGGCAAAGAAGTTCTTCAATCTTACTGAACGGAAGAATTTGTACAATTCTAATTTTGTTTGAAATAGGTCATTTTTAAATGTCGGTACAAAGGATAAGCCAGCCGAAAGTACGGCGACTTCTGACTCTGATAAAGTATGGTTCGACAGATTGAAAATTGGGATGGTTTGGGTAGGGCCTACCACTCGTAGTAGTTGTTCCTTGTCTGCCTGAACCCTGGTGTGTACTGATTGCGGTACCATCCTCGCTTCGCTCCTCTCTGTCTCCGGGGGGGGGGGCGGAGCTCCTCCGTTCCTGCCCTAAAAAAGCCTGGCGTGATGTTGATGGCTGTTGTTCGTATTGAGGGCGATATGGATCTTCCAAGGACTGGTCACTGCCCGTTTCCGAGTTGGTGTCAGAGAAAGTAACTCTCTTTCTCATTGGTTGGTTGAATCCCGGGGGGGGGTGTAAAAATCCTCGTTTAAGTAGGGGTATGTCTTCTCTTTGCTATATCTTTTAATGTCTTTCCTTAATTTATCAGTCTTCTTATGTGCCCTGATTTTGACACTGCACTAAGGCTGGTGAGACCACTTTACCGTACATGCTGCTGCCTCCTGTGCTCCTCAACTCAGAGAGAGTTTCCTGTTACTCTCCGGGTAATTTCAACAGCCCATTATTTGGGGGTAAGGCTATATACCATGTGAGACCAAGGATCTGTGATTGCCTTAATTACCAAATGCTTAGGCATTCTCTGGTTCCTCAAAGATTTCACCTTTCTACTACGAACCTTTTCATCAACAACCTGTCTTCCATTTTGAGTTCAGTAGAAGTTTTTCTTCTCACTCTCATTCCTGTTGCTAAGCGTCTATCTAAGTGTCCACTTATGTGCCCCCACAGGGAGGATATTGATGGAAAATAGTCAGAACCTGTTTCAAATCTGTCCCCTTGGTCCAGTCCTGCCAAGGTCATTATACTTCTATTTCTCACAAAGTGAATAGGGATGCCAATTTATAGTTCGTCGCTCTGATGCAATCAGCTGGAAAACCTCCTAAGCCCTTGTATTTGGGTTTACAAATGTGACATTCCATTTACCTTGATAATTTGCTAACCGCTGACACCTACATTGAATCATCAAACCAGACTCCTGCATCGTAGAGCCACTTGCAAGAAACTAAGCTCCATATTCCATGGTGTCAACTTTCGCATCACTCTCTAATGCATGATTCGTGTAATTTCTCCACATGTCAAAATTCATCTAGGTGCTCATGCTGCCTCCAGTAGGTGCTGTACTTCTCTCTATAAACATCTTCATTTTTCTATTCAAGAATTGGGATGACACAACAAGGAACCAGCTGTGACTCCTGAGAAAAATAGTTCAAGATCCATGCCTGCACACTGTGATGCTTATAGTTCATAATCTTAATTAAAAAATCTTGAGAACGTCCCTAAATAAATAACAGGTTGTAAAAATGATGAGTATGTGTTATTTACACATTAGTGCTAAAGAGATTACTTCTTAAATTTGTGTATCTGCAGAGTTCCCTCAACAGGCATTAGCAACGGCAACACCCCAAACTCAAAGTATTTTGAGAATAAAGAGAACAGAAAAGGGTGGATCTTATTAACACGATAACTTGTTCCCACGATAATCATGGCCCACAAGCTTGGAAGTGGTGATTTGAAGAAGCTAGTGAATTATGGACCACCAGAAAGAGTTTAGGACTTAACCTTTAGGACTTAAGGTTGAGTTGTGGGTAGATAGCTAGGTGGGGCCTATTTATATTTTTTATATTTATTAACAGATGCATCTATTTGCCAACATAGCATTTCAAACAGAGAAGCTGTAAAGAGAAAAAATATGGTTCATTATGACAATTTCAGTTTTGAGGTTATATATAAAGGCATTCGTCATGTGGTGAGGAGTGGATAGTTCGCCTCAGACTATGACATTACAGATGATCGAAATACATATCCATATCAATTGACTGACCTGCGAAATGAGAGGGGGAGTGATGTAGGGAACGGATTCCAATTTAATCACTTTGGTGCATTATCACCATCAAGTATTAGGGGAATGTCTTCAGTAATCAAATATTCTCTATCTCGCTCTCCCCCCAACTACTCAGTTCAATGACTTCAACTGTTACAGATGTAAAAAGAACAATTGATGGAAGGAATGCTGAACAATGTCAAACAAGCACCCCCAGTACAGAGATCTGGGCCTAAATCCATCGGGGCAGATTTACAATGCCTGGCGCATCCCTGCAAATCAGCAGAGATGCGTCAGGAAAGATGCGTCACGCAAGTTTACCCTTGCGCCACCACAGGTGCGCCGCATTTACTATGCGGCGCACCATGGCGCAAAGATAAACAGATGCGTGTCGCATCTCCCGTCGGAAGGGTGGCGCATTGCTGGAGTCGTGTCGCAAGTGCGACGCAACTCCAGCAATGCTCGTGGGCCGCCAATCTTTAACATGGTGCGCCACTCCTTACGCCTGCTTGAAGCAGGCGTAAGGATTTGTCGCAGCGGCGTCGGAAAAGTGACTCAGTGAAATCTTGTAGATTTCACTGCGTCACTTTTACGAGTTTTTCCTGCGACGGAACGCCCACATGAGACCTGACGCAGGTTTCATGTGGCGCAGGGCTTTACAACGTGACGCATCTCCCTAGATGTGTCACGTTGTAAATAAGGCGCAACGTGGGGCATGGTTTACGTCGCCGCTGCGTCACAAAAGTGACGCAACGGCAGCGCAAAAGTGGCGCAAGGGGCTTGTAAATCTGCCCCATCGTTTTTTTGCTCACCACGCCACCCGAGTTTGGACTTAGCCACATGCAAATCAGTCTTTTTAAAATTTTAAAAAATTCTTTTTATTGCTCCCTGGACCGGAAACAAGCATCTAGGACTAGTTTCGGGGTATCACCCCATATCAGCCAGGATAGCTTGAATCCAGTGGCATGGCAAGCACGGGACCCATGTTTGGGCATCCCCGTCCCACTTGGTGTGACAAATGCAAAAAGAACAATTGATGGACAGAATGCTGAACAATGTCAAACACTCACGCCCAGAAACACTCACTCTCAATACAGAGATCTGGGCTTAAATACCCAGCTTTCCATTTGGTAAACCTGGAACGTCCCGTTAAATCCTGCTCTTGGGTGTATGAACACAATAGCAAGAAGAGGACGCAAACAGGCCTCTACTAGTCTATATTGACTAAAACTTGTATTCACTATAGCAGCAACGCATGAAGCTGTTGAGAGGTTAAGGGTAGGGCAAGATGGCAACTCTGTGATATAATTGGGGGTCAATAGATTAATGATGTCACTTCAGATATCCTAGGCATTCTTTTTTTAATAAACATCCACATTGGAGTTAATTTCCCAGGCTAGTCTTTGAGCATGATATTTCAGGAAGGTAATGAGGCCTCATAAGATAGACTGAGCCGCGACTTTAGCTAAATGGGGCTGTTGAAAGCCGACTTGTATTTATTTCTATGGGTTTTTTTTGCCGATCTGTGGTGAGGTTTGTGCATTTGTATCATATGAGAGACAGATGAAGGGAAAGCCATTTGAGAGGTTGTTTCAGAGGAGAGAAATGTCCTGAATTTGAGATTGCTGCATACAGGAAGCTGCTGAAAGCTTTTTTATGATTGTAAGGTTAGTGAAGAGCTAACCAGCTTCCAACTGACGCTAACCAGAGCTCCGGCCCACCACAATCCTACCAACCAATAAGGAAGCTTCGACTAAAGAGAGCATGGTGTATTTTTGGTGTATTTATTCTGTGTAATATTGTAGCGGACAAGTGCAGGTCTACCACTGCGATAAGAAAGGAAGGATCATTGTAAATCCTCCTCCATCAAGAGAATCATTTCAAATGCTGGGTGGAATTGACACAGGAAGAGGGAAAACTGGGGCATTGTACCAACTTGCCAAAACCGAGAGAGATTTGCTTCTGCAATTCATCTCAGCCTGGGTTTGATTGCCTCGAAGGAATACATACTGCCTGTCTATGTGGTGCGGTGATTTTTCTGTAATATTGCTCACCAGTTTAAACCTAGCGCAGGACGCTTCAGTGCTCACTAAAAGTAGGGTGTAAGAGTATGGACTCTGGGAATTTGACCAATTGTCCGGTGCTAAGGATTTAGAAATCGTCTATAGAAATTTTATTTGAAATGTTGTCCGTCACGAATTAACAGAGCAAATCGAAGAAAAAGCTTTATTTTTTTTATTTTCTTGGGAGGTTGCTGACCACCCAATGTTTGTGCTCCATAGTTACAACTTCTCCATCCGTGTCTGTAAGCGGCTGTACTCATCATAAGGGTTTTGAAGAAAGTAACAAACAGCAAGGAGTTACTTTAGTCAGGTATATTCTTTGTGCTGAACATAAACCACAATTTTATCAAAATCAAACCTAGTCAAAGGCAACATGTCGTTTTCCGAGCAAGTGTGGGCTTTAATCATAAACTGATTATCTATCAACTAAAAATATCTTGCAACATTCTTCCCAGTTCATTTATAGACATGTATCAGGCTTCACTAACCCTCAAGAAAGCAGTTTTCACATGCCATAATAACAAACATTTTAGTATTCCAGGAACAAGATTAGCTGTTGAGTGAACAAACTCTATACAAGAGGTTCGAAGAATAATAATGTATTGGTGTAGCTTGGACAGTCCTGGCAGGGGCGCATTGAAATAACAAAATAAAGGCTAGTTAGAGTATTAGCCACTCTTTCTATTTCTGTCTCTTCCCCTAACATCCAGCAGTGCCTTTCACTTTCAAATGACACCCACATCCTTAAGTTAGGCATGCCTGGTTCTACACTTACAAAGGCAGACACGACTCTTGCATGAAACCCTCCAGAAGGCATTGTTCTCGGCTTGTTCCAAGAGAAAGCTTCTTTTTTCCTATTGTTAAAAGATTTTACTGACCTATTTTAAAGCTTTCTTACCTATAATTGTTCCAATAAAGTATTCCTTCCATTATTCTTTCATGAGTCAACTGTAATCCCTTCCACTACCACCCCCCGCAATGCCGCCCAGTGGTTTCTATGGTTGCATGACACAACCACGCATGCCAAAACCATGCGTTCTTTAACAACGCAGTCGGAACAACAAATGCATCTTAACCATTTTAAAGTCCAACGCCGCTTTACCTAAGGCATGTCGTAGTAACGAAATGCGTGGTAAAGGAATGTGTGGTTAAGACGCATCTCTTGTTCCGACCACGTTGCAAAGGCAACGTGTGGTTGCGTGGTAAAGGAATGTGTGGTTAAGACGCATCTGTTGTTCCGACCACGTTGCAAAGACACGTGTGGTTCGGCCGTCGTTGCAATTGCTGTTTTCCAGCTTCTATGACTGAGCAACCTTTCGGAGTTTGATATGTTGCTTTCAACAGTGGTAGGGCTATGGTCCAAAATAGGAAAATCCCCCACTACTACAAGGTCAGGGTATGAAGGACATTCACAATTGGTGTGAAGTGGGCCTTCGAGCCCCATGCCGCTCCACCACTGGATACAGATATGTACGCTCCGGCTTTCAGTATAATGTCCATTCTTTTTTGGAGTTCTATGGGCTAATTGGCAATTGGGTGCAAATCATACAAATTCGGATAGATGTGGCACTATCTGGCGAACCTTGATGAAAAAGGACAACATCATGATCGAGGAGGTCTGTAGGAATATCAAATAGGTTTAATACATTTAACCACTTCATTACTGCTTTAACCCAAGAAAAGCTGCTCTTGGGTTTAGCATAAACAAATTATGGGATAATCTATGGCCCTAATTATGAGTGGGTCAATGTTTTAAGACCCCTGCACAAAAAACTGTTTAGCAGGGGCGGGAATTCTGGGTTTTGTGATATTTACCACACCTGGTACTTACCAGATGCATTAAATGCCTTACTCCTCATTAGATTTGGCAGGTTGAGCCTGATGGAATTTAACAAGGGAAAACATTACACTATTTACCATAGAATGCAGATTTTTGGTTCGTTCCAAAACTGTTAATTGGTGCATTTTATCCCATCTGACACACTCATGATCAGGGTGTGCATGGCTTGTATCTAAATGTACATATCTTTTGCTGTTCCAGTGTCCCAAGTAAGTCAAATAAGCTCCCCTGGTTTAAATGTTTCCTGTTGTACATGTTGTGCATGAATTATCTATGGTAATATGTGCAATAAGAAAGACCTCTGATGTGCCCTAAAAGAGGAGACATACACTGAAAGAATTGCACTAAGGAAATAGCAATTGTTTTGTTTGAAGGAAATGTGCCTTCTACTAAGAATAATAGGGATGGTGAGAAAATAGAAGCGGGAGCAAAGGGGAAATGGAGAGAAATGGGATAAAATTAAGAAGGGGTATGCAAAGTTGCAAAGATTTTCCTTTCCACATGTCATCAATAATTTTTCAGTCTTCATGAAGTTTTGTGACATTTTTTCTACATGGAAAAGTCCTGGAAAAGAAGAATTTGTGGGGAAACAATATTTGCAACCTCATCCCACTCCCTCCTCCGGAGGAAGGGAATTCGCTTTCAGGAAAATAGTTTACTAGAACATTTTCTACAAAACTTTCATTTTTTAGGACTTTTTACCCACAGGCAAATTTTTTCGCCAGTTTTCTGGCGATGTTTTATGCCTGGAGAATTTTCCTTTAGCTAAAGAGATTGATATTTTGGATGCCACTTATCGATTGGTGTGCCAACAACCAATACAGTGATTTCTGAAAGAGTTTATCCTTAGCTTGGAGTCAAGACCTCATGTATAAAGGAGGGGCTGTTCCAACTTGCTCTTGAAATCAAGTTGTAGTTACAGTTGACCTACTTAAGTTGTTGGGACACGCTAGAAAATCAAGAGGAAAACATTTTACAATTTAAACACGCTTAATCTGTAGTACTAACCAAAATATCAGTTCAGAAAAATGTTATGGACTGCATATGGATTGAAGATAATTTTTGTTTTTTTCAGGTTATTGTATCAGAATGCGGAGAATACCACAAATACAGAAATGTGAGTGTGTTTGTACAAAAATTGTTCATCAACCATACAGATTTTATGTGAAAAAGCACCCCAATATATGACTATTGACCCTTGTAATCTTGAAAATAATATAGGAAGGTAAATTACATATTTTTGTTTTTGTTGTCAAAGCCCTTATGTTTGCAGAGGGAATTGCAATGAAATAAATTCCGAAAGCATTTTCTTCCGATTTGAAATGTTGCAATTACTGTGTGCTAAAAACTCTTGCATTTTGGCCCCCACATTCATTTTTTTAGGGATTTGAGTTCTTACTATTATTAGTAATGTAGGGGAGCAGAGGGTGGTGTGAATGCCGAAAAAGGTTGAAACTAGAAGCAAAGAAACAAGGTGTTCCATCCCCCATGGCAGACAGACACTGCATGAGCTATCAGGAAGTGCCCGTGGGGACAGTAAGTATGAATGGAATTACCAACTGTATGAAATCATTGTGTTGTAGAACAGTTCAAATGGAAATGTAGAGATTCAGCATAGATAGGATCAGCTTGAGTAAGCAACTGGGAACTTAAGTTTAAGACTATTCTAGACAAAAATAATATTAGGTAATTTTTTCTTATTAAATATAAAAGGTATACTGAGAGAAGAAAAGCAAATTGATTAAGTCAGTAGGTGTTGCTCTTCAAGAAACATGATTTATTTTGATTGAGGCCATATTATATCTAAAAAGAAAATTATCTCCACACATTTGTACGTTGTTTTGTTTTAAGGTTATCAAAGAGAAATAGTTTGATTAAATAAATATTTATAAGATTTGATCCAAATGGAACTATCTTTCTCTGTTACAAAAGAAAATACAGTCTGACTCTCTGTTAGGATGCCTTTATCTAAATCTGCATGGATGGATTGCATGGCAAGCAGCCATCAACAACAAACAAGGGATGTTAGAATATGATAAGCATTCCATTCTTAATGTCTGCTTAATAAATCCAGTAATAGTATTGGAAATTCGTTAGTATAAAGACTAAAAGATGAATATGAGAATAAATATTTTTCTCTATCAACGTTGTTGAGCCCACGATGTCTGCAGAGTCTTGGAACTCTGGGCTGGTTTTTCTTTCATCTGTCTGTAGTGCTCTCCCTCGGTGAAGCAATTCCTGCTGAAGCAGTTGGTCATCAAACAAAGACTCAGCCTCATATCTTTGTTGCAAGGGCGGGTGGGTACCAACAGAATGCCTAAAATGCTAGAGGTCACAGGAACGAAACTTAGATTCCCAGACTATCACAGGTTATCCTTTGCCAAAGTGGTTTCTGGCTATTGTCCAAAGGGTGGTCAGCTAGCAAAAGATGCAGGAATGGCCTATAATGCCTTCAGGACCAGAGATCAGTAGTCCTGGAAATTTCCTGGGTACAGCACAAATGTTACAGCGCACAAGGGTTGTATGGAAGCTTTAGATGAACGGGCCTCAATGCTAATCCATACTCTCCACTCAATTAGAGCTGCGGCCTGAGAATTGAATGAACTAAAATCTACAGGCTCTTGTGTGGGGGACACTGAATATGCAGTAGAAGAGAAATACATTAGAGGTTCACCTTCCAGGGCTCGGGACAGCACACATCTCTCTCCCTCCTTGCCTTGAGGAATAGCAGCCTACCTGTGAGGAATGAAGTGGGATACCCAACCAGAGGCTTTGACAGAGGAGTGAAGACAGGTGGTTCTGCAAGTTGTGGAAGCAACATGGGAGGGATGAAAAACTGCAAGAAAATAATTCGTACTCCTTGAAGCATTGTGAACATGAAGAGACAAAAGAAGGAGGTGATAGCGGTCTCCACTGAAGGCTTCAACCTTACATCTGGTGAAAAAAATCTAGGTCAAGTAATGCCTCAGTTACTCAAAACACCAGAGATTTAGAGATCTTGAAGTCGCAAAATAAAACTCTACAAGAGGACCTGGAACGCCTTGAAACTCAAGCTAGGCGTAACAATTTGAGGGTTCTCAATGTTCTGGAAGGTGCAGGAAAAGGAGACATAAAGGGTTTTATCTCCAAATTTTTAAGAGAAGGAATACTACAAGACAGGCCGTATATAGACCTTGTCAATGAAATTCAAAAAGTGCATAGAGTAACCCTGGACGGGTAACTCCGCTTCGCCAGCGGAGTTTGCGGAGATTTGCCTACTCCGCGCTCCGTGGCGAACGCGGAGTAGGCAAAAAACTCCGCCTCTGTGGCGGAGCGGAGTTAACGCTCCTCCGCCTCCCAAAGTCTTTAAAATGTAAAGAAGCCACTTACCTGTTGTCTGCCGCCTCCCCGCCTGGCCGCTCTCCATCCTGCTCCTCGCGTCCCTTTCTGTAATTAAAAAAACACTACATTGTACGTCTGACGCGCGTGCGCGTGGGCACGCGCATATGACGTACAACGTAGTGTTTTTTTAATTACAGAAGGGAACGCGAGGGCCGAGGAGCAGGACGGAGAGCGGCCAGGCAGGGGAGGCGGCAGACAACAGGTAAGTGGCTTCTTTTTTACATTTTTAAAGACTTTGGGAGGGGGGAGGGAGCGGGAGGAAAGGAGCGGAGCGGAGAGTATTTCCACTGAGTTATTTTTAAACTCCGTGGAAATACGTGTAGAGGCACTATGCCCGCTACGCCCAGGGTTAGCATAGAGACCCTTTTAAATTGAATCCCAGTAGGAAGACCCCCAGGAAAATCCTGATCAATTTCCTCACATACGCTGTTAAAGAACTGGTTCTGGGGCGTGCATTGAAGGAGAGATCTCTGAAGTTCGAGGACTTTAGCTACCATGTGAGATCAGATGTAGGGAAGAGGACTGCGCAGAGGCAATGGGAGTTAGGCTCCAGGATGAACGACCTGAGGAGTAAAGGGGCTCAGGTTCAGATGAAGTTCCCGGCTATGCTGAGGATTATGTGGAAGAACAAAATGCATAATATCAGCAATCTAGAGGAGGTGGATTCCCTTTTAGCCCTGATGGAGGGAGCCTCAGCTACTACGTCTAGCCCCAGCCTGTAATGATCCATCACTAGTTGTGACAATTAGCAGTATCCAAGTTTAATTAAAGTTCACATAGAAGTAGTCAGCCCGATGGTGGGGTTTTTCACATTAGGTTTAGTGCACTTTTGAATCTCTCCCTTCGGGGGTGGGGAGTCGCGAAGGGTGGATTTATCGCCTAGGTATAGGAATGGGGGTTCCCCAGGGGCGGTGGCGGGAGGGGCACATGGGGTGGTGGGAGCATGAAAAAAAAAAGAAAGAATTTGTCCTCATCTCGATAACTGATAATCAGCTTAAGACTTTTCAAGGACTCTATCAGCGCACAATGGCCAAACAGGAGTGCTTGCAGAGAATGCGGAATAGGTGTATGATATGGAGAGGCAAACATGAATGAGATTAACAAAATCCAGCTTATATCCTGGAATGTTAATGGCTTGAGGTCTAGGAGGAAATTAGCAATGGTAGCAGAATATCTTAAGAATACTGGGGCACACATCATAATGCTTCAGGAAACCCATTTGGAATGTAAGGAGTGTGAGACCTGTTTTAGGAAGTTACGCTGGGTTCAGGATGTAGTGTGCTCAGATCAGAGAGGATCCACTAGGGGGGTGGCCTTAGTTATTAGGAATAACTCAGAGATAAGGCTACTAAAGTATGAATCCGACACTTCCGGTAGATGGTTGGTGGTTAGCATAGGGATACAGGGAAAGCCGCTAGTATGCGCTACATATTATGGTCCAAATAGCGACTCCCCAGATGCCCTAATAAAACTGGAATCTTGTCTGCTGGAGACCACGGCACAGATCATACTCGGTGGCGATTTTAACACAGTTCTGAGTAAGGAGCTGGATAGGACATCTAAAGCGAAATATGTTAGCTCCCCCAAAACATTCGCCAGTTTAAAAAATATGATGACAGAACTTAATCTGGTAGATATCTAGCGTAGGAGAGCCGGGGTGGATAGGGGTTTTACTTTTTACAGCAAAAAATATGGCCATCATTCTCGCATTGATTATTTTTTGGTGGACCAGGAGCTGTGTGGTGAGGTTGAGGCTGTAACTCATGCCCCCGCAGTCCTCTCAGATCATTCGCCAGTGGTCCTATCCCTAAATTATCGGCAGTCGATGGGGGAAAGAAGGTGGACCCTAGATAGGACCATTTTGTTAGAGCAGAGGGTAGTATCAGATTTGGCAGATAGAACAGCGGACTTTTTCTATTTTAACAGAGATTCTACTGGTTTACAAAGTGCCTGGAATGCATTTAAGGCATATATATGGGCAGTAATTAGTTCCATCATGGCAGGCAAGAGACGCACCCAGCGGCAGAAGGATGAAGAACTAATCATAAAAATCAAGATCAAAGAGCACGAACTTCAGAAGGCCTCTTTAAAGGGAAATGCTAGGGTACTAACACTCCGAAGGGAACTGGAAGATTTGCAGGTGGAATACGAAGCTCAGTTAGATAGAAGAATACAGGAGAGATGGAAGGTTAGCAAACTCCAGCACTTCTCTTATGGGAAAAAGTGTAGTTCATTACTGGCATGGAAGTCTAAGACCGATAGAGCTAGGAACTCAATATCGAATCTGACGAACTCAGAGACTGGAGTACTTTTAAATACTAATGCAGAAATTCGAGGGGAAGCCTGGAGATACATGTGTAGTTTATATCAAGAGGATATACAACCAAGAAAAGATTGTATAGAGGCCTGGTTAAGGGGGATAGAACTCCCGCAATTAACGAGTGAGCAGAAGGGGGTCTTAGAGGCAGAGATTACGGAGGAGGAGATCAGGGCACAATGTAGGAAAATGACCATAGGGAAAGCGGCTGGGCCAGATGGCCTTCCAGTAGAGCTATATACCCAAATCATCGATAAACTAATTTCATCCCTGAAAGGTTTATTCAATGCAATATATATGCGGGGTGAGAGCGCACCTTTATCTTGGTCAGAGGCAACAGTGGTTTTAATTTTGAAACCAAACAAAGACACGACAAGAGCAGATTCCTACAGACCAATATCGCTCTTGAACACTGATTATAAGATCTTTTCAAGGATAATAGCGTCAAGAGTAGCGCAGGTTATTAAGGGCATTGTACATCCAGATCAGAGAGGCTTTATTTCAGGGAGGCAGTTAAACGAGCTTACATACTTGATGCTGGGGGTAATTGATATGGCAGAAGTGCAGAAACTATCTTTAACCGTAGTTGCGGTAGACGCAGCAAAGGCTTTTGACCAAGTACCCTGGGTATATCTCTGGGAAACCCTTAAGAGCTTTGGATTTCCACACATTATAGTGAGGGCTGTACAGAATCTCTAACGCCTCCCTAAAGCCAGGGTGTTGGTCAATGGAGAGCTTTCCGACAGGTTCCATATCACTAGGGGTAAGAGGCAGGGATGCCACCTGTCTCCACTTCTGTTCAACCTGTACATTGAGCCCTTCACAGCAGATTAGAGCAGATCCCACTATAATTCCCTTCAAGACATCTGGGTTTGTGGGAAAATTAGGGCTTTATGCGGATGACCTGACCCTGTATACCACCAACTCGCAGGCTGCGATCCCTATCTTGATGGCTAAGGCGCAGAATTTCAGTAAGGTATCAGGTTATAAGGTCAATGTAGACAAGACCGAAGTGATGGATTGGAACCAGGCTAACAGTAGCAGGGGGGCAAAAACTCAAATGAGATACCTCGGTATCTTAATAACACAGAAACTTGAAGAAATCCCTAGTGTAAATTGGGAAAAAGTAAACCAGGAGGTACGGAGACTGCTAGTTAGATGGGCCAATTTACCATTAAACATATATGGTAGAGTCAATCTTATTAAGATGATCATCCTTCCAAAAATTACCTTCCTTTTTAACTCCATACCATTGACATTTCGGAGGGAGGACATAGCTAAGCTGCAGGGAAAAATAGATAGCTTTATTTGGGCATCAAAGGGACCCAGGATAGCGTGGAAGAAACTGAGGAGAAGGCTGGAGGTGGGTGGACTGGCCCTCCCGGATTTGCTTGATTATTGTTATGCTTTCCATTTCAAGAATTTTCGGATGTTAGCAAACAAACCAGGGGGCATATTAGCAAGACCCACGTTAAAATTATCGCTGTTTTAGCGGCAGGAAACTGCCGCTAAAACGGCGATAATGGGCTTGCTAATATGCGTTATGGAATTCCAATAGAAGCCCAGGTTAGATGTCCTGCACATCTAACCTGGGCTTCTATTGGAATTCTATAACGCATATTAGCAAGCCCACTATCGCCGTTTTAGCAGCAGTTTCCTGCCGCTAAAACGGCGATAATTTTAACGTGGGTCTTGCTAATATGCCCCCAGATTGCTTATCAATGGGGAGACTCTTCGGGCATTGCTTGGAGATCTAAGTCAGGGGCAGCGCCATTTTTTGTTTAAGTACGGGGATCTGAAATTTTAAAAAAAGGTGAGGTTAAAGATTTTGAAAACGGCCTTAAAAACTTGGGTTTATTTTCGAAGGAGGTTTGGTGTACCATATTATTCATCTTTGGCACCGATGTGGGATTCCCCGGGCACCCCTGACTGTTTGTTAGATCAGCTTAGTCAACCCTTAAAATCTGCGGGGTTAAGCTACTGGGCAGATCTCAAAATGGGGTCCACTTTGGTAGGCTTGGAGGTCCTAAGTAAATGTACTAAGGGACAACTAACGAGATTTAAGTATTATCAGTTACGTTCCTGGTGGGTTGCCCAAGAGTGGGTCGAGGAGGAAGATGAGACATGGTTAGAACAGGCAATGAGAACTGGTCCACTAAAAAAGGAAGTTTCAATCTGGTATTGGGCCTTCCTTGAGGTAGAGGATAAGAGCTTATTAGATAGATCTAATTTGTGGGAAGAGGGATACGGGGAGGGAGATTTAATGCAAGCATGGCAATCTTCCTACTCCATTCTACGCGCAGTGGTGAGACCCGCCTCACTTAAGAGAAATCACCTGTTTACAACTCATAGGGTGTACTGGTCTCTGGCTAGGCTCTCAAGAGTGACTGGGAATGATTATGTATGTCCGAAGTGTGTGCTTCCTTTGGCAGATGACCTGCATATGTTCATGCAGTGCCCAAAGATCGCAGCCTTTTGGATGTCGGTATGCAACTTCATTGAGGAAGTGACTGGTCAACGGACAGAGGTAAGCCCTCGACTTATATTCTTTGGGCTATGTTCAGACGCAGGCCTACGAGTAGATCCCGCCATAACAAAAAAAAATTATGTGATCCTTTTGGCGAGGCGGTAGATTTGCAGACTATGGAAATCCGAAAACCCCCCTCTTGCTGTTGACTGTTTTAGAATTAAGTTTACGAGTCAGACCGATATTGCTTGCGATGCCAAATGTTTGGAGAAGGTTTGGGCACTGTATGTAGCTTGGAGACAACAGCTAAGCGGGTCCAATGATTAAGCCCTATATGCTGGAGGTCCCGGCTCCCCGCCATTTCTTTCCCATTACGGGAGGGAGATGAATGTGGAAACAGCAGCATTCTTTGCGGGGACATGCTTATATACCCTCTTTCGAGGGGTAAGAGCTATACCAGCAAGAAATTTGGCAGAATGAGGACAACAAAAAAGAAGTAATGCTCTCAACACTGATCTGGAGTGGAAGACGTTAAAAAGTTAAGCTGGTTGACTCAGTCCAGCACATGTTTGAGGGGCTCTCTAGTAGGGGGAAGAGTGTGGATCAGAGCTTGGAGAGTGTGTTAGGTGACTCTGGTGGAAGCTAGTGTGTCAGAGATCAACACTGCACTGTATGAAATGGGTAATTTCAACGCATATCCAGTGGGCTGTATCTTGATGCTGGATACTTGTCTGAAGTTCCTGGATAACCTAAGGAAAGAAGCAATCCTTCATGTCTTGCTGGTTCCTTCATAGAAGACTCTCTGGTAAATTAAATGGAAGCTGCTTTGAGGGGTCTTTTGGAGTTACAGGCGGAGCAGACATAGCATCTGGTGAAATATGCCTATACTCCCTCTGGTAAGCATCAAGAACATTACAATTCAAGCAGAAATACAGGTGGTGGCAGAGTGATGATGGTCCTTGGCTCAACAGACTGACAGCTGAGGATTCTGCACATAAGAAGACGGTGAAGATTGGCACGAGCCACTTGTTTTTTCTTAGCTTACATCTTGATACTTTCCATAGAAAATTAAATTCGATGCTTGTAAAGGGGGAGATGATAGTTAGGGGCCTTATCACATGTGTAGGATTCCTATTAACGCTAAGAAAACAATGTAGTCGAAAGCAATAATTGCCTTATTTAGAGTTTGTCAGACAGAGGCTTTGTCACAAATGTGGCAAATGTCTCATCTGCTGTTTTACAATTGCCGTAGGGTATAATTTACAAGTAGCGGCTGCTACCATACCCGGGTGATGGGGAATAAAAAAAAAACCTAAACAAACAAAAAACACTTACCTGAATCGGCCGCCGCCTCCTTCGTCCTCCGTCCCTCCGACATCTTCCTGCACTCCCAGCCAACAGCAGGAAGTGCCCACCCTACCAGCCTCCCATAGCCTACCACCACACTGCAATGTAGCGTTATGATTGGTCTGAGCACCGTGTATCAGAGCTCAGACCGGGACTGCGAGGGTTTTCATGTTTCTCACCAGGCTGTGTAATGCAGCCTGGTGGGGGACATGCAAAGTGCGCAGGACTGCATGGGGCGGCCCGAGAGGGCCGGCCAAGCAGTCCTGCACACTTCAGGAGTGAAAAACACTCCTCTCCCTGCCATGCCCAGCCTCACCTGCCTGGAAGCCACTAAAGTATATAGGAAAAATAAACTAATAATAACAATAGTTATTATCATTTTATTTTTATTTTTTTTCAGTGGGGCGACTCCTCCGCCTTAGCGGAGGAGCCGCCACTGACTGTAATTTACTGGTAATATGGTGAACGGGATATCCACCACATTTGTGATACAGTACCCAGCCTGCAAAACTCTAAGTAAGTCCCTATGTCTTTAGAAAAGTGAGAATCAGCTTGAGCTTTCTTGGAGGGTTTGCACCCTGGCCCTGGGCGATTACTGAACCTGACCAAGTTTTAGGGTTTGGGGCTTGGCTCCTAGAGGTACTATGGTAGGGAAGATGTTGCAGCTGTTTGCAATTGTGTTTGGTGTTACGCTTGATTGCTCAATACTTAGGGCCTGATTTAGAGTTTGGCGGACAGAGTACTCTGTCGCAAATTCAAAGTAGTACACTGCCTGCCAAACCCTCAGTCTGTCCCCCTCATGTAGAGATGGGTGGATCATAAGTATTCTGTCAAAGGAGCCCCCATTGGCTCTGTCGAAGGAACACTTCCTCTGATTCCCCGACGGAGTAGGGGCCATCAGAGGAAGGACATTACAACATCCCCCCTATTTAAAATGGACAGTGTAATGCCTTTTTTTTCCCTGTCTGTCACCGGCAGGAAAAACCTGGGTAAGGAACAGAAAAAAATCAATACTGACCACTATAGGAGGAAACTCCGAGGGTGTGAGTCATTACATTAATTTTTTTGTTTTTCAAAACCAAACTCCCACTTTGTTAGTTTGTTATTGATAAACAAAAAAAAATAATGAAACGGTTGACAGACGGCCATTAAGGTTGGTGGTACCATCCATCAAATTTCTCCTACATAGACAGGAACTACCATGATGGCAGTTCCTGTCAATGCAGAGAGATGCCAATGGGGTCTATGGACATCTATAAGTTTGATGGACGGAATATCTGTCAGGGTCGTTAAGCCATCCCAATAAATGTGGAGTTTATACAACTTATGCTGAGTCTATGCTCTGAAGCTTTCCCTTAGAGGCGACAGTATGTTGGGAGAAAGTTGAGTTACAGTCATCCATTGTGCTCCACATTGTGTTTGTTTAAGAATGAATTTAGCCTAAAACCTGGTCATCTAATCAGATTCATTTGAATCCTGTAAACAGCAACACTTACTTTCAACAGTTGTATTCAGCAAAACTCAAATGCACTTTAAGGGTAAAATGGGATTTTATGTAATGATTGTGGGACTATTGACCAGATTTATGAGAAAGTGCGTAATTCTACAAATTGTATACTTTGTCTGTGATTTGCGTAGAGTTTAGCATTTTTGCGGAATCACAATATCCGATTGAGGTATGCATTTAGATTATTCAAATTGTAGATTCCCATGCATTTATTTATAAAGTGCTCATTACAAACTTAATTACCTTTCAGCGCTAACGCCTTCAGAGCATAAACGATACATGGACCTCAAGTGAAAGCAAACATCACTATACGAGTGGGCAGGTGTAATTGATCACGAAGCCTGAAGAGCTTAGGGAGCTAAGGAGGGAAGACTCCCGTCTCATACTGGGCAACAAGGAGCTCCAGTGCTTGGTGCGTAAGTCTGAATCTCTGCTAGCCTCTATTGCTGAACCACGTTTCTGGAACAAGTCCCAAATTCCCAGATCTTAAAGACTAAGTGGGTGTGTGGAAGGAGATCTTCTCATGAAGGGAGGTCAGGAGAGATCCATCAGCACACTGGCCAGAAAAAAGAAGTTTAAAAGCAAAGCATTTGCCAATGGCAAACCAGTACAAAGATTGATTGGCTTGGAAGGTGCTCTCAGTTTTTATTGTATATTGTGTGCCCGCCAAGCCACATTATCCTGGACGTGCAGCCTGGAACAATTGGGTATCTAAGGAGCCCTCCCAATAGGACATTGGCATATTGTAGTTAGGGTGACCAACTGGCATGGGTGCAAATTCAGGACGGTCAGTGTAAAAATTCAGGACATAGGGTCAAAATTCAGGACAAAAATTCAGGACAAAAAATTTGGGACAAAACATACATTTTACAGACATATTAGAGGAGGTCGCACAATAGTATATAAGTAAATAGACAACCAAAATAAGTACAAGTCAAAATAAGTTAATAAAAGGTTGAGACAATAGTGCACTTCACAGTTTTTCAGTATGCGCGCAGCTTTGCAAAGTGACATCAGGCCCTTTCTGCAATCAAGATTTGTGCAGGAGAAGGCACACCACATGCTGTCACTATAATAGGGCCTATGTCATTCTATCTGTGATAATCGTCTGCAGTCTCAGAATGACAATGGGCCAGTCCACAGTCTTTGCGGGGTCCGGAGGTGCTGCTGCAGGCAGCCTCAGTCTACAGATTAAAAGATAAGTGCGAGAGGCCCTGAGTGGAAACTTTCAAACTCATGGGGCCTCTCGCAGGGGAACAGCATACCTTCCTGAAATTCCCCAATTTGATTTCAGTATGATGTTTGTAAGGCGTCCGCCTTACAGACATCATACTAAAATAACGGACGGTCCGTGAAATTTACGGACGGTTGGTCACCCTAATTGTAGTTGATGACGGTGGTCTAATTCTAGGGCCATTGGGATTATGCCATTTTGCGGCTTTGGTGTCTTCCACGTATTTATGGATTCGCCGCATTTGCCACATAATCAGTCATATGCAGCATAATCTGCAGATTTTAACAAAAAAAAGTTTGCTTCATGCTCAAACAAATCAAAAGTTACTCAAAACTCAGCAACACATGTTGCCACGCAGTAGAAGGATCTTCGCAAAGGATGACTGGTCACCTTTATTGCTGTGTTTGTGTGTTAAACCGGTACTAACAAGATGAAACTTTTGCCCAGAGAGTGTTAACATGTATAAAATGTAAAAATAATGAAGCAATATTATCACATAATGTGCAGCATGAATCCGCATATTTTGGCTTTTCTTGTAAGCCTGGGCGGTAAAATCCGCTCCGCTCACAGAGTTTGCGGATTTTTGGCAACTCCGCGTTTCGCGTAGAACGCGGAGTTACTGAAAACTCCGCGATCCGTGGCGGAGCGGAGTTTTTCCCTTGTTCGTGCTTTCAAAATGCGTTTTCGCGCGTGCGGTAGCGACTTACCGGGATTCCTGCGTTTGCCGATGAGTTTTCGTATCCATTCGCGTGCACCACGAGATTTTGGTAGCCGGCCGCGCGATCCCGCGAGAGTGTGCGATCGCGAACACGTCATTCGGACGCGCCATCGGACATCCGGCGGAAGTTCGGTAAAGCTCGCGATGCCGAACACGCAAAATTTGCAATCTGGAGAAGAATATCTCTCGAGCAGCATAAAACCTTCTCGAAAATGATGATTTGGATGAAAAAAACTCCTCAGATTGACATTTGGCTGTACTTTTTTGTGCAAGGAGTCCTTTTTCTTTTTTTACATTTTTTTGGGAGAGGAAGGAAGTGCCCCAGAGTCTCCAACTTCCTGTTCCTGTCCAGCAGGCTCCTCCCAGTGCTTTGTCCATGTCCTGTTCATTTTCATTTGGATTTGGAGCTGGAAGGATCACCCTTTGTGTCTGCTGCATCATATATCATTGGATTTGAGGACCTTTGGATTTGAGATTTTACAAGTAAGTTGGTGTTGTTTGTTTGATTGGGGCATTGCAGCTGCTGCAACTACAATTTTTGTACTTTTCATCATTTAATTTTTTTTTATTGTGGGTAGCCAGTAGGCCAGAGCTAGTCATGGGTGCATGAAACATCTGTTTCTGTGGTGTCGAATTTAAACATCATTTAGGGCATGGATGGCATTGGATTGAATTTCAAAATGTGTATTTTTTGGGGTATTTCACTTTTTTGGTGTGTGTTAAATAAATGCCTTTGTTGTGTGTATGTGTGTGTGGTGTGGTTGTTGTGTAACTTGCACACCTTGTTTAGCCCTGTGGATTTTCGTTTTTCCATTTTATTTCATTAAAGCTGTGTTGTTTAGCATGCCTCCTTTGCCTGGCCATTATAGGCCTATTTCAGTTCATTGTTTTCCAGGCCTCCTGCTTGTTGTGACTGTGAGTGACCATGTGGCTGGTGGCCATTTTGTGGTGGTAGTTTAGAAGTGTTCTGCTTTTGCCATATAGGCCTGCATGTGTTTCCTTTGTTCCTTTTGGCCTAGGCTTCTTGTTGTTGTGGGCCTGGCCATGTGGCTGGCGGCCATTTTGAAGCCCGGCAGTGTGCTTTTGCCATAGGCCTGCATTGTCTGTCTTCCCTTTCTTGTTGTTGTGGGCCTGGCCATGTGGCTGGCAGCCATTTTGAAGCCAGGCAGTGTGCTTTTGCCATAGGCCTGCATTGTCTGTCTTCCCTTTCTTGTTGTGGGCCTGGCCAAGTGGCTGGCGGCCATTTTGAAGCCAGGCAGTGTGCTTTTGCCATAGGCCTGCAAGCTTGTGGCCTAGTCTGCCAATAGGCCTTTCATCCAGTAGGCCCAGAGCTAGTCATGGGTGCATGAAATGAAACAACTGTTTCTGTGGTGTCTGTTGAATTCAAACATAATTTAGGGCATGGATGGCATTGGATTGAATTGCAAAATGTGTATTTTTTGGGGTATTTCGCTTTTTTGGTGTGTGTTAAATAAATGTCTTTGTTGGATGTGTGTGTGTGGTGTGGTTGTTGTGTAACTTGCACACCTTGTTTAGCCCTGTGGATTTTCGTTTTTGCATTAAAGCTGTGTTGTTTAGCATGCCTCCTTTGTCTGGCCATATAGGCCTGCTTGAGTTCATTGTTTTCCAGGCCTCCTACTTGTTGTGGCTGTGAGTGACCATGTGGCTGGTGGCCATTTTGTGGTGGTAGTGTAGTAGTGTGCTGCTTTTGCCATATAGGCCTGCATGTCTTTCCTTTGTTCCTTTTGGCCTAGGCTTCTTGTTGTTGTGGGCCTGGCCATGTGGCTGGTGTCCATTTTGAAGCCAGGCAGTGTGCTTTTGCCATAGGCCTGCATTGTCTGTCTTCCCTTTCTTGTTGTTGTGGGCCTGGCCATGTGGCTGGCGGCCATTTTGAAGCCAGGCAGTGTGCTTTTGCCATACGCCTGCATTGTCTGTCTTCCCTTTCTTGTTGTTGTGGGCCTGGCCATGTGGCTGGTGGCCATTTTGAAGCCAGGCAGTGTGCTTTTGCCATAGGCCTGCAAGCTTGTGGCCTAGTCTGCCAATAGCAAAAACAACAATTGATGGACAGAATGCAGAACAATGTCATACATTCACCCCAGTACAGAGATCTGGGCCTAAATCCATCGTTTTTTTGCTCGCCATGCCATTCCAGTTTGAACCAAGCCATATGCAAATCAGTCTTGACCCTGTGCCCAATGGGAACAGTCCAGCCCGAACTGCCAGGCCAGGTCCTCCCTGGACTAGAAACAAGCATCCTAGGACCGGTTTCAGGGTTTCACCCCTCTTCAGCCAGGATAGCTTAGCTCAATTGTTCTTTTTGCATTTGTCACCCCGAGTGGGACGGGTATGCCCAGACGTGGGTCCCGTGCTCTCCATGCCACTGGAGTCAAGCTATCCTGGCTGATGAGGGCTGAAAGCCCGAAACCGGTCCTAGGATGCTTATTTCCAGTCCAGGGAGGACCTGGCCTGGCAGTTCGGGCTGGACTGTTCCAATTGGGCGCAGGTTCAAGACTGATTTGCATTTGGCTGGGTCCAAACTGGAATGGCATGGTGAGCAAAAAAACGATGGATTTAGGCCCAGATCTCTGTACTGGGGTGAATGTATGACATTGTTCTGCATTCTGTCCATCAATTGTTCTTTTTGCACTAGTCTGCCAATAGGCCTTTCATCCAGTAGGCCCAGAGCTAGTCATGGGTGCATGAAATGAAACAACTGTTTCTGTGGTGTCTGTTGAATTTAAACATCATTTAGGGCATGGATGGCATTGGATTGAATTGCAAAATGTGTATTTTTGGGGGTATTTCGCTTTTTTGGTGTGTGTTAAATAAATGCCTTTGTTGGAAGTGTGTGTGTGGTGTGGTTGTTGTGTAACTTGCACACCTTGTTTAGCCCTGTGGATTTTCGTTTTTGCATTAAAGCTGTGTTGTTTAGCATGCCTCCTTTGTCTGGCCATATAGGCCTGCTTGAGTTCATTGTTTTCCAGGCCTCCTACTTGTTGTGACTGTGAGTGACCATGTGGCTGGTGGCCATTTTGTGGTGGTAGTGTAGTAGTGTGCTGCTTTTGCCATATAGGCCTGCATGTCATTCCTTTGTTCCTTTTGGCCTAGGCTTCTTGTTGTTGTGGGCCTGGCCATGTGGCTGGCGGCCATTTTGAAGCCAGGCAGTGTGCTTTTGCCATAGGCCTGCAAGCTTGTGGCCTAGTCTGCCAATAGGCCTTTCATCCAGTAAGCCCAGAGCTAGTCATGGGTGCATGAAATGAAACAACTGTTTCTGTGGTGTCTGTTGAATTTGAACATCATTTAGGGCATGGATGGCATTGGATTGAATTGCAAACTGTGTATTTTTTGGGGAATTTCGCCTTTTTTGGTGTGTGTTAAATAAATGCCTTTGTTGGATGTGTGTGTGTGGTGTGGTTGTTGTGTAACTTGCTCACCTTGTTTAGCCCTGTGAATTTTCGTTTTTGCATTAAAGCTGTGTTGTTTAGCATGCCTCCTTTGTCTGACCATATAGGCCTGCTTGAGTTCATTGTTTTCCAGGCCTCCTGCTTGTTGTGACTGTGAGTGACCATGTGGCTGGTGGCCATTTTGTGGTGGTAGTGTAGTAGTGTGCTGCTTTTGCCATATAGGCCTGCATGTCTTTCCTTTGTTCCTCTTGGCTTACTGCTTCCATCCCCTTTGCCAGCTGCAGCTCCCTGAATGACGTGATGAGCAAATTAATGCCAAACAGGTCCACTTCCATTACATTTGTATTTTTGTTTTTGTTCTTCTTCTTTCCTATCCTTCCTGAGTGTACACAGTATACCATGAAAGCCCTTGTTGTCAAAGTCTCACAAATGGCTACACTGTTATGTTTTTTTATAACTTAAACTGAGTTAATAAAATGTAATAATATAACACTAACTAGTGTGACCACCACACACTAAGTTATATATTATATTTGTTTGTTTGTACTAGTAGTAATTGAACCACAACAACAAATGCAACATTTCACTGATGTTCTTCTCCTGGCTTCTTTGCTTTTAGGTGCACAAAAGACAGAGGAGGAGGTGTCATCATCACCCGTTGTACTGCCAGACAGAAGTCCTGCTGCGCACCACGTCATGTCCACGTGTGACCACAGACATCTCTGCAACTTGTGCACCTGCGTCCTGCTGACATCGGAAGGAAGAAGATGGCCCCAAATAAAGGTATCAGGTCCTCCAGTACCAAGAAAGTTGCCAGTGAGAAGAAGGAACAGAAGAAGGAAGTGGCACTGCCACTTACCAAGACTGGTGTGCCGGCCAATATGTTTTTTGGGAACCCAAAAATTACGCCTGCTTCAGCGGTGTCCGGGGACCAAGCTGGGAGCAGCACCTCCACATCAGCAGGCCCACCCCACCAACCTAGGCCCAAGCCCATGAGTGTCGCAGAGGTAGCCAGTCTACTTGCGCAAACGCCAACGAGCAGTGATGTTGAAATGTCATTATCGCAAAGTAGTACCCAATCAACGCAGGCGGAAACTCAGCAGATAAGTGGGCAACAACAGCTGCAACAACAGCCGCAACAACAGCCGCAACAGCCCACAATAGTAGTTGTTCCTCCCGAAGTAGGGGCAGTTCAGGAAATCGAGCTTCCTGCAGACGAAGAAGAGCAAGCCACTCTTTCAGAAGATCCATTGTCTTCCAGATCCCCAGCAAGGAAAAGGAGGGTTAGTCCATCAACTTCTTCATCAAGCCCCCCTTCTGACGATCTAGATACCACTTGGAAGCCACCAGCTCAGTCTGAGAGTGAGGCATGCCACAAGACAAGGCTAGGGAAAAGGAAGGTTCCAGAAAGCCTTAGAGTTATGGAGGTAGATGTAGAAGAGGGGGATGATGATGACGAGCCAGTCATCATGAACATCACTCCCGGCCCAGTGGAGGAGAACGTTGCTATATGCTCAATTTGTCGACATAGTGTTAGTCGAGGTAAGCTTGGTACAAACTATGGTACCGGAGGCCAAACAACCCATCTGAAAAAATACCACTTGATCCAGTGGGAGGAACACCTTAAAGGCCTAAGTAAAACTGCACCCATTGCTGTTGGTGTCGATGAAGAAGATATGATCGCGGTGGAAGGTGAACAAGAGGGAGACATTTTCTCTGGTACACAAAGTAGCCCTGTCCCCAGCAGTGTAGTGGTACCACCCATATCCTCAGCAACATCTCAGAGGCACCGTAGTAAGAGTCAGGCTGAGAGTGAGACACCAAGCCAACAGAGTACTGCAATGAAAAAAAGTGCATTGCTGAGCCTAACTGGGTTCAAGAAGTCACCTGCATCAGCTGCACCACAAAGGAAAATAATCCAGCCTACCATTGTCAGCATGCTTAGGTCGGAGGGGCAGTACGAACTCAACCACCCAACGGCACGTTTGTACAATGCGAAGCTAGCTAAAATGTTAGCGCTGGACCTTCTCCCTTTTTCTTTTGTGGAAGGGGTGGGTTTCCTTGAATTTGTGACAGCCATCTGCCCAAAATGGAAGGTTCCCAGCCGGTCCTATTTCGCCAGAGTTGCTGTTCCAGCACTACATCACGATGTGCTGGAATTGCTTGGACAAGCTTTGCAGCAGAGTGCTGTTCACAATATCCACCTGACAACAGACATGTGGACCAGTTGCCAAGCCACTGATTACATGTGCATCACTGCACACTGGATCTCTTTTGTGGGGGTTAGAGAAAGGATATCTGAAGCAGGTGCTGTTGACACTGCTGAGATTTTTAATGCTACTCGGAAACATGCAACTGTAGCCATGTTCGCCATGGAGAAATCTCATACTGCTGCAAACATTTTGGAAGAGTTTAACAGCAAGGTCTTTGAATGGCTGCGCCCAAGAGGGCTTAACATTGGTTTTGTTGCCACGGATAATGGCAGTAATATAGTTAAGGCCATGGAGGATGGTGCCTATTTCAGGGTCCTGTGTTTGGCGCACTGCATTAACATCATTGTTCAAGACTTTCTGAAAAAAGAAGCCCGAGTCAGCAACTTACTGACCACCTGCAGAAGAATATGCACACATTTCAGCCATTCTTTTAAAGCAGAAGCAGCTGAGGATCATTCAACGCGAGCATAGAATGCCAGTCAAAGCACTCATCCAGGAGGTGCCAACACGTTGGAACTCAACTTATTACATGCTTGATCGTCTGTTTGATCAGTACAGACCAATAAATGAGTAGGTCATGCAAAGAATAAGGGATGCGACTGTGAAAGGTATGACCCTACAGATGGACCAATGGAGCCTAGTTAAATGCTTGACAGAGATGCTTCTTCCTTTCGAGCTCTTCACACGTGAAGTCAGCAAGGAGGACTGTACTATGGGCCAAGCTATCCCATTGTTGCACATGCTAGAGCAACAGCTGAAGGAGGTGTCTCAAGCGTACACAGGTGTGGAGGAAAAAAATGAAGCATATGAGTTGGTGGAGAGCTTATCCCGTCATTTAGCTGAAAATACAAGGGTACAATCTCGCATTGTTTCAGAAAAACATTACATTTGTGCCACAATTCTGGATCCACGGTACAAATCGGCACTGAACAGTAAGACATTAATTCCTTTTTCAGAAGTGCATGTTGCCCAGTACAAAACTTGGATAGCTGACAGTGACTTGGAAAATGAACGGCTGTTAATTAAAGGCCCGCTACTCAAACCCACAACAAGTACTGCAGCAGGGCATCCGGCGTCAAGTTCAACTTCAGAGCCTGAGACCAGTGCGTTTGGCTCAGAGCGGTCACCAACACTATCGACAACAGCAAGAACCGGATCATCAGCCCCAGTAAAATCAGCACAAGATTGGTATTTACAGCAAGGGCTTGCTAGGTCCAGTGCTGATGCAAAGACAAAAGAGGCCAAGCAAAGTGGAGCACCCCTGAACATTGAGCGGATGGTCCAGGCCTATCTGGATGACCCAACAGAGGTCTACATTGATCAAAACCCATTGTGGTATTGGTATGGGAAAAGGGGCCAATGGCCAGTGCTCAGCAGGCTGGCGATAAACTATCTGGCTTGCCCTATCACAAGTGTCTCTTCTGAACGTGTTTTCAGTGCTGCTGGTGCCATTGTAACAGTGAAAACGACCAGTCTCTCGCCCAAAAACGTGGAGAGGTTAACCATGATCAAAATGAATCAGCACTTTATACCACCGAATTACACAATACATGAATCAACGCAGGAAGATGAGGACAGCGACTTAGGTGACGGAAGTAGTGTGTTAGATGATTACCTACTTCTGGTTGAACCCCCAGAGTTTGAGGACGAGCTATACTTCCCTGACAACTAGGCTTGAACTTCTTACTTTCTTCCTTCCTTATTTACTTTTATTTGTGTGTGTCTATCTTTCTGGTTCGAAACTTCGAATCACAACAAATCCATCACCACCGTCTTCTAGTCTTTTTATTGCCATATTGGAGTTGCAGCTGTCTGCATTTAACTGAAGTCCACTCCTCCGAGTCCTGCTCCTCCATCCTCCTGACTCACCCTAAATCCATTTCCCTCAAGCCAGATGATGATTGGATGTAGAATAATAGTACAAGAAAATGTTGCCTCGTTGAGTCCCTCCAAAAGAAGTGGAACATGATGACTACTATAGCTATCCTCCTTTCCGAGCCGAGAGAGACTGCCCCTTAACTTAAGATGAGAAGGAACAGGTAATGAATGATGGCATGCATTGGACCCTGACTGAGTGATTGGTGTTTGTGTTGTTGTTGTTTGTTGCGCAGGAAGTGAATTCATTGTGTACTATTATTTAATCTACACACTAAAAGTAACTGAAGTCAATGTTTCCCTTCTTGTTGTTTAATAACAAAATTGTACTTCTACTGCAGGCCGATCCATTGCATTTTGAATATGGAATGTGGACTCACTCTGTACACTGCACACTGAGCTGGACAACACCATGATGATGACCACAGTGACATAATATCTTCGCAGTCACTCAGTAGGATCGGAGATGATTGATGGAATAACTCAGGGCGTTTCATGAGTGGCAAAAAAGGTAAACAAGTCAACAACAACCACAGCAACCTACATGTCTGTGCAGTGGTGGAGTCGAGTCACGAGTGTAGTAGTGGTGGTATGACTGACAGCTGTGCATGCCATTGATTTACTTACCTACTTTGGAAAATGCTATGTTGCTGTATATATGTGACATGTGTGCTCTGTCTGGCTCAGTCAAAATCTAAGCTAAGTGGAGGTTGGGTGGGCGCCGTGGGCCTGTTCTTTCCTGTTGCTGTTGTAGGTTAATGCTGAAAACAGACAACAGAGTAGACATGATTTAGCCATGCCGCTCTGAAAGTGTTTGCACTCCTCCGTAATAAATGTTTTGCTTTTTCTACTTGATTTTTAAATATCCCTTTTGTTTTTCCATCTATACTTACAGGCCGGCCTTTACCCTGTGCTATACTGGGAAAAACAACTCACACTCACCTACGAATCGACATCCGCCAGGCAGGCAGTGGCACCCAAGATTGACGGACGCAGCGTGGACAGGAGGACCAAGAGGAATGCCGAGATGCAACTCTCAAATTTGACCAGGATAACATACAGTAACACTTTAGTATCAACATTCATCATCTTTTAAATAATTTGATTCATTTTTTCTCTTCAATCATTAATACTGTGTGTTGTTGTTGTTTGCTCTCTGCTTATAATTGATCCCTACAGCTATTTTTTAATTTTCTTTGCTAGCTTTAAAAAGTAACCCCGGTACAAGAAGTAAAAATGTATGTAATTTGGCTCTCTCTGAGGGCAGACAGGCAAGGCAAATTGCATAATAATTAATAATATACTGCTGCCCTGTACTGTCTACTAGTCTAGTTAGTAAGTACTACTTATCATTAACCATCAAGTCATCACTCATCATCATCATGCATGCATTTCCTTTTTCTCCCTTAACAGATTTATGGATATGATGGTCGTCTGCCAAGATTGTGTTTTGTTGTTTGTCCATGCGTAGTGTTTTTCTTTGTCAAACCTTTCCCCAAACCCCACTTCCTAACCATTCATCAAACCCTAACCCTCTTCCCCCAGGCTGTGTGATTTATATTGAGGTGTGACTAAATTAAATGTACACCAATAATTGATCACACGCTTGCTGGGGCGGATGTGGTGAAAGCAACACTAATTCAATTTCAAGGCAGGGCGAGGATCTTCTTCTGCTTGCCCACCCATGCTCAGTATATTTGCAAGTCCATTTTTTTTCCAAAGGAACCTAATCCATCATCATTAATTTCCGGCAACGATTGGATTCGTCATCCTCCTACACAGCTCTAAAGGTTACGCTTGTGTCGAGTGAATCGACACAACTACAGTTTGTAACTTGTTGTACTAGGCTATCCCCACCACCATTATGTTTTAGTTTACTTTAGGATTGCTAATCAGCATTATTATTAATGTTTGGCAGTCTTCTTGTGTACTGTACTGTACTTCGTTCTACTACTCCTCCCAGAGTCTCTCTCAGGCGACTGACTGTCTCATTTTCTTTTTTTGCAAATGCTACTGCCAGTGTCTACTAGTACTACCACCACAACCATGGCATGTTGCGAACCCATACCATCAACACCATGCATACATCGCTGTGCCTAAGTTAAACATCAATCACAGGTAAGAGGAGAAGTTTGGGGGTGTGTTAGACTTGGCATCTTTTGGCGTGTTTCCCCTGACTTTTTGCTTTCTGACCTCCCGGTTTTGACTCTGTTTTTGCTGGTGTAATGATTCTGCACACTTTCCTCACTGCTGTCCAGTGGGAAAGTGCAAGTGCTCCTGTATAAAATATGTTACGGATTGGCGTTTCCATGATTGGCCTATTTGGTTTATGTGTCAGTCCCTTGTAAAGTGCACTGCGAGTGCCAGGGCCTATAGACCAAATGCTGTTGGTGGGCTGCAGCACTAGATTGTGCCACCCACGCAAACAACCCGTAAAGTGTAACTCGGGCCTGCCATTGCAGAGCCTGTGCGCAGCCTGGGGCTGCCATGTCGACTTGGCAAGTGCGCACACTTGCAAGACCCTAAACCTTCCCTTTTCTACATGTTAGTCACCCCTAAGGTAGGCCCAAGGTACCCCTGTGGGCAGGGTGCGTTGTATGCGAAAGGTAGGACATGCCCTGGTGTGTGTGGCATGTCCTGATAGTGAATTACAGCCTAGTTCGTTTTTCACTATTGCAAGGCTACCTGTTCCCCATAGGCCAGAACGCTGGAATCAAGGAACCTGCCAAGACGAAGAGCTGGAAGAGCTGCCAGGAGGAGTACTGCCCCTTTGCTGTGTTGTTGCTTTGTTGGGTTGGCCTGCAGCTGCTGCTTCTGCCTTGGGCAGTGAAAGGACTGAACTTTCTACAAACTTGTGCTGAGTATCTCCAAGGGCCTGGAACCGAGCTGGCCTCCTGTTAAGAAGTCTCAGGGACTACAAAGACTTCACAAGCCTCTGGGTACCGTTTCTGGAACGCTGTTTCAGTTGCCACAGAGGAAGGGAACTGCAACGACGCCGTCAACCGAATCCATCCCTGACCGGTGACCTGTTTGCCCCGCAGACCGCATCGCCCCGCTTCGCATCGCAACCCTGGTCTCACCGTGGGCGACGTCCGACGCCACCAACACCGAGCCGCTGCTTGCACCGCGACCTGTGGGCACCGCAGTTCGCATCGCATCGCTTCACTGAACCAGCCGGACCCGACCGACGCGGACGCTGCAACTGGCCCAACAGTCGTGACCGCATCGCATTTGGGGCACCGCTCGCACGTTTGCGACGCACCGCTCCGACTCGCACCGCTGTCCGACGCCAGCTCCCGCACTCCGGCTTGGTCGCCTGCATCGCAACCTGTCAGCACCGCATCGAGCATCGTCTCACCCTGCATCGCACGCCTTGGACTCACCGACTCCGTCTGCACGACGCTCATCGAGCCGCTGCCTGCCCCGCATCGAGGGACACCGCACCTTGCATCGCTCCGTCTTGCACCGCAACCGCGATGAACGCCGACCGGCTCGTACACTCCGTACCAGCCACAACGAGAAAGGTACTGTGACCGAGTCTGTTCACGACTCTGCTGGCCCGTATCGATGCGGTCGGCTGGAACTGTTAGACTCTGTGGTTTTCAGCATCGCAGTAGACTCGGACGGAGCTACCGACTCGTACGAACTTTGCTTTCGTGTAATTCCTGCAAAGAAGAAGTTACCTTATCAAGCATTCATTTTTAAAGTATAGTATTGTGGATTTTTGTCGTAATTGGTCTTGTCTTGAGTATATAAAAATTGGTTATTTTTCTAAACTGGTGTGGTGTCCGTTTGTAGTGCTTACACTGTATTACTGTTGGTTATGTGCAAATGCTTTACACACTGCCTCTAGAATAAGCCTGACTGCTCGTGCCAAGCTACCAAGGGGGTGAGCAGGGGTTATTTTAGGAGTGTAACTCCCTTACCCTGACTAGGAAGAAGGGTCCCTACTTGGACAAAGGTGCAAGCCCTTGCCAACTAGAGACCCCCATTTCTAACATTGGTTGTCAGCGGTGAGGATAGGACTTGTGTTTGCACTTGACTTACAGTGATTGGTGTGCACTACTACCATATCGCAGACCATTACGTACCACATACTGGTTCTTTTTCTTTTGGCCTATTTTTGATCTTGCCAGTTTTCAACTCACTACTTTTGTCATGCCTGACTCAGCTGCATCATCCGTTGCATCTCTGGAAGTTATCTTTGAGGAGGATAGGTTGGAAACCTACGCCGTAAAGGAACTACGAGCAATTTGTAAAAACCTGAAAGTACAAATTAAAGGCCTCACAAGGAAGGAGGAGCTACAGAAGGCGCTGAGGGCCTGGGTAGCAGCCAGACATGCCAGTGGGCAGCCTGGTAATCTCAGTGAGGAGGTGGAGGAGCCTATTTCCAGGGTGGATGTGCTTTTGGGTGGGGGGAACCCGCCAGGTCAGGCAGCAGCAGTCTGTCCCCAGAGGAGCTGGAGGACAGGCGGGAGGCAAGGCAGTTTGAGCTGCAGAAGCTCAGGCTGGAGAGTGAGCGGGAGGAGAAGAGATTGGCCATGGAGGAGAAGAAGATGCTCTTAGAGCATGAGAGAGAACTGAAGGAGCTAGAACTTAGGAGTAAGTCAGGCTCAGATGGTGGCAGCAATTCGTCCAGAAAGGCAGACAGGATTGTGCACATTCCCAAGAATGTAGGCAAGGAGTTCAAGAAGGGGGATGACATACAAAGGTGGTTTCAGGGTTATGAGGCAGCCATACACATGAATGGGGTCCCTGAGGAAAATTGGGGAGCAGGATTGTGGCCACTTTTCCCTGAAGAAGCAAGGGATGCTCTGATAGCTTTGGGTAAGGGGTATCACCTCACCTATGCTGACATGAAGGATGCCCTTCTCACTAAGTATGGTCTTACTCCTGAAAAGTACAGGGATCAGTTCAGGTCCAGTAAGAAGTCTGATGCCAACACTTGGTTGGAATGTGTGGATGTGTTCTGCAGGTCGCTGGATGGTTGGGTAAAGGGCAGTAGTGTAACAGATTTTCAGGGGCTCTACAACTTGATTGCATGGGAGCACTTGTCTAGTCTATGTTTTGCAGATCTGCGCCAGCACCTAGTGGATAGTAAGCTAACTGACCCCAGGAAGCTTGCTATGGAAGCGGACCGCTGGGTGAGTACCAGGTTCCACAAGAAAGCGTTTGGGGGAGACTCAGCCAAAGGTGGGCAGGGTCCCCAGCAGAAAGGTGGGGGGACAAGGGTAAAGCACAGGAGTTCTCTAAAGGGCCCCAAACTAGTACCCAGGGTAAAGGTTCCCAGCCCCCGGTGATAAGAAGAAAGGGGTCTCTACAGGGAAGCCTGTTGAGACCGGCCCCCGCAAGTGTTATGCATGTGACCAGGTAGGTCACTTTAAGGGGACCCCAAGTGCCCAAAGGGGACACAGCCACCCACCGGTGGACAGTCCAAAGTGTTGGCTAGTGTAGCGCTTGGGGAGGAGGGGTGCCCACAGGAGGGTGGGGATCCCGCAGAAATGACCCTTGTCTCACTAGGAGACAGTGAGATGGTCCCAGGAAACCAGGTGCCCCCTAACACAAAGAAATATAGCACCTGGGTGACCATCAATGGGAATAGGGTAGAGGCTCTCAGAGACACTGGAGCCAGTGTGACCTCAGTCCGGCGTCACCTGGTGTCTGAGAAGCAAGTAGTCCCAGGAGCGTTCCACCAAGTAGTTGCTGTAGACAACTCTGAGCGCCAGTGTATGGTGGCGCAGGTTCCCTTTGAATGGGGGGAGGGTCTCAGGTCCCTTGAGGGTGGTTGTGAGCCCTACCATGCCTGTAGATTGTCTGCTAGGTAACGACCTGGAGCAGTCCTTATGGAAGGATGTTGAGCTCAGGTCTCACTTGGAGATGCTTGGGTTGCCAGAGTGGGCATGCGTGTCTACTCGGTCAATGGCAGCCAGAAAGGGTGATCAAGAGGACTTGGAGCCTGGAAAAGGGGCCCAAGTCCCTGCCAAGAGAAAGGGCAGGGGCGCGGAAACCGGCCCCCGAAGTTCCCACGGACCGGGAGGAGGCGGACCTCGAGGGGGCGCCCGGTGCCTACAGGGGAGCAGGTAGCCGAACTGGGAGACATCTCTGAGCTGACCCATTGGCAGCAAGAAGGGGGTCCCACCAGGGAGGAGTTCTGCAGGGAGCAGAGCGAGTGCCCTACTCTGGAAGGTCTGCGGCGGCAGGCTGCAGACCAGGCAGCTGGCAATCAGTCCGGGTCACATCTGATCTACTGGGAGAGTGGTCTCCTATACAGTGAGCCTAAGGTTGCTGAGCCTGGGTCAGCCCGTGTGCTGGTGGTACCCCAGCGCTTCAGGACCTTCCTACTGGGTCTGGCTCATGACGTGCCTTTGGCAGGACATTTGGGGCAGGACAAGACCTTTGACAGGCTTGTCACCCACTTCTTTTGGCCCCAAATGCGAAGGCAGTCAGATGCACACTGTAGGTCTTGCCAAACTTGCCAGGCAAGTGGTAAGAGTGGGAGGAAGGTCAAAGCTCCTCTCCAACCTTTTCCTGTTGTTGGAACACCCTTTGAAAGGGTAGGGATGGATATTGTGGGGCCACTGGATCCCAATACAGCCATGGGCAACAGGTACATCCTGGTCTTGGTGGACCATGCCACCCGGTACCCGGAGGCAATCCCTCTCAGGACAACGACGGCGCCAGTGGTGGGCCGGGCGTTAATGGGGATCTTTTCCCGTGTGGGATTCCCCAGAGAGGTGGTTTCTGATAGGGGGACCAATTTCATATCCAAGTATATGACATCCCTGTGGAAGGAGTGTGGTGTAACCTACAAGTTCACCACTCCTTACCACCCACAAGGAAACGGTCTGGTGGAGAGATTCAACCAGACCTTGAAAGGCATGATCAAGGGTCTAACAGAACCCATGAGGCGTAAGTGGGACGTCCTCTTGCCATGCCTACTCTTTGCATACAGGGAGGTGCCTCAGAAGTCTCTTGGGTACAGCCCCTTTGAGCTCCTGTATGGCCACCCTGTCAGAGGACCTCTGAGTTTGGTAAAGGAAGGCTGGGAGGCGGCTCCCAGGAAAACTCCCAGGATGTATTTAGCTACATGCTGGCCTTTAGAAACCAAACTGCCCGCTTCAGGAAACTCGCTCAGGCGAACCTAGAAGCAAGCCAGGAAGAAATGAAGAGATGTTATGACCAGAATGCCACTCTGGTCGAATTTCAACCTGGGCAAAAAGTGTGGGTCATGGCCCAAGTGGCACCTTGTGCCTTGCAGGACAAGTGGACAGGGCCATATGAGGTAAAGGAGCGCAAAGTGACGTCACCTACCTGGTGGATTTGCAGGCTCCAAGGAACCCTTTGAGGGTCCTTCACGTGAACCGCCTCAAGCCCCACTTCGAGAGGTCCGAAGTGAGTATGCTCTTGGCGACAGATGATGGGGTGGAAGAGGAGAGTGAGCCTCTCCCTGACCTCCTGTCTACCAAGGAGCATGATGGGTCAGTAGAAGGTGTGATCCTCTCCCCTACTCTGACTCAGGAGCAGAAGGGGGACTGTCACCAGTTGTTGGGACAGTTCGCCCCACTGTTCTCTCTGACCCCGGTGTTACTCACTGGTGTACCCATGACGTGGACACTGGTGACAGCCCTCCTGTGAAGCACAAGATTTACAGGTTGACTGACCGGGTCAGAGCCAGCATCAAGGAGGAGGTCTCTAAGATGTTGGCGTTAGGGGTGATTGAGCCCTCCCACAGTCCTTGGGCCAGCCCAGTTGTCTTGGTCCCAAAGGCTGCTGCGCCCGGTGCCACTCCAGAACTCCGGTTTTGTGTGGACTACCGTGGGCTCAATGCCGTCACCAGGACTGACGCGCACCCCATCCCCAGAGCTGATGAGCTCATTGATCGGTTGGGAGCTGCCCGGTTCCTCAGCACGTTTGATTTGACGTCTGGGTACTGGCAGATTGCCTTAACCGATGGGGCCAAGGAGAGATCAGCATTCTCAACCCCAGAAGGTCATTACCAATTCCGGGTGATGCCCTTTGGGTTGAAGAATGCCCCTGCCACCTTTCAGAGGTTGGTCAATCAGGTGTTGGCTGGGCTGGAGGATTTCAGTGCCGCCTACCTGGATGACATTGCTGTGTTCAGTTCCAGCTGGGAAGAACATTTACAGCACCTTGAGAAAGTGTTGAGGGCTCTGCAAGGTGCAGGCCTCACGATCAAGGCCAGTAAGTGCCAGATCGGGCAGGGTTCTGTGGTGTACTTGGGACACCAGGTAGGAAGCGGCCAGGTGGTGCCCCTACAACCCAAGATTGACACCATTCTGGCTTGGGAGCCCCCAAGACCCAGACAGTGTCTGAAGAGCCTTCTTAGGTCTCACCGGCTATGGCACCATCGTTGCCCCCTTAACAGAGCTGACTTCTAAGAAGCAGCCCAGGAAAGTGATCTGGACTGAGGCCTGCCAGAAAGCTTTTGATGCCCTGAAGGCAGCCATGTGCACGGCGCCCGTGCTCAAGGCACCTGACTTCTCCAAGGAATTCGTCGTGCAGACCGACGCTTCAGAGCATGGTGTGGGAGCGGTGCTCTCACAACTGAACGAAGAGGGCCTGGATCAGCCTGTAGTCTTCCTTAGCAGGAGACTACTCCCCAGGGAACAGAGGTGGAGTGCCATAGAAAGGGAAGCTTTTGCTGTGGTCTGGGCGCTGAAGAAGTTGAGACCATACCTGTTTGGGACTCACTTCCGGGTTCAGACAGACCACAGGCCCCTCAGATGGTTGATGCAAATGAGGGGTGAGAATCCAAAACTGCTGAGGTGGTCCATCTCCCTACAGGGAATGGACTTTACGGTGGAACACCGTCCTGGTACAGAACACGCCAACGCAGATGGTCTGTCCAGGTTCTTCTGCCTTAGTGAAGAGAACTCCAATGGGGTTGGGTAGTTCTCCCTACTTTCAGCTGGAGGGGACATGTGTTAGACTTGGCATCTTTTGGCGTGTTTCCCTGACTTTTTGCTTTCTGACCTCCCGGTTTTGACTCTGTTTTTGCTGGTGTAATGATTCTGCGCACTTTCCTCACTGCTGTCCAATGGGAAAGTGCAAGTGCTCCTGTATAAAATATGTTACGGATTGGCTTTTCCATGATTGGCCTATTTGGTTTATGTGTCAGTCCCTTGTAAAGTGCACTGCGAGTGCCAGGGCCTATAGACCAAATGCTGTTGGTGGGCTGCAGCACTAGATTGTGCCACCCACGCAAACAGCCCGTAAAATGTAACTCGGGCCTGCCATTGCAGAGCCTGTGCGCAGCCTGGGGCTGCCATGTCGACTTGGCAAGTGCGCACACTTGCAAGTCCCTAAACCTTCCCTTTTCTACATGTTAGTCACCCCTAAGGTAGGCCCAAGGTACCCCTGTGGGCAGGGTGTGTTGTATGCAAAAGGTAGGACATGCCCTGGTGTGTGTGGCATGTCCTGATAGTGAATTACAGCCTAGTTCGTTTTTCACTATTGCAAGGCTACCTGTTCCCCATAGGCCAGAACGGGCAGTTTTGATTATTACAGCTTATAATCCTAACTGACCCCGGGAACATGGTAGAAATTCGAGTTTAGTATGCCTGGATTCAGAATGATAAAATGCATCTTTTAGTGAAGTTGGTTTTAACATTCTGTGTTTGAAAATACCACTTTTAGAAAGTGGGTATTTTCTTGTCTAACCATCCAAGCCTGCCTCTGCGAGGTTGTGTATTCCTTGTCTGGAGTGTGAGTGACAGGGGCTGGGGGATGCCAGGAGACAGGGTGAGTCAGCACAGGGCTGAATAGCAAGATCTACATGTAGATGGTTGGGAGGAGTTGCACCTGGGCCCTGAATAGGACAGTGCCTTCCCTCCACAATGCTGGCTCCACCTCCTGTGGTGCGTCTGATGTCCCTGGCCTACTCTCTGAAAGATGGGACAGAGACTTGTCAACAAAGTGCTCCAGAACTGGTTTGGACTAGGCAAAGGCCTCTCTGCCTTCAGAGAACAAAGGAATTTGGGATATAAATATTGGGGCCCTGACCCCATGAATTTAGATCTCGCTGGAATCAAGGAACCTGCCAAGACGAAGAGCTGCCAGGAGGAGTACTGCCCCTTTGCTGTGTTGTTGCTTTGTTGGGTTGGCCTGCAGCTGCTGCTTCTGCCTTGGGCAGTGAAAGGACTGAACTTTCTACAAACTTGTGCTGAGTATCTCCAAGGGCCTGGAACCGAGCTGGCCTCCTGTTAAGAAGTCTCAGGGACTACAAAGACTTCACAAGCCTCTGGGTACCGCTTCTGGAACGCTGTTTCAGTTGCCACAGAGGAAGGGAACTGCAACGACGCCGTCAACCGAATCCATCCCTGACCGGTGACCTGTTTGCCCCGCAGACCGCATCGCCCCGCTTCGCATCGCAACCCTGGTCTCACCGTGGGCGACGTCCGACGCCGCCAACACCGAGCCGCTGCTTGCACCGTGACCTGTGGGCACCGCAGTTCGCATCGCATCGCTTCACTGAACCAGCCGGACCCGACCGACGCGGACGCTGCAACTGGCCCAATAGTCGTGACCGCATCGCATTTGGGGCACCGCTCGCACGTTTGCGATGCACCGCTCCGACTCGCACCGCTGTCCGACGCCAGCTCCCGCAATCCGGCTTGGTCGCCTGCATCGCAACCTGTCAGCACCGCATCGAGCATCGTCTCACCCTGCATCGCACGCCTTGGACTCACCGACTCCGTCTGCACGACGCTCATCGAGCCGCTGCCTGCCCCGCATCGAGGGACACCGCACCTTGCATCGCTCCGTCTTGCACCGCAACCGCGACGAACGCCGACCGGCTCGTACACTCCTTACCAGCCACAACGAGAAAGGTACTGTGACCGAGTCTGTTCACGACTCTGCTGGCCCGTATCGACGCGGTCGGCTGGAACTGTTAGACTCTGTGGTTTTCAGCATCGCGGTAGACTCGGACGGAGCTACCGACTCGTACGAACTTTGCTTTCGTGTTATTCCTGCAAAGAAGAAGTTACCTTATCAAGCATCCATTTTTAAAGTATAGTATTGTGGATTTTTGTCGTAATTGGTCTTGTCTTGAGTATATAAAAATTGGTTATTTTTCTAAACTGGTGTGGTGTCCTTTTGTAGTGCTTACACTGTATTAATGTTGGTTATGTGCAAATGCTTTACACACTGCCTCTAGAATAAGCCTGACTGCTCATGCCAAGCTACCAAGGGGGTGAGCAGGGGTTATTTTAGGAGTGTAACTCCCTTACCCTGACTAGGAAGAAGGGTCCCTACTTGGACAAAGGTGCAAGCCCTTGCCAACTAGAGACCCCCATTTCTAACAGGGAGGCATAATTAATAATGGAAATTAATTCACACACCCCTTGGGTCTAGTTGCAGAATGCATAGACTAGGAGGAGAGACTGACAGTACTAGTAGGACAAGTCACTCAGTGAGGGGTACCGCATCTATCTGTTTGCGTCTTACAAAATCGGCAGATTATTTAAATCAAACACTGGCTGTGGCCCTGCAGCAGCAAGGAAACAGTGTGACGTAAAACAGTAACCCCCCACAAAACATTAACATCGTATGTAAAGTATAAATATAATTTAATCCCCTAACAAAAATAAACTATGTAAAAAATCCCACAACAGCACTGATCTCACCCACCCCTCTCCCTAACCCCAACCAATGTCCAAAACGAAAAAGTCCAACCAATTGTCCATAAACCCCAACGCCCAATTCCCACCCACCAAAAGAAGGAATAAATGGGCAATCCAACAGGGTCTCTATCGGCGGGCTAGTCGCTTCTCCAGGACCTTTATCCGATCCTCTAGGCGGGCATTTTGAGGAGCATGCGGCGCTGGAATTTCCTGCAATTGCATCCACAGGGGGGGGCAGCAGTGCTGGATGAAGTGCGGCGGCGGGCGGCTGCCAGACCGCTGCGCCATACCACTCGAGGGCCAGGGGGGGCCTGGCTGGGGCCCGGGGCATTGGAGGAGGCTGCAGCTGCTGCCGCCACCTCCTCCTCCTCCGCCAGAACCACCAGCCGCCGATACTCTTTTTGAATGGCCTCAAGCTTCCGGCGCCGGGCCATGGCTGCCAACTCCTTCCTGTCCGGTTTGGATTTGGGTTGGGAAGGAGTAGCTATATCAAGGAGAAAAAAGTGTATTATAACAAACTAACAATATACTCTTAGCAAAACAGTAAGACAAATTAATTCGGCACAGAGCGGCACAGTAGCACTAGCAAGCACAGTACATAACATTTGTGGTATGTATCTATCCTCCCACTTCCTCGGCCTCTAACATTTGTGGGAGTTTCAGGCATTATACTAGGACTATGGACTCGAGTACACAGTACACCAGTCTTCTTCTTCTCTCTTGTTTAGCGAAATTACGTAACCTTGTTGTAGCCGGCCTGCCAGCTCAGTCAGCTTGCGCCCAAGACAAACATACTCATGACGCAGACTCACGTTAGTTTTATTTACTACTGTCTGCAGGTGGGGAAGCTGACTACACAATCATCGTATTTTTCTATTACGGGTGGCACTGGCCGTACCCTGTTACATGATCATCAAGGGCAACTGCTCAATTTCACTTTCACCCTGCCGTGACTACTACAAAAAGGCAGATGATATCTGATCCAAATGATCATTGCTTATATATGGGACGACATGAGGTACTTTGTTTTGATTGTTTGTGTAACCATGCAGCCGATAGCTAGGCCACCCATGGCAGGCTGACACAGTCGAAAATAAATTAACATAGTTAGGGAGTGGGCCTCGGAGTCGGGGGGAGGCGCTTGATAACAACATACATACACAATATATATGCTGTGCTTGCAAACTACTGTGAGTCAAGGGTGTATTCTGAAAATACAACTTAGTTCTATTCCCCTTGGCTTTGCTACTCTGGCGCAGTTTCTTTTACATTCTCTTCAAAGTAAGACTCTTCATCCAGTCACAGTCTCCACCTATGCTATCTATGATGAATACCATTCAGGCATCCATCCATTCAAAGTAAACATGTCTATCATTCTTCTTAATCTCTCAACAAACCTTAGTTTGTTTCACCAACAACAAACATTTATTCTTTTTTTTTAAACCACCACCCATGCATCCTTCCTTCCATGCTTGCCTTGGCTTTGAGTTTGACCCATGAAACACCCCGGAGGATTCTTGCTATCCACCCATACAGTTTCACCCACCCAGGCAGGCATCTTTTCTTTCACCTTCCACCCATCCTTCAACCACCCATGCATCTGATTCCTATCAGCCAACTATGCATGCATCCCGCGTATCCTTCTCTGCCAGTCATAATCATAAATATGACATCTCGCCCGTCCTTCCTCATTCCACCCTTCTTTCTCTTTTCGTTCAACCCCTCCATCAATGTCATCTGATCTGACTCTTAGTCTTCTCCATAAAACTTTCACAGCTGAGTTGAAGTCAGAGAGAAGAGGCCATTAGTTACTCAACTCCCGCCGCGAATGCTATTGCTAATGCTAAGTAAAGGGTGTCATCTTTAACCGTTGTTCACATCAATTTAGTGTCTCTCAACAGTACAGTGTCTTGCTGCAAGTGTAATGTCAATAAGTAAGGAATATAACTTACCACCGCCCGCCACTGCAGCTGTCTCACCCCCTGCAGCTGTCGCATCTCCTGCTCCCTCCATACTGGCTGCGCCTGCATCGCCTTCGCCGCTGGCCCCGGCACTGGTGGTCGGTACGCCTAGAAAAAACATTACACATTTTTTAGATGCCATATACACCTCCCCCTATTTTATTCTTTTTCACTAGCAAGATTGAAAAAAAGTTAAAACATACATATACAACATACATCACTAGTACAAATCAGGTACTAGAGTAGAGTAGACTAGTAGTAGTATGTCCTATCCTATCAAAAATAGTAAAATATCTGGTTGGGCATTTTGTTGGTGGGAATTGTCGAAAAGCCTCTCTAGATTAAGAAGACTAGAAGAGGCCAACCCAAAGGACTGGACTCAGTGGCTAGAGCTATTGGTGAATCTGAGTTTTAATAAAACCTTTTAAATAAAGAGTGGCCAACTGGGCAAGCTTAGCTACAGACAGACTAATAGTAGTAGTACAGAGAGTCATAGCACAGGCAGTTAGAGGCAGGGATAACAAGAATTTAGAAACAGATAGTCTAGATTGAAGAAGAGTTGGTAAAAAATAGCATTAGGAAACGGAAACAATAGTTCGGAAAAAATAAGGTGCAGTAAAAGTTAGGGAAATATAATTATTAATATTAACAACAGGAAGACTTACTGGGGCCAGCAGCAGAGCCCTCGGTAGAGGAGCGGTTCTGGTCCTGTCCCTGGTGTTCTCCTTCTGCTCCCGCCGACTCTGACCCCGTCTTCTTCTTGCCCCTGGATGGTGATCATGAAAGATATAAGAAAGAAAGAGACAAACATTGATGATTGGTGTGAAACAAATAAAATATTTTTTAAAACGGTCAAAAAAACATTTATAGAAACAACAATTACAATAAAATTGACCTATCTAATCTGGTCGACTAGTAGTATCGGGGGATTCGCGGACCGTCTAGTTATTATTTATCAACGCTAATCCAGTGTTCCATTCTGATTCCAGAATACTAACTAAGCCTAAGTACCACCTGACCTAGCCCACCTATTCCAGACGGGCCAATTGTTCACTAAGTCTGCATTTCCATTTATTTTAGTCCTCAAAAATGCATAGATGGAGGACACATGCATACATTTTTGCATACACCAAATTGTCGGTTGGTTGCTGCTGATGTTCTGCTAGTGCTAAGCCTATTACCACTCACTAAACAAACTACAAAAGGTTCTACTAAGGACTGGGGTAAGCAGCACTCAGCAGCACGTGACGTAACAGAGGATGCGTCACGCAGACCGCTAAAAATTACCAACTCATACTAATAAGTAACTAAACCTATCAATCCACCACTATCTCTTAGTGACAGGAGGACAAAGGAAGGACTAGAGTCTCTCTAGCATTACCTAACTTAAGTTCTCTAAAAGAAACTCTTACATAATCACGCTAAGCGAGCGCAAAGTTGCAAACAAGTAAGATTAGTAGCGCCGATCACATGTGGCATAACAACCACAGAAGATTTTTAAACGTAATTTACCTGCAATGTAAGCAGCAGCATTCTTGATATTTGGAAAAAAATTATATTCGCAATATATAACACAGAGCAGAAGAACAAAAAGTAGTAATATTAAATAGCTACTCAGCAAGCCCCGGGACCTCAACTCCTAGCAGGTCCAGCAGGTCCTGCTCCCGGTCCAGGATATCGGACCACCGGTGCGTAAGCTGGTTAGGGGTGCGCCGGACCCCAGAGCAGCGAAACACTGCCCAGCGCACCCTTCCCCAACGCTGGCGACGCTCCCGGAGCCCGTACCCAGACCCAGGCCTGCTGCTTGTTGCCAGGGTTAAGGTGAGGTGGCGCTGCACAAAAAAAACCAGTGCGGCCACCTCCGCCTCATCAAATAATTCCCGTGCCTGCACCCCTTTTGGGTGCTGCCTTCCGCAAGGAAGGCGGTCGCGGCTCCAGCTGCGGCTACGAGCCTTGCCCTTTGCCTTTGGCATGGTTCTGTACTCGGGGGGTGGGGGGGGCGGAAAAGAAAAGGTAGGAATTAAAAAGTAAGTAAAAGAAATAAAAAAGCAAGTAATAGAAAAAGAGTGAAAAAGTAGTTAAGAACACATAAAAAGTAGAAAAAACCTCAAAATATAGAATCAGGAAAATAGAGAGATAGATAATAAATAAAAATGATCAAAAAAAAGTTTACAGAAAAAAAGGATTGAAAAGATAGAGGGAGGATGGAAAAACAGGCCCAGAACCATTGCAAAATAGTGAAAAACAAGATGGCCGCGACCATTGCGACCGCATGGGCAAGTTCGCAAGATATTTCCCCCCGAGCACGCAAAAACCGTTACATACACGCAAAATGCGTTCGCGAACATGAAATACGTATCGCGAATGGGCGGGAACACGCAATACGCGTTCCGGAACAAGAAATACGCATCGCAAACGGGTGGGACAAGTGACAAACAAGATGGCCGCGCCCATTGGCGACCGCATGGGCAAGTTCGCGAGATATTTCCCCCCGTGCACGCAAAAACCTTGCATACACGCAAAACGCGTTCGCGAACATGAAATACGTATCGCGAACGGGCGGGAACACGCAATACGCGTTCCGGAACAGGAAATACGCATCGCAAACGGGCGGGACAAGTGAAAAACAAGATGGCCGCGCCCATTGGCGACCGCATGGGCAAGTTCGCGAGATATTTCCCCCCGAGCACGCAAACAGCGTCCCGAACACGCAATACGCGTTCCCGAACAGGAAAAACGCATCGCGAACGGGCGGAACAAGCAACTCCGTGTGCTCGCGGAATTTCGCGTAGCTCACAGAGTTTTTTTACCACTTCGCGGAGGTTCGCGTAGCGCGACTACGCGAACTCCGCCCAGGGTTATTTTCTTGCCAAATAATTTAGTCAACACTGCAGCATAATTTGGTCCTCTCCTGCTGCATAATTCCAGTGGTCCTGACTATATCTACAAAAAGTAAAGCCTGTTTCAGCTGTTGTAAATAAAAGAAGTCTGATTCAACAGTGACACTAATGCTTGTATCAACACTAACTTCAGAATTCCACTTGACTTCCAGATGGCAGCGGGCTTCCATGACAGAGGGAATTGGTATTCCAGAAATGTGGGGCAGTGGAGGCAACATTTTGTTTGGCCACCCAACTGAGGTGATCATAACAGCAAAAATCTATTTTTGGCTTCTTGAAATGTAATGCAGAAGGCAGTCATACAGGCTGTCACATTTTCCAAGCCATTTTTCAATGCATGGAAGTTGTTCCAAGGCCACTGTTTTTCACAAGAATAGGGGTTAAATTGTAGACCTCTGGAGTAATCACCTGGAAGAGAAGCTCAATACAGATGTTAACAAGCATTGGCAAAGCCAATAAGCCTCGCCTTTGGGGCCTTATAAGTGTTTAGCTAGAGTAATTGGTTTAGGCAATGCGTTTAAGCCTAAAAGGCTGTAAGGGCTGAGACACAGTTAGTAGCCCAGCAGGCCCTAATTCAATAAACAATAAATAATCTTAATAAAATATTCCATCGCCTGAGAAAGTTTTATTCTTAAATATAAATAAATCCCTATCACACGATCCTGCCAGAAAAGCACAGTCACAAGTATACATTGGAAATAAACTGTAAATGCCATCAGTGGTGCACGTTTAGTTCTGCTGTGAGCAGTGTGTTACTCTGAGAGGGCTGCCTGCATTCTGAGACATGTGTACTTGTATTGTATGTGCTGTTACACAAACACAAGTAGGGCTGTGCATATGAGCAGTACTGTGCACGGTAATAGCTGGTGTACAGTCAGTCTTGCTTCACTGTTTTGTAACTATTGGATCGCGTATTTTCTTAGAGCTGCACATGATGAATAGACAGTGTGTGCGTGGTGACGCGGAACTCAGATTACAGTGTGCAGTTGTTTGCACATTTAATGAGATGTGTAATGTTAGGGATTCTGCTGTATCCTGGGGCTGCTAGGGCTGTATGCGAGCGTTCACTGGGAGCTCCGATTGTTGTGTGTAGAGAGTTGCACACTTAATGCTGCGTGCACTCACAGACTCCTTTGTACGCGGAGATATGTGTGTGCACGCTCAAGTTTTCTGCTATTTTGTAACGATGTTGCATACTGACAGTTCTGCTGTATATGCAGGACTGGGTACACTGTCACGTTTTGTCAAGTAAAGGCTATCTGTAATGCTGGCAACTATACACAGAGGCCTGTGTGTGTTTTTTCTGCTGCACGTGTGAGGTGCGCACTCTGAGGCGTATTACTGCAAATGAATGTGCGTGTCATCTTCTGCTGTGCTGCACTGTACGTGTGCACTGTGAGGGCTGTGTGCACCGCCAGCCCGTGTTCACTAAGGGCAGTGCAGACTGTCACAGGCACTCACAGAAGGGGTGGTCAATGGTCACCTGCAGTTCTGTACTAAGGGCCGGGTGCGATCTCAGAGCTGTTGAGACGTGCACTGATGGCTGCCTGCACTTTCAGCTGCTATACAGCTCAGTGTACCTGCAGTGATGCTCTCTGAGGGCTGGGAATACTGGCAGTGGGACACACTGAGGGCTGCTTACACTATCAAAGCAACAAAGCAAAGTGAGGCGTATGTTGTCAGTTGTGCACCGATGGCTGCACGCACTGTCAATTGTTCATATTGAGGACTGTGTGCACTGGCAGTGGTGCTCGCTGAGGGCTATGAACAATCAGCGAGACAGACTGACTGAAAACCTTTCAGCTGTAAAACATGGGAGATGCGTGCAAGTCAGAAGTGCATCTAGAGTTTCATGCTCTTTCAGTGCACTGACAATGCCATACACCATAATGCCATCAGCTCAGAGGGTGGCGCGAAGGAGGAGGTGCGAAGCAACAACAAGCGCAGCGCTGACACAGATGCAAAATCGTCTAATTCAGTGCATTTTGTTCACAAACCAAATTGAATCCCATTTAGAGTGTTTTGTAAAAGAACACAAAAACCCAACAAGCACAATACCTGAACCAAAGGAAACGGAAAAAGAAGTGCAATGAAACAAAATGAAATAGACAGAAGGGCAATAATGCACGCAATAGGGAGAGTCGCCAGGGACGGGAACCATCCACCGAAAGGCGGGACAAACGTGAATATTAGCCATAGAAAGGAAGGGGATGTGGAAAAGCACACAAAGGAGCCAATGGGAAGCAAAGAGCTTGAACACTACCCCTTGAGGAGATACAGCATGCCTCGCAGAGCAGTGCGTGCGCGGTGACTCTAGGCTCGAACTAAAAAGTGATGGAGACAAAGGTGACCTCTGTGGGACCCCACAGTCTCTAATTTGTCTCACAGTGTTCGAACCAGAGGAAGAAATGAAATAACCCAAGTTTAGTCTTTGACAAATACGTGTCTCACTTTAAATTTATTAAATTGCTGTGGATCAGTTTTTTTTTTTTTAAAGTAAGGTAAGTATAAGCAGCATCTTTTTTACTTTTTAATTTCAGTATTTACTTTTTTTTAACACATTCCCTTGCCTAGCATGGATAGACACCGAACATGATTAATAATGAAAAAATGCAATCACCAACAAGGGCAAAACAAAGATCACAATTCAGTCCATAATCTCGTAATACAGTGCGACTGCAATTCACATGGTGGAAGAAATCCCACACCAGAGGTCTGCACTCAAAATCAAATTTTCCCTTACAGATTCTAGTTCCCCCAGTTCAGTATTTGGACAGCTTTTCACTCAACATCGAAGCAATTCTGCCATTGGCTGTAGATAAGATCCAAGAGGGAAGCCCGACATGCCAAGACACCTGAACTGAAACTGTGTGCCCTGATTAGAGGTGTGTCTGTTTCCCTGCAATGCTCCTCCAAGGATATCCTTAACATAAACATCTGTTTTAAGGGCAACTGGGTGGTCTCTGAGGATCTCAAAGGTCGCATCAGAGAGAATGCATGATTTCCACAATTTCAACACAAACAATAGAAAACCTTACAGTCCGGAAGGAGACTTTTCCCACCTCCTATGTGTTTCACTGCTTTAACAGCTGGGGATATAGTACCATCAATATACAAGTAGCCTGCCCTAGTTGTGATTTACCATCGACAGTACTGTACTCAGTATTGTGATTCTACTCCACAAAGTGTAAACATGACTGGGTGGCAGCCTGCATGACAAAGAACAACTACAGGAGATGCAGCCTTCTAGGTGAGTATTACCACCGCATCATTTATTTATTTTTTAAATGTTTTTATTTTTTATAGTTTTATATAGCACTTACTAGACCCGCAGGCATCAGAGCACTTTACAGAGCATAGCCATAGAGCACAGTAGACTGTAATGGATACTACATTAGGCAATGGGGAGAACAGGTCATAAATAAGATGTCAACGAAATGGCGAGGTAATTGCAAAGAGTTCAGGTGGTATAACATCATCAGGATGGAAGCGATCCGAAGAGATGCTATAAACATTCGGTTAAACAGAAGGTCAAGGAGCATCGAGGGTTAGTTTAGAAGGTAGTAAGTGTGTTAGGTTATTCTCAAAGGTTTCTGCACTAGGGTCTGTGAGGATCTCAAAGGTGATAGAATCCCATATTCTGGGAGCATTACCAGTAGAGGACCAGGAGCAAGTTCTGTGTTTTTTAAATCTTGGAGGTTTAAGGAGCAAAGAGTCTGTGCTCCTGAGGTAGCGAGTGCCCCTGGATCAAGCTAATTTTTGTGAGAGGCATTTTGGTGTTCCGCGGTGTAGGGCTTTGTGTGTGATACAAGTGAGTATCATGAAACAGAAGCAGGGTACTTCATTGGTAAATGTGGTGTTTAGGAGATCTGATGTCTCTGGCAGCCACCATGTTGGGAGCTTGGTAGCCCACCCTAGAGGTGTGGCTACCTGTGGGTTACACACCCATGGAAAAATAGGTTAGGCACTGGCCTCCCCTCTCTGTTCCCCCCGCTAGCCTGTCTACCAGAACAAAGGGACAACCCTTCAAGAGTGTGATCACCATTTGCCCACCAAAGTTGGCTTCGCCTTTGAAGCTTGCCTTTCGGCCATTACCCTGAGTGCCTTCCTGCAAGACTACCCTTGTTTCTAACCCTGAAAGTCGTTCACACTAATCCCCAGGAGGGCAGAAAGCTGTCTGGTCGCCAGCGACCCTGTGAGGCCACTGAACAAACTGAGCTAAAGAATAACTTACTAAAAGTTGCTTTTCCATAAAAGTGACATTAAATTCGACTTGGGCATCAAGTCGGGTTTAATGCCATGATTAATTTGACACATTGAAGTACCCATTTTAGTAATCCTATTCAGAAGTTAGCCGGGCTGTGTGGTCAGCTGGTAACTCAACTGTTCTAGTAAGCATACACTCTTGCTGAAGTTTGAACAATAAAGTGAGAACTGCAACTTTAGTGAATTCAGAATTTTTACTCTAGCTTACTGTATCCTTCTTCATGGTCTTCTCACATTCTTTCCCCAAGAAGAGTGGAGCACCTGCTCACTAGTGTCTACCTGTAGTTTCAGTTTTACCACATCTTAGGCTCTGTTCAAATGAATTGTGATAAGAGTGTATAAATGTTGCGACAAAATGAATGGAATTTAGCTATACATGCTCCAACAGACAAGGGGGTGAAGCTCTCGGTCCACTGAAATTACATTTTGCTTTTTGAAATTATTGCTTATTTGCTGGCTAATTTTGCATTAAACATGTGTTAGACTTCTTTAAGGTTTCCAAAGTGTCTGTTTTCTTTTACACTAAGTCCTTATTTTTTCTTAATCTTGACAGTGACTAGCAAGTTTTTTAATTCAGCAGTTTGAAGGTGTGTCACCTCATTGACTTTCGCAGTATCCACCTCCGATACATTTTACATGTAAGAATGTCGTGATGACGACCTACGGAGTCATTCAATCAGATCAAGGCATCTACTGATCTTTCGCATGCATACTTGGAGACTGAGCATGTTTATTAAGCAAAGATATGGAAAGCATGAGATCACAAGATAAAGCTGCAGTTTCTCACCACTTATCACAATTGGCCCATAGAGGATCTTTAGATAGACCTAACAATATCATGACAAGCATACGTTGGCCCAGGCTCTTGCAAAATATCTTGCCACTTGTAGCTCCGAGTGGGGCTTGGTGCTGCTTTGACTTATCCCTGAAGCGTGCAACACATTTTTGTAGTGAGCAATGCATCTTCCACACTTTTGGTCCTCTTATGCCTTGCCACGCGACCTGTATGAATCAAATTAGGGTTTATCTGCTGCTGCTGTTTACTTGTCTGTGTCTTTCTGTGTGCCTCAATAATTGAGCTTAATCAGGTGTCAAATGTGTGTGAGTGTTCCATTTGTGTTTTGAGGTCAGAGGTGGGGACCTAGAACCTGACGTCAGAGCATGCGCTACCCTCTACTTCCTGCTCCTCACCGAATTTCTGTGTATACTTCCTTTGTATGAACACGACACAGGGCTCTTCCTCTGGGCTTTAGTGTATCTAGCAGTTGCCTTGCTGCTGAGAATGCAATGGGTCTTTTCTTTTTAGCAATTACTCTATCCTTTTATTCTGCAGGCTTGTTTGCTGCCTCTATGATGAATTGATGTCTCTCTCTATCCTTGCCTGGAGCTGTTGGCGGCAGACTTGGGGCTACTAAGCTCCTTCGTGAGGGGTGATTACTAGGGCAAACCACTATGAGAGTCGCATTATTAATGAGTAAATGGGCACACTTAAACGTAGGGTTTAGCTGGAAATGTTTTACACAGTAAATATATGTCTTAGACTATTCAGTTTTAAATAGTTCACATTGGTTCATGCCTCTGCTGCAAAGCCGACAAACAATAGTTTTGGCCGAGGTGAAAAATAGATTGTAGTTTTGGTAAAGTCAGCTCCCCAAGAGCAAGAAGGAACTTTGACGAGGAGCTGCTTTGGATACATTCATGCGGGCGTGGCTTGTAATTAGTAAGCGACACCGAACATTCTGTGTATCATTGTCGATAAACAAATCTGTATGTAATTGCTGATGCTATCCTGCCAGATAAAGCGCCTATGCAGGATCGGGGAGGGAGTCAAGCCTCAAGCCTGGCCGTGTGTCCCTAGCAGTCCCCGAACACAAATTCAATAAATAGCATTTCAAGGAAATAATCCTCAAGAGTCAGAAGTAAAATGTAAACCCTGAAGGTTTATTGAAATAATTCAGGGTGTAATACAAAAAGTAGAAATTAATAAAAATGCATAGTAAATCAGTATGAGGAATTAGTGTACGGTTCAATCAAATGCAACAGTAAATGATATGAAGTCATGGCAAAAATATTCTAAGTCCAAATTAAAGGAGGAATCAACAAGGGTTCTGCCTCCAAAGCCGGGGAGTCAGAAGGCTGGCTCACCTCCAGAATTCACAGTTTATATAAGAAAACTCACCATAGAAGTCAATAAAAAGAGCACAGTTAGTGTAAGGTGACCAAAGTTAAACGGATCACATTACAAATGTACAAAATGTCACCTATAGCCACCATTCTAGCACTAACCCTTTATTTAATATTAATATGCCTTATTGTATTCTCTTGTCATCAGATTTGGCAGTACCAACTAGTTACAAAACAATGAAAGTCACACAAGTGAACAGCTACTTGCAGGAAAAGCCTTTAATGTAACAAAGGCGTTGTAGGAAGGTGGCTCTCTATATAGTGCACTAAAATGAAGTACACTGTGCAGAGAGTTCAGTTAGTCCCAGATTGGTATACAAAGGCAAAAGTAGATGATGCTAGTGCTCTATTTGTGGTAGTGTGGTCGAGCAGTTAGGCTTATCAGAGGGTAGTGCTAAGCATTTGTTGTACTCACAGAGGCAATAAATAAGACACACAAAATGAGACACACACTCAAGAATAAACCCGAGACCAATTTGCAAAAAGAACAAGTATCTTTATATATGTTTTAGGTAATAAAATCAGTATGATTATGCAGTTGCGTTTCGAAAATGCAGTATAAAATAGTTGCAGTAGACCGTCGTGGTCCACGGTAAAAGCACACAGGCTTTTGCCAGTCTTTGGGGTGACGGGCAGGACCCTCAATCAGCAGCCGTCGAGGTCAGCAGAAAAAGCACACAGGCTTTTGCCAGCCTTGTGCCAACGGCACTTGGGTTGAATTTGGGTTCTCCTCTTTCAAAGCACAGGTCTTTGGGGTCCCAGGACCCAAGTGGAACAGGCAGTTCTCGATTACCTTGTCCAAGGATGCTGGATGCAGGGACACGTAGAAATGTCCATCACCAGGGGCGAGTGCACCTGAGATGCACCTCGATCGGTCCGTCAACAAACGGCGGTTGAGCAAAGACGGTTTCTGCCACACTGTCCATACCACCACACAGGAGATGCAAAATCACAGGAACAGGGTCGTTTCCGACGTTGGTCGCAAGTGCTGTAGAGTGCCCTCTTGTTGCAGTGAAGACTGAAGGGGTTGGTGGCCAGACTGGCTACCAACAAACCTTGGCTGAGGCAAATGCAGTTAAAAGGGACCTCACGGACTGGAGGTCGGTGGGAGTGATGTGTCTGAACAATGCCCTTAAACTGGATGCCAAGCATCAAAGTAAGCAGCCATTTGCTAAGGTATGCTTAGGATGCTATGAAAAATCCTCCCTCTCCTTCCTTTCACTTCAAAGAGATTGGCTGTCCAGGCTCTGATTCTCCTGCGCCTGGACTATGGTAACTCTCTTTATTTGGGAGCGCCGAAGGCTACAATAAGGAAGTTGCAGGTGGTACAGAATTTGGCACCCCATATTTTGTGCAAACTTCCAAAACATCAGTCTGCCCGACCTGCCTTGAGCACCCTCCATTGGCTCTCGGTGGCCGTGAGAATCAAATTTAAATCACACGTTTTTAGGGCACTCCGCGGTAAAGGGCCTTCGATCACCGGTCCCTTGGTACTGTCCTATTACCCCGGCAGAACTCTGCACTCTTCCAATGCACATTTGGTCACAGTACCCTTAGTGACAAGGGCAAAATATGGAGGTCGCTGCTTTGCTTTTAATGTGGCTAAACTCTAGAACAGCCTTCCCGACTCATTGCGATCAGAAAATAAGGAACTCCTCTTTCGCAAGTCATTAAAGACCTGGATCTTTCAGAATAGCTCACTCTAGGTTCCTCTATCTGTCCTGTGCCACACTATCAGCGCTGGGATGTCTAAGAGTAGCTATGCGCTATATAAGTGCTACATAGAATAGAAAAGTGATGTAAGGGCTCGGAACGTTGGTGAGAGCCAGCTACCACTCTTGGTGTGCTCTTGCCACTTCGCTGTGGGTCACCACCTCGACGAACCCAACGGTGAACGCTCTGTTGCTGCTTCTGACTTGGCCTGCGACGTGCAAGGGACTGGTTCCACTAATCAAAGGGAGTTCCTGGTTCTTTGTCAAAGGTAGGTAGACCTCCCGGGTTTCTGCAGTACAGCTGCAGGACGAGTCGGCTTTTGGTGCAGGCGTTGAAGACAACAGGCAGGCCGGCAGGGTTGGCACCAGGTCAGTCACATGTCCTCTTCTCCTTGCACTTTGCGGCTCTTCAGTGTCCTTCTTCTTCTTAGGTGTGCAGGATCTGATTTTAGGGCCCAGGGGTGCCACCTAAATACTAAATTTTAGGGGTGTTAGAGTACTGGATAGTTACCAATGGGCTACCTACCTTTAGGATGACTATAACCTCCTGTGACCACTTCCGTTGGGAGGTGGGCATAACCCTGACCCTGGTTGGCAAATTCCTTTCAAGACAAGATGGAGGAATTGGAAAAGTGGTGTCCACTTCACCTGCCCCACCTTAGGCGTGGTGCGGGTTGAATGTGGGCACACCTCCTAATCTAACTAATTTTCTCACCTATCTTCCCACCAAAAGTGGATCAGGACAGGGGAGTTGGCATCCTCCACTAACTGGAGATGCCTGGGTTGCATTTGAAAGGCGGCATCACCTTTGAAGCTTCCTGCCGTGGAATGCCACTCCGGCCTGGAGGAGGTGTGAAGCACCTCTGCCCAGAGCAGGCATTGTTCCCGGCATCTGAGAGCGGCAGCTCTTGCCCCATGAGGTCAAAAACATGTCTGGTGGTGGCAAGCTGGCTAAGAGCAGTCAGAGACCACACCAGTGTTTGGTAGGTTTTCAGTCGGCACCTCCAAGGTGCCTTCTGTGTGCATTTATTAATAAACCCAACACTGACATCAGTGTGGATTTATTAAGCGAGATGTTTGGTGCCAGACATCCCTGGATACAGTGAAGCCATCATGGCACTGGGGACCGTATTAACTGGTGTCCAGCCCATGTACTCTATATGGCTTCCCTGCGCACTTACAGTATCCAAGAATGGACTTACATATTGTAGGGCCATATCTGCTCAGGCAGATATAGCCACACATGTGATATGGTGCACACTGCCTTAGGGCAGTAAGGTTGGCAGTATGGCGACTTACCTATATCTCATGCAGTGTCTGTGGGCACGACAGACAGGATATGTGTCATGTCGCCTCTTCACTTTTCTCTGTACCAAGACACGCAGCCTGCAATTGCAGTTTGCATGATCTTGGTGAGGGGTCCCTATGGTGGCACAATTCGTGCTGCAGCCCTAGTGGACCCTCTTTAGTCCCAATGCCCTAGGTACCAGCGGTACCATTTACTAGGGATTTACATGGGTTGCTGAAGTTGTGCCAATCGTGGTACAGGTTTGGGGAAAGAGCTCTGGCACTGGGAACCTCGTTAGCAGGGACCCAGTGCACTTTCATACAAATGACATCATGTTCTAGGCAAAAAGTGGGGGCTACCCATGTCAAAAGAGGCAGTTTCCTATAGGCTTACAGCGTGATTTTTCCAGAAAAGCATTTCAATACACAACATTGAAAGTGCGCATTTTGGGTCGTGCAGTGAATGGAGGATGTATGTTATCATGGCTGCATTATAAATAAAATGGAGCCAAGGCCTAGTTCGGGCCTAGTCATGTCAAGAGCAGTGTTGTCGTTTTAGTACAGAAGTATTAAAAATATTAAACAGTTAAACACACATTTTATTAAATGGATATCATTGTTGATTATTCCCACATCTGACTGATTTTAATCAATCAACACAATCTCACCTACTTTATTATAATACAGTTTCCATTGCTTTCAGTCTTTTGCATCTTGATTCTTCTGAAGCCTTTAGCTCTTCATAAACATAAACCTTTATGCTTTCCAGTTTATACTCGGCATCATCAGATCTTTTTACTTTCTTTGTAGACATTGCTGGAACTTTCTTCACATGCCCACAATTTAGACTCATCTTGAAAAACACTTTCCAATTTCACCGAACCATACAACAATTGATTCCCATAATCTCGGCTCCTCCAGAGCCTTTGTATCACACAAAATATTATTGAAGTTAAGACTGTAATTATGAATAAGCTCACCAGGGGGTTGTGAACCCCGCTTTAGCAGCTTAAGCGGGGGTGGAGTTCTTGGTGGGCCTCTTCTGTCTGCAGCTCCGCAGACAAAGGCTCCTAAATAACGTGAATGGAGGGTGGTTGTTGGTTGGTTGATTGAGTGAAAGGACTGATGGATAGGTGTATGAGTGAAAGGGTGGATGGGTGCATGAATGAGTGAAGAAATGGATGTAAGGATGGATGAGTGCAAGAATGATTGGATAGGCGAAAGGGAGGGTGGATAGATGGATAAGTGAAAGAATGTATGGATGAATGAAAGAGGATGAGTGAATAGAATAGACGAAAAGGTGAATGGATGGATGAGTGAAAGGGTGGATGGATTAGTGAGAGGGTGGATGGATGAGTGGAGTGAAAGGGTGGATAGTTGGATGGAATGAAAGGGTGGATAGATGGATGAACAAAACAATAGATGGATGGATCAGAAAAAGGATGGATGCTGGGACGCCGTGATCCCCCAACTTTAGAAGCTACAGCGGGGTGCAGTTCTTGATGGGTCTCTTCTGTCTGCAACTTGGCAGACAAAGGGGAGTTAGTGAGTGAAAGGATAGATGGATGGAAGTGTGAGTGAAAGGATAGATGGATGGGTGAATGAAAGGATGGATGGATGAGTAGATGGATGGACAAATAACTTAAACGATGGATGAGTGAAAGAATGGATGGATGAGTGGAGGAGTGGATGGATGAGTGAAATAGTGGATGGATGGATGAAAGTATGGATGAGTGGAAGAATGAGTGAAAGGGAGGGTAGATGGATTGATAGATGAGATGAGTGAAAGGGAGGATGACAGATGGATGGAGTGAAAGGGTAGATTGATGCATGGAGTGAAAGGGTGGATGCATGAGCGAAAGGATGGATGGATGAGTGAAAGGATTGATGGATGGGTGAAAGGATTGATGGATGAGTTAAAGGGTGATGAGTGAAAGAATGGATGAAAGAAAGAATGGATGGGTAAGTGAAGGGAGGGGTGGATGAGTGGATAGATGAAAGGGTGGATGGATGACTGAAAGAATGGATGAGTGAAAGGGAGCATGGATGGATAAGTGAGCAGGTGGATGGATGAGTGAAAGGGTGAATGAATGGATGAGTGTTTAGGTGGAAGGGTGGGTGAAAAGAGTGGATGATTGGATGGCTGAGTGAGTGAAAGGGAGGATGGATGGATGGAGTGTAAGGATGGATGGATGGAGTGAAAGGATGGATGGATGAAGAGAAAGGGTGGATGGATGGATGGAGTGAAAGGGTGGCTAGATGGATGAATGACAGAAAGGATGGATGGATTAGTGTAAGGGTAGTTGTAGAGATGGATGAGTGAAAGGGTGGATGGATGGATAGATGGATGGATAGGTTTGGATATGCATGCATATGTTTGAATATGGCTGGGTGGACGGACGGAATGGTGAAAGACTGAATGATGGATGAGAGAATGAATGAATGACAGAACATAAAGGTGAAATTGTGGATATCAGTAGGTGGATGGAAGGATGATTGGATAGAGCTCGTCTGGGTAGAGTCGTGATGACTTGCTTCATTTGCTTGGTGCCATAAAAGCTTTGGTTTGGGGGTATTTTAATTTTCTGGCTACTCCCTTGAAACTCACTAATATGTCTCCCAGGATGCTTGTTTACGGTCCAGCAAGGACTCGGCTTGGCAGTTCGGGCTGGACTGTTCCCAACGAGGAGCAGGGTCAAGACAGATTTGCATATAGCTGGATCCAAACTGGGGTGGTGCAGTGTAGGAAGGTAGGATCTTTCTGCAGGTGTACCCCCACTGTGTGCCTGGTTCTAAGCTGTTTTTTGACTAGTCTGACTGGGATCCTGCTGATCAGGACCCCAGTCTATCTGCTTTCTCCCTAAACTGTTATGTTAGTACCTAGGTACAATCCCAGATTGGATACTGGGGTACCCTTATCAGTCCCTAGTATATGGTACCCATGTACCCAGGGCATAGGTACCCCAGAGGTCTCCCATGGGCTGCAGCATGTATTATGCCACCCATGAGAGACCATTCAAAATGTAACTACAGGCCTGCCATTGCAGCCTTTGTAAGTTGGTGCATGCACCACTTACAAAACATATAGGTTTACAATATCTAAGGGTCACTGCACTTAAAACCTATAAGTCCCCCCTATAGCAGGCCTTGACAATCCTGAAGGCAGGGTGCTTGGTTCTAAGTGAGAGGGGGCCCTTGCATGAGCAGGACACCCCTGCAGCCTATGGAGTCCATTCTCTCGGGTTGTCAGTGAAGCAGCCATATACTATATAGAGGGGCACCGTGTAATTACGCGATGACCATCTCGAAAATGGCTGCAACGAACCCTATTGTGTTTGGTGTCAAACATGTTAGAATCATACCCTCACACCGTTACCGGTGTGGGGGGTATAATTCTACCCACAAGGAGAGCCCTCCATTAGGCTCACAGTGTTCCTGGTACCAGCATTCTGGTCCTGGACAGCACAAAATGGTTGCTGCCGACCAGAGACACATTTCTGCCCTCCTGCTGCTAAGCCAAGCTCGAGCAGAGGAAGGTGGAATAATAGGCATCCTGTCACAGGGAGGTGTGACCACCTCACAGACAGGATTTAGTGTACGAGGGCTGGGTGGGTGCGCTTGCCAGCACCTGAAAATCTGCATGAGGGGCACATTTGGTGTCCCTGTGTATAGTCCAGCTCAAACCAGTTCTGGGAGCCGTTGGCTCCCGCTCTGGTGCGAAACTGGACAAAGGACATGGGAGTAACCTCCCCCCGTCCAGACCCTCGCCTGGGACGGTCCCCATGAATCTTCCCAACCATCTCTTTAGGGTACTTAAGGGCTTACCTGGGTGTAGGTCCCTAGATTCATCGTGGACAAGATTCAGAACTGAAACCACTGCACCTCTACCGTCTGGGCACTCTGGACTTCGTTTGGGCCTGACTTCATCTCCCTTTCAGTCTGCTGCCTCGTCTGTGCCTGTGCACCATACAGGATCCGTGCAGGACCTGTGGAGCATCCAAGACACTTGAAGATAATCTCCCTTGAAGTGAAGGAGTTACTCCCCTGCATTCGCAGGCACCTCAACACTGCTGACCGGTCTGCTGATCCTGAGCTCCTGCAGACTCCAAAGGTTTTAACAACACAGGTGGTGGTTATCTACAGCTCCAGAGGACTGAAGTGCCCTCTCACCAAGTTTGAGGACAGAATCTCTCGTGGGGGCTGCATTAACCGAACCCCTGTGCACAGCGTACTTTTGCAAGTGCATATGCTTATTGGCAACTTTGCAACAAGTGCATTGGGCTCCAAGTAGCCCCAACCTCCGGCAACTTCTTCCACCAAGATCTTCAGCCACATCGCCTCGTAGGCACCGTGGCCTGCTCCTATTGGTTAGCTGCTCAAGGTCCTCTCGCGACTCCTGTGCCTCCGACCTGTGGGTCCATTTGAGGGTCACCTTTGATTTCCTTGGGCTTCCCTGATTGCTTGGGGCCTGCCCTAACTCCCCTGCTTGTGGTGAGTCTCCTGGACCTTGCGGGTCCCAACCGTGCACATTCTTGACTTCCTGCGTGGGTTGCATTTGCCAAGGCTGTTGGTGCTCCCGCCAAACACCGACCCCTCAGCACTCGACATCCCTCATGGGAAAGCTCGTTTCCAGCTCCTGGTCATCCTCAGCATTGCATGGTCCCCACAGCTGCAGAGTCAAGGTCACCATCATCTCACCTGAAGCATCCAACATCGGAGGGCATTCGTCTTCCAAGTCTCCTGGTCACTCCAGAGTGACATAGACTCTGTCCCCTCTGCTTTCAGGTACTCTTCACCAAGAATCCACATTTGGATTCCAACTGACACCTTCTCCTCTTCCAGCAGCGGCACTTTCCTGAAGCCCTCCATTGGGTTCGGCGGCGGTTTCCAACGCCACTTCACACCTATGCACCACGCTTCCCATGGATAGGTAACTTGGGTACCACGGTATCCACGGGTGGGGTGGCTCTCCAACCTTCTGTCTTCCATGGGGTTTCTTCAGGGTCCACTGGGAAGGGTCCTTAATCTTTCAAATTCCAACCGCGACTTGCACATAGACTTGTACGGAGCACGCGGTCGTGTTCACACACTGCACACACACTCCGTGGGGTCCCTATCTACTCACCTTGGGTGGTTCCATGGGGTCCCAGCAATTCTACGTCCTCTCGACATTGTCCTGACTCGAGTCGTAGTTCTTATACCACTTTCTTAGTATATGGTTTGGTCCCCCTCTGGGGCCCACTGTGTATCAGTGCTATTTACTGTGATTTCTTTGCTAAGGTATTGTGTGCTTTGTGTCTATCTCCGTGTAGGAGATACTGTAACATACTAGATAGTGTTATATAATAAATACATATTTTTATAAATACTTTATGTGGTTCTTTTTCATTTAATCTATACTATAAGATTGCATTCTGGTAAAACAAGCTGCTTTACACTCCTTCAAGACCAAGCCTGAAGGCTGCTCTCCACAGCTACCACTTGGATAGCTTTCTAAGGTTGTCTGAGACCTCTTAATTCACCATAAGGGTTGTCTGGACTGGTGTAAGGTGCCCACTTACATTAGTGGCCATCATATACCAGGCCAGCTTCTCACATGTAGATAGCAAAAGAATGATGGATTTAACCCAGATCTCTTGACTGGGTTAGATGTTTAATTTACTCAGCATTCTGTCCATCATTTGTTGCTATAGCACTTTTCATCCTAAGTGGGATGGGTATGCTCAGACGTGGGTCCCTTGCACGCTGTGCCACTGGATTCAAGCTAGCCTGGCTATTGAGGGGTGAAACCCCGAAACTGGCCCCAGGATGCTTATTTCCGGTCCAGTGAGGACCCCGCTTGGCAATTCGGGCTGGACTTTTACCATGAGGAGCAGGGTCAAGACTGATTTGCATAAGGCTGGGTCCAAACTGGGGTGGCGTAGTGAGCAAAAGAACAATGGATTTAATCCAGGTCTCTTGACTGGGGGTGAATGTTTGATTTACTCGGCATTCCGTCCATCATTTGTTGCTGAAGCACTTTTCGCCCTAAGTGGGATTGGTATGCCCAGACGTGGGTCCCTTGATCGCTGTGCCACTGGATTCAAGCTAGCCTGGCTGATGAGGGGTGAGACCCCGAAACCAGTGCCAGGATGCTTGTTTCTGATCCAGTGAGCACCCGGCTTGGCAGATCGGGCTGGACTGTTCCCATGAGGAGCAGGGTCAAGACTGATTTGCATATGGCTGTGTCCAAACTGGGGTGTGGCATAGTAAGCAAAATAATGATGGATTTAACCCAGATCTCTTGACTGGGGGTGAATGTTTGATTTACTCAATAGGAGGAATCAAAACACCTAACATGTTCAATACTTGCACAAAACCATGCTTTGCTCTTATAACATCCTTAGCACTATTTTTACTCATCTGTATGTTATGTTATGTTACCGTGACTTATAAAGCGCAAACAGCTGCCCCAGCAAAGGGGCGTCCCGGCGCTGACAGCAGAGCAACTGACACAAGCGGGTGGAAATTGATAGCCGGACTATGGTGCAGGGAAAAGGTGAGTTTTAATGGCCTTCCTGAATTCTAGGTAGTTGTTAAGGCCCCGGATGTGAGCTGGAAGTGCATTCCAGAGGAGGGCCGCTCTACTACGAAAGGAGCGGCCTCCAGCGCGGACTCTCTGTGTACAGGGGACCACTACCAGGTGGTGACCCTGTGAGCGGAGGTGACGTGAGGGCACATAAGGCGAGAGGAGGTTGGCCAAGATGTTAGGGGTGGTCAATCTCATTCAAGTGATTTACTCTAGGGAAGACTAGAGCTAGCTAGCAGCTTTCCACCCAATTACGTAGGTTGTTAAAATAAGCAGTTTTACCACAGACCTAATAACTTCCTTTAAAAATTGATTCTTAACCTATAAAAAACTTATCATAAACTATATAACTCACATTAAACTCACTCTTACTCAGCAACTCAACTGATTCAACCGATTCAGAACCCTTAGACTTTTCACACACCATACACATTACTCCTCTCTGTTCCTGCACTTTTCTCAATCTGGGATGCATTTTCGATCAACTGAATTCCTCTTCAGCCTCCTCTTCCAACTAAATTGTTCTAATTTCTTCCCTATTTCTGCTAATTCTCACCTTTCTCTCATTACACTCCTTAATAAACTCATGTTCAACATCACTCAATGCACACACAAACCCATTGATAAAAGAATTTAGAATTCAAATTTGAATAAGTGCTTAGAAAAAGATTTCAGACCCTCAGTTTCAGGAAGAATATACAAGAAGAGGTTGCAGTCTGTAAGAGATGGTATAAGAAACTCTTGATCTAAGAAAACACTAACAAAACACTACAAGATTGAGAGTAAGACAAAGTGAGTTTGAGATATGTCACTTCCTCAGCTGCAGAGGTTGGCAAAATGTGCAAATACAGCAATCTTTAATTTTCATGAATTTTGCCTACTCAGACAATAGATTTGAGTGTATATTTTCCTTGTAATTAACTAATAGTCTATTTCTGTGTGTCAGTTTTCCATCTACTAAACTATTCTGTGTAGTAGTTAACATTTTGTTTCAAATGTGCAATCAATCCCTTGTACTTTTCCATTAACAAAAACGCTGGGGTGTTATGAGGAAGCGTCCTTGGCGGCTCCTCTGTTGGCTAATTTATGGCCACTTTGCCCACAAATTCTTTGGAATCATAATTTCAAACAACTTATTCAAATCAATCCAAAGCCCCTTTGAGATTGTCACCAACCAGTCAAGCTCCATATATCATTTTCTGATTCCTCTCTAGGCTTTGGAAAGGTAGTTGTAAATGCAAGAACCTGTGATCTCTGCCAAGGAAATGCACATGATCACCTTTACGCACTTCTTGCAAAGTTATCCAGCCACTTCCAATCCTGTTTCAGGCTCATTCATACTCGCCTTTGCTTCTTTCAATGCTTCAGACTTTTTTCTTTTTTGGTTTATCACTTCCTTTCTTGCTTCATTTTTCACTGAAGCTTATCAAATTTAACCAAATTCTAATACTATTTATTAGTTCTCTAGTTTGTGCACGCCTTGCAATCAAACCCATTTCAGTCACACCGTCAAGATCCAAATCTGTTCTGTAGTTCCTGCGCCATTCTTTTCTTTTATATAAATTGACGTCATACTCCTCTGCCAATTCCTCAAATCTAGCATATGCATCACACACACCTAGCTGCTTCCTTTCTCGGAAATCTCAATACATCTGTTTATTAATCAATATGTAATCGATTTTTCTATACTGATTGTACACTGCAAATTTTCTCCAAATTTTGTTTTCAATCTGAGGACATTAATTGCTCTCCTTTCTGGCTTAACTAGTTGAACTACAGTCGCATTAGTAAATGTAGCAGGCGGAACTGTATCCGCAGATGTACTAGCATGAGCCGGAATAATACTTCTAGAACCTGCTACGTTTTCTTGAAGCGCAGTAGACACTAAACATTTACTTGTGCTTTGCTCTCCTACTCCAATATCTTGAGGTGGCCTGGATGTTTGCAAATGATATGAAGGAGGTCTGGTTTCAAGTAAATCATTTATGAAATTCTCCTCCTCATCCAAATTATTCTCTTTAGTGTTCTTCTCTCTGTCATTTTTTTCATCATCTTTGTCTTTAACTTTCCTTTTATCTTACTCAATAATTGCAGAAAGCACACTACACTCCGCATTGTTTCCTCTCTCATGCTCTTTTCTGCATGCCCCATCTCGATTCTAACCTATGGCTCAGAGAAGTTTTAACTTAGCCCTTCATTCTTTCCCATTCCTATTCTATTGCAACACGATCCCATTCATTCAGTGCCTCAAACTGTACAGGTCTAGGTTGTGGTTTTCTCTTAAGCATCTTCCATCTCAAATAATCAAGCTTTCTCACATTGAAAGTACCTTTTTGAGGAAATTGCATGTTCTTGTCATCAGATGTAATCTCATTCCATTTTTTTTAACCATGAACTCATATGAAAACCCAAACTTAACATTATCTCATAGACAGGAGTATCTTCTGATGGAATCTTTTCTCTCTCTCAATTTCAGGAACTTTAAGCTTTTAGAGTGTAGCACCCATTTTCGCTCAAACTGATCCAAAATAAACATACAAAAATAAACAAATGTCATCCAATCATCAACTGACCGACCACCAAATGACAGCACGATTCACTGTGATGTCTCACCAATCCCAACATAACTTCTCGGTGGCAATCAACCCATTGCAGTGAGGCTCTCCGTGACCATAGCAACAAGCCAATCAAAGTGCGAATCACTACAACATAATGTTTTTCAGACCGCAAACAAAAATACACAAACAAAATCACTTGTCGATTTTACCTAAATAATGGAAGGAAAGAAGAGTAGATCAATTTTACTGAGAGAGAAACTAATACCTTTTGGCAATATCGATTGTGCTTAGCCAAGCCTCCAACCAGAGACAACCCACCCTGATCTTTGCACAAAGAAACAAATAATAACAAATCTAAATTAGAACACATCCATGACTACTCCTTTAGTAATACAAGGAACTAGCCTACAAAAGTGTGAATATGTGGCACCTCCAAATTACATACTTTGGCTTTGTAGACAAGTTCAACTAAACATGAATATCTGAAGATCTTGGATTTCAACAAATCCATTTACAAATATTCCATCAATAACAAAAAAGTTCAACAACAATCAAATCACACAAACATTAAAAACTCTGCACACACATATAGCAAAATCATTAAAATCCCAGCAACTAAGCAACCTAGTGAGATGCATATCAGAAGAGCATAATCAAAGAGTTCACATGCAGTTTAATTCATACTGAACACTCTCAAACTACAGTTCCCACAATGCACTCGAGTGAAGCCAAAATCCACCACAGTAAATCCAGCCATATTGTTACTCACTCTCCCTTATTCAGGAACAGTTCAGGAACATCGGAAATAATCCAATTTTAGAGACAGCAGACAAAATACAGATTTTACAATTTTGGGGTATCTAATTTTAAAGTGTTCGTTTTTGGGATGCTGCCTAGTTTTGGGATGCCCGCATTCTCCACCAAAACTGTTTACCACATCCTGCTAGATAAAGCGCCTACGCAGGATCGGGGATGGTGTTAAACATCACACCTGTATGAGGCAATGTGCCCCTAACTGCAGAGAACAAAATTCAATAAATAGCATTTCAAGAAAATAACCCTCAAGAGTCAGAATTAAAATGTAAACCATGAAGGTTTATTGAATTAATTCAGGGAGCAATGCAGAAGGTAAAAAAGTAGAAATTAATCAAAATACATAGTAAATCAGTATAGGGAATTAGGATAAGGCTCAATCAAATGGAGCAGTAAATCACATGAAGCCAAGGCAAAAAATATTTTAAGTCCAAATCTTAAGATGTGCCAACAAGGGTTCTGCCTGTAAAGACGGGGAGCAGAAGTCTGGCTCACCTCCAGATTTCACAGTTTATATAAGCAAATTCGCCATAGATGTCAATGGAAAGCCCACAGTCAGCATAAGGGGAGCAAAGTTAAATGAATCACACAGAATTATAAAACATTCACCTATTGCCACCATTCTAGCACTATCCCCTAATTGAATATTAATATGCCCTATTATAACCTAATGTCATCTGATGTGGCAGTATAAACTAGTTACAAAACCAGCTGAAGACACCCATGTCAATAGCAACTGGAAGGAAAAGCATTGAATGTAATATAGGTTTCCATGGTGAGTCTTTGAGAACAGCAAGTCAATACAAAGCATTACAAGTGCACATGTTGGTTGTCTGCCATGAACAGAGAAATAAAAATACAGACATTATCAAGGCTGCATTAGAAATAAAATGGAGTCGAGGCTAAGTTTGGGCCTATTCATATCAAGCACAGGTAAACTACAGTTCATTCTAGTGCAATATTTAACAAACATTTTATTAAATCAAAATCAGCGTTGATATTATCATGATTTATCATGAGTTAACGAGAAGTTGCCACTCACCCTAACACGAGGATAAGAAGCCTTGTCCTTTGCACTGCCTCTTAGCGGCATGTATTTCACATGAGTCATAGAAGTAAGTCCAAAATTGGACTAAAAATGCTAACACGCCATCCGCCTAATTCCCTCCTGAAAAGAAGGGAACAGATTGCTAGGTTCATTATTTCCATATTTTGCTGAGCCATTCGAAATATAAAAATAGCCTTGGCTGCCTTAGACTGCAAAAAGTGAACTTGCCTCCCCATAAGGCAAAAATTAGTGACCGGGTGAAACCAGAAAGGAGAACAAACTTACTTGTCTTTCCAGTGCCTTAGTGTTGTTGTTAGATTATTGATGGTACACAGAAACTGTGGAATTGTTGGCACGTAAGGTATGAGATGTCTATATGCCCTGCCCTTTGCACTACAAAATTTATATATATATGTTCAAACAAAAGCCCAAAAGCAATTAAGGACGCACTCGACAGCGTATGCAAACCATCCGGTTTATTTCAAAAGGAAAAGCAGCATCTTCATTCCGGTCTTTCAAAATCATTTTGCCTGACGCGTTTCGAGGCTAGCAGCCTCTTATTCATAGGTATATATATATATATATATATATATATATATATATATATATATATATATAGTATAAATAATTACTATATATATACATATATATATATATTCACTGAAAAAACCATATGTTTTAGGGACAGTTATAGTTACTTGGTCATTGCACTCGTACAAAACCCGTGAAATTCCCCGTTATAGTTAGTTCAGCTAACTATAACTCGCGCCCCGCAATGCACTGCTGATGACGTCACATATTACATCACTCATGACATGGTCAGTGACATCACTGATGACATCACTGATGACATCTCAAATGACATCACTGATGACATCATCCAGTGACTGTGTGTTTCTGTAAAGTTTAAATATTTTTAATATATATGGAAAAGACGTATTGAAGAATGAGTGGGTGTGTAAGTGTCTGTATGGATGATTTAGTAGGTGCGTGACTGACTCTATAAGTGAGTGATTTAACGTATCTTACTGAATGCATGGGTTAGTGACTAAACTGGGTGAATGTCTGTATCCGTCTGTCTGTTGCTGTGTAAGTGGCTGCATGTGTTTGTGAATAGCTAAATGAGTGTCTATATGAGTTATTGAATGCTTGTCTGAGTATCTGTATGGGTGCCTGAGTGTTTGTGTGGGAGGGGTGTGTGCAACTCTGTGCATAGATGTGTGAGTGGGTGATTCACTGGGTGGATGGTTTCAAGAGTGCATCTGTGATAGACTGTATGGGTGGGTAAGTGTGTGTAAGAGTGTGTTAGTGAGTGAATGTATGTCCCAGTGGTACATGTGTGAGTAACTACATATGTGAAAGGCAGTATATATGTGTGTTGGAGTATATAAATAGCTATAAGCAAGAGTGAGTGATTGTGATAGTGGCTGTATGGATGAGTGTGTGCTTGTATCAGTGATTGTATAAGAGCGTAACAATGTGCTACTATTTGTATGAGTAAGTGAGCTGGTGTGTGTATAACTGTATAGGTGAGTAAATGGCAGTGTGTTTAATTATTTGCATGACTGACTAGGTGTCTGAGTATCTCTATGGATGAGTGGCGTTGTTTGAGTGTCTATATAGGAGTAAGAGTGCATATGATAGTCCTGTACTGAGTGACCGTAAGTATGAGTGACTGTACGGGTGAGTGAGTGGATGTGTGTGTGTAGACCTAAGAATCAGTGAGTGGGTATGTAGTTATTGGTGTTGGAGTGTCTATGGTTTTGCGAATGGCAGTCTGTAATTTAGAGTGGGTGTATCAAAGATTATATTAGGGTGTGAGGAGGTGCATCAGATTATCACGTGGATGATGTCATCAGTGATGTCATTTGAGATGTCATCAGTGATGTCATCAGTGATATCACTGACCATGTCATGAGTGATGTAATATGTGACGTCATCAGCAGTGCATTGCGGGGCGCGAGTTATAGTTAGCTGAACTAACTATAACGGGGGAATTTCACGGGTTTTGTACGAGTGCAATGTCCAAGTAACTATAACTGTCCCTAAAACCTATGGTTTTTTCAGTGAATTTCAAAGGTTTTTTAAATGCTAATTTGTAACTATAACGTGTCTGAAACCTATGGTTTTTTCAGTGAATTTCAAAGGTTTTTTAAATGCTAATTTGTAACTATAACGTGTCTGAAACCTATGGTTTTTTCAGTGAATTTCAAAGGTTTTTTAAATGCTAATTTCTAACTATAACGTGCCTGATACCTACGGTTTTTTCAGTGAATTTCAAAGGTTTTGTAAATGACAATTTTTAAATGTATTAATTGTTATATTAACTTTTTTCATACTGATTTACTACATTTTTAGAAACAATTTTTTTTTACATATTTTATTTTTTAAATTACATTGTAATTACATTATACATTACATTACAAAAATACTTTCTCAGAATGAATTACTTTAGTTTAAATACTTTGCACATAGGCAATAGACTTTTAAGTACAGTAGTTACAGTTGTTGCAATGGGCAACACATTTTCAAACACAATGCAACATTCAGCTCAATGTGAATTTCTAGTTAAATGCAATTAGTTACTTTATGGATTACTTTTCTAACCACAGGACTGGATCCTAGATTCAGTCCTGGTACATCTCCTGTAAACAGTTGAGTAAAAGCGTTTTGGTTACAGTCGTGATTTTTAAGGAATATTATTGTATTTTAAAAGTTGACACTTAGAAACTTTTTCTCATAGAATCACCAATGTTATCCTATGGAAGGAAATTCACTTAGCAGGTAAAAACTGTTATCGTTACTTTTTCTTACTCAGTGTTGGATCCTGGATCCAGCACTGGTGCATCTCCTGTAAACAGTTGAAAGAATGCGTTTAAGTCATACAGGTGATTTTTAAGGAATATTTGTAGTTTGTAAAAATCAACACTTTGAAACTTTTTTGCTGAAAACCAGACAATGGATTCCTATGGAAGAAAATATAAGTTACTGGTAAGTACGGTTAAAATTACTTTTCAGGGTCAGTGCTGGGCTAAAAGATGCAGCACTGGGTTCTCTCCTGATAACAGGTGAGTAAATTGGTATTCGTACTTTGGTTGATTTTAGAGGAATATTATAAAGTTCAAAAACTCCACACTTAGAAGAATTTCCAAGTGAAACCAGTCAATGTTAGCCTATGAAGGTAATTCAAGTTACCGGTAAGTACGGTTAAAATTACTTTTCAGGACCAGTACTGGGCTGAAAGATGCAGCACTGAGGTCTCTCCTGATAACAGGTGAGTAAATCAGAATTCGTATTTCGGCTGATTTTAGAGGAATATTTGTATGTTTCAAAAATCAACACTTAGAAACTTTTTCAGCAAAAAGCAGGCAATAATATCCTATGGAAGGAAATTCAAGTTACTGGTAAGTACGGTTAAAATTACTTTTGAGGATCAGTACTGGGCTGAAAGATGCAGCACTGAGGTCTCTCCTGATAACAGGTGAGTAAATCGGAATTCGTATTTCGGCTGATTTTAGAGGAATATTTTAAAGTTCCAAAACTCCACACTTAGAAGAATTTCCAAGTGAAACCAGTCAATGTTAGCCTATGGAAGGAAATTCAAGTTACTGGTAAGTACGGTTAAAATTACTTTTCAGGACCAGTACTGGGCTGAAAGATACAGCACTGAGGTCTCTCCTTATAACAGGTGAGTAAATCGGAATTCGTATTTCGGCTGATTTTAGAGGAATATTTGTATGTTTCAAAAATCAACACTTAGAAGAATTTCCAAGTGAAACCAGTCAATGTTAGCCTATGAAGGAAATTCAAGTTACTGGTAAGTACGGTTAAAATTACTTTTCAGGATTAGTACTGGGCTGAAAGATGCAGCACTGAGGTCTCTCCTGATAACAGGTGAGTAAATCGGAATTCGTATTTCGGCTGATTTTAGAGGAATATTTTAAAGTTCCAAAACTCCACACTTAGAAGAATTTCCAAGTGAAACCAGTCAATGTTAGCCTATGGAAGGAAATTCAAGTTACTGGTAAGTACGGTTAAAATTACTTTTCAGGACCAGTACTGGGCTGAAAGATACAGCACTGAGGTCTCTCCTTATAACAGGTGAGTAAATCGAATTCGTATTTCGGCTGATTTTAGAGGAATATTTGTATGTTTCAAAAATCAACACTTAGAAACTTTTTCAGCAAAAAGCAGGCAATGATATCCTATGGAAGGAAATTCAAGTTACTGGTAAGTACGGTTAAAATTACTTTTGAGGATCAGTACTGGGCTGAAAGATGCAGCACTGAGGTCTCTCCTGATAACAGGTGAGTAAATCGGAATTCGTATTTCGGCTGATTTTAGAGGAATATTTTAAAGTTCCAAAACTCCACACTTAGAAGAATTTCCAAGTGAAACCAGTCAATGTTAGCCTATGAAGGAAATTCAAGTTACCGGTAAGTACGGTTAAAATTACTTTTCAGGACCAGTACTGGGCTGAAAGATGCAGCACTGAGGTCTCTCCTGATAACAGGTGAGTAAATCGGAATTCGTATTTCGGCTGATTTTAGAGGAATATTTTAAAGTTCCAAAACTCCACACTTAGAAGAATTTCCAAGTGAAACCAGTCAATGTTAGCCTATGGAAGGAAATTCAAGTTACTGGTAAGTACGGTTAAAATTACTTTTCAGGACCAGTACTGGGCTGAAAGATACAGCACTGAGGTCTCTCCTGATAACAGGTGAGTAAATCGGAATTCGTATTTCGGATGATTTTAGAAGAATATTTGCACAATGGTGAAGGGAGGGGCGGGGCCTGAGGTGACATCTGTGCAAACGCGCCCCGTGGCGCGTTTTAAGTTGGGGGATTAAGTCCCCTTGAATCCTGAGGGTCCCTAGGGGCCAACTAGCCCACCAGGAACCTCCAATATGCGCTAGGGGCTGCGTTGCAGAGACGTGTAGAGAGGCCACACCCCTTTTTACACCTCTCTGCAACGCAGCTCTGTGGCGCTTTCTGGATGTACCTGTTGGGCTAGTTGGCCCCCAGGGACCCTCAGGATTAAAGGGATTTAATTCCCATCTTAAAACGCGCCACGGGGCCTGTTTGCACACATGTCACCTGAAGCCCCGCCCTCCCTTCACCACTGTGCAAACGCGCCCCGTGGCGCGTTTTAAGTTGGGGATTAAGTCCCCTTGAATCCTAAGGGTCCCCGGAGTCCAACTAGCCCACCATATACCTCCAAAAGCGCCACAGAGCTGCGCTGCAGAGAGGTGTAAAAGGGGTGTGGCCTCTCTACACGTCTCTGCAACGCAGCCCCTGGCGCATATTGGAGGTTCCTGGTGGGCTAGTTGGCCCTCAGGGACCCCCAGTATTCAAGGGGAATTCGTTCCCCCTCTGCAAACGAGCCAGGGGCGCGTTTGCAGAGTGGTGAAGGAAGGGGCGGGGCCTGCGGGCCCGATCGTTTTTTATTTTATTTTATTTTTTTGTCCCCTGAAGGGGGGCTGTGTGGCCCCCCTTCCTTTTTCCTGTATTGGCCCCGGGGACCCCATCCCCCAGGGCATGGCCTTTTTTTTATTTTCTTGGGAGGGGGGCTGCGTGGCCCCCTCCTCAGGCCATTTAAGGCCCCGGGGACCCCATCCCCGGGGCCGGCCTTTCCATTTTTTTTTTTTTTTTTTTTTTTTGGGGAGGGGGGCCGCGTGGCTCCCTCCTGGGCCACTACTTGCCCCGGGGACCCCATCCCCGGGGCTGGCCCTCTCCGTTGGGGACTGTGGGGGGTCCCCAATCCCCCACAGTCCCGCCGGCTCCCCACGTCCCTTGGGAGCCGGCATTGCTGTTCCACATGGGGAGCAGCTGACATGCTGCTCCCCATGTGGAAAAGCAATCGGCTTTGGATATTGGAAGAGAGAGCAGGTTTCCTGCTCTCTCTTCCAATATCCAAAGCAGTTTGCTATGGCAGGACGGGAGCCGCGAGGCTCCCGTCCTGCCATAGCAAACTACAGTGTCCCGGGGGTAGGCACCCCGGGACACTGCAGGAGCCGGCCCTGGGGGGTGGCGGTCCCCAGGGCCATGAAGGGCTCCAGGAGGGGGCCGCGCGGCCCCTCCCTACATCAGCACAGCCCCGGGGAGGTGGTGGTCCCCGGGGCTTCGGGGGTCCAAAACGGACTCCCATTTTAATTTGTTAGTGCCCCGGGGAGATGGCGGTCCCCGGGCGTGTGGGGGCTGGAGCCCCCGACACAGGTTGTTTAATTTTTTAAAAGCCCCGGGAGGTGGTGGTCCTCGGGGCTGCGGGAGGGCTCAGAGCCCTCCCGCACCATTTTTAAAGAAAGCCCCGGGGGTGGCGGTCCCCGGGGCTTGGGGGGCCCTTTGAGGCCCCCCACACATAAAATTAAACCCCCCACCATGCCCCCGGGAGACCGCGCTTCGATTTTTTTTTCGGCAGGATTCGCGCACCCTGGGGGGTCAGGGTGTTTCTACCCTGCCCCCTTTGTGCGCTTTGCGCACTTGTTTCTGTCCCTCGGTTCTACCGAGGGACAAAATGGCTGCCAACATTTCCTGAATGGAATGTTGACAGCCAGCTGACAGCCAATTAACATGCAGCTCGTGATCGGGACGGTGCGCGCAGGGTGCGCTCAGGGTGCGCGAATCCTCCGTGCCCATAGATATATATGTACTTTTACTTTTGATTTTCTCAGCAACTACTGAACGGATTTACACCATTTAACAAAAAGGGTTCTTTCTGAACCAAGAACTACCTCTTTGCCAAATTTGGTGTAATTCCGTTCAGCAGTTCGGGCTGTAGCCGTGTCTAAAGTTTCCTATGGAAAATTGCATGGGGAAAACACGTTTTGGGACCCCCTTTTTTCTCGGCCCCCGCTTGACGAATCCCCCGAGACTTTCAGGGTAGGAGCGGACCGGAGCGCCCCACAAAGTTTGAAAATTTTGCGAAGATACGTCAACCGGCAAGAGAGTTATTTCAAATAGAATGTCGCGGATTTCCTATGGATAATAGGTTGTAACTATAACTATCTACTAGCGACCGCCAGTAGATAATATATATACACACACATATATATACACACATACACACACTTTTAGAGAGACCTTGTCTTTCATTGGTCGATTCAAGTGCCATTCATCACTTGCTTCTACCCGACACATCATACAGAATGTGGAAAAGGGTGATCACAATTTGTTCACTGGCTGTCTTGCACTGTGAGTGACGCCATTTTTCCTAATTGCATTGCATGGTCACAGCTGCTTGAAAAGATGTGCACTTCCGTGCCTGTCTGGTGTGCTTGAGCTACTTGGTTTCTCCAATTAATTTTTCGTTTTGTTTGCTATTTATTCGTTGTTGCGTTAATGTGTAAGAAAAAAGCAAATAAAAAACACTCTTACCAATGCCAAACTTCTTGCCAGTGCTTATTTTTATTAACTTTTTTACCACTTTTACTTCCGTTTGTCAGTGTCAGGTGAGACGACCATAGGGAATAACAAGTATTACACAGTTGTGGGTCTCACACCTTTGATAGAGCAGAGATTTCTCCTAACAAATTTATGGCAAACAAGAAAGAGAAAAACGATTGTAACAATGCTTTATATAAATGATGACAATTGTGTGATAGGTTTCCACGTTTCTGGAAAACGATAAAATGCAACTTTGAATCAGATACTGCATCATAAAAGCATGCAGATGTTAGAACAAGCTTATATTATGTTCTATGTTTACTTTAATGTGAATTATGAACAATTTTAATAATATTGACTTTATGATTTGATAATGTGATATAAATAATAACAAAGAAATGTTACATGCAAAATTAACGTTTCATGTGTTAGAAATAAATAATTATGTCATGTTGTAACGTGTACACTGAAAATGACAAAAGAAAAGTAGGTCTACACGGGTTTTAGTTAAAGTTGTTTTCGTGAAGCTTCCTCTAATGCACCTTTTAAATATGTGTGCCATAACCCCTTGTGTGCCAAGGACTTAATGGTTACGTCCTCGGGAGCGGGGCTGCTGTTCTGAGGACACAACCATTATGTCCTGGCACTGGCCCGCAGGGGAAGCGCTGGTGCTCCCATCGTGAGCTGCCCCCCTACATGCCCCCACTGGGCATGGCAGCGGAAGCGCTTCCGCAGCTACCCCCAACCCCTCCCTCGGCAATCGTATAACGTTGGCGCGCCATCATCATAGGCTTCCGGGTACGCACTGGAAGCCATTTGCTTACAGCGCGGCCAGAGAGAGGACGCACTGCTGATTAGTCCTTCTCTCGGGGGTGGGTTGGGGTAAACAGACATGGGGGAAAGGAAAGAGTGTTTCCTTTCCCCCTGTGCCTGTTTTGAATGGAATCCTGCTCCACGATCGAGGGTGAGGCCCACGATCGTGGAGCAGGAATCCATCCACTGGACCACCTGGGATGTTTTTTTTGTGCAGTTGGGGGAGTGACCCCTTAGGCAAGGGTCGCTCCTCTGGGGGCATGTTTATCTGTGTTTCGGCCCCCCTCTGGGAGCTGATTCGGCCGTTTTTAGGCCGATCAGCCCCCCTGGGGGGCCGAATCCCACTAGCCACCAGGGAATTTATTTGGGTGCATTTTGGGAGCGACCCCTTGGGCAATGGTCATTCCCATGGGGGGGATTATTTTTTCTCTGTGTTCCGGCCCACCTGGGTGCTGATTCAGCCATTTTCTAGGCCGATCAGCCCCCCCAGGGGCCGAAACCCACTAGTTGCCAGGGAATTTATTTTTATGCATTTTGGGAGTGACCTCTTGGGCAAGAGTCGTTCCCATGGAGGTTATTTCCTTTTTATCTGTGTTTCGGCTCCCCCTGGGGCTAGATCAGCTGTTTTTCCTGCCAATCTAGCCCCCAGGGGGTTGAAACCCACTAGAAGCCAGGGATTCGTTTTTTAATAATTACGGGGAGCTATCCCTTGGGCAAGGATTGCTCCCCTTTTGGGGATGAATGTTTTGGCCATTTCTGCCCCCCTTGGGGGCAGATCGGTCTTATATTTGTAGGCCCATCTGCCCCCATGTTGCAAAATGTTTTTGGGAGTGGCCCCTTGGGTAAGGATCACTCCCCTTTTGGGGATGAATATTGGGGCCATTTATGCCCCCCTTTGGGACAGATCGGCCTTATATTTGTAGGCCCATCTGCCCCCAAGAAGGGCAAAAGCTACTAGACCACCAGGGATTTTTTGGTATATAAAAATGTTTTGCGGAGTGGCCCCTCGGGCAAAGGTCACTCCCCTTTTGGGGGTGAATGTTTTGTCCATTTCTGCCCCCCTTGGGGGCAGATGGGCCTTACATTTGTAGGCCCATCTGCCCCAAGGGGGGCAGAAGCTGCTAGACCACCAGGGATTTTATAGTTTATGGCGCAAAATGTTTTGGGGTGTGGCCCCTTGGGCAAGGGTCGCTCCCCTTTTGGGGGTGAATATTCTGGCTGCATCTGCCCCCATTGAGGCAGATAGGCCTTGTATTTTTAAGCCCATGTGCCCCCAAGGGGGGCAGAAGCCACTAGACCACCAGGGAAAGTTTGTGTGTTAAATGTAGTTCGGCTGATGGTCTGCGTGTTTGCCATTATTTGTGATCGTAAATTTTTTTTTCTCCTTTTCATTTTAGTGCAAAGCTTTTGTTATACTTTGGTGTAACTTGTGCTTGCGGTTTCGGCACTGGTAGAGCTGCTGTTTGTTTAGTTGCAAGTGTTTGGTAAGGAATTTTTTTTAAATATTATTTACTACAAATGAGTATCAATGACCAGCATGAATGTGTTTTTTGGAAATGTTGTAATAATAGTAGCCTATTTACCTTCTGTTTGAATGTGTGTGACATTTTCCTTGTATTTGTGCGCAATGTGTATTGTGTTGCTTTGTGTGAAATTTTCTTTTCTTTTTTAGTGAGATATCAGTTCTTGCTGTGTCTGTGCAGAGTAGGTGCTGATGAGTCTAGTGGCCTTTGGCAAGTAAATGGTATTGTTGTACAGTATATAGGTCTTTGTGTGCTTTGTATTGATTGACTTTACCTTGCATCTGCTACATGCCTGTAGTTTCTCTTTTTGTTTTATAAATCCACACTTTATTACTTTTTTTACACAGTGTTGGGTACTGTTGACTTATTTGTCAAGTTACTTGTATAACTAAGGATTATGGCTAGCCGCAGGATGACTGCTCAGCAGGTTGTTGGGATGCTTTTCAAGTCTTCTTCTGACCATGATTATGAGACTGACTCTGCATCTGATGCAGAGGAGGAAGGCCTGGATTCTGGCAATTAATTTTGTGTCTGAGATGAATCATCTGATGATGAAGCTACTCTCAGTGTGGATGAAGCTACTCTCAGGGGCATATGTACAAGCCCCTATCACCACCACATCGTCACTTTTACCGACGTTGTGGTGGCGATAGGGGCTGCGCCTTATGTACAAGGCAGCGTTAAGCCACTTAACGTGGCTTAACGCTGCCTTGTACATAAGGCCCCCTTTCACGCTATGGTTAGCGTGAAAGGGGTGGGCAGTTGGTGTTGCGGTGGGCGGTCCACCGCAACACCCATTGTTTTGATGCTGCCCGCTATGTACAAGGGTGGCATACATAGGAGGCAGTGCCAAAATTAAGACCAGGTAAATACTGGTCTTAAGTTGGCGAAATGAGGAGAAATGCATTATTTCTCCTCGTTTTTGCTTTTTTCATGTGTGCTGCCTTGTGCAGCACACATGGAAAAAGCAAAATGCCATGGTGTGTTTATGTACAGGAAGGTGTCCCTTCCTGTACATAAACAATCTTTTCAAAAAATGCCATTTTGTCACTTTCATGTGTGCTGCATGAAGCAGCACACATGAAAGTGAGAGAATGGCATTTTAGGATTGTTTATGTGCAGGAAGGGACACCTTCCTACACATAAACAATCCTCCCCTGTACGCCTGCGTTGGTGCTAAGTTGCTAAAATTAGCGCCATCGCAGGGGGAAATGCAAGGCTGCACCATATCCTTGTAAATATGGTGCCTCTTTGCATTTCAGAGGTGGAGGAGAGAGGTGTTAAGCCAGGAAGGCTAACGCCTCTCTCCTCCACTTCCTTGTATATATCCCCCTCAGTGTGGATGAAGTGTTTTAGAGGAGGACACTGATGTGCCGATAGTGCAGCAAGAGGCATCTGGATTGCAGACCGGGGCTGCAAGGCTTCCCATTGGAAGTGCTGGACTCTGGGTTGACCCAAACATGGTGCAGCCGGTGTTGCTTGTCTTTAGTGGTGTTGCAGGGTGTAGAGTGAATTGTGAACATTTGTTGCCTATAAATTTCTTTCAGTTGTTTTTGGACAATGTATTTTCGGCTGAGATCGTTGAGCAGATAATTTTTATGCTGAACAGTATTTGAGGGACAACAGTGCCAGACTAAAGCCCCACTCTAGAGCTACCTGGTGGACTCCCACAAATCTGGATGAGCTGAAGAACTTCTTGGGTTTAACTTTTTGGATGGGCCTGATAAGGAAGCCATTGCTGTCTTCATATTGGTCTACTAATCCCTTGATGGCAACAGCTATATTTCCTGCAACCATGAGTCGTAATTGGTATTTGCTTCTTCTTCGGATGTTGCATTTTGTTGATAATGGTTTTGAGTTGCTCCAAGATCACCCTGATTGTGACCATCTTTTGAAGATTTGGCCTGTCCTTGATCACTTTGCAGATCGATTTTCACAGATCTATGTGCCAGGGAAAGAAATAGCTGTGGATGAGTCTTTGGTCCTGTTCAAGGGCAGACTGGTTTTTAGGCAGTACATTCCTAGCAAGAGGGCATATTATGGAATTAAGATGTATATGCTGTCTGAGAGTAGTACTGGATCTGTCTATAATTTCAGGGTCTACACTGGTAGAGATTCCAGTATTGACCCCCACTGGTTGTCCGTCCACTTTCGGAGTTACAGAGAAAATTGTGTGGGAACTGGGTAGAGGACTTTTTAACAAAGGTCACCATTTATATGTAGATAACTTTTACACTGGTGTGCCATTGTTCAAGGAATTGTTCGAAGTGGACACTGTTGCTTGTGGCACAATCCACTCTAACCGTAAAGGTTACCCAAAAGAGCTGGTTTGTAAAAAACTTGTGAAGGGACAGTGAGTGCCTTGCATAGTGATGAGTTTCTAGCTCTGAAATATTCTGACAGGAGAGATGTCTATATGCTGACTACCATCCATGATGAAAGTACTTCACCTGTGACTGTTTGGGGTCAGGTTGCTGAACTGCTCTACCTGTGTGCATTTTAGACTACAATCAGCACATGGGTGGTGAAGATCGAGTAGATCAGAGGTTGGAACCTTACACTGCTGTTCGTAAGGCATATGTTTGGTATAAAAAGTTGGCTGTACATTTATTCCATTTAGCAAGCTACAATGCCTTTGTTGTATTTAAGGAGTGCTTTCCGGAGTCAAAGATGACATTTGTTCAGTTTCAGCAGTCTCTGATAGGCAGCCTTGTTTTAGTGGAACAGGCAGGAGTTCCTAGAGAAGCAGTGGTGGAGGATGTGGCTAGACTGAAAGATCGCCACTTTCCTGATCACCTTCCTCCCACGGCCAAAAAAGACTTTCCCACTAAGAGATGTAGAGTCTGTGCCCTAAGAGGTATGTACTGCCCCTATTGTCCTTCTAATCCTGGGCTGTGTGTGCCCACATGTTTTAAATTGTACCACACGCAACAGAGTTTTTGGTTGCAACCGTGAGCATAAAAGTAAACTGACTGGTCTGTATCGTTTTATATTTTTTGTACAGATTTCATGGTTGGCATAAGTGTGATGTATTTAGTTAGAGCTGTTGTGCTTGTAGTTATAGTTTTGTATCTATTGCCAATTGGTTTGTGTTTTCTTTTTTGCATAAAAAATGTCATGGTGGTGTGCGTGGACTGCCGCTTGACTGGTGGTGTGCGTGGACTGGCGCTTGGCTGGCGGTGTGCATGAACTGGCGCTTGGCTGGCGGTGAGTATGGTATGGTGCTTGGCTGGCGGTATGTGTGTACTGCTGCTTGGCTGGTGGTGTGCATGGACTGGTGCTTGGCTGGTGGTGTCCATGGACTGGTGCTTGGCTGGCGGTGTGTGTGGACTGGCACTTGGCTGACGGTGTGTGTTAGTGGACTGGCACTTGGCTGGTGGTGTGCATGGACTGGTGTTTGGCTGGTGGTGTGCGTGGACTGGCGCTTGGCTGGTGGTGTGTGTGGACTGGCGCTTGGCTGGTGGTGTGTGTAGTGACTTGCTGCTGGTCACTACACACACTGCTAGCCAAACGCCAGTCCACACACTCCATCAGCCGATGTGGTTGCTGTGTCAGGCATGTGGCAATATGAAAGTGATGGGCCGTTGAATGGCGCTGCATGGTGATGTGAGTGTTGTAATGTGCTGGGCCCGTGGCTGGCAGTGTGAATGGTCTTGTATGTGTCACGAATGAAAGGTGTGTGAATGGCCTGTAAAGAGGTTGGTGCCTTGTGGTGGCTTTACAGCTCACGAGCTGTGAGTCATTGGTTCAGGTTTTTAACCTTTTAACTATTAACAGTGCATTTCCTTTTTGTGAAATCTCTCGTTAATAAAATTTAATGCTCTGAACCTTCATTCACCCTTGTGCCAAATCCAACCAGTATATGTGTGTACTTGAGGAATAGTTGGCTGTGAAGTAATATTTGCATTTTCTGGCTTTCCCTGCTAGGGTGTACATTGTCTCTACATTGTCTGTTAATGTGCGTGTTCTAATGTGCTGGGCCCGCGGCGCGTGAATGGTCTTGTATGCGTCACGTATGAAAGGTGTGTGAATGGCCTGTAAAGAGGTTGGTGCCTTGCCGTGGCTTTACAAATCACGAGCTATGAGTCATTGGTTCAGGTTTTTAACCTTTTAACTATTAACAGTGCATTTCCTTTTTGTGAAATCTCTTGTTAATAGCATTTTACGCTGTGAACCTTTACTCACCCTCGTGCCAAATCCAACCAGTATGTGTGTGTACTTGAGGAATAGCTGGTTGTGAAGTAATATTAGCATTTTCTGGCTTTCTTTCCCAGGGTGTACATTGTCTCTAGGGAAAATCTACCAATTCTCGATATTTTCATAAAGTAGAAACCCAGGGGAGTACAGGGTGGTGTCCCTCTCGTGCATCCCAACAAGTTTCCTTACTCAAAATGCCCTGCAAACCTCTAAATGTGACTACAGTCACACATTTCCCTCGCATTACTGTGCCATAGTCTTCCAGAATCAGAAGGAATCCACAAATTTCCTACCGCCCAGCGTTCCTCCAGGTCTCCCGATACAAAATGGTACCTCACTTGTGTGGGTGGGCCAAGTGTTCGCCACTGGGAAGAGCCCAAAACATATTGTGGAGGCATCAAAAATGATCAATCACAAAAGGACCTGGTTTTGCAAGGGGGTCACCTGCGTTTTTGGTCCCGGGCTCGGCGGCCATGTAGGGAAACCTACCAAACCCAGACATTTCCGAAAACTAGACACCGGGGGAGTCCAAGAATGAATGGCTTGCATGAATTCCCCAACGTTTTCCTACCCAGAATCCCCTGCACATCTCAAATGCTGTCCCGTGACGTTGCCCAATACCGAAAAGACTTTCTCCCAGAATGTTAAGATGCTGGGACAGAGTCATGCCACATGGAGGAACCCAGCCTCCCGCTCCACGCATCTGTCGCATTCCGCAGATTCCCGCAACCCATTGCGCAACAATCTGTTGGGAGTGCAGTACACCCTGTTAATACATTTAAAGTGTATCAAGCGATGCCTGCCATTCAGGGACACGCGCCTCGTCCCTTTGCAACAGTGTGCCCAGCACTTATCGTCTATTATCATGTCCAAGTCCCTCTGCCATTCTTGTCTAGCCATGTGTATCTGTGTTTTCCGGGGTTCCTGAGCAAAGGAATGTAATACTGTTATTAGTTTCGCTGGGGAGCTCGCGCTGATAATATGGGAAAGCGCAGGGAGTGCACTGGGCTCCTGCATGTCCTCTCCCAGCAGTTCCTGCAATGTATGTCGGACCCTGAAATATTGAAACCGATCCAATGGTGAGAGCCCCAGTGTTCCCTCGGTCAAGTCCTCCCAGCTACGCGCAGCCCCATCTTGAAAAAAGTCGCCCAGTGTTAGTATGCCTACGCGCTTCATTGGGCAGAGCAAATCCCGTTCCCTACCTGTTGGGAACCAGGTACACCAGTCCAGCGGTATTAGCGGGGAGTACATGAGCGCACCTGCCTGGGTGTCTAGGAGTCTGTGCCACGCATGTGCGGTGGAATTGAAAGAGTCCAGGACTCCGTGTCGTCGGACGGGGGGCTTAAGTAAGATCTGTGGAAGTGTGTGGGAGTCTGCCGCGTCTCGCTCAATGAACAGATGTGGCAAGTCTGGTGGGCCATGTATCCAGTTGTATGCGTGAAAGACCTGTGCCACCCTGTAGTATAACTCTAGGTCTGGCGCGCCCAGTCCCCCAGCCGTGTACGGGAGGGGGAGGGTGTCCCATCGAACCCTCGGTTGCTTCCCGGCCCAAGCGAGTTTGGTCAAGAGTTTGCGTAGATTTTCAAACACGGTACGTGGTAACAATATGGGAATGTTAACAAATAGAAATAAAAAACGGGGCAGGATCACCATCTTCATTAGGGAAATGCGCCCTATCAAGAAGAGGGGAAGCCTTATCCATCTATTAATGTCATTCTCTAGTCTTGAAATGGCCTTCCCGTAGTTTTCTGTTATCACAACGGTCGGGTCAGTGTGAATTTGTATCCCAAGGTATCGGATCGGGTCTGACGTCCATTGCATAGGAAAGTCTATCTGAGCAAGGGGTGTCACAGGAGTTAGAGGAAAAATTTGCAATTTCGTCCAGTTAATCTTGAGCCCGGATAGTCTCCCAAGCTGTACCACCTCAGATAATATTGGATTAAGATTGGTCTCGGGGTCCCGGACATATAGCAAGGTACCATCAGCGTAAGCTGAAATTATTAGTTGGTATCCTGGGAATAATTGTGTTTGTGGTATTACCGCAGTGCACAAGCCAAAGACTCAGCTACCAGTGCGTAGAGGAGAGGGGGCAGCTGGCATCCCTGGCGAGTCCCTCTAGATATAGCTATAGGAGCTGTGACCTCCTTGCCCAGTCGTATCCTAGCCGTAGGCAGAGTGTAAAGTGTCATAACTAATTTGATGAAAATTTCCCCAACCCCGATTCTCCTTAACACCCCCCTCATGAATGCCCACTCTACGCAGTCAAACGCCTTCTCAGCATCCAAGAAGACTGCTGCGACCTTGACTCCTGGATCTAATCTTTGGATTGTACCGAATATGGTTCGTAAGTTTAAGGTGAGATTGCGTCCAGGTACAAATCCTGTTTGCTCTGGGTGCACCACGAGTGGTACCAGAGGGGCTAAGCGATTTGCTAATATTTTGGCATATATCTTGGTATCCACATTTAACAATGATAGGGGTCTGTAAGATAAACAGGCTTCAGGCAGCTTCCACGGCTTCAGCAGCATAATTATCAAAGCCTCTCTCATGGAGGGAGGCATTGTTTCGGCTTGAACCATGTTTTCAAACAATGTTATTAGATGAGGGACAAGTTGGTCCTGAAAGGCCCTGTAGAATGAAACTGTAAGCCCGTCTATGCCCGGTGCACTGCCAGTGGGCATAGACTTAATCGCTGCTTTGATCTCGCCTGGGGTAAGTGGGGCCATAAGGTATTCTCTGTGTGTGTTTGTTAGCCATGTCATCTGTTTGTGTTCCAAATAGTCTTGGATAACATTGTCTTCTGGACGGGATTGGGAGGCGTAGAGTTGGGAGTAGTACCTATGGAATCTATCGCAATGTCTTGTCGATCATGTAATGGGAGGCCCTCTTCATCAAGAATCTCTGTGATAGTGTCAACTTCACGCTTGGGGCGCAATAAGACTGCTAAGGTGGCACCTGGTCGATCCCCCTCGTCGTAGACTCTAGCCGTGGCATGTTTGCCAAGGTGTTTGACTTCCCTGTCTGCTGTGTCCTGGAATTCCTCAAGCGCAACTTTTATATCCCCCAAAACTTTACCATCACCTGTCCTTAGAAAGGCTTGTTCAAGAGCTAAAATCTTTTTCTCCAATCTTGACAGTCGGCCTCTCAGTGACCGGAGCACTCCTGCATATTTAGAAATGACTATCCCCTGAATATAAAACTTGAAGGCCTCCCAAATGGTGGTAAAACCCTATATTTTTTTCAAAGAATACCTCTATTGCCGATGTAATTTCTGCTGTGAATACATGGTCCATTAGTGAGTTAGGCGGAAATCTCCAAAGAAGCACCGGGGCCTGTCTAACGGGGCATTTTAAGTCCAATTGTAGAGGAGCGCGATCCGAATAAGTGCATGGGTGAAGGGTGCACGCCTCCAGCTAGGCGGATAGACTCTTGGACGCGAGCCAATAATCAATCCGCGTGTGTATGTCATGGGGGGGCGGAGTAGTGTGTGAACCCTGCAACCTCAGGGAAATGAAGCCCACCAGGTCTGAGCCCTCCATAAGGTCTAGGATGGCACCAGCCACTGCTGAGCGGCGGCGAGTGTGGCCCTTGGAGCGATCTCTTAGTGGATCTAGGATACAATTAAAATCCCCGCCCAGCAGTAGTGGGATGTCCCTGTCGCGCAGCAAGTTAGCACCAAGACTATGATAGAAGTGAGGGTCATCATAGTTGGGACCATACACATTGACTATATTGACATATAGCCCGTCTTTCTGGCAACGCACAATAACATATCTGCCATTTGGGTCCGCCTCAGTTGCATGTACTAGGATTCCTGACTTTGGGTTCACCCATATTAGTACTCCTCTAGCGTGAGAAGTGAAACCCGCTGCACTGATCCTCCCCTGAAATAGCTTTTGCGTCAACATGTTACTCTGGGGTGGCAGATGAGTCTCTTGTAGTAGGGCCACATCGATCACATGCCGCTTCAGATACGCTATGACCTTCCTAATCTTCCTGTGGTCATTCAATCCCCTTTATGTTCTATGTTAAGAAACGCACTGTACTACTCATTACTGATAAAACTGCAAGCTACACATTGCACGCTACTGTAGCCACCTGAGGTCCTGCCTGTGGTATACACATCTGATTCGATCATAAAATTACGTAATCTCAAACTGCATAGTCGAGAACCACTCTGTCCCCCCCCACTAAATGTCCTCAGATTCCGGTGACAAGTTAGACATTATGCCAAAACAAAATGCAACCTAAGAACACTCCCCTTGTGGCGCACACTGTGGGGCAGATGTCGCCCGGCTCAATTCCCTGCTTGCACCAGCCGGCATATTGATTGTTGAAACAAGGATAATAAAACATGTAATGAGTGTCCTCGGCAAGCGGCACCTTTAGACATACCCCTACCCATGTCGGGCTCAGTAGAAAACACAGAGCAAGAAATATAGTTGCAGCTAAAGACAAAGAAAAGGTGCACTGCATTCTATAACTTACAAATTACCATACATTGTTTTGCATGGAACGCTTTGTTCAATTAGCCAGTAGATGATATGGGACCAGCGGCGTTCTCATTAGTTTCTACGGTCCATAGCTCAGCAAACTGCCACTAGCCTAAAAACCAGCAGGTGAGTATGCCCAGCTGCCCTTAAGATCTGTACCATGGAGAGCCCAGACCCAACTGTTTGTGTCTATGTATTATTCTTTTCCCTAGGAAGCCTCGTCCTCGCTGCCCGACCTAGGGCTATTCTTGGAAAGGCAAGTGTTTCTTCATTTAATGAATTGCATAACTGGAGAGGGGTCCGTGGAAATGTGTGACTTTTCGTCAGCTGTGACTTGCAACTTGGCTGGGTACAGCATGTTATAATCCAATTGTAGCTCACGTAGTTTCCTCTTGACTGGCACAAAGAGCCACCTTGCTTCTTGCACGTGTTGTGTAAAATCTGGATACAGGGACACCGCCATCCTCTCGTAGTGAAGATCTTGCAGTTCCCTAGCTTTACGGAGTGCGCTGTCTCCATCTCTGTAGTTGATTAGCCTTGCTATGATTGGGCACAACGGTGCCCCCGGGACAGGCCTGGGAGCCAGCGATCGGTGCGCCCTCTCAACTATGAAGATGGCAGAAAAACAGACTCTTCCCAGCAGAGTGGTGAGTAGGTGCTCTACAAAGACCTCCATGTTGGGAATATTTGTGGACTCCGTAATACCTACTATCTGAAGATTATTCCACCGAGAGCGGGCTTCCAAGTCCTCCGCACTAGCCTGGACATTTCGCAATCGTTGCTCGATGGTGGTATGAGATAGGGATGCAGAAATTTAAGGTGTCTTCTGCGTCAGAGGCGCGTTTTTCAACTGTGTCGAGACGTTCTGCATGCTTGTCAAGCCTTTTACACATCCTGTCCATCCGAAATGTTAATGCATCTATTTTACCATCGATCTTGTTCAAACTATGCTGCATGGCGGCCAAAATTTGTTTTAGGTCTGAATCCTGAGTCATATCGCCTGTCTCCGAGCCAGACTCAGAGGCATTTTTTTCCTGGTTGTGTTGCCTTTGCGACTTCCGTGGCTCGAATTGTAGTTTGGTCTGCAACTTCTCGGGTTTCCCCATGTTGTCTGCTTGCTGTCGGTAGCTAGTGATGTTGCCGTGACAGTGATGTAGAGGTGCCCCCTCGGTCTTCTATTCTGCCTAGCGCAGGCTGACTCCCTCCTCCCGTTAAATCGTGATATTTGTAGCAGTTCTGTTGTAATTGCGTCACTGATTACGCAGGATCTGACACCCTGGGTGGCGGCAGGTATGTTGATAGGATAACTACCTCCATCCAAAGCAGGTGACACCCACGGCATTGCAGGTAAGTGACTATAAGTGCCCGCCTCGTCGGGGGCACAAGGCTCAACGTAGGGCCTTCCCATAGTCTCAAATTGGCCCACCGGGAGTCAGTGGGTTTGTAGGAGCACCGCCTCAGCCCGCTATTGTAGGTGTCCTGCCACAGGCGTCTGGGTCAACAGCAAATGGGGGAGCAACTGGGGCCGCAGGATCGCAGCAGCTATCACCTTCAGTCTTGCGGTAGCGCCGCGAGGGGACAGCACCGAGCCGAGCCCCTGGCGCCCCAGTTCAGGCAATGTTCTCTCCCATGGCAGTCGCACAGGCCCAGTTCGGGCAGTGATGCACACCGGAGCTGCCGGGGGTCAGCAACCTGCCGAAGAGCAGTGCCAGGACGATCCGCTCGCAGGTGGCCACCTCAGGTCCAAGGAGGTGAGCAGCTCTCCCCCGAATGACGTTGCACCGATCACGGTGCGCCAAAAGACCGCTCTCTGCTGACTCGTGGGTAATGGCGCCGAGTATGAAGCACGTAGGCCCCAAATCGGCCCACAGGTTTTTCGGGCAACCCAGGGCTTTGCGCGGCCTCGCAACCAGTTCCAGGGGTTCCGCTTCATTTTGCCTCCCAAGGCACAAGTTTTGTGGAGAGGATGCAAGTTTTTAATCAGGATATTGCAGGATAGGTAGCCGGTTGCAGCGGAGCGACTCTAACTTGCAGCCATCTTAGAGCCAGGCAAGCTCCACCCCCTCAGGTTTTGGGCCGTTTCCTGTCGCGGTCACTAGGCCTACCCACACAAGTGAGGTACCATTTTTATTGGGAGACTTTGGGAAATGCTGGGTGGGTGGAAGTTTGCGGCTTCCTGCAGATTCCAGAACTTTCCATCACAGAAATGTGAGCAAAATGTGTTTTTTTTTAACAAAGTTTGAGTTTTGCAAGGGATTCTGCGTAACAGAACCTGGTGAAAGCCACACAAGTCACTCCATCCTGGATTTCCCTGGTTGTCTAATTTTCAAAAATGTACAGGTTTACTAGGTTTCCCTAGGTGCTGGCTGAGCTAGGGCCCAAAATCCACAGCTAGGCACATTGCAAAAAAAGGGTAAGTTTTTCTGTGGAAAAATCTGATGTGTCCAAGTTGCATTTTGGGCCATTTCCTGTTGCAGGCACTAGGCCTACCCACACTAGGGAGAAACCATTTTTATGAGGAGACTTGGGGGAATGCTGGGTGGGTGGTAGTTTGCGGCTCCCTGCAGATTCCAGAACTTTCCATCACAGAAATGTGAGGAAAATGTGTTTTTTTGACAAAGTTTGAGGTTTGCAAGGGATTCTGGGTAACAGAACCTGGTGAGAGCCACACAAGTCACCCCATCCTGGATTCCCTTGGGTGTCTAGTTTAAAAAAAAGTATAGGTTTGCTAAGTTTCCCTAAGTGTCGGCTGAGTTAGGGCCCAAAATCCACAGCTAGGCACATTGCAAAAAAGTTGTCAGTTTTCTGTGGAAACATGTGATGTGTTCATGTTGCGTTTTGACCCGTCTCCTGTTGCGGGCACTAGGCCTACCCACACAAGTGAGGTAACGTTTTTATCAGGAGACTTAGGGGAACACAGGATAGTAGAAAAAGTGTTATTACTAGTTGTCCTTCTATGCATTTCTGCCATCCAAATGTAAGACAGTGTGTAAAAAGAAGACATTTTGAAAAATGCCCCCTAATTCACCTGCTAGTATGGCTACCTACATATTCAGAGATGTGCAAATAACCACTGCTTCTAAACTCAATATGTTGTTCCCATTTCGGAAATACATAGGTTTCCTTAATACCTATTTTTCACTCATATTTTACCAAATGAATTGCTGTATACCCGGTACACAATGAAAAACCATTGCAAGATGCGGCTCAGTTATTGGCTCTGGGTACCTCGAGTTCTTTGTGAACTAACAAGCCCAATATATCCCCGCAACCAGAAAGGTCCTGCGGATGTAACGGTATATTTTAGAAAAAAGGGGACCCCTACCAAACCAATATGCTTGCTATACGCAGGGAAAAAGAACGAGGTGAGTAAAGAAACCAATAGCAAGCTTCTATATAATTAAAAAAAAAAATTATATTCTAGGTACACTAAAACAGTAACCACATTACATACCATACAAAAAATAAAAATAAAAAATCAACACTTAATAAGGAAATATATAGTATTTTTATTATTTATAAATCTTTTTAATTCATTTTGTTAATTTTGTTTATAAAAAATGTGTATTATTCACAAAGAAAGTCACAAAAAGATATATATATAACAACAACATTAATAGATACAGAAATTATGTATAAAGAAAAATAAAATTAATTCTCACATTGACACAATAAATACTTATTTCCACATTCTTGACATATTAGATGGAGCAAACAATAGATGAAAACTTGATAGAGGCAAGCGGTAGATGTAAACTACGCGCATTTCGGCACTACTGCCTTCATCAGGGGACCGTCTATTGCAAGTAAGTTAATGGAGAGGAAAGCTAGCACTCCTACAGGATACTCTCTATATAGATCGTTGACAAAGGTCATAGCTCATAATTAGTTTAGATCAGTTCACGATATTGACGATCTGTATTGGTACTTTCAGGAGTTCAAAAATGAAGAATAATTCTTCTCTGTAGGAAACTCTATGTTCTGATAATAACGTAGGGAGTAGAGCTAGCCAGTACAAGCCGACTCCGTATTATCTGGAGCTTCGTATCTCCGTGTTCTTCCAGAAAAAACCGCCTGGGTATCAGCAATGTGATGCACTCCGTTTAGACGACCTATCGCCAAATGTAAGACAGTGTGTAAAAAGAAGACATTTTGAAAAATGCCCCCTAATTCACCTTCTAGTATGGCTACCTACATATTCAGAGATGTGCAAATAACCACTGCTTCTAAACTCAATATGTTGTTCCCATTTCGGAAATACATAGGTTTCCTTAATACCTATTTTTCACTCATATTTTACCAAATGAATTGCTGTATACCCGGTACACAATGAAAAACCATTGCAAGATGCGGCTCAGTTATTGGCTCTGGGTACCTCGGGTTCTTTGTGAACTTACAAGCCCAATATATCCCCGCAACCAGAAAGGTCCTGCGGATGTAACGGTATATTGCTTTAAAAATGTAGCATAGTTAGGAAAGGTTGCAGGTGAAAATGCAGGCACAAATGGCTGTTTTTTTCAACTCAATTTCAATATTCTTTTATTTCAACTGTTACTTTCTATAGGAAAGCCTTGAAGGATCTCCACAAATGACCCCTTGCTGAATTTAAAATGTTGTCTTCTTTTCAGAAATGTATACCTTTATGGGATCCCTTATTGGTTTCACACCCATTTCCACCACTAACTGGAATGCGGTTCAAAGCACAAAAAATAGGAAAAATAGGCTATGTCCCAGTAAAATGCCAAAACTGTATAGAACATTTTGGTTTTCTGACAAAAGGTTGCCTGTTCCTAAAAGCTGGGAAGATGGTAATTTTAGCACCACAAATCCTTTGTTGATACCATTTGCAGGGAAAAAACCAGATGCTGTCTTCTACAGCACTTTTTTCCCCAAAAACCCAAACTTTAGCTGTATTTTGCCTAATTTCTCGGTCCCCTCCAGTCGAATCCACAAACCCTGGATACCTTTAGAATCCTTGGGATGGTGAAGAAAAGGATGCAAATTTGGCATGGATACCTTATATGGACAAAAAGTTATGGGGGCCTAAGCACGAACTACCCCCAATAGTCAAAAAAAGGTGTGGCATGGGGGGGAAAGGCCTGGCAGCGAAGGGGTTAATGAAATATATGCAAAGAGGATTTATATGTACTCATCCTATATATGTCTAACAGTGATATTTTCAAAACATTTATGAGTACCCCATACTTACATGAAACAATTATGAGTTGATTGAAGTGTTTATTAATACATTTATTTGTGAGATTCACATTTTTGCTATTCAATGCAAGATTCATGTTTTAGCATAATTCATCATGAATGAGCTGCATTTCATATAGGCCTCAAATCTTGCTTTCGTTGTTAAACGTGACCTCATGAACTGCATAGTCTGAAGTCTGTGGAAACTTTTAGCAAAGTTACCATTTGCATTCTAACTTTCAATCGTTTCCTTTGACATCCTCAGCACAGCTTAAGGGGGGTTTGGGAGGCAGCCGAGCAAGCGAGGTCTCCCACCCCGGGCAGCTTTGGGACGGGGAGGGGCAGCCGGCAGCGGCCATTTTTTGCAATGCGGTTGGGCTACGTTGGGTATAGCCCAAATGTAGCCCAATTTAATTTATAGCCCAAAGGCTATAAGGGGTTAGCCCTCCTTCTCCCAGCCACCATTTTAGGTTTGGTGACCTGGTGGCTGGGAGTGTAGCTGCAGTTAGAATTTTGTCAGTTAGAATTTTGGTTTTTGTGAGGGATTTAGAGTTAGCGTTAGCTCGGTTGGTTTGTGGGATTTAGTGGGCATTCGTCGATTTATTATAGCTGGCGAGGACGGGAGAGTGTTGGAGGCGTTCCGGCTGCTCGGGGAGGCCGGCCGGCCTGATTTAATTATGCCTGAGGCGTTGGAACCCGCGTGCCCGGCGAGGCGCGCGTCCGCGGGGGTGGTGGCTGCCGTCGCGGCCTGTTCGGCCCCCAAGAGGGCGAAATGTGGGCAGGTGAGTGACCCGGGCCGCAAGAGTGGTGTGCGGGCGGCCCGGGGTGCGGGCGCAGAGCCGCAGCCTCTAGTGGGTGTCGAGGCTGCGGCGGGAAAGTTTGCGGGTGGGGCTCGCCGGCGGAGCGCGTCTCGCATCTCCCCGGTCGGTTCCCGCAAGGCGCGGGGCCGCTCCTATACCAGGAGAGCGGCCCCGCTTGGGTGGGATGCTCCGGAGCCTCTCGTTTCCTTGGAGGCTCCGGCGCGACTGGAGGCGGGCGGGGCCCGCCGGAGGAGAGGGCCGCATGTTTCCCCGGCCGGGCCCCGGAGCAGCACTGCACAGAGGGGGGAGGGGGACAGAGGGGCTCCAGGCATGGGTATAGTTGTGGAGCACAGGAAGGGGGGAAGAGGACACGGGGGCCCACCGGCAGGGCTGCCCCTCTCATTGAGAGTCTGCCAAGTGGAGGGGAGCGAGGGGGCCTTGTGGGGCCTCGCGTGGAAGGGGCGAGGGGGTTTGCAGCTGGGCACTATGCAGGCTCCTGCCGAGTTGGGGCAGGACGAGCTGGAGGAAGGGGTAGGTTGGGGGGAGGCGGGGGGTTTCTCGGGTTCGGTGGGGGGGCAAGGGGGGAGGGAGACTGGGTCCTGGATGAGGAGGAGGAGGGTATCCCAGAGGAGCGGGGGTCGGGTTTGGGAGGGCCTGGATATCTTTACCTCGGGGCTTGTCGAGGAAGGAGCCGATTGATGCCTATATGCCGCATGGGGGTCTCTGGGTCTGGCAGCTAGGCGGGAGGACCAGGCAGGCGAAGGGTAAGGTGTGGGGAGGGGGCTTGGGGGGGGGTCTGGGCTCCGGCTCGACGGGGGCTGGGACGGGCTTGTGTGGGAATCTGGGGACATTGGAATGGAGTGACGACGAGGGGGGGATAGGTTTGGGGGGGTTGCGATAGACCTTTGCAGAGTAGGGCGCCATTGGGCGGCTGGTACTCTGGGAGTAGGTAGGAAGAGGCAGGGGGTGGGGAGGGATAAGGAATTTAGGCCCAGCACACCAGACCATACCTTTTTGTTGCAGGCGGTGGAACAGCGGCGGGAGCCAGACTCGGCAGAGCTGGGGGCGGCTCATAGGCGCCGAGGTGAAGGGAGGGTGGAGCCTCGCGCGGCGTGCCCAGTACCGGCGGGGGAGCCCGTCGCGGCCAGCATAAGTAGGCCCCAAACGGTCTTGCTGGCCCCAACACCCGATGGCCCTCAACGGGACATCAAGGACGCAGGACCATGCATGGCTTTCATATCGGGGATCAGGGGAGAAGGCAGGCGGCGCCCCCTGTAAACAGGAAGTGGGGGCAACTGGAGCCCGAAGAGTTATAGTATGAGGAAGATAGTCTGGAGGAGGGTGAATGGACGGAAAGTGAGGAAGGGGGTGCGGGGGGGCGAATACTGTTGTTTCTAGTGCCTTGCAGATGTCGCGACGCCAGGCGGAGCCCACGGGTCGGACAGATGGGTTGGCGGCAGCAACGGCTCCTGTGGTGAGGCGGGCTACAGCGAGACGGGCGTCCTCATTGGAGCCAGGTAAAACGAAGGACGGAAGGGTGAAACCTGTGATGGTTTCGGTGGGGATTGGAGGGGGGAAGGGGTGGGGGAAGTTAAGCAGGGGTAAATATGTGCTGGATGTGGGAGTAGGCACTGAGGACTCAGACAAGACAGCGGTAAGTGTAGGGGATGACGCTAAGGCAAAGACGGCAGGTGACGCAGGGGCAGCGGGGACGGGAGAGTCGGGCGTAAAGTTGGAGAGCAGGGAGTTGAAAATCAAGAAGCTGCCCTATATGGTAGTGACAAAGCCATTGGGCGCGCATCTGATGTTGGCCACTAAAGAGCGTATATGGAAGGGAGAATATGTGGAAATGCTCAAGCTGCTGCACAGGGAGGTGCGAGCTAAGGAAGGGTCAAAGGAGGAGGAATACGAATTGGCAAAGCGGCCAAGGGTGCCCCTCACTATAGAAAACTGAACGGTGGCGTTTCTAATATATGCCAGCGTATATTGCGAAAAATACCCGGAGAGGTGCATGGCCCTCTTTAATTATATGGACGTCATTAGGAAGGCTCAGATCACGGGGGAAGGTTACGCTTGGGCCCAGTACGACGAGGAGTTTAGAGCTCGTATGGCATGGGATACGGAAGCAAAATGGGGGGAGTTGGATACAGACCTGTGGCAACACACGATGGGGTCCGCCAGGGCGGGGAAGACCGTATTCACGGCCAGCGGGCTTCCGCTCGTTTATTGGCCTCAGCAGGGGCAGCCCACCTGGGGAGGGGTGGGTGGTATGGGCAGGGGGCAGACGGGCTCTGGAGGGGCCTGCTGGGAGTTTAATACGGGAAGGTGCACACGGGACTTTTGTAGATTCAGGCATGACTGCTCGAAATACGGAGGCAGACACGCCTTGATTAATTGCTTTGGGGGGGTGGGGCCGCAGGCAGGGGGCCAGCAGTGGCACCAAGGGGGTTCACAGGCAGGGGGTAAGCAGCAGCAGCCTGTCGGGGGGGGCAGGGGGCTAGACAGGTGGGGCCAAAAGGCTCGTACACCATTTAAGGTGGTCAAATCTGGGGCAGTCTTACACGGTTAGAACAACCAGGAGGCTGCGGAGGCGCTACGGGACGGGTTTGCAGACGGTTTTCTTTGGGTCTTAGAGGCCCCAGGGTGGGGGGCGACGAACGGACAATTTCAGCCAGCAGGGGAACACCCGGAGGTGGTGCAAGATAAAGGGGACAAAGAAGTGCGCGAGGCTCGCATGGCGGGCCCCGTTGCAGGGAGATTTTGTTTGACTTTACAGTTTGGTGGTGGTGCCCAGGAAAGCACAAGGGCAATTCCGGTTACGCCAGCATTTGTTATGGCCGCAAGGCAATGCGGTGCATGAATTTAGCGACGACACTGAGGACATGGTGTTCGATTAGCCGGTTGACGTGGCCAAGTCACTGGTAAGTGACCACGGGCGTCTTAGTAGTCGGTTGACGTGGCCATGTCACTGGTAAGTGACCACGGGCGCAACAGCTGGCAGGGCAGGACGCGACATATAGTCAGCTTTCCGATTGCTTCCAGTCCACCCGGAGGATGGGGACCTCCTGGGCATACATTTCAAAGGTGAATGGTAGGTGGGCAAAGCATTACCGATGGGCTGCTTTATGTCTGGCGCGTCACTCGAATTTTTTCCATACGTTCCTCCAGTGGTGGTGTTCCAGGCACACGGGTCACCAGTGGTAATGCACTATATGGATGACTTCCTCTGTGACGGCACCTCAGACTCCACGGAATGCCAGGCAGCACTGGACAGTTCAAAGAGGTCATGAGGGAAAGTGGAGTGCTTTTAGCATGGAACAACCGATGGGGCCCAGTACGGCTCTTGATTTTGGGGCATTGAGTTGGAATCCCGCTTGAGGGAGGCTCGTTTGCTGATGGATAAAGAGCAGCAGAGGCTGGGGCTGCTGGAGACAATGATGGCCAGAGGGTAGAGGCACAGTTCATGTGAGGCCGGGGTTGTGGGGACACCTCACTGGGAGTGTAAAAGGGGAACGGTAGGGAGGACTTGGGTAGATGACGGGGGGGCGATCACGGGACGGAGACCTCTGCATCACCAGGTGACTGTCGGTGGGGGGCACAAATGGGGACTCAAGAGAGTAACGTTCACGAGGGGAAATAAGGATGGTATCCAGACTGTGACAAGAGTTATGGTAGCGAGCGCCGCAGGAGGTATAGCGCGGTTATATGTTTTCGTATGCTCATGCAGTTTTCTATTTCAGGTTCGGTCGCGGGCCCCCTCACCAAGGAGGTGACCATATGGATAGTGGGGCAGTCATTTGTGAAGTGGGCCCAGGTCCGGGCGCGGTCCAGCTATTTTGGAGAAAATTTGGGTTTTAATAAAGATTTCTTCAAGGTTTTGTGGAAAGGGCGGGGAGGCATGCTGTGGAAGGATCTTATGTGTTTTTTGAATGGTATGTTAGGGGCTGGTAGGTGCCCCGACATTTTGTGATTTACCTGGGGGAAAATGACATGGTTAGGGAGAAGGGTTTGGTCCTTATGAGAAGCATGAAGAGGGACCTGGCCCTGTTAAAGCGCCAGTGGTCCGGGTGCTCTGTCTTTTGGACGGAGTTTATCCCGCGTAGGGTTTGGAGAGGGGCTATCAATCCTAGGGCGGTGGACAGGGCTCGGAGAAAGATGAACACTGAAATGGGGAGTTATTGCAGAGATTTGGGTTTCTACAGGATTGTGCATAGGGAGATTATGTTGACACGGGGGAACTTTTTAGAGGTGATGGGGTCCACTTGTCAAGGGTAGGTATAGACTTGTATTTGCTGGAGAGTAGGGAGGTTTTGGCTAGGGTGCTGAAGGTACAGAGTCGCTAAGATAACACCCCTAGTAGGGCAGGGGGGCAGAAAAAGGGGAGGCGGCTCTCCGCCTATGCTCCCGCTTTTTCCTGGGTGGCGGGGTTGTTCAAAAGTTGGCCAGATTGGCAGAAGTTTGGAGTTAAATGTTGGAAGTTTTGGGGGCAGGGCCAGGGAAAGGTTAGGCAGGTAGGATAAGTTTAGAATAGAGGTTAGGTAGTTACAGTTGCAGAAGGACAGATAGGGTTGTAGGTTTTTATTAGATGGCAGGAGTTTGGAACTGCAATACTGTGGAATGGGATTGTTATGGAATGTTATGTAATGTTATGTTATCGGCAGGGTGGGGGATTTTTATGTGGGGATTGTAGGGGTGGGGGTGGGGGAAATGGAGGAGCAGTTAATTTATGTATAGTGAGGTTTTAGTTTGTAGGGCAATGGCCTAGGTTGGACATTGTGATATGCACCTGTTTTCAATAAAGCGGCCTTTTTCACACACAAAAAATGGGTCTCGGTGTTGGCTGTCACCCTCCCTCCCAATGGCATTTGCAACAAAAACTGTTACATACTAGAACAGATGCTTGAGAAGGGACTGTCGACAAATTCATAAGCATAGTTTCGATTATTCTCTGAAATATCTCATTGTTCATACGACTAAGCTTGCAATGGTTTAAGGATACTACATAACTTGAATTACTTAATTCTTCCGGATTGTATTCTTTTTTACCTACTACATCATCCTCATCCTATCGAAGACGACCAATGGGACGAAGTGGTCTGACATTCCTGATGATATTAAGGGGTGTCGCTCTGGAAACCTTTGGAGTATAATTGTCCAGATCTTGGTCATACACAAACGTGTATGTGTGATCAGCTTTACAGCGGTGAGACTGACGGCTTAGACATCTGAGGACAACGCGAACTGTGACGTAATACTGTGATCTGCTGCCCACTAATATGCTAGCGCAATGGAACCATTTTCGGCTGAAGGGTTCGCGTCATGGTGCTGTGACTTTGGTTTTACAGCGATAGACTGAGACAGATTGCTGTCTTAAACGAACTGTAACTGGTCACTTGGAACTTACTGAACTTTCCTAAGGGTTAGTATGAGGCTCAACTGACTTCCTATTGATCCATATGCTATTGATGTCCATAATCTCCCTCGGCTGCGGAAGATTTATTTTCCTGTTATTTTTGGACCTGGCAAGATTTGATATTACTTTATTAAATCTAGTATTAGTTTAATTCTAGGGTTGTATGCGGTTTCATTTAAAACTCTTTACCTTTGAATAAGTAACTAAACTTTAAACTTAAACCAATTTCTGCTGACTCTCACTCATTATTTCCTTGTGAGTAAATCATTTAATTGTTATTCCTTTTAGTTGGTACATTGTATTTCTAGATGACAAGGAATAACTTTTGAATGTAGCAATAATCATATTCCTGGTCCTCATTCGATAATTGCTCGTCCTCCGAATATCCAGTCCCTTTCAGCACAGAACAAGATCCATCGGAGGATCAATAGAGTTTGGTGGGTAGGCAGAGGTTAGATAGAAAAATAATTAAACCTTGAAAAAAACTAACGTTTTGGGCCCAGTACTAACGCTACAACACCTTAAAATATTTACATAAAGAATTCTTTGCTAACTAAGACACAATTCTTATTTCTCCCCACATTGTCCCACTCCAAGGTATGAATGGTTAGTTACTTGGTGTATGTATGCTATGTTCCTAAATTTATATTAATGGACAAAAGCGTTGATTGTGTATTCTAAACCTAATATCCTGAAAGGTAACTAGTCTTGCCCGGAAAAAGACTTCATTTAAACTTGCATCAGAGGTTGAAAGGCGTCTATTTATGTTGTGTGTTCATCAATTTCCTGTATCAATACAAATCAGGACATTCCTGTAGCTGACTTCGTGAATATTAAATATCTGCTATTATTGCATGTTGTATCTGTGATCATTATATGTTATTTTTGCACATATCTATTCAACAATCTTTTGTGTCTTTATTGTTTGTTACCTATAGAGTTGCCAATCTGGAAAGAATACATAAATAATTAAAAAAAAGATTTAGGGTAACACATTAAACAAAGTCTGTATGTTACTATCAATGTTGCTTATGAATTTATGGCCTAAGGCGGTTATCATTTTTTGCATGTACTGTGTCATGGGCCCTAACAGGCTCAAACCCCTGATTTGATAGGTTATTTGGGGCTAGAAATGTAGCAGCATTTGCTGACGTCTCCAAGTCGCTACTCAGCACAACACAAAATATTTACATAACACAAAGCAAAATAACAACACAACAAAAGTATAGCAGTGCACAACACAACGAAACAATCAGAAAACAACAACTACAATGCAACACAACACAATGCAATAATGAAACACAAAAATGCAATTGCGCAAAAAACAGCACAACACATCACCACTGCAACAAAAGGCAACACATAACACACAAAATACCACCACAAGACACCAACACAACATAAAAACAGAACAATACAGTGCAGTACTATTGCACAAAATAAAAAAACATGCTTAAACCCTAGAATAATGACACAAACAACAATCGCACAAGCACTACACACCACAAAAACATATTAGCACACTTTTACAGCAACAAATCCAAGAGCCGCAAAGCAAAACAACACAACAAAAAAGATCAAAGGCATAACCATAGCACATCAGAACAATAACACACACCACAACCTAGCAGTTGTGTTGTCCTGTTGTGGTGTTTTATTATGTTGTGCTGTAGTGTTATGCTGTGTTGCATCTATGTGTTGTATTGTTGAGCTATGCTTTTGTGTTTCGGTTGGGGCTTTGCATTGTGCTGTTGTGTTATTGTTGCACTGTTGTGTGTTTATGTTGTGTGTGCTGCATTGCTGATATCGTGTTGTGCAATTGTAATAAGTGTTGAGTTGCTGTAGCACCAGTCTGCACCCTGTCTGCTTAAATATGCACAAATAGTGTTGGCACACATTTCCGCAAATAATATAGTGCTGTCTGCAACAAGCACTGCTTTACTCACGACCAAGAACATGTAATAGCGCCAGCCCAAAAATGTTTTCTGATCCAGCTTGGGTTGCCACCTTCCCCAGAGAAAAATGCTGACCATCTGTTCACATTTTAAGATTCTAGAAAGGCCTGGTCAGGAGCCTTACGTAGAACTTTACATGTGCACCCTGAATAACAAACCCACAATATTGGTGGGAAAGAATATCGAGGACAAAAGTTCCAACAAAAAATCGACAAGTATGTCTAGATTTTCTATACCTAACTCCACATATATGTACCTACATTGTACATATATCTTCAAATATCTTCAAGGTACGTGGATGTGGAGTTAGAAATACTAAATCTATTTTTCCCTATATGCACTTACCTTTCGATGTTTTGTTACTCAATATTCTGTCCTCAACAATCTTGTATCTCGATATTGTTGGTGCAGATATTCAGTAGTACAACCAAATAATCTGTATTAATTTTTAGGTCGAAGCCTACCAGACAGCACACCTGTCTGGTTTGCTAACAACATCTTGGGGACATTCAGAAAGCATCCCTGGGAATGTATTCCGCCCATTGTTTACCATTGGCTTTGTGGTTTGCAACTCACTGCTTGCTCTCTATTTGGCTTTATTTGTTTTAGGCTGTCCAGCTTGAGTTCATCCCTTTTCTTGCCCAAACCCTATTTACTGTATTCTTCCACCAGTACTTTATTCCTGTAAACAGGCCTTTAAATCTTGCTCTGATCTTGTCACATTTGTCGTGTATTCAAAGACAGAGGTCAGTTGTCAAGTTCCGTCTACCATGGAGCTTGATGTTTACTTTTCTTTCTCTGACTTTAAAGTAAGAGGATTTATGTGACAATCCTACTGGGTACCCATGTGAGAGGAGAGGCTGTATGGGGTTATATTTCTAGCTGGCTACTTGGGTTGTGCTGTATGATGTTATTTTGTTTTCTAGCACAAAACAAAATTTAAATTTCTGTAAATGAACTGTGGAGATATTTCAGAATATGGAAAGCACAAATGAATTGTGGTGGAAACAAATATTTTAATACGACCTAAACAAATCAATACACCAGGTGATGACATTTCCACACATTATTGTTTGTGCGCTGTATACTTCTATCAGTAAAACTGTATGCCTGTGCAAATGTAATGGCCATTTCAATTGAAGATGTGTAGTCTGTAATTTCAGTGTGCCACCATACCATGCATACTCCACTTTACCCCACTCCACTCTACTTTACACCACTCAACGACACTGCTCTCTACTCTGCACCACTCCACACTATGCCACTCCACTCCACACTGCGTCACTGCACTCTACTCTGCACCACTCCACTCTACACCACTTCACTTGGCGCTTGTCTACTCTACATAACTCTACTCTATGCCAATGCACTCTACCCCACACTACTCTATTATGCACAACTGCTCTCTTCGCCACTGCATTCTAGTCCAATCCATTCTACGACACTATAATCTAATCTACCACTGCACTCTACGACACTGCACTCCATGACACTCTACTCTATGCCACTGCACTCTACGCCACTTCACTCTACTCTGAAAAAACTGCTCTACACCACTGTATTCCACTCTGCGCCATTCCACTCTACACCACTGGAATCTACCCTGCGCCGCTCCACTTTACCCCACTCTACTCTATGCAGCTGCACTCCATACAACTGCACTCTATGACAATGCACTCTAGCCCACTTTACTCAAAACCAATACACTCTATGCCAATCTACTCTGTACCACTGCACTGTTCACCACTATACTTTACTCTGCAACACTCTACTCCATGCCACTGCATTCTATGCCACTCTACTCTACACCATTGTACTCTATGTCACTCTACACCATTGCACTCTATGTCACTCTACTCTGCACCACTCTATGCCACGGCACCATACACCAATGCACTCTACACCATTGCACTCTACGACACTCTACTCTGCAACACTGCACTCTCTGCCACTAGACTCTATGCCACTCTACTCTGTGCTACTACACTCTACTCTGCACCTCTCTGCTCTATGCCACTAAGCTGCACTCTATGCCACTACACTCTATGCCAATTCACTCTATGCCACTCTAATCTACAGTGCACCACTGCCCTCTTATACTGTACTCTACGCCAATTCACTCTACTCTACTTTGTACCACTCTACTCTATGCCACTGCACTCTATCCCATTCTACTATTTACCACTGCACTCTTCACCACTGCACCACTGTACTCTGCCCCACTGTACTCTTTGCCAATGCACTCTATGCCAATGCACTCTTTGCCACTGCACTGTATGTCACTGCACTCTATGTCACTGCACTCTATGTCACTGTACTCTATGTCACCGTACTCTATGACACTGTACTCTATGACACTGTACTCTATGACACTACTCTGCCAGACTACACTATCTCCCACTGAACTCAATGCCACTCTACTCTAAGCCACTGCACTCTAGTATTCTGCACCACTCAACTCTACGCCACTCTACTGCACTCTAGGCCAATGCTTTCCACGCCACTACACTCTACAGCACTCTACTCTGCATCACTTCGCTCTACGCCACTCTAATCTATTCTGCACCGCTGCCCACCACTGCACTGTGCACCACTCTACTCTACACCTATGCACTCTACCCAGCACCACTTCACTCTATGCCACTTCACTGTACTCTGAAACAATCTATTATACGTCACTGCACTCTAAGTAACTGTACTCTACGCCACTCTAATCCACTCTGCGTCACTCCACTCCACTCTACGTCATTGCACTCTACGTCACTGCAATCTACTCTGCACCACTCTACTCTACTTCACTGCACTCTATGTCAATGGACTCTACCACTTTCCTCAAAGCCAGTGCACTATACACCAATCTACTCTGCACCACTGTGCCTTACACCACTTCTCTATAGTCCACTCTACGACCCGCCACTCTAAGGCACTCCACTCCTCGATACTCCACTCTATGGCGCTCTACTCCACTCTACTCCACTCATCTCCACTCTATGCCACTCCACTCTACAACATTATTCCACTCTACGACACTACTCCACTCTATGACTCTCTACACGCTACTCCACTCTACTCCACTGCTCCACTCTACGCCACTCAAATTTATACCACTCCACTCTGATACCCTATGCCGCTCCACTTTAATCTACACCACTCAACTCTACAACACTCTACTCCACTCTATGCCATTCCACTCTCCTTCACTACTGCACTCTATGCCACTCCACAACAATATACTCCACTCTACGTCACTCTACTCTACCACGCTTTACTCAACTCTGACACTGTACTCCACTCTACGCTACTCAACTCTACTCCACTCTACACCCTTCCACTCTATGACACTCTACTCCCTCCACGAAACTCCACAACACTCCACACCACGCCACTATACACTACTCCACAACACTCCACTCTACTCCACTTTACAACCCTCCACTCCTTTATCCCACTAACTTTTAGCCATGCTGAACAGTGGCCACGCTGGTGCACAACATGACTAAAACATATTGGCAAAGCCAATAGCTCTTGCAAAGGCGAAACCTATTGGCTTTGCCAATGCTTGTTAACAGAGCGTTTTAGTCTTTGTTATGTTATGTTATTGAAACTTGTATAGCGCGCGTATACCCGTAGGTGTCTTGGCGTTTTCAGGCTCATAAACATACTGCGCTGAGGTATAGCTAATTTCTGAATAGCCAGGTCTTAAGTTGTTTTCTGAATGCAAAGAGGGTGGGTATGATCCTAAGATATAGTGGAAGAGAGTTCCACAGCTTGGTTGTACTGTGACTGAAACTCCTACCCCCCCAGCTTGCTTTTCTGATTCTAACGGTGGTAACCAAGCTGGCATTGGCTGAACGAAGAGATCTACTTGGAGAGTACCAACTGAATGTATTCCAAAGAAATTTTGGACCTTCTCTGTGCAGAGCCTTGTGAGGAATGCAGAGTGCTTTAAATTTGACTCGTTGGCATACCGGGAGCCAGTGAAGATCCTGAATGCCTGTCGCTATCGGCTGATATTTGGGAACATCCAGGATAAATCTGGCGGCAGCATTCTGTACCGCCCGCAGCTTCCTAAGTAATCTGGCCTGAAGATTCATATATAGGCCATTACAATAGTCCAGCTTGGACAGGACTAGCGAGGACACAACTATTTTCCTGGTGTTTCTAGGAATAAAAGGGAGGATTTTTCTCAGAGTTTTAATGGTAAAGAAAGAGGAGGACACAACCTTAGACACCTGGGTTTCGAAGTTGAGTTTCTCATCCATGATAAAGCCCAGGTTCTTGGCTTTCGTTACTGGAGTTGGGGTTGGGCCCAGGTTATCTGGCCACCGGGCAGGAGACCAGGCTGGAGAGAGGTTATCAAACAGAATCACCTCTGTTTTGCTTGAATTCAGTTTCAGGCAGTGCCTGCTCATCCAGCTACTCAGGGTAGCCATGCAGTCATGTAGTTTTCATGAATGGTTAACATCCTTATCCACCGCAGAAATCCCCAACTGGGTATCATCAGCATAGGAAGTTGGATTCAAGTTAAAACTTCTGATCAGCGGGGCGAGTTCAGAGACATAGATATTAAAAAGCGTCGGGCTCAACGAGGAGCCCTGAGGGACCCCGCAAGGCAGGGTAAACTGTAAGGATTTAAACTGACCTAAATGTACCGTTTGGGATCTCCCTGATAAAAAGGATGTTAGTAGGGTGAGAGCATTTTCTCTAATCCCTATAGCAGAGGTCTTCAAACTGTGGGGCGCGCCCCCCTGGGGGGGCCGTGGCCATGTTCCCAGGGGGGCGCAAATGCCTCAGTACCAACTTGTAAATGAAAACTGCTTGGAAGCGTGAATTTGTTTATAAAACGCACTTCCAGGCGGTCTAACAGCAGCTGAAGTACATGAAAGGAACAAAGACCAGATTAAAAAGTGCATAATATTCTGGAACTATTTCGTGCTATTTTTTCACCTGCAGGTAACGTAAATGAAACATAGTTTCAGATAATACTTATGAATCCTCAAATGGTTAATGCAATCACTGCAGATGTTTGTGTATGAGGCCAAAGAGTTACAGAAATGAATTTTGGTGGGTGCAGTGGGGAACAGGGGCTTGTGTCTATATAGATCTACGATGTCAATATGTAAATCATTATTTCCAACTGCATTACACCCAATATAAGATAGGCTGCTGCAGAATGGTTTAGTCAGAGCCACTGGAATTAGGTTTGACAAAATTATGCAAGAAGAAAAGGCAAATTATGTGGAATAATGTGGCACATTTTTTACAGTGTTGCTTCATTATTTTGTACTTTTTTCGCATGGTAATACTGTTTGGGAAAATATTTACCTCATTAGTACCAGTTTAATAACCAAATACAGGAATAAGCAAATTAAAGATGACAATTTAACCTCTGTCAAGGGCCTTCCATTGTGTGGGACCACGTCACCACATTTTAGTAACTTTTGATCCGTTTGAGCTAGAAACAATTTTTTTCTAAAATCTGCAGCTTATGCACCAGATGATGGATTATGTGTCAAATGTGGCAGATCCATAATTATGCAAAAAAAGACACAAAATCGCATAATTCCAGTGGCACTGGGACCAAGAGTGTGAGGGCGCCACTGCATTGCAATTATGACTGCTGCAAAGACTGGAGTAGAGACCCATTTTCCTTGCTAGTATTAGGGCCCAGGCCACCCTTGTTGCACAGGGAACAGGGCCCCAGCACTGGGAGGGGGAGATGGGGGACTTTGTTCCCTTTTTTTAAAATTGCACAAAGGGGCAGACAGTCTACTCTGAGCCTTAGGCCTAGGAGTAATATCTCTGCGTAGTGGGCTGAGGACGAAGCCTGTTTCCTAGGGCAGTAAGTATCATTGATGCTGCAGGTGCAATGGCACTGAGGCCCAGTAGTGTGAGAGGCCAACTAAACCCCAATAATGGCTATTTTACTATCCTTCATTGTTTGCATTAGGTCCCAGTGCACCCTTGCTGTGCCAGTATTTTTGGCCTCATACCAATGGCCCAAGGGAGGTGAATGTCGAAGCAGAGGAGACAGCTTAGTTTGGGCCGCAGAGAGATGAGAGAAGGGGTATGACGCAATATCGGGGCCCATGTTTTTAACAAAGAGCCGATGAGGCTGTCTGTTTTGCAAGGCCGTACCTATCACTAGTGAAGCAGGTAACGTGGCACTGGAACCCCTGGTTGAGGGGCCTACTTCATCAGAATCGTGAATGTCTTACTCTGCAAAAGAGGCATGGGCCTTGCTAGCATTAGAGCGGAGGTAACCGTTGATGCAAAGTGTGGAAACACGTGGGGGCTCATTTTTGTCTGAAAGGATCAGAGAGTCTGTGTCAGGGCTGGAAGGATGGCCAGGCATGGTAGGGAAAGGCAGAGGCAGAGAGGCAGCCTGCTACTTAGGGCTGCAGCTATCATTAGTCCCGCAGGTACATCTGAGGTCCAGGAGAATGAGGGCTCACAACACCCTAATTATGTGAGGCAGAGTCGTTTGGTCAATTTTTGTTTTGTGTGGCATATTTGCTCTTTTATACTGCTCATATTTAGTGCAGAATTTGAGCTAAAGAAAAGTACCCTTGAAATGATCTCATTCTCCTAGCCCCCTGCGCTCAGCCGTACCACTCCTGCTCCCCCAAGCCTTGACAAAGTTTTGGAGGGAGGCCCGACTTCAAAACATTTTTCTCAGGGGGGCTCAGAGCAAAAAAGTTTGAAGACCTCTGCCCTATAGCGTTCAGACGGTGGATCAATAGGCCATGGTCCACCGTATCGTACGCTGCGGACAGGTCCAGCAAGATAAGAGCCGCTGAACCCCCACTGTCTAATGTCATTCGTATTTCTTCCGTAGTTTTTATCAATGCAGTCTCAGTGCTATGATTTGCTCTGAACCCAAACTGACTGTGGTCTAAGAGCTGATTTTCAGAAATAACATTAGAGGGTTCTACATTGATTATTTCCTCGATGATTTTTGCCGGAAGCGGGAGTCTCGAGATGGGACGGTAGTTAGTAGGATCGCTAGTGTTGAGGTTTGGCTTTTTAATAAGAGGAAGGATACAGGCCTGTTTCCAAATGCTAGGAAATGATCCTTGCATAAGCATTTGATTAAATACTGATGACAAGTAGGGGGTGATGTACTGATTTGCCAGTTGTAGAATCTTAGGTGGGCAAGGGTCATCTGGGGATCAGGGCCGGACTGGCTACCGGGCGTTTTGGTGGGCTGCCGAACTGGGGGCCGATTTCACTGCGGTGGGGGATGATTTTGTGGATGGGGAACCTGTATGCACTTCTAAATAAACAAAGCAAAACAAATGGTTTTAAAGCATACTTTAAAACCTTTTGGTTTTGCATTGTTTACTTAGGAGTGCCCGGTAGGCAGTCCGGCCCTGCTGGGGATCCAGACTTAGCAGCAGAGAGAAGCATGGCTACCTGATTTATGGATGTTGGAGTGAATTCTAAGAGCAACATTTCATTGGTTGTTTCCTGATCTTTATGATTAGTATTAACCTTAGTTTTATCAAAAAGGTCAAAAATTTGATCAACTTTATTTTTAAATGTCTGGGCAAGCAGGTTACAAAAATCTTGGTTGTGACTAGAAGAGTTGTTTTTTGGAACTGTGGTGAGTTTCTTTACAACCTGAAACAGTTCTTTACTGGAATTGCAGGCATTTTCAATTTGTTGCGTGTAATACTGACTTTTTTCGTTAATGAGCTTCTTTTTAAAGTTTGCAAGAATAGCTTTATAGCGATGTTTTTCGGATTCATCATAGTTTTCGCGCCAGTTCCTCTCTTGCCTCCTGCATGCTTGATTTTCCAATCTTAAGGCCTCAGAAAACCAAGGAGCCGATGGTGTCCCTCTGTATTTATTCACAGAAGTGGTAGGGGCTAATTTTGCGAAATTAGATTCAAGCCATGTGGTGTAGTTTATGGCTGAGGAGTCGGCTTCCATTACTAAGTCAGGTTGGCTTTGAGTCAGCTGAGTTGCTAATACTGTGGGATCGATTAGATGCCAGGGTCTACTGAGTACCTTAGTATCTGGTATAATTGGAGTTTTAGATGGGGATAGCTTATACTTAAAAAGTACTGCGCGATGATCAGACCACACTAGAGGAAGTGTAGAAGGATTGGAGATGGCAGGATTGTTAGTAAAAAGGCCATCCAGCATATGACCCGCTAGATGTGTAGGGTCTTGTATCAGTTGTTAAAGACCTAGTTCAGATGTCATTTCAAGAAGGTCTGATGTGTCTTTATCTGTCGTTGATTCTAAGTGAAAGTTCACATCTCCTAAAATGGTGAAATAGTTAGATTGGAGACCTAGTTCTAACAGTGAATGAAAGCTAGTAAGAAATTTGTTTTTAGGACCGGGTGGACGATAGATTAATATTCTTCTGAACGTCTCTTGCTTAAGAGGTGTAAGTTTAAAAAGAAAGGCTTCGCAATCTGTGGAGGGGATCTCTGAGCAATGTGTGCTTAACTCACTCCGGTAGATTAAAGCCAGACCTCCGCCTCTTTTTAATGGTCTATCAAGTCTAAAGATTTCAAATCCTTGAGGAACTGCTATATTGAAATCGGGATCGGTGGCCTCCCCGCCCCATGTTTCGGTTACAGAGAGTAAATCTAATTTATTATCTTGAATAAAGTCTGCTATTTCATATTTGTGTTTCACTAGTGATCTTGCATTAATGAGGGCAGATTGAAGCTCACTGCGAGTCATGAATAACTCAGAGGGCCTTGTAGAGTCCTTTTTTATCTTAAATGGGACCAGAGGGATTTTTACCTTACAGTGTGCTCATTGTGTGTTTTCTAACGTTGCTATATCATAGATACTTAGTTTATTGCAACTATGGTGTACAGGGGGACGTAGAGCACGCAACGTCTTACTGGTATATTGGCATCGGGTTTTTTCTTCTGAGAAAGGACCAGGGTCTCTGGCCCTGGGCCCGGTCCAGGCGCAGACGGGCTTGCCTTAGGCGCGCCCTCGGAGCGCCAGCGGCGCGCGTCCGCTGCGCGTCCGTTCCAGCATCCGCCTAAATAGGTGCTAAGCTGTGGAGGGTTTTCCGTATATCAGGGAAATGGCGTTCAGACTAGTACGCGTTAATGATAAGCACGCTGCTGTATGTGTACGGTGCTAACAGGTAGGGGGGAAAAAAACCAATAACCCCCGTGAAACGTGTGAGTCAACAACCCACACTGGTAATATGAACAATGTCCTGTGCACACGTAGTTGGGATAACAGATCAAAGCAAAGTCTCAAAAGTAGCCCAATTCAAGATCAACATCAGTTGTGTGAATCATAATTATTTAATGATGAAATAAAGCAAAGAAGAACCAGCCGACACGTGTTTCGTCACAATGGGGGTAATCCCGTGACTCTTCAGGGCTGGGGAAGATACAAGTTATATCAAATAATGAGGAACATTCATACACACAATGTGTATCTGCGTGACTAGTGACAACGACACGCACTATCACCAGAAAAATAGTGCAGGAAACCCAAGGAGAAATAATGAAGTGAATCAAGCTGCGGAAAACAACAGCATGGCATAGGAAAGCATAACAAAACAAACAAAGAAACATGATTGAAATGACAACAGATTGTGGCTGTGCAACTGGACATGGTAATGAGGGTCGCTTGAGGGTGCCGACAGTGAGAAAGGAGACCGGTATAAGAACACATGATGACGCTGCATGGGCTGGTCAGAGGTGACCAAACGAAGTGAAACAAACATCCTGGAAAAGTAGTGCGAAGGCAAAGAGAACCATCATGTGTTACTGACCATGTGCAAGTGAGAGACATGGAGTGAAACACAGAACTGTGTCAGTAAGCAGATGAATCATAACACGGGGACGGTGTTCAGACGTAGTCAAGAAGATGACCAAAATCGCAATCACGTAGAAATAGTGGTACATATAGGATAATAATTGAATGAATCAAATAACATGCTACAACGGGATCACAGTGAGAGAAAGCACATAGGTGGGAAATGGATATTCATACACCGTATCGTAATGCACAATCTGTTCGAAAGAAATTGGTAAACAGTGAATGTGACCAACGAAAGATATTGAGTTGGACGATGGTAACAAAATACGTAAGTACGGTTTACAGCCAAGGAGTAGGTGAAAAAAGGGGGTGGGGGGTGGGGGGATGGGGTCGAAAAGAAGTGGTGAGGTAAAGGAAGAAAACCAAGCCGAACAAAATAAAAGGGAAAGGTAGTAACCGAAAATTGATACAAGTGAGGAGAAAAGAGAAGGCAGCAAGGAAGTGTAAACTTGACAGGTGAGGTTATCTACGTAAGTGACCTAAGCGAGATAAAATCTGTGCAACAACCGACCAACGGAGTGAGGGGAAACGAGAGATAGGCGAGCAAAGCGAGTGAGGTACAGACCGGACAAGAGGTAACAGACAAAGGGGAAGGCGGGAGCTTACCCGGAGGGTGGTGTAGAACTGGGCGCAAAGAGGGGACGTCTTGAAGGAGAGACCACGGGGTCTGGAGTACCAGAACGAGACCGGATGGCACGGGAGAGTAGTCCCAGAGTGCCAGGGAGGCAGGGCCCAAAGAAAACACTGGAAAAGAATAGAAACGGGGTAAACTAGTGAAAGTGGCGTGGAGAGGCACGAAGCGGAATCGGCGGGAACTCACCTTGAGTAAAGCTGCGTGTGTGCGACAAGGGAAGGAGGAATGAGGCGGGTGAGCCCGGGACCTGCATGAAACTGGGGAGGAAGGTACAGGAGGATTAGAGCAGGAGGACCGGGGAGGATCGAGAACCGAAAGAGGGCCCAAGCAACAGGTACTTACTCAGGGGGAAGTGACGTCCGTCTCTCCAATGACTGCCGGATGCGGAAGTCACGGTGGGAGTGGGAGGAGGGAATAAAAGGAGGCGAGTGCAGGGGCGTGGTCCCAGCACAGGGGTGTGGTCAGATCAGGTGACGATGGAAACAGAGAGTGAGAACAAGGGAAGAGAAAAGAAAGGGTGAAGAAGTAAACAGACTAAGAGTGTGGACACAAAGAAAAGACAGGGAATAAATTCAGGAGCTGAGTGAAAGAAAACAAGAATGGCAGAGAAAATAGGGGGGGCAGTAAGACCGAAGGACAGTTACAAATGAGTGACATGATTGAAATCATAATAAAATGCATAAGTACAACGAAAGCCCAAATTGGCACCAAGTAAGACGCTTGAAGTGCAAACTATGAGCACTAAATGAGAGCAATAAGCACTGGGTCACAGAGTAAATCAAAATAGTAAACATTGAAAAAATTATATATTAATAGCTGCAGAAACCTAAAATGTCACATGGCAAATGATAATGACAAATTGAAACACAACATCAGAAACATAGAATGCGGGACTGAACAGAGTAGAAGGGAGAAATATTTACGAGGTAGAGATAGCAAAAACGGAGGACAGCTGAACAGTTAGTGGGATGATGTTGAGAAAACGGAATAAACAAGAGCAGCAGCGGAAACTGCATAGAGCAGACGGAGAAGCCAGAAATGAATATGATGAACTCTATATAAAAAGGCAACAAATTCTATAAGAATCTAGCACAATGGCTGGGGGACACCACAATATCACACGTCGACAGCAATTGATATCGCACAGACGTCAAACTTAACAGTCCTTAGTAAATAGGAATGATACATGCAAGAAACAGAAGGCACAGGAAGAGCACCATCATCGATCAGTCACCCAGAAAGTAGTGCAGTTCATGATCAGTGTTGAGTCCGTGCGTCACAGAATGAAGGCGCATGATCCATGATGCTTCTTGGCGCCTGAGTTGAAGTTCTCTGTTACCCCCTCTAGGGTTAGCAGTGGCAACATCAAAACCAAAGAAGGAAAATCAACACATCAGAGCCCTACAAAACCAAGATATCAGATACCCGATGGCCATGCATGCTGCTACCTGTTCAACCCAAAGCATCAACAAGCGATTTTCCTTCTTTGGTTTTGATGTTGCCACTGCTAACCCTAGAGGGGGTAACAGGGAACTTCAACTCAGGCGTCAAGAAGCATCATGGATCATGCGCCTTCATTCTGTGACGCACGGACTCAACACTGATCATGAACTGCACTACTTTCTGGGTGACTGATCGATGATGGTGCTCTTCCTGTGCCTTCTGTTTCTTGCATGTATCATTCCTATTTACTAAGGACTGTTAAGTTTGACGTCTGTGCGATATCAATTGCTGTCGACGTGTGATATTGTGGTGTCCCCCAGCCATTGTGCTAGATTCTTATAGAATTTGTTGCCTTTTTATATAGAGTTCATCATATTCATTTCTGGCTTCTCCGTCTGCTCTATGCAGTTTCCGCTGCTGCTCTTGTTTATTCCGTTTTCTCAACATCATCCCACTAACTGTTCAGCTGTCCTCCGTTTTTGCTATCTCTACCTCGTAAATATTTCTCCCTTCTACTCTGTTCAGTCCCGCATTCTATGTTTCTGATGTTGTGTTTCAATTTGTCATTATCATTTGCCATGTGACATTTTAGGTTTCTGCAGCTATTAATATATAATTTTTTCAATGTTTACTATTTTGATTTACTCTGTGACCCAGTGCTTATTGCTCTCATTTAGTGCTCATAGTTTGCACTTCAAGCGTCTTACTTGGTGCCAATTTGGGCTTTCGTTGTACTTATGCATTTTATTATGATTTCAATCATGTCACTCATTTGTAACTGTCCTTCGGTCTTACCCCCCCCCCCCTATTTTCTCTGCCATTCTTGTTTTCTTTCACTCAGCTCCTGAATTTATTCCCTGTCTTTTCTTTGTGTCCACACTCTTAGTCTGTTTACTTCTTCACCCTTTCTTTTCTCTTCCCTTGTTCTCACTCTCTGTTTCCATCGTCACCTGATCTGACCACACCCTGTGCTGGGACCACGCCCTGCACTCGCCTCCTTTTATTCCCTCCTCCCACTCCCACCGTGACTTCCGCATCCGGCAGTCATTGGAGAGACGGACGTCACTTCCCCCTGAGTAAGTACCTGTTGCTTGGGCCCTCTTTCGGTTCTCGATCCTCCCGGTCCTCCTGCTCTAATCCTCCTGTACCTTCCTCCCCAGTTTCATGCAGGTCCCGGGCTCACCCGCCTCATTCCTCCTTCCCCTTGTCGCACACACGCAGCTTTACTCAAGGTGAGTTCCCGCCGATTCCGCTTCGTGCCTCTCCACGCCACTTTCACTAGTTTACCCCGTTTCTATTCTTTTCCAGTGTTTTCTTTGGGCCCTGCCTCCCTGGCACTCTGGGACTACTCTCCCGTGCCATCCGGTCTCGTTCTGGTACTCCAGACCCCGTGGTCTCTCCTTCAAGACGTCCCCTCTTTGCGCCCAGTTCTACACCACCCTCCGGGTAAGCTCCCGCCTTCCCCTTTGTCTGTTACCTCTTGTCCGGTCTGTACCTCACTCGCTTTGCTCGCCTATCTCTCGTTTCCCCTCACTCCGTTGGTCGGTTGTTGCACAGATTTTATCTCGCTTAGGTCACTTACGTAGATAACCTCACCTGTCAAGTTTACACTTCCTTGCTGCCTTCTCTTTCTCCTCACTTGTATCAATTTTCGGTTACTACCTTTCCTTTTATCTTGTTCGGCTTGGTTTTCTTCCCTTTACCTCACCACTTCTTTTCGACCCCATCCCCCCCACGCCCCCTTTTTTCACCTACTCCTTGGCTGTAAACCGTACTTACGTATTTTGTTACCATCGTCCAACTCAATATCTTTCGTTGGTCACATTCACTGTTTACCAATTTCTTTCGAACAGATTGTGCATTACGATACGGTGTATGAATATCCATTTCCCACCTATGTGCTTTCTCTCACTGTGATCCCGTTGTAGCATGTTATTTGATTCATTCAATTATTATCCTATATGTACCACTATTTCTACGTGATTGCGATTTTGGTCATCTTCTTGACTACGTCTGAACACCGTCCCCGTGTTATGATTCATCTGCTTACTGACACAGTTCTGTGTTTCACTCCATGTCTCTCACTTGCACATGGTCAGTAACACATGATGGTTCTCTTTGCCTTCGCACTACTTTTCCAGGATGTTTGTTTCACTTCGTTTGGTCACCTCTGACCAGCCCATGCAGCGTCATCATGTGTTCTTATACCGGTCTCCTTTCCTCACTGTCGGCACCCTCAAACGACCCTCATTACCATGTCCAGTTGCACAGCCACAATCTGTTGTCATTTCAATCATGTTTCTTTGTTTGTTTTGTTATGCTTTCCTATGCCATGCTGTTGTTTTCCGCAGCTTGATTCACTTCATTATTTCTCCTTGGGTTTCCTGCACTATTTTTCTGGTGATAGTGCGTGTCGTTGTCACTAGTCACGCAGATACACATTGTGTGTATGAATGTTCCTCATTATTTGATATAACTTGTATCTTCCCCAGCCCTGAAGAGTCACGGGATTACCCCCATTGTGACGAAAGACGTGTCGGCTGGTTCTTCTTTTGCTTTATTTCATCATTAAATAATTATGATTCACACAACTGATGTTGATCTTGAATTGGGCTACTTTTGAGACTTTGCTTTGATCTGTTATCCCAACTACGTGTGCACAGGACATTGTTCGCCTAAATAGGTACTGCTGAGAACTGGACCGCTAACCCTGCCGGAAGTGTATCCCCGGAAGTGTCAACAGTGAGGACTTCCCTCCGCATACAATCGGAGTGAAGCCGCGGTGGACCGGGGAAGACAGAAAGGTAGGATCAGTTTAAAACGAACTGTAATTGTGCAAATAAGTTAAATAAGTGGCTAAGTGTTTAGTTTCATCTTCAGCTAGGGGTCATTAAGGCAGCTGTAGAACACATTTTCAAGAGTTTTATTCTTACATTTATTGTTTAAAGTATGTACTGATAATGGGGGGAAAAATACCAGCTTAGGTTGATTTTTCTGATTTTTGAACCCGCAGAGACATTAAAACACCCATCACGCTGGTATAAAACCGGCCAGGTGGTAACCCTAGATCCAGACCTTGGGTATATTGTAGGTCTGTTTTCTGGGCATGGATACCTGATGGGGGGTGCAGACTTTTATATCATATACATGTGTATATATATCTGGGAGATAAAAAGATCAACTTCTAATCAATCATCCATGTCTGGAGAGAGAGTGCTGAAGTGGGAGGAATGGAGAAGAGTAAAAGAGAGGAAGTGGTGAGTGAGAAAGACGAATCATGAGCGAGAAAAAGTAGGAGGACGTATAAAAGAGAGGAGGGAGTAGTTGGGAAGTGGAAGGCAAGGAACAAGAAGTGGAAGGAGTAGCAAGAAGGGAAACAGAGAAAAAAGTCATTGATGTGTATTGAATATACAAGTGGAGACGAGGCGGGAAAAATATGGAAACTGGAGGCACTCACCAATTTCGTGGAAAGGCAATGATATATAATGATTCATTTTCCGTGAGCAAATAATGGAAGCTGTTGGTTGGGGTAGTATGGAGAACAATAAGTACTTTCTTAAGTGAGGCCACTAGACATTGTATGAAATTAGCCAGCACAGTGTGTGCTTTTCATTCACCGACTTTATTCGTTTACTAAAAGCATAGCTGCTTCACCCTGAACACACGTGGCCAAGGGCAAGTTAAGGTTTCGGGCCTCACAAAGGAGTACTGTTTGAAAAAGACCACTGTGTGCACAAGGAACAAAGCAACCGGACTGTTGTAATTATAAAACCTCTATGCAGGTTGGACTGAATTCTGATTGGACGCACTCGAAAACAAATACGTCGCCCCGCGGCGTGACACTCCGCTCATAAATTGCTTCACAAAGACCAGCATACACTGATTTTGGCACAGTGCAGCAATTAGCTCGTCTTGTCGTTGTGATTAAGCTCCCTGTTACATTTTCTGCTCACTGATGCTTTCATTAGTTCTGCCCCACACGAGCAGCTCGCGTCCACTTCTCTCCCGCCGAGGAGCGCGAGGGACAGCCAGCCAGATGAACTTGGCAGCCAAACCAGACGTTCTGAAATTGTAACCTGCCGTCCGTCGCACGGCAAAAAGACCCTTTGTTCGGCATGTTATGGCTACCCGGTTAGGTGCGCATATATTTTTAAAATGTTAACAAATTTTCCCGTCAGAAAAAAATGAGTGGTCTAAATGCAAAAACAGGAATGACCCTTTCACTAAAAATAAATAAATCTATATATTTGAAAATCAACAGCAACTTATTTTTTCTGAACGTACAGTAGCATCATGCTCCTGAAGGTTCCACCTATTACAATGTTTTTGTGGCTATGTTATTATTTTTTAGTATAGCGATTCCGGTTGTTCAAGCTGCTCAACGACCAAAGCTATATTTTGTACTCTGTTCCAGAGCAGCTACATGCATTTTCAATGTGTTTTTTTTCTTCAGAATTTCCAGTCAGAAGTCACGGTACATTCTGCCTTGCAAAGATTTATGCACGGGGGCGAGATAAGTGAGGAACAGCAATCAAATATAAACTTGCACTTCATCACAAGACCAGAAATGTTGTTACTGGGGGTGTGAAATGACGCTCACCAGAGTGAAGTCTTTCTGTACTCTGCGACACTTCTAGTGAGACGTGCTATGGTGTTTTGTTTCTCAGAGGATAGCAATGTACAAGATCTAGAACAGTGGTGACGAGGAAACGATATAGGCATTCAGTGACCTTTCGGCTGTAAACTGCAGCTCTGACCGAAATGAGTGCTACGCCAGGATTATTGCCCTGTGGTATTGCAATTATGCATAACTGTCGGTGGTATGTAAATCCCCTGGGCATCTATATTCATACCACCAGGCTAATACTTAGCATTAATTCATAAGAGTACATTCATTCGAAAAACATAATGACAATTTCATGGAGGATGAATAAATGTCAGTCTGGGGGCTGGGTGATCGAATCAATGCTCCTGAATGTTAAAACAAAAATTCTGTGACCGACAAGAGGCAGGATTTTTCAGGTTTCAAAATTACTCGTTACCGTAAATATTCACATGAAGGGAAATTACATCCCATGTCATCTGCCCTGTTGAGAACATCACTTTAAATGTCTTCATTCCCCAGAAGTTAGCTGCCGCGGCTTGACGTCCCAATAAATGATGTAGTGGGCACTGCCTGGCATTGTGCTATCACTGCCCTGTTTATGTTCCTCAGCAGTCACTTCCTCAGATGCCCCTGCTCCATGTTCCCTACCTCTAAATGCCCAAAGTGCCCCCAAGAGCTCCATTCCTCTGTGTCCTCATGCCACATCCCTCTCTTCCCCCATATATCATTCTACAATTCTACTACTTACCGAAAATTCATTAACTTTTCTAGGAAGGAGGCAGGATGCTGTTTTGACAACATAGAACAAGTTCAGACGCAGACTATGACAGATTTATCTCTGGACCTGACCGAGGACCTGGAACGTTGGCCAGACCATCCCCACACACCTTAGCTGTTTCCTTCACAGCCTCGTTGAAGTCAGTTATGCTCTGCAAAAAATATGTACATTTTGGTTTGTGGTGGGAGTGGTCATTTAAGACTGTCAGTGATATCCTAGCAGAAACCCAAAGGACGCCACCTCACATCGGACATCGCTCTACAAAGCTATGTACTGTGGAGGTAATAGAGTGGCTGTAAAAGATATAGCTGAATTTCCAAGTTCCAGTTCCCAGTCAGCCCTTGAGTATTGGGTGGAAGAGGGAGCAGGCGGAGAATAGAGGAGCCAGATTGTACATTTTTAGAAGGGATGGCGACAAAACCTCCCATTCACAGCAGGACCTATATGTTGGAGACCATCTCATCATGCTTAGAGCAGTGAGAGTGGCAGGTTATCAGCCCTGCTCTAAATGCCCATGACTGGCTGATCAGTCAGCACAACAATTGTGATTGGTCACAAGTCCAGTATGTGAATATCACCCGAAAGAGCCAGTTTGTTTATAACTCGAGAGTGAAGTGAGCAACCCGACCTTCTTCAAGGGGGCTGTCAGATGGAAAGATTCTCCACTCCAAGCGATTGGAAAAAAAAACTCTGTGGAATAATGCATTTACAGCCCAGTTTTCACTTAAATTTGCTAAAAAGCCATAGGCTCTAAAAGAATACATAGGAAATATCAAAGTACTTCCTTGTGCGATTTTATATGATAAAATGAACCAAATTGGTTTTCGCATTATGATCGACAGAGGAACACAGCAGCATAATGCTGTTCGAATTTTCCACTGCTTTTGACACAGTCTCCCAACCCATCCACATCTAATGCCTCCAAAACTCTGGAATAAGAGGACCTGTGCTCCTATGCATCTGCTCCTTCCTCACAGTACCATCACAGTCAGTAAGCCTAACACCTTTACGGCCACGAATCTGTTCTTTGGAGTCCTCCAGAGATCTTTGCTCAGCTTTACACTCTTTAACGTTGGCATGACTTCACTCACCAGCATCATCAGATCCCACAGGATCAATATCATATCTTACGTGGACTACATGCATCCTCTCCCTCCCCTATGACATGCCAAATACCCGGACCACCTTCGGCACCTGCATGTCTGTAGTTGCCAACTGGAAAAAGGTCAACTGCTCAAGCTCACCTCCAACAACACAGAAGGTGTACTTTTCAGGAAGGACACCACTTTCTCGACCCTGGCTTGATGGCAAGCCGAAATTAGACAAGCACCCAAACCTGACAGCATAGGCGGCTCCTCCGCTCAAGCGGAGGAGCGTCGCCCCACTGCATTTAAGCAGTGCGAGGAAGAAGAAACATAAAATGATAATAACTTAGAGTTATTATCATTTTATGTTTCCTGCTTCTTTGCGGGCAGGCGGGTGGGTGGGGCTGCTCTGCTCTCGGAGCAGGGCAGGGGAGGAGTGGTTTGCCCACTTCTAAGTGCGCAATGACTGTTTGGTTGGCCCTCTCGGGCCACCCAAACCAGTCATGCTCACTTTCCCCGTTCTCCATGCAGGCTGCATTACACCCTGTATGGAGAACATGACCAGGCCCTCATTCCCTGGTTGAGAGTCGAACCAGGACGCTCAAAACCAATCACAATGCTGCATTGCAGCGTTGTGATTGGTCAGGGGAGCCTGGCTGTACTTCCTGTGCCTGTCTGAGGAGAAGAGCAGAGACGCGGGACCCGGCGTGGCAAGGTACTTTTTTAAATTATATATATATTTTTTTTTATTGTGTAGCGTTTCCCCCTCCTCCAGCCCCCCTCGCACCCCTCCCACGTGCCCGCACCCACCCCACCACCCGCGAACCATGCCGGCCGCCACTGCCCGACAGTCAAGCCAGGAACCTCGGCATTGTGGTGGAAAAACAACTTTTGATGACCAACCAAATCAACACTGTGGCATCATTCTGTTTCCACATCCTGTAACTCCTCAAAAAGATATTCAAGTTGCTCCCATTTGACACCTGGAAAACTGTCACCCAGGTCCTGATAACCAGCAAACTAGACTACAAAAACGCTCTCTACGTGGGCATCCCCGCTCACCGCCCCAAATGTCTCCAGGTCATCCAGAACAAAGCAGCCAGACTTACACTCCAACTCCCCTTACCCCCAACTCATATCACAATCCCCCCTTCCTCCCCCCCTCCCCCTCCCCCAGCATCACATCGCAAACCACCTGAAAAAATTCCACTGGCTTCACAAGGCACCACACAATCTTGGCCCAACCTACCTTAACAGCTGCATCAGCTTCTGCACGCCGTCCAGACCAGCCCAATCAGCCAGGCTCCGGCTAACTCACACCCCCTGCATCTGCAGAACTAGAGCCAGAGGTCTAGCTTTCTCCAACCTAGTTTCTAAAGCCTGGAGCGACCTTGCCCTGCACATCAGAGCCGCTAGCTCTGTCCTTGAGTTTCGCCACAAACTTAAAACCTAACTCTTTAACTACATCCCAGCCAGGAACCGGCAGGTCCACTGGCACCATGAAACCCCTCTGGATGATATGCGTACCTTTAAATACACTTAAGATAACAATGATGCAAAAACACACTGATCAACTGACCAGTGTATAAGGACAATGCCCAGCAGTAGAAAAGTACGACCCATCAAGGCTCGTGGTATTTGTCAGTAACAGAGCCCTACAGTTAGTTGATAAAATGGTAAATACTCTTTCATCAGTACTATCTTCAGATAAATACAGGAATGTCACAAGTGGTACTGTTAGAAATGGGATCTCTAGTTGGCAAGGGCTTGCACCTTCGTCCAAGTAGGGACCCTTCTTCCTAGTCAGGGTAAGGGTGTTACACTCGTGAAGTAACCCCTGCTCACCCTCGTTGTAGCTTGGCACGAGCAGTCAGGCTTAATTCAGAGGCAGTGTGTAAAGTATTTGCACATAACCAACAGTAATACAGTGTAAGCACTACAAACGGACACCACACCAGTTTAGAAAAATAACCAATTTTTATATACTCAAGACAAGACCAATTACGACAAAAATCCACACTACTATACTTTAAAAACGAATGCTTGATAAGGTAACTTCTTCTTTGCAGGAATAGTTCAAAAACAAAGTTCGTACGAGTCGGTAGCTCCGTCCGAGTCTACCGCGATGCTGAAAACCACAGAGTCTAACAGTTCCAGCCGACTGCGTCGATACGGGCCAGCAGAGTCGTGAACAGACTCGGTCACAGTACCTTTCTCATTGTGGCTGGTACGGAGTGTACGAGCCGGTCGGCGTTCATCGCGGTTGCGGTGCAAGACGGAGCGATGCAAGGTGCGCTGTCCCTCGATGCGGTGCAGGCAGCGGCTCGATGAGCGTCGTGCAGACGTAGTCGGTGAGTCCAAGGCGTGCGTTGCAGGGTGAGACGATGCTCGATGCGGTGCTGACAGGTTGCGATGCAGGCGACCAAGCCGGAGTGCGGGAGCTGGCATCGGACAGCGGTGCGAGTCGGAGCGGTGCGTCGCAGACGTGCGAGCGGTGCCCCAAATGCGATGCGGTCACGACTGTTGAGCCAGTTGCAGCGACCGCGTCGGTCGGGTCCGGCTGGTTCAGTGAAGCGATGCGATGCGAACTGCGGTGCCCACAGGTCACGGTGCAAGCAGCGGCTCGGTGTTGGCGGCGTCGGACGTCGCCCACGGTGAGACCAGGGTTGCGATGCGAAGCGGGGCGATGCGGTCTGCGGTGCAAACAGGTCACCGGTCAGGGATGGATTTGGTTGACGGAGTCGGTTGCAGTTCCCTTCCTCTGTGGCAACTGAAACAGCGTTCCAGAAGCGGTACCCAGAGGCTTGTGAAGTCTTTGTAGTCCCTGAGACTTCTTAACAGGAGGCCAGCTCGGTTCCAGGCCCTTGGAGATACTCAGCACAAGTTTGTAGAAAGTTCCTTCCTTTCACTGCCCAAGGCAGAAGCAGCAGCTGCAGGCCAACCCAACAAAGCAACAACACAGCAAAGGGGCAGTACTCCTCCTGGCAGCTCTTCCAGCTCTTCGTCTTGGCAGGTTCCTTGATTCCAGCGAGATCTAAATTCATGGGGTCAGGGCCCCAATATTTATATCCCAAATTCCTTTGTTCTCTGAAGGCAGAGAGGCCTTTGCCTAGTCCAAACCAGTTCTGGAGCACTTTGTTGACAAGTCTCCGTCCCTTCTTTCAGAGAGTAGGCCAGGGACATCAGACGCACCACAGGAGGTGGAGCCGCATTGTGGAGGAAAGGCACTGTCCTATTCAGGGCCCAGGTGCAACTCCTCCCACCCATCTACATGTAGATCTTGCTATTCAGCCCTGTGCTGACTCACCCTGTCTCCTGGCATCCCCCAGCCCCTGTCACTCACACTCCAGACAAGGAATACACAACCTCGCAGAGGCAGGCTTGGATGGTTAGACAAGAAAATACCCACTTTCTAAAAGTGGTATTTTCAAACACAGAATGTTAAAACCAACTTCACTAAAAGATGCATTTTATCATTCTGAGTCCAGGCATACTAAACTCGAATTTCTACCATGTTCCCGGGGTCAGGTAGGATTATAAGCTGTAATAATCAAAACTGCCCGTTCTGGCCTAGGGGAACAGGTAGCCTTGCAATAGTGAAAACGAACTAGGCTGTAATTCACTATCCGGACATGCTACACACACCAGGGCATGTCCTACCTTTCGCATACAACGCACCCTGCCCACAGGGGTACCTTGGGCCTACCTTAGGGGTGACTTACATGTAGAAAAGGGAAGGTTTAGGGACTTGCAAGTGTGTGCACTTGCCAAGTCGACATGGCAGCCCCAGGCTGCGCACAGGCTCTGCGATGGCAGGCCCGAGTTACGCTTTACGGGCTGTTTGCGTGGGTGGCACAATCCAGTGCTGCAGCCCACCAACAGCATTTGGTCTATAGGCCCTGGCACTCGCAGTGCACTTTACAAGGGACTGACACATAAACCAAATAGGCCAATCATGGAAACACCAATCCATAACACATTTTATACAGGAGCACTTGCACTTTCCCACTGGACAGCAGTGAGGGAAGTGCGCAGAATCATTACACCAGCAAAAACAGAGTCAAAACCGGGAGGTCAGAAAGCAAAAGTCAGGGGAAACACGCCAAAAGATGCCAAGTCTAACACATGTCCCCTCCAGCTGAAAGTAGGGAGAACTACCCAACCCCATTGGAGTTCTCTTCACTAAGGCGGAAGAACCTGGACAGACCATCTGCGTTGGCGTGTTCTGTACCAGGACGGTGTTCCACCGTAAAGTCCATTCCCTGTAGGGAGATGGACCACCTCAGCAGTTTTGGATTCTCACCCCTCATTTGCATCAACCATCTGAGGGGCCTGTGGTCTGTCTGAACCCGGAAGTGAGTCCCAAACAGGTATGGTCTCAACTTCTTCAGCGCCCAGACCACAGCAAAGGCTTCCCTTTCTATGGCACTCCACCTCTGTTCCCTGGGAAGTAGTCTCCTGCTAAGGAAGACTACAGGCTGATCCAGGCCCTCTTCGTTCAGTTGTGAGAGCACCGCTCCCACACCATGCTCTGAAGCGTCAGTCTGCACGACGAATTCCTTGGAGAAGTCAGGTGCCTTGAGCACGGGCGCCGTGCACATGGCTGCCTTCAGGGCATCAAAAGCTTTCTGGCAGGACTCAGTCCAGATCACTTTCCTGGGCTGCCTCTTAGAGGTCAGCTCTGTTAAGGGGGCAACGATGGTGCCATAGCCCTTAACAAATCTCCTATAGTAACCGGTGAGACCTAAGAAGGCTCTCACCTCTGTCTGGGTCTTGGGGGCTCCCAAGCCAGAATGGTGTCAATCTTGGGTTGTAGGGGCGCCACCTGGCCGCTTCCTACCTGGTGTCCCAAGTACACCACAGAACCCTGCCCGATCTGGCACTTACTGGCCTTGATCGTGAGGCCTGCACCTTGCAGAGCCCTCAACACTTTCTCAAGGTGCTGTAAATGTTCTTCCCAGCTGGAACTGAACACAGCAATGTCATCCAGGTAGGCGGCACTGAAATCCTCCAGCCCAGCCAACACCTGATTGACCAACCTCTGAAAGGTGGCAGGGGCATTCTTCAACCCAAAGGGCATCACCCGGAATTGGTAATGACCTTATGGGGTTGAGAATGCTGATCTCTCCTTGGCCCCATCGGTTAAGGCAATCTGCCAGTACCCAGACGTCAAATCAAACGTGCTGAGGAACCGGGCAGCTCCCTAACCGATCAATGAGCTCATCAGCTCTGGGGATGGGGTGCGCGTCAGTCCTGGTGACGGCATTGAGCCCACGGTAGTCCACACAAAACCGGAGTTCTGGAGTGGCACCGGGCGCAGCAGCCTTTGGGACCAAGACCACTGGGCTGGCCCAAGGGCTGTGGGAGGGCTCAATCACCCCTAACGCCAACATCTTAGAGACCTCCTCCTTGATGCTGGCTCCGACCCGGTCAGTCAACCTGTAAATCTTGTGCTTCAAAGGAGGGCTGTCACCAGTGTCCACGTCATGGGTACACCAGTGAGTAACACCGGGAGTCAGAGAGAACAGTGGGGCGAACTGTCCCAACAACTGGCGACAGTCCCCCTGCTGCTCCTGAGTCAGAGTAGGGGAGAGGATCACACCCTCTACTGACCCATCATGCTCCTTGGTAGACAGGAGGTCAGGGAGAGGCTCACTCTCCTCTTCCACCCCATCATCTGTCGCCAAGAGCATACTCACTTCGGGCCTCTCGAAGTGGGGCTTGAGGCGGTTCACGTGAAGGACCCTCAAAGGGTTCCTTGGAGCCTGCAAATCCACCAGGTAGGTGACGTCACTTTTGCGCTCCTTTACCTCATATGGCCCAGTCCACTTGTCCTGCAAGGCACAAGGTGCCACTGGGGCCATGACCCACACTTTTTGCCCAGGTTGAAATTCGACCAGAGTGGCATTCTGGTCATACCATCTCTTCATTTCTTCCTGGCTTGCTTCTAGGTTCGCCTGAGCGAGTTTCCTGAAGCGGGCAGTTTGGTTTCTAAAGGCCAGCATGTAGCTAAATACATCCTGGGGAGTTTTCCTGGGAGCTGCCTCCCAGCCTTCCTTTACCAAACTCAGAGGTCCTCTGACAGGCTGCCCATACAGGAGCTCAAAGGGGCTGTACCCAAGAGACTTCTGAGGCACCTCCCTGTATGCAAAGAGTAGGCATGGCAAGAGGACGTCCCACGTACGCCTCATGGGTTCTGTTAGACCCTTGATCATGCCTTTCAAGGTCTGGTTGAATCTCTCCACCAGACCGTTTCCTTGTGGGTGGTAAGGAGTGGTGAACTTGTAGGTTACACCACACTCCTTCCACAGGGATGTCATATACTTGGATATGAAATTGGTCCCCCTATCAGAAACCACCTCTCTGGGGAATCCCACACGGGAAAAGATCCCCATTAACGCCCGGCCCACCACTGGCGCCGTCGTTGTCCTGAGAGGGATTGCCTCCGGGTACCGGGTGGCATGGTCCACCAAGACCAGGATGTACCTGTTGCCCATTGCTGTCTTGGGATCCAGTGGCCCCACAATATCCATCCCTACCCTTTCAAAGGGGGTACCAACAACAGGAAAAGGTTGGAGAGGAGCTTTGACCTTCCTCCCACTCTTACCACTTGCCTGGCAAGTTTGGCAAGACCTACAGTGTGCATCTGACTGCCTTCGCATTTGGGGCCAAAAGAAGTGGGTGACAAGCCTGTCAAAGGTCTTGTCCTGCCCCAAATGTCCTGCCAAAGGCACGTCATGAGCCAGACCCAGTAGGAAGGTCCTGAAGCGCTGGGGTACCACCAGCACACGGGCTGACCCAGGCTCAGCAACCTTAGGCTCACTGTATAGGAGACCATTCTCCCAGTAGATCAGATGTGACCCGGACTGATTACCAGCTGCCTGGTCTGCAGCCTGCCGCCGCAGACCCTCCAGAGTAGGGCACTCGTTCTGCTCCCTGCAGAACTCCTCCCTGGTGGGACCCCCTTCTTGCTGCCAATGGGTCAGCTCAGAGATGTCTCCCAGTTCGGCTACCTGCTCCCCTGTAGGCACCGGGCGTCCCCCTCGAGGTCCGCCTCCTCCCGGTCCGTGGGAATTTCGGGGGCCGGTTTCCCGCGCCCCTGCCCTTTCTCTTGGCAGGGACTTGGGCCACTGTTCCAGGCTCCAAGTCCTCTTGATCACCCTTTCTGGCTGCCATTGACTGAGTAGACACGCATGCCCACTCTGGCAACCCAAGCATCTCCAAGTGAGACCTGAGCTCAACATCCTTCCATAAGGACTGCTCCAGGTCGTTACCTAGCAGACAATCTACAGGCATGGTAGGGCTCACAACCACCCTCAAGGGACCTGAGACCCCCCCATTCAAAGGGAACCTGCGCCACCATACACTGGCGCTCAGAGTTGTCTATAGCAACTACTTGGTGGAATGCCCCTGGGACTACCTGCTTCTCAGAGACCAGGTGACACCGGACTGAGGTCACACTGGCTCCAGTATCTCTGAGAGCCTCTACCCTGTTCCCATTGATGGTCACCCAGGTGCTATATTTCTTTGTGTTAGGGGGCACCTGGTTTCCTGGGACCATCTCACTGTCCCCTAGTGAGACAAGGGTAATTTCTGCGGGATCCCCACCCTCCTGTGGGCACCCCTCCTCCCCAAGCGCTACACTAGCCAACACTTTGGACTGTCCACCGGTGGGTGGCTGTGTCCCCTTTGGGCACTTGGGGTCCCCCTTAAAGTGACCTACCTGGTCACATGCATAACACTTGCGGGGCCGGTCTCAACAGGCTTCCCTGTAGAGACCCCTTTCTTCTTATCACCGGGGGCTGGGAACCTTTACCCTGGGTATTAGTTTGGGGCCCTTTAGAGAACTCCTGTGCTTTACCCTTGTCCCCCCACCTTTCTGCTGGGGACCCTGCCCACCTTTGGCTGAGTCTCCCCCAAACGCTTTCTTGTGGACCCTGGTACTCACCCAGTGGTCCGCTTCCATAGCAAGCTTCCTGGGGTCAGTTAGCTTACTATCAACTAGGTGCTGGCGCAGATCTGCAAAACATAGACCAGACAAGTGCTCCCATGCAATCAAGTTGTAGAGCCCCTGAAAATCTGTCACATTACTGCCCTTCACCCAACCATCCAGAGACCTGCAGAACACATCCACACATTCCAACCAAGTGTTGGCATCAGACTTCTTACTGGACCTGAACTGATCCCTGTACTTTTCAGGAGTAAGACCATACTTCGTGAGAAGGGCATCCTTCATGTCAGCATAGGTGAGGTGATACCCCTTACCCAAAGCTATCAGAGCATCCCTTGCTTCTTCAGGGAAAAGTGGTCACAATCCTGCTCCCCAATTCTCCTCAGGGACCCCATTCATGTGTATGGCTGCCTCATAACCCTGAAACCACCTTTGTATGTCATCCCCCTTCTTGAACTCCTTGCCTACATTCTTGGGAATGTGCACAATCCTGTCTGCCTTTCTGGACGAATTGCTGCCACCATCTGAGCCTGACTTACTCCTAAGTTCTAGCTCCTTCAGTTCTCTCTCATGCTCTAAGAGCATCTTCCTCTCCTCCATGGCCAATCTCTTCTCCTCCCGCTCACTCTCCAGCCTGAGCTTCTGTAGCTCAAACTGCCTTGCCTCCCGCCTGTCCTCCAGCTCCTCTGGGGACAGACTGCTGCTGCCTGACCTGGCGGGTTCCCCCTACCCAAAAGCATATCCACCCTGGAAATAGGCTCCTCCACCTCCTCACTGAGATTACCAGGCTGCCCACTGGCATGTCTGGCTGCTACCCAGGCCCTCAGCGCCTTCTGTAGCTCCTCCTTCCTTGTGAGGCCTTTAATTTGGACTTTCAGGTTTTTACAAATTGCTCGTAGTTCCTTTACGGCGCAGGTTTCCAACCTATCCTCCTCAAAGATAATTTCCAGGGATGCAACGGATGATGCAGCTGTGTCAGGCATGACAAAAGTAGTGAGTTGAAAACTGGCAAGATGAAAAATAGGCCAAAAGAAAAAGAACCAGTATGTGGTACGTAATGGTCTGCGATATGGTAGTAGTGCACACCAATCACTGTAAGTCAAGTGCAAACACAAGTCCTATCCCACCGCTGCCACCAATGTTAGAAATGGGATCTCTAGTTGGCAAGGGCTTGCACCTTCGTCCAAGTAGGGACCTTTCTTCCTAGTCAGGGTAAGGGTGTTACACTCGTGAAGTAACCCCTGCTCACCCTCGTGGTAGCTTGGCACGAGCAGTCAGGCTTAATTCAGAGGCAGTGTGTAAACCATTTGCACATAACCAACAGTAATACAGTGTAAGCACTACAAACGGACACCACACCAGTTTAGAAAAATAACCAATTTTTATATACTCAAGACAAGACCAATTACGACAAAAATCCACACTACTATACTTTAAAAACGAATGCTTGATAAGGTAACTTCTTCTTTGCAGGAATAGTTCAAAAACAAAGTTTGTATGAGTCGGTAGCTCCGTCCGAGTCTACCGCGATGCTGAAAACCACAGAGTCTAACAGTTCCAGCCGACCGCGTCGATACGGGCCAGCAGAGTCGTGAACAGACTCGGTCACAGTACCTTTCTCGTTGTGGCTGGTACGGAGTGTACGAGCCGGTCGGCGTTCGTCGCGGTTGCGGTGCAAGACGGAGCGATGCAAGGTGCGGTGTCCCTCGATGCGGTGCAGGCAGCGGCTCGATGAGCGTCGTGCAGACGGAGTCGGTGAGTCCAAGGCGTGCGATGCGGTGCTGACAGGTTGCGATGCAGGCGACCAAGCCGGAGTGCGGGAGCTGGCGTCGGACAGCGGTGCGAGTCGGAGCGGTGCGTCACAGACGTGCGAGCGGTGCCCCAAATGCGATGCGGTCACGACTGTTGAGCCAGTTGCAGCGACCGCGTCGGTCGGGTCCGGCTGATTCAGTGAAGCGATGCGATGCGAACTGCGGTGCCCACAGGTCACGGTGCAAGCAGCGGCTCGGTGTTGGCGGCGTCGGACGTCGCCCACGGTGAGACCAGGGTTGCGATGCGAAGCGGGGCGATGCGGTCTGCGGTGCAAACAGGTCACCGGTCAGGGATGGATTCGGTTGACGGAGTCGGTTGCAGTTCCCTTCCTCTGTGGCAACTGAAACAGCGTTCCAGAAGCGGTACCCAGAGGCTTGTGAAGTCTTTGTAGTCCCTGAGACTTCTTAACAGGAGGCCAGCTCGGTTCCAGGCCCTTGGAGATTCTCAGCACAAGTTTGTAGAAAGTTCCTTCCTTTCACTGCCCAAGGCAGAAGCAGCAGCTGCAGGCCAACCCAACAAAGCAACAACACAGCAAAGGGGCAGTACTCCTCCTGGCAGCTCTTCCAGCTCTTCGTCTTGGCAGGTTCCTTGATTCCAGCGAGATCTAAATTCATGGGGTCAGGGCCCCAATATTTATATCCCAAATCCCTTTGTTCTCTGAAGGCAGAGAGGCCTTTGCCTAGTCCAAACCAGTTCTGGAGCACTTTGTTGACAAGTCTCCGTCCCTTCTTTCAGAGAGTAGGCCAGGGACATCAGACGCACCACAGGAGGTGGAGCCAGCATTGTGGAGGGAAGGCACTGTCCTATTCAGGGCCCAGGTGCAACTCTTCCCACCCATCTACATGTAGATCTTGCTATTCAGCCCTGTGCTGACTCACCCTGTCTCCTGGCATCCCCCAGCCCCTGTCACTCACACTCCAGACAAGGAATACACAACCTCGCAGAGGCAGGCTTGGATGGTTAGACAAGAAAATACCCACTTTCTAAAAGTGGTATTTTCAAACACAGAATGTTAAAACCAACTTCACTAAAAGATGCATTTTATCATTCTGAGTCCAGGCATACTAAACTCGAATTTCTACCATGTTCCCGGGGTCAGGTAGGATTATAAGCTGTAATAATCAAAACTGCCCGTTTTGGCCTAGGGGGAACAGGTAGCCTTGCAATAGTGAAAAACGAACTAGGCTGTAATTCACTATCCGGACATGCCACACACACCAGGGCATGTCCTACCTTTCGCATACAACGCACCCTGCCCACAGGGGTACCTTGGGCCTACCTTAGGGGTGACTTACATGTAGAAAAGGGAAGGTTTAGGGACTTGCAAGTGTGTGCACTTGCCAAGTCGACATGGCAGCCCCAGGCTGCGCACAGGCTCTGCGATGGCAGGCCCGAGTTACGCTTTACGGGCTGTTTGCGTGGGTGGCACAATACAGTGCTGCAGCCCACCAACAGCATTTGGTCTATAGGCCCTGGCACTCGCAGTGCACTTTACAAGGGACTGACACATAAACCAAATAGGCCAATCATGGAAACACCAATCCATAACACATTTTATACAGGAGCACTTGCACTTTCCCACTGGACAGCAGTGAGGGAAGTGCGCAGAATCATTACACCAGCAAAAACAGAGTCAAAACCGGGAGGTCAGAAAGCAAAAAGTCAGGGGAAACACGCCAAAAGATGCCAAGTCTAACAGGTACCCACAAGTAAGGGACTTTTTCCTTAGAGACATAGACAGTGATAGATAGATAGACAGACAGACAGACAGACAGACAGATAGATAGATAGATAGATAGATAGATAGATAGATAGATAGATAGAGCAGTAGAGAAAGATAGATGATAGATCGATGTACACAGAGATAGGGATGGATGGACAGACATAGGGAGAGCTAGAGGAAGATAGGTACAGATTGATAGGCAGACAGACAGCCGTAGCTAAACATAATTAGCTACATGAAGAAGAAGAGGTAGATTGTGCCATTTCCGAGTGTCTCTGTCTTTCCCTTTCTTACTTTGTATTTATGTGCATCTCTATCAGCTTGACTCTTCTGTCTCTCCTTGTCCTTTTGACTCTCCCCATATTTCTCTGCCTCGCCCTGTCTTTCTCCGTGTATCTCTGACTTTCTCTCTTCCTGTCTCCCTCCTTCTGCTGCTCCCTGTCACTAGCTGTTCATCTCTCCCTGTATTTCTCTGTCTCGCCCTTACTTTCTCGCTCCTTCTCAGTTTTTCTCTCTCCCGGTCTCTCTTTCACTCTCTGCCTCTACCTGTTTCTTTCTCCCCATCTCTCCCCTTGTCTCTGTCTGTCTTTCTCTGCCTCTCCTGGTCTATTTCTGTCTTTATATATTCTTATCACGTTCTTTATCACTGCCTAGCACTCTAAGTCTGTCTCTATGTCTCTCAATGTCTTTGACTTCTGTCTTGTTCATCTTTCTCTTTTTCCCTGTCTCTCTCTATCTGTGTCTCTGTTTCTCTCTCCGTGTATTTCTCTACCTCCCCCTTTCTCTAACTTTGTCTGTCTATGCCTGCCCCTGTCTTTCTTTCTCTCTCTGTCTCACTCCCCTCTCTGTTTCTATCTCTGGCTTTCTATCCCTGTCTTTCTACTTGACTTTTTTGTCTGCGTCTCCCTGTTTCACACTTCACAACCCCCTCCGTCTGTCTTTGGCTGTCTCTCTTTCTTCCACTTGTTGTTTCTCGTTCTTCCTGTCTTTCTCTCTCTCTCTCTCTCTGTATCTCTCCCTTCCTCTGCAAGAACTACAAATGCTTGCTTTATGTCTTGGTTAGAAGCGAACTGAAAAGCATCACCTCTAAAATGCTGTAAATGCCACGGGCCTTAAAACTGCAAAGCTGTGGGTGTTCTATGCTTTATTTCTGTGATACACGGAAACCGAGAAGCGTGGGGTGTGAAATGTTCTGAAGAGGCCTGTCGCTCCTAATGATGCCGGCTTTGTTGTGTATCACACGCCTTCGACCGGATCTGCGGAAGCAGGAGTGCTTTTACAGCGCCTTCCTTCTTTCTTCACATCTGCTGGGACACTAGGCACTTCTTTGTGTATTCTTTCAAGTCCATATTGCCCAAATTCCTCTCCATCTTTTTCTTTTTGATTTGTCATCTCCGTCTATGTTATACTTTCTAAGGTTCTGCTATTCCTTCGGTATATCAAATGACTATAAATAATGTAGGATGGTTTCTTTTTAATTCAGTGCATTCCTCCATTAATGTATCACATCCAAACCTGCGGAAGTTCCCATATTTTATTTTTAGTGAATTAGTGTATATAACCGATTGATACACCTACAATCGGTTATTGCACTCAATGGAGTAATCTTAGTTTGCTCCCATTTTAGTACTACCATTAGGATGCGAGTACACATTCCAAGTGCTTCATGCAATGTGGGAAAACGGCCAATAAAAAAGCAACAAGAATTGGCAATGCCAAGAGGTCTGGCTTTAAAGGAATGTTATATGGCATTGTGAGGCATTACAGGTAGATAGCATGGGAATGCATATGTATTTGTGTGGCAGCAAAGAACTGTAGGGTAGACAGCCAGGTGACAGTTGCACTAAAAATCTGTGTAGGGTAATGACTGCCTTCCTTCCATCTGTGCTTCTGCCAGCGGTGGCTTCTCCTGTTGTGCGGAAGAGCGTTGCCCCACCTGCTGTGGGCGCAGGTAAATGGAAAAACAAAATGACTTCATTACCATGTTATTTTTCCTCTGCCAGCCCGAGCTGGTTGTTAGGGCGGGGCCAGTGCTGCAATGCTGCTGCCTGGCAGCAGGTGATGAGGAGTGGTGCACAAGTTTAAAGTGTGAATGTCTTTTTGGCTGTCTGTCTTGCGATGGCCAGCCTGACATGTGAACTTTAAACCTCTTCAACCCGAGCTGTCTTAGACAACTGGGTGGAGAGCAAGGACAGGCCTCCAGTATCATTGTGAGTGCTGAGACAGCCCTCTCCATCCAATCCTGGTGCGTCTCTCATGCTGGGTAACAGCATGAGAGCAGCGTCTGGACAGGTTAGAGGAGTTGGCAGGGGCCCGCGCTGGACGACAAGAAGGACACCAGGACCGAAGGACGTGCAGCAAGGTAAGTGAATGTTTAATTTTACTTTATTCAATGTAATCTAAATCGCTGACATGCATTACATTAACATTTTAAAGTTAAACATTTTAATTTAAAACGTTAATATAATGCATGTCGGCAATTTAGTTGCTGTTTATTCAATGGCAAGGTTATTTTCCCTCAGTTGGCAAGTCACCTTTTTAACACATTTGCTTTCCCCACCACCTTTAGTTAATGACAGCCACCACTGGCTGCTGCCAGAAAAAAAACACCATAAATTATCTAGTTATCTAAGACAGTTTAATAGCATTACAATGTCATCTGTGGGCCCCTGAAAGTTCAAACTCAGGTAGCTGGATAAATAAACAAGATGATCACAGATGTGTGAAGGGCAAGCACTTTTTTTGTAGAAACACACAACTTCTGCCCAATCAAAACATGTACTCTTGGCTCCTAACATGTGGGTGGAGCCAAAGCCCTTTTCCTTGTGACCCTCACATTGTCTGGCAACAGCTGCCCTGTCAAGCCAGACCATAACAAGCATTTACAATGCAATAGGTCTCGCAACTGCGAGTTTTGGAGCTATTGGTATTGTAAATGGCAATGCCTTTTGAAAAATTAACAGGTATTGTAATTTATAATAGTAATTTTCCACCAGTACCATAACTACCACTATTATTATTACTACTATCACCACAGAGTAGTAATAATTGTAGTGGTGGTTATGGTACTTGTGGTGGTTGTAGCGGTGGTGGTATTGGTACTGGTGGTGGTGGTACTGGTGGGGTTAGTGGTGGTGGTACTGGTGGTCTACGTGGATTTTATTTCATTACTTATGCTACTGCTGGAATATTTTTAACAAAAAAATACAAAAACTAACAAACATTATCATTTGCAACGCCAATAGCTCAAACTTTTAGTAATGCCAGCCCTATTGCATTGCAAATGCTTGTTTTATGTTGCAGGCATGAGGTGCATCATCTACTTCCCAAAATACAATCTTAGATTTGTAGACACTCGTAACAGTCCTATGGTAGGAGGCAGTTGTTCAGCCAGTGTAAGGCTAATAGCTCACACAACTTTGCATTTTGATACCTGAAGTTTTAAATTACAATAAATGTAGTAGACCTCAGGCAGGAGACTTGAGTTACCAGTAACTGTGGAAAGAGCAATAACTTTAGAAACTGGTGCTTTATTTCACCTTTTCCGTGGTGTGAAGGTTACGTAACTGTTTTATCGCGTTCGAATGGGCACAATGGGGCTTATTTACAAGTCCCTTGCACTGCCGGTGCTTCACTTTTGTGTGGGAAAAAGTGACGCAGCGGCGGCGCAAGGGACTTGTAAATAAGCCCCAATGTCCTGTTTCTCTGGCTCTAAAGCAGCTTTGCTGACCTGGTTCTCTGGCTCTACAACGGCTCTGCTGACCTGGTTCTCTGGCTCTAAAGCAGCTCTGCTGACTGGTTTTCTGGCTCTACAGCGGCTCTGTTGACCTGGTTCACTGGCTCTAAAGCAGCTCTGCTGACCTGGTTCTGTGGCTCTAGAGCGGCTCTGCTAACTTGGTTGTCTGGCTCTACAGCAACTCTGCTGACCTAGTTCTCTGCCTCTAGAGCAGCTCTGCTGACCTGGTTCTCTGGCTCTACAACGGCAATGCTGACCTGGTTCTCTGGCTCTACAGCAGCTCTGCTGACCTGGTTCTATGGCTCTAAAGCAGCTCTGCTGACCTGGTTCTCTGGCTCTAGAGCAGCTCTGCTGACCTGGTTCTCTGGCTCTAAAGCAGCTCTGCTGACCTGGTTCTCTGGCTCTAAAGCAGCTCTGCTGACCTGGTTCTCTCCCTCTAAAGCAGCTCTGCTGACCTGGTTTCTCTGGCTCTACAGCAGCTCTGCTGACCTGGTTCTCTGGCTCTAGAGCAGCTCTGCTGACCTGGTTTCTCTGGCTCTACAGCAGCTCTGCTGACCTGGTTCTCTGGCTCTAGAGCAGCTCTGCTGACCTGGTTCTTAGGCTCTAGAGCAGCTCTGCTGACCTGGTTCTCTGGCTTTGAAGCAGCTCTGCTGACCTGGTTCTCTGGCTCTAGAGCAGCTCTGCTGACCTGGTTCTCTGGCTCTACAACGGTTCTGCTGACCTGGTTCTCTGGCTCTAAAGCAGCTCTACTGACCTGGTTCTATGGCACTAGAGCAGCTCTGCTGACCTGGTTCTCTGGCTCTAAAGCAGCTTTGCTGACCTGGTTCTCTGGCTCTACAGCAGCTCTGCTGACCTAGTTTCTCTGGCTCTACAGCAGCTCTGCTGACCTGGTTTCTCTGGCTCTACAGCAGCTCTGCTGACCTGGTTTCTCTGGCTCTACAGCAGCTCTGCTGACCTGGTTCTCTGCCTCTACAGCAGCTCTGCTGACCTGGTTCTCTGCCTCTGGAGCAGCTCTGCTGGCCTGGTTCTTAGGCTCTAGAGCAGCTCTGCTGACCTGGTTCTCTGGCTCTAGAGCAGCTCTGCTGACCTGGTTCTCTGGCTCTACAACGCCTCTGCTGACCTGGTTCTCTGGCTCTAAAGCAGCTCTGCTGACCTGGTTCCCTGGCTCTAGAGCAGCTCTGCTGACCTGGTTCTCTGGCTCTAAAGCAGCTCTGCTGACCTCGTTTCTCTGCCTCTAGAGCAGCTCTGCTGACCTGGTTCTCTGCTTCTAGAGCAGCTCTGCTGACCTCGTTCTTAGGCTCTAGAGCAGCTCTGCTGACCTGGTTCTCTGGCTCTAAAGCAGCTCTGCTGACCTGGTTCTCTGGCTCTAAAGCAGCTCTGCTGACCTGGTTCTCTCCTCTAAAGCAGCTCTGCTGACCTGGTTCTCTGGCTCTACAGCAGCTCTGCTGACCTGGTTCTCTGGCTCTAGAGCAGCTCTGCTGACATGGTTCTCTGGCTCTAGAGCAGCTCTGCTGACCTGGTTCTCTGGCTCTAAAGCAGCTCTGCTGACCTGGTTCTCTGGCTCTAGAGCAGCTCTGCTGACCTGGTTCTCTGGCTCTAGAGCAGCTCTGCTGACCTGGTTCTCTGGCTCTAAAGCAGCTCTGCTGACCTGGTTCTCTCCCTCTAAAGCAGTTCTGCTGACCTGGTTTCTCTGGCTCTACAGCAGCTCTGCTGACCTGGTTCTCTGGCTCTAGAGCAGCTCTGCTGACCTGGTTCTTAGGCTCTAGAGCAGCTCTGCTGACCTGGTTCTCTGGCTTTGAAGCAGCTCTGCTGGCCTGGTTCTCTGGCTCTAGAGCAGCTCTGCTGACCTGGTTCTCTGGCTCTACAACGGCTCTGCTGACCTGGTTCTCTGGCTCTAAAGCAGCTCTACTGACCTGGTTCTATGGCTCTAAAGCAGCTCTGCTGACCTGGTTCTCTGGCTCTAGAGCAGCTCTGCTGACCTGGTTCTCTGGCTCTAAAGCAGCTCTGCTGACCTGGTTCTCTGGCTCTAAAGCAGCTCTGCTGACCTGGATTCTCTGGCTCTACAGCAGCTCTGCTGACCTGGTTTCTCTGCCTCTACAGCTGCTCTGCTGACCTGGTTTCTCTGGCTCTAAAGCAGCTCTGCTGACCTAATTCTTAGGCTCTAGGGCAGCTCTGCTGGCCTGGTTCTTAGGCTCTAGAGCAGCTCTGCTGACCTCGTTCTCTGGCTCTAAAGCAGCTCTGCTGACCTAATTCTTAGGCTCTAGAGCAGCTCTGTTGACCTGGTTCTCAGGCTCTACAACGCCTCTGCTGACCTGGTTCTCTGGCTCCAAAGCAGCTCTGCTGACCTGGTTCTCTGGCTCTAAAGCAGCTCTGCTGACCTGGTTCTCTGGCTCTAAAGCAGCTCTGCTGACCTAGTTCTCTGGCTCTAAAGCAGCTCTGTTGACCTGGTTCTCTCCCCCTAAAGCAGCTCTGCTGACCTGGTTTCTCTGCCTCTAGAGCAGCTCTGCTGACCTGGTTCTCTGCCTCTACAACGCCTCTGCTGACCTGGTTCTCTAGCTCTAAAGCAGCTCTGCTGACCTGGTTCTCTGGCTCTAAAGCAGCTCTGCTGACCTGGTTACTCTGCCTCTAGAGCAGCTCTGCTGACCTGGTTCTCTGCCTCTAGAGCAGCTCTGCTGACCTAGTTCTTAGGCTCTAGAGCAGCTCTGCTGACCTGGTTCTCTGGCTCTAAAGCAGCTCTGCTGACCTGGTTCTTTGGTTCTAAAGCAGCTCTGCTGACCTGGTTCTCTCCCTCTAAAGCAGCTCTGCTGGTTCTCTCCCTCTAAAGCAGCTCTGCTGACCTGGTTCTCTGGCTCTACAGAAGCTCTGCAGACCTGGTTCTCTGGCTCTAACGCAGCTCTGCTGACCTGGTTCTCTGGCTCTAGAGCAGCTCTGCTGACCTGGTTCTCTGGCTCTAAAGCAGCTCTGCTGACCTGGTTCTCTCCCTCTAAAGCAGCTCTGCTGACCTGGTTTCTCTGCCTCTAGAGCAGCTCTGCTGACCTGGTTCTCTGCCTCTAGAGCAGCTCTGCTGACCTGGTTCTTAGGCTCTAGAGCAGCTCTGCTGACCTGGTTCTCTGGCTCTACAATGCCTCTGCTGACCTGGTTCTCTGGCTCTAAAGCAGCTCTGCTGACCTGGTTCTCTCCCTCTAAAGCAGCTCTGCTGACCTGGTTTCTCTGGCTCTACAGCAGCTCTGCTGACCTGGTTCTCTGGCTCTAGAGCAGCTCTGCTGACCTGGTTTCTCTGGCTCTACAGCAGCTCTGCTGACCTGGTTCTCTGGATCTAGAGCAGCTCTGCTGACCTGGTTCTTAGGCTCTAGAGCAGCTCTGCTGACCTGGTTCTCTGGCTTTGAAGCAGCTCTGCTGACCTGGTTCTCTGGCTCTAGAGCAGCTCTGCTGACCTGGTTCTCTGGCTCTACAACGGTTCTGCTGACCTGGTTCTCTGGCTCTAAAGCAGCTCTACTGACCTGGTTCTATGGCTCTAGAGCAGCTCTGCTGACCTGGTTCTCTGGCTCTAAAGCAGCTTTGCTGACCTGGTTCTCTGGCTCTACAGCAGCTCTGCTGACCTAGTTTCTCTGGCTCTACAGCAGCTCTGCTGACCTGGTTTCTCTGGCTCTACAGCAGCTCTGCTGACCTGGTTTCTCTGGCTCTACAGCAGCTCTGCTGACCTGGTTCTCTGCCTCTACAGCAGCTCTGCTGACCTGGTTCTCTGCCTCTGGAGCAGCTCTGCTGGCCTGGTTCTTAGGCTCTAGAGCAGCTCTGCTGACCTGGTTCTCTGGCTCTAGAGCAGCTCTGCTGACCTGGTTCTCTGGCTCTACAACGCCTCTGCTGACCTGGTTCTCTGGCTCTAAAGCAGCTCAGCTGACCTGGTTCCCTGGCTCTAGAGCAGCTCTGCTGACCTGGTTCTCTGGCTCTAAAGCAGCTCTGCTGACCTCGTTTCTCTGCCTCTAGAGCAGCTCTGCTGACCTGGTTCTCTGCTTCTAGAGCAGCTCTGCTGACCTCGTTCTTAGGCTCTAGAGCAGCTCTGCTGACCTGGTTCTCTGGCTCTAAAGCAGCTCTGCTGACCTGTTTCTCTGGCTCTAAAGCAGCTCTGCTGACCTGGTTCTCTCCCTCTAAAGCAGCTCTGCTGACCTGGTTCTCTGGCTCTACAGCAGCTCTGCTGACCTGGTTCTCTGGCTCTAGAGCAGCTCTGCTGACATGGTTCTCTGGCTCTAGAGCAGCTCTGCTGACCTGGTTCTCTGGCTCTAAAGCAGCTCTGCTGACCTGGTTCTCTGGCTCTAGAGCAGCTCTGCTCACCTGGTTCTCTGGCTCTAGAGCAGCTCTGCTGACCTGGTTCTCTGGCTCTAAAGCAGCTCTGCTGACCTGGTTCTCTCCCTCTAAAGCAGTTCTGCTGACCTGGTTTCTCTGGCTCTACAGCAGCTCTGCTGACCTGGTTCTCTGGCTCTAGAGCAGCTCTGCTGACCTGGTTCTTAGGCTCTAGAGCAGCTCTGCTGACCTGGTTCTCTGGCTTTGAAGCAGCTCTGCTGGCCTGGTTCTCTGGCTCTAGAGCAGCTCTGCTGACCTGGTTCTCTGGCTCTACAACGGCTCTGCTGACCTGGTTCTCTGGCTCTAAAGCAGCTCTACTGACCTGGTTCTATGGCTCTAAAGCAGCTCTGCTGACCTGGTTCTCTGGCTCTAGAGCAGCTCTGCTGACCTGGATTCTCTGGCTCTACAGCAGCTCTGCTGACCTGGTTTCTCTGCCTCTACAGCAGCTCTGCTGACCTGGTTCTCTGGCTCTAAAGCTGCTCTGCTGACCTGGATTCTCTGGCTCTACAGCAGCTCTGCTGACCTGGTTTCTCTGCCTCTACAGCTGCTCTGCTGACCTGGTTTCTCTGGCTCTAAAGCAGCTCTGCTGACCTAATTCTTAGGCTCTAGGGCAGCTCTGCTGGCCTGGTTCTTAGGCTCTAGAGCAGCTCTGCTGACCTCGTTCTCTGGCTCTAAAGCAGCTCTGCTGACCTAATTCTTAGGCTCTAGAGCAGCTCTGCTGACCTGGTTCTCAGGCTCTACAACGCCTCTGCTGACCTGGTTCTCTGGCTCCAAAGCAGCTCTGCTGACCTGGTTCTCTGGCTCTAAAGCAGCTCTGCTGACCTGGTTCTCTGGCTCTAAAGCAGCTCTGCTGACCTAGTTCTCTGGCTCTAAAGCAGCTCTGTTGACCTGGTTCTCTCCCCCTAAAGCAGCTCTGCTGACCTGGTTTCTCTGCCTCTAGAGCAGCTCTGCTGACCTGGTTCTCTGCCTCTACAACACCTCTGCTGACCTGGTTCTCTAGCTCTAAAGCAGCTCTGCTGACCTGGTTCTCTGGCTCTAAAGCAGCTCTGCTGACCTGGTTACTCTGCCTCTAGAGCAGCTCTGCTGACCTGGTTCTCTGCCTCTAGAGCAGCTCTGCTGACCTAGTTCTTAGGCTCTAGAGCAGCTCTGCTGACCTGGTTCTCTGGCTCTAAAGCAGCTCTGCTGACCTGGTTCTTTGGTTCTAAAGCAGCTCTGCTGACCTGGTTCTCTCCTCTAAAGCAGCTCTGCTGCTTCTCTCCCTCTAAAGCAGCTCTGCTGACCTGGTTCTCTGGCTCTACAGAAGCTCTGCTGACCTGGTTCTCTGGCTCTAACGCAGCTCTGCTGATCTGGTTCTCTGGCTCTAGAGCAGCTCTGCTGACCTGGTTCTCTGGCTCTAAAGCAGCTCTGCTGACCTGGTTCTCTCCCTCTAAAGCAGCTCTGCTGACCTGGTTTCTCTGCCTCTAGAGCAGCTCTGCTGACCTGGTTCTCTGCCTCTAGAGCAGCTCTGCTGACCTGGTTCTTAGGCTCTAGAGCAGCTCTGCTGACCTGGTTCTCTGGCTCTACAATGCCTCTGCTGACCTGGTTCTCTGGCTCTAAAGCAGCTCTGCTGACCTGGTTCTCTGGCTCTAAAGCAGCTCTACTGACCTGGTTCTCTGGCTCTAGAGCAGCTCTGCTGACCTGGTTCACTGGCTCTAAAGCAGCTCTGCTGACCTGGTTCTCTGGCTCTAAAGCAGCTCTGCTGACCTGGTTCTCTGCCTCTAGAGCAGCTCTGCTGACCTGGTTCTTAGGCTCTAGAGCAGCTCGGCTGACCTGGTTCTCTGGCTCTAAAGCAGCTCTGCTGACATGGTTCTCTGGCTCTAAAGCAGCTCTGCTGACTTGGTTCTCTCCCTCTAAAGCAGCTCTGCTGACCTGGTTCTCTGCCTCTAGAGCAGTTCTGCTGACCTGGTTCTCTGACTCTAGAGCAGCTCTGCTGACCTGGTTCTCTGACTCTAGAGCAGCTCTGCTGACCTGGTTCTCTGGCTCCAAAGCAGCTCTGCTGACCTGGTTCTCTGGCTCCAAAGCAGCTCTGCTGACCTGGTTCTCTCCCTCTAAAGCAGCTCTGCTGACCTGGTTTCTCTGGCTCTACAGCAGCTCTGCTGACCTGGTTCTCTGGCTCTAGAGCAGCTCTGCTGACCTGGTTCTTAGGCTCTAGAGCAGCTCTGCTGACCTGGTTCTCTGGCTTTGAAGCAGCTCTACTGACCTAGTTCTATGGCTCTAAAGCAGCTCTGCTGACCTGGTTCCTGGTTCTCTGGCTCTAAAGCAGCTCTGCTGACCTGGTTTCTCTGGCTCTACAGCAGCTCTGCTGACCTGGTTTCTCTGGCTCTACAGCAGCTCTGCTGACCTGGTTCTCTGCCTCTAGAGCAGCTCTGCTGGCCTGGTTCTTAGGCTCTAGAGCAGCTCTGCTGACCTGGTTCTCTGGCTCTAAAGCAGCTCTGATGACCTGGTTCTTAGGCTCTAGAGCAGCTCTGCTGACCTGGTTCTCTGGCTCTAGAGCAGCTCTGCTGACCTGGTTCTCTGGCTCTAGAGCAGCTCTGCTGACCTGGTTCTCTGGCTCTAAAGCAGCTCTGCTGACCTGGTTCTCTGGCTCTAAAGCAGCTCTGCTGACCTGGTTCTCTGGCTCTAAAGCAGCTCTGCTGACCTGGTTCTCTCCCTCTAAAGCAGCTCTGCTGACCTGGTTCTCTGGCTCAAAAGCAGCTCTGCTGACCTGGTTCTCTGGCTCTACAATGCCTCTGCTGACCTGGTTCTCTGGCTCTAAAGCAGCTCTGCTGACCTGGTTCTCTGGCTCTAAAGCAGCTCTACTGACCTGGTTCTCTGGCTCTAGAGCAGCTCTGCTGACCTGGTTCACTGGCTCTAAAGCAGCTCTGCTGACCTGGTTCTCTGGCTCTAAAGCAGCTCTGCTGACCTGGTTCTCTGCCTCTAGAGCAGCTCTGCTGACCTGGTTCTTAGGCTCTAGAGCAGCTCTGCTGACCTGGTTCTCTGGCTCTAAAGCAGCTCTGCTGACATGGTTCTCTGGCTCTAAAGCAGCTCTGCTGACCTGGTTCTCTCCCTCTAAAGCAGCTCTGCTGACCTGGTTCTCTGGCTCTAGAGCAGCTCTGCTGACCTGGTTCTCTGGCTCTAGAGCAGCTCTGCTGACCTGGTTCTCTGGCTCTAAAGCAGCTCTGCTGACATGGTTCTCTGGCTCCAAAGCAGCTCTGCTGACCTGGTTCTCTCCCTCTAAAGCAGCTCTGCTGACCTGGTTTCTCTGGCTCTACAGCAGCTCTGCTGACCTGGTTCTCTGGCTCTAGAGCAGCTCTGCTGACCTGGTTCTTAGGCTCTAGAGCAGCTCTGCTGACCTGGTTCTCTGGCTTTGAAGCAGCTCTACTGACCTAGTTCTATGGCTCTAAAGCAGCTCTGCTGACCTGGTTCCTGGTTCTCTGGCTCTAAAGCAGCTCTGCTGACCTGGTTTCTCTGGCTCTACAGCAGCTCTGCTGACCTGGTTTCTCTGGCTCTACAGCAGCTCTGCTGACCTGGTTCTCTGCCTCTAGAGCAGCTCTGCTGGCCTGGTTCTTAGGCTCTAGAGCAGCTCTGCTGACCTGGTTCTCTGGCTCTAAAGCAGCTCTGATGACCTGGTTCTAAGGCTCTAGAGCAGCTCTGCTGACCTGGTTCTCTGGCTCTAGAGCAGCTCTGCTGACCTGGTTCTCTGGCTCTAGAGCAGCTCTGCTGACCTGGTTCTCTGGCTCTAAAGCAGCTCTGCTGACCTGGTTCTCTGGCTCTAAAGCAGCTCTGCTGACCTGGTTCTCTGGCTCTAAAGCAGCTCTGCTGACCTGGTTCTCTCCCTCTAAAGCAGCTCTGCTGACCTGGTTCTCTCCCTCTAAAGCAGCTCTGCTGACCTGGTTCTCTGGCTCAAAAGCAGCTCTGCTGACCTGGTTCTCTGGCTCTAAAGCAGCTCTGCTGACCTGGTTTCTCTGCCTCTAGAGCAGCTCTGCTGACCTGGTTTCTCTGCCTCTAGAGCAGCTCTGCTGACCTGGTTCTCTGCCTCTAGAGCAGCTCTGCTGACCTGGTTCTTAGGCTCTAGAGCAGCTCTGCTGACCTGGTTCTCTGGCTCTACAACGCCTCTGCTGACCTGGTTCTCTGGCTCTAAAGCAGCTCTGCTGACCTGGTTCTCTGGCTCTAAAGCAGCTCTGCTGACCTGGTTTCTCTGCCTCTAGAGCAGCTCTGCTGACCTGGTTCTCTTGCTTTAAAGCAGCTCTGCTGACCTGGTTCTCTGGCTCTAAAGCAGCTCTGCTGACCTGGTTCTCTCCCTCTAAAGCAGCTCTGCTGACCTGGTTCTCTGGCTCTAGAGCACCTCTGCTGACCTGGTTCTATGGCTCTAAAGCAGCTCTGCTGACCTGGTTCTCTGGCTCTAGAGCAGCTCTGCTGACCTGGTTCTCAGGCTCTAGAGCAGCTCTGCTGACCTGGTTCTCTGGCTCTAAAGCAGCTCTGCTGACCTGGTTCTCTCCCTCTAAAGCAGCTCTGCTGACCTGTTCTCTCTGGCTCTACAGCAGCTCTGCTGACCTGGTTCTTAGGCTCTAGAGAAGCTCTGCTGACCTGGTTCTCTGGCTTTGAAGCAGCTCTGCTGACCTGGTTCTCCGGCTCTAGAGCAGCTCTGCTGACCTGGTTCTCTGGCTCTACAACGGCTCTGCTGACCTGGTTCTCTGGCTCTAAAGCAGCTCTACTGACCTGGTTCTATGGCTCTAAAGCAGCTCTGCTGACCTGGTTCTCTGGCTCTAGAGCAGCTCTGCTGACCTGGTTCTCTGGCTCTAAAGCAGCTCTGCTGACCTGGTTCTCTGGTTCTAAAGCAGCTCTGCTGACCTGGTTTCTCTGGCTCTACAGCAGCTCTGCTGACCTGGTTTCTCTGGCTCTACAGCAGCTCAGCTGACCTTGTTCTCTGCCTCTAGAGCAGCTCTGCTGGCCTGGTTCTTAGGCTCTAGAGCAGCTCTGCTGACCTGGTTCTCTGGCTCTAGAGCAGCTCTGCTGACCTGGTTCTCTGGCTCTAAAGCAGCTCTGTTGACCTGGTTCTCTGGCTCTAAAGCAGCTCTGCTGACCTGGTTCTCTGGCTCTAAAGCAGCTCTGCTGACCTGGTTTCTCTGGCTCTACAGCAGCTCTGCTGACCTGCTTTCTCTGGCTCTACAGCTGCTCTGCTGACCTGGTTTCTCTGGCTCTACAGCAGCTCTGCTGACCTGGTTCTCTGCCTCTAGAGCAGCTCTGCTGGCCTGGTTCTTAGGCTCTAGAGCAGCTCTGCTGACCTGGTTCTCTGGCTCTAAAGCAGCTCTGCTGACCTGGTTCTCTCCCTCTAAAGCAGCTCTGCTGACATGGTTTCTCTGCCTCTAGAGCAGCTCTGCTGACCTGGTTCTCTGCCTCTAGAGCAGCTCTGCTGACCTGGTTCTTAGGCTCTAGAGCAGCTCTGCTGACCTGGTTCTCTGGCTCTACAACACCTCTGCTGACCTGGTTCTCTGGCTCTAAAGCAGCTCTGCTGACCTGGTTCTCTGGCTCTAAAGCAGCTCTGCTGACCTGGTTCTCTGGCTCTAGAGCAGCTCTGCTGACCTGGTTCTCTGGCTCTAAAGCAGCTCTGCTGACCTGGTTCTCTGGCTCTAAAGCAGCTCTGCTGACCTGGTTCTCTCCCTCTAAAGCAGCTCTGCTGACCTGGTTTCTCTGCCTCTAGAGCAGCTCTGCTGACCTGGTTCTCTGCCTCTAGAGAAGTCTGCTGACCTGGTTCTTAGGCTCTAGAGCAGCTCTGCTGACCTGGTTCTCTCCCTCTAAAGCAGCTCTGCTGACCTAGTTCTCTCCCTCTAAAGCAGCTCTGCTGACCTGGTTCTCTCCCTCTAAAGCAGCTCTGCTGACCTGGTTCTCTCCCTCTAAAGCAGCTCTGCTGACCTGGTTCTCTGCCTCTATAGCAGCTCTGCTGACCTGGTTCTTAGGCTCTAGAGCAGCTCTGCTGACCTGGTTCTCTGGCTCTAAAGCAGCTCTGCTGACCTGGTTCTCTCCCTCTAAAGCAGCTCTGCTGACCTGGTTCTCTCCCTCTAAAGCAGCTCTGCTGATCTGGTTCTCTGGCTCAAAAGCAGCTTTGCTGACCTGGTTCTCTGGCTCTAAAGCAGCTCTGCTGACCTGGTTTCTCTGCCTCTAGAGCAGCTCTGCTGACCTGGTTTCTCTGCCTCTAGAGCAGCTCTGCTGACCTGGTTCTCTGCCTCTAGAGCAGCTCTGCTGACCTGGTTCTTAGGCTCTAGAGCAGCTCTGCTGACCTGGTTCTCTGGCTCTACAACGCCTCTGCTGACCTGGTTCTCTGGCTCTAAAGCAGCTCTGCTGACCTGGTTCTCTGGCTCTAAAGCAGCTCTGCTGACCTGGTTTCTCTGCCTCTAGAGCAGCTCTGCTGACCTGGTTCTCTGCTTCTAGAGCAGCTCTGCTGACTTGGTTCTCTGGCTCTAAAGCAGCTCTGCTGACCGGGTTCTCTGGCTCTAAAGCAGCTCTGCTGACCTGGTTCTCTCCCTCTAAAGCAGCTCTGCTGACCTGGTTCTCTGGCTCTAGAGCACCTCTGCTGACCTGGTTCTCTGGCTCTAAAGCAGCTCTGCTGACCTAGTTCTCTGGCTCTAAAGCAGCTCTGTTGACCTGGTTCTCTCCCCTAAAGCAGCTCTGCTGACCTGGTTTCTCTGCCTCTAGAGCAGCTCTGCTGACCTGGTTCTCTGCCTCTACAACGCCTCTGCTGACCTGGTTCTCTAGCTCTAAAGCAGCTCTGCTGACCTGGTTCTCTGGCTCTAAAGCAGCTCTGCTGACCTGGTTACTCTGCCTCTAGAGCAGCTCTGCTGACCTGGTTCTCTGCCTCTAGAGCAGCTCTGCTGACCTAGTTCTTAGGCTCTAGAGCAGCTCTGCTGACCTGGTTCTCTGGCTCTAAAGCAGCTCTGCTGACCTGGTTCTTTGGTTCTAAAGCAGCTCTGCTGACCTGGTTCTCTCCCTCTAAAGCAGCTCTGCTGGTTCTCTCCCTCTAAAGCAGCTCTGCTGACCTGGTTCTCTGGCTCTACAGAAGCTCTGCTGACCTGGTTCTCTGGCTCTAACGCAGCTCTGCTGACCTGGTTCTCTGGCTCTAGAGCAGCTCTGCTGACCTGGTTCTCTGGCTCTAAAGCAGCTCTGCTGACCTGGTTCTCTCCCTCTAAAGCAGCTCTGCTGACCTGGTTTCTCTGCCTCTAGAGCAGCTCTGCTGACCTGGTTCTCTGCCTCTAGAGCAGCTCTGCTGACCTGGTTCTTAGGCTCTAGAGCAGCTCTGCTGACCTGGTTCTCTGGCTCTACAATGCCTCTGCTGACCTGGTTCTCTGGCTCTAAAGCAGCTCTACTGACCTGGTTCTCTGGCTCTAGAGCAGCTCTGCTGACCTGGTTCTCTGGCTCTAAAGCAGCTCTGCTGACCTGGTTCTCTGGCTCTAAAGCAGCTCTGCTGACCTGGTTCTCTCCCTCTAAAGCAGCTCTGCTGACCTGGTTCTCTGGCTCTACAGCAGCTCTGATGACCAGGTTCTCTGGCTCTACAGCAGCTCTGCTGACCTGGTTCTCTGGCTCTAGAGCAGCTCTGCTGACCTGGTTCTCTGGCTCTAAAGCAGCTCTGCTGACCTGGTTCTCTGGCTCTAGAGCAGCTCTGCTGACCTGGTTCTCTGGCTCTAGAGCAGCTCTGCTGACCTGGTTCTCTGGCTCTAGAGCAGCTCTGCTGACCTGGTTCTCTGGCTCTAGAGCAGCTCTGCTGACCTGGTTCTCTGGCTCTAGAGCAGCTCTGCTGACCTGGTTCTCTGGCTCTAAAGCAGCTCTGCTGACCTGGTTCTCTGGCTCCAAAGCAGCTCTGCTGACCTGGTTCTCTGCTTCTAGAGCAGCTCTGCTGACCTGGTTCTCTCCCTCTAAAGCAGCTCTGCTGACCTGGTTTCTCTGGCTCTAGAGCAGCTCTGCTGACCTGGTTCTCTGGCTCTAAAGCAGCTCTGCTGACCTGGTTCTCTGGCTCTAAAGCAGCTCTACTGACCTGGTTCTCTGGCTCTAGAGCAGCTCTGCTGACCTGGTTCTCTGGCTCTAAAGCAGCTCTGTTGACCTGGTTCTCAGGCTCTAGAGCAGCTCTGCTGACCTGGTTCTCTGGCTCTAGAGCAGCTCTGCTGACCTGGTTCTCTGGCTCTAAAGCAGCTCTGCTGACCTGGTTCTCTCCCTCTAAAGCAGCTCTGCTGACCTGGTTTCTCTGGCTCTACAGCAGCTCTGCTGACCTGGTTCTTAGGCTCTAGAGCAGCTCTGCTGACCTGGTTCTCTGGCTTTGAAGCAGCTCTGCTGACCTGGTTCTCCGGCTCTAGAGCAGCTCTGCTGACCTGGTTCTCTGGCTCTACAACGGCTCTGCTGACCTGGTTCTCTGGCTCTAAAGCAGCTCTACTGACCTGGTTCTATGGCTCTAAAGCAGCTCTGCTGACCTGGTTCTCTGGCTCTAGAGCAGCTCTGCTGACCTGGTTCTCTGGCTCTAAAGCAGCTCTGCTGACCTGGTTTCTCTGGCTCTACAGCAGCTCTGCTGACCTGGTTTCTCTGGCTCTACAGCAGCTCAGCTGACCTTGTTCTCTGCCTCTAGAGCAGCTCTGCTGGCCTGGTTCTTAGGCTCTAGAGCAGCTCTGCTGACCTGGTTCTCTGGCTCTAGAGCAGCTCTGCTGACCTGGTTCTCTGGCTCTACAACGCCTCTGCTGACCTGGTTCTCTGGCTCTAAAGCAGCTCTGTTGACCTGGTTCTCTGGCTCTAAAGCAGCTCTGCTGACCTGGTTCTCTGGCTCTACAACGCCTCTGCTGACCTGGTTCTCTGGCTCTAAAGCAGCTCTGCTGACCTGGTTCTCTGGCTCTAAAGCAGCTCTGCTGACCTGGTTTCTCTGCCTCTAGAGCAGCTCTGCTGACCTGGTTCTCTGCTTCTAGAGCAGCTCTGCTGACCTGGTTCTCTGGCTCTAAAGCAGCTCTGCTGACCGGGTTCTCTGGCTCTAAAGCAGCTCTGCTGACCTGGTTCTCTCCCTCTAAAGCAGCTCTGCTGACCTGGTTCTCTGGCTCTAGAGCACCTCTGCTGACCTGGTTCTCTGGCTCTAGAGCAGCTCTGCTGACCTGGTTCTCTGGCTCTAGAGCAGCTCTGCTGACCTGGTTCTCAGGCTCTAGAGCAGCTCTGCTGACCTGGTTCTCTGGCTCTAGAGCAGCTCTGCTGACCTGGTTCTCTGGCTCTAAAGCAGCTCTGCTGACCTGGTTCTCTCCCTCTAAAGCAGCTCTGCTGACCTGGTTTCTCTGGCTCTACAGCAGCTCTGCTGACCTGGTTCTTAGGCTCTAGAGCAGCTCTGCTGACCTGGTTCTCTGGCTTTGAAGCAGCTCTGCTGACCTGGTTCTCCGGCTCTAGAGCAGCTCTGCTGACCTGGTTCTCTGGCTCTACAACGGCTCTGCTGACCTGGTTCTCTGGCTCTAAAGCAGCTCTACTGACCTGGTTCTATGGCTCTAAAGCAGCTCTGCTGACCTGGTTCTCTGGCTCTAGAGCAGCTCTGCTGACCTGGTTCTCTGGCTCTAAAGCAGCTCTGCTGACCTGGTTTCTCTGGCTCTACAGCAGCTCTGCTGACCTGGTTTCTCTGGCTCTACAGCAGCTCAGCTGACCTTGTTCTCTGCCTCTAGAGCAGCTCTGCTGGCCTGGTTCTTAGGCTCTAGAGCAGCTCTGCTGACCTGGTTCTCTGGCTCTAGAGCAGCTCTGCTGACCTGGTTCTCTGGCTCTACAACGCCTCTGCTGACCTGGTTCTCTGGCTCTAAAGCAGCTCTGTTGACCTGGTTCTCTGGCTCTAAAGCAGCTCTGCTGACCTGGTTCTCTGGCTCTAAAGCAGCTCTGCTGACCTGGTTCTCTGGCTCTAAAGCAGCTCTGCTGACCTGGTTTCTCTGGCTCTACAGCAGCTCTGCTGACCTGGTTTCTCTGGCTCTACAGCTGCTCTGCTGACCTGGTTTCTCTGGCTCTACAGCAGCTCTGCTGACCTGGTTCTCTGCCTCTAGAGCAGCTCTGCTAGCCTGGTTCTTAGGCTCTAGAGCAGCTCTGCTGACCTGGTTCTCTGGCTCTAAAGCAGCTCTGCTGACCTGGTTCTCTGGCTCTAAAGCAGCTCTGCTGACCTGGTTCTCTCCCTCTAAAGCAGCTCTGCTGACATGGTTTCTCTGCCTCTAGAGCAGCTCTGCTGACCTGGTTCTTGGGCTCTAGAGCAGCTCTGCTGACCTGGTTCTCTGGCTCTACAACACCTCTGCTGACCTGGTTCTCTGGCTCTAAAGCAGCTCTGCTGACCTGGTTCTCTGGCTCTAAAGCAGCTCTGCTGACCTGGTTCTCTGGCTCTAGAGCAGCTCTGCTGACCTGGTTCTCTGGCTCTAAAGCAGCTCTGCTGACCTGGTTCTCTCCCTCTAAAGCAGCTCTGCTGACCTGGTTCTCTGGCTCTACAGCAGCTCTGCTGACCTGGTTCTCTGGCTCTAGAGCAGCTCTGCTGACCTGGTTCTCTGGTTCTAAAGCAGCTCTGCAGACCTGGTTCTATGGCTCTAAAGCAGCTCTGTTGACCTGGTTCTCTGGCTCTTGAGCAGCTCTGCTGACCTGGTTCTCTGGCTCTAGAGCAGCTCTGCTGACCTGGTTCTCTGGCTCTAAAGCAGCTCTGCTGACCTGGTTCTCTGGCTCTCAAGCAGCTCTGCTGACCTGGTTCTCTGGCTCTAAAGCAGCTCTGCTGACCTGGTTTCTCTGGCTCTAGAGCAGCTCTGCTGACCTGGTTCTCTGGCTCTAAAGCAGCGCTGCTGACCTGGTTCTCTCCCTCTAAAGCAGCTCTGCTGACCTGGTTTCTCTGGCTCTACAGCAGCTCTGCTGACCTGGTTCTCTGGCTCTAGAGCAGCTCTGCTGACCTGGTTCTTAGGCTCTAGAGCAGCTCTGCTGACCTGGTTCTCTGGCTCTACAACGGCTCTGCTGACCTGGTTCTCTGGCTCTAAAGCAGCTCTGTTGACCTGATTCTATGGCTCTAAAGCAGCTCTGCTGACCTGGTTCTCTGGCTCTAAAGCAGCTCTGCTGACCTGGTTCTCTCCCTCTAACGCAGCTCTGCTGACCTGGTTTCTCTGGCTCTACAGTAGCTCTGAGGACCTGGTTCTCTGCCTCTACTGCAGCTCTGCTGACCTGGTTCTCTGGCTCTAAAGCAGCTCTGGTGACCTGGTTCTCTGGCTCCTGGTTCTCTGGCTCTAAAGTAGCTCTGCTGACCTGGTTTCTCTGGCTCTACAGCAGCTCTGCTGACCTGGTTCTCTGGCTCTAGAGCAGCTCTGCTGACCTGGTTCTTAGGCTCTAGAGCAGCTCTGCTGACCTGGTTCTTAGGCTCTAGAGCAGCTCTGCTGACCTGGTTCTCTGGCTCTACAGCGGCTCTGCTGACCTGGTTCTCTGGCTCTACAACGGCTCTGCTGACCTGGTTCTCTGGCTCTAAAGCAGCTCTGCTGACCTGTTTCTATGGCTCTAAAGCAGCTCTGCTGACCTGGTTCTCTGGCTCTAGAGCAGCTCTGCTGACCTGGTTCTCTGGCTCTAAAGCAGCTCTGCTGACCTGGTTCTCTCCCTCTAACGCAGCTCTGCTGACCTGGTTTCTCTTGCTCTACAGTAGCTCTGAGGACCTGGTTCTCTGCCTCTACAGCAACTCTGCTGACCTCGTTTCTCTGCCTCTAGAGCAGCTCTGCTGACCTGGTTCTCTGCTTCTAGAGCAGCTCTGCTGACCTCGTTCTTAGGCTCTAGAGCAGCTCTGCTGACCTGGTTCTCTGGCTCTAAAGCAGCTCTGCTGACCTGGTTCTCTGGCTCTAAAGCAGCTCTGCTGACCTGGTTCTCTCCCTCTAAAGCAGCTCTGCTGACCTGGTTCTCTGGCTCTACAGCAGCTCTGCTGACCTGGTTCTCTGGCTCTAGAGCAGCTCTGCTGACATGGTTCTCTGGCTCTAGAGCAGCTCTGCTGACCTGGTTCTCTGGCTCTAAAGCAGCTCTGCTGACCTGGTTCTATGGCTCTAAAGCAGCTCTGCTGACCTGGTTCTCTGGCTCTAGAGCAGCTCTGCTGACCTGGTTCTCTGGCTCTACAGCAGCTCTGCTGACCTGGTTCTCTGGCTCTAGAGCAGCTCTGCTGACCTGGTTCTTAGGCTCTAGAGCAGCTCTGCTGACCTGGTTCTCTGGCTTTGAAGCAGCTCTGCTGGCCTGGTTCTCTGGCTCTAGAGCAGCTCTGCTGACCTGGTTCTCTGGCTCTACAACGGCTCTGCTGACCTGGTTCTCTGGCTTTGAAGCAGCTCTGCTGGCCTGGTTCTCTGGCTCTAGAGCAGCTCTGCTGACCTGGTTCTTAGGCTCTAGAGCAGCTCTGCTGACCTGGTTCTCTGGCTTTGAAGCAGCTCTGCTGGCCTGGTTCTCTGGCTCTAGAGCAGCTCTGCTGACCTGGTTCTCTGGCTCTACAACGGCTCTGCTGACCTGGTTCTCTGGCTCTAAAGCAGCTCTACTGACCTGGTTCTATGGCTCTAAAGCAGCTCTGCTGACCTGGTTCTCTGGCTCTAGAGCAGCTCTGCTGACCTGGTTCTCTGGCTCTAAAGCAGCTCTGCTGACCTGGTTCTCTGGCTCTAAAGCAGCTCTGCTGACCTGGATTCTCTGGCTCTACAGCAGCTCTGCTGACCTGGTTTCTCTGGCTCTACAGCTGCTCTGCTGACCTGGTTTCTCTGGCTCTAAAGCAGCTCTGCTGACCTAATTCTTAGGCTCTAGGGCAGCTCTGCTGGCCTGGTTCTTAGGCTCTAGAGCAGCTCTGCTGACCTCGTTCTCTGGCTCTAAAGCAGCTCTGCTGACCTAATTCTTAGGCTCTAGAGCAGCTCTGCTGACCTGGTTCTCAGGCTCTACAACGCCTCTGCTGACCTGGTTCTCTGGCTCCAAAGCAGCTCTGCTGACCTGGTTCTCTGGCTCTAAAGCAGCTCTGCTGACCTGGTTCTCTGGCTCTAAAGCAGCTCTGCTGACCTAGTTCTCTGGCTCTAAAGCAGCTCTGTTGACCTGGTTCTCTCCCCTAAAGCAGCTCTGCTGACCTGGTTTCTCTGCCTCTAGAGCAGCTCTGCTGACCTGGTTCTCTGCCTCTAGAGCAGCTCTGCTGACCTGGTTCTTAGGCTCTAGAGCAGCTCTGCTGACCTGGTTCTCTGGCTCTACAACGCCTCTGCTGACCTGGTTCTCTAGCTCTAAAGCAGCTCTGCTGACCTGGTTCTCTGGCTCTAAAGCAGCTCTGCTGACCTGGTTACTCTGCCTCTAGAGCAGCTCTGCTGACCTGGTTCTCTGCCTCTAGAGCAGCTCTGCTGACCTAGTTCTTAGGCTCTAGAGCAGCTCTGCTGACCTGGTTCTCTGGCTCTAAAGCAGCTCTGCTGACCTGGTTCTTTGGTTCTAAAGCAGCTCTGCTGACCTGGTTCTCTCCCTCTAAAGCAGCTCTGCTGGTTCTCTCCCTCTAAAGCAGCTCTGCTGACCTGGTTCTCTGGCTCTACAGAAGCTCTGCTGACCTGGTTCTCTGGCTCTAACGCAGCTCTGCTGACCTGGTTCTCTGGCTCTAGAGCAGCTCTGCTGACCTGGTTCTCTGGCTCTAAAGCAGCTCTGCTGACCTGGTTCTCTCCCTCTAAAGCAGCTCTGCTGACCTGGTTTCTCTGCCTCTAGAGCAGCTCTGCTGACCTGGTTCTCTGCCTCTAGAGCAGCTCTGCTGACCTGGTTCTTAGGCTCTAGAGCAGCTCTGCTGACCTGGTTCTCTGGCTCTACAATGCCTCTGCTGACCTGGTTCTCTGGCTCTAAAGCAGCTCTGCTGACCTGGTTCTCTGGCTCTAAAGCAGCTCTACTGACCTGGTTCTCTGGCTCTAGAGCAGCTCTGCTGACCTGGTTCTCTGGCTCTAAAGCAGCTCTGCTGACCTGGTTCTCTGGCTCTACAGCAGCTCTGCTGACCTGGTTCTCTGCCTCTAGAGCAGCTCTGCTGACCTAGTTCTTAGGCTCTAGAGCAGCTCTGCTGACCTGGTTCTCTGGCTCTAAAGCAGCTCTGCTGACCTGGTTCTCTGGCTCTAAAGCAGCTCTGCTGACCTGGTTCTCTCCCTCTAAAGCAGCTCTGCTGACCTGGTTCTCTGGCTCTACAGCAGCTCTGATGACCAGGTTCTCTGGCTCTACAGCAGCTCTGCTGACCTGGTTCTCTGGCTCTAGAGCAGCTCTGCTGACCTGGTTCTCTGGCTCTAAAGCAGCTCTGCTGACCTGGTTCTCTGGCTCTAGAGCAGCTCTGCTGACCTGGTTCTCTGGCTCTAGAGCAGCTCTGCTGACCTGGTTCTCTGGCTCTAGAGCAGCTCTGCTGACCTGGTTCTCTGGCTCTAAAGCAGCTCTGCTGACCTGGTTCTATGGCTCTAAAGCAGCTCTGCTGACCTGGTTCTCTGGCTCTAGAGCAGCTCTGCTGACCTGGTTCTCTGGCTCTAAAGCAGCTCTGCTGACCTGGTTCTCTGGTTCTAAAGCAGCTCTGCTGACCTGGTTTCTCTGGCTCTACAGCAGCTCTGCTGACCTGGTTTCTCTGGCTCTACAGCAGCTCAGCCGACCTTGTTCTCTGCCTCTAGAGCAGCTCTGCTGGCCTGGTTCTTAGGCTCTAGAGCAGCTCTGCTGACCTGGTTTTCTGGCTCTAGAGCAGCTCTGCTGACCTGGTTCTCTGGCTCTACAACGCCTCTGCTGACCTGGTTCTCTGGCTCTAAAGCAGCTCTGTTGACCTGGTTCTCTGGCTCTAAAGCAGCTCTGCTGACCTGGTTCTCTGGCTCTAAAACAGCTCTGCTGACCTGGTTCTCTGGCTCTAAAGCAGCTCTGCTGACCTGGTTTCTCTGGCTCTACAGCAGCTCTGCTGACCTGGTTTCTCTGGCTCTACAGCTGCTCTGCTGACCTGGTTTCTCTGGCTCTACAGCAGCTCTGCTGACCTGGTTCTCTGCCTCTAGAGCAGCTCTGCTGGCCTGGTTCTTAGGCTCTAGAGCAGCTCTGCTGACCTGGTCCTCTGGCTCTAAAGCAGCTCTGCTGACCTGGTTCTCTGGCTCTAAAGCAGCTCTGCTGACCTGGTTCTCTCCCTCTAAAGCAGCTCTGCTGACATGGTTTCTCTGCCTCTAGAGCAGCTCTGCTGACCTGGTTCTCTGCCTCTAGAGCAGCTCTGCTGACCTGGTTCTTAGGCTCTAGAGCAGCTCTGCTGACCTGGTTCTCTGGCTCTACAACGCCTCTGCTGACCTGGTTCTCTGGCTCTAAAGCAGCTCTGCTGACCTGGTTCTCTGGCTCTAAAGCAGCTCTGCTGACCTGGTTCTCTGGCTCTAGAGCAGCTCTGCTGACCTGGTTCTCTGGCTCTAAAGCAGCTCTGCTGACCTGGTTCTCTGGCTCTAAAGCAGTTCTGCTGACCTGGTTCTCTCCCTCTAAAGCAGCTCTGCTGACCTGGTTTCTCTGCCTCTAGAGCAGCTCTGCTGACCTGGTTCTCTGCCTCTAGAGAACCTCTGCTGACCTGGTTCTTAGGCTCTAGAGCAGCTCTGCTGACCTGGTTCTCTGGCTCTAAAGCAGCTCTGCTGACCTGGTTCTCTCCCTCTAAAGCAGCTCTGCTGACCTGGTTCTCTCCCTCTAAAGCAGCTCTGCTGACCTGGTTCTCTCCCTCTAAAGCAGCTCTGCTGACCTGGTTCTCTGCCTCCATAGCAGCTCTGCTGACCTGGTTCTTAGGCTCTAGAGCAGCTCTGCTGACCTGGTTCTCTGGCTCTAAAGCAGCTCTGCTGACCTGGTTCTCTCCCTCTAAAGCAGCTCTGCTGACCTGGTTCTCTCCCTCTAAAGCAGCTCTGCTGATCTGGTTCTCTGGCTCAAAAGCAGCTTTGCTGACCTGGTTCTCTGGCTCTAAAGCAGCTCTGCTGACCTGGTTTCTCTGCCTCTAGAGCAGCTCTGCTGACCTGGTTTCTCTGCCTCTAGAGCAGCTCTGCTGACCTGGTTCTCTGCCTCTAGAGCAGCTCTGCTGACCTGGTTCTTAGGCTCTAGAGCAGCTCTGCTGACCTGGGTCTCTGGCTCTACAACGCCTCTGCTGACCTGGTTCTCTGGCTCTAAAGCAGCTCTGCTGACCTGGTTCTCTGGCTCTAAAGCAGCTCTGCTGACCTGGTTTCTCTGCCTCTAGAGCAGCTCTGCTGACCTGGTTCTCTGCTTCTAGAGCAGCTCTGCTGACCTGGTTCTCTGGCTCTAAAGCAGCTCTGCTGACCGGGTTCTCTGGCTCTAAAGCAGCTCTGCTGACCTGGTTCTCTCCCTCTAAAGCAGCTCTGCTGACCTGGTTCTCTGGCTCTAGAGCACCTCTGCTGACCTGGTTCTCTGGCTCTAGAGCAGCTCTGCTGACCTGGTTCTCTGGCTCTAGAGCAGCTCTGCTGACCTGGTTCTCAGGCTCTAGAGCAGCTCTGCTGACCTGGTTCTCTGGCTCTAGAGCAGCTCTGCTGACCTGGTTCTCTGGCTCTAAAGCAGCTCTGCTGACCTGGTTCTCTCCCTCTAAAGCAGCTCTGCTGACCTGGTTTCTCTGGCTCTACAGCAGCTCTGCTGACCTGGTTCTTAGGCTCTAGAGCAGCTCTGCTGACCTGGTTCTCTGGCTTTGAAGCAGCTCTGCTGACCTGGTTCTCCGGCTCTAGAGCAGCTCTGCTGACCTGGTTCTCTGGCTCTACAACGGCTCTGCTGACCTGGTTCTCTGGCTCTAAAGCAGCTCTACTGACCTGGTTCTATGGCTCTAAAGCAGCTCTGCTGACCTGGTTCTCTGGCTCTAGAGCAGCTCTGCTGACCTGGTTCTCTGGCTCTAAAGCAGCTCTGCTGACCTGGTTTCTCTGGCTCTACAGCAGCTCTGCTGACCTGGTTTCTCTGGCTCTACAGCAGCTCAGCTGACCTTGTTCTCTGCCTCTAGAGCAGCTCTGCTGGCCTGGTTCTTAGGCTCTAGAGCAGCTCTGCTGACCTGGTTCTCTGGCTCTAGAGCAGCTCTGCTGACCTGGTTCTCTGGCTCTACAACGCCTCTGCTGACCTGGTTCTCTGGCTCTAAAGCAGCTCTGTTGACCTGGTTCTCTGGCTCTAAAGCAGCTCTGCTGACCTGGTTCTCTGGCTCTACAACGCCTCTGCTGACCTGGTTCTCTGGCTCTAAAGCAGCTCTGCTGACCTGGTTCTCTGGCTCTAAAGCAGCTCTGCTGACCTGGTTTCTCTGCCTCTAGAGCAGCTCTGCTGACCTGGTTCTCTGCTTCTAGAGCAGCTCTGCTGACCTGGTTCTCTGGCTCTAAAGCAGCTCTGCTGACCGGGTTCTCTGGCTCTAAAGCAGCTCTGCTGACCTGGTTCTCTCCCTCTAAAGCAGCTCTGCTGACCTGGTTCTCTGGCTCTAGAGCACCTCTGCTGACCTGGTTCTCTGGCTCTAGAGCAGCTCTGCTGACCTGGTTCTCTGGCTCTAGAGCAGCTCTGCTGACCTGGTTCTCAGGCTCTAGAGCAGCTCTGCTGACCTGGTTCTCTGGCTCTAGAGCAGCTCTGCTGACCTGGTTCTCTGGCTCTAAAGCAGCTCTGCTGACCTGGTTCTCTCCCTCTAAAGCAGCTCTGCTGACCTGGTTTCTCTGGCTCTACAGCAGCTCTGCTGACCTGGTTCTTAGGCTCTAGAGCAGCTCTGCTGACCTGGTTCTCTGGCTTTGAAGCAGCTCTGCTGACCTGGTTCTCCGGCTCTAGAGCAGCTCTGCTGACCTGGTTCTCTGGCTCTACAACGGCTCTGCTGACCTGGTTCTCTGGCTCTAAAGCAGCTCTACTGACCTGGTTCTATGGCTCTAAAGCAGCTCTGCTGACCTGGTTCTCTGGCTCTAGAGCAGCTCTGCTGACCTGGTTCTCTGGCTCTAAAGCAGCTCTGCTGACCTGGTTTCTCTGGCTCTACAGCAGCTCTGCTGACCTGGTTTCTCTGGCTCTACAGCAGCTCAGCTGACCTTGTTCTCTGCCTCTAGAGCAGCTCTGCTGGCCTGGTTCTTAGGCTCTAGAGCAGCTCTGCTGACCTGGTTCTCTGGCTCTAGAGCAGCTCTGCTGACCTGGTTCTCTGGCTCTACAACGCCTCTGCTGACCTGGTTCTCTGGCTCTAAAGCAGCTCTGTTGACCTGGTTCTCTGGCTCTAAAGCAGCTCTGCTGACCTGGTTCTCTGGCTCTAAAGCAGCTCTGCTGACCTGGTTCTCTGGCTCTAAAGCAGCTCTGCTGACCTGGTTTCTCTGGCTCTACAGCAGCTCTGCTGACCTGGTTTCTCTGGCTCTACAGCTGCTCTGCTGACCTGGTTTCTCTGGCTCTACAGCAGCTCTGCTGACCTGGTTCTCTGCCTCTAGAGCAGCTCTGCTAGCCTGGTTCTTAGGCTCTAGAGCAGCTCTGCTGACCTGGTTCTCTGGCTCTAAAGCAGCTCTGCTGACCTGGTTCTCTGGCTCTAAAGCAGCTCTGCTGACCTGGTTCTCTCCCTCTAAAGCAGCTCTGCTGACATGGTTTCTCTGCCTCTAGAGCAGCTCTGCTGACCTGGTTCTTGGGCTCTAGAGCAGCTCTGCTGACCTGGTTCTCTGGCTCTACAACGCCTCTGCTGACCTGGTTCTCTGGCTCTAAAGCAGCTATGCTGACCTGGTTCTCTGGCTCTAAAGCAGCTCTGCTGACCTGGTTCTCTGGCTCTAGAGCAGCTCTGCTGACCTGGTTCTCTGGCTCTAAAGCAGCTCTGCTGACCTGGTTCTCTCCCTCTAAAGCAGCTCTGCTGACCTGGTTCTCTGGCTCTACAGCAGCTCTGCTGACCTGGTTCTCTGGCTCTAGAGCAGCTCTGCTGACCTGGTTCTCTGGTTCTAAAGCAGCTCTGCAGACCTGGTTCTATGGCTCTAAAGCAGCTCTGTTGACCTGGTTCTCTGGCTCTTGAGCAGCTCTGCTGACCTGGTTCTCTGGCTCTAGAGCAGCTCTGCTGACCTGGTTCTCTGGCTCTAAAGCAGCTCTGCTGACCTGGTTCTCTGGCTCTCAAGCAGCTCTGCTGACCTGGTTCTCTGGCTCTAAAGCAGCTCTGCTGACCTGGTTTCTCTGGCTCTAGAGCAGCTCTGCTGACCTGGTTCTCTGGCTCTAAAGCAGCGCTGCTGACCTGGTTCTCTCCCTCTAAAGCAGCTCTGCTGACCTGGTTTCTCTGGCTCTACAGCAGCTCTGCTGACCTGGTTCTCTGGCTCTAGAGCAGCTCTGCTGACCTGGTTCTTAGGCTCTAGAGCAGCTCTGCTGACCTGGTTCTCTGGCTCTACAACGGCTCTGCTGACCTGGTTCTCTGGCTCTAAAGCAGCTCTGTTGACCTGATTCTATGGCTCTAAAGCAGCTCTGCTGACCTGGTTCTCTGGCTCTAAAGCAGCTCTGCTGACCTGGTTCTCTCCCTCTAACGCAGCTCTGCTGACCTGGTTTCTCTGGCTCTACAGTAGCTCTGAGGACCTGGTTCTCTGCCTCTACTGCAGCTCTGCTGACCTGGTTCTCTGGCTCTAAAGCAGCTCTGGTGACCTGGTTCTCTGGCTCCTGGTTCTCTGGCTCTAAAGTAGCTCTGCTGACCTGGTTTCTCTGGCTCTACAGCAGCTCTGCTGACCTGGTTCTCTGGCTCTAGAGCAGCTCTGCTGACCTGGTTCTCTGGCTCTAAAGCAGCTCTGCTGACCTGGTTCTCTCCCTCTAACGCAGCTCTGCTGACCTGGTTTCTCTTGCTCTACAGTAGCTCTGAGGACCTGGTTCTCTGCCTCTACAGCAACTCTGCTGACCTCGTTTCTCTGCCTCTAGAGCAGCTCTGCTGACCTGGTTCTCTGCTTCTAGAGCAGCTCTGCTGACCTCGTTCTTAGGCTCTAGAGCAGCTCTGCTGACCTGGTTCTCTGGCTCTAAAGCAGCTCTGCTGACCTGGTTCTCTGGCTCTAAAGCAGCTCTGCTGACCTGGTTCTCTCCCTCTAAAGCAGCTCTGCTGACCTGGTTCTCTGGCTCTACAGCAGCTCTGCTGACCTGGTTCTCTGGCTCTAGAGCAGCTCTGCTGACATGGTTCTCTGGCTCTAGAGCAGCTCTGCTGACCTGGTTCTCTGGCTCTAAAGCAGCTCTGCTGACCTGGTTCTATGGCTCTAAAGCAGCTCTGCTGACCTGGTTCTCTGGCTCTAGAGCAGCTCTGCTGACCTGGTTCTCTGGCTCTAAAGCAGCTCTGCTGACCTGGTTTCTCTGGCTCTACAGCAGCTCTGCTGACCTGGTTCTCTGGCTCTAGAGCAGCTCTGCTGACCTGGTTCTTAGGCTCTAGAGCAGCTCTGCTGACCTGGTTCTCTGGCTTTGAAGCAGCTCTGCTGGCCTGGTTCTCTGGCTCTAGAGCAGCTCTGCTGACCTGGTTCTCTGGCTCTACAACGGCTCTGCTGACCTGGTTCTCTGGCTCTAAAGCAGCTCTACTGACCTGGTTCTATGGCTCTAAAGCAGCTCTGCTGACCTGGTTCTCTGGCTCTAGAGCAGCTCTGCTGACCTGGTTCTCTGGCTCTAAAGCAGCTCTGCTGACCTGGTTCTCTGGCTCTAAAGCAGCTCTGCTGACCTGGATTCTCTGGCTCTACAGCAGCTCTGCTGACCTGGTTTCTCTGGCTCTACAGCTGCTCTGCTGACCTGGTTTCTCTGGCTCTAAAGCAGCTCTGCTGACCTAATTCTTAGGCTCTAGGGCAGCTCTGCTGGCCTGGTTCTTAGGCTCTAGAGCAGCTCTGCTGACCTCGTTCTCTGGCTCTAAAGCAGCTCTGCTGACCTAATTCTTAGGCTCTAGAGCAGCTCTGCTGACCTGGTTCTCAGGCTCTACAACGCCTCTGCTGACCTGGTTCTCTGGCTCCAAAGCAGCTCTGCTGACCTGGTTCTCTGGCTCTAAAGCAGCTCTGCTGACCTGGTTCTCTGGCTCTAAAGCAGCTCTGCTGACCTAGTTCTCTGGCTCTAAAGCAGCTCTGTTGACCTGGTTCTCTCCCCTAAAGCAGCTCTGCTGACCTGGTTTCTCTGCCTCTAGAGCAGCTCTGCTGACCTGGTTCTCTGCCTCTAGAGCAGCTCTGCTGACCTGGTTCTTAGGCTCTAGAGCAGCTCTGCTGACCTGGTTCTCTGGCTCTACAACGCCTCTGCTGACCTGGTTCTCTAGCTCTAAAGCAGCTCTGCTGACCTGGTTCTCTGGCTCTAAAGCAGCTCTGCTGACCTGGTTACTCTGCCTCTAGAGCAGCTCTGCTGACCTGGTTCTCTGCCTCTAGAGCAGCTCTGCTGACCTAGTTCTTAGGCTCTAGAGCAGCTCTGCTGACCTGGTTCTCTGGCTCTAAAGCAGCTCTGCTGACCTGGTTCTTTGGTTCTAAAGCAGCTCTGCTGACCTGGTTCTCTCCCTCTAAAGCAGCTCTGCTGGTTCTCTCCCTCTAAAGCAGCTCTGCTGACCTGGTTCTCTGGCTCTACAGAAGCTCTGCTGACCTGGTTCTCTGGCTCTAACGCAGCTCTGCTGACCTGGTTCTCTGGCTCTAGAGCAGCTCTGCTGACCTGGTTCTCTGGCTCTAAAGCAGCTCTGCTGACCTGGTTCTCTGGCTCTAAAGCAGCTCTGCTGACCTGGTTTCTCTGCCTCTAGAGCAGCTCTGCTGACCTGGTTCTCTGCCTCTAGAGCAGCTCTGCTGACCTGGTTCTTAGGCTCTAGAGCAGCTCTGCTGACCTGGTTCTCTGGCTCTACAATGCCTCTGCTGACCTGGTTCTCTGGCTCTAAAGCAGCTCTGCTGACCTGGTTCTCTGGCTCTAAAGCAGCTCTACTGACCTGGTTCTCTGGCTCTAGAGCAGCTCTGCTGACCTGGTTCTCTGGCTCTAAAGCAGCTCTGCTGACCTGGTTCTCTGGCTCTAAAGCAGCTCTGCTGACCTGGTTCTCTGCCTCTAGAGCAGCTCTGCTGACCTGGTTCTTAGGCTCTAGAGCAGCTCTGCTGACCTGGTTCTCTGGCTCTAAAGCAGCTCTGCTGACCTGGTTCTCTGGCTCTAAAGCAGCTCTGCTGACCTGGTTCTCTCCCTCTAAAGCAGCTCTGCTGACCTGGTTCTCTGGCTCTACAGCAGCTCTGATGACCAGGTTCTCTGGCTCTACAGCAGCTCTGCTGACCTGGTTCTCTGGCTCTAGAGCAGCTCTGCTGACCTGGTTCTCTGGCTCTAAAGCAGCTCTGCTGACCTGGTTCTCTGGCTCTAGAGCAGCTCTGCTGACCTGGTTCTCTGGCTCTAGAGCAGCTCTGCTGACCTGGTTCTCTGGCTCTAGAGCAGCTCTGCTGACCTGGTTCTCTGGCTCTAAAGCAGCTCTGCTGACCTGGTTCTATGGCTCTAAAGCAGCTCTGCTGACCTGGTTCTCTGGCTCTAGAGCAGCTCTGCTGACCTGGTTCTCTGGCTCTAAAGCAGCTCTGCTGACCTGGTTCTCTGGTTCTAAAGCAGCTCTGCTGACCTGGTTTCTCTGGCTCTACAGCAGCTCTGCTGACCTGGTTTCTCTGGCTCTACAGCAGCTCAGCTGACCTTGTTCCCTGCCTCTAGAGCAGCTCTGCTGGCCTGGTTCTTAGGCTCTAGAGCAGCTCTGCTGACCTGGTTTTCTGGCTCTAGAGCAGCTCTGCTGACCTGGTTCTCTGGCTCTACAACGCCTCTGCTGACCTGGTTCTCTGGCTCTAAAGCAGCTCTGTTGACCTGGTTCTCTGGCTCTAAAGCAGCTCTGCTGACCTGGTTCTCTGGCTCTAAAACAGCTCTGCTGACCTGGTTCTCTGGCTCTAAAGCAGCTCTGCTGACCTGGTTTCTCTGGCTCTACAGCAGCTCTGCTGACCTGGTTTCTCTGGCTCTACAGCTGCTCTGCTGACCTGGTTTCTCTGGCTCTACAGCAGCTCTGCTGACCTGGTTCTCTGCCTCTAGAGCAGCTCTGCTGGCCTGGTTCTTAGGCTCTAGAGCAGCTCTGCTGACCTGGTCCTCTGGCTCTAAAGCAGCTCTGCTGACCTGGTTCTCTGGCTCTAAAGCAGCTCTGCTGACCTGGTTCTCTCCCTCTAAAGCAGCTCTGCTGACATGGTTTCTCTGCCTCTAGAGCAGCTCTGCTGACCTGGTTCTCTGCCTCTAGAGCAGCTCTGCTGACCTGGTTCTTAGGCTCTAGAGCAGCTCTGCTGACCGGGTTCTCTGGCTCTACAACGCCTCTGCTGACCAGGTTCTTTGGCTCTAGAGCAGCTCTGCTGACCTGGTTCTCTGGCTCTAAAGCAGCTCTGCTGACCTGGTTCTCTGGCTCTAGAGCAGCTCTGCTGACCTGGTTCTCTGGCTCTAAAGCAGCTCTGCTGACCTGGTTCTCTGGCTCTAAAGCAGCTCTGCTGACCTGGTTCTCTCCCTCTAAAGCAGCTCTGCTGACCTGGTTTCTCTGCCTCTAGAGCAGCTCTGCTGACCTGGTTCTCTGCCTCTAGAGAACCTCTGCTGACCTGGTTCTTAGGCTCTAGAGCAGCTCTGCTGACCTGGTTCTCTGGCTCTAAAGCAGCTCTGCTGACCTGGTTCTCTCCCTCTAAAGCAGCTCTGCTGACCTGGTTCTCTCCCTCTAAAGCAGCTCTGCTGACCTGGTTCTCTCCCTCTAAAGCAGCTCTGCTGACCTGGTTCTCTGCCTCTATAGCAGCTCTGCTGACCTGGTTCTTAGGCCCTAGAGCAGCTCTGCTGACCTGGTTCTCTGGCTCTAAAGCAGCTCTGCTGACCTGGTTCTCTCCCTCTAAAGCAGCTCTGCTGACCTGGTTCTCTCCCTCTAAAGCAGCTCTGCTGACCTGGTTCTCTGGCTCAAAAGCAGCTTTGCTGACCTGGTTCTCTGGCTCTAAAGCAGCTCTGCTGACCTGGTTTCTCTGCCTCTAGAGCAGCTCTGCTGACCTGGTTTCTCTGCCTCTAGAGCAGCTCTGCTGACCTGGTTCTCTGCCTCTAGAGCAGCTCTGCTGACCTGGTTCTTAGGCTCTAGAGCAGCTCTGCTGACCTGGTTCTCTGGCTCTACAACGCCTCTGCTGACCTGGTTCTCTGGCTCTAAAGCAGCTCTGCTGACCTGGTTCTCTGGCTCTAAAGCAGCTCTGCTGACCTGGTTTCTCTGCCTCTAGAGCAGCTCTGCTGACCTGGTTCTCTGCTTCTAGAGCAGCTCTGCTGACCTGGTTCTCTGGCTCTAAAGCAGCTCTGCTGACCGGGTTCTCTGGCTCTAAAGCAGCTCTGCTGACCTGGTTCTCTCCCTCTAAAGCAGCTCTGCTGACCTGGTTCTCTGGCTCTAGAGCACCTCTGCTGACCTGGTTCTCTGGCTCTAGAGCAGCTCTGCTGACCTGGTTCTCTGGCTCTAGAGCAGCTCTGCTGACCTGGTTCTCAGGCTCTAGAGCAGCTCTGCTGACCTGGTTCTCTGGCTCTAGAGCAGCTCTGCTGACCTGGTTCTCTGGCTCTAAAGCAGCTCTGCTGACCTGGTTCTCTCCCTCTAAAGCAGCTCTGCTGACCTGGTTTCTCTGGCTCTACAGCAGCTCTGCTGACCTGGTTCTTAGGCTCTAGAGCAGCTCTGCTGACCTGGTTCTCTGGCTTTGAAGCAGCTCTGCTGACCTGGTTCTCCGGCTCTAGAGCAGCTCTGCTGACCTGGTTCTCTGGCTCTACAACGGCTCTGCTGACCTGGTTCTCTGGCTCTAAAGCAGCTCTACTGACCTGGTTCTATGGCTCTAAAGCAGCTCTGCTGACCTGGTTCTCTGGCTCTAGAGCAGCTCTGCTGACCTGGTTCTCTGGCTCTAAAGCAGCTCTGCTGACCTGGTTCTCTGGCTCTAAAGCAGCTCTGCTGACCTGGTTTCTCTGGCTCTACAGCAGCTCTGCTGACCTGGTTTCTCTGGCTCTACAGCAGCTCAGCTGACCTTGTTCTCTGCCTCTAGAGCAGCTCTGCTGGCCTGGTTCTTAGGCTCTAGAGCAGCTCTGCTGACCTGGTTCTCTGGCTCTAGAGCAGCTCTGCTGACCTGGTTCTCTGGCTCTACAACGCCTCTGCTGACCTGGTTCTCTGGCTCTAAAGCAGCTCTGTTGACCTGGTTCTCTGGCTCTAAAGCAGCTCTGCTGACCTGGTTCTCTGGCTCTAAAGCAGCTCTGCTGACCTGGTTCTCTGGCTCTAAAGCAGCTCTGCTGACCTGGTTTCTCTGGCTCTACAGCAGCTCTGCTGACCTGGTTTCTCTGGCTCTACAGCTGCTCTGCTGGCCTGGTTTCTCTGGCTCTACAGCAGCTCTGCTGACCTGGTTCTCTGCCTCTAGAGCAGCTCTGCTAGCCTGGTTCTTAGGCTCTAGAGCAGCTCTGCTGACCTGGTTCTCTGGCTCTAAAGCAGCTCTGCTGACCTGGTTCTCTGGCTCTAAAGCAGCTCTGCTGACCTGGTTCTCTCCCTCTAAAGCAGCTCTGCTGACATGGTTTCTCTGCCTCTAGAGCAGCTCTGCTGACCTGGTTCTTAGGCTCTAGAGCAGCTCTGCTGACCTGGTTCTCTGGCTCTACAACGCCTCTGCTGACCTGGTTCTCTGGCTCTAAAGCAGCTCTGCTGACCTGGTTCTCTGGCTCTAAAGCAGCTCTGCTGACCTGGTTCTCTGGCTCTAGAGCAGCTCTGCTGACCTGGTTCTCTGGCTCTAAAGCAGCTCTGCTGACCTGGTTCTCTGGCTCTAAAGCAGCTATGCTGACCTGGTTCTCTCCCTCTAAAGCAGCTCTGCTGACCTGGTTTCTCTGCCTCTAGAGCAGCTCTGCTGACCTGGTTCTCTGCCTCTAGAGCAGCTCTGCTGACCTGGTTCTTAGGCTCTAGAGCAGCTCTGCTGACCTGGTTCTCTGGCTCTAAAGCAGCTCTGCTGACCTGGTTCTCTCCCTCTAAAGCAGCTCTGCTGACCTGGTTCTCTGGCTCTACAGCAGCTCTGCTGACCTGGTTCTCTGGCTCTAGAGCAGCTCTGCTGACCTGGTTCTCTGGTTCTAAAGCAGCTCTGCAGACCTGGTTCTATGGCTCTAAAGCAGCTCTGTTGACCTGGTTCTCTGGCTCTTGAGCAGCTCTGCTGACCTGGTTCTCTGGCTCTAGAGCAGCTCTGCTGACCTGGTTCTCTGGCTCTAAAGCAGCTCTGCTGACCTGGTTCTCTGGCTCTCAAGCAGCTCTGCTGACCTGGTTCTCTGGCTCTAAAGCAGCTCTGCTGACCTGGTTTCTCTGGCTCTAGAGCAGCTCTGCTGACCTGGTTCTCTGGCTCTAAAGCAGCGCTGCTGACCTGGTTCTCTCCCTCTAAAGCAGCTCTGCTGACCTGGTTTCTCTGGCTCTACAGCAGCTCTGCTGACCTGGTTCTCTGGCTCTAGAGCAGCTCTGCTGACCTGGTTCTTAGGCTCTAGAGCAGCTCTGCTGACCTGGTTCTCTGGCTCTACAACGGCTCTGCTGACCTGGTTCTCTGGCTCTAAAGCAGCTCTGTTGACCTGATTCTATGGCTCTAAAGCAGCTCTGCTGACCTGGTTCTCTGGCTCTAGAGCAGCTCTGCTGACCTGGTTCTCTGGCTCTAAAGCAGCTCTGCTGACCTGGTTCTCTCCCTCTAACGCAGCTCTGCTGACCTGGTTTCTCTGGCTCTACAGTAGCTCTGAGGACCTGGTTCTCTGCCTCTACTGCAGCTCTGCTGACCTGGTTCTCTGGCTCTAAAGCAGCTCTGCTGACCTGGTTCTCTGGCTCCTGGTTCTCTGGCTCTAAAGCAGCTCTGCTGACCTGGTTTCTCTGGCTCTACAGCAGCTCTGCTGACCTGGTTCTCTGGCTCTAGAGCAGCTCTGCTGACCTGGTTCTTAGGCTCTAGAGCAGCTCTGCTGACCTGGTTCTTAGGCTCTAGAGCAGCTCTGCTGACCTGGTTCTCTGGCTCTACAGCGGCTCTGCTGACCTGGTTCTCTGGCTCTACAACGGCTCTGCTGACCTGGTTCTCTGGCTCTAAAGCAGCTCTGCTGACCTGTTTCTATGGCTCTAAAGCAGCTCTGCTGACCTGGTTCTCTGGCTCTAGAGCAGCTCTGCTGACCTGGTTCTCTGGCTCTAAAGCAGCTCTGCTGACCTGGTTCTCTCCCTCTAACGCAGCTCTGCTGACCTGGTTTCTCTTGCTCTACAGTAGCTCTGAGGACCTGGTTCTCTGCCTCTACAGCAACTCTGCTGACCTGGTTCTCTGGCTCCTGGTTCTCTGACTCTAAAGCAGCTCTGCTGACCTGGTTTCTCTGGCTCTACAGCAGCTCTGCTGACCTGGTTCTCTGGCTCTAGAGCAGCTCTGCTGACCTGGTTCTTAGGCTCTAGAGCAGCTCTGCTGACCTGGTTCTATGGCTCAAAACCAGCTCTGCTCTGGCAGGACAGAGTGCGGGGCAGAGTGAAAGGCAGGGTGAAGCAAGAATATGAGTATAGGTGGGAAGACAGAGCGCAACTGAAGAACATGAGGATTAGTGTTAGGACAGAGTGCGGGGCAGAGGAGCAGGCACCTAAAGTTAAAAACATGAGGATAAGTGGCAGGACAGTGTGGGGCAGAGGAACAGGCACGGCGAGTTAAAAACCTGAGGATAAGTGGCAGGATAGAGTGCGGGGCAGATAAAAAGAACGGCAAGGCAATAACAATACTGTTGTGTGTTGAGGCAACAAAAGCAAAAAAAAGCAAAGTAAATACCATGCGGCACAAAGTTCTTGATATGCTGAAGCGCTAAAATGTATCTGTCTGCCTTGTATAGTTGCATCGCGCAGTGAAACTGAAACCTTAATCAAGCGTGTGAAAGCTTACATCGCTCGAGAGGAGTCGCCGTGCGCGTGCACATCGCCTGTCCGGGCGCGTGCACTGTCCTGTCTCCCTTCGGCACAGAAACCGACGACAATAGGTCTCGCTGCATCGCAAGGCGAGACCTAAAATGGGGGTCAAACCAGTTTGTGTGCCTTACTCCTCATTATTAGACACGATCTGTAAATTGGGTGGTACTAACACTTGAATCATAATTTGCACCAGAGTATTTCAGTGCCTACATTTACCCTTTAGAAATGAACATTGGGCCAGATTCACAGATATTCTTTGCACCTAACTGCAACCAACTGCAACTTAGGCGCTCAAAAAGTGACCCATAGATATACAATTCTATATCTCTTGAGTCACTGAATCAGGATCTGCGGAGATGTACTGGGCCCGATTCACAAAGCAAAATCTATGTGTGAAGATCTCTGCACATGTAGATTTTGGCCTATGACTGGGCAGAGATCTCCGCCGAGATGGTATTCACTAATTCTGGGTAAAATTCTCTAACCAGTAGAAAAATAAATGACTATCCACCCCCACACCTGGGGGGGTGAGGGGGTTGGGGGAAAGACTCTTATGAAGGAAATTACAACCTTAAAGTTATAGTAAGTAAATTTATGACCAGATTTCTGATTTGCTCTGATAAGCAGAGATCTTCACAGTCAAAGCAGAGAGCGTTGACTCTGCTGGGACAACTCAATCAAATTTAAACTCTATAAAAAAATTCAGCTCTCCTTGGGAGCGGAACAAATAACAAAAATAGAGTATGAGTCCATGTAGATAGAGAGGATTGGACAGAAACATATGCGGTTATATACAAAGTCAAATGTAGAAAATGTTTACAAAAAATACTAAAAGTTTCAAATTTACACTGCCCAAGTCAAAGTTGCAAATTCTGAAAGTAATGTCTAAATTAAATATAAAAGTCAAAATTAAATTTTAAGTCAATCCTCAAACCTAGATGGGGTGACAGAACTGTTTTCCTGGGATGTGGGGCACAATTCCTGGCCATTCTCTTCTTTTTCAGTAGCCAACCACACATGGTTCTCTTCCACAGATGTAGGCACTTGGGGTTATGGGCCAGGACTGGATACTACCTGAGTATTTGGAGGCATTGGGGAAAGTTTAGGACAAAGGGGTAAAACATAATAGGGACAACAAAGACACTGATGGGGGCATAGACACAAAATGTGTGAATAAGACTGCAGTCAATGAGGCCAGGAAGCAACACAGGTCTCTGCGCTGGTCAGCATGCACCTCTAGGTATGCCTTCACCATCACTGCAGTGCCTGCATTATGGTCTCTTGGAAGGCAACAATAGTGAAATATCCCCAAAGCGGAGATGAAACACCATGTGAGGGCTCAGGGGTGTCAGGAGAAAATCTCGCACTCGGCTACTGATCTTCCAGGCAGGCACCTCAAGTAGAAGAAGGGTAACAAGGGGTACAGCTAGAGGCTCCGTTGTTGTGGGGGCCTCTTTGCTGGTGGGGGTGGCATCTTCAGGACCTGGTTATGGAGAGACCTGCTCCTGGGACACAACAAAAGGAATTTCTTACTAGTCAGGAGGAGTCCTATCGTCTGCCTCCTATAGGCATGTGGTGTCCAGATCGACACCATCTATAAGTGGTCTCCACAGGCTCAGCACAGAGTCTCTTCGATTGTGATTGAGAGATGCTCCCTCCTCTTCTGTGGTGGTGCTGTGATCTTCATCATAAGCTCGCCTAAACGGCTGAGGTCGTCCTTCATCCATAGTCCCGATGCTTACTGCTTTCTCCATGACTGCCCGTTGAAAAGGAAAAAAGAATGGGTGAATATGTCCACTTCTTCATGTAAATGACACATCATTTTTTAATAAAATCATAATAAATGTGCCAATGCATGACAAAGCCACATAAGCAAGTATTGTTTGCCCTGCAAGCTTCTAAAATGAACCTGCCACATTAACCTACGGGTGATTGTGATTAGCAGTGATACTAAAGAATTTCACAATATCAATAATCAAAAAATATTTTTTGCATGATTTTAAAACATAAATGTCACCAAATCCTATTGTAGGACAAGATGCAGTAAGGCACTGTCAACATAACATTAAGTAACGATGGCACAAAAGAACAAAAGTATGATTGAAAGCTCAACTTTTTATTTTTTTATTTTTTATTTGGGACAACAAGCCTGTTTATTTAGTGGACATTTCATAGTATATATTTAAAATACTACGTTTTATATACATTACAAAACAATAACAAATGGATGTAAGTTAATACAAAAAAATAATAAAACCCTAAAAAATGCATTCATAAAATGTTTTTAACTTGAAGAACATCACCAATAATAAATGTGGTAAAAATAATAGGTCATTTTTCAAAAATTAGAAAATCTTTTACTAGTGATTTCAATGTATCAATAAAAATGTAATTATTTAAATTTGAAAAAAGTTGCTCTAACATAAAATAAATAAAATATACAAATGTAAATTTCCCAAAAACATATTTATGTGTACAAATATTTACATATATATCATTAATTCTACATCACATTGTAGTCGACCACATGAAAGACTCACAACATGGGCATAAACAAACATTCAACATCAGATGCGATAAAACAAAACTTTCATCACACTCAAGAACTGTATAAAAATAAATATTGTATGACTTACCACCTTGCTGATAATCCTATGCCTCTAGCTGTGTGTAGAGAGCCAGCCATGCTGTTCTTAAGACCCTCTGGTACAGTGGGGAGTGCCTGGGTTACCACTTCTGGGGCTGGAAGGGTACCCCCAACACATCCTCCACTTTCAAATGTGCCCGCGCTGGAGGTCCACTTAGTGCTTGCAGCACTCCTTCAGTTGTGGACACTCACTGCACTGCAGCACGTGGCTATGGCCTGCTATATCTCTGCCTATGCTGCAATTCTTCTGGGTCTCAGGTGCCCCGTAAAGCTGAAGATGCTTCTTGAGGACTTCCTCACCAATGATTTCCAATTTATTTTGTGAGAAACAGGAGGCTCTTCCCTTGTGATACTCAGCCATCATAGGAATATCTAGAGGAAAAGAAGAAACAAGCTGATGGTGGATTGTCTGGTAGGCTTTGGATGCCTTACTTCCTGTTTGTCATATCCTGTTGGTCGCTGTAGATGGAGAACTCCGCCCTGACTGCGGAGTTTCATGCCTGTACTATGTAATTCTCTGCATGCATTACGGAGGGAGGGAAATCCTGCACATAAGCAAAATATATTGGTATAATACTAAATGTAAAGGGAAACCAATGTACGTTGAATTACAAGTATCCCTAATGTTGAATGAAAATTAAATTACATTTTGTAAATGCATTTAGAACTACATGTACGTGTTAATGAAGATGTGCCTAAGAGATCTAATTTTACTTTTAATTTTGTATACGTACACTACATGTGGGGTGTTTCAGTGTGACATGATTATGTTATTGTACGTGAATGGTGTATAAATAAATGAGTGAATGAGCGATGAGTTAGTAGTTGAATATTATAAGGATTTGCTTTTTTGGATTTGACATCATAATAGAGCAACAGGGTCTCATGGTGATATATGTGGAGAGTGTCACAGAATACCATTAATCATTGATTCAGCACTGTCCAGCCACTGTGATGCAGCAACATTAAGCCACCAGTTAGTCAAGCACCTGCAGACCCTGACATCCAGTCAGTACTAAAGCACCCCCTTATGTTCAAAACATCTGACGCACAACTTGAGGATTCCAAAATTAGGATCAATGATGGCTCACATATGTATGTGTGCCCTTTAGTACCTCTGTTAAAAATATATGGCTCGACATTGGATGCGGTGAGAAGATGGAGAAAGAGGGCATACCCAGCATCAGCTCCAGCAAAGATGTAATATTTGTTACAATGTGGTACCCTACAGATTGAAATACATACTCTACACAGCCATGCATACAATATTATTAGTATGGATGTGGATTGAGATACTGTGAAGTTGTAAGTGATCAGCAGAATCTGCTCAGCAGATTGCAGGTAGTCCAGAACACCGTGGCACGACTGGTCCTAAATGCCCCCCACGCCGGACTGCTTCTCGCCCTCTCCTCCATCAGCTACACTGGCTCCCAGTACGCGAGCGGGTCAAGTTTAAGGTCTGTTGCACGGTCCACAAAGCTCTAAACAATCTCGGCCCGCCTATCTTGCAGAGAAATTTATGCCGTATACACCCTCCAGGTCCCTTCGCTCTGGAACTTAATCCCTTCTTATGGTCCCCCGAGTTAAGAAGGCTGGACTGGGTGGAAAGGCATTCTCCCACCTTGGCCCTCTTTACTGGAATCAGCTCCCCTTGTATTTGAGACAATGTTTTGACCACCTCCAATTCAGAAAGCATCTTAAGACCTTCCTTTTCTGTCTTTGATCCTGTTCCAGTCCCTCAGCTTTCCTGTTGCCTGTCCACAGCGCAGAGATACCCCTCCGGGGGTCGATTCAGGCGCTATATAAATAAATAAATAAATAAATAAATAAATAAGTGATTATGTTTATGAAACCATTCAGAGTTATAGAGGATATCCAAATGTGAGTTAGTAAAACTTACCTAGCAGCCACGTCACCAAAATAGCCAGCAACCAACTAATGCCAAAGAGGTGACTGTCGGAAAATGTAGCTGCAATGCATGCTCCCAGGAAAGGCACTGTACATATCAGTGAAGCAATCCCTGGAATCACAGACAGCTTGCACGCTGATGGAGTGGCAATGTTGTCTGCTTCACAAATGACATTCCTGTGTCACGGTGGCTCAAATGCCACATGTGTGCATTCATTGGTATCTAGTACCGGTGGGAAGTGGGCAATGGCATAGAATTCCCTTGCCTGCCACCCATTGTCTTTCTGTCAGTGACTGCTGCATGCTTATAAACTGGTGCACTCAGCTAGTAATGCATCTCAGTGTTTGTCACAGGCAACATGATTGACTGCCTGCAAGGTGACCCAAGGTGTTGCTACTGACCTCGTGGACAGATCCAGTGCACAGAAAGTCGAGTGCAGCCAGTAATTTGACTTTTGCAGGTATGTGCTGGGAACGGGCTGTATGTGAATTGAGCTCCTCCTCCCTATCTGTAATCATGCCAAGGATCACATCAGGTGAGAAGGAGTATCCAGAAATGACTACTTCCCTGAACATGCCATGTTGATCCTCTACCAGTAAATTCTCTATCTCCTCCTCAAATAATTTTTCCTCAAAATGCAGGTAAGGCAACAAAGATATTCACCAACATGGTGAAAAAAGTTTGAAGATCTGCGTTTTGCTTTCTAATGTGAGCAGCCTGTGTGTGGTTGGCTGATGTTGTAATGACTTTCACCTGTTGATGGTTGTGGCCGAGTACTGACTGTTCACTCCCCCCGCCTTTGCAATAGCAGATGTGTTGAATGTGACTGAATCACGGTGCGAATATGCCCTCCTTATTGTTAGCATTTTTTTATGTTGGTTTTTAAAGTATTCTTTTGATTTCCCTATTCTTCCCTATGCCATGTTAGTGTTATTCTGACTCTGTTGATTTCTATGAGAAAGTACTGCAGCACCAGTGATTTGTCAAATGTGGTGTTTGACTTACTCCAAGTACTCCAAGGCTTGACATGAGTAGATTTGAGCTTGTTTTGTCAGTAGTACTGTTGTAGAAGATTTAGATGTAACTTTGGTGTGTAGTAATCATCTTACTCCTTTGTAGGTGTGTTTTAGTATTTTCATGTCACATTCAAATTCCCTTAGTCTTTTCCCTTAATTCCATCTACTTTGTAGTAGATACTCACCATTTTCCTACCTTCCCCTATAAGCCCCCTCCCTGACTTATACCAAAACCAGAGACCTCCGCTTATGAAATTTTCCACACTTGGGCATGTAAGGCAGGCGGAGGCTGAGATCTCCGGCTGGAGTTTTGTGCATACCATTTGAGAGTACGTAAGGTAGTTGTAGAGGAGTACTACCTTACTTACTCTTTTGTGAAAAGACCCCATTGAATTTAGAGTTTTTGAAATTTTTGGAATATGGTGGAATTTCTGCAATATTAGGCAACCTTTAGTTAGAAGCAGAGTAAAGGGGATTTTGTGCGCCTAGTCATGCCATATGCATAGAACTCTAGAAAACGTTTGAGTTTGTAGTAATTCATATTTCAGAAATAGTAGGCAGTTTTCTGCATGGAACAAAATGCAGTGCTCCCCTTTTCAGCAGTAGAAGCTGGCTCTGTTTGCTGTGGCATAAAAGCACAATCAATAACTCTATGACTAAGGCAAGTATAATAAGTGAAAATAATAATGCCCTGGCAAGTAGCCTGAACAATGGTGACATTTGTTCATTTGTTTGAACTCTAAATGTTGGCTTGGTGCATGGTTGAAGGGTGCTTAGTGAGTTAAGAGATTGCTGCTTCTATATTCAGAGATCTGCAAGTAATTTCAAATGCTAAAAAGGTTAGCTCAGCCTTCAATCCTTCTAAGATAGGTTATCTGAGTAACATTAAATTTTGTAACAGTGAAAACTATTATTTACAAGATTAAAAAATGGCAAAAATGTGGTATAAAGGGCAAAAATAAGTATAAGTATTAGTATAAGAGTTTACACTTTTAGTAATTCCTTTGCAAGGGCATTTAATGTCATCCATCGATATTCCCAGTAAACGATACCAAATGCTTTATCCGCATCGATGAATCAACTATATTCATGGACACTGGAATTATGAGATTCTGCGGCCATAGTGTTTTCCACATAACTATGGATTTGACGCATTTGCCACATAACCCATCATCTGCTGCCTACTTTGCAGATTTTAACAAAAAAATGTTAACAAAAAAAAAAATGTTGCTAGCTCTAACGAGTCAAAAGTTAATGAACTTTAGTGGAATGCCTTTCGCAAAGATTGACTTGTGGCCTTTCAGTTACTTATTCCTTTATTTAGGTTTTAAACTGATACTAATGAAGTGAAACCTCTGTCCAGACAGTGTTAAAATATGGAAAAGTGGCAAATTAATGAAGAAATACTTACACAGAATGTGCTGCATTACACTGGATAATTTGTTTTTCCTTGCTGCATACTTTAGTCAACATTGCAACATAGTTTGGTCCGCCCCTACTACATAATTCCAGTGGTCATGATTATATTATATATATATATTTTTATTATTGTGACCGACAAGCATTATACTGGTGAGATTTGTTAAGTTATTAGTTGTTGATCTTTGAAGCATAAATGGATCTACATCATGTCAATACATTTACTTTATCTAATTTTAAAGGCACAACATATTTAATGAAGGTGATTCTTTCATACTGCCCTATTTCTCGCTCTTCGTCTATTGCCTACATACCAGTACCCTTTCCCCCACTGTATTTGTTTTTTGATGTCTTGTAAGATTGGTGTGAATTTACTGATTAGCAAATTGATACATTCTAGTCTTGCAGGTCAAAGGGAGCTCGTCTGTTAGCCAATATTGCTAAGCATATACTTTGTCGATAATATTTAATACAATTGGACGCTAGTTGCCAGATTTTACTATATATAATTATTGTGATAGATTGCGCTGAAGTTTAAGGAAGTTCAGCTTTTTCAAGTGATGCCACTTATACCTTGAGCAAAAGAGAAGCTATTTCAGTCTTAGGTAATTTATGCATTTATGCACTTTATCCTTTTGGGGTGGATGAGGAGGAGAGCTTTAAAATGTATTAGCATTTAATTACATTCAGTAACTGATTTAACCTGCTTTCCCTACCCATAACATCCACTATTTTGTATAGTAAAGGTGATTCCCATCTGGGTAACATAAAGAGCAGACACTTGAAAGCAGAATGAGAAACGTGCACTTTCCGGCAGTGATCTAAGAGCTTGAATGGACCACTAGGCCAACAAGATCCTCCCTTTAGCACAACATCCCAATATGCTGGGAAAAATATGCAGAAAAGACAAACTATGTGTAGCCCACAGCATCAATACATAGAGAATATTGACTTAACTTTCTCATACACAATCTTTGACCTTCTGACACTGGTAGCAGTATATTCAACACCCCTGCCCCACCCCCATCTTTCAGCCATTTATCATGCTTTAGTGGCTTAAACGATACAGCTAAATCAGTTCTGCACTTCTGCTTTTTTGTGTGGTTGTTCTCTAATTTGACATCCTATTTGTAGTCTATTTGTATGATTGTCTATTTTGGGGCAGAAGGATCACCATATGCAATTGGTCCTTTTCTTTAAAGGTTATTTATGCTACAAGAATTTCAGATCAAAGCTTATATTTTTTGTTAAACAGAGATTCACTTAGAACAGAATCCACGTACCATGTTTACAACTTTACGCATAACGGCATGATGCAAAGCAGGGCAAGACCTTTCGAAGAGGCAGGGTGGTTGATGTTGTATGGAACCTCCTGCCCTAGTCCCTGTTTTTTTCTTGCAGTACCAATGCAATAGTTTCTAATGTAACAGCGCCACATATGGCGAAACTGGAAAGGATAGTCCCTTGGATGCACTGCTCAGTGTGTCCAATACAGCTTCAGACTCGTATCTTCAATGACACAACCTCAGACTTATTCTTTCAAAATAAAAATAGTTCTTTATTCAAAGTTTATGACTTTTCTTTTACTAGATTCTCATTCAGATCCACAATAAAACTCTTGCCTGCTCCTTTGATTTTTCGTCTCACAAATGATTCCCTCAATCCCACTGCGTACTGGGCAATGTGTCCTTCATCAGGGAGAAATGCATTGTAATCTTGAAGATCAAACTGGGGAGAATATTAAACCAATACACCTCACTATGGGTCTCAAACTGGTGAACTGTTGATCCTGGACCCACACCCAACCCGACAACTCAAGCGAAGAACCTTAATATTCGACAACTAACTAGCTATGACAGGCCAAGTGAATGCACTCTTCCCCTCCTGTTTCCCCACATTTAAGATGGTCAAGAAAATTTTCCAGTGGTTCCCCTTCAACACCCGCAGAACCATCACCCATGCGCTCATTACCAGCATGTTGGAGTATAGCAATGTACTTTACATAGGAATCAACATGCAAATGACCAGAAGACTCCAGACCGTACATAATTCATCTTCCAGACTCACACTCAGACTTCCCCCCACCTCACCAAAACCAGCCTGCATCTCAGAGACCTCGACTGGCTCCCCATCCACAAACGGGTACTCTTCAAATGCCTCATACACACATACAAAGCCTTGCACAACATCTGCCCCAACTACCTCAATAATTCCATTAACTTACTGTTAGAAATTGAATTCCTGGTTGTTTGAGGGATGCACCCAAGCCAGACACGAACCTCCACTCTGGTCAAGGTAAGATAAGCACACACTAAATTATAATCTGTGCTCACCCTCTGGTAGCTTGGCAGAGAGCAGTCGGGCTTATCTAAAGAGGCAATGTGTAAAGTATTTGTGCAACACACATACACACACACAGTAACACAATGAATACACCACAAAAAAGACTCCAAACAGTTTTATAAAAATAATTGTCTGTATTATTAGCCAAACAAGATCAAAACGATAAAATGATTACATGTATTTCTCAAGATATGCACAATTAAAGAATACAAAGAATCCCAGTGTTCAATAGTTCTTGAGTGTCGAAGGGACACTTGCGTTGAAAGCGTTTTGTCTGAAGTAGGCAAAAATGCAAGATTAGCAAACTCTGGAGTGTCGAAAGAACGCTTAAATTGGATCGGGCAGTCACGGTATCATTGATTGGTTAACACTACCAGGCGCAAACAACAGAGGAGTTGGAACAACATGGCCCCGCTACTGAGGCAGACTCCAACGCCTGTTAGTGGGAGAACGGAAGCTGCCGGGGCCTCCGAGGTCTGCTGTGAATCTATATCTGCTCTGGCCTGAGAACAAGGGAAGCAGGTCTCCGGCACTGGACGGCCAAAGGCGGCTGGGGCAGGGATGACGTAGCTGCAATCTGTGTTGCCCAGGCAACGTGCTTGAAGGGAATACAGCTGATCTGCTCGGCACCCAGCCTGAGGTGCCGCTCTTGTCTGGAGTCTTTGCTTACAGGGTACGGAGGTGGGAGGGCACACAGCTTTGGCCTCCCAAGGTGGAGTGCTGGTCTTCAGAGAAGGGAAGCGCAGAGTCTGAGGAGATTTAAGCTGCTGGACTCAGAAACTCACGGCAGCACCGGTACAGCAAAAGGTCTTTGATGACCCTGAGACTTTTACGAACAGGGGGCAAGCCAACAAGCCTTTGGCAAATACTCATAGCACAATAAAAGGTAGCAGGCAGGCCAGCACACAAAAGCAGGTCGCAGAGTGGCGGTCCCTCCTGCAGCACATCACTCAGCAAGCAGCATGCCAACACAGCAAAGCAGTTAGCAAAGTGGCAATCTCTTCTGGCAGCACAGCAGTCCTTCTGGCAATGTGCATATGTAGAGCCAGCAGCATCTGGTTACAAGTCCCACGCAGTTTCTGATTTTTAGGGGGTCAGAGCCCAGTACTTATACCCAAAAGTGCCTTTGATGTAGTGGGTGACTTCAAAGGAGTTCTCTGAAGTGCACAAGTGTCCCTTTCAACCCAGGCCTGTCTGCCAGGCTATGGGTGGTGGGTTATTAGTACCTTGTGTGTGGTCAGGACACTACCTATTCAAGTGAAGTGTGAGCCCCTCTCCCCCCTCCAAGCCCAGGAAGACACATCAGAATGCAGATGAATGCAGATGCAGTTGAGTGACCTGTGTTGTGGCTGTCTAGAGGGAATGCACAAATCTAACCAACCCAGACGTGTATTGGAGACAGGCTGCCAGGCACATAGAGCAGTACGTTCACTTTCTAAAAGTAGCATTTCTAAAATAGTAAAATTAAATACAACCTCACTAGTAAGTAGGATTTATCAGTACCATTCCAAACAAATGAAACATCAAAAAGCTACTCTTCTCTAATCAGAAATTACCTCTTAAAAAGGTATAAGGGAATTCCCAATGCTACCCTTTGAGAGAGGTAGGCCTCACAGAAGTGAAAAATGAAATAGGCTGTTTGTCACTACGAGGACATACAAACCACCACAGTACATGTCCTATCTTTTACTTACATAGCACCCTGCCCTAAGGGGTACATAGGGCCTACTTTAGGGGTGACTTATATGTAATAAAAGGGGAGTTTAAGGCTTGGCAAGTAGTTTTAAATGCCAAATTGAAGATGCAGTAAACTGCACACGCAGGTACTGCAGTGGCAAGGCTGAGTCATGTTTGAAAGGCTACTTCTGTGGGTGGCAGAATCAGTGCTGCATCCCACTATTAGCATTTAACTTCAGGCCCAGGTATATGGTGTACCACTTACAAGGGACTTACAAGTAAATCAAATATGTCAATCAAGTATACACCTATTACACACATGTTTAGGGGAGAAGCACATGCACTTTAGCACTGATTAGCAGTGGTAAAGTGCTCAGAGTCCCAAGGCCAACAAAAAGATACAGCAAAGCGTGGAGGTAAAAAGCAAAAAGAGTGGGGGAAGGCCACCGTAAGGATGCCAGGTCTAACACACATACCTAACTGACACCTCCGCTCAGTCGGACTCCTACTCGCTCACATAACAGAACATAACATAACATAAAGCGAGGATACATAACTAATTCCACCATGGTGTGTGGAAATGTTGCATCCTTAAATATCACCTGAACACAGCATCATTCCACATTACAATATTGACTATGAATTTCTTGCTGCAAATCTGTGCGCTGCGTCAACATTTTGCACAGTCATGGCACGCCTGTATATATGTACAAAACCAAAAACGTAAAATAAGAATATTTGCTCATATCAATATTTGTATCATTGTGTTTTTGAGAGAGAGACCTATTAGGCAGCATGAAGAAATGATGCTTGGAATCTGCTTCCTTTTGACCCCAGACGAAGAACTGGGAAAGGACTAAAGATCCTGCCCATGAAGGTTCTCTTCAGTGCTCAATTTTCCTGGACTAGGACTTCATCTTATTTCATTTTTGATTTCTAAGAGATAGAAGTACTCTTCAAATTTGGACAATACATGAACGATTTAGAAAAGAAATTTAAATGCATTTTCATAATGTCGGGTGTTTACATCAGCGTCAGCCGCTACAGCTGTAAGGAGCAGCCGGTGAACAGGAAAGCGTACTAAACAAGAACAAATTCTCTTGCTCTGACAAATACTTCTGAGTCAGCTCCCACCCACCTCCCCGCGCCTGACAGTGGGAAGGGTGAATGCTGCTCCCCACAGCAACAAGCATCAAAATATACATTTCTTTAAATAAGCCTCTATTTGTTCCAACAGCTTTTTAAATTTTACTTAGCTCAATATATCATTTATGTCATAAAACCAAATACTTTAAAAAGACTATATTATTCAGCACTCCTGATGTGGATCCACTATGAAACGATTGCTGGAAATAGCCCACTTACAAATAAAAATAACTTCAAATATGCTTCAGCCAGCACAAGCCATCAACACAGTTAGTACAGACTTGCATCTCGCATGCTACCTTAGACAACAAGTGAAGTTAAGTGGTCTCTCATTGGTTTCACTTATACTTAAGGCCGCCATCTTGGCCTAGGCAGTAATTCATCTGGCTCCAGGTCCCACAAATGCATAAAGTGTGTCACAGCACAGAGATGGATTGAGATACCTTGAGCGACCCTGCCTGGAAGATGTTTTCACCACCACGAAGAGCATCCTCCGGCAGAACAGATCACATGCATGAGGCATTGGGATGGATGATATCTACCCTTAATCAATCCAACCCAAAAAGTCCAAAACTTGAGCTCTTTGGATAGCTGATAGATAAATGCATCATTGAACCAACATTCTTTTTCACTTTCCAGTAGGTTAGCACAAGGTTAAAAAGTGTTATAAGCGTTCCCAACCATATTCTTGGACATGGACCATTTTGACCTCCTGAAAGCACGCCGTTCCTCGTTGACTTGAAGATGTTTGCAGATCATCAAGCCACCAGGAGCAATTAATTACATGGATAACCTTACCATTAATGATTTGTCACCATTCCCACACGCAATGTTGCTCACGGCCTGAATCTAATTTTTGCATAAGACTATAATCATCACCTGTGCAGTGGGAGAGGAGAATGATTGACCGAAGAGGGAACGGCCAGGCCTGCATAGGTACAGCTCTAGTGTGGTTCACCTTCGAGCAGCATGTCGCAGGCCCTCTGATGCTCTTGCGAATCCATGAGTCCTTGGAATTACCGGATCGTGAAGTGGTTTTATGTCTGACTCCCTTCACGATCAGTGAATCTGTAAGGGAAACCCACAACGGGGAGACAGAGAGCTTCAGAGCTGCCGCTCAGGCAGTATCAAAGCAGGCTGGGGTATAAATGGGTAATTTAGCATGGACGATAGGTTAACAGTGTGTTACTTCTGAGGGAGAGTTTCACTGCCACAGATATGAGGGACTCAAGGTACAGATAGGTAGAAGGCATGTCATTAGCTCCATCATGCCCATCGCTGCAGCCCTGCACAATCCATTCATTCATCTATTTATTCAGCTCCTTATATAAGCTTTGTGGGGACGTTCATTGGTTGAATAAAGTGGATTTGTTACCTTGCCCCTCCCCTAAGGCCTTTCTGTCATTAGTTTTACTTGCTCTTTGCTCAGCAGTTTCTTGGCCGCTTGGACACTGAACCAGTGGCAGCCCGTGCAGGTAAGAGCGGTGGGGCCGGGTGGGGGGGATTTCAATGGACGATGACGTGGGAAAATTAATTATTTATTTAATTTTTCCTCGTCATCGTCCGTCAACCCACTCTCTCCCCCCCCCCCACACCCTCCCACCCGGCCCCACTGCCCGACCGCTCTTACCTGGACAGGCCGCGGCTGCACCGAACTATAGTTCCGCGACCTATGACCCCACCATCCAGTCCTTTACCTTTGTTTCATCACACATGTGCCTGCATGTGCTCCATTTAATCCTTTCAAGACCGACATCAGCTTAAAAACTACGGGTGGCCAGGGGCTCAAGAAAGCTGCACCCCGCTGAGAGTGTACCCTCGTCCTCTAACCCCAGAATTCAGGCCACTGGAGAGAGAAGTGACCCAGTGGAAGTTCAAGACGATGCTGTCATGCAAGTTCAGTCCGTTGTCGAGATTAGCAACTGGGGGCATTGGAGGGCCGGCCCAGCCCGTATTCATCTTTCCCTCCTCCCTCAAATGACTGAGGCAGCAGGCACAGTACTTATCAAAACAGTTTAAATTCAGTTTAGCAAAACAGACTATATTCACACCTGAATAAAAAAAAACATGCTGAAGTTTAGAAGGTTATTGAGCGATAAAAATGTCTTCTGACAAATTGCTGCTTATTCTTTTCATCCTGAGATGTTGTTTACTTTTCTTTCTCTGGGTGCAAAGTGAGAGGATTTTGTAAAGTGAACTATGTGACTATCTCACTGAGGTAATGGCAGGGCCAGTGGAATTATGCGGCAAGGGAGGCCAAAGGTTGACTAAATTAAGTGGCATGAAAACACAAATGATGTGGCTTAATGGGGCACATTTTGTAATAGTATTACTTCATTATTTTGCCATTTTTACATGTTGGCACTGTCTGGGCAAATGCCTCACTTCATTAGTACTAGTTTCGTAACCAAATAAGTTTAAGTAACTGAAAAGTGACTAGTTAACCTTTGCGAAGGACCTTCCACTGTGCGACAGCATGTGTTGCACTGTTTTTAGTTACTTTTGATCCATTTGAGCTAGAAACAACATTTTTTAATTAAAATCTACAAATTATGCAGCAAATGATAGATTATGTGGTAAACGCGGCAAATTCATAATTATGCAGAAAACTCTGCAGCCGCGTAATTGCATAATTCCAGTGACTCAGAGTAAAGGGAGTGCAAAAAAATAGACTGTAGAATGTTAATTTGTTTCTAATACACAAAATGTAAATATCTGTAAATGAACTGTGCAGATATTTCAACGTATATCAGCAGTTATGAAAGCGCAAATGAAGCACATTATGTTTTGTAATGGAATGGAATTGTGATGGAAACCAAGGGGCATATGTATCACAAAACAGTTTTGCGAGTCCTTAATAGCCATTTTTTGCGAATCGCTATTAAGGAGTTGCAAAATGAAATGTATGTAGGAATCGCAATATTAATTGCGATTCCTACGTATTCCTTAATTGCGAATCGCAAATTGCGATTCGCAATTAAGGAATACCTTCCCATTCATTCCTATGGGCCTAGAGGCCAATAGGAATGAATGGGAAGACATTCGCAATTTGCGAGTACCCATTAGTTACTCGCAAATTGCGAATTCAATTTAAAGGGTGCCAAAAGGGTGTCAAAAGGACACCCTGTTGCACCCCTGAAATTTGTATGTGTGCACATGTGGCGCACATACATGCCCCAAGGGCATGTATGTGCACCACAGGCCACTTTGAAAAATGCAATAAAGTGCATTTTCCAAAGAAATGGCAAATTACCACCAACTGGAAGTTGGTGGTAATTTGCGATTTCTTAGGGCAAAATCGCACAACTTGGGTGGTTCCTGCATTGCATCTAAGGAATCGCAATTTGCGATTTCTTAAATGCGCTCGCAAAATAGGCAATCACAAATTTTGAGATTCCCTATATTGCGAGGGCCTTTTGGGATGATACATCCCAAAAGGCTTTTTCCCCCGTTCGGAAACGGGCCGATTCTGAGAATCGGCCCGTTTGTGAACAGGAATTAGGCTTCATACATATGCCCCTAAGATTTTATTAGGATCAAAACAAATCTTGGTAATGCACAAACAATAAATATTGTAGTGTATTGTATTGCAGCATTTATAAAGCTCTTACTATCCCTATGTGGAGCACTGAAGTACTTATCTACATGGGCAGCAAGCTATGCCATATAGGGTGTGGAGTCCGGAGGATGTTCTCTTTGTTTTGTGATCCTGTGTGAAAAGTGTTTTCCTGTCGTGAGTGATGACCAACGAGGTGTGGATATCGTGTTATGGGACGCAGCTCGTAGCAGTGTGGTGAATGATGAGGTGTGAGAAACACAGACACGCAGTATATGGGTTTTTCAATATTCTGACAGCTTTGAACAGCTTGGCGGTATTTCTTTCGATTATAGTTTGCCTAGCTGGTTAGTGTACTGGGTTGTCCAATCAGAAAATATGTGTATAGTTGTGGGCCTGAGCTGGAATGTTTGAAGGGCGAGAGAAGTGGAGAGATCTGCTGAGATGTGCATTGTTACCTTCATCCCATATCTGAGTCTCAATGTGAGCTGTAAAGAGGTGGTCATATTTTATAGATATTTGGGACCTGTAGGCATGGTCCTTTGATTGATCTGCTATGTGTGACAGATCTCTTTAGTTATTCCATGTATGTTAAATTAGTGATCGCTGGTTTATAGACTTCATGGTACTGGTGATGAACAATCCTCAGCACATAAGCTGGAAGGAACAGGTGTTCTGTTCATTCAGAAACTCAATGACCAATAAAGAAGCCTTTAAATCTTGTTTTTATCTTGACACATTTTCTGTCTGTGCAAGGACAGAGGTCAAATAGCAGTTTGTCTTTTTACTAATTGTTTCTTATCTGATCCTGGAAATGGTGTTTACTCTTCTTTCCCTTGTTACAGTTAGAGGTTTTTGTCAATTGAGCTGTCGGACAGTGATTGTGAAACAAAAGGCTATAAGATGTCAGATTTTTTTTCTAACACACTACATTTAAAAAGCTTGCAAATGAATAGTACAAGAATTTCAAAATACATTAGGAATTACGAAAAAACATTTGTTTTGTAATTCAGAAGTGTGATGCAAACAAAGATTTAAAAATGATCAAAAGGAATCAGAACACTTTACTTTGTGATGTGCAAATAACATGTTTGCAGAAACTTCATTTCCAAACGTATACACTATATAGTTTCATCAGTAAAACCACGTCAGTGGGAAATGTTGTGGCCATTTCAATGGAAAATCTGCTGATTTTAAATTACTGTGCTACCACTTCATGCTTCAGGTATGTATGTAATAAAAGTGATAGTTTTTAAACATGATTTGAGAAACATTCCTGCTCCCTGCCCTGATGACAATGCGGTTAATGAACTAAGAGGCAAGTCAGCGGTCATGTGTATCCTATATGTGGCTAGATTTGTAATATATATGGAGCAAACATTTAGTCTATTAAATCAAACAAAAGTGTTTTTTGCACAGCAGACATGCTGAACTTGCGTATTTGAAGGTGCTCTCATATGTAATAAATAAGAAAATGGTGGCTCAGTGAATTAAAATATTTGCCCAGGATCACATAATTTGAAACCAGTTTATGGGTCAAGAGCATTATAATTAGGTCGAGTAGATTATTTAAGTCACTAGACCTGCAGGTCTAGTAACATTTTTATGATTTTTCGAGGCCTGAGATGTGAGTTACAGTTGGCTTTCCACTGAGTTCTATGGTATTAGTATTAATGTGGGCCAGAAATATTATATATGAAATTACATGACTATATAGTACCCCGGAGAACCATAGGTCAGCCCTCTTTAACTTATCTGCCTATCGGAAGTAATTTGCTTTTTGGATTGATTCCAATCTGTGGATTGTAAGGTGAAGATTGAGCTTGAGGGTGTGACTGTCTTTCTGTGTTCTTTTGCAAGAATGAGTGGTGGTGAAGTTGTCTTAGAAATGGCCATGTTTTCAACTGTCTTCTGAAGAGTATATCCTCTTGGATGCTTTGAATGCTGGCTGGTAGTGAGTTCCAGAGCTTGGGGGCTTGTACTGAGAAAGCAACGTCTCCTATGGATTTTTTATGGTTAGATGGTATGATTATAGGTGGTGCAAGCATGGAGCATAGTCCCCTGTTTTGTTTGTATTGCTTGGATTTAGCTTGTAGGTAGAGGTGTCCTTTTCTTTGGAGGTTCCATGGACAATGAGTAGTTCCTTGAATGTAGCATTCTTTGCTATAGGTAGCCAGTGGAGTAATTGCAAGACTGGAAGCATGTGTTTTCTTGGGTGACGGCAGAGAAGAAGTAGTGCAGAAGCATTTTGGAGGTTGCATTTTACTTATGAAGAATACAGGCATGCCAAGGTATAGGCTGTTAGCATAGTCAAGCTTGGAGATTATGAGTGGTAAAATGGCTTGCATTTTCGGTTGGTATCCAAGGTCTAGGAGTGTGGAAGGGACGATGGGAGAGGTTGCGGCAATTCCAAAATGGCTACCACGAGTTTTCCACCACAATAAAGAGAGTACGGCTTTAGCTGTACATGCAGCAATGAATTCTGTCCAGTGACATCACTGCCCGAACAGGACACAAAATTGAGGAAGGACACGGAGAGCAGTGAGGAGGAAGACACCAGACCGTTGGAGAAGATGACTGAAGCAAGGAGCAGCATGGAAGAAGACGTGAGAGGGACTGACAAGTTACCCGTATGCAGAGGTGACAACCAAGGGGAATCAGCTTGGAGAAGCCCAGAGATGACTGGAGTCATCCGACAAAAGCAATATGGATTAGCAATGCACACACCCAGCAGCCTGAGGGAAGAAGGTGCTGAGGTCCCAACCGCTGCGGCCCGGGCTCGGGCCCATGGCACCAGGCAAGTGACTCTATATTCAATCACTGAGTAGCATTAATAAGGGGGTTCTGGGTGATCCTTGGGGACTTCTCCAGTTCAAGGAGGCCCCCATGGTAGGCTTCTGGGACTGGGGAACAGCGAAAAGCGCAGTGGTCAAAGAAAGGTGGCAGGTGCTGGAAATAGCCATTCACAGAGAAGAGAATATTTCAGTTGCCAACATGGTCTATGTAGAAGAGGGCTAGAGAGAGAATACAAAAAATGGAAAAGTACATAGAAGATAGAATAGAAGCTAGAGTGAAGATATTCTCAAAAAGGAGAGAAAATTGAGAGAAAGAAAGGAGAGTAAATAGGAAAAGCAAGAGAGAGCAGGAGAGACGGGAATGGGAAGAAAGATGCAGCAGCAAACAGAAAGGGGTAGTGAGGAAAGGTTTGAGAGAGGCAGTGGGGACATAGATTCTGGGGTCAGGAGAGAATATAGAAAGTATGAGAGAGTCGAAAGGAGCAATATGAGAGCTAGAAGGTCGTGAAGAAAAGGTGATTGGAGATTTTATGTGAAATTTATAGCTTATCATGTTTTGGCCAATACACCTGTGGCCCAATATGATTTCACTTCACAAATCTGCACTTTATTTTCTAAAAGGGATCTTAGGATAAGATCCCAAAAACTGTATAGTAGTCTTCAAAGTCCTAATAAGATCTAACCATGATTACTTGATCCACCTTGCGTTTTGCACTCCCTTGTTATTTGTTACTATCTGCTTTTGGGGAGAAATGCTGACGTCTTCTCTTTTAAGGCATATCAGCCATGTCTACATTTGCTGATATAGTCTCTGGAAAATACAACCTACTTGCTGAGAAGTCCAAGCTCTATCAAGGAGATGATTTGGCTTTCTGATGTATACTTAAATATTGAAGTCTCTTAACTGTTTCCTAACATGAAGCTTGACCTTTATCGGCACCCGTTGTAATGCTGAACAATCCCTCTGCAAGTAAATATTTTCAATTTTTAGTACACATGGCAGGCTTCCATGCTTTTTGCATTCACCAGTCAGAAAAATGCATGCTCGTCCAAGCAATGTTAGCCATATTCTATGAGGATTCTATGCAAGGAGTCTACTGCATTTGAAAGAGTGAAGGATGTCAATAATTCTGTAAGTGGAGGACTCTGTAGCATCCAAATTGGAGGTAGAATGCAAACAGCATCAAAAAGATGTGCTGTCACAGAGAAGAAGTCTAGATGCAAACTGTGAAACCACCACCCATGCCCTTGGAGACAGTGCTGCTGCCTGCCCATCTATTGCTCCTCCAACTGGAGACAGAACTAGTGTCCTCAGCCCGGCCACATGCCTCAAATGGATACGTCCCAGGCTCACACAATCACCCAACCGTTATCATGTCTAACTGTCTTGCTGGTCGATGTCAAACAAAGGTCTTCTTTTGTGCAACACATACATCACAACCTGCCTGTAGCTATGAGGGTTGTATTCCAATGTTGGAGCCTGCTTCAAGTCCATGCAGTTTTGACCAGAACTTTTGATCAAATGTAATTGAACTATTCTTCTTCAGTCATAACCTTATAGTGAAATTCATTGTGAGAGCTTTGCAACCTCCCCTGTAAAATGACATCTAAATTCTATTTAGTTTTCACCATTGTTGCACCCCTAAAATGTTTAAAACACACTGTTCAGCAGTAATTTCCACTGTTCAGCAGTCATTTCCCCAAATGTTCTAGATGAATATGCTCCAAGCTCTCTGAAATGTTATTGTAAATTAGTGGCGGGTGAAATTTATCCTTCACTTACGGCGGAACTAGGAAACTCCACACTTTTCGCAGCAGATGAAGTTTCATAACTTTACGTGAGGTAAGGTTTATTCCGTTGGGCCTTCCATGTGTGATGATTTCCTAATGCAGAATGTCTCAGGTAGGACATCCTCCAGCAAAAAATGTTGAGTGTGGAAGCTGGACAGCCACCACCTGAGGTAAGAGGTGTGAGAGGGAGGGCTCTGAGCTGAGGCCAGTTTTTTTTAAGTACTTCATAAGCTTTGCATTTCACAAAACCTGAACAGTTTAAAAAATATACAAAGTTGTGAGTCAGACTACTTTACAACTTTACACCCTCTACTCTAAATCCCATTTATTTGATAGGATTTAAAGTTGGATTGTGGAAACTTGATTGAGTGTGCTTTAATATGTACCTTAAAAATAATCCTTGTATTCCTTCATATAGAATCACATGGTGTGCACCCTGAATATCGAAACCAGAATATCAATGGCCCAGAACATCGAGAACAGAGTACTGAATCTGAAATATCGACAGGTATACCTTGCTCCAGATTTATGACCCTACGCAATATATATATAGATATATATATATCTTCAAGGTATGTAGATGTGGAGTTAGGAATGCTCTTAGCTTTCGATATTCTGTCCTTGATATCCTTGTACTACGATATCCTGGGGGTTAATATATAGTAGCACAACCAGTATTTGGGAAAGGATGCACCTATGGACCACAGCTTTAATGTTTGATCATAGCTGAGGGCCATGCCCCCTAAAAAGACACTTCTACCTACTGGCCTGCTCTCTCCGCTGCCCGCTCCCCACAAAAACGGACTCTTCAGGCTTCGAGAGGGAACATGGAAGATGAGCAGCAAGAGGTAGAGGCCAACAACACTAGCAACATGGATGCACTTCCAGCAGGTCTGTGACAGAGGTGGGGGTGGGGCATGACCACTTCCACCCAGTTTTGGAGCATCAGCAAGCGACAGTGAATATGAGGTGACCTGAGCAGGCATCCATTTCCTGCAATCCCTGGCCCACATTCAGATATTCAAATTTGATTTTTTTTTCTCTTCTTTAGTTACAGCAAAATGCCACACCTGCATCAGACTATGAGTTTTTCCTCAAGACAGCAAGAGCACAATACTGAAATTAATATGTAATCATTAGTGATTTGCTACAGTGATCACTGCAAATTAATCATGCTTCAGAGTTGTAGGATAAGCACTCAACGTGTGTTTAGCTTTGGGGTTACTGGAAAGCTGCAGCGCCCCTGCTCTGGTGCCACTTCCTGACAACCTCATGTGTTTGTGGTTAAAAGGAAAGTGGTTCTTCTCTGTGAATTGGTATTGTTAATGTTAATTGATATTCTAGGCACACCCAGCAGCAGGAAGTTCTCCTTCTCTGTGTTGGGCACATTTTTTGATAAGATTAATAAGCACATCTTGAGATAAGTTTGTATTTCCTCAAACGCACAGTTTGCTCCAGGGCCGGACAGGCTGTAAAGGGCATTGAGCATTTCCCTGAGTAGCTGAAAGGGTGGGGTGCAGTTTTGCAGCGGTGGGGGCCGGTTTTGTTACTGGGGGCTGGTTTTGCCACGGTACTGCAATATCGGGCCCCAGACACAAAAACAGCAAACGTTTCCAGCCTCCAGTGGCCAGGCAGTGCTTCCCGGGGCTGGTCCAGTGCTGTTTTGGGTTGGCAGTCCGGCCCTGGTTTGCTCAATTCACAGCTGGTTCCCTCATTTTCCAATCTAATCGAAGGCAACATGGGAAAGCAATTCTTTTTTTTCTGTGTGTGATCAGTTGTTCAGTTTCTCAATCATCCTTAATGGGTTTCTGTAATAGCTCTCAAATCCTGTTGGCATCCTTCCCCACTTCTTCTGAAGAGTGTACTTCAGGGCTGGACTTATTTCCACTTCCTGAAGTATTTTGGCGCTATAGAAAGGCGAATAACATAACACAACATAGCATAAGGTTGCATTTGATTCAATTCAGTGCTGTAAATTAAAGGAAATATGTGTTTGTAGACCTATGCGGTACATATATCTTCAAGGTACGTAGATGTGAAATTAGGAATAGTAAACCTATACTTCCCTATCTGCGCTTACCTGTCAATATTTTGTCCCTTGATAGTCTGTCACAGCAAATGTGCCAAGATGAAAACAAAATTTAAAGGGCACTTTATTGCCCAATCACTTTAAGAACTCCAACATGGTCAGAGGCATGCAAGATTGATGACATCATAGTGCCAGAGTTAAGTAGAATCAGAAGGTTTAATTCTCAGTGGTAAAGATAACTGCTTGGCACATAGGATGTAGGAAGCCTTTTCAAAGAAATACAGTTCATGTATTATAGCCACCTGAGCTGCAGCAGATGGAGTGTGAACTAGCATACAAGGTAGTTAGCTGAGGACACAAGCACTCTCAAGGGGTGTCTCGTGACACAGAAAAAATGAGTTCCTGGAAAGCAAGCACTTGTGGAAAAATACAAGAAGCCAGTCAGAGAGGTGGTTTTGAGGGTGTGCTCTATGGGTGGCACAAAGACGTGCTGGAAGGCCGAAAACAAATAAAGCCAGCAAATAGACCACAAGCAAATGTGATTTACAAAACACAAAGCCAATGGTAAGCAATGAGCGGAATGCATCCTAGGTAAGCTTTCAGCATGTCCCCAATATGTCTTTGCAACAAGACAGCTGCTCTATCTAGTAGGCTTCGACCTTACAATTATTTCAGACTCATAAAAGGGGTTTTCCGACTGGTCCGAATCGTAAATATGAGGAGGCATTCACTTCCTATATATGAGTCAGAGAGGAAGGTATCAATGATTTGTGACCACAATTTGTGTCCCAAACCATTGGTCAGATACCGACCCCTTAAAATGGGTGGTATCTGATTCACAAAGGGAATGGGTCCCCTATGAACCAATTTCCCTTTGTGAATCTTAAAATAAGTTTCAGGGAGAGCCAGTCGTGGTCCCGTGGACCACTGCCAACTGTCAATGAAATATTTTTTTAAAAACCTTTAGGCTTGTAACGGAAGCCTGTTTCACCACTGCCAGGAGCCAATATCTATCACAAGCATTGACAAAGCTTGTAGTTCTGTTTTTTATGAGTGAAAATGTCCTATCAGTGGGTGGATATGTAAGGACTGCTGAATAGATACTGAAAAAGAATGTGAATGGATGCATCACTGATCTTGTCAGTGATGAATGGGTAAATGGATTGATGTATGAGAGAGTGTGGGTGTATGGATGAATGAGTATGGGTGTGTAGATGCATTGGTGAATTACAGTGCAAGGGAGGCGGATGAATAACAATATGAATGTGGACAATTACAAAGTCTGGGGATGGATGAAAGTCTAAGGATAGATGGGTATGTCAATGAGTTATTAAGAGTGGTGATGGATGATGCCTGGGTGTGAGGACAAATGAATGATTTCTAGTATGTGCAGTTGAAAATGTGAGTGTGTGAATGGATTAATGAATGAGGATAAATGGTTGAAAAACAGTAGGGATGTGTGAAAGAACATGTGAGGGAGAGCGAATGAGTGTGAAAATGAGGATTAAGGACATTGAAATGCTAAATAAATGAAAGAGTGAAGAACGAGGGATGACTAAGTTAGACTATGAAGTTGGATAAAAGATGTACACACAGGAAAAAGCATGCCTCAAGATATCAAAGACATACTTGAAGATAGGTTACCTCTCCTCAGCTGAACAGCCCTCTCAGTTTCACATATTCATTTCAAAATGTGTGAGCTGAGTTGGTTGGCAAGTTCTGTTTAAATGATCAACTATTATTATAATTGCCAGACCCTGTTGTGTGAGCCATAGGGCAGACTGGGACTACTGGCCCCAATTGTGGTGGGTGAGGTTGTTTTCCACTGGTGTCCGTCCTATTATGGTTCTATAAACTTAGCCAAGTACTCCCTTCTGCTACACCCTCAAAGTGGTGTGGGTGAGCAGTCAAATGCTTTTAAGGGGGATAGTGTGGGGAACACCAGCTCAAAACTCAAAACTCAACAGTCAACCAACAGACACAATAACATAATGCTCAGCCCAGTGGTTATCATTTAGTTAAAAGAAAGTATTTTAATTTCATTGCAAAATGAAATAATGCACACTCCAAAGATGGTTCAGTAACAGGGTTGTAACCATTCCCTCACATTCCCTCTATCATGGTGTCTTCCCTCTCTGGGACGTTCTCAACATTTATGGTAGCTTAGGCACAGGTATGGATTTAGGCATTGATTAGGCACACGAGCAGACCACTATCAGTTATTCTAGTGGTTAGTTCATAGTTCCGTTCAATGGTCTTTACGCCCAAATAGTTAGTACTAGCAATGGTTAGCGTTCTATCAGCACGATTCACCTTTGCGCAAATTGGGCATAGTCTCTTAGTTTGTGCAAGTATAGCTGCATTTTACCTGCTCAGCGGGATTGTGGATCAGTGGCCTGGCTGGCACAGTCAGTAATTTCACACCGTGGGAACAGTATCAGCAAAGGAGGGCCACAAACGATGGTCTCACTTCACTCTGGGCCACCGCCATTGAAAAGTGCATCAGACCGCCTTGGCGTGTACTCATCTAAGCTTCACCAGTTGCAACCTCCAGGTCAGGTCATGTGGGTGCTCGTCTTCTGCAGGTACATTCTCTGGACCGGTGCAGATGGTTCTCATTTTTGGTAGTTGTTGGTGTAGGCAAATTCACACAGCTGAACACCTCAGGAAGGGCAGTGGCAACACCAGACCTTCGGGATGTGCAGCAGGAATGCAAGACAGCATAATGTCGTTCTGATGGATAGCTTTTTGAAGCAGCTCACTACAGGAACTGAATTGGGACAGCAGGAGACCCCTCTTGAGCAGTCGCGGTAATTTAAACTTACCTTGACGCCGGGTCCCGCATCTTCTCGGCTCCTGCTCTCCTGCCTCCAACAGGAACAGGAAGCAGGCAGCCAGGCTCCCTCCCCTAAGCCAATCACAATGCCGCAAGCAGCGTTGTGATTGGTCGGGACGGCGCCCAGCCATGGGCTTATGGGGTGGGCATGTTCTCCATGCAGGCTGCATTGCAGCCTGCATGGAGAAGGGAAAAGTGAGCATGACTGGTTTGGGCGGCCCAAGAGGGCCGATCAAACTGTCTTAGCACATTCAGGAGTGGGCACACCACTCCTCCCCTGCCCTGCTCAGAGAGCAGAGCAGCCCCGCCCACCCACCCGCAACACAAACATAAAATGGTAATAATTAAAAGTTATCACCATTTAATGTTTCTGCATCTCGCGCTGCGAGAAAGCAGTGAGGCGACACTCCTCTGCCATAGCGGAGGAGCTGCCCCTGCTCTTGACTCAGGAAACACTGGCATTGCTCCCTGAAGGTATTTGGCTTCTTCTTTCCACCTGCTGGACAGTCTCTCCTCCTGCATGCTTATGCACTCTCCTTCCCTCTCTCAGCAGGCAGACATGATTCTAGACACTAGACATACCCTCAGCTCCTCCAATAGAAATAGCAGACATCTGGTTATGTCCTCTTCCCCCTGGGAGGCTGACGGTCAGACACAGCCACGTTCACAGAATAGTCCTTTGAGCACTCCGTTCCTTGGTCATGAAGAACTTGCAACTGGAGCCAAGTTAGATGGTTTAGGTTCAACTTTTATAATTATGTTCGGAGGGGGGTTGAAATCACTGTCTAAAATCTCAGATCAGGTTTAAGTTTGTTCTTTGCTCGGAAACAGCAAGATGTTGACTCTCACAGCAGATGACAATGATGTTATCTCCACGCAGGAGCATCTAAAATAAGGGCACAATTAAGTGTGAGACCCCTGCACCATGCTGCCATCAGCCTTTCTGAAGCACTCATCAGGCACAGACAAAAGGGCAGGCCCTGACTACAAACTTTTTCACCTTGAACAACCGAAATTGTAGTCCCATCCCTCACTGCTACCATCTACCCAATGGCAGTGCTCAGGAAAAACTAACCGCATTGGCTTTGGTTGCTTGGGCTGGGGTGGGACTTCGTCCCCCAGCGTACATAGCGCAAAGGAGGGGCAGACAAGCTACAAAGGCGCTGGCAGCTTCCCGCAGCGCTGAAAGATATCAAAGCTGTTTCCCTTGCCCACACTATACTGCATTGACTTTGGCAGCTTGGGCTGGGGTAGGACTTCGTCCACCAGCGTACCTAGAGCACAGGAGGGGCCAGGCGCGCTACTAAGGTGCCAGCCATTTCCCACAGCACGGGACGTGTCCGGGTGTACGTCCAGGGCCACCCCTCTTGGCCCCTTAAAAATCTACCGGGGCCCCCAGACAATCTGTGAAGACTGAGGGTTATCAGTTCTTTTAATACCCTGCCTATCTTCATTTTTGAAGGTGCGGGGGTATTACCTGCCTATTACAAGAATGGTTAAGAGGAAATTGGCTGGGGGGAACCCCGTTCCAACCTCACCCACAAAGTATGCAGCAATTGATCGACTGCTGAAAAGAGCCATAGGGGTTGTAGCACTGAAATTGAACTTTCTGAGAAGAGATTGTCATTGAATCATGGCTCCACCCTACTAGATGTGCCTCAGACTTTGAATGATTCTATGACATCTACTGCTGTCCACCACCCGAGATGGATCCAATCTTTACTACCACCTTTAATACCTCCCCAAAGGCCGTTAACAACATATCCGCTACAGTAGATGTTATTGATAACCCGTGCCCTAGCCCATGCCCCATGCCCAATAAAAGAGCAAAGAGGCAACCCAAAGCAAATTACCTGGTAACGTGCAGGGAGCCAAAACATTGCAGAATAAACTTCTGTCAGCAACGCAGAAGTCACATGAAGACATCTCCACTTCTCCCCCACCTCCTGTTGGGAATATGGAGCCTTTATTTCCTAACCAACGATCCCTGGATCTTTTCTTTGAAAATAGTTTTGAATGCGTTAAGAATTTAATAAACCTGGAACTCTCTCCCCTCCTTGCTCTCCTTGACTCTGTAGAGTCTCAACGTATGGCCCAAAACACCTCGCTGTCACCTACCTCAGGAGAATGCATCCCACCTGTCAGCGAGTCCTCCCAGGTGACCCCAGAGCAGGCGCAGCAGGTGCAGCAGCCTTAAGTAATGAAGGTGCCAACCAATCCATCAGATCTATCACGCATAATACAAGCTCCAAATAGTCGGCAGCCAATGACAATTTAGTGGATCGAGTTCTGTGCCCTGGGAATGCACAAACTACGGAGGACTATGCTATTGAAAAAACATCTAACACCATTTGTTGCTCTTCTGCCACTTATCCCCATTTGCCTCCGGAATGTACAAATTACCTAATAATTCTTAAGGACGTCCCTGTGCTACCACCACAGAGTGGAGAAGACTACACAGCCCTGAGAAATAAGTCAATATTCTGGCGTAAAACTAGATCTGGCTGGACAGGGGACCTAGCTCAGGAAGTACTGTACATGAGGAGGGTCGCCTGGTTGGGCATTCACCCGAAAGACACTTTAGGGGACTATGTAATACTAAACTTTAGGAGCCCCCAAATCGTCGAGTTGTTGTTGTAGCGCATCACTAACGAGTGAAATCAGGGCATTTCCGTTAGGGTATTTTTATAGGCCTTATAAATCCCCCAGATTGGTGACTCCGGTATTGTGTACCCCCATAGATCGAATCCATTCGGACCACCCAATAGTTTGTCAGCCACTTAGCTGCCACCACGTAACGCACCAGACACCTAGTTGCCATCACTTTACCTCTCCACCCACCATGAACAGATTTGCTCCCAAGTGTAACCTGAATGAACAAGATTGACGGCAGGTGCTCATATGGACAGATACAGTATCAAACGATGCGGTACCTGAGGAACGCCAACACTATGAAGGGGGTATACCGATAAACACCAATAATCTTGTAAATAGTATGGTAATTGAATCCTGGAATGTTGCAGGAGTAAAAGATAAATCAGAGAATCTATATTGGATAAACACAATAAACTCCGCACAACTGATATTTCTACAGGAAACATGGCAAACGGAGAGATTTATATTGATAGTAATATGTCTATACTCACTCCAGTCATCCTTTCGAGTTGTGTGCGAGCAAAGGGGGTCTGGCGACATTTATTTCAACTTTAGCCTCTATCATTATTAAGAAATCATTCATTAGTTCTCCCTCCGTCCAGCTGGTATTTTTACAAATTGCCCAGAAATATGAAGTTATTTTGATCAATTTTTTAAAATATTGTTTTAGTAGCACAAGAAGCTCGGGTGTCATGGAGTTGGAAAAAGAATTAGAATAATTTGCAAACAAAAATGGCAATGACTAGGTGTACATATGGCTGAGGGATTTTAACATTAGTAAAGGTCAACACACATCCAATGTGATTTGTGGTTATATTGATTGTTTTGGGAGAGGACAGCCGCACTTTCCTCATGATAAATATGGTGAGTCCATAAATGAAGTTAAGTATAAGTTAAAGCTAGACCTGATCGAGCGGGATAAGGAGGATAACAAAGTCATGTTGCCCACCTTTCATGGTAATTGTCATTGTTCGATAATTGATCATACAATAAACTCAGTTAATGGACTGGACCTGCTCAAATCCCTCAAGATAGAACCTTCTAATTCCAGCAATCACTCTGTGCTAAAGTTCACCCTTTTATATCATTACCAATCAAAGCGAGGGGCGTACATTAGCACCATTAATTGAAACAGTAGGCAGTAATGGTGTAAGCCTGAAATGGGCAGGCATAAATGGGATTACGCTGCTAGAAACAGTAGTTAAGGAAAACCTTGAGGCCTTCATTACTTGCACTGAATGGGATGTGAACTTCGACAGGCGATTGGCGGCTTTTGACAATATTAATTGGCTATCGCTGACAAATTAAGAGCCCCATATAAGGACCCAAGCAAAAATAAAAAGATCTGTGGGTTTGATAACCATACAAAGACAAAACAGAATCTAAGAAACGTTTTATAGACAACTCTCAGAAATAGTGAGAAGGTCAAAGAGTTAAGTTGGATCTATAAACTAGCTATAGCCACAAGGAAAAAAGAACTTGAAGAATAGGCCTGGGCTAGCTTGGAACAGGTGGCAGAAAATGGCGATTCCACTATGTTTTGGAAAATCGTTAATTCCCCGTTCCTCAAGCACAATCTCCTACTTAACTTGTAGGCAAAAGTTGCCCGGGAGATTGGATTGCCAACTTTGGTGAGATTTTTTACCCAAATAATATAGATATACTCTCACCCATGGATGATTCACACTTACCAGTCTTTACACATTTAAAGCCAGTATCCATTGAAGAAGTCACCCTAGCTATATACAAAACTGCAAATGGGAAAGCCCTGGGCCAAAATGGGGTCCCAATTGATGCCTTTAAATCTTGAACAGCACTATGGGTGCCAATTTTAACCCAAGTCTGCAACGCAGCAGCACAAGAGCATTTCCCATCTACATGAAGTGACACCATTATAGTGCCAATATTCAAAAAGGGGGACAGAAGTGATGCTAAGTGCTATCATCCAATATCTTTTTTAGATACATCCTCCAAACTAATGGGCAGAATAATATTAGAAAGGTTAAAAATCTGAGCTTTAGAAAAACAAGTGTTGACTGACTCACAATATGGGTTTAGAAAAGATACTGGCATGGTGGAGCAGTGCATCGACTTAAACTTGACAATTAGTAAATACACCATAGCACTTCAAGGGCATATTCATCTCTGCTTTGTCGACTTGAGTAGCACATTTGACTTAGCTAATCATGTAACACTGTGGCAGTCCCTGGCAGAAAAGGAAGCCCGGCAGAAAAGGGAGCCCGGCCGATATAGTCTGTCACCTTTCACAGATGTATGCATCCCTTACGGCCCGTGTACGCTATGGGAAAAATTGGGAATGCACACTGAGATTTCTAGTGACATGAAGTATGAGGCAGGGATGTGTTCTCGCCCCTTTTTATTTTCATTGTACATAAACAGGGTGGATGATCTCCTGCAAAGGGTAAAAGGCGATGCCCCTAGAGCTGGCACACGTTCTACTCCTATCCTACTTTACGCAGAGGATGTGGAGTTGCTGTCTAGGATGGCAAACGGCATACAATATCTGATTGACAACTTTGTGGCCTATATGGAGGATAAAGAGGATGTATGACGATACAACGCGATCATTTAGATCGTGGTACATTACATCGCGGTTTTTACAACGCAAGTCGTTACAACGACTTGCGCTGGAGGGCGCTGGACTTAGGAATAGTATGATTTACTATTCCAACTCCAGCCTACGTAACAGTAGGGAAGGTGTTGGAATAGTAAATCACACTATTCCTTAGTCTAGAGCGCCATCCAGCGCAAGTCGTTGTAACGACTTGCGTTGTAATGACCGCGAAGTAAATGTATTGCAGTGTTTTGACCGCGTTGTAAAGGTCGTTCGCTGGATAAAGATTTAAAAGGTAACTTCAAATAAACCTTTACTATGTTCTGTGGAAGGGGGAGAAAGAGAGGAAAATCGCATTACGGGGCAGGGCAGACATTAGAACAAGTAAACACCTTAAGCTACCTGGGCACATTATTTTCACAGGGAGGATATTGGAGACCACACCTTAAAATTGCAAACCTCAAGTTAATAAGAGCTTCTGAAGCGGTTTTTAGATTTGCCCAAAAACTAGGTACAAAACCCGTCAGAGAGATTTTGAAACTATACAAGAGCAAATACCTAATATACACAACATATGGGGCTAATATGACTAACAGTACTACATTGCAGATTCAGGAGAACTCCTTTCTATGTAGGCTATTGGTAGCCCCACGTGCAACCCTAACCTAAATCACTCATAAAGAATTGGATGTACTTCACATGGAAGATTCTATCCATTTTAGTACAGTGGTAAAATGACATAGTATCTGGAGTACGATGGGCACCAAGATTATCAGGGACATAATTAGGGATTGCCTACAACTCGAACACTATGACAAAATCCCATGGTTGCGGTATGTGAACAACTTATTGCAGGAAATTGGCGATAATATTAGCATCAAGACCCCCATCAGCATCCTGCAATATAGTAAAAAAGAACTGAGAACCGTCTTTATGGGAAAAAGGGAGGGAAGAATTGAGAGAAAGAGTGAAGGCGACCGTAGATAGATACTGCATAGGAGCCTTGTAACAGGGAATACAAGTGTACCTGATTAATGTAATGAATGCTCAGGACAGATTTTATTTAACAAGACTACGTTTAGTGACGCTTCATTATTTAGTCGCATTCCCAAAATTAGAGGCATGGTTAGAAAAGTACCTTAGTGTCCATGTGACAGGAAAGCCAGTCAACCCACCATACATTTTATGTTGTTTTGTAAATTTTACAAAGACATTAGATCACGTGTATTGAGTCCATTATTGTTATCGAGGAGACTCATCCATTACCAAGAGGCTTTTACATTTTTATGTAATTTGAATGATACTTATACTTGCTGTTAAATCGGGAGGCGGAAGTCAATCACTCATTTAGAAACACTACACCATGAGGAAGACTAAAATACGATTTGGATTACTACCCTGTGCATTTGATTGCACATAAGACACCTCTGTAGAATGGCTTTTATTTTATTTTTTATATTTGTGTCTCTTTTACATTTTATCTTTGGTGACCACTTGCACTTTAGACAGAATACCCTTTGATCCCAAGTGTTATAAATCATGCCTCTGATGTAAATTCTTATGCAATTTACTGAGTGTTTTATCTAATTACTTATTTATGATGATGGTCCCATATGAGAGAGTTGCTATTAATGTATTTTTTGTGTTGATGTTTTATTGCTTTTATTCTTTTATAGATTCTCAGTATAATCTGAATAAAGATTGATTTGATATGATTTGACTTGTGAAAGATGTATCTAACCCTTGATCTTGTATCATGGTAAACCAAAGGTCATTCCAAATGGATCCCACAGGCCCCAGTACTCTGATACTCACCGCACACATAGTCCTCCTACCACACATGTATTACATATATGGTGCACATACATGCATTTGACGTGCACATGAAATATTAATGCAAGGATCTAGGGATCACAATCAGTGAAACTTTACAGTAGTGGAGTCAGTAGGCCGCACTCTAATCTGACACAGAAAAAAATGTTTGGTCATAGCTAGTGATTCACAAAACTCGGTCCGCTGCCACCATTGCTTTATGTGACTAACCCAAGGCTTGGACAGTAGTAGTCCTACTCCAGCTATGAGGGCATACTTGGTGCGCCCCTTCAGTTCACAGAACAGATTCTAGTCCTTGCGTTGCCAGGCGTCTCTGCACACACTTGTTTAGCGAAGTTACAGGGCCACATAAGAATCAAGATACCAGTTCCACATGCAGTGTGGCACTCAGTGCTGGCGTAGATATTTCTTTCCCATGAAGGAGACATTTCCGTCCCCACAATAATTATTATTGTCTGGCCATCAAAATGCATACCAGTCGGCATGACTGACAAGAACCTACAGGCATATCATCAAACACTGGAGACTCTGCCATCTCATAACGCAGGACCTCATGGAATATTTATTCTTTGAGCAAGGATGATAACCGCTGCTTGTATGTGGGATATAAATGCTGCACATATGGTTGGTGTCCAAGTCACTGCCTGTGCTAGAGGGCCTGCAGCACATCCATGCTTATCCCCAGGGCAACCATGTGTAGGCAGCGGCATCGAGCTCTGGGGCGCCAGCAACATTAGGCAGCAGCAGGTTAGAGATGACATACTCATCAGGTTCTCCCACAGCCTTGAGAAACCTTCTGCCAGTGGCCCTTGCTGGCAATAACACCAGGCACAGAGATGTTGCCCATTCAAGTCTCCAGGGGCCAGATGGAGGAAGCGTTTTACCGGTTGCTAACTGCCCATTGGGCCATTTGCAACCAGTAAAATGCGTTTTACCATGTACAGAAGGCAAAATACGACTCGGTAACTTGTTACCAAATCGCAGTTTGCTTTTACGATTCGGTATTAGGAAGGGGTGTGTTTAGTATGTAGGAATGTTTTGCAAATGGGAATGCGGTGGCAAAACATTTGCAGTTACCACCAACTTTAAGTTGGTGGTAACCTATTCGCAAACAGGAAGGGGTCCCCAAGGGACCCCTTCCCCTTTGTGAATGTGGGCACCAACATTTTTTAAGCGCAGACAGTGGTCCCAGGGACCACTGCCTGCTCTTAAAAAATGAAAAGGTAGCTTTTCATTTTTATTTTTGAAATGCATCCTGTTTTCCTTTAAGGAAAACGGGCTGCATTACAAAAAAAATATTGCTTTATTTAAAAAGCAATCACAGACATCGTGGTCTGCTGACCCCACCAGGTCACCATCCCTGTGATTGTATCTATTCATAATGGGTCACAAATTGCGACCTGCCTCATGAATATTGATGAGGCAGGTCCATTTGCGAGCCACTGCGAATCGCTAATAGTGTCAAACACACTGTTGTACATCCAGTTTGAGATTTCCTAATAGCGAATCGCTAAAATTCACCATTAGGAAATCATAACTACGCGATTTCATACATTTGGCCCCAGGTGTCTTGGGGGGATGAAGAGGCCTCACAAAGCCCTGCACATTCCCAGCTCAGAAGGCCACGTCTCAAGCAGCTGCTGCCATTAGCTGCTCTCTCTGGTTCATTGGTGAAATGTAAGTGAAAGGTATGCAAAGGAACACTAAAGCACTATGCAACAAGATCAAAGCACTATGGCTCAGTCACACTAGTCTGTGCTTGCTCTGAGGCCAGAGTTCTTCAAAATTAGCTGCGCCAGCACAGCTACCTACAACTATCTGTAGCTCCCTATTAATAGCACGTGAAAAGAAATGTAGGTGTTATGCTGTCGACATAGCTCCGTGGACTGAAGCATCTCTCAGGTGCAACCCAACGGCTCTAATGCAAATTACCATTACTGTGCTTGGGAACCATTAGACTGGATGACAGCCCCAGCTGTTACCTCCAGCACTTACAAACAGACGAGTGCGATGGATCTGAAGAGTTGTGAAAAAAGCAGCTAACACAACAAATTATATGCAGCGCTAATAAACTGCAATCCAGCGGCAGCAAGCACTATATAAAGAACGACATTATTAACCATTTATACGTCAGCACGGTTTGATACCTGACCGCCACTTCGTTTATTAAAAATAAAAATAAATACTTTGCTTTTACTTGAATTTTGCATATGCATATTGCAGATATTGCGCACAGCTCAGGCTTTCAGCCCGTGTCTCACACAGACGTTTTCCAGATCCCACAGACTACATGAGCCCACCGCGTGTCCATCCATAGTAGAGTCGGTCGTCGCTTCTCCCGCCAAAAACCAGCAGGTGGAAGTGCATCTGGACAGAAATCAGTGTCACAGGCCGCAAGCGGTCGCCACATAAGCAAGCAGTCTGATGCCTACTGGAGCTTCAGAGGGGAAGGAGACTGCCCGAGGACCACGCCACAGCTCCCAAACATGACTGAGGCGGTGCGTCCATTAGGGCGCTGGGGCGTTTCCCCACAAGCCGCCCGCAGCTCCCGACATTCAAATAATGCATGTCAGTGTCAGGTGAGTCAGCATGACGCCAGACCGCCCACCCCCTTCAGGGTCTGAAGGGGGTGGGCGGTCTGCCGTCATGCTGACTCACCTGACTGACATGCATTGTCAGGTCGGCAGGGGGTGGCGCGGAGAGCACAACAGGCAGCAGCACAAGTGCGCATGCCGGGCTTAGGTCAGAGAATTTTTCCGACCAGCCCAGTCATGCGCACTAGTGTTGTGTCTGGCTTGCGGCTGCGCATTAGGAGAGCGAGGGTTGAGCAACGCCTCAACCCTCGGTCTCCTAATGGGCAGGCGAGCGGCGAGTACCCCTGCTAAGCCAATCCTGGCACTGCTGGAGCAGCGTCAGTATTGGCTGAGAGCAGAGGGGTTGCCACTCCAGTCAGTGACGCGGTAACGTTGAAGGCGCCAACGCTGGAGTCGGACCCCTGCCCAGCGGCGCGGACCCGGTATGTCGTTTGCTGCTTTATTTTAATCTTCCCCCGCGACCCACCCCCCAGTATTGCGAGCCGCGACTGGTTGTTTTTAAGGTGTGTGCTGGTTTGCTGTAAGACTATGGCATTGATTCAGCAGCGCTTTACCAGCTCTGTGGCACTAGTGCTGTGTTGAGTGCATCAATTTGAGCGGGGTGTTTTTGGTAATTGCTGATTACGGGCCTTTGTAGGCCAGATATCTGAAACAATAGTGCCTGGTGTTGTTGTTGACTGAGTGTAGACTGTCCGCTGCCAGTCTGAGCACAAGCATGGGTTATCAGAGGTGTTGGTCGCATGCATGAAGGGAGGTCTGTAACGTCTTAACTATGAGGTTGTGTGGCGGTATTCGGCTTGTGCAGTGACAGTAGCCACACAAACTAGTTTTCAAGGCTTGAGAGCGCCTGGACCTGGTTTTCAGATAAAAAGTTGGCACCCTCGCTCCGAGCGATATGTAGTTTGAGGCCGCGGGGGCTAAACTCCGGGTTCGGCGTGGTCTGGGGGCTCTGGCTATGCTCCGGGGCTCGTGGTTAGGGTGGGGTGAAATCTAGGGGCCAGTTCTGTGATGAGGAGTGCGGAAGAGTTTTTTCGCCAATTAGGGACTGTACTGAGTGAGATGGCTTTTGTTGGTGGGTTATGGGGTGGGGTGACGGTGAACGGTGGGGTGACGGGGAACTGTGGGGTGACGGTGAACTGTGGGGATCATTACGCTCTGGAAGGACTGTAAGCTTGGGAAGGCTGAGCTCCGAGATCTGCTCGATGCTTCTCGGGGGCTTGGGTTAGCGGGGGCTGTGAGCTACGTTTTGAGCTATGTTAGGAAGGGATGCTGAGATCGCTTTGATTGCTTTTAGTTGGTTGTACTCTGTAGTTACTAAAAAATATAGCTCGTGAAAGGCTCTGACAAATAGGGGCGTTTTACTCTGGATGGTGAAGCGATTGAGGGGAGCCGTACTGTGGGCAAGGGGTGAATGGGTTCTCCATTGTGTGTGCAGTAGGTAGATGTAGTGTGTGCTGCCTCCAACTGCCGTGCCCCCTGTGTGCTCTAAAATATTTTCTGGTGAGATTGTGTGTGGGCCTGCTTGTCTTCCGTCTTTATATGTGGGTGCAATGTGTTCCACTAGGTGTGTGCAGCGTGTGGTGCCAGGAATTTTCACTGTGCAATCTCGGGTGTACAAGGTGCTCTTGTGCCTGCGCAGTGAGGCCTTTTCTACATGTGGTATTGTGCGAGCAATGGACCTGTGTGCATGCTGTGTTCGCAGGCGTGTGCAGTGTGTGAGCGGTGAGCCTATGTGTGCATCGCGCACGGGGTTGTGGGCAGTGCATGTTTCTAACTGCTTATCGTGCTCCCAGTTGTGTGCAGTGCCATGCAGTGCATGCTTTCGTTGTGTACAATTTACCATCCCAGGCCATGCTGTGCCCGCATCGTGTATGCGGTCTATGTTGCCAGTGTGTGCAGTGTGGCATCCCACCAGCATACCGTTCTCCTAGGAGTGTGCAGTGCATACTCTTGTGTGCGCAATGTATGCCCTTGTGCGTGCACCAGGAGTGTGCAGCAGCGTATAGTACAAAAAGTTGGATTGGTTCATTTGTAATTGCTCTGATTTCTGGCATACCAGACACACTAGCAAATTAACTGTATCCAGCAACAACGTTTTAGTTGCCTGTGCACGTATTCAAACGGGGTGATATTAAACAGTTCTTATAAATACGCGCTAAACGGTAATTAAGTAATGTCAGAAAGACTTGCCTTGTACCATTTCAGATCCTTTATGCCGCTTTTGGAAAAGAGCAAATTTGTATATTGCATTTTTTTTAGGTAGCTTTAAATTTAATTAGTCAGATGTTTATAACATTGAAAGTCCTGTCTCCTTAAATTGTTTTTCAAATCAGAAACGTGCAACAAAACCTTTTAAGCAGGGTCATGCTCGAAGGAATTAGGAATCGGGGGCACTGCACTGGCAAAGCAAATTGTTCTCTCCTGGTGTTCTTGAAAGGAGTATTGTGCAGGGGAGGAAGGATACATGGGGAAGGGCAGGGGGATGACTGGGAAAAGGGGCAGAGTGGGGAAGGAAGGTGGCAATCAATAGGGGAGAGGGGTTGGGAGGGGACGGTGAATCGGTGAGATAGGAGATCCATTCTTTGGCTTTAGCATCAAACAAGGTGAGATCTGAAAGTAAGGTTGGGTGTCCAGCCTATCAGTGTCTAAGATGTGCTGAGATGAGGAACTTGTAGATAAGCCTGTGAGGGCAGTTTAGGCCCAGCACTAATTGCTTTATTAACCTTCCTGCTTCCTCAAATTTGCTTAAAAATGCACCGTTTGTCCACTCTTTTTTCAAAATTTTCTTGGGTGAAGAACCCCCCCATAACCGCCCCTAGGGTTGTTCGAGCTCGCTCGCTACGCTCGCTTGCCGCAGTGCAGTACGACAATAATGTTATGCCTCACCACTTTCAAATGTCACCAGCCGCCACTGACTGATGAGGTACAGCTGCTTCCACAACCAACCAGAGAAACATAATGGGAAGTGAAGTGCAGTGGTAGGCACCAACTGCTACACAAACAGGCTGGCCAAACAGCGGAATGCAGCAGCAAAAGGCCAAACATGGGAAGCCATATTTACGAGCCCCTAGCGCCACCAGAGCATCACTTTTATTGATGCTCCGGTGGCGCTGTGTGCTAGTTCATATTTACAAGGCCACGCAAAGCCAATTTGCTGTCTTTTACTCAGTACTCAAAGGGGCGTGGCATTGGTGTTGCTGTGGGTGTTTCCAAGGTGTCATTTCCTGCACAAACACAAGCATCCCTGCAACGCAGGCACCCTGGCACCATTGTGCCAGGGTGCCTGCGTTGACGCATGGCTGCTGTTTGTGCAGTGGCGCAGGGAAGTGCACAGGGGTGCGCCGTATTTTTGCAAATACAGTGCATCCCTGAGTTTTTGAAATGATGCCGCTTGGCGCGGCAAAATTGCTTTCGACGCCACGCTGCGCCATTTCATTGGAAATATACCCCTGGGTGTGCATGGATAGCGTGATGAGGGACTGGGTCTCACAGGGAACCCCGGAAGACAACAAAACCGAATAATCAAGACAAACGCACAGCCAATATTTCTCAGAAGCCCTTCCCTTAAATTCTCACCAGGGGTGTATCTTCGAGGGGGGGGGGTCTCTGGGATGTAGCACCCCCCAATAATTGCTCAGTCGGCTCTGACATTCCTTGACTATCGGTCTTGTTGTTAGTGCAGGCAGGGCTGGGCAAAGAAATGACCCCAATGACCTCATATACAAGAAAACACGATCTTATTCTGCCTCCATGTCCCTGCAGCAGTACTGATTTTTCTTCTTTCAGGGATTTGTATGTCCCAGATCTTTACTGTTTGGTTTGAATAAACAGAATCTCTGTATGGCAGTTGCTTTTCTTGGGCTTTCCTGGGTCCGTGTTATGGAAAGTGCCCCACACCACTTTTGTATTACAGAAAGGGCCGCAGATGCTTGTGCGACCCTTTCTGTAATACAGATAGCGCTGATGCACATTTAGCGCCAGCACTATCACCAGAGGGTGTTCCCTCATTCACCTGGGGGAGTAGCCCCATGCAAATGAGGGAATCCCTTTGCCTCTGCGCCCACACCCTATTATAGACATGGGTGCAGAGGCAAAGAAGCTATCAGGAGGTGCACTAACAGCGTGCACCCTAAAAGGTGGTGCACTGACATTGCACCCCAGATGGCAGCCCTCTGGAGGGGGTGAAGAGGGCCCTATGGACTCCCTAGATATCCTCTTGCAGGCGGGTGCAGTCACTCACTGCACCTGCCTGTAAAGGGATCTCTCTCCCCTCTCTTAAGGGAAGGCAGGTTGACGCCTGCACATTGAAACACTGAGCACCTGCTTCAAAGCAGCTGTTTTTCATCTGAATGCGCTGCCCCCCGGGCAGCAAGACTTTGCAGCTGCCCCCAGGGCAGCGCATTCAATGTAATAGGACGCACTTTCTCTGTTTGCGCTCGGCGCACCTGTTTTCAGATGCGCCGCGCACAAACACGGAAAGTCCACCCCATGTGTAATAGGGCACCTGGAGTGTTACGCATCCATCCCTGTAGTGTGATTCAGGCAGTAAGGTTTGGAGCAGGAGATGCGCATGTTTGCATGCACAGCTGCTCCTACAACTGTCATTCAGAAACAGCAACCACCAGGCGAGTAAGGAGGACCCGGGCTTGGCCTTTATGAGGTGTCACTGTAGGTGAAAACCACCCTCCAGGCCTTCAGGGATTGCATCAATCGGCTTCCAATGCTACTACATAGGTATGGTGCCGCAATATCATGCAATAAATGTCTTCTGACAAAAATATCATATCCTAAAGTTTGTTTACAAAAATAGGGAAGTCTACATCTAATGGAAAGATATTTTTGTGAACGATATTCAGGCCATGATACTGTCAGATGACACTTTTGTCATTGATATTCTGGTATAAAGTCAATTGTCAATTGTTTACAGTAGGAGCGCTGTAGAGGGAATATGAGGAGTACAGCTGAGACTCATCAGCTTAGGTCAGAGGGCTTGGAAAGCAGACAAGTTTCCGTCGTGCAACCTAAGCATTCTAATTGGCTAAACAAACTCCAGTGTTGTCCGGCATTTTCTAATTTCACATACATCACTAAGCAGTAGGTAGATATTAAATGCCTCAGGTTGCCACCTCTAGTTAGGCAGGTCTCTGAAGGCTAACTAAAAGGTGATAGACTCGTTCAACTAATGCCACTCTATTATCAAATCTTGAACAGATTACAATTGAATAACAGGCAAAACATGCAAAGTTTATGATGTCATGTCGTCATCAGGAGCCACTGCGTACCAGGCACTTCCTGCTCTGTGGAAGAGTAAACCTAGCTTCCGGCTTAACAAGCCCAAATAGGTACAAACACTAATTTAAGTCCCCTGGAGACCTAAAAAGAATGGTACACCAAGGTACATACATCGAAAAGGACTCTCTTGGCTTCTTCACCTCAAACACCAAACTTCCGGCCGGAGCTCTGGGAACCTCAAACTCACATTTCTACGTGCAGTAGAGGTCTGCGCCCATCACCAGGAATTCAAGTGATGGATTGAAAAGTTTCAATTATTCTGAAGGACTACAAATTTGTCTTGGGGCATTATATTCCATTGTCTTATAGCTTTTTCGTGCCACTACAGACAGGTACCAACTACATAAAGGGACACTACACCACAGTGTACCAGGTCAAGTCCCTTCTAAATGAGAAAACAAGAAACCCCAAATAAGTGTTAGCTTTGTTGGGCTCGTTAAAGATATACATCTTTGGTGTTCATGGCACAGTGAACCTGGGACTCCTGTCTCAATATCAAGTAGGAAAAGCCCATCACTGGTGGGTGGCAATGTTTAAATCAATCTATGTCAAGGATAATTACTCGAGGTGCATACCATTAAATACACTGCTTCTTAACTCATCGGACCGATGACAGACATGGACCATCCATATGTAAACAATAGAGGCCCTGCCCGAAAAGGCAGAGTACAACTTCAAATGCAAACACAAATCAGTTGTCACACCCTACGCGTCCGCCTGTTGAGGGGGGAGGCAGGGTGGGAGGGAGGTGAGGACGGTCGGACTTTTCATAATGCCATGTTGGAGAATCCATACTGTTCATTTCTCAGTGTCTGAAAAGTAATCAAATTTCGTTGAACAAAAACAAATCAGTTCTAAATGGAAACACAAGCAGCCCCAAACGTTGAGCTGAAGTTCCCTGTGGAAGCGCGAGCTTCGCACCTAGAGGGTCAGAGGAAAGCAGAAATCAGGGTAAGCCTCCATAACAAAACAGTGTAAATAAAAAGAACCTGAAATAAGACAACACCCATAGAAGGCGCCCAAGAACAGCTTCGAGGGACTTGGTCGGCAACGTGGTCAAATGAGTTGAAAGTATGTTACTGTTCCCTACACTGATATGCAGGTCACACGTTTGCACCACAGAAATGCCAACCAGTTTTATACCGTTACAAGGTCCATAAATTGAATAACATTAAATGAGGTAATACTAGCATTTGCAATCTAAGGTGCAGAGAGACAGCAAAACTGCAGTGCGTACGTAGTGCAACATAAAAACATATTTTTTAATTATTATTCGCACCGTGGTGGTGTCGAGTACAGACGGGTCACAGAGGGAGCGCTGTATACAGCAATCATGTGACGCAGCCTGTATGATGCACAGTGGGCCGGGCCTGCCTCTGGGTCTCTGGCACCCAGGCCCCAGGGATGACAAGCATTGACATAGCCAATAGGTCTCACCTTTGGGACCTTATAAGTGTTTAGTTATCCAGCACAATATCCTTGGTGCAACAACATCAACTGTTGCATGGCTAAACACTTATAAGGTCCCAAAGGCGAGACCTATTGGCTATGCCAATGCTTGTTTGTTTTATCATCAGGTACAGGAAAGATAGTTCACTCCCTCCTATCGTGATGGTAATCCGCAGGAACGGGTACAGTGCATTGAGCCATCTCCCAAACTCAAAAGGTTCATCCCTGGTCCTTGTGCAGATCAGGAGCACGTCACCGATATAAAATTGTGGAAACTTTACCTTATCCTGATGGGGATTAAGGTCGTCTAGAATGAATTCAGATTCGAATGAGTGCACATACAGACAGGCCAGGCTGGAATCAAAAGTGCTCCCCTTAGATGTACTATGCACCTGAAGGTAATACCAGGGTGGGGAGAGGAAGCTGATGATGATGAAGCTTGACACTATTATTTGTGCAAGGCTTCCTCTTCCACAAAGGATGGCTTTCCCACTCTGCTTGACTGAAGTCCTGCTATGTCCAAATGGTCTAACTGATAACATTTGCCTAAACTCTAGGAAACGTATTGCCTTGTGCTCTCTACTTTGGTGAGCCTCCGTACTTTTTTTTGATGTACAGAGTTTGTCTGTCTGAAAAGTGGGAAACTGCATAAACGTTGTGTGCAGAGCTTGGGTGCATGTTGTTTGCAGAAATTGAAATTATCTGTGTATAGACTCGTGTATATTTTTTCTGCATGTAGTTAAATCAGGCAGATACACACTTTTTCTGTTAAATTGAATGAATTATAATTCCAAATATATTAATTTTAGATAGCTGAGCATGGAAGGAGGACTCTGACAAAGTTTGGCGAAGATGTGCTGCATAATGGGCTTTATCTAACATCAGTAAAAAAAACAGAGGCATTATTGAGGAATAAAAAAACACACGCAAATGAGAGCAGATGCAAAGGACAAAATGAACATTTTGAACTATAAATTGTACACATAGGGAGAAGGTATATACCGAGCAGGATTTTTTTAATCTATGGAATAAATGAAAAATAGAAAAAGTTTCTTTTTTAAATGTTTACATTGGTCCAGGAAGCGTAAATTTAAGGAACCGAGCCTGATTGCAACCTTGCAGCAATGATTCAGGCTCCGAATATTTAAAGCTGAGCGCGAGCGCATTCTTTTACTAACAGAGTTTTCACCTGTGTTTAAGATGGTCCTTGCAGCTCCGTGCACGCATCCTTGCCGTCTCTGGGCTTGGCTGCCACGGCAGCCAAAGTAATCGGAATTATAGTTATATAGCGCTTACTACCCCAGACTAGGCATCGAAGCGTAGCTTTAATTGAGTTACCCCTTCACAGCGCAGACGAGGAAAAGAATGTCAGGCTGGCAAAAGAAGAATAATGGCAGTTTAGAAGCGCAGCATAAAGGGAAAAAAAATTGGTCTAAAAAAGCGCGCATTACCACAGTAGTCCCTGGAACTAAAATGAACCACATTGTGTGTTTGTGTACTTATGAAAGGGTGAAATGCAGTCACTCAGTGACGATACCTAATGGCTGATTTGTGCTGACCCATGCTGTGTACTGTAATGGGCGGATGAAAATTGTGAGTGACAGACCAACGGATAAAGAGGGATGGCTGAAAGCGCTATAAATAAGTGTGATATACATATCACTTTAGGAAACTCAAAAGATCTTGGCTAATGCCATATCTAAAAAGTTGGGAACGGTTAGTATAGAAGAACAAAAAACAATGGCCGCGCGGCCGTGAAACTGACACGGCCGCGAAAGTGAAAGTAATCGCGAGGGAAGCCATATGGCGCCTGATCGCGCGTGCACGCTCGCGTGAACGCAAGCTGGTCGCCAGCAAACTGCTGTTTGCACTTCCAAAACCCGCTTACTAAAACTCTCGCCAGAGCAGCGCATGCGCTGGCTCAGGCGAGACCTAAAAAAGCTGAGAGTGGGGGTGTCGGGGGTCCTCACATAGGGGCGTGGCCTATGTAATTCACGGTGTGGCTTAAACAAATAAGGTAAAAATCTGTCCTTAGCATAGTTTGTCTCTGCAGCCACGTTCGACTGCAGTGAGTAAAAAATAAAATGGTAATACAATATTTTGTATTACCATTTTATTTTTCACGCTTTCTTCGTTAGCGGGGCGGGGTCGACGCTCTTCCCCTCGAACCGTCACTGCTCCCTTCTCTTCTTAGGTACACACCTGTGTGAGCACTTAAAGAGAAACGGAACCTGGGTCAAGTCGCACAGGGTTTGTAGTTTTTGAGGAGTGGGCGTCCCGATCTGTTCTCTGCTCCCCTCGGAGAGCTGTCCAAACCCAACTCCCGGAGTGTGCTCAGCACTGGGTGTTGGTGTTATTGTAAGCGGGGTTTGAGGGAACTTGGGGAGCGCTGATTAACTGTTATGACTACTGCACAATCACTATTGCTGCTTTGCGCTCGATGACCCCTTTCCCTGGGTAAAGATAATCATTAATTAAAATCAATTTTGCATTGTCTTGTTTTAAGTTGTTTATTGGTCCATTTGTATCTGGATCACGCGCATGCTTCTCGACAGGTGCTCCATGAATAAAAGATGGAGCAGTGTCATTATTTCTCACTAGGCGCACCTCCAGCCTTCGAGGTGCACGTGCCCTGGTGTGCAGACAGTGCCTGCGGATAGTGAATTAACTGCTAGCAACGGCTCAAAACCGACTTTTGTGATACACGGACATGGTCTCTGAGAAATGTTTTTACCCAAGTGACTGGGTGAAACCTAAAAGACGTTATTCTATATGTTTTCATATATAATTACTAAAATGCCAGTTTGTGAAAAGGCACACCTAAAATATGCCAATTTTTTTGGTGTGACAAGTAAAGCTCGCCATCCCTAGTGGCGCTGGGTGGTCACCCTCCTTAAGAAAAGTTTGCCAAAATGGTGAATATTTGAGCAAAATCACCGTAAGTAATAGCTACAAGTTCATAGATATTAGTGACTGTATAAAACTTTAGGTATACAAATGAACGTGGCCTTTATTTTTCAAAGTATCTTTCTTCGCATATATATTTCACTTACCATCATTTTCCATCCTGCTCCTTCAAAGCCAATCCCTTGTTATAAGTAATGACCGAGAATCTGTTTAGAAGGATCATGGTATGAAAATAAAACATACACAGACCTCACAGTTTGAAAGATTTTACAGGGTATTATTACACATGTGCTACTGATCTAAAAGGCTCAGGTCTCAAACAGCAACACTCATAATGTCATAAAAACATTTAGCCATATAGAAGATGAAATACTTTCCCATGAGTCATGAAATAACTCCTACGGCACCAAGTGCCCTCTGGCAACAAGGAGATATCACCAACAATAGGTCTCCCAAACTCACCATTCATTATCATTCAAATATGGTCTTTAAATATATTTTGGATATTGAATCATTTTGTCCCTGAACGTCAGTTTGTTGTCAAATTGAGACTCTACACTTTAAAAAATAAACTCAAATCACAATTTTGCAAAATGTAAAAAAATTTTTTTTTGCTTGTCAAGGCACTTGTCTTATAAAATAATGCATTTCAATTTATAATTTTCATTTAAATAACTATAAAATTCTTAAAACACAGGTGACAACAAAATTGTACTTGGTCTTTCCTGTCTCTGGTTTAAAAAACACAGGCTACAGCTACAAACATATGGAAGAGTTTCAGCTGCCTAATCGATTTTACTACATCAGAGTTACAGACTACTCTGTACCTTTTAAACAAAGGCCGCAGAATCTGCAGCCAAAGGGCCAAGTATAATGTACGATATAATAGAAGGTATGGTAGATCAGAATTAACATTTAAATACTGAGACACATTCCTTGAAGGGCATTGGTTACAGACATCATACCCTTAATCTGCCACCCAGGATTGACTCCACCCCTTTGCCTTAATACAGAGGGGCTTATTTACAAGCCCCTTGCGCCGCTGGTGCGTCACGTTGCGTGACGCACCGGCGGCGCAACCTGCTGCGTGATATTTACAAGCACACGTAAAGCCACCCTGCGTGGCTTTACGTGTGCTTGTAAATATAGCCCCCTTTCACCCAACACTTTGCGTGTTAGGGGCGTGACATGGGCGTGACATGGTGCAAGGGTGCCTGCACTGGCGCATGGCAGCAGTTTGTACGCCAGCGCAGGGAAAATCACAGAGATTTGCCATATTGTTGTAAATATGTTGCATCCCTATGCTTCGAAACGAACGCAGCGTGGCGCAGCAAAATGACTTGCGACACCGCACTGCGTTAGTTTCTCGAAATACGGTCCTGAGAGTCTTAAAACTTTATCTGGTAGGGTTTTTCTTGTTTTAAATAAGGAAAACCCATTCCATCATCTAGAAAATTTCAAAAGAAGCAGAGACGTTTCAAGGCATGGGCAAAGTGGGCTATTGCTTTGAGACCCCACCTTCCAACGGTCCCTGGGCACATGGGGCTTGAATTAGCAGAACGTGAGTAATAAAATGCAAAGCTGTTCCTGACAACGGCCCCCAAAATCCTTAAAATGACACTGGAAAGAAGGATACTGGTTTTTCTCACTCAGATGTGTCAAATCAGCTGATGCCTCAAAAGTATCTTTAAAATGTCTTACAGAAAGCTTTCTCCAAAAGAGGCGCGTCCTGCCCAAGCTAACATATTGTAACACGCTTCAGTGCACCCAATGAAAACAGTCTCTTTTCCTTCCACAGCATTCCAATCCACAATGACATTGTGTCCGAAACAGTGTCTCGGAGAATATATAAACCTCAAGCTGAGTGCTTTGGCCATAATAGATTAAGATGAAAGTCCCAGTTCTATTCTCAATGCTTGAATCAATGAGTTAGAAGGAAGGGAGAGAAGTTATTTTAAACATCGACCTTAAATTTTTGGCCAGTCGACTTTGTGATAGAGTACTGATAATTCTGCCCCATATAATGCTTGGGGGATAGCCTTCCAGTTAAATTCAACTAGTTTGTTGTCAGATGAAAAACCTCGACATATTCTATCAAATCAGCATATGCCTTTTATCGATGGCTGGGTTTTTAGAAATACTTGTGACATATGGGTATCCCAGTTCAAGATGGATATAAAAATCAGCCCTTGATACTTATGTAACAGCAACAAGCTTCAGTTGAAGACTGACAGGTTTGTAATCCATTTTTACAAAGTCATCAGACGGAACGTAAACAGGGAATGTGTATGGCCCCTGGTTTGGGCATAAAAATAGTTTCATTCAATTCTTCGGAAGATCAGCCAAATACTGCCAATTTCTACATGGGCCCTATTATCAACAGGGAGCTTCCCTAATATTCCTTGGGACCCACTGGGATGTTCCATCTCTAAAGCTTGCTCCACAGTATTTCCTAGCTGACTAGGTCAAATGCACAAAGCAATACCATAGGGATCTTGCTATTATACTAGCCTTTCTGGCAGTTGACAAAAGATGGTAATTTACATTTTCAGAAACACAATTTTTGTCCTGAAATACGAGCTCTGCATTTTAGTAAATACATGTTTGTTCCACTAACATTAGCTTTTCATTTTCATACGAAATTCATATATACTACTGCCACCCATGGACAGAGTCTGTCTTGTATATATATCATGCGAAGGATGCTCCCCAACATACCAAGAATGAATACCTTTGTGCCATGTCCATTCACAATGCCATGGATGGTGCCATATTGCAAAGGATGGCAACAATGTTATAAAAAGCATTGACAATGCCAATAGGTCTCTTATTTGCGAGAGTTCGAGCTATTGGTGTTGTAAATGAAAATGTATTTTACCCATGTGTTGTGGAGAGGATGTATGTGGTGTACAGTGGAATTATGTGGGTTGGATTGGAACTGTTAGTTGTGGAATTGTGTGTGGTGTAGAGGGGATGAGTGTAGTGGAATTATGTGGCATGGTGTGCAGTAGAATTATGTGGATAGTAATTATGTGGTTTTCAGTGTACTCGAATTATGTGGAGTGGGGTTATGTGTCATGGAATGTAAATATGTGCAATGGTATTTTGTGTTCTATAGTGGTATGTTGCGAAGTTTAATTATGTTATGTGCTGTTGAATTTTGTGGCATGATGTGGTATTCTGTGGTGTGGATTGGATGTTTGTGGTGTGTTGTGTTACTGTGTTGAATTGAATTATATAGTTTGGTGTTAAATTATGTGGTGTGGAATGGAAATGTGCGGAGTTGAATTGTGTGGCAGGGAACTGTGTGGCGCTGAGTGAAGTTATGCTGTTTGGAATTATGTGGCATGTTGTGGAGTGTATTTATGTGGATTGTTGCTCTGTGGCATAGAGTGGTTTTATGTGGGGTGTCTTTATATGGTATTGATTAGAATGTAATTATGTGGAGTTGACTCATGTTGTGTTCAGTGGTAGGAGGAAGCTGTGAGTGATGCTTGTGGTGTTTGGTGCTGGTTTTAAAAGGTTCGCAAGCAACAGACCTCACCCTCCTGAAAGGACCATGCTTAAAGATGAAGTGCAGCGTGCCACGCTAATCAAGGGAAACACAGAACCAATCGCATTAATCCATTTGCAAACACAAAAAAATAAGTTTGACAAACACATACAAAATATTTACCAGTGGAAGGAAATTGTACTTGGTCGCTGAGCTCAGGGAGGGATAAACACAAAAGGAGGCATGCCAAATGCATGCCATAAACAAATAGAAAACAACAAGATTATGAGAGTGACAATGGAACCAGCTAACCACAAACCTATGGGCAGGCTTGAAGCCTAGACAGTGAATACAGCATGTCTTGAAAATAGCGCATGTGCGCTGCTTAGGCTCGACCTAAAAATGGCTAAATCCATTCCCTTTTTGAAGGAAAGCACAATGTCACTTGGATGTGGGCATCACCCCAGCTTGAAGTCAGCTAGAATCTGACTTGAATACTGCTTCCTAAAGGTAAAGGTAATGGTAGGATAAGAGAATATTAAGAGTGTAAGAGAAGGAGAAGAAGTGGTTGAGATTATGTGCTGTAATAGAAATGAAAGGTGAACTTAGCTAAGCATCACAATGGAGTGAAACATCCAACCACAGTGTACCCCTGTCCCAATGCAACCCAGGGACAGATAAAAAGGTAAATGTCATGAAAGGGACATGTATTTATACCATACAAGAGGGTGGGGCTGGAAAAATGTGTTGTAGCCACAGTGTGCACCTGTGTTTGTTTGTCTCGGGACATGTTCTCAACTCAGGTATGTTCTGTAACACAGAGGATGAACGAGCTAATTTTAAAGACTGTAAACTCATCTGATTGATCAGACTGGACAGACAATCTTAGGTGCCACAAAAGAGTCACACCGGAACTTGTGAGAAAAGGTGATTGATTCCATTTCCTCACTCTAAAATAGAGCGTACACTCGCCTCATACTTACTGGAACAAACTGTGGATTTGGGCCTTGATTATTTACTCTCTCCCAAAGGCACATCAGCAAGCAGTAATATGTTCTCGGGGCACTCTTCCTTGAGTTAGACAAATGAGTTTCAGCTGCGTCCCGCAAAAACTCTATTTTTATTATTAGACAGAAGATGCACCTTGTCTAACAAGACAAGATAGGACCACCAACTTGCTACCAAATTTGCTTAACAATTACTCACACTGAATTAAATAGGCATATTGTAAATCAATAATAAATAGAATGTAAACGTGTTACATAAGGCTGTGCATTCCTACATAAGGCGCAAAACCATAATAATAATAATAATATTATGAAGAAGGAGAATAAGAAAAATGTCAGCCTAAAGTATTATTTTTATTGATAATATAATGTTCAGTATTATAATTTATAATATTTTTGTTATTTCTTCATTCTGGTCCCCGTTGTCAAGGCATAAACCCTGCTCCTCTAACTAACGCGATGATGTCTGTTGGTTTTCTGCGTCACAGCGATTAGTATTTTTTAATTTAAAAATGAAGAATGTGTCATTAGCCCAATTTGAAAATGCAGCAGCAGCAAGACTGAGTTTGCATTGCCCATGCCTTTCTCAGAGCTGTTCCAATACAGATGCAGTGCACTGAATCACAAGATGGATGCAGTGCACTAAATCATGAAACAGATGTAGGGCACTGAATCGCAAGTCAGATATAGTGCACTGAATCACGATGCAGAAGTAGGGCACTGAATCGCAAGACAGCAGTGCACTGAATCACGATACAGATTTAGGGCACTGGGTAGCAAGACAGATGCAGTGCACTGAATCACTATACAGATTTAGGGCACTGGGTAGCAAGACAGATGCAGTGCACTGAATCACTATACAGATTTAGGGCACTGAGTAGCAAGACACATGCAGTGCACTGAATCACTATACAGATTTATGGCACTGGGTAGCAAGACAGATGCAGTGCACTGAATCATAATACAGAAGTAGGGCACTGAGTAGCAAGACACGTGCAGTGCACTGAATCATAATACAGATGTAAGGCACTGAGTAGCAAGACACGTGCAGTCCAATGAATCATCTTAACACAGATGTAGGGCACTGAATTACAATAAAGATGCAATGCTGTGAATCACAATACAGATGCAGTGTATACTGAATGGTGTTTAAGAGTACATCTCTTGGAAGGCAAGATGGTCACCGCAAGGCCGAGCCTTGAAGAGGCTCCCGGGCTCTGGATCACTTTTTAGGTTTTAATCAAAAGTGAAGCCTGCCATTGCACCCTGTCGCCTCCACAACTCCGCAAGACAACTGCTAACTATTCAGCAACATCACAAACGTAACTGTATTAAGAACAGTACCTGATCTTCGACGATTTCACCACAATGTCCATCGAGGTCTCCAAATCGGTTTCCTGGCAAGCTGGAATAGGGAGTCTCTGGGTTCTGACCACTGTCCTTCTAATCTGCAGAGGCCTTCCCTCCTGCCGATCCGACCTCCCGAAACGATTGCCTACGCTCCGGTAGTCACCTCACACCCCACTGCTCTCCAAATAGGTGACCACGGTCCGTGATCCTAGGGATCACCGATCAATACCAGAGTCGCCCATGATGACGCCGATGACCGCTAGAACAGGAAAGCGCAAAGTATTTGTGGCCCGACATCCCCTCCCTGCCTCGGACAGATGCCATATTTTACAGTACTGCTGCGCTCCACCATACATGTTCTTCTGGGCCGATTTTGAGCACGGCGTTCTCTCCCATCACTATCCCCCTGACTGTGACCCCCGCTGACTTCGCTAAATCCTGTCCTGTGCTGACTCTTCCTGCACGAGATCAGAAAACCCCCGGGGTCTTCATCTGTGACTCCAGGGTGGTTGCTGACTCCCTACAAGGTCCAGAGCCTTATTGCCGGGATAGCACAGCCTGTCCCCCGCTGCGGGGCTACGCTTTCAAGATGGGGCGGTTTCCGGGTCATGGCCACTTCAGAATGGAGCTGACCCTGTAGAAGCCAACGATCCTTTGGAACTGAAAAGCGATATGCTGTTGGCCGAATTTATTGAATTTGTCTATATTTGTGGCCTGACGCCCCCTCCCTACCAAGAACCGATGCCATACTTCACAGCGCTACCGCGGTAATCCACACATTTTTCACAGGGCTGGTTACGAGCACAGGCCGGTCCCTTGCTCCTGACCAAGCTCCTACAGCCTGGACCTTGCTAGGTTTACTGAACCTGTCCTTAACTCGTCTGAGGCGTGCCTGCTTCCCCCGATCTGGTTAAATGGCATATTGAAATTTTCAAATCACTTGGCTGCCATTTTTACCACCGTTTTTTCTCTGGGGTTTCATCATTTCAGCCCTCCTCTGTCCTATTCCCCAACATAGGCTAATCCTATGCCATTCAGAATGGCCCCCAACTCAGTCCTCTGTAGCTCTCCCACAATCATAAGCAGCGATATAGGACTATCTGCTATAACACTAGAACTAAAACTGAAATAGGACTTTTCAGCATCTCTAAGAAGCAGCACTCTCCTCTGCTTCCAAAAGGGCCGCAATCTTGGAAAGGGGGCTCCCCTCATCAATAGCACACAACGTCTTCTATTTTCACTCAGTTGCTGCTTCCTGCTTAGTGTACTCAATACGGAACCATCCCATAGCAATAGGCTGAACTCCCTACTGTCCTCTGCAGGACACAACTTATTTAAAGTCAATTATCTTCAAAATGTAATAAAAATGTCACAAAAATCTCAAAGAAAAATTTCTCAAATCGAATAAAGAAACACTTATAATAGGCCCTTACTTTTGCCTCAACAATGGATCGATACTTAATGACCTTATCTTCTTCACCAATCATCGTGCTCAGTGGAGAAAAGTGCTATCCCTCTTACTCAAGATCACCTCCAACAAGAAAATACCCCACAGCTATAAACTCACTATCGTGCCCTGACCTTTGTACAATGCTGAAGCCATTATCTCCATCTATGAAAATAGCAATGTGCTTATTCAGTCATCTAATCGCAATTTGGAACTTTTTGACGATCACATCTACTACTGATACAACCCCATCCCCACCCCCTTATCTCAACTCCCCAGTGACTCCCTTCCAAGTGAAAACCACATCCCAACTACTTCCTCCCACACCTCATCCCACTACTCTCCCATGGCAGACACCCACTTATCCACCCATGGTATCACTGTAGGAAAGTACCCTTTTTGTATGGTACTGCCCCCCACCACACTTTTTGCTCCAATGCTGATGGGTATGACTTTGATAGAGCACTGGAGCCTGCTGCCCAAGCTCCAGTGTCAGTGCTCTCTCCCTAAAACTGTTATGTGTATATTGGCAATCCCAATCGACAAGGACTTTACCTCCCTTTTAAGTCCATAGTATATAGTACCAGTGGTACCCAGGACATGGGTGGTAAAGGAGTCCCCAGGGCTTGCAGCACTGTTTGTGCCACCCTAAGTGACCCAAATAAATTAGTGACAGCAGGCCTGCTGTTGCAGACTGCAGGAGCAGTGCAAACTGGTCAAATTCAACTTTAGCCTCACCATGTGTGGTAAAGTCAATGCATTATCTTTGATATATGCCAGTCACCCCTAAGGAAGGCCTCTGAAAGCCCAGGAGGCAGGGTGCATTATATCAGAGGTGTAGACATGTAAGTGCAAGCTTATATGGCCCTATAGTGCCCTTTACCATTAATTGACACAATAGGTTATAGACGGTCCATAGGATAACACAGTCTGGCACTCAAGCAAACCCAAGGTTGACAGCTCCATCATGGTACTGCCAAAATATATCATGTCTGGTGTCAAACAATGTGCCTTCACACCCCTGACACAAATCTTGTGTAGAAGGTGATGTGGCATGCACCCAGGTGGCTACCATAGAGGTTGCCCACCTGGTTGCCCAGCTTCTCGGTGCTCTGGCTCGCAAGCCCACGCTTACCGCACTTGCTGCCACCAAGACATGATTTTGACCACTGCCAGGGAGTGTGATCACTCCCAGGGGTCAGGAACAAAGGTCAGACCTCCTCCCTCCCTCCCAGGCAGGCTAGTGAAGTGACACATCAAGACGGTGAGCTTCAAAGGCTGCACCCCCTCTGATATGCATCAGGGCTGACTCCCAGAGGAGGAAACAGCCCTCCCCCTGCCTCAGGCACATTTGCACCCGGGGAGGCGGGAAATTAGATAGTCAAGGAGGTGTAAACCCCCAGAAGGCTAGCCACACCTCCAAGGTGGACAGTCCGGTCTGTACACTGGAAGAAGGGCTTTGTCATTTTTAGAAGTGGCAGAATAGATTTTTCTGGGTAGAAAAGGTGACCTACACCCCCGGATGTGGTCATCTCAGGGGCAGACCAGCTGTAGGGACTAGCAGCCATTGGCTACTTGCTCCCACACCCTAACTCCCCTAAATCTAGGATTTAAGGGATACTCCTGTCACCACGACCTCAGTTATGAACAACCTGCATCAAAGAGGACAGAAGAAGAGACCCACGTTTGTGACAAGAGGACTTGCACAAAGCAAAAGAGGGACATTCTGAAACCTGTGGCAACGCTCCTGGAACAGCCGGATCAAGACTTGTCTTAGGCTATCTCTCGGCTCCCTCAGACAGAGGGATCTCTGCGGAAGACTGAAGCAGTCTCCGACTCCCCTGCACTAGTGGCACTTGTCCCCTGCAAACTGCAGGTAAAACAACGCTCCGGATCCGAAAAACCACTGGCCATCGGGCCCTCTGAGGGACTGCCCGAATACAGATGGTCTAGTGCATTGTTGGAACTGTAGTACTGCCTTCCACGAAGTTACAGGCAGCTGCCACATTCCCTGGGAGCACTGGACGTCGAAGTAACTTTCTGCTCCACTTACCGCTGCCAAGGCTTGTTTGTTGCAAGTCCAGCAACCAACCACTTTACTTGATGCTGCACCTAGAGGGAACTCCATCTGACCATCGACCGACATCAGTAACCACCCCGTTGTGTTTTTGCATCTTTTTCCACCACAGCACTGTTTCAACAGTAAAAGCAGCTCTCCTGCAGCTCCCTTCTGCACCAGGGACAGCCAGGGCAACTCTGCACCCAGGCTCCACGGGCCAGGTAAAATTGAACTGACTGTTGTGGTTTGGTCCTCGGACCCGCATCACTTTTACCCTGCAAGGGTACCACGCAACTCAACCTGCAAGTGACCGATTGTCACTAGTGGGTTTTCCCATTGACCGCAATGATAAAGTTTCACTGCATTACTTTGCACTGATTTTATACTGTTTCAAAAATCTATAACTGCGTTTATATGCATGCTATTCCGTTCATTTTGGTGTCTAAATTAAGATAAAAATACACTCTGTTTATAAATTGGTGTCAGCTTTCTCTTGAGTTGTGTCAATTACTTATCGTCCATGTTGGTACTCTGAAATGCTTAACACATGTTCCTCTAGTTAAGCCTGATTGTTCTTTGCCACACTACCAGGACTGAGCTCAGGATTTATTAGTGTGAATCCAAGGACCATCTTTGGGGTTTGTGACGGTATTGCATGATGAAGCTTAACCAGCATCACCACATAATACTCCACCTTCCTACAATCACTACAGACCAAAATACAACCTCTTCACACGAGTGTTGACCCTGCCCTAAAACAATATCACTCCATCTACTCTCGTACCCACCCTATAAGTGAACTAAATATCAACCCTGCTCTCAGTCGGGATAGTATCTACACCACTCCTTATCAGTTATCCAATATACCGATAGTAGTTCATACAAACTATCAACCACTCATTTCTTTAGATTTGACGAGTTCCCAGTTGTTATACATTTCCAATGCCCAGCAAGACCCGCCCATACAGTGCTCTCACCAGACAGGAGCCCAATAGATATCTCTACACCTCTAGTCTCCTTGACCACCTTCCATCTAACATCTAATAGCTCTACATCAAAGTATGAACTCAGACCAAAATCCCATCACCATACCCCTGGACACACCCAACTCTCCTATCCACTGCCTCAAACCGAGGTCCTCTCCCCTCACCCGCAAAATCATGCAAAAATCGCCCCCAATCAACTCAATTGTACTTCCAACCTCAATAGTACCTCCCATCTCTACTCTATGCTTGATTAAATAAAATCAGATCTACAGCTTAGAAGGGCTGACATCCTTAATCTACTGCATATCATCTCTGTAGGAGAGTAGGATCTGCCTCTTATGTTGCCCCCACTTTTTTTCTGATGTTAGCACTGGTTTCTGGCTATAGTCTGGCTGGGTCCCTGCCAATCAGGGCCCCAGCCTCTCTGTTCTCTCTAAACGACATGGAGTGCACTCTAGGTGCACTAGTGATTGGATACTGTGGTGCCTTATGAGTCCCTAGTATATGGTACCTTAGGTGCCAAGGGCATAGGTACTTCACAGGCCTACCAGGGGCTGCAGCATGTGTTATGCCACCCCTGGGAAGCAGTCTAAATCTGACACCACAGGCCTGCTACTGCAGCCTGGGTGAGGTGGTGCTAGCACCCCTCACTGAGATGTAGGTTTCCTATATCTCTCCTGCACACACATATAAACCTATCAGTCACCCCTAAGGCAGGCCCTATCAATCCTGAGGGCAGGGTGCTTGGCTTCTATGTGAGGGGGTGCCTCTGCATGAGCAGGGCCCCTCTGCAGTTCTCAGAGTCCATTCTCTGGTGCTGTTTGTGGATGCGGTTAAACCATATACTATTTAAGTGCATTATATCCTCGCGGTAAATGCTAACTTTGGAATGGCTGCATCAAAACATGTCGTGTTTGGTGTCAAACATCTTGGAATACTACCCCCCCGCCAATCTTGGCGGCGGGGTAGCATTCCACCCTTCTAGAGGGATAAGACATGTACCTGCTGTGGAAACGCGGTAGAATCCTAAAGAGCCCTGGCGTCACAAAATGGATGCCACCAGTCACAGACACTGGGCTGCCCTCCTGCTGATGACCGAAACTCGCAGTGGAGGAAGCCCAACAATAGGCATCCTGTCACAGGGAGGTGTAACCACCTTCCAGACAGGGTTTAGTGTATTGGGGCTGGGTGGGTGCACTCTTAGAGTGCTTTGAAGTCCTGCACTGGGGGAGCAGAAGGCTCCTCTGTGCATATGCCAGTTCAAACCAGCTCAGGGGCTACCTGCCCCTGCTCTGGCGCGAAACTGGACAAAGGGAAGTGGGTGTAGCCACCCCCTCCCTTGACCCTCCCATAGGTGGGGTCATAGAGCTAGTCCATCCCCTCTTTTTAGTATAAGAGGGGGAACCTTGCCATTGCAAAGCAGATAACCCCTGGACGACGCTCTACAGAAGAATCCTGGCCCTTCGACGTTCCACTACCTTTGGAAGACAGAAGAATCTCCCTTGGAGTCAAGGAGTGACTCCCCTGCTTGGCAGGCACCAAAAACGACAACGACGGTCGCAAACTACGCCGCTCCCGCCGGAGTCCGAAGTCCCTGCAGCCCAAGAAGTGGATTTCCTGACCTCTCCCAGGCCATCGTGAGTCCCCAGCGAAGCTGAGGCAAGTGGACCCCACGAGTAACGAGGAACCGCGACCCCTGGGTACCGTGCACTATTGTCGAGTGCAACCCCTTCACAACGTTCTACGAACTTGTGCTTTGGACCACGTGTGGTCCCGACCTCCAGTAGGAATCCCTCCGAAGATCAGAGGGCTACACCGTCCCGAGTGACCGTGGGCCCCTGTTGAGTGATTCCGCCCGAGGTGTCTTCGCGATCCCTTGCCCGCTGGCTTGTGGGTCCCCAGAAGACTTCCTAAAGAAACCAAAGGGCTCCCCTGGTTGCTCCAGGCCTGCCCTGACTTACCCTCGCTGGGTGAGTTCCTCAGACCTTGCTGGTCTGCGCCATCGACTTTTCTCCATCTCCCCGAGACTTGCGGCTGCCAAGGCTTGTTGGCTCCGATCGAGTTGCCGACACCGCAGTCAGCTGCAGACGTCGAGGGACACACCGAATCCAGCTCCTGGTCGTCGTCGACGCCTCCTGGACCACGTGGCTGAAGAGTCAAGGCACCCGCAACCGACCTGAAGCAACCGACGACGGTGGGCATCCATCTTCCTTGCCCCGGGTCACTGCCAAGTGACTTTGAACACTGTCCCCTCTGCTTTCAGGTCATCCTTCTCCAGAATCCAGGCTTGGATTCCACCGGACACTTCTTCAGCTCCCGCAAGCAGCAAGTCTTCTTTGTTCGCCATTGAAAACGACGCCGCGACCCGACACCAAAGGACACCTGTGCACCCGGCTTCCCTGGGTGAGGTAACTCCAGCACTACGGTGCTCCTGTGGGTGTGGGCCCTAGAACTACTTACCCTGTAAGTGACTTGCTTGTAGGTTCTCCCGAAGTATCCTAAAACTCTTTATTTCCAACCGCGACTTGCCCCATTGAAGTTAACGGCGATTCGCGCCTGTGTATCCACACTGCACGCGTCCCCCGTGGGTCCTTTACTTACCTGCCTTGGGTGGTTTCGTGAGGCCCCAGCACTTCTGAAGGCCCTAGGCCTTGTCTCCTTGCAAGTCGTTGTTTCTAAGTCTCTTACTTAGTATATGGTCTGGTACGCCCCTAGGGCCCCAGCCATATTTTGTGCTTAACTTATTGTGAAACGTTGATTTGTGCATATGTTTGTCTTCTAATCTCATAAAGAGATTAGTAGAGAGTTATTTAGAAATAAATACATATATATTTGATATATATACCTGTGTGGTGTCTTTTCATTTGGTGATTCAAGAGATTATATGGTAAAACAAGCTGCTTTACATTCCTCCGAGACTTAGCCTGAAGGCTGCTCTCCACAGCTACCACTAGGATAGCTTTCTTTAAAAGGTTGTCTTAAACCTATCTACCATAAGAGTCGATTTGCCCTGGTGCAAGGTGTCCACTTTAATTAGTGAACAGCATATACCAGGCCAACTTCTCACATTGGTGGGCAGCGTGTGGGATTCCAGCTTGCCATTGTTTTACCAGAAAATCTCTATTTGAATTACTAACTGAAAACCATTATAGGTACTCAAGGTACATATAAAGTCAAGCTTAGTATCAATAAGTTCTACTGAACTTAGAGCTGTGTGCCAAGGGATAGCACACCCTTTCCACAGCTCAAGCTAGGATCAGTAGGCCACAAACTAGTGTAGGTAGTACAACACTGCACAACACTAGAATGTCCTTAAGGGGTGGACCCAGTGGATCCACTCAGCCTCAGTATAAGGACATGGCTTTCTCTGACTTGAGAGCCATGTGTGTTGACAGACACCTGAGGATAGGACAGAGTCCCTCAACCCTGCACCTGATAGATCTGCTGACAGCAGATGACCTGAGATTGGCTCTAGGAGCTAAAGAGTTTGAATCAGTGGGTGGGTCAGTCATAGTATCTGGGTCAGATGATGAAAATCAGAATGACCAAGACTCTGTGATTGAAGGGCCAGGCTCCAAGGAGCCTGAAAAGGACAGAGGAATTCTCCCTAAGAGAACTGACAGAGAGGAGGAGAGGCACAGATCCCCTTCCAGGGAATCTGACCACTCTTATCACTCTGGCAGAGAATTTGTCCAGCAGAGGAGCTCATACTTTTCCTTAAGAGAGACCTCCTCTGAGAGAAGGTGCAAACTGCTCCAGTATGAGGAAGCCAGAGTGGCCCTCAGAACCAAGCAGTTGGCACTGGATAGGGAAGCCCTGGAGATCCAGAGAGCTTCTAGAAAAGAGGGGTTAGAACCCCCTGGTGGCAGCAACAGTGTCCCTAGAGGCAGAGAATATATTCCTGACCATAGGAACCTGAGCAAGGTTGTTCCTCCCTACCAGAGTGGGGATGATATCCACAAGTGGATAACTGCTATGGAGAGGGCCTGTAGAGTACAGCAGGTCCCCCAAAAGCAGTGGGCAGCAATCTTGTGGCTCTCCTTTTCAGATAAAGGAAGAGACAAGCTCCTCACTGTTAGAGAGGAGGATGCTGATGATTATGAGGTCCTGAAGAGTGCACTGATAGATGGGTTTGGCTTAACCACTGAGCAGTACAGGTTAAAGTTCAGAGATACCCAGAAGGCACAGACTCAGGACTGGACTGACTTTGTTGATTGTGCAACCAAGGCTCTAGAGGGTTGGCTGGTTGGCAGTAGGGTTACTGATTTCAAGGGATTGTATAATCTGATGATGAGAGAACAGATCCTAAATAATTGCCAGAACCAGTTGTTGCATCAGTACCTGGTGGACTCTGATCTGACCTCTCCCCAAGAATTGGGAAAGAAGGCAGACAAATGGGTCAGAACCAGGGTGAGGTAGAAAACCCAGAACCAAGGGGGTGACACTAAGAAGCAAGATCCTAAAGGCTCTGAGAAAGGTGGGGATAAGTCAAAAGACCAGAAGTCTTCACAAGGGCCCCAAAAATCTGCATCTGGTGGGGAGTCACAGTCCAACAAGGGAAAAGGCCAAAAGAAGCCCTGGTGCAAATTCTGTAAACAGAAAGGGCACTGGACTTCTGATTGTACCAAGTCCAAAGACCAAACCACCACCACTCCTGCCCCTAAGGCAACTGTGCCCCCTAGCTCAGCTACTGGTGGAGGTGGAACTCAGAATAAGGGTGTAGTAGGGTTGACCCTGGGTTCTGAAGTGGATTCTGACCTAGTCAGAGTGACCACTCAGGCAATGCTGATTTGTGAGGAAACATTGATATGTCCTTCCTAGTAAGCCCCAGTAATCTGGGCAAGTACAAACAGCAGCCTTTGATAAATGGCAAACAGGCTTTGGCATTTAGGGACACAGGTGCTAGTGTCACCATGGTGACAGAGGACCTAGTGGACCCTGGACAGATCATCCTGGGTGAAATGTACCAGGTGACCAATGCAAGCAATGTCCAGACCAACCATAGTCTGGCAGTTGTGAATTTCTCCTGGGGAGGGGTAACTGGCCTCAAGAAGGTTGTAGTTAGTGCAGACCTCCCTGTAGAATGTCTATTGGGCAATGATCTAGAGACTTCAGCCTGGTCTGAAGTAGAGTTATGGACTCATGCTGAGATGTTGGGCATCCCTGCAGAGGTATTTGCTGTGACCAGGTCACAAGCAAGAATGCATGACACTGAACCAGCTCTGGATCCTGGAACAATGGACCAGATGCTTCCCAAGAGGAGGAGCAGTAGGGTTAAGGCAGTGCCTTCCCCTCTGTCTCAGATCAAGGATTCACTTCCAGAGGGAGGTGAAGCAGAACCTGAAGAAGGAACTGCCCCAGAGGGACTTGAACCTGACCAGGTTGAGTTCTTGGGGGCAGGGGCCCTTCCAGGGAAGATCTGAGCAAGGAGCAACAGTGCTGCCCCTCTCTTGAACCCCTCAGACAGCAGGCTGCTGCTGAGGCTGCTGGGAGTGCTAGTGGGTCCCATAAAGTTTATTGGGATGAGGGACTCCTATATTCTGAGGGTAGAGACCCAGCCCCTGGAGCCACCAGGAGGTTGGTAATACCTCAGAAGTTTAGAGGGTTCCTCTTGACCTTAGCACATGATATCCCTTTAGCAGGTCACTTGGGCCAAAACAAGACCTGGGACAGGCTTGTTCCACATTTTCATTGGCCACATATGTCAGAGGACACAAAGGAGTTTTGTCGCTCCTGTGTCACTTGCCAAGCCAGTGGTAAGGCAGGTGGCACAACAAAGGCCCCCCTGATACCACTACCTGTGGTGGGGGTACCCTTTGAAAGGGTAGGGATTGACATTGTTGGTCCCCTTGACCCTCAGACTGCATCTGGGCACAGATTTATCCTGGTGGTAGTGGATCATGCCACCAGGTACCCAGAGGCAATTCCCTGAGGACCACCACAGCACCTGTGGTGGCAAGAGCCCTCATTGGAGTTTTCTCCAGAGTGGGTTTCCCAAAGGAGGTCATTTCTGACAGAGGTACCAACTTCATGTCAGGATATCTGAAAGCAATGTGGAAGGAGTGTGGTGTAACTTATAAGTTCACCACCCCTATCACCCACAATGCAATGGTTTAGTTGAACGCTTCAACAAGACCTTGAAAGGAATGATTAAGGGACTCCCAGAGAAGCTTAGGCGGAAATGGGACCTTCTTCTTCCTTGCCTTTTGTTTGCATACAGAGAGGTTCCACAGAAGGGGTTGGCTACAGCCCATTTGAGCTTCTGTTTGGGCATCCTGTGAGAGGTCCACTATGTTTGGTAAAAGAGGGCTGGGAGTTACCTCTCAAGCCCCCAAACAAGATGTGATGGACTATGTACTTGGTCTCCGCTCCCGGATGGCAGAGTACATGAAAAAGGCAACCAAAAACCTGGAGGCCAGCCAAGAATTGCAAAAAGCTTGGCATGACCAAAGAGCTGTGCTGACTGTATACCAGCCAGGACAGAAAGTGTGGGTGTTGGAGCCTGTGGCCCCAGCAGCCCTCCAGGACAAGTGGAGTGGCCCCCATACAATAGTTGAACAGAAGGGAGAAGTCACCTATCTGGTGAATCTTGGAACTCCCACGAGCCCCCTAAGGGTGCTTCATGTCAACAGATTAAAGCCATATGTTGACAGGGCTGACATGGGCTTGCTCATGGCAACTGATGAGGACCAGGAGGAGGAGAGTGACCCTCTCCCTGACCTGCTCTCTCAGAACCCTGATGATGGGTCAGTAGATGGTGTTGCTTTGGCAAGCAGCCTCACTGACCATCAGCAAACTGAGTGCAGACAAGTTCTGCAACAGTTTAGACATATGTTTAGCCTGACCCCTAGTCAGACTACCTGGTGCACCCATGAGGTGGACACTGGGGACAGTCTGCCTGTCAAGAATAAGATCTACAGGCAACCTGACCATGTCAGGGACTGTATCAGGACTGAAGTCCAGAAAATGTTGGAGTTAGGCGTGATTGAGCCTTCAGATAGCCCTTGGGCTAGCCCAGTAGTCCTGGTACCCAAACCTCATACCCAGGGTGGTAAGAAAGAAATGAGGTTTTGTGTAGACTACAGAGGCCTCAATGCAGTCACTAGGACTGATGCCTATCCCATACCAAGGGCAGATGAGCTGATTGATACTTTGGCCTCAGCCAAGTATCTAAGCACATTTGACCTAACAGCTGGCTACTGGCAAATCAGATTAGCTGATGATGCAAAAGCCAAAACAGCATTTTCGACCCCTGGTGGGCACTACCACTTTGTGGTGATGCCCTTTGGATTGAAAAATGCACCTGCCACTTTTCAGAGGTTGGTGAATAAAGTTCTGGCAGGGATGGAAACTTATTGCTCAGCTTATCTAGACGATATTGCTGTCTTTAGTTCCTCCTGGCAGGATCACCTGGTCCACCTCAGAAATGTTTTGGAGGCCCTGCAGAAAGCAGGCCTCACTATCAAGGCCACCAAGTGCCAGATAGGGCAGAGTCAGGTTGTGTACCTGGGCCACCTTGTAGGTGGAGGCCAGGTTCAGCCTTTGCAGAGCAAAATCCAAACCATAATGGAATGGGTTGCTCCAACCACCCAGACACAGGTGAGAGCCTTCTTAGGCCTGACTGGGTACTATAGGAGGTTTGTCAAGGGATATGGATCTATAGTGACCCCCTTGAATGATCTTACCTCTAAGAAAATGCCAAAAAGGTTCAGTGGACAGCTAGCTGTCAAAAGGCATTTGAAGACCTAAAGCAGGCCATGTGCACTGCCCCCATCTTACAGAGTCCAGACTACACCAAAAAGTTCATTGTCCAAACAGATGCTTCTGAGCTGGGTGTGGGAGCTGTACTGTCTCAACTGAATGATGAAGGTCAAGACCAGCCAGTAGCTTTTATTAGCAGAAGGCTGACCCCTAGAGAGAAACGTTGGTCAGCTATAGAGAGGGAGGCCTTTGCTGTGGTTTGGGCCCTGAAGAAGCTGAGGCCATACTTGTTTGGCACTCACTTCATAGTTCAGACTGACCACAAGCCCCTCCTATGGCTAAAGCAGATGAAAGGTGAAAACCCAAAACTTTTGAGGTGGTCCATTTCCCTACAGGGGATGGACTATACAGTGGAACATAGGCCTGGGACCCAACATGCCAATGCAAATGGACTCTCAAGGTATTTCCACTTTGAACACGAAGACTCAACTGGTCAAGGTTAGTTTAGTGTCCCTACGTTTGGGGGGGTTGTGTAGGAGAGTAGGATCTGCCTCTTATGTTGCCCCCACTTTTTTCTGATGTTAGCACTGGTTTCTGGCTATAGTCTGGCTGGGTCCCTGCCAATCAGGGCCCCAGCCTCTCTGTTCTCTCTAAACGACATGGAGTGCACTCTAGGTGCACTAGTGATTGGATACTGTGGTGCCTTATGAGTCCCTAGTATATGGTACCTTAGGTGCCAAGGGCATAGGTACTTCACAGGCCTACCAGGGGCTGCAGCATGTGTTATGCCACCCCTGGGAAGCAGTCTAAATCTGACACCACAGGCCTGCTACTGCAGCCTGGGTGAGGTGGTGCTAGCACCCCTCACTGAGATGTAGGTTTCCTATATCTCTCCTGCACACACATATAAACCTATCAGTCACCCCTAAGGCAGGCCCTATCAATCCTGAGGGCAGGGTGCTTGGCTTCTATGTGAGGGGGTGCCTCTGCATGAGCAGGGCCCCTCTGCAGTTCTCAGAGTCCATTCTCTGGTGCTGTTTGTGGATGCGGTTAAACCATATACTATTTAAGTGCATTATATCCTCGCGGTAAATGCTAACTTTGGAATGGCTGCATCAAAACATGTCGTGTTTGGTGTCAAACATCTTGGAATACTACCCCCCGCCAATATTGGCGGCGGGGGTAGCATTCCACCCTTCTAGAGGGATAAGACATGTACCTGCTGTGGAAACGCGGTAGAATCCTAAAGAGCCCTGGCGTCACAAAATGGATGCCACCAGTCACAGACACTGGGCTGCCCTCCTGCTGATGACCGAAACTCGCAGTGGAGGAAGCCCAACAATAGGCATCCTGTCACAGGGAGGTGTAACCACCTTCCAGACAGGGTTTAGTGTATTGGGGCTGGGTGGGTGCACTCTTAGAGTGCTTTGAAGTCCTGCACTGGGGGAGCAGAAGGCTCCTCTGTGCATATGCCAGTTCAAACCAGCTCAGGGGCTACCTGCCCCTGCTCTGGCGCGAAACTGGACAAAGGGAAGTGGGTGTAGCCACCCCTCCCTTGACCCTCCCATAGGTGGGGTCATAGAGCTAGTCCATCCCCTCTTTTTAGTATAAGAGGGGAACCTTTGCCATTGCAAAGCAGATAACCCCTGGACGACGCTCTACAGAAGAATCCTGGCCCTTCGACGTTCCACTACCTTTGGAAGACAGAAGAATCTCCCTTGGAGTCAAGGAGTGACTCCCCTGCTTGGCAGGCACCAAAAACAACAACGACGGTCGCAAACTACGCCGCTCCCGCCGGAGTCCGAAGTCCCTGCAGCCCAAGAAGTGGATTTCCTGACCTCTCCCAGGCCATCGTGAGTCCCCAGCGAAGCTGAGGCAAGTGGACCCCACGAGTAACGAGGAACCGCGACCCCTGGGTACCGTGCACTATTGTCGAGTGCAACCCCTTCACAACGTTCTACGAACTTGTGCTTTGGACCACGTGTGGTCCCGACCTCCAGTAGGAATCCCTCCGAAGATCAGAGGCCTACACCGTCCCGAGTGACCGTGGGCCCCTGTTGAGTGATTCCGCCCGAGGTGTCTTTGCGATCCCTTGCCCGCTGGCTTGTGGGTCCCCAGAAGACTTCCTAAAGAAACCAAAGGGCTCCCCTGGTTGCTCCAGGCCTGCCCTGACTTACCCTCGCTGGGTGAGTTCCTCAGACCTTGCTGGTCTGCGCCATCGACTTTTCTCCATCTCCCCGAGACTTGCGGCTGCCAAAGCTTGTTGGCTCCGATCGAGTTGCCGACACCGCAGTCAGCTGCAGACGTCGAGGACACACCGAATCCAGCTCCTGGTCGTCGTCGACGCCTCCTGGACCACGTGGCTGAAGAGTCAAGGCACCCGCAACCGACCTGAAGCAACCGACGACGGTGGGCATCCATCTTCCTTGCCCCGGGTCACTGCCAAGTGACTTTGAACACTGTCCCCTCTGCTTTCAGGTCATCCTTCTCCAGAATCCAGGCTTGGATTCCACCGGACACTTCTTCAGCTCCCGCAAGCAGCAAGTCTTCTTTGTTCGCCATTGAAAACGACGCCGCGACCCGACACCAAAGGACACCTGTGCACCCGGCTTCCCTGGGTGAGGTAACTCCAGCACTACGGTGCTCCTGTGGGTGTGGGCCCTAGAACTACTTACCCTGTAAGTGACTTGCTTGTAGGTTCTCCCGAAGTATCCTAAAACTCTTTATTTCCAACCGCGACTTGCCCCATTGAAGTTAACGGCGATTCGCGCCTGTGTATCCACACTGCACGCGTCCCCGTGGGTCCTTTACTTACCTGCCTTGGGTGGTTTCGTGAGGCCCCAGCACTTCTGAAGGCCCTAGGCCTTGTCTCCTTGCAAGTCGTTGTTTCTAAGTCTCTTACTTAGTATATGGTCTGGTACGCCCCTAGGGCCCCAGCCATATTTTGTGCTTAACTTATTGTGAAACGTTGATTTGTGCATATGTTTGTCTTCTAATCTCATAAAGAGATTAGTAGAGAGTTATTTAGAAATAAATACATATATATTTGATATATATACCTGTGTGGTGTCTTTTCATTTGGTGATTCAAGAGATTATATGGTAAAACAAGCTGCTTTACATTCCTCCGAGACTTAGCCTGAAGGCTGCTCTCCACAGCTACCACTAGGATAGCTTTCTTTAAAAGGTTGTCTTAAACCTATCTACCATAAGAGTCGATTTGCCCTGGTGCAAGGTGTCCACTTTAATTAGTGAACAGCATATACCAGGCCAACTTCTCACAATCTCTAACCTGGAACATAATTGGTCAAATCAAATAGCTCACCACCGGAACCAGAACATTCCCATCCCCCATCCCCAAACGCCCTCTTGCTTCTAGCCCTACCAACACCTGGGCTCCTCAGCCTAGTTGGAGATGCAAACCAAATATACAATTCCTTCCAACCCATTAGACTGGTTAGACACATATTGAACAATAATATCCTCTCCCTTCTCGCCTCATACAACCCCGCTCTTACTAACCTCATTATGTCCACAGAAAAAATTCAGTCAATTATCACCCACCCACTCAGGGAACCCCATCCTAGATTTAGATCCATTAATAAAACGAACCTCAAACAAGCCCCCATCTTGCACTCATTTACCAATCTTACCAAAACATACTTAAAATGCTTGTTACTCAATTGTCGTTCAGAAATGAAACACGCTGCTGACACTTATACTCAACATTGACCTAGACCTACTCATACTCACTGAAACATGGCTAAATGAATATTCTTCCCCTATACTAGATATACTAGTCCCTCCTAGCCATGACATTATCCGACTGGACAACTCAGGTCGCCCCGGGGTGGGGCACCGCCTGTACCCATTGGATCAATCTCTCAGTAAAACAAACCCATACTCTGTCACTGACATCTTGCGAGTATCTGAGGATTAACATTTCAACTAAAGGTAACTCAACTTGCACACGGCACACGATCTACCACCCTCCAAGAGATAACCGCACATTCATCGAGCAAATCATGGAAATCACCCCCACCAATAATGGACAACACAATAATTTGATTTTCCTTGGCGATTTCACCATTCACTGGAATGACACGAACGACTTGCAAGTGAATAGTTTCAAGTCCTTCCTTCATGACCTCAACTTGACTCAAGCCTACAACATCCCTACTCATAATAAAGGGGCCACTTTAGACTTAATCATACCAAAGGAGAACACCATCCAAATTAAATCGGTCCTATCATGCGACTTGACTGACCACGTTTGCATCACTTTCTTTATAGCTGAAAGGGCAGTTATCTCCAAAAGTCAACCAGTGAAAGCCAAACATTGGGTTAGAGACACCCATAATATCAACTCAATCATGCTGTCTGTTATCAATAACAGTACCTGTACTCACCCACCAACATGTCTGACACACAAGACCTCACTGATCACTATATTAACTCCATGTCCAACATTGTGGATGCCATTGCCCCCAAACAATTAAAGTGAATCCGGATCAAAAGATCCAACCCATGGTTAAACTGTAGCCTTAACGAGGAACGCCGCTCTCTTAGACTTGCGGAAAGATCATGGAGACTGGCCTCCTCTCCGACGAACCTCAAGCTTCTGCAACAGAGACAGAGCAACTACAACAGCGCATTTTACGTTCCAAAGCAGCATTTTTCTGACAACAACTAGACACGGCCATGAATCGACCCAAAAAACTGTTTGGAATTGTCAAAAAAACAAATGAATAGGAAACATAATCCCCCTTCCTTAGACAATAAAACTCCACAAAATTGTGAAACATTTGCCTCCTTTATTGAGAAAACCAAGAAAACTGATCTCCAGAATGCTGTGAAACTCTTACTAATTGAAGCCCCTCCGCACCCCTTACCCAATTTTCCCGGAAGAATGCTCTGAAAGCCTTCTCCATAAACCATAAAACAATGCTTTGTGGTCCATCTTCAAGACCTTTGATAAAACTGACATCTTAAAACTATTAACATCTCTGAAATACTCTAACAACTTCAGTGACCCCCCCCTACCCTCCAAACTCCTCAACGAGATCAAACACCTCCTGCTCCACTTATGGACCAGGATTATCAACGCCTTTCTCACACAAGACTCCTAACCAAATTGCCTAAAAAGTGGCCAGGTTACCCCTATATTTAAAAAAAACAATTCCGACCAGTCTGATCCTAACAACTACTGCCCAATCTCCAACATACCAACTTTGGCGAAACTCTTGGAAAAACATGTGAATCAACAACTTTCAATCACATTGAGCAATTCCAACTCCAATCTGGTTTCAGGCCGGGTCACAGTACTGGAACAGCCCTGGTCCACATTGTCAATGACACTCTACGATTACTCGATCAGAATGAATTCTGCTTATTAATCCTACTTGATCTATCAGCTGCGTTTGACACAGTCAACCATGAGAATCTTAAGAACCTCCTAGAATGCAGGATGGGTCTGAAGGAAGTGACCCGATTTGGGTCACCCGGGGCACTTGCGACCACCTCTCAGCCTTCCATACAAATGAAGAGTCGGTCAGACAGTAGAGAATACAAACCAAGTTATTTATTAGTATTCGCTCGAGCAGAGTCCAGTCTGACTAGCCTCCTAAAATGCTACCGAGGGGACTGACCCTCACCAACATTACATCAGTTGTTATACATTTCCAATGCCCAGCAAGACCTGCCCAGAACTGGAAATTTCCAATTGGAGCAGGTTAACAAAGGAGACACAGAAGACGAGCTACACTCCTGGGATCGGGTACATGTTATCTCTGCTTCAAGGTTACTCTGTCCGTGCCCGCCACTGTAAGCATGAGAACGGGCCTATCTAACAAGGAAGGTATGCAAAGGCACATTCATGTATTCATTAAGACAGCGAAGCTCAACCTTGGAGAAACACAAATAAAATATCGAAGCTGCTTTCCGCTGAGGCAGGCAAAATGAGACCGAAGTTAGTTTCGATCATTACACAAAATGGGGGCTAAGTCAAAATGGTGCCGCAAATGCTAACTTAGCAAAACCAAAGGGGATGATGGACGGAGTGTTGAACATTGCAAGCACTCACCCCCAGTCAACTGATCTGGGTTTAATCCATCATCATTCTTTAGCTCACTCCGCCATCCCAGTTCAGACATGGCCATATGCAAATCAGTCTGACCCTGTGCCTCATGGGAACAGTCCAGCCCGAACTGCCAAGCAATGTCTTCCCTGGACCGGAAACAAGCATCCTGGGACCGGTTTCGGGTTCATAACCCTCATCAGCCAGGCTATCTTGAATCCAGTGGCAAAGTGAGCAAGGGACCCACGTCTGGGCATACCCTGCCAACTTAGGGCGAACTTAGCAAAACCAAAGGGGATGATGGACGGAGTGTTGAACATTGCAAGCACTCACCCCCAGTCAACTGATCTGGGTTTAATCCATCATCATTCTTTAGCTCACTCCGCCACCCTAGTTCAGACATGGCCATAGGCAAATCAGTCTGACCCTGTGCCTCATGGGAACAGTCCAGCCCGAACTGCCAAGCCATGTCTTCCCTGGACTGGAAACAAGCATCCTGGGACCGGTTTCGGGTTCATAACCCTCATCAGCCAGGCTATCTTGAATCCAGTGGCAGAGTGAGCAAGGGACTCACGTGTGGGCATACCCTGCCAACTTAGGGCGAACTTAGCAAAACCAAAGGGGATGATGGACGGAGTATTGAACATTGCAAGCACTCACCCCCACTGGAATCAAGCTATCCTGGCTGAAGAGGGGTGAAACCCCGAAACCGGTCCTAGGATGCTTGTTTCCAGTCCAGGGAGGACCTGGCTTGGCAGTTCGGGCTGGACTGTTCCCATGAGGCACAGGGTCAAGACTGATTTGCATATGGCTGGGTTAAAACTGGAATGGCATGGTGAGCAAAAAACGATGGATTTAGGCCCAGATCTCTGTACTGGGGTGAATGAATGACATTGTTCTGCATTCTGTCCATCAACTGTTGTTTTTGCATTTGTCACCCCGAGTGGGACGGGTATGCCCAGACGTGGGTCCCGTGCTCTCCATGCCACTGGAATCAAGCTATCCTCGCTGAAGAGGGGTGAAACCCCGAAACCGGTCCTAGGATGCTTGTTTCCAGTCCAGGGAGGACCTGGCTTGGCAGTTCGGGCTGGACTGTTCCCATGAGGCACAGGGTCAAGACTGATTTGCATATGGCTGGGTTAAAACTGGAATGGCATGGTGAGCAAAAAACGATGGATTTAGGCCCAGATCTCTGTACTGGGGTGAATGTATGACATTGTTCTGCATTCTGTCCATCAACTGTTGTTTTTGCATTTGTCACCCCGAGTGGGACGGGTATGCCCAGACGTGGGTCCCGTGCTCTCCATGCCACTGGAATCAAGCTATCCTGGCTGAAGAGGGGTGAAACCCGAAACCGGTCCTAGGATGCTTGTTTCCAGTCCAGGGAGGGCCTGGCTTGGCAGTTCGGGCTGGACTGTTCCCATGAGGCACAGGGTCAAGACTGGTTTGCATATGGCTGGGTTCAAACTGGAATGGCATGGTGAGCAAAAACGATGGATTTAGGCCCAGATCTCTGTACTGGGGTGAATGTATGACATTGTTCTGCATTCTGTCCATCAACTGTTGTTTTTGCATTTGTCACCCCAAGTGGGACGGGTATGCCCAGACGTGGGTCCCGTGCTCTCCATGCCACTGGAATCCAGCTATCCTGGCTGAAGAGGGGTGAAACCCCGAAACCGGTCCTAGGATGCTTGTTTCCAGTCCAGGGAGGACCTGGCTTGGCAGTTCGGGCTGGACTGTTCCCATGAGGCACAGGGTCAAGACTGATTTGCATATGGCTGGGCTCAAACTGGAATGGCATGGTGAGCAAAAACGATGGATTTAGGCCCAGATCTCTGTACTGGGGTGAATGTATGACATTGTTCTGCATTCTGTCCATCAACTGTTGTTTTTGCATTTGTCACCCCGAGTGGGACGGGTATGCCCAGACGTGGGTCCCGTGCTCTCCATGCCACTGGAATCAAGCTATCCTGGCTGAAGAGGGGTGAAACCCCAAAACCGGTCCTAGGATGCTTGGTTTCCAGTCCAGGGAGGACCTGGCTTGGCAGTTCGGGCTGGACTGTTCCCATGAGGCACAGGGTCAAGACTGATTTGCATATGGCTGGGTTCAAACTGGAATGGCATGGTGAGCAAAAAACGATGGATTTAGGCCCAGATCTCTGTACTGGGGTGAATGTATGACATTGTTCTGCATTCTGTCCATCAACTGTTGTTTTTGCATTTGTCACCCAGAGTGGGACGGGTATGCCCAGACGTGGGTCCCGTGTTCTCCATGCCACTGGAATCAAGCTATCCTGGCTGAAGAGGGGTGAAACCCCGAAACCTGTCCTAGGATGCTTGTTTCCAGTCCAGGGAGGACCTGGCTTGGCAGTTCGGGCTGGACTGTTCCCATGAGGCACAGGGTCAAGACTGATTTGCATATGGCTGGGTTCAAACTGGAATGGCATGGTGAGCAAAAAAACGATGGCTTTAGGCCCAGATCTCTGTACTGGGGTGAATGTATGACATTGTTCTGCATTCTGTCCATCAACTGTTGTTTTTGCATTTGTCACCCCGAGTGGGACGCGTATGCCCAGACGTGGGTCCCGTGCTCTCCATGCCACTGGAATCAAGCTATCCTGGCTGAAGAGGGGTGAAACCCCGAAACCGGTCCTAGGATGCTTGTTTCCAGTCCAGGGAGGACCTGGCTTGGCAGTTCGGGCTGGACTGTTCCCATAAAGCACAGGGTCAAGACTGATTTGCATATGGCTGGGTTCAAACTGGAATGGCATGGTGAGCAAAAAAACGATGGATTTAGGCCCAGATCTCTGTACTGGGGTGAATGTATGACATTGTTCTGCATTCTGTCCATCAACTGTTGTTTTTGCAAATGCTAACTTAAGCATAATGCTAATAGGAGGAGTCGACCGAAAGTATTTTCTAGTCCAACAGACCCCCCTTTTAGCATTTGCTAACTAATTTTGCTACCAGTAAAAGCTAAAACTCTTTACAGTACGTAAGGAACATAGTACAAATCTAGACATACACCATTAATACTCAAAAATTCCCTTGTCAATGCACATCATGTCCTGGATATCCTGCATCATCATGGCCTTATTCTTGGAGTCATTTTCTAGGTGTTTGGGGTGAGGTGTCAACATTTGTACACAGCAGGCACAAAAGGCAGGAAGGCAGTGTATACACAGACAACATGTTAAAATGATACCAGCTATGGCGATCAGGACGATGATAATCTTCCAACCCCAAGACGTAAATAGGCCCCAAAACCACCCGGTGAGAGACCATGTACCACTCTCTTGGTGTATGTCAGAGGCAAGTCTATGGAGCTTCTGTATAGCAGCATATACATTCGGAGCGTGGTCTGGTATGTATACACAGCAGCTACTGCCAATGACGCAGCAGGCCCCACCCCGATCAGCAAGAATGATGTCTAACACCATCCGGTTTTGAAGAGCAACGAGTCTCGTAGCCTGGAGCTCGGCTGTAATATTAGTCAGAATTCCAGCTGTTGCATTTATTACTCCTTCCACCACCCTGGTGAGTCTACGGCTATTGAGACTATTGGACATGGGGCCCCAAAAGGGAACAATACCCTTCATAGCATCAGTGAACTGCTGCAAAGTGGTGTCTGTCTGATCTATGTCTGCGGTGTCAATAACTCGTTTAACACGAAACATATGAGCACTCCTGCGCTGTAGTCGATGATCCCTATGATAATTGGAAGGCGCTGTATACACTGGAGGAAGGAGAAATGAGAGATAACATATTCCAGACCATCCCCGAGGAAGCCAAACATAGGCCTGGGATCCGCAAACAAAGTAAACATTGTGAGGGGGCAGCAGAGGTGGGCTATTTACCGTGCTAAGTACATAGGTATAATTGCAATTACTCACCCCCACCCCCACCCTGACTTTTCCTTTCCCTTTAACACAGAAACTCACTGTCGTATTAACCACCGGCACTGGAATTGCCACATCATGAGTAATATTGCGTATTTGAAAGGACTTGAAATATTCAGTGACATTAAATCCCCAAAAATCCGACATTTCATTTTGAAGCCATGTTACATTTTGTTCTCTTTCGTACTCATTCATGCAGGGTGTCGGGAACAATGTATCTGGTGTCCCTTGCTCACCTGGGGTAAACCCCTGATGTACACATATATACTCTAAGACAGTTTCATAATCAGCTATGGTCATATTCATAGTATCAGAATGATAATGAGTGTATACCATAGTAAAGAGCTGAAACCAACCTTCGCAGCTGGCGAGGTAAGAAAAAGGCATGGACAGTAATACATCATACTTGTGTGTTACAGAAGGGAGCAACCCGCAGATCCAGCAATTTGTAACATTGGACGAACCATGGGCCTGATGCAACATTTGGAGGAATACGTTATCTACATATGTCTTTCTGTGTTCACCTTTGTGAGGAGCCAGGATGACAAACGTATATTCAGGGGGGGCAGGTGTTGTACCAATCAAAGAGTGCACAGGATATTTCTCTTCTAAAAACCACATTATTCCAAGTATTGCTATTATGGAAACCAGGACAATCACTATAAAAATCGTTTTACCCCCTTTTGACCAACTGTGCAAACCAACCCCATCCTTCTCCGAACGTGGTGCTGCAAAAGGCTGTTCCTCCTCAACAATTGGGCGACCAAAAGGATACATGGTGATTAGAGGGGAAAAATGCAATGCAATGGGGTTGGTAACAAGGAAACAAGAGGATGGGCAAAGAGTTTCCAGCGTCCTTCAGAGTCTCGCTGGCAGACTCCTATTGTTCATCTACGGTGGTGCTACTGAGCACTACGGTGGGGCAGAGCGATCGCGGCCCGTTGAAGAAATCCCACGCCATCCAGGATAGGGCACCCCCCCCCCTTTTCGGGAAGACACCCTCAGCTTATCCTGTTCAATGTCTTGGACAATGCACCAATCTCCCTTTCCCTAAGCTATCGTTGGTACCACAGACAGGGTACATGCACCCTATTCTTCATCCTCGCACTCCATCCCTACTAATCTGACTTTTCCTTTGGTGCACTGTCCCTCCATCGGAGATGCAAATTGTACCTAGCCACTCCGGGCACAGAGTGATCAGTAAACAGGGGTTCAAATTCAGAGGGGCCAAGGGACTGGGGCTCAAGCACTTGTGGGCCAGTTGAAGGAGAATCCTGAATGGCCCTTATTTCAGGGGGCACCGCCTCATTTAACACTGCGTTGTTCTCCTCCTCCGTTTGCACCCACGTCAGTCGGGCATCCAAAAAAGGGATGAAGCGTGGCACGTGCTCCGTCTCGTGGTCACCTATGCCATAGATCACCCACCGATCATAGGGGAGAGGCAACGGTACCTTGCGGCAGTGATTGGTGTGTATCCAGTTCTTCCGACCGGTCACCTTCACAGCACTTCTGGTGGCGAGGAGCACCTGCAGCGGCCCCTTCCAGCGGGGCTCCAAACTTCCTTTTCTCTGGAAGTGCTGCACAAGGATATAGTCACCAGGTCGGATATCATGCCCGGGCCCCTCTGTTTGCGGTGGCAAAGTGTCCTGGATCTGTTGATGAATAGAACGCACATTTTTAGTCAACTCATAGCGATAATCCACTAACAAAGGATACTCAATTTCAGAAAAACGTTTTGGTCGCAGGACGCCCCAAACATTTGCGGGGCAGCCAAACACGACCTCATACAGGGCAATTCTGTCCTAGTGTGAGCCGTAGCTCTGGTTGACAGAAGAGCTAACGGTAAAGCATCTGGCCATTTCAATCCTGTGCTTTCCTGAATTTTTGCCGTCTTCAGTTTGAGAGTACCATTGTACTTCTCAACCAAACCTGCTAACTGGGGGTGGTGTGCAGCATGGAACTTCTGCCTGATGTGTAGGCCATCACACACCAGCTGGATGACTTTTGAATTGAAGTGACTGCCATTGTCACTCCAGATCAAACGGGGTAAACCGAAGCGAGGGAAAAACTCCTTCAAGAGGGCTTTCGCCGTCGCTAAGGCTGTGTTCTCCTTAGTGGGGTATGCCTCAACCCATTTGCTGAATGCTCAAACAACCACTAGCACATATTTCAAATTATTGACCCGTTCCATCTCAATGTAGTCCATCTGAAGGACTTCAAAGGGGAAGGAAGGGGGTGCAAAATTACCAGGGGGATGTAGGAGTGCCTTTTCCAGGATTATACATCATGCATACCATACAATATTTCACCAAGTGAGCAGCAGTCTTGGGGATGTCATCATTCTGCGACACAGGGTCTAGTAATTTGCATATGCCCTTGGCGCTAATGTGAGCTGGCCCGTGCGCCATAGTGACTACAGAGAGGACATAGGTGTCCGGCAGCATCCACCTCTGCTTTCCTGACTTATACGTCCAGCAACCATCCTCATCTAAACGTGCTGTGCTTTCCTGCCATTTTGCTAACTCCTCAATCGTTGCCTCACTCTGTATTTCTTTAACACTATCCAGTGTATCCTCAAACATAGTAACTTCGGGTACCCATCTAGCAGGACCTGCCACAAATATATTTTTCATCTTCGTTCGAGCTGTCTCCTTAGCTGTTTGATCTGCAAATGCATTTCCCCTCCCAACATCATCAGTAATCGTCTTGTGAGCGCCGCACTTCATTGTTGCTTACTTCCTGGGGAGTGTCAGAGCTGACAAAAGCCTGTGTATCAATGGGCCGTTCTGAATCTTTAACCCGTGTGAAGTCAAGAATCCTCTCTCTGCCCAGAGCCACCCAAAATTGTGGGCGACTCCAAAGGCGTACTAGCTGTCAGTATAAATATTGACAGCAGTCCCTCACTTAGCTCACAAGTTCGAAGAAGGGCAATTAACTCTGCAGCTTGGGCCGATTGATAGGGGACTCGTGATGTCTCGACTACTGTGTGTACGGTAGTGATCGCATAGGCTGCAGATGTTGTGCCATCCGGTAATTTGAAACAAGAGCCATCGACATATAGCTCCCCTTGGGGTTCAGATAGGGGAACATCAGTCAGGTCTACCCGTCCCTTCTTCAGTCCAAAAGATACAATCATGTATGTCTATTTCCTCACTTTCAGAAGGGAGGGGTAGTAACATGGCCGGGTTCAGAGTAGCACATCTTTTGATCGTGACGTGTGGTGCAATGAGGGTCAGTTCATAACCAGTCAGACGCGCACTGGTAAGGTGCTGCGTCTTTGTTTTGTTCAAAAGTGTGTCCACATCATGAGATACCATGACTGTGAGATCGGTATCAAGGACGAGCCCTGCCGATTGTCGGAGAGAGACAGTCACGGCCATGACCGCTCTTAGACAGCTCGGGAGGGCTCTCGCGACATTGTCAAGCAAAGCAGAAAATAAGCACACAGCCTCTGCTTACCTCCAAAGGCTTGTGTTAAGACAGAAAGCGCGCAACCAGCCATCTCGTGTACATACAACACGAACGGCTTAGCATAGTCTGGCGTACCGAGCACAGGTGCAGAGCAAAGCGCAACTTTCAAATGCTCAAAAGCTTGTTGATTTTCAGGCGTCCAGGGCAAGGGTTCATGCACATCTTTAGTGGTTAGCTGCAACAGCGGCTTTGTTAGTAAGGAAAAGTTAGGAATCCAGTACCGACAATACGAAGTAATGCCAATGAAAGCTCGCACATCCCTCTGAGTCTTGGAGATGGGTATTTTAACAATAGCACTAATGCGTTCAGGTGTTAGTCTCCTTCCCTCCTTCGACAGTAGGTGACCTAGGTAGGTGACCTCCTGTCGACAATATTGGAATTTTGAAAGGGATACTTTATGTCAGTGATGTGCCAAATGTAGCAACAATTTAACCGTTGCATCTTTGCAACCTTCTTCAGTGTCAGAAGCAATCAAGAGATTGTCCACGTACTGCAATAATACATTACCTGGGGGAAGTGTGAGGGAATCCAATTGGCCTTTTAAAGCTTGACTATATATGCTAGGACTTTCATTATAGCCCTGAGGAGCCCGACAGAATCTAAAGCTTCTGCCGGCTAGGGCAAATCCAAATAGATGCCTGCTATCTGGATGAATCGGAATGCTAAAGAATACATTTTTCAAATCAATAACAGAAAAGAATTTGGCAGAAGAAGGAATCATTGTCTGAAGGGCAATGATGTTGGGGACCACTGGGAACTGAGGGACCACAATCTTATTAACCTCACGCAAATCAATCACAAAACGATAGACATCAGGATGGTCATCAGAGGAGCCCGAGGGTGCCCTCTTAAGAATGGGAAGGTAGGGCTATTACACACATTCGCAGTCGTCTCCTCAACAACCCCTGACTTAATCAGGTCCTGTATAATCTGCAATAGAGCTCGCTTCCCTGCTTGTGGTATTTTGTACTGAGGGATACGAGGCAAAACAGCATTTTCTTTGATCTTAATAGAAACTGGAGGTATCTGCAACAGCCCTACGTCTGTATCACCTGTAGCCCACAACGTGGGAGGCACATCCTTGAATTCAGCAGGGAAGGGTGCATCTTTGGACAAACACTGCTTGGTACTAACCACATTAGGACCCATTGTCATATAGACACCTGCCGGGAACAATAAATTGTAGCATACAACTTCTTTAATAAATCCAATCCCATCAGATTCTCACTGCAATTGGATGTCAGCAAAAATGCTGAATCAACAGTAAAAGGACCAACGGTCAGGGCAAGGGGTTTGGATATGAGGCTCACAACCGGCACACCAGAAAAGCCTACCGAAACATTATTATGGCCAGACAGGGCTGCCCCGGGGACCAGTGAATGAGAAACAGAGCTGTTCATCATTGCACCAGTATCCACCAAGAATTGCTTAGCTGAGCCCTGCAAGTCAGCAGTAACATAAGGTCCGCGCTGATCTACAGGTATCTGAACTGGTCCCTCGCCCTGTCCCTGGCTGTCCTAACTGTGGGACAACCCTGTCACTTCGTCCAAATCATAGTCATCATGGTAATACTGTTTCCCTCGAGGGTCATCAAAATAGTTCTGGTCAGAGCGGCACTGTGACGTTTCATCTGCCTGAACCCCGTTCTGACCACCTCTCCCACGACCCCGTCCACGAGAACTCCGTCCTCTAGGGGCCGCAACTTTCTGCAACAACGCCGAGCACTCACTGCGCCAGTGTCCCTCCTCCTTACAATATGCACACTGATTCGGCCCCACAGGCGCAGCATTTCTGCTAGTACGGGGCAGCTGTCGGGCCAGACCAGTGCCGCGTCCTCTTCCGTTCCCCCTAGATACCTGCTGCATCAACATCTTTGTTTTAAACTCCTTGTTTTTCTTCTCCACCTTCTCCTTCTCTTCATTCTCTCTATGCTCATAATACTGTGCCATACTCAATATCACTGATGGGAAAGAGGTAGTCCAAGTGCTCTCTGAAGCCTGTAACCGAGTCGCGATCTCGGGAAGCAGGGTCCGAACAAATCTGTTAACGAACAATCTGACACCTCCCTCCATTGACAAATCCTGTCCACTGAAGTCCAAAAACACACCTTCAAACCTAGTAAAGAAATCAGATACACTTTCATCTTTCTTCTGACGACATGCTGTTAACTTGCCCCAATCTACTCTTCTAGGTGGAATAAGAGAGTGCATGTAGGTAATAATTCGACCTGGCAAAGCTAGTATCTCAGCCTTAGGCTTCTCACCAGGCTTCCTCTCCTTATCCCATGCTCTGATCTCGTCCCAAGTGCCACCCAATTCCACAACATGGTCCTGTGTATGCACCTGCCGCCAAATACCAACTGGTACCAACAAACCAAAAAACATCTCAATGTCTGCCAACGTCATCACTGTCGACGATGCAGCCTCTGTCAATTCTTTATAATATGAAGTAGGATTTTTCCTAGGGTCGGGTAACTGACTCTTGAGGGACAGAACCTCACTTCACTTCCACGGGGTATAAATCCATTGCTCCTGAAAACGACCTTCCACTTGCTGCCATACAACTACATCTTGTGCATTTCTTACCTCCGGTATTTCAGGGTGATACAAAGGGTGGACTTCCCTCATCGGGAACTGAAGTATCCCCTTTGGACTTTTCTGAATCAGCCTTCCTCGATAACCGTGTAACACTGCAACATTACCAAAAACCTGATCAGGGGCCATGTCCGCTGCATATACATGGTCCCTAATATCATAAATGACCTGAGGAGCCACTCCACCAAAACACTGCTCCCATAACCCAATCAGGGTAGCCGACATGTGTTTGAGGGCATGTTGCTGCACAAACGGCTCGTAGTCCTTTAACACACGCCACACGTCCTCTACGCTATAGATGGGGTTACAAGCCCACTGGGCAGCTTGATTAGCCACCATTTTCTTCTCCTCCTCTCCCACATCTGATCGTATCAATACCCGTCCCAATCGTTCCTTAGCAGCCGCCAAGTCCCCACTTCCAAATCCACGCACTGGCGTTCTGACACTCAAGGATGTTGGGGTATGGGAGAGCGGGGAGGCAGTAGCATCGGAAGCATCCGGTACTAAAGTTATCAAAGGCTGTGAAGTAGGTACAAGAGCTGGGGAAAGAGATGCCGAAGCAACAGGTGTAGCAGGAAGACTGGGAGTCATAGTAGCCGAAGGGAGAGAAGCTGAAAGAGAGATTGGAGAGACAGTGACCGAAGCAACCCGGTCGCTAGCAGAAGAAGCAGGAGTCGCTGAGACAGGAGGAGCAGATGGCTGGGGCTGCGGGATAGCAGGATATATTCTCTGAGGGGCATACGGAGGTGGAGGTCGGGTCTCCAATAGTTCCTCCATGAATGGATCATCTTCCTCTCTAGAAACATAAGACTTATCGCATTGTAATCGAAACTTCCTATCCGCACACTCTATTCCTTTCTCTAATTTCTGTCTATCATACGCTACAGCTTTCTGAGTCACTGTCTGCATTCTCCCTTTCCGAGTCTCTTTTTCTGCCTTCATCCGCCTCTGCTTAGCTTCCTTCTGCCATACCTGGAGAGAATCAAACATCGACTGCCTACTTCATCTCGCAAACAATTTATCCTGCAGGAAATTTAGTTTTTGCACATCAAAAGTACCTGTTAACGGCCACTGTAACTCAGAATTGTCCCTCGTATATTTGTGCCAAAATGTACTAAACATAATAGGGCCAATGCCATGCTTCACATACATTTCGAAATTCGGCGTGCCTTCCGGAGGCGCCGGCTGACTCTCTTCCAATCGAGCATCAGTAGAACAACAACGACATCCCACACAACACAACTTGCTCAAACAAGGCATTTTCTCCCACAGACGCACACTCACTATGTATACCAAACAAATATTTGCAAAATAGCTTCATCCAAATTGGGCCACAGACCCTGTCAAATTCAATTCTCAAATGGTACCATATTCAAAAAGAGCCCAAACAAATCAAGCGCTTGTCCAAAAATGGCCCGCAGACCGTATCCAATTCAAACCAATGTAGCGCCACAACCACAAAAAACCAAAGCAAACTCACCTGGTGCACACAGGTCAAACGAATTTATTCTCCACTGCGGACTCTTCGGACCAAACGGTCAGATCCAAGGGTTTCGCCGTTCAGGACCCCAGCCGGGATGACCACTGGGCGAGGCACCGCCCGATCAGACAGGCGGGGCAGCTGCGAGTACCAGGCTCTATCGTGCAGGGATCCCCGATCCGCCCGTCCGACCAGACGTGGCCCAGTCCTCCCCACCCGTCCACGGGCGAGGATGGGTCACGCCCGATGGAATCCCTGTTCGGGCACCAAATGAAGGAAGTGACCGGATTTGGGTCACCCGGGTCACTCGCGACCACCTCTCAGCTTTCCATACAAATAAAGAGTCGGTCAGACAGTAGAGAATACAAACCAAGTTATTTATTCATATTCGCTCGAGCGGAGTCCAGTTTGACTAGCCTCCTAAGATGCTACAGAGGGGACTGACCCTCACCAACATTACATCAGTTGTCATACATTTCCAGTGCCCAGCAAGACCCGCCCAGAACTGGAAATTTCCAGTTGGAGCAGGTTAACAAAGGAGACACAGAAGACGAGCTACACTCCTGGGATCGGGTACACGTTATCTCTGCTTCAAAGTTACTCTGTCCGTCACTGTAAGCATGAGAACGGGCCTATCTAACAAGGAAGGTATGCAAAGGCACATTCATGTATTCATTAAGACAGCGAAGCTCAACCTTGGAGAAACACAAAAAAAATATCGAAGCTGCTTTCCACTGAGGCAGGCAAAATGAGACAGAAGTTAGTTTCGATCATTACACAAAATGGCGGCTAAGTCAAAATGGTGCCTTAAATGCTAACTTAAGCATAATGCTAATAGGAGGAGTCGACCGGAAGTATTTTCTAGTCCAACAGGTCTCTCCGGTACTGAGTTAAAATGGTTCTCCTAATTCCTACACAACAGATTTCAAAGAGTTTTGATCAACCAAGTTCTATCCAACCAGACGTCAGTCACGATTGGCGTCCCCCAAGGCTTAATTCTATCCACACCCTTTTCAACCTGTACATAGAATCCCTGACCGAAATCCTCAAACTTTTTAACATCTCCTACCATATGTATGCTGATGATGCTCAACTTTACATGAAAATTGCCTCACCCGAAGACATCAACATCCTCAATAACACTCTGCTAAAAACACAACATTGGCTGACTCGTAACCACCTCAAACTTAACGTACTCAAAACTGAATTCCTTTTAATGTCACCACTTAATATCACTCCTAACATCAAAGAATGGCTCCCACATCTTACAGCCTTGAACTGTACCCCATAAATCATCGACTCTGCAATATCCCTAGGAATAATCTTGGATAATAACCTTTCTATGCAGAACCACATCAGCGCCTCCACCAGAGGGGCCAATCATCAACTGCACGCAATATGGAAACTAAAACCTTCCCTTCCAACTGCAGATCTCAGGACAGCAGTTCAACCACTTGTGATCTCAAAACTGACTACGATAGTGCTACAGTTGTGGGCCGAGCAAAAATTAAACTAGCACCTTTAAAGGCTACCTTCAACACAGCTGCTCGGCTGATCACAGGCTCAAAAAAATGTGATCGTATCACCCCAGACCTGAAAACACTGAACTAGCTACCTTATGAGGCCACGATCCATCTCAAAATTGCCTGCATGATGCATAAAGCTCTTCACCATAACGCACCGTCCTACCTAGCCCAGAAACTGGCTCCATCTGGTGGGAACAGATCTTCGCAAAGCACAAGCTCCCTACTACTGAAGCCCCACAAATTCAACAAAAAGAAAACCCACAAGCGAGACTTCTCTGGAATTGCTCCAAAAATCTGGAACTCTCTTCCTGCTGAGACCAGGTCTAAGCTCTCGACAACCCTCTTCAAAAAAAGAAGTAAAACTTTTACTATTGAACCATCACCTTCCCCATCGATGTTGTACCTTTCTCAACCTTATTTCCGAGAGTCTATTTGCTCATGTTTACATTTATTTTATTGTTTTCCATGTTGGCCATTTTATCTACTATTTCTATGACCAATAACAATTGGGATCTTTGTCAATCTTTCGTCTTATAGCCACCTATTTGTATACTGTTGTACAAACACCCATATACCCAAAAGGGTCTTGTTCGCGCAATCACCTCCGAGAGTCTATGTCAGAGGTCTTCAATCTGTGGGGAGCGACCCCCAGGGGGGTCGTGGAGTCCTGGGAAGGGGGTCCCGCAATCCCCAGCTTCACTTGTGCCTGCAATTGAAAATGTCTGCTTTCTTTTTGGAAAAAGACAGCTGTCCTGGGATGGCTAATTTAGATTATCAGATGAAGTTTCATCAATTGAGTGTCTTGTGTGTGAAAAGCCTTCATGCCAGGATGCCAGCTTGCCTGAATGAAATGCAAAGTGCGCTATTAGTTAATCTGCAAGTATAAAGGGTGCTTGGGAGCTGGTTCTGACTTTAATTGATGCAATCACGCCAAGCTTTGGGATGGCAAAGATTTGGGTTTTTTGAGTGGTAGTGCAAAGAGTTAACAACTGGGCTGTGATGTATGTGCTTTTAATTGTAACTGCAGTTACACAGCCCTTAGTACCCATAAGGAATTGTTGAAGGGACAGTTATGTAAAAAACAAAATGCATTACATACGCACTGGTATTACTAAAATCTACATTTTGGAAGCACCATTTTATCGTAAAACTTTTTGCGCATTTTGTAGCAGTCTATCTTACACTATGTGTAATGCAAGTATAAAATAATGACTTACATATTCACAGTGCTTTCTGTCACATGCTTTGACCTGGTAGCATTAAAAATACACGTCACTATTCTCTACTGCACGAATCAAGATTTAATTCTGTGTCTATCTGGTTACACACAGACCTCTGCAGTGCATTAACTACAGAGGTTTCATATTGTACTACAGTGCATTTCCCACTAACTAACAACTTTTTAAAATTTATTTTTCATTTACGCTGCCCATTATTTTATATGTAGTTATCTGATGGTGAAAGACCTAAAAAAACAAGCAGAATATTTTGGGGCTTAATTATGAGAGGCTTGCATCGCCAGAGCATCTCTTTTTTTGAGGCTCCGGCTGCGCAAGCGTCTCAACCATACCTACGAGGCGGCGCAAAGCCCCCTGCATGGCTTTGCATGGCCTCATAGATATAAGACATAGCAGCTCAAGTCACTGCCCTGTCTTACTCTGCGTCAAGGAGGGGTTCCATGGGCTTTGCGTGGGGTTCGCACGCAACAACCATGGATTTTGATGCTGCCCCATATTTACAAAATGGTGTATACCTGGGGCAGCTCCAAAAATGGACGCCTCCCCAGCGGAGGCATAAAAAGGAGAAATGCTTTCATTTCTCCTCGTTTTTTCCTCTTTCCATGTGTGCTGCATTCTGCAGCTCACATAGAAAGAGGAAAACCCCTCTCAGGATTGTTTTTGTGAAGGAAGGTGCCCCTTCCTGTACAAAAACAATCCTTCGTATGTTGGCGCTAGGCAGCAAGCTGTGCACCAACACAAGGGAACAGGACAGGAATGCATCATATTTTATAAATACGGTGCATTCCTGCCCTTTCACTTTGGCGTAGGGCCCTACGCCAATTCCTTATAAATGAGGCCCTTTGTTTTTAGCTACACCTTTGACTACACCCCATGCTCACTGACCTTTGGTTTGCTACACACTGTTTAATATTATTTCCCCACCGTAAAAGTTATTTGCTGTGGGAATTGGGGGCGTTTATGGTTGTTGATAGTTGTCAATGATGAAGAGTACCGGGATCTAGACATTTTTGTCAGAAGGGGGTCCTTACGCCTAAAAAAGTTTGACAAGGGGGTCTCGGCATCAAAAGGTTTGAAGACCTCTGGTCTATGTGCTCCTGTTGTCATATTCTTTGTTATTTTACATGTTTACTACTGTAACTATTATTTCCATGACCAATAACAAATTTAGATCTTGTGTTGATCTTTCATCTCATAACTAGCTGTATACTATTGTACAGTACTCTGATACCTGAAAGGGTCTTGTTTGCGCTATATAAAACTATATAAATGAAATCTATAATGAACATCTCTAAAAGCATGGTTTGTGTTAAATACACAAGAATATGGGTTGTATATTATCTACAAAGGCACGACTTGCTTAATATATATATGAGAGCATTGTTCGTAATTGTGTAACAGGAGCGTGACTTGTTTAACATATTTAAGGGTGTGGTTTGCATAACATCAACATTGCCTACTTACCATCTATAAGTGCTCGGCGTGTATAAATTCCGAGATAGCCCTGTTTGAAGAACACCTACTAGAGGCGTGGTTGCTTAAGATGTGGAATGTCACAGTTTGTACTTCTTAAAAGTCTATAAGGGCACGGCGAGTATAACAAAGATGATGTATAGTTTATGTAACACCTATAAAGGCGCTGTTTGTATACCCTATGCAAGGGAGTGGCCTGTATTATTTCTACAAGGGCAGGCAGGGCGGGCATAACATTTAAAGGCCCAGGTGTGCAGTTCTGCAGTATCCATAAGGGTTGGTCATTATGCTGTTGCTTGTATCAGGAATAGAGAAATAACTTCAGGCGTGGATGTGCGCATTGACGGGGGTCGCGGCCGCTGCAGTGTCGCCGCACCAGTAATCCGCACATGCATGCCTGCATCCGAAAGAAGCTGGAGTTCATTATGTGAGGCCCGCAGCGGGGGGTGAGAAATGTCAGGGCCGAGAACAGGACAATTAGAGGCCCGCCGATCTTCACGGCTCCCGCTACCAGCCAGAACTGGTTTTTGGTAAACTGAAGCTACGACACCTTAAGACGGTCAAATCCCCCTTGCGTCGCCCGAGCCGCATTCCAGATGAAATATGAACGCCCCTCTGCTGGTATCCCCAGTGGAGACGCCCTAGCATACCAACCTCTGTGCTCCCCGAACTTGGAATGCGTAATTCCTTCTGGAGCTGAGGAACGGCTTCTATTTTTGGAAGGGTCCAGGGCTGACGCTGTGGAGCGCACTCTGCTCTGAAAGAAATTACCCAGTTCAATAAACGTATGACTGCCACACGGAATGATTTGTTCCTGTTAGATTACATCCCCCCGGGAGGCTGTTTGTTGGTATGTCCACAAGTATTCGAGGGTAGCACTCAGGCTCACATCCTGTCTTCAGTCTGTGATGTGTCTGGACATTACCACAGTGCAATGTTAGCTATAAAGCATCTGTTAGACATCTTACACTGATTATAATAAATAAGAGAAGGTATGCGTCTCAACGCAATGTTTTTGTTGAAAGATTTCTCAACAACAACATAGCTTTTTATTATGTCAACATGTATGTGTTATTTCTTTGCAGTTTTATATAGCGCTAACCAGAGTCGAGGGGTGTCAGGGCTCTTTACTAGAGGAAAGTTAGTTAAAGCACAACAGACAGTCGGTACATTATTCCGTGGACAAAACAGGTTTGCATAAAATTATCAGCAACGGTGTTAAATTTTTATTTTTCATGTAACAGTGGACCAAAAAGCATATAAAAACTAGAAATGTATATAGTTACTTATCACGAACCTAGGCCCTTCGTGGGCATATGACATAACACACCATGTGAGAAGTCACCCTTGAAGTTAATGGTGAAGGAGTAGGTTTTTAGGCCCTTTTTATTAAATCAAAGAGGTCCAGCTTTTAGGATCGAGTCCTGAAAACCACTGAGCTATGTGGTTCTTTGTTGCTTGTTCGTAGATGTCTCTTCGAGCATGAATACAAACTCCGGAGGGAGCGTCTCCCTCCTGAAGAGGTAAATGCTTGTACCAGGTACTTCAGGGAATCAAAATGCATTGTGAGTGATGCAGGCCCTTTTGAATATATTCCGAGTCTCCACAGAAAGTCACTTTCCACGAGGCTGTACGAAAATGGTCTCAGGATTTCCAAGGCTCAGACACCAAATTCTGTGTGCATCGGAGCAAGCTGCTATTACAGTTACTCACTCTGCTGGTTCATCAAAAGAGCATCAGGGAGAGACCGCCATTAGTGGACAGTGAAGTGCAAATAAGAAAACAACATTCAGGAGACAGAAGAATATACAGATCCAGCAGGAGTATTGCAGTAACTACATCCTGAAAACAGTAACCATTATATATATATATATATATATATACACACATATATGTCACTTGGACAATGTTGGAGGAACAGGAGGCGCCTGTGTTTAAAAGAGAGCAACCATAACGGACATTGTCGTTTTTCCAGAAACAATCTTGTTTTAATGGATTCCACAGCAGCGACCCACTGGGGGTATGACAGGTGGACTACCAGTCCCATCATGCAATATCAATGCTCACATGAGCGCATCAATTTAAATAAAAGAGGGGTTATACTGGTTGTATGTCTCTGCTTGCTGTGATTTCCTAAAGGCTGTCCATGATGAAGGGCGTAGCCCGAAACGCGTCGGACAAGCGAGGAATATTGGAGGAGTATGTCAGTGACAGCGGCTTTCTTTCAATGAGCTTTCACCTACCTGTGAGTGCCATTTCCACCGAGGGGTAACTCTTTTTGTCTGAATTATTGTGGTCGACCCGGCCATGGAACGGCACCACCGCAAGATTCCAGCAGGTCCGCCTCTGTTTCACTTGGACAATGTTGGCGGAACAGGAGGCGCCTGTGTTTAAAAGAGAGCAACCATAACGGACATTGTCGTTTTTCCTGAAACAATCTTGTTTTAATGGATTCCACAGCAGCGACCCACTGGGGGTATGACAGGTGGACTACCAGTCCTATCATGCAATATCAATGCTCACATGAGCGCATCAATTTAAATAAAAGAGGGGTTATACTGGTTGTATGTCTCTGCTTGCTGTGATTTCCTAAAGGCTGTCCATGATGAAGGGCGTAGCCCGAAACGCGTCGGAAAAGCGAGGAATATTGGAGGAGTATGTCAGTGACAGCGGCTTTCTTTCAATGAGCTTTCACCTACCTGTGAGTGCCATTTCCACCGAGGGTAACTCTTTTTGTCTGAATTATTGTGGTCGACCCGGCCATGGAACGGCACCACCGCAAGATTCCAGCAGGTCCGCCTCTGTTTCACTTGGACAATGTTGGCGGAACAGGAGGCGCCTGTGTTTAAAAGAGAGCAACCATAACGGACATTGTCGTTTTTCCTGAAACAATCTTGTTTTAATGGATTCCACAGCAGCGACCCACTGGGGGTATGACAGGTGGACTACCAGTCCCATCATGCAATATCAATGCTCACATGAGCGCATCAATTTAAATAAAAGAGGGGTTATACTGGTTGTATGTCTCTGCTTGCTGTGATTTCCTAAAGGCTGTCCATGATGAAGGGCGTAGCCCGAAACGCGTCGGACAAGCGAGGAATATTGGAGGAGTATGTCCGTGACAGCGGCTTTCTTTCAATGAGCTTTCACCTACCTGTGAGTGCCATTTTCACCGAGGGGTAACTCTTTTTGTCTGAATTATTGTGGTCGACCCGGCCACGGAACGGCACCACCGCAAGATTCCAGCGGGTCCGCCTCTGTTTCACTTGGACAATATTGGCGGAACAGGAGGCGCCTGTGTTTAAAAGAGAGCAACCATAACAGACATTGTCATTTTTCCTGAAACAATCTTGTTTTAACCGAGGGGTAACTCTTTTTGTCTGGATTTATATATATATATATTTTTTTAAACAATGTGATCCCGGTTTTTCGGCGCACACAACAGCGGGTGCAAGCGTAGGGGCCGAATCCAAGCCCTAATTCAATTTTCAAAACAAGGGACGCTGCACTCTCCAATCCAATATTCAAGGTTTATTATTCAACCATGTAATGTTTAAAAAAAAAAAACTATATATATACACACACACACCCCCCCCCCCCAGGTTACCCCAAGTGAGGATGCCCTCCCGGAGGGCAGACGTTCTATTAGTGAGGGCTACAGCAGAGTCAGCTTTCAACATTCCATCAAATAAAACAGCTCTACACGTTTCGGGCTTTCACCCTTGTTCACAAGCCACACAAACAGGAAACACAGCACCATTATGTAGAGCACCTGCCTTTTATTTGAAGAGTCCCGCCCCAATGGGCGTGTGCTCCCGCCTCTGTCGGCGTATGCATATAATGCATTCTGGTATTTGCAGTCTCTATATAAAAATACAATCCCCAAGTGGGTGGTGCTGTGATCCTTAATATTGTAAAGTTAAATATCCACAGTGGGTTGGTGAAAAGTTGAAGAAACTGGGTCTGTTGCATATATTTCACCACTCCTATAGAGCCCTCCGCTCCACATGGCGCTGAGTCCTCAAGCCACCAGGGATCCGCTGTTACGCGGCGGTTCATCCTCGCGGCCGGATATAGCCGCTCAAATCCAAAAACAACAGGTTACCCAAGTGAGGATGCCCTCCCGGAGGGCAGACGTTCTATTAGTGAGGGCTACAGCAGAGTCAGCTTTCAACATTCCATCAAATAAAACGGCTCTACGCGTTTCGGGCTTTCGCCGTTGTTCACAAGTCACACAAACAGTTAACACAGCAACCATTATGTAGAGCAACTGCCTTTTATTTGAAGAGTCCCGCCCCAAAGGGTGTATGCTCCTGCCTCTGTAGCTGTGTTTCCTGTTTGCCCGGGAGGGCATCCTCACTTGGGGTAACCTGTTGTTTTTGGATATATATATATATATATATATATATATATATATATATATATATATATATATATATATATATATATATATATATATATATACCTACTGGCGGTCGCCAGTAGGTAGGTATAGTTAGGACCTATTTTCCATAGGAAAAGCATTTTTTGTTTTCCTAATAACTTTGGCGTCGTTTGACGAATCTTTGCAAAATTTTCCAAACTTGTGGGGCGCTCCGGTCAGCTCCTGCCTTGAAAGTTTTGGGGTGATTTGCGAAGCGGGGGCCGAGAAAAAAGGGGGGGTCCCAAAACGTGTTTTCCCCATGTTATTTTTCATAGGAAACTTTAGACACGGCTACAGCCCGAACTGCTGAACGGAATTACACCAAATTTTGCAAAAAGGTAGTGTTTGGTTCAGAAAGCGACCTTTTTTTTAAATGGTGTAAATCTGTTCAGTAGTTGCTGAGAAATTTAAAAAATAAAAGTTTCGATATCTAGGGACACGGTGGATTCGTGAACCCTCCCGACCACGAGCTTCACTGTGATTGGCTGCCAACACTCCAAACCAGGAAGTGTTGGCAGCCATCTTGTGACTCGGTAGAACCGAGTCACAAGAAAACAGTGAAACAAGCATGATAAACAAGAAAAGGGGGCAGGGTAGAAACACCCTGACCGCCTAGGCCTGCTCAGGGGGTCCCACAAGGACCCCCAGGGCCCAAAAAAGCATTTAAAAAAAAAAAATTGGTGGAATTCGCGTTGGGGTCGCGAATCCCGCCTGAAATTTTAAAAAATGAAGCGGGGGCTCCCCGCTTCATTTAAATGAGGCCCCGGGTGGGCCAGGTCCCGGGGGCATTCCTAATAAAATAATAGCGGGGGCCCGCGGGGCTCCCGCAGCCCCGGGACCACCACCTCCCGGGGCTTTGCACATTAAATGTGGGGGCACACGGCCCCCCGCAGCCCCGGGGACCGCCACCTCCCGGGGCTTTCTTTAAAAAAAATAACCTGTGTGGGGGGGCTCGAGCCCCCCACACGCCCCGGGGACCACCACCTCCGCGGGGCACTAAAAATGTAAATGCGGGGGTCCGTTACGGAGCTCCGAGCCCCAGGGACCACCACCTCCCCGGGGCTTTGCAATGGTTGGGAGGGGGGCCGCGTGGCCCCCCGCCCGGAGCTCGTGATGGCCCTGGGGACCGGCACCCCCCAGGGCCGGCTCCTGCAGTGTCCCGGGGTGCCCACCCCCGGGACACTGCTGTTTGCTGTGGCAGGGCGGGAGCCGTTCGGCTCCCGCCCTGCCATAGCAAACTGTGGTTTGGATTTTGGAAGCGAGAGCAGGGAAACCTGCTCTCGCTTTCAAAATCCAAACCAGATTGCTTTTCCACAAGGGGAGCTGCATGTCAGCAGCTCCCCGTGTGGAAAAGCAATGCCGGCACCCGCAGGAGGCGGGGAGCCGGCGGGACCGTGGGGGCATTGGGGCTCCCCCTATGGTCCCATTCACAGAAGCCAGGCCCCGGGGGATGGGGTCCCCGGGGCCAGAAGTGGCCCGGGAGGGGGGCCCCCCACCAAATAATTTTATTTAAAAAAAAAAAAGTCTGGCCATGCCCCTGGGGATGGGGTCCCCGGGGCAGAAATTGGCCTCGGGAGGGGGGGCCACGCGGCCCTCTTCCCGTTATTTTTTTTTAAATAGGGGTCAGGCCCTGGGGGATGGGGTCCCCAGGGCCCAAAAAATGGGAAAAGAAGGGGGGCCACACAGCCCCCCTTCTGAAAAAAGAAAAAAAGAAAAGCCGGCATTGCGCCAGAGGCCCCGCCCCCTCCCTGCAGCACTCTGCAAACGCGCCCCCTGGCGCGTTGTAAGTTTGGGAATTAATTCCCCTTGAATACTGAGGGTCCCTGGGGCCAACTAGCCTACCAGAAACCTCCAGTATGAGCCAGGGAGCTGCGTTGAAGAGAGGTGGTCTGAGGCCACGCCCCTTTTTACACCACTCTGCAACGCAGCTCTGTGGCGCTTACTGGAGGTACATGGTGGGCTAGTTGGAGCCCAGGGACCCTCAGGATTCAAGGGGACTTAATCCCCCAACTTAAAACGCGCCACGGGGCGCGTTTGCACAGTGGTGAAGGGAGGGGGCAGGGCCTGATGTGACATGTGTGCAAACACGCCCTGTGGCGTGTTTTAAGTTGGGGGATTAAGTCCCCTTGAATCCTGATGGTCCCTGGGGGCCAACTAGCCCACCAGGTACCTCCAGTAAGCGCCACAGAGTTGCGTTGCAGAGAGGTGTAAAAAGGGGCATGGCCTCGGACCACCTCTCTGCAACGCAGCCCTGTGGCGCTTACTGGAGGTACCTGGTGGGCTAGTTGGCCCCAGGGACCCTCAGGATTCAAGGGACTTAATCCCCAACCTAAAACGCGCCACAGGGCGCGCTTGCACACTTGTCACATCAAGCCCCGCCCCCTCCCTGCACCACTGTGCAAACGTGCCCCGTGGCGCGTTTTAAGTTGGGGGATTAATTCCCCTTCAATCCTGAGGGTCCCTGGGGGCCAACTAGCCCACCAGGTACCTCCAGTAAGCGCCACAGGGCTGCGTTGCAGAGTGGTGGTCCGAGGCCACGCCCCTTTTTACACCTCTCTGCAACGCAGCTATGTGGTGCTTACTGGAGATACCTGGTGGGCTAGTTGGACCTCAGGGACCCTCAGGATTCAAGGGGACTTAATCCCCCAACTTAAAACGCGCCAGGGGGCGCGTTTGCACAGTGGTGCAGGGAGGGGGCGGGGCCTCATATAACAAGTTAGCAATCTTGCTGTGTGGGACTTACTGGAGGTAATAAAAGGGGTAGTTGGCCCCCAAGGTTGACGTTGGGGGCTAACTACCCCTCCTGTTACCTCCAGTAAATCCCACACAGTGGGATTGCTAAAAGGTGTTTGGAGGCCACGCTCATCTTTCTCCACCACTCTGAAAACGAGACTGCTATTTTATAGTTAGAAATTAGCATTTAAAAAACCTTAGAAATTCACTGAAAAAACCATAGGTTTCAGGGACGTTATAGTTAGAAATTAGCACTTAAAAACCATTGAAATTCACTGAAAAAACCATAGGTTTCAGGTACGTTATAGTTAGAAATTAGCATTTAAAAACCTTAGAAATTCACTGAAAAAACCATAGGTTTCAGGGACGTTATAGTTAGTTGGAAATTTCACTCGTACAAAACCAGAGAAATTCCACCGTTATAGTTAGTTCAGCTAACTATAACTCGCGCCCCGCAATACACTGCTGATGACGTCACATATTACATCATTCATGACATGGTCAGTGACATCACTGATGACATCACTGATGACATCTCAAATGACATCACTGATGACATCACTGATGACATCAACCACTGACTGTGTGTTTCTATAAAGTTTAAATATGTTTTAAAAGTATATGCCAAGGTTTATTGAAGAATGAGTGGGTGTATAAGTGTCTGGATGGAGGATTTAGTAGGTGCGTGACTGACTGTATAAGTGAGTGATTAAATGTGTCTTACTGAATGCATGGGTTAGTGAGTAAACTGTGTGAATGTCTGTATCAGTCTGTCTGTTGTTGTGTAAGCTGCTGCATGGGTTGGTGAGTAGCTACATGAGTGTCTATACGGGTAATTGATTGGTTGCCTGAGTATTTGTATGGGTGCCTGAGTGTGTGTGTGTGGGTGGGTGGGTGGGTGGGAGGTGTGTGACTCTTTGCATAGATGTGTGAGTGGTTGATTCACTGGGTGTATGGGTTCAAGAGTGCATGTGGAAACAGCTGTATGGGTGGGTGAGTGTGTGTATGGGTGTGTTGGTGAGCGAATGGATGTCTCAGTGCTACATGTGCGAGTAACTACATATGTAAAAGGCAGTATATGTGAGTGATGGTGTATATTAATAACTATATGTGAGAGTGAGTGATTGTGAGAGTGGCTGTTTGGATGATTGTGTACTTGTATCAGTGATTGTATGAGAGAGTAAGTATGTGTTAGTATCTGTATGAATAAGTGAGGTGGTGTGTGTATAACTGTATAGGTGAGTAAATGGAAGTGTGATTGATTCTTTGCATGACTGACTAGGTGTGTGAGTAACTCTGGATGAGTGGCGGTGTGTGAGTGTCTGTATAGGTGTATGACTGCATATCATAGTATTGTATTGATGAGTGACTACATGTATGAGTGACTGTATGGGTGAATGAGTGGATGTGTGTGTAGACCTAGGAATCAGTGAGTGCGTATGTAGAAACTGGTATTGGTGTGTCTATGGTTTCGAAAATGGTAGTCTGTATTTTAGACTGGGTGTATCAAAGGTTATATTAGGGTGTGAGGAGTTGCATCAGATTATCACATGGATGATGTCATCAGTGAGGTCATTTGAGATGTCATCAGTGATGTCATCAGTGATGTCACTGACCATGTCATGAATGATGTAATATGTGAAGTCATCAGCAGTGCATTGCGGGGGCGCGAGTTATAGTTAGCTGAACTAACTATAACGGTGGAATTACTCTGGTTTTGTACGAGTGAAATTTCCAACTAACTATAACGTCCCTGAAACCTATGGTTTTTTCAGTGAATTTCTAAGGTTTTTTAAATGCTAATTTCTAACTATAACGTACCTGAAACCTATGGTTTTTTCAGTGAATATATATGTGTATGTATATATATATATATATATATATTTATTTAAACAATTTTATTTAGCATTTTGCAATAAGAAACAGGACACACGTAAGTAACCACTATATTTAACAAATACAACACATAAGACCAGGCAAAGAAACGAGACAAAAAAAGGCGAAACAAGCAGTAAACCACAGAACAAAACAAGCAGTAAACCTCTGAACATAAGGACGTCTATGTAGCATGAGCGCCTTGAAGCATTACTCGCATTGGCTCCATAGCACTACCATTTCTACTGCTCACTTTCAGACTCCTTTTCTCTGCAGAAGTCATCAGGGCCTGGTCTGTAAGGGCTGTACTACTTGAGTGGAATTTCCCAGATGTGCTTATTTTGGAAGCCTGCTCGGCCGCCTCCTAATGTTAACTCACTGTGTTCTGCGGATGCTGCTGTAAGGAAGATACAGCTCATGTAGTATGGTTTTCATCAAAGTCATCAGGGCCTGGTCTGTAAGGGCTGTACTACTTGAGTGGAATTTCCCAGATGTGCTTATTTTGGAAGCCTCCTCGGCTGCCTCCTAATGTTAACTCACTGTGTTCTGCGGATGCTGCTGGTAGGAAGATACAACTCATGTAGTATGGTTTTCATCAACTTTACCTCTTTCTTTATCCGCAACACTGTTTTCCTTTTGGGGTATTACTTAACTACTTATGAATTCAGTGGTCCATAGAGAGAGACAAAATAACAAGACGTTACTCACTTGTAGTAGTATTTCTCCCAATATGTTATCCCCTGCGTGGGGTCTCACGGTCATCACATGTTCCTAGCCTCTGTGTCAAGTTCCAAACGCATGATATGGGGGATTTGGGCACTTGTAGTGGTAGTTCTCCCACTATGTTATCCCCTGAGTGGGTTCTCATGACCATTGCATGTCCCTGGTCTCTGTGTCAAGTTACAAACACATGATATGGGGGCTTTGGGCGCTTGAATTTCTAAACGGTCTTTACTTCATAGTTCTAACTTCCATCTCACGTAGGTGATAAAGATACAGGGGCATATTCATTAAAGAGTTGTGAGGCCCTTGCGCCACACAACAGGGCACAAGAGCAGCGTAACTCTTAAGTTAGATTTATCAAGCCATGCAAGGCCACCTTGTGTGGCCCTGCGGTGGCTTAATAAATCTAGAGTAATGCAACGCAGCGCAAATCGCTGCGTTGCGTTACTCTGCCCCAGGGAGGCATTCCACGGGTGCGGAGTGGGTGTTCCCACACACCACCCATGGATTTTGGCGCATTCCCAGATTTACCATTACCGGTAGACCTGGGAATGTGTTAAAATGCTATGCATCTCCAATGGAGACATAATGAGGAGAAATATTTTTATTTCTCCTCTTTTTCCCTCTTTCTATGTGCGCTGCATTCTACAGCACACACAGAAAGAGGAAAATGCCTCAGGATATTGTTTTTGTGCAGGAAGGTGACCCATCCTGGACAAAAACAATGCTGCTTACAATGCAGGCACCCTTGCACCATGGTGCAAGGGTACTTGCGTTGATGCTAGGTAGCGCATTGTGCACCAGCGCTGGAAAAAGGCAGGAATGCAGCGTATAATGTTAAGTACGGCACATTCCTGCCCTTTCCCAATCACGCAGCGCAGCAAGGTGGCTTGCTGCGCTACATGATTCTTTACTAAACATGCCTCTAAGTTTATTAAGCTTTATTTATGGAGAGAATGATCCATGGAAAGAACTAGCAAGAAAGACATATGTTCACTCCTAGAGCAGCAGCAATTCAGTAAATTAATTGACTACACATGTTCTACCTATCTGTGGAAATAATTAAAAAGGGCCTTTGTCACCACCTACAAGTTTTCTCTCTCTATAACTTTTAAAATGGTATATTTGTACCAAAGTTCATACCATGCCAAGCTATTTCCATGATTCTTGTAGGCACAGTGAAAAACCAGCTATATCAGAGGTGAGATTGCAGGTGTCCTCCACGTACTAGGTCCATGGATACTTAGGGCCCGATTCCGATGCGGTTTGGAAATCTTCCCGACCGAATTTGGGAATGGTTTCCGACTGACCGAGTACAATGCATCCGGATGCTTACAGATACGATTCGGTCGGACTCCCATTGACTTCGATGGGAGCCTATGTTCCGACCGAATGCATAGGCTCCCATTGAAGAAAGGGGTGGCTGGGGAAAATTGGGCACCCTGTTGCGGGCCCTCCCTGGTGCCTGCCACACTGTGCATGGCTGGTAAGGGGGGACCCATGGGTACCCCCACGGGCCCGATTGGGAAGGCTCCGGGTGCAGGGGGGCCCACTATGGGCCCCCATAGTCTGATTCTGACTGCCGATTCGAGTCAGACAGCACGATTCGGAAAGGCTGTCCGAATCCAGCGTCGTACTCGGTCGTTCGGAAACGCGGCCCATAAAGACATACGATTCTGCACCGTACGGCTCGGTCATTCCAAATGCCGTCGGATTCGGTTTGGGATATTCCTAACGCCTAACTCGCATCATACTCGGTTGGTCGGAAAGTTTTCTGAGTCGGTCGGAAAGACACGTTCCCGATCCGATTCGGATGGAGCAAATGCCGTTAGGAGGCCTTCCTAACCGCATCGGAATCGGGCCCTTAGCCTGAAATGGAAAGTTGACACTGTGGTAACACGTCGAGCAGCCAAGGCCTTGGTGGATTGAAGGTTTAGATTAGTTCTAGGAAATTTACATTATCAAAGGTGCAATATGTAGAATTATAGATGGGTAACAGTGAATAGCAGGGATAGTTTTTTACTGAGTGATTCTGAGTGACATTAAACAGCCAAAGAGAGCAAAGCTCGAGGTGTCTTTGATGTTACTCAGAATCCTGACATGAAAGACATCCCCTTTATTAACCCTTTATCCATGTATAATTTCATGTTATGCATGACCTCAAAAATCATTTGCCCTTGCTTTCAACTGATACACAACAGTTCAGGAGTAATGGGGGTCATACATAACACCCCTCCTCCCTGTCCTAAATGTACAAATAAAATATGTGGTCACTTGCCACCCAGCCCCACCACTCTCAGTTCCTTCCCTCCCCTCAATAAGCCTGTTGTACAGCGCTGCACTAACAGGCTCTCAGAGAGTCCAGCCAGAGCAGCCTAGAACTCCCTTATGATGTAGTAACAGTGGGTAACAAGCTCTGTTACCAACTATGGCTATGTCATAGCAGTTAATTACTGGATTTACAATTCAGTTACTAACAGTAATGGCTCTGTGTAAGAGCCACACATAACAAAAATATAATACCTTGCTAGTTTTTGTTTCGTAATTGGTAGCATGAATAGAATTTTAGAGCGTGCCCCCTTCTTCTACGCTCCTTATCCCAGTCCTGACACAATGAGGATACACACAATCATCAAGGCCATACCAACAATACAACATTAATTTATCCATGAGTTTATTGCAAGAAACACTCATTTAGGTGTAAATATTTCTTTGCAACATTGAACACTCTAGTGTCAAAATTAACCAAATTAATTTGGTCATATGTAACTTGTAATACGACACACAAATATTCACTGTGGTCCATGTGGCTGCTATGCACATCTCCGGCACATGCTTTTGCCCATGAAGTGGAGGCTGCTCTCACTGAACGTCCATGTACTTTCTTTGTTCTTGATTCAAGTCCTGTAAGCCTGTGGGAAAGCCTGGTGAACCCACCTACTTAAAGAAGCAGGCATTACCTTTTTACTTCTGTTAGCTACCCCATACAACACAAAAATAGAAGTGGTAGTACAAAATATATATATTTTTGCAAAATAGAAAAATATTATCTTGGGCTACATGAAAATGTTTTTAAATTTTAGACCTGTTTTTAACACCACCCTATCTAGCAAAAGTCTAAAATAGGGATAGGAGATGACCAGATCTCCTAAATCCCTTAACCTTCTGACTGATGTAATTGCCAGTAACAAGGCTACTTTTGCAGAAAGCCACAAAATTCCTCTTGTTTCTAAGGGGTCAAAGGGTTGTTTCTGTAGCCTTCTAGATTCTATGGCCAAATCCTATGATGGTGCTGGATTAGGAAACACTGGCTTGTTTAGTTTGAAGATTTTATTGAACTTGAATGTCAGAGGAACGTTTTATGAGATATCACCATATTATTCCTTGAACTCTCTAAATGCACACATTGTGGTGCTATGGCAGATGTAGCTAAACCCTTTAGAAATCAATGCCACAAGGAGTCTAAAATTTGAAGAAGGTCACAAACTCTGGCAATTAAGTTTTCCCCCAGACCCTCATTTTTCAAAGCCTTTCCAGTGTTTAGAAAAGGATACTAATGTTAATGGCTTTCTGGATACCTGAATGTCTGCAGCCAGTTCCTTTGTACACCAAAAGTAGGTTCTGGAGAGTAGGCCTCTCAACTTCCAATCCATCAGATGCAGATTGAACAACTGGGATCCTATAAAACAATCTTTCGGTCCTGACGAAAGCCATCAACCCATAGGGCGCAAAGTTGGCTGAAACATGTTGACCTGGTTCTTCCAGTGATAGATGTGAGAGACACCTAATACCTCTTTTTTCACATCTCACATTTTTTAATCATACCACTACCTTTGATCTTCTTAATAAAATGTGTCCTTTCTAAAGGTAGGAGGTATTTTTAAACTTTTTTTCCTCACGGTGGATTCCATATGGTCTCATATTCAAGTGACAATTCCTCCTGGTGGAGGAAAGGGAGACATGCCTTTGGCGGAACAGCACTGTTGAGGGTCTCACAACAATTGTGATTTTGGCCCCCCTCTCCCGTCTCAGCACAACTCTTCCACTCCTTTTGATTTTACATGTTCATTTAAGGGAAGTTGGAACTTTAACTTCTCCCTCCCTCTTTTGATTCTTGAGGCATAAATACTTTCACCGGGGTCCCGGAAGAGACTAACTGCAGGTAACAAGGCAGGCGGCTGACCTTGACGCAAGTGTGACAGCAGGCACCGCCTCCCGCCGGGATCCATATTACGGCAAATATTCGTATTTCAAAATTTGTTTATAACTGACAGTGAACTTCGTAAGTTACGTACATAATTCACCTATGCGCACCATAGCATGTGTGCATAGTTCACGCGAACTAGGGCAATTTTACCCTGAACCACTGGTCCTGAAGAAAGCCAATCAATTGGGGGCATATTGGCTGAAACATGTAGACCACATCACTTTGACCATTTTCACGATTTTTTGAGACGTGTGAGATCATATTTTCTCATCAATGTCCAGCGATTCTCTTTTAACCCTACCCCAAGGGCCGCACAATAAAGATTTTGGTACCCTGGAGGTAGTTTTAAAATTCTCACTTTCACGGTATTCACTTCCCCAATCAAAAACAAAAACCAGCTCTGCTGTAATCAGGCGTCGAAGCACACCTAGGAGGCACTCGACCCCCTGGGTGGGAACCCAGTGATGAAGCATGCCACCAACTAGGTTGGTGGGTGAGGGTTCTTTTTAAAACCCAATGGGTTTCCTGCAAGGGAGACTTTTTTGATGACCTTGACTCTTTGGTCTATCAAAGCTACATTTTGAGCTCGTTCTCATTGTTTGTTGGTGCATAAATACTTTACACATTGTCTGTAAGTTAAGCCTGACTGCTTTGTGCTGAGTTACCAGAGAGTTGAGCACAGGTTAATTTAGGGTCTGCTTGTGTCTCACCCAGACAAGAGTTGTGGTTGCTGCTTGAGTAGGGTTTCCCCCCCTCAACCTGTAACCCAATTTCATACAGAGTCTATCCAGAGAGACATAGAAGCAACAACAGAGCAACTCAATTAGTGGCATCACCCAATAATCTACATCAGGGAGACAATGAAGCAAGAGAGAAATAACCCGAATTGTGGCATTGTTAAAGCAGAAAGGAGTATTATTCAGAATGTTCCCAGGAGAGATGTGATGAATGGAGAAACAATCCAATTGGTTGCACTGATAAAAAACCACCAAGGAGTACTATATGGAGTTTACCCAGGTGCAAGAGAGGCACAATCCCTGGTGGTATAGTTTAGCCAGGGCACACACTTTATGTAAAAAAAACCACAATTGATTAGGTTATTTCAATTCAAATGCAATGGGACGGAAGTAGAACCGGCAGGGAGGTAGGCATTTACGGATTTATTGAAGAAAGAAATTGACTTGGGAGTACTGATTCCTTATTAGAGATGGTGACAACTTGGCATTATATATATTGCAGGTTGATTTGTTGAAGTGAGAAAGGTAGGTGGACTAATTAATGGTATACACTTTGGAATAGAGGTGGTTTTCAATAGACTCACGATTTCAACTTCCATATTAGGAATATAAATTATTGGCACGTCCTATCCCACTTATAAGGAAAAGGTGATATGTTGTTATATGTACCAGAAACATAAGGATATAATAATGACAAATCAAAGATGATTGAATTGTATAGAGATTTTGAGCATGGGTTTCCACAAGTTCACTTCCAATAATGTTAATAAATAACAGCACTATGTCACAGGTACAGTGGGCTGGATTATGTAGGCACACTGCAACCAGAATGGTGTTGTTTATTGAATCTGTTAGCCCTGAAGAAGTCGTGGGTTAATCCTGACACGACGAAACACGTGTTGGCTAAAGGCTTAATGAAGATTGAAAATAAAGACAACTACAAATATTGATTGCATTTGTATTGAAATAACCTAATCAATTGTGTTTTTTTTTTTTTTACATTAAGTGTGTGCTCAGGGATATGGTTGAATATTATTAGGATTCTTTGTCTAGGTCCTGTTTGGGGGGGTTAAAGGGTGATTACCTCCTCCAGTTGAGCACCTCAAGATGACACTGCGAAGGTATACACAGACAGGACATATAGTGAGTGCTTAATCATTCACTCACCTTAAATTCACCCCTTGGAGATTCTTAGTTTAGCCAGGGAACCAAGGAAGTATTGTATGGAGGTACAGGATTGAAGCGGCTGACCCTAGAAGGCCCAAATAGGGAAGACACCACCACCCTTAACAACTAATTTAATATAAGAAAGTGGTTTTGAATTCATTCTAGGCTAGCATTTTTATTGAATCCGACAATCGCAGTAGCTCCGTACAAAGGACATAGAACATAATGGAAATGTTTGTCTGAAGTGTAATGTTAAAAAAACTGAGTTGCTAGAGGTGTGGTAGAACCATAGACAAATATTGTCAGATTCCGTTGTATTCAAAGCAGAAGTGTGGTGGTGCGTTGGGTGGTTTTCGGTGCAAGTGTTGATAATGTCTTGGAATTGCTCAACTTGGAAGGATGCCCTGCAGCAGTGCTGGATTATTTTATGTCTGTGACACCATGGTTGTCAGTGGGCAATGCGGTATGAGTCGGGAGTTCTTGAGGGTTTGGATCGCCGTGAGATGGCTCTGCACCTGTACTGTTATGATCATCGATTTGAGATGGTTCTTGGAGGATATGGTTTCTGCATGAAGCATAGGTGGGGCACGGACATGTGACAGAGGGATGGCGATGAAGATTCTGCACTGACTTCTCCTGACAGCGAATAGACTTTGTGTGGATAAGCTGCTCACAGAGGACCCTAGCATGAGTGCATTATTACCCATGCCGTATCTAGCTTGAGTAGCAGATAATTTAGCGCCAGAGAATCTACTGCCAGAGACTAACATTATGTTTTATTGTTGTCGTTTACTTGGCTACTTGCTCTTGTGCGCAGCCTGTGTCAAGAACTGTTTGCAGTACATGGTGGGAATATGTAGTGTATGTCGCAGTCCTGGAGTGCCTCTTTTGTGGCACAGTTCACTCCCTCTTTACCCCTCTTTGGCGTCCAAGTCTAAACACGTACAATGGGGTGTCTACAGGGCTCATGTTTAATTCCTTTAATTTTTAATCTGAACATAATTCTGTTGGCAAGAGAACAACACGACTACTGGTTTCGTTTTTTTCATGAATTTCCAGCCACTGATTTACCAAAATCTAAAATCTGAGGCTACATAACCATCAGAATATGAAAGTGCAAACTGTCTACCCTGTGTTCCCTCCGTTAATGTCCAGCAGCTTCTTCAAAGCAAATTCCGGGCACAAACACAGGCCCTTCTTAAGCTGGACTTCCTACTTTATAAATCTGATTTTTGGCCGCCCTCAATGGGGCTGTTCAAAAAACCAGTTACTACTGAAAAAATCTTAGATATCCTGATATACAATAATCTTATAATGGAAGATCAATTATTCCAAATATCAAATAACTTTTTTCTCATCTAAACACCTTAAGTGTGTTCTACCTTATCTGGAACTTCTTGGGCATACACAGATATGGAATGCCTTTGTTCAAGATGCCTTCAGAGATAAAGCATTTCAAGAAGTGGCTGCCAGATTCTGGGATGCCCCTCTCCTGCTTCTAAGAATAAAAAAGATCTTCTTTCCTTGCGCAAGCAGTTAAAAACATATTTTCCTTCTAAGCTATCCTCAAAAGGCTGACAGATATTCTCACTTTTTCAGCTTGCAGACAGTTTACTATAGCGCCAAGAAGCCTCGATGATTGTGCACTCCACAAGCAATATTTTGGAGTGGAACGGATTGGAATGGTGACAGGAGTTTACTTTATTTTTAGCAAAATGTAGTGAAATCATCTAGAATTCTGAAAAAACACTGAACTGATCTGAAATCTCTTGTTTAATCACTGGTACTCTCCAAAATTGACTATTGTAACTCTCTCTTGACTGGTTTCCCCAAGACCCATCTCGCCCCTCTGAACTCAATCCTATATTTTGCTGTATGTTTTGTCTGTGACCACCATAAGCAATGACCATATCTCACCTATGCTGGTCACTGTTCGCTGGTTACCCATTGAAGTTAGGACCATATCCAAGACGGCTTGTATCACCCACAATGCCATACACACATCCACTCCTCGCTACCTAGAGGACAAACGTAAGCTATCTGGAGACACCAAAAAATCGTAAAATGTAGAAGCTCTGTTGCTTTAACAAGCATTGGCATAGCCAATAGGTCTCGCCTTTGGGACCTTATAAGTTTTTATCCAGAGCTACTGCCTTTGTCGATGTTTTTAAGCTATGCTGTAGAGCATTGTGGCTGCTGTGCAGCATGTTGTAAAGTTATAATAAAGAAGTGTTAGAAGCATTTTTGTTACCTCATATATAACCAAGAAGACATTATGCACAACTGAATGACCCTGTTAAAAAAAGAATTAACATAAAAAATCCTATATCTAGTTTTTTTTGTCCTAGCAATGCTGGCAACTTCTCCCCACCTGTTCCAATGCATGTTTGTTATGGCTTTTTTTTTTGTTCTGGGGGAGCTGGGAAATGGTACCTGAATTACAAGACGAGCAGCAGACGGACACTAGGGGAGAATCAACAGATGCCAGATTTCAAGGGCAGACTGAGGTGATAATGAGGAGGTGCTGAGGTGGTGGTGTGCTGGTGCGGAGATGTTGCTCAGGTGATGCTGAATGATACACAGTTGGTGCTGAGTGATGCTGAGGTGGTGGTGTGTTGCTGTTGAGGTGATGCTCAGTTGAGACTGAGTTATACTGAGGAGGTGCTGAGTGATGCTGAGGTGGTGCTGAGTCATGCTGAAGTGGTGGTGGTGCTGATGCACTGGTGCTCAGGTGGTGCTGAGTGATGCTGAGTCGGTGCTGTGCTGAGGTGATGCTGCACTGATGCTGAGGTGGTGCTGCGCTGGTGCTGAAGTGGTGCTGCTTTGGTGCTGAATTGCTGCTGAGGTGGGTGCTGTGGTGCTGAGGTGGGGCTTCACTGGTGCTGACGTCGGGCTGTGCTGGTGGTGGTGCACTGATGCAGAGGTGGTGCTGTGCTGATGCTGAAATGGTGCTGTGCTGATGTTGAGGTGGTGCTATGCTGCTGTTGAGGTGGTGCTGCGCTGGTTGTGAGGTGGTGCTGTGCTGGTGCTGAGTTGGTGCTGCGCTGATGCGGAGTTGGTGTTCCACTGGTGGTGGTGCACTGGTGAGGAGGTGGTGCTGTGCTGATGCTGAGATGGTGCTGTGCTGATGCTGAGGTGGTGCTCATGTGATGCTGAGTGATGCTGAGGTGGTGCTGAGTGATACTGAGGTGGCGCTGAGTCATGCTGAGGTGGTGCTCAGTCATGCTGAGGTGGCTGTGCTGGTGCTCAGGTGGTGCTGAGTGATGCTGAGCTGGTGCTGTGCTAAGGTGATGCTGTGCTGATGCTTATGTGGTGCTATGCTGATGTTGAAGTGGTGCTGCGTTGGTGCTGAATTGCTGCTGAGGTGTTGCGCTGGTGCTGAGGTGGGGTTGCACTGGTGGTGGTGCACTGATGCGGAAGTACTGCTATGCTGATGCTGAGATGGTGTTTTGCTGATGTTGAGGTGGTGCTTAGGTGGCTCTGCGCGGGTGCTGAGGTGGTGCTGCACTAGTAGTGGAGCACTGATGAGGAAGTGGTGCTGTGCTGATGTGCAGGTGGTCCTGTGCTAACCCCGAGGTGGTTCTGTGCTGATGCTGAGGTAGTGCTGCATTGATGCTGAGGTGGTGCTGTGCTAGTGCTGAGGTGGTACTGCACTGGTGTTGAGGTGGTGCTGAGTGATGTTGAGGTGGTGGTGTGCCTGTGCAGAGGTGGTGCTGAGGTGGTGCTGAGTGATACTGGGATGGTGCTGAGTGATGCTGAGGTGGTGCTGAGTGATGCTTAGGTGGTGCTAAGGTGGTGCTGTGCTGGTGCTTAGGTAGTGCTTAGTGATGCTGTGTTGGTGCTGGGGGGTGCTGCGCTGGTGCTGTGGTGGGACTGTGCTGGTGCTGAGTTGGTGCTGCGCTGATAGTGGCGCACTGATGTGGAGGTTGTGCTGACGCTGAGATGATGCTGTGGAGGTGTTGAGTGATACTGAGGAGATGGTGCGCTGGTGCTGAGGTGGTGCTGAGTGTTGCTATGGTGGCGCTGAGTCATGCTGAGGTGGTGGTGCTGCACTGGTGCTCAGGTGGGCCTGAGCTGCTGCTCAGGTGGTGCTGAGTGATGCTGAGTTGGTGCTGTGCTGAGATGATGCTGAGGTGGTGCTCTGCTGTTGCTGAGGTGGTGCTGCGCTGTGCTGAGGTAGTGGTGCACTGATGCAGAGTTGGTGCTGCACTGGTGGTGGGGCACTGATGAGGAGGTGGTGCTGTGCTGATGCTGAGGTGGTGCTGCGCTGATGGTGAGGAGGTGTTGCGCTGATGCTGAGGTTGTGCTGCGCTGATGCTGTTTTGGTGCTGAGGTGGTGCTGTGCTGGAGCTGAGGTGGTGCTGCGCAGATGCTGAGTTGGTGCTGCACTGGTGGTGGTGCACTGATGAGGAGGTGGTCCTGTGCTGATGCTGAGGTGGTGCTGTGCTGATGCTGAGGTAGTGCTGAGTGGTGGTGCTGAGTGATGCTGTGGTTGTGTGGAGTGATGCTGTGGTGGTGCTGAGTGATGCTGAGGTGGTGGTGCTAGGCTGGTGCTCAGGTGTTGCTGCGCTGGTGCTTAGGTGGTGCTGAGCTGGTGCTCAGATGCTGTGCTGAGGTGATGCTGTGCTGATGCTGAGGTGGTGCGCTGATGCTGAGTTGCTGCTGAGGTGGGGCTGAGATGGTGCTCAGGTGGTGCTGTGGTGGTGCTCAAGTAGTTCTGTGCTGAGGTAGTGCTGAGGTGGTGCTGAGTGATGCTGTGGTGGTGCAGAGTGATGCTGTGGTGGTGCTGAGTGATGCTGAGGTGGTGGTGCTAGGCTGGTGCTCAGGTGTTGCTGCGCTGGTGCTTAGGTGGTGCTGAGCTGGTGCACAGATGCTGTGCTGAGGTGATGCTGTGCTGATGCTGAGGTGGTGCTGCGCTGATGCTGAGTTGCTGCTGAGGTGGGGCTGAGATGGTGCTCAGGTGGTGCTGTGGTGGTGCTCAAGTGGTTCTGTGCTGAGGTAGTGCTGAGGTGGGGCTGAGCTGCTGCTCAGATGGTGCTGAGTGATGCTGAGTTGGCGCTGTGCTGTGATGATACTGTGCTGATGCTGAGGTGGTGCTATGCTGATGCTAAAGTGGTGCTGCATTAGTGTTGAGTTGCTGCTGAGGTTGGGCTGCACTGGTGCTGAGGTGGGGCTGCGCTGGTAGTGGTGCGCTGATGGAGAGGTGGTGCTGTGCTGATGCTGAGATGGTGCTGTACTGATGTTGAGGTGGTGCTGCACTGTGATGAGGTAGTGATGCGCTGATGCAGAGTTGGTGCTGCACTGGTGGTGGTGCACTGATAAGGAGATGGTCCTGTGCTGATGCTGTGGTGGTGCTAAGGTGGTGCTGTGCTGATGCTGAGATAGTACTGAGTGGTGGTGCTGAGTGATGCTGTGGAGGTGCGGAGTGATGCTGTGGTGATGCTGAGGTGGTGGTGCTAGGCTGGTGCTCAGGTGTTGCTGTGCTGGTGCTTAGGTGGTGCTCAGATGGTACTGAGTGATGCTGAGTTGGTGCTGTGCTGAGGTGATGCGGTTCTGATGCTGAGGCGGTGCTGCGCTGATGCTGAGTTGCTGCAGAGGTGGGGCTGAGCTGGTGCTCAGGTGGTGCTGTGGTGATGCTCAGGTGGTTCTGTGCTGAGGTAGTGCTGAGTAGTGCTGAGGTGGTGCTGAGTGATGCTGTGGTAGTGCAGAGTGATGCTGTTGTGGTATTGAGTGGTGCTGAGGTGGTGGTGCTGCCCTGGTGCTCAGGAGGGCTGAGCTGCTGCTCGGTGGTGCTGAGTGATGCTGAGTTGGTGCTGTGCTGTGATGATGCTGTGCTGATGCTGAGGTGGTGCTATGCCGATGCTGAAGTGGTGCTGCATTAGTGCTGAGTTGCTGCTGAGGTGGGGCTGCACTGGTGCTGAGGTGGGGCTACGCTGGTGGTGGTGAGCTGATGGAGAGATAGTGCTGTGCTGAAGCTGAGATGGTGCTGTACTGATATTGAGGTGGTGCTGCACTGTGATGAGGTAGTGGTGCACTGATGCAGAGTTGGTGCTGCACTGATGAGGAGGTGGCGCTGCGTTGATGCTTAGGTGGTGCAGCGCTGATGGTGAGGTGTTTCTGCGCTGATGCTGTGCTGAGGTGGTGCTGAGCTGAAGTGGTGCTGCGTTGGTGCTGATGTGCGGCTGAGGTGGGGCTGTGCTGGTGGTGGTGCGCTGATGCTGAGGTGGTGTTGTTAGATACTGAGGTGGTGCTGAGATGGTGGTGTGCTTATGCGGAGGTGGTGCTGAGTGATACTGAGGTGGTGCTTAGTGATGCACAGGTGGTGCTAAGTGATGCTTTGGTGGTGCTCAGTTGATGCTGTGCTGGTGCTCAAGTGGTGTTGAATGATGATGGTTGGTGCTGCGCTAGTGCTGAGTTGATTGCTGAACTGGTGCTCAGGTGGTGCTGCGCTAATGCTGCACTGGTGCTGCGCTTGTGCTGAGTTGCTGCTGAGGTGGTGCTGCACTGATGCTGTGGTGGGGCTTCGCTGTTGCTGAGTTGGGTCTGCGCTGGTGGTGGTGCACTAATGCAGAGGTGGTGCTGTGCTGAGGTGGTGCTGTGGCAGTTTTAAGTGTTGCTGAGAAAACGTTGTGTTGGTGCTGAGTGATGCTGTGGTGGTGCTGATCATCATGTGGTGGTGGTGCTGCACTGGTGCTCAGGTGGTGCTGATCTGGTGCTGAGTGATGCTGAGTTGGTGCTGTGCTACGGTGATGCGCTGATGTTGAGGTGGTGCTGCACTCATGCTGAAGTGGTGCTGCTTTGAAAATAAAATGAAATGAAAATATAATTTCTAAAGCGCAACTATTACCCGAGGGTATCTAGGCGCTAAACTGACTCAATGAGACTGTGAAGGAAGAAAGCAAGAAGACAGGAGCTACTTGTTAAATAACCAAGCTTTTAGACTCTTCCTGAATTCTAATAGGTTTAATTTGCTCTTAGGTTCTAGGGGGAGCAGGTTCCATAGCCTTGCTGTGCAGGCTACGAAACTTCTCCTGCCCCAATTGGCTTTTTTAAAGAGAAGAGCGAAGAGGTCTTACAGGAGTGTAACGTTGAATACGTTGTGCTAGAGAGGCTGGGCCAGAGCTGTGTAACAACCTGAAAGCTATGCAGAGGGCCTTGAACTGAATCTGTTTGGTGACAGGGAGCCAATGCAAGTGAGTCAAGGCTTGGGACGCAGATTTTTGTTTCGGGATGCCCAACAGCAATCGTGCTGCCGCATTTTGAAGTGTTTGCAGCTTGTTCAAAAAGCGTTTTTGGATATTGGTGAACAACGTGTTACAATAGTCCAATTTGGGGGTGATGAGGGCAAAGTCTACAGTTTTTTTGTAAAGTCAACTGTATGTACGGCAGGACCTTTCTAAGAAGTTTCAGAATAAAAAAGCATGAAGAAGCGATGTGATTTATCTGGCCTTCGAATTAAAGTTTTGTATCAAAAATGATCCCCAAGTTTTTCACCTTTCCACTTGGGGTGGAAGAGTGCCAAGTTCCTGGGGCCACCGAGTTGGACACCAGAAAGAGAGATTATTGTCGAAGAGCAAGACCTCCGTTTTTGAGGAGTTTAACTTAAGACAGCTGTCTCCCATGCAGATGTAAAATTTAACTGCAGTGGCATCTGGGTTCCCGACTACTGACACGACGATCTGAGTGTCATCGACGTAGGAAACCAGGGCAAAGCCATAAGATTTGATCAAAACCACTAGTGGGGTGACATATAGATTGAAAAGGATGGGGCTCAGAGAAGACCCCTGAGGCACCCCACAAGGTAAGGAAAAAGGTAGTGATGAAAATTCTCCTACATCCACTTTCTGAACTCAGACAGTTAGAACGGACTGTAGAAGATCCAGGGCTTTGTCTTTGATTCCAACAGAAGCAAAATGGACAATGAGAAGAATGTGGTTGACTGTATCAAATGCGGCTGAATGATTTAATAAGATCAGGGCCTCATTGTCACTACGTCTATGGTCTGTCTGATTTCTTCTGTAGCAGTGATTAGTACAAGCTCGGTGCTGTGATCTCTGCGAAACCCAAACTGTGTAGGGTCTAGAATTTGATTTGCATTTATGAATTCCATCAGTTCCTTATTAATGGCCTTTTCTACAGCTTTAACTGGGAATGGCAGGCGGGAAATAGGCCTATAGTTGTTGGGATCGCTGACATCTAGATTGGGTTTTTCCAAGAGTGGGAGCACCGAGGCTGTTTTCCACTCTCTTGAGAAGTATCCTGAACTGAATTAAATATTGAAGATGTCAGTGAGATGGGGGCTACAACCTCAGGTACCATATGCCTTATTCTAGGGGGACACGGGTCCCGAGGAGATCCAGATTTTACCAGTTTTAGAAGCTTTAGTGTTTTTTCTGCTGCTAGGGCGACGAAACTGGATAGCGTGCTGGCCCTAATGTCAGGAGGGAAACCTAACGGTGCACAGCAATAGTCGACTGATGCTGCCTCAAAATGAGGTTCTCTGTCTGAGATATGAGAGATACCTTGCTACTCGTAGAGGGGTCTGCTTCTTTCTGGCTACTTGTGTGAGTGTGGGACTGGCTGGCTACTAGGAAGGAGTCATAGACCGATTTGAATTTTTCTTGAAAGAACTGTGCAAGTTTATTGCAAAACTGATGGTTAGCCATGAGATGCTTTGCTTTTGGGAATTTAGAAAGTTTTTTGACTGTTGCAAACTGCTCCTTTGGTGAGTTTTTTGCAGACTCTATTTTGGTGGAAAAATAACAATTTTTTTCAGCTACAATTAGCTTTTTGTAAGCTTGTATAGAGGCTTTGTAGATTTCGCTGTCCTTTTCCCTATAGTCCAGCCTCCATTTTCTTTCTAGTCTCCGACACTCCTGTTTTTGATGTCTGAGGCTTTCATTAATACAGGGCTCTAAGGGTATGGTTTTGCGATTGAGATAGCTTTTTGCAGGAACCAAGCGATTTAATGAAGATTCGATCCATTGGTGGTAGGAACCAATGGCTAAGTCAATATCCCGAGATATCTCATGTATTGACTGGGCTAGGGAGGGGTTTAGCTGTTCAATATTGATAGCATGCCAAAGGCGTTGAATCGAAAGTGTTTGGTGGGATTGTTGGTTTTTAGATCTGTCAGTATTACTCCTATTTCAACCATAATCGCCCTATGATCTGACCAAGTCAGAGGAAGAGAGGTCTGCCATTTAAGCTGGGGATTATCCGTGAAGATACCATCGAAGAGTGGCCTTTAGCATGCGTGGGACCCTTAACAACCTGAGTTAATCATGCACTTGCCATTAGATCAGAGTGCATGTGTCATTATCTGCAAGGTTCTCCAAATGATAATTAAAGTCTCCAAGGATGGTGAAGTCTGACAAATTTGCTTTGAGTTCAACCATACTGCCAATAATTTAATTAAATGCAGCTCTGGATCCTGGGTGACGATAGAGTAAGAGTTCGTCGAAGGGGTAGTGACTGTTAAGTTTAATTTTAAGTGCTAGAGCCTCACAGCTCTTGGCGTAAGGGAGGACTTTGAAAGATGTTCTAAAGTGGTCATGAAAGATGATGGCATGACAGCCACCCCTCTTCCCCACCCTATCTAGTCATAAGACCCTATAGCCTGTAGGTAAGGCCGAAATAAGGTCTGGGTCTGATGCAGCGTCGGCCCATGTTTCCGTGATAAAGGCCAAGTCTGAATCCTGAGATTCCATGAACTCGGCAAATTCAGTTGAGTTTTTTACTAGAGACCTGCCATTGATGAGAGTGCCCCGGTAACTCACTCTTGATTTATTGACAGCCTTGGGGTTTGATTTGTAGGGACCACATGATTTGGTGGGAAAGTTAGTTAGGGTTAGCTTGTAGATAGTCCCCATGTTGTGGGTCTAGACAAGGATCGGTGCAGTTCTTACCTAGGTAATTAAGGTGTAGCAGTGTGTACTTTGAAAAGCGGACTAAGTTCTCAGAGGTTGTAGTAAAACTGGCAGGGGGGCTGGTGCTGAGCGTCATCTGAGCGCAGATGGGCTTGCTTTAGGCGTGCCTTACAGTCTGGCTTTATAGCCTGGCATTGAACTGTAAAGGGGGCGTGGTCTAAGGCACTCCTCTGCGCAATAAAAGCTAACAACGTGAAGAACAAACAAAGCATGAACTGGGGTCCAGCAACCCCCGCTATCTACCACAGGCTCACCTGTGGAACATAGTTACTGGGAAATTAAATCAAACTAACTCAAGCGTGGGAAAGGTAAAAGCATAAACTTAAAACACGCACTTCCAAAATGGCGGTGAAAACTGCAAGTGGGAGCCAGGCACCTCCTACACACACTGGTGAATACAAGGAAATCAGTGATGTCGGTATCCATCTCAATGGCTGCGTGGAGGTGCTGACAGTCCAAGTTTATAGCCTGGCATTGAAATGTAATGGGGGCATGGTCTAAGGCGCTCCTCGCCGCGATTAAAAGCTAAAAACGTGAAGGACAAACAAAGTATGAACTGGGGTCCAGCAAGCCCCGCTGTGTACCACAGGCTCCCCTGTGGAACACAGTTACTGGTTGCAGCGTTGGTGCTCAGTTGCTGCTGAGGTTGGGCTGCGCTGGTACTGAGGTGGTGCCACGCTGATGATGAGATGGTGCTGTGCTGATGCTGAGGTGGTGCTGTGGTGGTGCTCAGGTGGTGCTGTGCTGATGCTGAGGTGGTGCTGAATGATGTTGTGGTGTTACAGAGTCATGCTGAGGTGGAGGTGTTGCGTGGTGCTCAGGTGGTGCTTAGCGATGCTGAGTTGTTGCTATGCTGAGGTGGTGCTGCATTGGTGCTCAGTTGCTACTAAGGTAGGGATGTGCTGGTGCTGAGGTGGGGCTGCACTGGTGGTGGTGCACTGATGCAGATGTGGTGCTGTGCTGATGCTTAGATGGTGCTGTGCTGATGTTGAGGTAGTGCTGCGCTGGTGCTGAGGTGGTTCTATGCTGGTGCTGAGGTGGTGCTGTGCTGATGCTGAGTTGGTGCTGCACTGGTGGTGGTGCACTAATGAAGAGGTGGTGCTGATGCTGAGATGGTGCTGGGCTGATGCTGAGGTGGTGCTGTGGTGGTGTTCAGGTGGTGTTGTGCTGATGCTGAGGTGGTGCTCAATGATACTGTGGTGTTACAGAGTCATGCTGAGGTGGTGGTGCTGTCTGTTGCTCAGGTGGTGCCGAGTGATGCTGAGTTGGTGCTGTGCTGAGGTAGTGCTGCACTGATACTGAAGTGGTGCTGCGTTGTTACTGAGTTGCTGCTAAGGTGGAGCTGCACTGGTGCTGGGGTGGGGCTGCACTGGTGGTGGTGCACGGATGTGGAGATGGTGCTATGCTGATGCTGAGATAGTGCTGCGCTGGTGCTGAGGTGCTGCTGTGCTGATGCTGAGGTGGTGCTGTGCTAATGCTGAAGTAGTGCTGCGTTGGTGCTAAGTTGCTGCTGAGATGGTGCTGCACTGGTGCTAAGGTGGTACTGAGTGATACTGAGGTGGTGGTGTGCTTGTGCAGAGGTAGTTATGAGTGATACTGAGGTGGTGCTCAGTGATGCTGAGGTGGTGCTGAGTGATGCTTTGGTGGTGCTCAGGTGATAATGTGCTTGTGCTCAGGTGGTGCTGAGTTGGTGCTACACTGATGCTGAGTTGGTGTTGCACTGGTGCTGAGGTGGTGCTGTGCTGATAAGGTGGTGCTGTGACGATGCTGAGGTGGAGCTGTGCTGATGCTGAGATTGTGATGTGCTGATGCTGAGGTCGTACTGCTCTGATGCTGTGCTGAAGTGGTTCTGCACTGCTGCTGAGGTGGGGTTGATTGATACTGAGGTGGTGGTGTGTTTGTGCGTAGGTGGTGCTAAGTGATACTGAGGTGGTGCTAAGTGATACTGAGGTGGTGCTAAGTGATGCTGAGGTGGTGCTGAGTGATACTTTGGTGGTGCTCAGATGATGCTATGCTGGTGCTCAGGTCGTGCTGAGTGATGCTGAGGTAATGCTGCACTGGTGCTGAGGGGGTGCTGCGCTAATGCTGAAGTGGTGCTGAGTTGCTGCTTAGTTGGTGCTGCGCTGGTGCTGAGGTGGTGCTGCAATAGTGCTGAGGTGGTGCTGCAATAGTGCTACGGTGGTGCTGCGCTGATGCTGAGTTGGTCCTGCGCTTGTAGTGGTGCACTGGTGGTGGTGCACTGATGTGGAGGTGGTGCTGTGCTGATACTGAGATGGTGCTGTGCTGATGCGGTGCTGTGGTGATACTGTGCTGATGCTGAGGTGGTGTTGTGCTGATGCTGAAGTGGTGCTGAGGTGGTGGTGTGCTTGTGCAGAGGTGGTTCTGTGTGATACTGAGGTGGTGCTGAGTGATGCTGAGATGGTGCTGAGGGATGCTGAGATGGTGCTGCTCAGGTGATGCGTTGGTGGTGCTCAGGTGATGCTGAGCTGTTGCTCACGTGGTTATGAGTTGGTGCTGCGCCAGCGCTGCGGTGATGCTGCACTTGTGCTGAGGTGGTGCTGTGCTAATGCTGAAGTGGTGCTGCATTGGTGCTGAGTTGCTGCTGATGTGGTGCTGCACTGGTGCCGAGTTGGTGTTGTGCTGGCGGTGGTGCACTGATTCAGAGGTGGTGCTGTGTGATGCTGAGGTGGTGCTCTGGTAGTGTTGAGTGAGGCTGAGGAGATGCTGCGCTGGTGCTTAGGTGGTGCTGAGTGATGCTGTGCTGGCGCTGAGTGATGCTGTGCTGGTGTTACGCTGATGCTGACGTGGTGGTGCTGCACTGATGCTGAAGTAGTGCTGCGCTGGTAGTGAGGTGGTGCTGCACTGGTGCAGAGGTGGTGCTTTGCTGGTGCTGAAGTGATGCACTGATGCTAAGGTGGTGCTGAGCTGGTGTTGAGGCAGAGGTGGTGCAGAGGTGGTGCAGAGGTGGTGCTGCTCTGAGCTGAGTGATGCTGAGGTGGTGCTGTGCTAGTGTTGTAGTGGTGCTCAGTTGCTGCTGAGTGATGCAAAGGTGTTGCTGCGCTAGGGCTTCTTAAGGGGTGCAGAGTGACACTGACTGGTGCTGAAGTGGTGCTGCGCTGAGTCTGAGGTGGTGCTGCGGTGGTGCTGAGGTGGTGTTGCACTGTCTACTTGCAAGATATATTGTTACGGTAGCTCACATTATATGCCGCATTTGGAGAGCATTAGGAGGCATCCCTTGATAATGGTTTTATTTCACCAACAACTGAAACTGATATGAAAACATCAAAAGTCAAAAGTGCGCAACTTATAGCTGCTTCCATTTTCATAAATCGGAGTAATAACAGCATCTTTACCTCTTTAATCGTATCCAAATAATCACGCGGTTAAAAGCACAATGTAAATAGGTTGATCCTAATGTTAGTCATCTTCTTAAACTACACTTCCATTAAGTAAGTATATTATTTAAGGTTTGGACATTTAAGCTAATTAAACCACAAAGGTTATAGGGTGAAAAACAACCTAGCCTCCAGGTGAACAAAAATGTTATAGGATGAAAAACAACATAGCCTCCAGCTAAAAAGTGCTTGTGAAACCAAAGATAGTGGATAACAAGATAAGGATATGATCTGCAGCCCTTGCTGAGCACGTTCGGAGTCAAACAAGCCAAGGCAAAAGAAAAAGTAGTGTGCGATGCTACCATATATGGCTGATAGTGAAGTGATCCTTGTAACAGGGCTAGTCTCCAGGGCATGACCAAAACAGCAAAAGGAGGGACAAATATAAACTATTCACCAATGAAAACAAAGGAATTTTAAAAGGCACATAAAGGAAAGAAAGAAAACAGATGGGTGTGCTGAAAGCCCACACAGTAGATACGGCATGTCTCGAGAGACCTGGCATGCGCTGCCTAGGCGAGACCTAAAAAAGAACGTGTCATGGGGCAACCCTTCGCAGGAAGCGCAACCATGATATGGAACTCCTTACCTCCGAACCAACGCATCACCACCTCATTGGCGATCTTCAAAAAGGAGCTGAAAATCAGACAAACACTTCTGCTAAATGTCCCCATAGTTAACCCTCCACTGAAAATGTGCTCTCACATCTAACATCCTCTTAGCTAAACATTCAAGTGGGCATATGCTCGCACATCTAATGCTTAGATCAACTGCACTACCTCTACTTCATCTGCCTTCACCAATTGTGTACCTGCCCGCTGCTCCTACTTACACTAGCTAGTTCTCGAACTAGTTATTCTCTGCCTTTTGTAATGATGTTCCTTATGTAATGACCTGCGATTTTGTTATTTTGAATCTTATGTAACGATCAAGGTTTTATTGTAAAACGCTCTAACACCTTTGGGTAATGTCTGCGTTATATAAAAATGCATAAATAAATAAACTCAAATCAACACGGTTTATAGCTAAGGCTCCCAGTTCTGTTTTTACTTATTTTTACAACTAAATACAGTTTGTTTTCTGTCTGCATTTATTTTTAAAAGTGGAAAAATACAGAAAACTGGGATTCTTATAAGTGTCTCTTCATGCTGTCTTGCATTAATTCCAGGCCAACAGCTGAGCAGATAGATGGCATGGAGAGTTAAAAAACAGGATGAGGTTTCCTTATCAAATGGCATATGCCAACATAATGGTAAAATTAACCTGTGGGTGCATTATTATATTATAATTGGCTGCTTAATGTGCTAAAACACGAAAGGCATCAAAGTAAGAGTGCATGTTTATCAGTTACATGTCGAAATATACAATTTTGCAACTTCATTTATTCACCAAAAACAAAATAAATATGGATAAATATCAGTAAGATGGCCAAAAAATAAATATGGTTAAATATATACGGAAATGTTAAAAAATAAATACCATAATACCGGGAGCTCTATTTATAGCATGCAACAAATCAAAAAAATGCAGCTGATGTGTTCCAGGTGCAAGTGGTCTGAGACCCTTTGTGCTCCATGCAGGAAGAAAAAACAAAAGTGTCAAGAGCCTCGTTCTGGAATGTGAATATGGCTAATTACAGTGCGCTGCGCCTCGAGTATTCAGGCTTCACAGAGGACAGGCACACGTGTCCTGATCTGCTGCCATGGAAACCAGAGAACTATGTGGGTGCGCACGTGTTGGCTTCTTCTCCCTTCCTCGCTCCCATTACAAACTTGTGTCAAATGACAGTCAAACTCATTCAGTCCAAGGCGGAGAGAGCGAGACGGAGCTCGCTGATGGGCGAGTGAGATAAAGGGAGAAAGAGGGATAAAATGGAGGAGGAGGAGAGACATAGAAAGAGAGGGAGAGACAATGACAGGGAGACCGAGAGAGGCGAGAAGGGGATAGAATGAGAGGAACTGAACGAAACGCAGAGGAGGGGGGCGGGAGAGAGAGAGGGCGTGAGTGAGCGAAAAAGAGAAAGGTAGACAGTCGGATGGAATAGAGGAAGTCGAGAGGCAAACGGAGAGCGTGAGACAGAAACAGGAGAAGAGGAAAGAAACAGGAGAAGGAAAGAGAAACATGTAGAGAAGAAGTGACGGGGGGAGGGGAGACAGAGGACGAGGGAGGTGAGACAAAGGAAGGGATTGTCAAGGGAAGTGCGGGAAAGAACAATATAGAAAATTAGAGGTATTTCGATTTCCACAGCGACTGAAAAGTAATTCTGTATGCAGGCCTCACCAGAAGATTCTGCCAGCGCCTTCTTAATAAGAAACTTTACATAAGGACAATGAATAGTTATTATGTCAACACTATCAATTCCCCTTAATTAACTTACTGGTCTGCAGCTCTTGGGGCTGTCTGTTCTCCATCTCTGTAACGATAGCATCTTCCGTCTGTGCAAGTGAAAAAGATACATCACACGTGCAAGCAAGGGGTGGGCGGCAGCTGCCCCGACCTTTACTTAAAGAATATATCATTTCAGTCATATTTTTTTAGTAGGCAAGTGTTTCCTTGAGAATGATCAGTTACACATGCCAATGCTATCAAGGCTCAATACTACGTCACTTTGCATTCGGATAAAGCTGCCAGCGTGTATAATGTGAGAATGGGCACTCAAGGATCACAGTGCGGAGCAACGTGAGGTAAACGTCTATGCTGATACGGTTTCTGTCATATGGTAGTCACAGGCGAGTGGGCCTGGTTCACGGAACACAAAAGGGCCAAACCGAATTCAGTGCGACATGCATAACGCTAGCAGGGGCTCCATGTCACGAAGGGCACAGTGCGTTCTGGGAGTTGTAGTCCAAATGTACTCAGTTGATCCAATTACCACACATGAAAATATTGGCGTGCATAAAAAACCTACGAATCGAGCGTCATGTATGTGCTTGATGAAAAGGGGCCATCTGGTGACCTTGGACAAAAAGCACAATGGCATCTCATTTTGCAAGGCGTATGCATACTTTGCCTTTAAATGGAAAACAAACACAGCTATAGGATGATGAGAGGCTTTCTAAATTATCTGAAGATTAGGGCCATAAACCATGCAGCTCCTGTCTTGTTTAGCTCCCTCCACACCCCTTCCTTCCAGGATGCTGTGACCTGCGGGTGCTCCATTGCCGGTAACAATCTCTCGTGTCTAGTCAGACCTGCTGTGAGGTAGCCTGCAGCGAGGCTATAAATGCCGCCGAGGTCACCTCGCGCACGTTCATTCACCCTATATCCACACAATGCGCAGTTAACGCGCCTGCACGTGCGCGCGCGACCCTTCAGTCTGCGACGCCTCTGCTGGCGCCGACGGTACAATGCAGCCGGCAGAGGCAGCCAACCTCTGACGAGATTTCTTTTAGACGACGCTTTTGCTATTTATGCAGAGAGGGTGTTTTATTTAAAGCTGTGAGCTACAGGCCCCAGAGGGGCTCAGGAACGCATGTGTTGGATAACAGACCAGCTACAGGAGAAACGCCGCTAGATTTATTAATTGCTGCGAAGGAAGCAAGGCAGACAAAATGAAATGCCAACCATGAGTACAGGTTATCTTGGGTGTTACGGGGGGCGGTGAATTACAGGATGACAGTACAACGCGCGCGCGCGGTTTACTGTAATTACTTCGGTCGACCCAAGCGGGCAGTGGACCTTCCAAGAAAAACACAGCACCCACGCCGTTATAACCCCAAATTAAAAAAAAGTCGACAATATTTCATGTCATGTGTGCACGACCTTGTATGCACCTTCTGCCCAAAGAGGTGCTCCCCTGGTCTTTATGTATGCAATAACATATTTGTGTAAATCAGCTCAGGAGAATGCTGTGAGCCTGGCCTTCCTCTGTGCATTAATGGAGGACACCCCGTCTTGGTCACACACCCCAATACCGCAAGAAAGAAAGATAGAGACCTCCCATGCAGATAGAGGAAGGCAGAGAGAGGGTATGCCTTACAAGTATTGTGCACATGTCATCTGTGAAGTAGGTACATGAGGAGAGGGGATGTGCCGTAACGGCCACAGCTGCCGACTTTGGAACTGGGGAACCAGGCTCGAGCCTCGGCTCAAGATCCTGTGCAAACCACTTGATCTCCCCGTGCCTCCCAAAAAATGAATGTGAGTAAAGCGCTCCAATTCCTTTCTCCGAGTTCCACTATATAAAATTGCAAAAAATATACAGGCCTTTGACAGACGAGGCACTGTGGACATGGGACATGGGACAGACAGCCCAAGGGCGTGCACTCAAGTTTCCTGTTTTTCAGTGGGTCTTGTGCAGACAGACGCCAAAGCCCTCTGGACAAGATTTCTTCCTGTGGAAGGGATTTCGTGTCTGTCTTTGCAATATGCACAGAACCCACTGAGGAACAGGAAACTTGACCACAGCTTGAAATATACTTTTGACGATAATTAATGGATTGAGCTAATAAAATCCTGATGAAGTCCCATTTTGGGGATGAAACGCGTTGGCTGGGCTGATGGAGTACTACTGAATGATTGAATCAAAGAAAACTTTGTATGGAAACACAATTTCATGGCTCCAACTTTATTGGATGCTTGAAGGACTGTGTTTTATATGGTATAAGGTTCTCAAGAAGACGCCTTATATTGAACAGACTGATCTTCATTGACAAAACACAGTATCATCAGACCACCATGCCTCTGGTCAATGAGAAATCCTAAAACTGTACAGACGGGCACCCAGACTTTCAAAGCGCTCTGAGTACATACAAATTGCAGAAGTGTACTATCCAGATGCTGAGTATCTAACATAACAAGCTCAGTGAGGGGTGATGATGCAGTCTGCATGTGGGGGGCAGTGGTGCCAGGAAGATTCTTTAGCTTGAGATGGTGTTTCAGGGCTATTTTGAAGAGGCTCTGGAAAGACGCACAGGTTATGTTGAGTTGAAGGTTGTTCCTGTGTTACGGAGCCTGCAGTGGTAAAGACCTGAAACTGGAAGAGGTTCCAGATGTTGCCAGGCAATGATTGCTTTGTGATTGAAGAGGGCTGGCACCATTGTAGAGTGAGACGGTCAGCGCCAGTAAAGGAGGTACGGCCTGGACAAGGACCCTTTGCCAGCTGGAGCACCTTCAGCCAGCTCCGGTACCTAGCCATCAGTAGCCAGGATTCTGGGACTTGTATTTTTGATTTTCAGCTATAAGGATGAGCTTCCGGGTCTCATTGCTATTTGCTGAACAAGGAGTTGTTGAGAGGAACACTGATCATATGGGGCCTGCTGGCAAGCCTTAAATGGGCGGATTTAAACATGACACAAAGCAGCCCAAGGCGAGAGGAAACTTGTTCAGCTCAACTCAAGTGACAACAACGGCGCTGCACTCAATCAAACCGCAAGCACAAAAAATGAAAACAAACGTCAAAATACAAAACAAGAACCAGCGCAAAGGCACGAAAAGAGGCATTCAGGTACCAGCTAGCATGCAGCAGCACACTGTCAGCAGAGTTTGTTTTGGATGTTGGAATAGTGGTCCTCGCCCTGAGCAGTATAGTCTCTGCCCTGGGAGGGGGTAGGGGGTGTTGATGGAAAGTGCCAGACTGTCAGAAGATAAACTGCCTGAATGTGCTCCCTCGAACGGGCAGATCTGTATCTTGACTGCGGGGACAGCAAGCATAGCACGAAATAAGTAAATACAGCACACAATAGAAATGTGGAAAGTGTCTGCGAGCCAGCAGTCCCTCCACTCCTATTGGCCCAGGCACCGCCTGTCATGTCTGAGAAAGTGACCATCTGAGAAAGTGACTAGTGATATTTCTATGAGACGGGCACTTCTCAGCCAATGAAATTACTATAACACGCAATTTCCCATTCAAGACAGAATGCCCCTATTTTTTCGGCAATAGCGGTGACGTTCGCCGCGCGTTTGACGTTTTCCTGAAGTATGCCTGCTCCCGGGCAGGTCTGTAGGCACATTCGGTTCTCCCTTATTCTGAAACACAATCTGCGGTCTGGGTGCCCTTGCACGCTGGCATGTGCCATGTGCGCAAGATGTGTAAGGCGACAGCCGCAGCACCTGTCAGCAGGACGCAGACAGCACATGGAGCCGGTACTGAGTCACCCGTTAACCGCGGCCCACGGTCACAACTCGGCCCCAAACCACTGGTGATGTCACTAGCAAACAAGGCACCTTTACATTGTGTTATTATGAGACTTGTTTTGAAACATGCACAAAACGGTAACAACAACAATAATTATACATTCCTTTCATTCTTCTGAGGTCGATGCACCGAGACCTGTTAAAAATGGGTAACAGTAACACCTGTTATTTAGAGCGCCGAGAAACAAGCACCTGCGGTGAGGGCTTATGTGTAAAAACAGGTTGCATTTGTAAGTAAATATTTTGTTACCCTTAAAGGAGCAGAACAATAAACTGAATTATATATTATCATACATATATCGATTTGTTTTCTCTCCCTCGGCTTCGCAGATAAATGTAGGTCAGTGTGTACTGGTGACTTGTTTGCTGTACACTCAAAAAACCCTGGTGACCTTCCGAGCTTCCTCATTTGACCCTCTGGTGTGATCTTGGGCAAATCACTTTAGATCCCTGGGATCAATGTTGTTTATCATGTGTTATTTAATCCAGTGACGCTTTCTATTGACCTCTATACAAAGCGTGGCTAATTGATACAAAAGGGCAAAGGTCGATGAATATTCACATTAAGAACAGCTGCTGAGTACAGAAATGGGAAGTTGGCAGGGGAGGCTTCTCAAAGATGGATGTCGGAGAGGCCCAGCACGCACACAGTGTAGGGTGAGGGCCAACAACAGATAGGAGGGGATTCTCTAGCTTAAGAGCTACAAGGGACAGAATATTTGATTGGGGAGGAGGCCGAGCAAGGTGATTGAGTGATGCTAAACAAAGCTGAAAGAGAGAGGACAGACAGGGTTGAGGGTGGGGGCGTGGGTGCATTTGAGCACAAGACAAATTGGAAACAGGGATCATGGAAAAGGAGGGCTCTGGTGTAAGAGGAAGCAGAGGGGAGCGATCCTGCCTCGTCATTACGAATTCAGTACTCCAGGCTCCAGCATCAGCCCTTGCTCCTTGCTTGGTCCGCAAGTGAGTGGGACAGTCACCAAAAGATGTGGGGCAAATGGTGCCCACAGTATAACATGCTCTGAGTATTCTGTACAGGGTGGGGCAATGGCATGAAGGCAATGTACAATGTCACCTGTGATCTAGGGTTGTGGGCTATAAGCGAAATAAAACCTACAAAACCTGGCTATTCAAAAAATGAATGGAACTGGGTGGAAGAGCAGAGGCTTCTGGGGGATGAAGTACTTAATGACAAGGATTAGAGGGCAGAGTGAGTCTGATGTCTCACTCATTAAGGGGCAGATTTACTCTTCTTTCATGCAATGCAGCAAAACAACTTGCTGTGCTGCGCTGCTTGAAAGGAAGAGAGCAGAAATGTGTCATATCTACTAAGATATGGCACACTTCTGCTCTCTTCTAGCGCTGGTGCACTGTGTGCTGCCTAGTGCCAACATAGGCACCCTTGCCAACGCAGGCACGCTTGTGCCATGCTGCAAGGGTGCTGGTATTACAGGCAGGATTGTTTTTATGCAGGAATCTGATACCTTCCTGCACAAAACCAATCCTGAGGCAATTTCCTCTTTCTGTGCATGATACAGAATGCATCATGCACAGAAAGAAAGAGGAAGCAACTAGGAGAAAGACATTTCTCCTCGTTATGCCTCTGTCAAGTAGGTGCACCATTTTGGAGCAAACCTAGGTTTATAAGTCTTTGTAAATTTGGATTTTCATCAAAATACAAGGGTTGATGCATGGGAATGTCAATACTCTATGCATGTAACACATACGTGATGCAAAGTAACACAAGGCAGCACTATGTCCTGCATTACATTGGATTTACTAAACCACACAAAGCCAAGCAAATTGACTTTGCGTGGCTTAGTAAATGTGGCAGTGTGTGCTTTGCACATATAGGCACCATGTATACACTGATGGATAATTTTAGGGTTTGAGCCTGTAATGCCAGAAACCTGAAAGTAATACGCAACGTGTAACTGCCCTAGCACTCGAAGCTACAGCACTGGCATCCTCACAAATGGGCATCCCCCGCCCTGCAGGGTGACCACAACCATGGCAGACTGAGAAGAACTTGCTCAAGCATCATTCTTCTCACTTCATGGCAGGGTGCACTGCAGATTACCTAGCATATTTGAACAGCATAGATGGTAAACTGGCGCATTGAACACCCAACTAATAGCAGCACCTTAAAATATCACAATCAGTACCCCACACTTTTTGATCAAAACCCATCTACAATTTGAGCGTTCTCTCACATATGGTGCTAGAATGCTGACATGTAATGGCACCACGCAAAAAGAACAATTGATGGACGGAATGCTGAACAATGTCAAACATTCACCCCCAATACAGAGATCTTAGCCTAAATCCTTCGTTTTTTGCTCACCATGCCATTCCAGTTTGGACCCAGCCATTTGAAAATCAGTCTTGACCCTGCTCCCATGGGCACAGTCCAGCCCGGACTCCCAGGCTGGGGCCCCGCTGGACCGGAAAACAAGCATCCTGGTACTGGTTTCGGGTTATCACCCCTCATCAGCCAGGCTAGCTTGACTCCAGTGGCATGGTAGAGCACGGGACCCCTTTCTGGGCATACCCGTCCCACTTAGGGCGACAAATGCAAAAAGAACAAATGATGGACAAAATGCTGAACAATGTCAAACACTCACCCCCAGTACAGTGATCTGGGCCTAAATCCATTATATTTTTTGCTCACACCGCCATTCCAGTTTGAACCCAACCAACTCGGGGTGAGTGTTTGACAATGTTCTACATCCGTCCATCCTCTTTTTATGTTGCTATAGTTGCCCTAAGTGGGAAGGGCTTGCTGTGCCACTGGATTCAAGCTAGCCTGGCTAATGAGGGGTGATACCCTGAACTGGTCCCAGGGTGCTTATTTTCAGGTCCAGGGACTGTTCCCTTGGAGAGTAGAGTCAAGACTGAATTCCATATGGCTGGGTCCAAACTGGGGTGGCATGGTGAGCAAAAAAAACAACAAATTTAACCCCGATCTGTGACTGGTGGTGAGTGTTTGACAAGGTTCAACATTCCGTCCATCATCTTTTTGTGTTGATATAATGGCACCGCGCCTGGTATTATTTAATGTTAGTAAATGTAAATTAAATGTAAATCCGTATTTGTAAAGCGCGAACTACTCACCCTTACGGGTCTCAAGGCGCTGGGGGCCGTCGTGGAAATTAAGTGAGCTATTGCCCAGAGTCACATGGTGCTGAGCTGAGCTGCCGCCAGAGCCGGGGATCGAACCCTGTGAGCCCTGTGCTCCGAAGTCAGCTGCCCTGGCCGCTGCACCACACCTCTCCTAGTAGTCTATTATCTGGTACAAGAACGGCTATGAGTGCTGCTTCTCTGTTGGCGCAAACATTGTGCTGCTCTGCACCCATTGTTTTGTATATAGTGCACAATGCCTGCACCTTTGCATAAAGATTGCTCCTGGGTAGGCGACAGACTCGGCATTTGTTCCCCTTCAGCCCTGTGTCACCCTCCCCCGAACCCCTGTAAAGCGGGTCAGCTCACACTTGCCGGCATTGTGAACCTTATTGCTGGCAGACAGTTTTTTTTAATCAGGGCTTAATTTATTTACGCATTTTATTAATGCATTTTTATTTAGCGCGGACATTACTCAAATGTGCTAAAGTGCTTTGCAGTAATATGTCCTTACAATGCGTTGTATTGTTAAAGCGAACCATGTACATTTATTTACACTTTGTTATGTTGGTTACATGCAAAATGAAGCACTTTTATTTCTATTAACTGCCAGGCAGGCTTCGCGCCAAATAACCAGTCCACGCTGCTGGTGAAGCGTAAAAGGCCATTTATTAGGACAGGCTGTAAACATAACTTTAATCACAATAACTTCTTTAACAATAACATAACAACAAATCCCCCCACTCCATTTTCACTCACTCCGTTCTTTTCTCTTGCACCCTATCTCTCTTCACCTTTCACACCAACCCCTTTCCGTTCTCCATCCATTTCTTCATTTGTCTCCTGACATCCTCTTTTCATCACCTGCCCTCCCATTCCTGCATCCCGCACCCTTGTCCATCACTCTTCCCCCCGAGAGATGGGTGGGCCCGTCCAGGACTCCCCCACCCCTCCAAAGTACTGCCTTCGCCCCACAACCTGTCCTAAACTGGCTTGCTCCAACCAACCCACAGTTCCCATCCCTTTTTACTGTAGGGTGGGCGGGTGGTCCAAAATTGCTCCTAACCCTCCCTCTGGCGCTGAGAAAACCGGAAGAGGAAGTCCCCCTCCTCTCCTGTTCCCTTATACCCCCCACCTACACCCTCCCCTTCCCCTGCAGCCTTCCCTTTCCGGCGCGAAGCTCCCCGGGAGAGACTAGACTGCGTCCTGCTCTCCCCGGGGGCCATCATCGCGCCAAATAACCAGTCCACGCTGCTGGTGAAGCGTAAAAGGCCATTTATTAGGACAGGCTGTAAACATAACTTTAATCACAATAACTTCTTTAACAATAACATAACAACAAATCCCCCCACTCCATTTTCACTCACTCCGTTCTTTTCTCTTGCACCCTATCTCTCTTCACCTTTCACACCAACCCCTTTCCGTTCTCCATCCATTTCTTCATTTGTCTCCTGACATCCTCTTTTCATCACCTGCCCTCCCATTCCTGCATCCCGCACCCTTGTCCATCACTCTTCCCCCCGAGAGATGGGTGGGCCCGTCCAGGACTCCCCCACCCCTCCAAAGTACTGCCAACCAGGGAACCCCCTAGAGGGCGGTTACCTGCCCCAACCGTTCCTGTTATGCACCTTTCACCCTCACACTCTTCTACACCAAATTGATTCATTCCAGAGTTTGCTGATCATGTCCCTCATCTCCATCATGTAATATGCGTTCCCCATCCGTGAAAGGTGCACCCCATCATCCCGGAATAACAACGGCTCCTCCAACCGGAGCCCAGCGTGTGTAATCACTTTAATGTCGTTTCCCGCACAGAAAACCCTCATAGCCCTGTTCAATTTCCTCCGGGCTTTCTCAACTGCTGCCGGCTTCAATGCCCCCTCCAAGCCTTCCGTGGCACAAATTCCGTCCAGACTAGGCAGGTCCCTGCCAGTCGTTGCCGCATGACCCCAAGTCCCGTTGCATCTGTTGCATGATTGCCAGGCCTGACAACCGCACCAAGTCATTTTCCCCCAGGTGTATCACCAGCAAATCGGGGCATCCTTTTTGCGAGACCATCTTCGTGAGCCATGGTAAAAAAGCCCCCCAACGCATTCCTCGCTTTCCCCACCATTGTACCTCGTGATGACTGCTCCGCAGCCCCAGGTTACGGCCGTATACCTGTTGATCCGCATACTGCGCCGCCCAGTGCACGAAGGAGTGCCCGGCAATCCAGGTGACCGTCTTGGTCCCCAGGCCCCCCACGCAACCTACGATAAGAAAGAAATGTTAGCAACCCTCCTACTCACAGTGACACTTCCACCAACCCCCGTGCTGACCCCCCCGCGCAACTCTCCCTTCATTTCTGGACATAACGCTCGCAGCATCTCGATTTCCATCTACCTATCTGCCGAATCCTGTCCCAGGACCACCCCAGCCGTGCCGCTGCCGTCGCTGCCCCAATGCGGAAAGAGTGTGTCCCAAACTTCTTAGGATCCCGTCCCATCCTCCTCAAGGCCATGCGCAACACTGCCAGCAACTGTGCCGCCGTCACCCTGTCACCTGATGCGTGACAAAATATTCCCCCTTGTCTCCTGTCGGCGCCCTGTATAAACGCCTCCCACTCCGTCACCGGGCATGCTCCCACACATCCACTCTCATTCAACCATATCCACTTGCCCCGACCGGTCTGATCCGTTTTGGAATGGTCCAACCATATCCCCAGCCGCCCGCCATCCAACCTCACCTCCCCATATTGCCGCCCTTCTCGCCCTTTCGTACCCAGGAGCTCCGACACCCGGAACGCCCCAAAAAACATCCACACCATACACAAACGAAAAGCGCTACCTCAGTAGAATCATAACAGCAAACTGGTAACATCTCCAACAGCCCTTGCAAAACCTCAAACGTGATTGCCTCACGCGGCCCCCCCACGGCCACTTCCCTTCGCTCCCGCCCCCACCCTTTCAGCATCCTACTGATGATCTCATCTTTTGCCGGGTCAAAACCCCAACACAGCTTGAAATAGAATGAAATCCCCGCCAATTTTCCTGCAATCGTCGTGTGCGACCACCCCTTCTCCGTACAATGTAAAACAAAACGAATCACTCCCTGCTCTGTGTCCCGAAGGGACCACTGCTCTCTCTCGCTGGTCCAGCCCATAAATCCTCCGAACTCTGCCCAGGCCAATCTGTAACTGCGCCGCGTCGACTCAGCTATCGATTTCTCCACTAGGCTGCAGACTCTCACTCCCCCAGGCCCAGATGCCGTCCGGCAGCTGCGTCTTGTGGACCTCGGCTCCTGGCGCCATGCGGCGAAACGGCTCCACTGCGAACGAGACAATGCATCCGCGATGTCATTACTCGCTCCCGGCACATGCTTTGCACGAAAAACCACATTCAGCTGCAGGCACTGCAACATAAAATATCTCAGCAGTCTCAGCACCCTCAAGTCTCTCGCTCTCTGCCGGTTGACCAGCTCAACCACTGTCATGTTATCTACATGAAACAATACGGAACGGTTCGTGAACTCAGAGCCCCACACTGCCAAGGCCACTAACAGCGGAAAAAACTCTAGAAACGCAATACTCCTCCCCTGCTTCAGCCAATGCGCCGGCCATTTCTCTGCGCACCATCTCCCGTCCCAAAACACCCCAAAACCTGCCGCTCCTGCCGCATCCGAAAAAACTTGCACCTGCCAAATCAATTTGTCATCCACAAAATCCAGTGAAACCCCATTGAAATCAGTCAAGAACGTCTGCCAAATTCGCAGGTCAGCACGCACCCCCATTGAAATTCTCACTCTGTGGTGTGGGAGTACTGCCCCAGACATGGCCATGCCTAGGCGCCTGCAAAATGTCCTACCCGCTCTCACCACCCTGCACGCAAAATTCAGCAACCCCAACAGCCGTTGCACCGTCCTCAGGTCAATCTTCTTCTCTCCCATCACTGCCATTAGGCAAGCCTGAATGTCCCCCACTTTCTCAGCCGGTAGTCGTGCCATCCACTGGACCGAATCCAACTCAATGCCCAAGAATGTCAGTTGACAGCTGGGCCCAGCTGTTTTTCCCGGTGCCAATGGGACCCCAAAGTGCCGAGCCATGTCCTGAAACTGTTCCAGCGCCCGCCCGCACTCACCGGACCCTCCTTGTCCCACGAAAAGGAAGTCGTCTAGATAATGCGACACCCCTTGGTGGCCACTGATCCTCCGAAATGCCCATTGCAAGAATGTGCTGAACGTTTCAAACAGGGCGCATGAAATCGCACAGCCCATGGGTAACACCTTGTCCACGAAAAGGGCCCCCCCGAATTGCATCCCCAGTAACGGGAAATCAGCCGTGTGTATGGGCAGCAAACGAAAAGCCGACTTCACATCACATTTCGCCAATTCCGCTCCCCGCCCATACTTCTGGACAAGGCAAACTGCATCGTCCACGGACGCGTAAATCACCCTGGAGTCCTCCTCCGCAATGAAGTCATTAACAGACCTCCCCTCCGGCCAGGACAGGTGATGGATCATCCTGAATTCGCCGGGCTCCTTCTTGGGGACCACTCCCAGAGGTGAGATAATCAGCTCCTCTATAGGCCAGTCGACAAACGGGCCCGCTATCCTACCCTCCTCAACCTCCTTTTTCAATTTGGCTGTTACGACCTCCGGTAACTCTTTGGCTGATTTCAAATTGTCCGCCCACCGGCGCTCCCTAGGTCCCTGGTACCCCACCCGGAAACCTTCCGTAAACCCCCAGTGCAACCTCAGTGCGGCCTCCTGATCCGGGTAGATCGAGAGCCACGGGCCCATGGCCTCAATGCGAACCGGAGTAGGCGCCCTTTGGTCCAGCCGACCCCCGCCCCCTCGTGGCTCGCCATTGCTCAGAAGGTGTAGCCAAGGTGAAGCATTGTGTGAGGGCATGTTTCCCTCCACACTTGGAGCACTCGTGCTTAAACTTACACGGATACCTCGAGCAGTATCCCTTGTTGTAGTTCCAACACGCTCCCGTGTTGTTTCCCCCTGGTTTTGGGTGTCCCACTCCCCCGGTAGCTGTGCTGGCCTGTCCTCCACCCGCCCCAGTCTGAGCGGGACGCGCCGGAAATGTCCGGTAGGTGACCGGCAAACCGCTCGCCGTGTGTGTTGATGCCGATGACTGTGTTGAGGACATCCACTGCATCCACAATTCTTGGTCTACCTCCCCCAGGGTTTGTCCGGATTCGCGCCAATTCTGGCCCGAAATTCTTCGTCATAGCTCAGCCATGCGAAACCCCCAAAGTGCATCTGCGCTTTCCTAATTATGTCCATATATTTCAAGAGCGCTAAGGCTCTGTCCTGATGTTTTTCGCAATATATGCTAGCATATATCAAAAAGGCCGATGTCCAGTTTTCCATGTTCACCGGCACCCTAGGCCGCCGCGTAAGCTCCCACTCTTCCTCCTTCGAGCCCTCCTTAGCCTGTATTTCCCTATGGAGGAGCTTAAACACGTCCACATACTCGTGTCTCCATATTCTGCCCTTCGTTTTCTCTGACAAGTGAGACCCCAGCGGCATTGCCAACCCCATATATGGCAGCTTCTTCTGATGCTTGTCCTCCGCCCCTTTTGTGTCTTTTCCCTCCAGCCCCTCGTTTTTGTCCGTCTGGACACTGGCCACTTTCTTCGCCGCAGTATCCCCTTTCTCGCCCGCCAGGTCCCCCACTCCATGGGCCCGGCCCTTTGACTCCCGCACTGACCCCTCGCCGACACCCACCGACCGGCAGGTTTTCTTCCTACCCCCTTTGGGCCCGCCGTCCCAGGCAGCCCACCAAGTATTCTCACCTGACAAGGTGGTCTGTGTTTCTCCTTCTTTGCCTCTTGTCGTAGTCCGCTTCGGGTTGTCCAACCCCGCCTTGATCCGTGTTACCGCCGGTGCCTGCAAAATACTAGCAGATGTGTGTGCGTTGGCTCCCCCCCCAGCCTCACTGTCATCCTCCTCTCTCAACTCACCCTCCTCCAGCTCATCACTGTCGTTCCCATAATCCAATATCAACTCCCCGTCCACTTCCCCAGGCATCCACAACAACTCTCTCCCCGCACGTTTTACACCTTTCCCACACGTGGGACGCGTCACCCCACTCTCCCTTGTTCCCGCCGCAGTGGCCCGCTCCCTCGGTGGAGGGAAGGCCGCCGCGGACCCCCCTGCTGCTTCCGGCCGGCGTCTCGGGGCCGTCATGCGCCCCGCCGGACCCCCGCCCTTCTTGCCAACCACCGCAGGCTGTACCCCCCCACCCCCCCCGGCTGCTCCAACCGGAGGGGGCCCCAGCGCCAGCGGGCCTCAAAGCCGACCTGGCCGTCCCTACCCCCGTCTGGGGGGTCCTAACCTCCTCCTCCCACACCCACTTGCCCCCTTTTGGGGCCGCCTGCTCCATCCTGTCCGCCCAGGCCTCCTCCTCTGACGTGGGAGTGGGGGGCCCCTCCGCTCCATCCACTCCCCCCCTGAAATCCCGGAAAGCGCCCATTTCCGCCCACCGCGCCTCTGTCTCCTGGATGATGCGCCGCTGGTCCCTAATCTTGTCCTCCAGGGACATATGCTCCCATCTGCTCTCACAGTCGAAACGGGGCTGCCCCCCCTCACCGGACCGCGGGGCGGCCCGCCCCGACCCATTGCCCTCCCCACCCGCTCCATCCCCGGTTTCCGTCAGCCCCCGCTTCGGCGATGTGCCCCCCCTTCCGGCCCGTTGGGACAGGTCCAGGGGCGCGGCTCCCCCGGGCACCCCCACCCTCCCCGAGGCACACCCAAACTGCGATGAAAACAGGTCCTGCGACCCCACCCCCCCCTGTCTCCCCCCCATCAACCGGCCCCCCCTGCCCCACCGCAGGCCCCCCTCCCCGTTGACCGGCTCAAACTGCTCTCGGTCCCCACCGTCCGGGTGGGTGCCCCCACTCCATAAGGGAGAAACTGCTGCAGGCCCCCGGGACGACTCCCTTTCCTGCCCCCTTGCCCCTCCCAGATCCAGGCAAATCGAGGCGTGCAGGCAAGCTCTTTCTCCTGCCACCACGTTTCCCAGGCTCCCCTTTGACAGAGCCCCGCCCCCTCCCAGCCGCCTGGTGCACCCGCGATGGTGGCTCCTCTTGACACGCCACCACCGCCGCGGCAACCCCAGCTGACGCGGACCGGGGGGTCCGCGTCATGCCTATCCACGCCTCCCCCAGGACCCCCGGCCGCAGTAGGTCTTCGCGGCCGGCCCTGCCGATCACCCGCAGGGCCTCCCTTACCGCATCTGCACCCGACATGCCGCCCCTGTCCCCCGCCCCCGCAAATGGCCACCCCGCCTCCAGCCCACAAAACCACGGCGCGCGCACACTCCCCGCCTCCCGCCCGCCCTACCAAGAAAAACTACGCCTCTCGAATCGCCGCAGGCCCTGGCTCCCTCCTGACCTGCACTCCAAAATTGCTCCTAACCCTCCCTCTGGCGCTGGGAAAACCGGAAGAGGAAGTCCCCTTCCTCTCCTGTTCCCTTATACCCCCCACCTACACCCTCCCCTTCCCCTGCAGCCTTCCCTTTCCGGCGCGAAGCTCCCCGGGGAGAGACTAGACTGCGTCCTGCTCTCCCCGGGGCCCATCAATCCCCTTGCTTGATAACGGGGAGCAGCAGGAGGTGTCTTGAACCCTGCTCCGTGGCTGCCCGGGTGGGGGGGCAGGTTCACTGCCCTCTGGGTCGCGCGCGCTCCCTCAGCCTGTGTGAAGTTTAAGAACGGAATGTACGACGGTGGGCGGGGAAGCGAAACTGGTTGTGTCTGGTGTGGACGGGGGGAGAGGGAGGAGGGACTCTCTGCAAGGAACAGCAGTCCAGGTCCCTCGGCTCCGGCTCAGGCTGTGATTGGCTGTCAGAAGGTAGGGGCGTGGCCTGGTACCCTCAGCATGGAAACAAAACCGCTGGAGCATCGTTCTACAGCTCACAACAGACAGCAACAACAGACGCTTCCCTGAAGCCTCTTGTACTACAGCCTCTGCCTCTTTGTGTCTGGAGTTGATAGCTGCCTTCCTTGTCTCCCTTCTGCACTTACCCTGCGCAGTCTCTCGGATATCTCACGGCTCCGAGAAGGAACGTGGTTACTTTGGAGGCACACCCCAGCTTTTCCTCTCTTCGAAAGATGCGCCTGATGCAGAACATGTGCACCATCGCTGAGTACCCCCCGGGCGCCGGCGACTGCGGGAGCAGCCCGGCCGGGGGACGGGTCATCAAGATCGCCGTCGTGGGGGCCAGTGGCGTGGGCAAAACAGGTGAGCCCCTTAGCAGGCATAACAGCTGTTGCATTGTGGCAATGAGTGCCGTTACTGTACTACACTGTGCACCCACTCTGCATGCAGATATGTGTTAAAGACACACTATTTTTGAAAACAATACTTTTAGAATATTTAACTTATGTACTTTTATATATTTCTTGCAATTGCTTCAGCATTCACTTGAAGGCGCTCTAAGCCGCCCTAACTGGTCGAGTATTTTATGCACTTGAAACTTGATTCTAACGCCGCATACCTACTTTGGCGTCAATGCGCTTTGTGTATGTAGACGTGAGAAACATTTACTGCTACGTATAGGTAATAAATAGCTTAGTCATAAGAATCTTTGTTTCAGCTTGTCATATGTGGGATGTAACAGAGAACTGTTCAGAATTGCACGGGGTGTATATATAGCAAACTGTCTAGCTCCTATGTGGCTTCATGTGTGTATGGTCGTGGCTGTATGACATCAAGCTCTCGAGTTTGCGATCCAAGTTCACTCAGGAATTTAGTACTCACAGCACACGTGGCCATTTACAGATAGTTTAAAAGGGACTAACTGTATTTCGGTAGAACGCATGTGGGCCTCGCTCCTTAGCAATTCCCAGAGTTATGGCACCGTCGGTGAGAGGGGAATCAACTGTTATCCGGCATCTCACTGTCCCGTCTCTGATGGCCAAGCCAGGCTGAATAATAAAAAGAAAGAGCCGCGTGAAGCCTTAGCCTTGCAATCACTGGCTTTGATATCGGGGAGGAAGGTTGTTGGCCAGTGAATATTTGCATATTCCCACCTGCTGCTCGCGCCGTGATGCCGGGAAGAGGCAGATAGCTTGCTGTGGGTGACTATGGGGACATTTCTGCTGTGCTGCTCACGGCAGGAGAGGTTCATTTTCATTGTGTGTACCTCACCATGACACCGAGAGTGTTGGTTGTATAGAAACTAACAATACGTGGGTTCCTAGCCATGAGAAGGTAAACACAATTCTCCTTCCGTGGTCTTCTGCAGGTGAGAATCCAAATAACCTCGTGTCATAGAAGCCAACACGAGATCTTTAACTTACTTGACACTATGATAAATAATCATTCATAAAATGCAAATCTCTGAATGGTCTCTTGGCGCTAACTAAAGTAGCATGCGGCATTAATACCCAACTCCGTTTTACCCATGTTGTCGACCTTGTGCGAACCTGGTTACACCCAAACATTTGCAGCATGCACATAAGCCCACTGGACTATGTTGTCCTGTTATGTAACTACGTGGCATTGTGTCCAACATTAGACCTGCAGGTTAGGCACAGGACTCTACCCTCTCTCACCGCATCATTCACTTCAGTGAGTGTCTGTTAGTGGTAGGTCACGTGACATGCGAGGGACCCGCTGTCTTCATGCGGAACAGATTGGATTAGCTAACGGAAGTTGTGTCTGTGCATCTCTGCTCCCTGGGGGAGGAAGTGTGGGGGAGATAAGGGGTCTGTATTGCTCGTTTCCTCCAGAGTGTCAGGCTTGGCAGAAGCCGGCAGAGTCAGGTGGAGGGAGGGGCTGCATGACTAATGCCTTGACTGGTGCCCGCTGCTCTGTGGAGTCTGACAGGTGTCTCTTCTCTCTTGCAGCCCTGGTGGTGAGGTTCCTCACGAAACGATTCATTGGAGACTACGAAAGGAATGCAGGTAAGGAGGCTGGAAGTCGCGTGCTTCTCAGAATGTGTGAACTCGGAAGAAATTAGGTCAGCCACGTTGTACCTGGGGTCACGCTGTGCCACGCGCCCATGTAATCTACGCCCTGTTGTAGCAATGACTGAACGCCCTGGGTAGATAGTGATGTTGGTGGCGGGACAGATGAAGGCATCTCCAGTAATTCGGGTGGACAGGATATCCCTCAGCTACTGGTTGTGGCCAAAAAGTGTCCCTCGCTCTGTCTTTGCAACCCTTTGTGGGGACATGGACCGCAGAACAGCTTCCGGTGTAAGCCATGTCTTCTCCTGTAGATGTCACGGGGGCATTTGCGCGACCTACCAATCTCATTCCTTTCACAAGACCTCTAACAGTTCACATCCAGCCACTGTTTTACAGAAAGAAGTCAGTAGGGTTCTTTATTTAAGTAAGGGTTGTCAAGTGGTGTGTGTGTGTGCGCGCGCGCGCGGAGTTGTGTGTGGTGCGCCCGGAAGTCTAATAGTACTTGTTCTGTTTTCAGGAAATCTGTACAGCAGGCAAGTCCAGGTGGATGGCGAAACCCTTGCAATCCAAGTGCAGGACACCCCCGGAGTCCAGGTAAATAGCTTTCATGTACCGGTTTTCTCCATTTGTGTGCGTGTTTATGTTGTTGTCATTGGTGAGGTACAGTTGGCCAGATATAAAAAAATAAAAACTGCCCATTGCTGTCAGAAGAGTGTCTGAACATTCCCACCCTGGCCCCACAGCCTACAAATGCTCGCAACTCAGTCAAGTGATTGAACTCTCTCACAGGGAGGGACCTTGGTGCCTGAACAATGCCACCCTGAACACAGTGCCGGGAAACATCCATCCCAGCCCTCCTCCCCCCCGAACCAACCCGCACGTGGCAGTTTCCACCTTGACTCGAGTGCCTCGAAGCCCCCCCAGTGACTCCCACCTGGAGATTCTGCCTAGGATTGAGGGAATGGGTGGTTTAAAACATTATTGTTGTATCGTGGAAGGTAAACTGAGTTTAGTTAATATAGGACATAGCGTTCAGATAAAACATATCTGTCTGCCAGTTCACTTGAACGCGGTACACTCTTGTTGTATGCAGTGTGAGGGTACTTTTCACAGAAAAACCTCTCTGTGGAGGAGCTGGGAGAGGTGATCCCTCAGACACTGTGTCTGATGAGAATGGCAGATGTGATGCCGCCACGGCCTCAGCCGCACACACGCAAGAATAGCCCTTGGTATTACTTTCAGACTGGGCATCGGTCCAGTTTATAAATGTGTGCAGCTTACATCCTCCCTTTTTTCCAGACTCGCAGTCTAGCCAGTTAATTTCCCATCCAGCGGCAGTACAAAGCCTTTCTCTGCAGGCAGATTATTCCACTCCAGGCTGTGGCTGTGCGTGACATGATCTGGGGCATTTATTCCAACTTTTGCAGCTGGATCAACATTTCCAGAGGTGCAAAAGGTGAAATGCAGGCCATCGTGTCTGAAAAGAGTAGTACCACTTGTGTAGTGTGTTAAGACAAAGCAGTAGGTGTTGAAGGAAGTCTGGTTGGAGTTGGTGTGCTAAGCATGTCTATCTTTTCCCTTTCAGCTGGGCGAGCACAGCCTGAACTGCCATGAGCAGCTGAACCGGTCGCTTCAGTGGGCGGATGCCGTGGTCATCGTCTTCTCCGTCACCGACTGCAAAAGCTACGAGCTCATTGGCCACCTCCACCAGCATGTGCACCAGCTGCACCCGGACAGCCGGATCCCCATCGTCATCGTGGCCAACAAGGCCGACCTGCTGCACGTGAAGCAGGTGGAGCCGCAGCAGGGCCTCCAGCTGGCGCACGTGCTGGGCTGCACCTTCTACGAGGTGTCCGTCAGTGAGAACTACAACGACGTCTACAACGCCTTCCACCTCCTCTGCAAGGAGATCAGCAAACACCAGGCTGCCAGCACGCCCGAAAAGAGGAAGACCTCTCTCATCCCACGGCCTAAGTCACCAAACATGCAGGACCTGAAGCGGAGGTTCAAGCAGGCCCTGTCTGCCAAAGTCAGGACTGCCACTTCAGTCTGAGGGTGATCAGGGCGCGGAATGTGTTTTTGGTCTTCACAGGACAGGGTCCTGAATCTTCCAGTTTTGGAATGTTGAACCCTGGCATGGCTGCAGCGTGCCAGGAAGCGCAGGCCAATGGATGGCTGCGATATTGACTCAGTCTAGGTTGACTAGGTCGGAGTTTGTGGTACAGCACTGGCTTGTACGAGGCCACCCAACAAGAGACTAGCAAATGTGTGGTGGAAGTTGTGGCCTTAATGTGGCCACCCAAAGCAGACTAATGTATGGTGGAAGCTGTGGTCTGAACATGACCACCCAACTAGAGACTCTGTGGTGGAAGCACACAAGACACCTGAAGGGACTGAACGTGTCGGAATTGGAAGCTTCCGTTAATGAAAAGTAAAAACAGACTTGTCTAGAGGATGTGGCAGGGATGCAGAGAACATAATGTTTTTAAAAATTGACTATCCTGGCGATTGGACAGAGCGCTAAAGGAATGTGTTAAGTGGTAGAAATGAAGCGCATGGAATGGCCAGCAGCAGTTGATTAGTTAGTTGGCTGCTTGCTTGTCAGTGGCACTGCATAAAACAACTTGCAGAAAAAATATGGCCACTTTATGTTAAAAAGGACACTATAAACAAAAACTGAAAGTTAAAAAAATAATTTGACAGTTTCTCATGTATCCATATACATACATACGTTTAATAAGTGAAAACACTTTTTTTTTTTAACAGAGGGCAAAACATTTTATATATCGAATAGTATTATGCACATACTTTAAATGGGTTTGCTTGAAATTGTTTTATAATATTGTCTCCAGACTATTTGGCTGCCAAGGAAAGCGACTGCTCAGGCCTGTTGTCTGTCAGTTCATTTGTACTGTAGATCCTCACCCCCGTCTGAGTCACCTGATGGATCGTGCATTCTGAGCCTCCGCCTGTAATATGTTCACCGGCCTAGGGTCTCAGCCAAGGAAAGGATGCGCCTTCGGAGGGATGGGGGTGTTCAAGTGAGTTTGCAGCCTTGGGTCTCCCCATAGAAAGGAGCCAGTGTTCTACAGGTGTTTAGTACCTGCCCAGCTGAAGGAAGATGGGGAGGTTCGGTGTGGGTTTGTGGCCTTGGGTCTCATCGATTGGAAAGGAACCACAGAGCTGTCCGTCATTGATGAAGGGGGGCTCTAGGTGCCACAATGAGGGACAGTCTAGCACCCTAACTTTATAGAAATGTTTTGCAGATGTTTCCATGCTGTAAAGATGTTTTTCTCCTGAGCCCATGATGATAAAAGTTTACCGCCTTTTATAAAATGCACTTTAAAAAGCCACGTGTGCTTTTCGTTTGTTACATGTAAGTTATTTATTTTGTGTACAATAAAAAAAAATCCAGAGTTGCTTATCCTTTACTTTTTGTTGTATGAGTTTCTTTGTTGTATCTGTTGCAATGTTTGGTGCCCGTGATCCAGTTGCAAGGGTAAATGTGGAAATTAAACAAATATCGGAAAAAACACCTTCTGGGAGGCCTTGAAGTGAGAGGCTACCACAAGCATGCTAGATTTTTATATTGATGTGATACAGAAAAGTCTGTTTTCTTAGAGATATGATTTATGTATAGCGGAGATGTAGGCAACCCGTAAAGTCAACAAATAAACTCACTGACGGTCGCTATATAAGGAAGCCCAATCCCATATGCAGTTTGAACAAAGCACAACTACAAAAACCTGTGTGCATGGCGCTCAGCAGCTGAAATCAGCACCAGCGCTAGGGAGAGTGGAGGACAGAGCCATTTGTATGTGAATATGGCGCTCCCTCCCTGTCACGCAGCGCAGCATCTTTGGGTGCTGCGCTGCGTTGCCGGTCAGCTTTCAGAATCTGGGCCCTGGTGTTACATTCATGATCTCGTCCAACTATCTATTCTGACATCAATCTCAAGCAAGTCCAGCCACACACTTATATTTTCGCAAACTTATGGTCATCCTGGAATCTGGAGTAATAGAACAGCTGAGTGGGAAAAAGAACCAGAAGAAGTCAATGATTTGAAACAAGAGAGATGGGGCGCAAAACATGGCATTTTACAGGGCACTGCTTCAATTTAAAAAGTATTCAAATGAGATTACGCTTCAAACTAGCACCATGATGAGAGTCTATCCAAGGAGGGCTTAAGTCTGTTTTCATGACTCTGTAGAACCATACAAGTTTCTGAGCATTCGTTTAAGTCGTGGGCGATCCATAAAACTAAAGATTTCTACACCATTCCGTGCCTTCGCTGGCACAGGGGGTACATAGAAGCCTGGCTTGTCTGGGCATCGCAGCCTGCAGGTGTGCCCTCCAGGCAGTACAGGGTTTCGTGGGCGCTGGAAAGGCAAATAAACTGTTCTAACTTCAGGCCCAGAATATTTGCGTAAAGTGCTACTCCCCCAAAATAGCCCAGGCGACTTATTAACTCAAGTCCTAGAATATTTGGGGAGAGTGCACTTTTACCCAAAATAGTGCAGTGGACCTATTTTCTATTCTAATTCTGGATCTGGGCTATTTAGGGGAAAGCTACAAATTCTGCAAGCATTTAAAAAAAAATGAAAAATGGGGGTTTGGAAGGTTATAATTTTGCTTTGCTGGAATGTGCTGCCTTGAGGGTGCAGCGCAAGGCAAATAACTAGAAATACTGCAGCCTAAGGCCCCTTGCTGTGGCTCACATTATGGCCGCCTATCTGTGTCACATCCGGCCCTGGACTCTTTGAACTGTTACCTTTTATATCAATACAGCCGACAAGGGGTCACCTAGAACATGCACAAAGTTGGTGGGGTTGGTGCAATGGAAAAGGATATGGGTATTAGGCGCCAGATGCTATTTGCAACTGGAACTTGGTGCCGAGAACATTCCAGAATCAAACCCGTTGCTTAAAAAGCAAACCAAATGAAAGTGGATTTTACATTTCACTACAGACATGCCAGTGTGCCCAGAAGCAAATATAACGTGGCAAACAATAATAAAAATACTGCTACCTGCTGCACTGGCTAGCTTGCCAGACAAGATGTCACATTACTACTTTCCACCGTTGTCCCCATGGATTGGTTCTGCAGAAGAGATGACTAGTGGTTAATTGATGGGCTTTGATGAAAGCAGGTTGATTCTCTTAATCCACCATGTGACCTCAGGCAGATAATTTAGTTAGGTGTGCCTAGGATATTTTACTGTTCACTGGAAACACTTCAAATGCATTCCACACCGACCAAGAAATTGGTGCCATTAACTGATGCGATCAAGCAGCGCTGATGAATTTAAAGCAGGGGTCTTCAAACTTTTTTTCTCTGAGCCCCCCTAAGCAAAATGTTTTAATGTCAAGCCCCCCCTCCAAAACTTTACGGCAAGGATTGGGTGAGCGGGAGGGAAAGGGCTGAGCGTAGGGGGCATGGATTATGAGATCATTTCAGGAGTACTTTTTCTATAGCTCAAAAACCACACTAAATATGAGACTTCTAAAACAGCAAATGAATCAAACAAAAACAGTTACTGACCCCAAACTAATGCCCCCTATAATTGAGGTGTTGTGAGGCTCTTGCACTACTTGTCCTCAACGCAACTACACTTGCTGCACAAATGATAACTTCAGTCCTGAGTAGCAGGCTATCTCCTCTGCCTCTTATACCCCTTCGCCACCATGCCGGACCATCACTCTAATCTTAAAACAGGCCTTTTCAGAAAAAAGAGCTCCCACATGTTGTCTTCCTTTACCTGCAATAGTGCCATTGGTCCTAATGTTAGAAAATAAGCTCCCATGCACCTTTTTGTAAAGTGAGACAGCCATAACTGTGATTCAGTGGGCCCCTCTGACCCCTAGGCCCCAGTGCTGCTGAACCTGCTCCACTAATGTTAGCTACTGCCTTGCAAAGAGGGCAGTCTCCTCTACCCTTTATTAAAAACATGGACTCCCATCTAGCCACACACCCTTCTCTGCCATCTCTCTGAGGCCAAACACTGAGGTAATTTTTCCCCTCCCATGGGCTATTGCTCTGAGGCCCAAATTAACACTGGCAAGTGAACAGTGGGCTCTAATGCTAAGAAGGAAGGATAGTAAACAGCCATAATTAAGGTTGAGCTGGCTCCTGGTGCCACTGTACCTGCAGTACCAGTGATTCTTTCTGCCCCTTTATGTTAAAAATCAGCAAGGGTAACCTGGGCTCTGATACCAGACTAGCAAGGAAAATGGGCACCTACTCCACTTCATGGTAAGATGGCCATAATTGAGCAGCAGTGCCACTTACACACTTGTCAGCGTTACTTGCTGCACTAATGGATGGCCCTTTTTATATATAAAAAAAGGCTCCCTTATATTGTCCTCTTCCTTGGGGTATCTCTCTGAGGAAGCGGTCTCTGGACATTTGTAACCATAAAAATGAAGCCCCCACACAGTGCTTTCTCTTCTGGGCCATCTCGTTGACTATATTTATGAATCTCACTCTTCTCCTCTTTTTCCTGGACCATTACTCTGAGGCCCTAGGGGTCAAGAGGACCAGAGCTCTGCATCTGAATGGAACCCTGCTGACTTTCTCCCTGCTACCCCCTGGACTCACCTTTTACAAAAGCAAAGGCCCCTGAATGGTTAGTGCTGACTTTGAGGTGCCTCTGCTTGAAAGCTAGCGTAGGGTGGTAGTGCAAACAGTTAAAGAAGAAACAAGGCTTTTTCTATTTTTTTGCATTTTTATTTAGTGCGTACTCGACCAGAAGGTATCGGAGCACTTTACATGAGCACCAGTTGCATTACAGATGGACACGTTATTTTTTTTTCAGGTGCAGGGAGATTAAGTGATTTGCCCAGAATCACAGGATGCTTGAGCCTCCGCCAGACTCGAACCTTGTTCCCCAGCTTCAAGGTCGGCCACAATGGCCGTTACACTACATCCTCTTACCAGCCATTAATTGATTTGTCACTTAAAGCCAGGGCCACTGGAATTGTGTGTTTCTGAGGCAGAAGCGTTTTCTGCATTGTTATGGATTTACCGCATTTGCTACATAATTTATTTATTTATTTATAAAGTTTTATATAGCGCGAACTTGACCCTAGAGGGTATCAGAGCGCTTTACATTTAGGATTGTTGCGTTAAAAGTTACATCAGTTCCAAGAGCATAGTAAGGTACAGTACACAAAAACAATGTTGCGTGAATTCGTAGGAGGGAGGGGAGGCAAGAGTCATAGCAGGGAGATGAGGAAGAACTGTGCCCAATGTCCGGCTGGGTAGGTGACGGTCGAGGGGGAAACCAGGGCCAATCTCCTCAATAGCTGTCTAGCAGCTCCACCGGGCATCAGCCATGTTGCTCAGGTCTCAGCGTTCAGGAAAACCAGTTTTGAGTTGATTTGATTTGAAAAGTTTTATATAGCGCTGGCTAGACCCAGAGGTATCAGAGCGCTTTACCAGAGGATCGTTGCATTACAAGGTACATCTAAAAAGTTTTATATAGCGCTGGCTAGACCCGGAGGTATCAGAGCGCTTTACCAGAGGATCATTGCGTTACAAGTTACATCAGTTACAATAGCGTAGTAAGGTACAGTAAACAAAAACGAAGTTGAGAGAATTCGTAGGAAAGGAGGGGAGGAAGGAGCCATAGTAGGGAGACGAGGAAGAACTGTGCCCAATGTCCGGCTGGGTAGGTGACGGCCGAGGGGGAAACCAGGGCCAATCTCCTCAATAGCTGTCTAGCAGCTCCACCGGGCATCAGCCATGTTGCTCAGGTCTCAGCGTTCAGGAAAAACAGTTTTGAATAGATACATAGGCTACAGTAGCATAGACAAGTAGTGGAAGAGCATGTCCCCACTAGAGGATAGAGGTAAAAGAAGGGGGGGGGGGGAGGAATAAAACAAACCAGAGAAGAAGCTGGGGCTGCCATTTAGGCTGCTGAGGAAACTAAGGCAGAGGCGGACGCCATTTTAAGGTCAGGTAATCCATCATCTGTTGCATAATCTGCAGATCTTAACCAAAAAATGTGATTCTAGTTCAAGCAGATCAAAAATTACTTAAAACGTGGCTGGTGACGTGTTCCAGAGCAGTTAAAGGCCCTTCATAAAGGTTGATTGGACATCTTGCAGTTGCTTATTGGTGTATTTGCGTGTTAAATTGGTACTAATTAGGTATAATATTTCACCTGACAGTGTTACCATGACTTAAAATGAAACAAAATTAAATAAAGCTAACCACAAAATGTGTCAGATTATGCTGCATAATTTACCTTTTCTTCTTGCATAATTTAATCAACCCAGTTGCATAATTTGGTCCTCTCTTGCCACATAATTCCAGTGGCCCTGCTTAATGCGTCAAAGTGACTAAGATTTTTTTTTTAGAGGTAATGTAGGGGTGTTATCTTATATTTATAAAAAATTTATTTTTCAGTGAATCTGTTTGCTCATTATTTTATATGTAGTTAGCTGACAGTGGAAAAACAAACTACTCAGACTAGTTAGTTATTTTTTTTTAGCCAACTTCTTGACACTCAGTGACCTCCCTTCACAGCACTCCGGGCTGCGTGTAAATGAAGACAGCCAGGAAATGCAGCAAATAAATAAGGCAGCAGTTCCAGTCCCTCTTCATTTACATGTAGTTACAGAGGCATTTGCACCCCCCTTGGAAACCATCCACGGATACCCGGGGGGGGCGCCCCACAGTTTGAAGACCTCTGATTTAAAGCTTATGAGGTGTATATATTTCCATTGAACTTGCATCTTAACGCAGCACATAGTTAAAACAAAGAGTGTTCAGGTGATTAAAATAACGTGACTGTGAATGACGTGTTTCAAGAAACGACCATGGGGGTGGATACAGCCATAGTTCGACCAGTGACCCGGACAAACAGATGTACATCTTTTAGGGTGACCACCTTACTTGGATGCAAATTCAGGACAAATACTCTTGAAATTCAGAACAAAACGGCCAGTTTTACAAACGCATAAATGTGGGTCAAGCTGTAAAATGATATTCAGTAAACAGATGACCAACACAAACATTAATATGTAGCTGGACTTATATAAGGATTAAAAACTAACAAACATACGCACACTAAGAAAATTTGGCAGCCAACATAAGGGACAGTTATCACACGATTCTGCCCACTTAGCATGAATGATAGCACCAGTAGCTTTGTTGACGAACATGGACTTGTAGCTCATAGGCATCAGAACTACTACTCGTAGACAGAGAGTGAATGAAATGTAAAGTGGTTAGAGCAAGTTTGAGGGAAATAGTGCATTTGTGTGTGGATTTCACTGTGATTATTTCTAATAAAACTTGTGAAGGTTCAGCCAACCTCCCCTAATTGCTATTTGCTCTACCACTGCTTCCACCAAGGTAGAAAGGACCCGTCAAGTGGTAGTGTTAAGATCTTGTACTAGAAGAAATACCAGCTTCCTCTGGATGTCTCACAGTTCATGGGGTGCCATGGGCTTCCCCTGCAGGACAATCTAGGCAGACTCCTACCCTCAGTAGTCAGACAGGCTTCTAGGCACTCGGATAGTCCCTCAGCACCTCCATCTGAATGTGTGGGTTTCAGGTGATGTCCTCTCCCCTCTGTGAGACTGACTATCAGACAGACACCAGCCCTGGTCACACATCAGTTGCGTGAGTACTCTGCAGAGCACTCCCTTTTCTTGTTCATTAGGGACTTGGAATTGGAACAAAGTGGGGTGGTATGTGCCCTTATGTCTTCACATTTTCTAGGCAGGGGAAGTGTATCCACTGTCTTAAACTTCGGGATTGGTTTGGGGTGGTTCTCCTTTCAAGTTCCCATCTCAGCACCATCCATTTATCCATCCAAGCACTCATCTAGATCCACACTTCCACCAAGATCCATCCATTCATTCACCAAGCTAGACCCTCTCCATTCTTCCCCATACTCTCCATCCATCCACCCAACCACAAACCCACCCATTGTACAGTCGTTCATCCTTCGCCTATCTACTCCAAACAATATTAACAGAAACATCAAAATCATTTAACAACATGTTCAGGATAAACGAAAACAGTGAAGTACTTGATTAAAAAGGCCTGTAAAGACTCAAAATTCCAGCTTCCCTGCTTGGCCAAATTGTGTGATCCTAGGAAATATTTTAATTAATCAAGCCTCCCTTATATTCAGTATCACAACAAATGAGGGCCCCATCAAATATGTGAACTCAGGACTTGCGCTTTTAAAAACCTCTCTTGTGATTAATTTAATAGACTATATTGTTGCTCCATGTATATTTAGAATCTAGGCCATATATAGCAGACACTTGACAACTGAATTGTCGTTTAGGTCCCTAATGGCAATGTTGTCAGGGCGGGGGGAATGAATGTTTCTAAGTACTTGTCTAAAAACTGTCACTTTTAATAAATACCTCTCAATGAAGAGAAATAATCTGATGCACTAAGGTTACATGTGTTAAGAAAATACACTTTTTTGAATTTTGGAAACACTATCATATTTTTACCTGAAGATTGTTGCATGATTTACATGCCAAGCATTTCATGGCTCGGCTCGTGCACAGGCTCTTAGAGTCAAGCTAGACCCCCGGCTCCAATCTGGCTCAGCTCTCCTTGTTAACTTGTCGGCTCTCCCACCTCTAGCCGGTTTAGGCTTTAATTTATGGGGTCACGTGAAGCATCATGATGATAAAGATTTATTCTTTTTGACACGTACTGTAAGGGTGTTACCAACTGAGTTCTGTAATGTGTCCTTTTAATGGACCCTTATTTAAAAAAAGGATTTGCTCTAGGTATGATTTGCACACAACTAAAAGTATATAGTTTGAAAGCACTAGTTTTTCTTAAACGCTAAGGCCCGTATTTAAAGGTTTTGCATCACCCTAGCAGCACTAAAGGGGAAGCAAGGGCGACGCAAAACCTGAATGAGATTACATCCTACGTGGCTTGATAAATCTAGAGTAACGCAAGGCAGCGCAAATCGCTGCCTTGCGTTACTCTGCACCAGGAGGCATGCCATGGGTGGAACGTGGGTGTTCCCACTCATCCACCCATGCATTCCGACACATTCCCAGATTTACCAACTCTGGTAGACCTGGGAATGTGTCAGAATTGTACGCCTCCCCACCAGAGGCGCGACAAGGAGAAATATCTTTATTTCTCCTTGTTGTTTCCTCTTTCTAAGTGTGCTGCATTGTGCAGCACATGTAGAAAGAGGAAGATGCTTCTGAGGATTGTTTTTGTGCAGGAAGGTACTCCTTCCTGCACAAAACAATCCTGCCTACAACAGAGGCACCCTTGCATCATGGGGTAATGGTGCTTGCGTTGGAACCAGGCAGCAGTTTGTGCGCTAGCGCAGGCAGAGAGCAGGAATGCGCCGTATAATGGCAAATACAGCATATTCATGCCCTTTCACGCAGCACAGCAAGGTGACTTGCTGCGTTGCGTGAAATATTGATAAATATGGGCCTAGATCTTTTTGCACATTATGTATAATGTATCTTATACTTTGTGTAATTGTAATATGATTTTAAAATAATGACATGTATGCACAGTGCTTTCTATTGCAACCCTGGACCTCGTAGCACTATAATTATGTTACTATTCCCAGGGCCACTGGAATTATGTGATTTTGCAGCAGCAGCATTTTTGGAATAATTTTGGATTTCATGCATTTGCCGCTAATCCATCATCTGCAGCATAACCCATAGATTGTATTTTTTTTTTTTTTTTTAAACGTTTCTTGCTCAAACAGATCAAAAGTTACTAAAACACAGCAACACATGTTCCTGCACAGTGGAAGGCCCTTCACAAAAGCTGACTAGCATCTTTCTGTTGCTTTTTGCTGTATTTGGGTGTCAGGCTGGTTCTAATGAGGGGAAACCTTTGCACAGATGTCAGGGCCAGCTTTAGGGCAGTGCAACTGGTGCAGCCGCACTGGGTGCTGACCTGTGGAGGGGGCGCCGACCTCAGGGTGGGGGGCACTTTGTTTAGCATTTCTTATAATTGGAGAGATGAGGGACACTTTTGCCCGGTGGTAGTGGGAGCATCCGAGGAGGCGGTCATGGGGTGTGGGCGAGCCAAAAATGATTGTCGCACTGGGCACTACCAGCGCTAAAGCCGGCCCTGGATAATGTTAATGTGTAAAAATGATAAAATAATGAGGTAATATTATCACAAAATGTGCAGCACTATGCAGCATAATTTGCCTCTTCTTGCTGCACAATTTAGTTAACCCTGCTGCATAATTTGGTCCTCCCCTACCGCACAATTCCTGTTGCCCTGTCTATTCCTCACTGCACCAACTAGGATTCAATTCTGTGGCTCATACACACAGACAGCTGCAGTGATCGCATGAACCAACTGAGCATTTATAACCTAAAAACACAGCTTTTTTCAGTTAAGTTGTGTGCGCTAAATTCTATATGCTGTTACCTGAAGGTAAATGTCGACACCTGCAAGCAACCCTAACATATTGAAATAGCCTGTGGCATATCTTGCCACTGCTTATGAATCAAAGGAGGGAGATAGAAGCAGACAAACAAGGTTCACTCAGCTTCCATATGTTGTGAACCTCACAAATCTCGATACAAGAGTCTCACAAGGATTGTCTCGGAAACCCACAACCACTACGCTGGAGTGATATAGCGGTAGCGGGCAGCCTCATCATTGGGTCTCCTTCCTGGGTTCTGAGTTCGGAACAAGAAACTGTTCTACATCGAGTTCTTGTTTATTCAGCTTTTTTCAGTTCCGGCGAGGATACTAACACACCAAACACCTGCTATTAAAACTCGCAGGGCTTACTCCGAGTCCGCGTTGTTTCTCTCTCAAGGCCGGCAGGCCGCCATATATAATCTCCTAACGTGCCCCGGTTCAGCGGGGTGACACCTTTACCGGAAAGGAAGAAAGGGAGAGAGCGGCGCCCTCCTCGGAGGCAGAGAATGTCCAATAATCCTCCAGGCGCCTGGAATGCAGCCCAGCGCCCGTGGATTCAGCAAACGAGAAATATGTTGCATCATGATCTCAGCACGTAGGGATGTGCTCCGTGCTAAAAATAGATCGCAAGAAGGGCTGCACTGCGCATGCGGGACAGGGGATAATGGGACGGGGCGTTGTCAGGGACGGGGGCAATTTCGAGCAGCACACACACGATTTGCTACTGAGGAGAAACAATGCCTGTGCCAGACTCAGATGTACTGGAACATTTCACTAGTTTCTCCCCCTGCCAGTAAAACCTTAGGCTTTTTAGGTAAAATATTTGAGGAACTATGCTTTATAATGAATCCTGTGTCTCAGCTAACCATCCCATAATCTCCGGAAGAAGGTGCAATGCGGAGCTAAAATCAAAATATTTCAAGGGTTGCTTTCAGCTCCCAGACCAAACTACACGGCCTCCTTTTGGGTTTGAGAAGCTGCTTTGTAGATAAGTATGCAGTGCTTAATTTGCAAATAAGTAAATAAATAAATACGTAAATGAATACAAACATATATACATAAATAATACAAATAAGTGCAGGGATGGCTCACATTTTTATGCCGCTTTCCACCACCACACTAATGCACTCCATATTTTTATCTCACTCTTACAGGCTCTTTTTCATCCTTGCGTTCTCCCTGTGCTGCTTTTCCTCACCTTTCACTTCCTACATCTTTCTTGGTTTGTTGCCTTTCTTTTTCTTTTCTGAGCCTGAAAATTAAATGCCCCTGTTTCTGAAAATAAGACCTGTGCCCACCCCTGTACACATGAAACACTGCCTGAAACTGACATTACATTTTCAAGTCATCACTAACTTGAAATAGGTCATACGTCCGAGACAAAAATACTGCTAGTCAACTGACCTCCATCCTTTAATCCCAGTGTGCCCCAACCCCACCCATATACATATGGGGAGTTTTCCTGATGAATGGGATTTCTGAATACTTTTAGTCTGTGTTTCAACCTGGAAAAATATGCAAAATTATCATGTAATTACAAACAATAATGTAATTTGGTTTTTGTACATACTTTTTCTATTTCATAATGGTACAATTAACCCAACTCAACAGTTCTTATTTTATTGGCCTGAGATGGATTAAAAGTTGTGTTGGACACGCGGAAATTCATACTTGTGACCGCAGGTTTCCCACTGAGCAGTTTTAGCATTCCTAGCTGTGTGGCTAGAGGATTTCGAAGTTACCCACCAATCCTACTGCAGAGTACATACTAGCACTTCAGGGGAATAATCGACCCACATTACTTCTACCTCATTGCCTCTGTCATCAGTGTTACCCTCACACTTCGTAGCTGGACAGAGTTGGCCTTCCATGGAGTACGCTGCTGGAAAGCATCTTCGATCTCACTGGAAAGGGTTTCAAATCACCAGCATGGGAAAGATTCTCCCAAAACACAGACTGACAGTGCCAGGGACATTTTACTGGCTTTTACATATTGGAAATAGTCATTTTCCCAATGAAAACAACAGGATTGTTTTCCATCAATCTTGACTTTTTTTTGTTATTTTCATGAATTGCTTTCTTTTGCTCATGATGACTTCCTCTATCACCATCACCATGACTGTGCCTGCATCTCCGCTCACAGTGCACCTACCTTTGTGTATCAGGTGCCTCCCCCAAGCCTCATTTCCAACCCACTGTTTGGGGAATACACATATCTTAAATGCACCCACTTGCAGCTGCGGATCTCTGGTTATGGATTCAGAACACCTCTAGTGGATTCCAAAATTCAAGCATTTACACAAATCGAAAACTGAAATATGTAATGGTGGCTTTTTCAGACTAACCACACTCTCTAGGCCACGGCCGTTCAAACATTTGTGAGCATGCTTCTGGCAAGACAGAAAAGTAGATGGGCAACAAAACTACCTGACCTGGAGGATATAACAAGGGCGCAAGTATTGACGTTTTTCAAAGGTAGAGATCTTAGTTCAAAACTTAGGTTCATTCAATAGAAATATTTACATAGAGCTCTTATTCTTGATGTATACTATAGAAAATGGGAAGGAGCAAGGCAGCTGCATTGTAAGGTGGAAACAGATTTTTTTTCCTACAGAATTTGGTTTTGCCAACAAATTAAAAAATACTTTGTGACCATACATGAGAATATCTGAACGGCAATGGGAAGTGAAATTCAACAAAACCCTCAATTAACTCTGTCAGGAATATGGAGCAATGCTATTATGTCCTGCTACTCCAAGATATTCAGTGCAATGGTAAAGTTCTTACAAAGGTGAGGCAACTAGGGACCAATATATGGCATTTGAGAGAACGGTGTACAGGAAGAGAGTCTGGCCATTAAAATTTGAGAAAATAAATAGCAAATGGAAGGAGATATCCTTCGGGAGAGGGAAGTTGAAAGTTTCTCAGAGAAGCAAGATAGGGAGGTAATTTTGAGGGATAGGATGCTCCAGGTATCAATTAGATTAATGACAGGACATTGGGCATGTAGCCTAGTAATGATAAATGTCTATCTTGGTGATATTGGGTAAAGTAAAATCGTCTATTGACATCTGGAACCTCCAACATGCAAATGAGGCATTCAGAACTGTTCTGACTGAGAAATGTAAATATTTCAAAGACTAAATGATTAAATATTTGCATACCGCCATGTTTTGTCCTCGGTAGTCTATCTTTTTCCTGTGCCATTTCGAAATGTGTGTTTTGTGATTTCTGCATAGTGGGGCGAGGTAAGGTAATGCACCTCTGTTATGTTCACAGCATACCTTAACTGGCAAATTTCAGCGGTTTCAAGCAAAACTATAACTCCATTTGTAACTGTGTTCTTTCTGTGCATTTACTAGGTTTTTTGTTTGGGCACTCAATGTACACCCCCCACATTTGGCAATGTGCAACTGCCTGATGCTCACAGACAAATGCAGCCAGTGCCAGTACTCAGCCTTCTGTGGGTGGCTAATCTCCGTTGGACCTGGCATTTGGCCAGGCCCTGCACCCAACCCGCTGTGAACATGGATGGGTGTTGGCCACAGGGCCTGGTCTTTAGTCAGGCAAGCGATGTACCCACCCGTGGGCTGCAAATCCCAGCTGAGCACAGCCTCTGGCTATGCACAGCAAGGATTGCCCTCAGGGTCTGTCCACAGCTCAACCCACGATGAGCACCCAACCCGCGCTGTAAATGGCTTTCAGCAACCAACCTGCTGCAGGGTGCCAACCTACCTCTGTTCGCCTCTACAGTCAGCCAACCCTTGCTACACAGGTCCTTTGCCTGCACGCAGCGACTTGCTTTCTTTTTGTTTAAAGGGAAAATTATTTTGCCTTTTTTCAAATCACAGTTTTAATGAAAATCTCAATTTCCACAACAAAATGGTGAATTTTTGCTACTCAAAATGGCAGCAGTGAGATCTCACTTTCCATTAAAGTTGTGATTTTATCTCAGCAAAGCCATTTTTTTCCATGTCTGACACCAATCCAGCACTCCCCTGGGATCCGGCACCAATCATGTTACCCCCTTTTCGTTCACACCATTAAACAAATTAATTTTTATTAGTAATTGCCAAATTTCAAACTGGCCAAAAAATAATAAATTCCTTTCATCACCCAATCACATCTGAAAAAATTAAAATGTGAATGACAACATTTTCCATTTACTGAATCATGATTTGGTGTAAGTGAGTTCTACTGCAAGCGCAAGCTAAATTTTCTATAGGAAATAAAAAGCAAAACCACAACTTTTTTTGATCACCTCTTAACTATATTTCCCCTGCATTGATCTTTACGAAAATTGACATGCTGGGGCTAAAATGCCTAAGCAAAGCACTTGAAATTTTTGTATGCAGATCTTTGCATGGGGTCGAAATTGATAGGCCAATCAAAAAACTTAAATGAGCAAGGCATACTTTAAGTTCCACAGTTCTCTTGTAAGTTGGTCTTTTAAAAGTGACTTACAAAATTATGTCTCTGCAAGTCTAAATTGATGGACTGACTATTGTTGGAAATGTAGTGCTTAATCCACATTGTTCAGTAGGATCCTGTAATGCTAATGTGTTAAAAATGATAGAAAGCGTAATTGATGCACAACTGCATGAATATTTTTAATTTGCCTAAAAGAACAATATTAACTAAATGTACAGTAAAACTTTGTCCTCATAACACAGTCATGTGATAATTGTTCCAATGCTATTGTAGCTTTAAATATATTTTCTCCTCCCTACACCCTTCTCTTTTTACTCTCTAATACAGTGTGCTCAAACCCAGTTCCATAATTTTATCTGCTTTATAGTGTGTATTTTCAGTCCTTCAATTAAGATATGAAAAGAATATAATTTAACCTGAATATACTATCATGTTGCAAGTTTTGATAAGCATTGAGAGCAAGACCAATTAAGCTCTAATTATAGTAGGAATTCTGGGCCTGATGTACTGTCCCAATTCGCAAACCATGGGTGTGCAAACTGCGACCTACTTGTTTGCAAACCATGATGTAATTTGATGAGTGTCCTATCTGCTAATAAGTCACATCACACATTGACCATTCGCAGGTGTTCATAAGCGATCTGCCTGATGAATATAAATTAGGCAGGTCACATTTTGCAATACTCTGTGAATTGCTGCGAATAAAGGATAGCACCCGGCAGGGGACAGCAGACTATGGTCACTGCATTTGCGTCAACAAACAGGAAACATTTTAACACTCTGTGCGGGAGATTTACTAAAATTTTGCACCCTGTTTTGGTCACAAAAGTGACGCAAATCGGCGCAAAAGAAAACAAGTTACTTACCTGTAACTTTGGTTCTCCAGTATTGGTAACTTTCATAGATTCCCATAGCTTGTATCATTCCCCATCGTCGGAATGGGAGTCCCCGGTAAATAAAAAATGCCATAGCAGTAGGTACAAAAAAAGAAAAAAGGCCTAGGCCTCATCTCATTTTGTAGCATATCCACCTCTTTTTGTAAAAGAGACCAAAAACACTGAACAGCCAATCAGAACAGCCTCACCCCATAGAACCCTCCTGAGAGAGCCTCAGATTTTCGTAGCCGTTGTATAACAGTATAACAGAAGATGCTAGAGGCTCAGCTTTCCCAGGGGAGGAGGATGGGCGCATGGGAATTTATGAAAGTTACCAATACTGGAGAACCAAAGTTACAGGTAAGTAACTTGTTTTCTTACTCCAGTATTGGAACTTTCATAGATTCCCATAGATTGTATCAGAATAGCCAGCAGTTAGGAAAACGCACATTTTGTGTAATAATACATTGTATAACTTTGCAAGATGTATATCGTCATAGGGATAACAGTTACCAAAACAGTAGTCAGAAAACATCGTTAGATACAAAATGTGCAAAAGCAATAACAGGAAGGAGGGTTAGAGGGGAAAGCTCACCGCTTATTGGAAGAGATTCCTCAGGACTGCAAGTCCCACTGCAGCATCACTTCGTGTGGAAGCATCAAGCAGTAATGCTTTGTGAAAGTATGGGCACTGCTCCATGTTGCTGCCCTGCAAATGTCTTTGATAGGCACTCCCGCGAAGAGAGCCGCTGAGGAAGAAATGGATCTTGTAGAGTGCGCCCGGACCCGCCCTTCTAGGGGCTTACCGGCCGCTTGGTGACAGTATTGGATCGCGCTGGCAATCCATCGTGCAACCCCTTGCTTCGAAAGAGGGAAACCCTTGCGAGGGGCACTGAAAGCAACAAAGAGCTGTGTAGATCTTCTGAAATCTTTGGTGCGCTGGAGATAGAATTTTAAACATCTTTGAACATCCAAAGAATTAAGAGCCCTTTCCGCTGGAGTAGTGGGTCGAGGAAAAAGGATTTGAGAATGACCGGTTCATTCAAATGAAAGTCAGAAGGGACTTTCGGGATAAATTTGGGATTGGTCCTCAGAATCAGAGTGTCCTTTTTAAACTGCAAGAACGGATCCTTGATAGTGAGAGCGTGTAGTTCACCTACCCTCCTGGCTGATGTTAAAGCGAGAAGGAGGGCCACTTTCCATGAGAGGAATTTAAGGTCCGCCCTATGAATTGGCTCAAAAGGCGGCCTCATGAGTTGAGTAAGGACTAAGTTGAGCTGCCACAGAGGTGGTGGAGTTCTAACTGGTGGGAAAACTCTAAAAAGTCCTTTTAAAAATTGTTTCACGATTCTTGCCGACCAGAGGGAAGGACCAGAAGAAGTTCGTCTGAATCTAGAGATAGCTGCCAGGTGCACTTTGATAGAGGAATGAGCGAGACCTGACTTAGCTAAAGTCAAAACGTATGGCAAAATTTGATGAGGAGCAGAGGAATAAGGATGAATGCTCTCTTGCCGGCACCACAGGCAGAAACGCTTCCATTTCAAGTGATAGGTCTTATTCGTGCTTGGTGCACAGGCCTGAGCTAGCACCTCTCTACATTCTTGTGAGATATTTAAATTTTGAAATTCTCTGTGCTCAGGAGCCACGCTGTTAACTGAAGTGAGCTCGGATCTGGATGTACCACTTGGCCCTGGGACATCGTCAACAGAGAGGGAATTGGGCGCAGATGAATTGGATGGTCCAGGGAGAGCAGGAGAAGCTCCGTAAACCAAAACTGGCGGGGCCACGCCGGGGCCACCAGAATCATCCTGCAGGGTTCCGCTTTGAGCTTCTTGAGTAGCCTTGGAATTAGTGGAATCGGAGGAAAAGCGTAAACAAAGGCGCCTGACCAGGCCATCGAAAGCGCATTCCCCAATGATCCCTGATGGTGTTCCCTGCTTGTGTAGAGTCGGCATTTCTTGTTCTCTGGGGTGGCAAATAGATCTATGGACGGAGTGTCCCAGAGATTGAAAACTCTTTCCAGAGTGCGATTGTCTAGTTCCAACTCGTGGCTCACTGATTTGAGGCGACTTAGTGTATCCGCCGTCTTGTTGAGGGCACCCGGAAGATGCTCCGCCGAAAGAGAGATCTGATGTTGGATACTCCACTCCCAAAGCTCCTGAGCTTCCTTGGATAGCAGACGAGACCTTGTTCCTCCCTGCTTGTTCACATAATGCATGGCCGTCGTGTTGTCCGTACGGACCAGGACGGTGGATCTGCTGATCCGCGGAAGGAAAGCTTGTAAAGCCAGACGAATCGCTCTGAGCTCCAACAGATTGATGTGGAGAATGTGTTGCTCGGGTTGCCAGCGGCCGCTCACCTGAAGCTCTTGTAGTACAGCTCCCCAGCCTTCTAGAGAGGCGTCTGTTGTAAGTATTAGAGGAGCTGGGCTGACTGTGAAGGTGAGACCCTGAGAGATATTGTCTCTGATCGTCCACCAGTTGGCAGCCTCTTTCATAGGCTGATTTATCCTTATTTTGTCGTCGAAAGAGCCTTCTGCTTGGCGCCACTGCAAATCCAGTTGTTCTTGGAGAGGGCACATTCTTAGCCTGCAATGCGGAATTAAGGGAATGCAGGATGAGATCGATCCTAGAAGGGACTTGTATAGGCGAACTGAAAGTGACCGTCTTTTTTGCAACTGACGGGCAGAGGCCATCAGTTTCGTCTGCCTTTCTTCTGATGGAAACGCTTTGCAACAAGTTGTGTCCAGAATAGCACCTAGGAACTTGGCCGATTTGGACGGGCACAGGACTGACTTTTCCTTGTTGAGCTGAAGCCCCAGGTGACGGAAGAGTTGAGTGCATGTTTCGACTGCCTCTGTTGCTGCCTGAGAAGACGGTGCCTTTACCAACCAGTCGTCTAGGTAAGGGAAAACCTGTAGAGTCTGTCTCCTGAGAAACGCTGCGACTGGGGCTAAGACCTTCGTGAATATCCGCGGTGCGGATCTGAGTCCGAAAGCCAGGACCTTGAATTGGAAGTGGCTCTTGGCTACTGTAAAGCGTAAAAACTTCCTGTGGGCCGGGTGGATGGGAACATGGAAGTATGTGTCCTCGAGATCCAGGGTGGCCATGTAATCTCCTGGATTGAGGAGCCGCAAGATGTCTTGTAGGGATACCATCCGAAAAGAGAGCTTTATGAGGTAGGTGTTTAGCTCCCTCAGGTCTAAAATTGGGCGCCATTTTTCTACGGTCTTTTGAACGAGAAAGAACCGGGAATAGAATCCTTTGCCCCGCTGGGCTAGAGGCACTGGCTCTATCGCTCCTTTGAGAAGTAGTTGGTGGGCTTCCATACGTAGAAGGTGTAGATGTTTGGATTCGGTGGCGCGAGGGGCTCTGGATGGTGGTTGGTGTTGAAACTCCAGTGTATGGCCTGACAAGACGATATTGAGAACCCACCGGTCCGATGTTATAAGTTGCCAGTTGTGGAAGTATTGTGATATCCTGCCCCCCACTGGTGTAACAGGGGACGAAGGAACAGTAGGAAGAGCCGGGAAGCCGCTACTGGCGCTTAGAGGAATCCCTCCCCTGGCGCCCTTGTCGTCCTCTAGATGACGGTCGAGAGAAAGACGACGATTGGCCTTGACGCTGTGAATATTGTGGCCTGTAAGACTGAGAGGGTTGCGAGTAGGAGGAATAGCGCTGCTGTTGGTATCCGCCTCTGTATGAAGAAAAACCTCTTCCTCTCGCTCCACGGAAAGGAACCTTGCGGTATTGCAGAGTCCCAAGGGACTTCGCAGTTTCCATGCCCTTCCTTATGTCTTGTAGCGCATCGTCAATGTGCTTTCCAAATAACATTTCACCATCGAACGGAAGATCCAGGATCTTGTTCTGGACCTCCGGACGAAACCAAGTGGCCCGAAGCCAGCCTTGCCGTCGAAGGACTGCTGCTCCTGCGAGAGAGCGGAAAGCCGTAGTAGCAATGTCCATTGCACAATCAATTATTTCAGAGGATGAACGTTCCGAACCCCTCTTGCAAGATCTTCTTGGCTTCAGCCTTTGCTTCCTCGGGTAGCAGGTCTAAATACGGGGATAGATCACACCACATCTGGCGATCATACCGTCCAAGAATAGCCAAGGCATTGGCCGCTCTGACCAGGAGGCTGGACATGGAAGAAAACCTCTTCCCAACATTATATAGCCGTCTTCCCTCTTTATCAGGTGGCGTGGTAAGAGGTGCCGCCGGATTTTTAGATTTTCTTTGGGCCGCTTGTGAAATTACAGAGTCCGGTTTCGGCTGGCTGACCAGACAAGCGGGGCTATCCTCTGGAGCTTTGTATTTCTTTTCCAGACGAGGAAGCACAGGCATGACCGTTGCCGGCGACTTCATGACCTTTATCCCTTCATCCCAGCCATGGCCCACTATTGGGATAGAGCGAACAGACTTCCTGTAAGGTTCTTTGAAGTCATATAAAAAACATTCCGATTGTACCGATGGAATGGGCAGATCGAAACGTTTAGAAGCCCTCTCCATTAAATTGTGAAACCCTCCTATATCAGCTGGAGGAGAATCTGCCGGATCAGGAGCTGGAGAGGCGGGATCCGGAATAATGTAATCATCCCATTCCCTATCCGGGTCTGGGATTGTTATAGTGCCCTGGTCATCATCCGATGAGACGTCCTGGACAGTGACCACATTCTGTCGCGGTTCCGTTAGCTCCTGTACCGGAGTATGAGGGAGCTGAGGTGCAACCGGACAAGGAGGTTGAGTTGGAGGTTGAGTTGGAGGCATTTGCCCTGTCTCTTGGCCGGAGGACTGAGACGGAAATCTCCTCCTGTAGTCCGACAGCATGAATTGGAGGTCTGTAACGAGTGAGGATGGCATGCAGACCATGTCCTGCTGATACTGATCCTGGGACCTAGATTGCGGCACATATTGTTGTTGCTCCATATAATAGTCGTCAGAGTCCGAGTCCTGATACTTCACATGCAGTTGAGATGGGCTATCTGCATCACCATAAGGTCCGTCATCATCCTCAGAAAACTCCTCTTCCAAAAGGAGTGCAGGAGGCAGGGGTGTTACCTTCCTTGGGGAAGTCATTTCCGGGGTAATGCGACGCCTCCTTATAGAAATTGCCACATTGTGTATTGTCGACGGGGTCGTCGACGGAGTCGTCGACGGAGCCACCGGCGACGAAGATTGAACCATCGACGACGAAAGGGCCACCGTCGACAGGACCGTCGTCGAGACCGTCGTCAGTATTAAGCTGGAAGCTGTCGACGTCGTCGTCGCCGTGGTCGCCGTCGACACCATCATCGTCGTCATCCTCGTGGACGTGGAAGTAGTCATCGTAGACGTCGACGACATAACGAAGGGTACCTCATTCTGTGGCGTCGTCGTCGAAGTCGTCATCGACGAAGTCAACGGAGACGATGAAACTCTCGTCGACGAGCCCGTCGACGGAGCCAAAGTCGATGCCGGTTGAATTTTCGAAGCTGTCGTCGACGGAATTGATGTCGTCATCGACGAACGAATTTTCCTGTCAGCTTTCACCTCAGGTGGGACAGAAGCTGGTTTTTTGAAAAATGTTTGTTTCTCAGAGGGTGGAGAAGAAACAGAAGACCCATGGCTCGTCTTCTTACTTGATGCCACCTCAGTAACCAGTCCTTCCCTCTCCTTTACACCTCAGTGAGGAGATTTGATGGGACTATGCCTGTAAGACCTATCAGAGGTCTTTTGTAAGGCTTTGGCAAGGGGGTCTGAAGAAGTTGAAGGTGAAGACCTACCCCTTTTCTGTGATCTCCTCGAAGATGTCACAGAGGAGGCATCATCACTGTCACTTGAAACAGGATCTTTCCGTGACTTCAATTTTTGTAGCCAGGTGAGCAGACGTCCCTCACGGTCCCGCAAGGTTTTTGTAGAGAAGGTCCTACAAATCTTGCAGTCAGTAGCCTTGTGGTCCGGATACAAACAATAAATACAGTCTTTATGTTTGTCCTCCACATAAAGCCTCTTTTTGGAGCAGGTGGCACAAGCCTTGAACAGAGCCTTCTTTTCCTTATCAGACATAATGTAGATTTGAAGAGTTGAGATGACAAAGTAGTTGAAGAATGAAGAAAAACTGAGCAGAGCTCAGTGGAGACTCCCTTGCACAACGTGCGGTAGAAAATCTGAGGCTCTCTCAGGAGGGTTCTATGGAGTGAGGCTGTTCTGATTGGCTGTTCAGTGTTTTTGGTCTCTTTTACAAAAAGAGGTGGCTATGCTACAAAATGAGATGAGGCCTAGGCCTTTTTTCTTTTTTTGTAACTACTGCTATGGTATTTTTTATTTACCGGGGACTCCCATTCCGACGACGGGGAATGATACAAGCTATGGGAATCTATGAAAGTTCCAATACTGGAGTAATCTTTTTTTCCCCAATTTACTTTCCAGCGATAAACTTGTTTAGTGCTGGTAATAACAGAAAAGTAACCCGAAGCAGCGCATTACTTTACGCCATGGGGGCGTACCAAGGGTGGAGAATGGGCGTTCCCATGCAACTACCAAAGGTTTCTTACACTAAATCCAATTTACTAAGTAAAGTAGATTGGGTCTAGCGTGAGAAAACTGTGCCCTTTTCAAGTAGGCGCAAGGAAGGAGAAATGCTTTAATTTCTCCTTCCTTTTCCGACTTTGCATGTGTTTTGCACTGTACAGCAGTATACAAAGAAGGAAAAGGTTTGAAGTGAGTCTCACCATAGTATTTTGTACTGGAAGGCTACCCTTCCAGTACAAAACCTATGCTAGATTCACGGAGACACCCTTGCACCATGGCGCAAAGGTGTCTCCATGGCACAAGGCAGCTGATTTCAGTGCCGGCGCTAGTGAGAGGGGAGGAGAGTGCCTTATTTTAGTAAACAGGGCGCTCTCCTCCTCTCTACTTTTCATGTAGCGCAGTCTGGGTCGGACTGGGAATCCAAAGCAGCCCTGGCAATGGTGACATACCAGCCTAACCTGCTGCTCTTGTTTCTGGGGACCGATATAGCAGCCCTGCTGCAAAACCGGCCTCCGATACTTAAAACAGCACCCACCGCTGCAAAATCGGCCCCCACCCTTCCAGCCTCCCAGGGAAACACCCGATGCCCGATACAGCCACTCCCGGCCTGAGGGCAGTGCAGCATTTGCGGCTGCTTCAGTGCGCTACGTGAAAAGTTAGTAAATCTCCCCCTAAGTCCATTAAGGATAAAGTGGTCATTACATTTTTTTTTCTCCATTTGATAGCACATTGCGGTGGGTGAGGGAGATTATGCAGTGGTCCTCTGAACCACTACATACAGATCCCCAAGCCATCTGACATTATTCCCCCGCAGGGACAGGTTTCCCCTTTCCGAAACAGCTACCAGCCCAACTTGAGAGAAGGAAAAGTTTTAAAGGTTTGTGACTGGAACTGAGGCCACAAACCAGTGACGCGTTCCTATGCAAATCACAAAGGGCAGGGGGGATGCCTCTTTCATGCCCTCTCCATTTGCAATTTGGAAAGAATCGCAAAGAACAAGTTACTTACCTTCGGTAACGATATATCTGTAAGAGACATATATTAGTTATGGATTCCTTACCTTAGAATTACCCCCAGGTGTCAGACTGGATCCAGAGAATTTTTCTTCAGCAGTACCCCTGCGCGTCGGTAGATGGTGTCGGTCGACTCCGCATTCGTCGTTGGTGTTGTGATCGCCGGAATGATGTCGCTGTATCTACTTAGACGGTGCCCCTGCGTGCGGACATCAGTATTTTACACGACATAACCACGCCAGAAGCACAGAGCCATGCAAGACACTGACCACTGGTGCATAAAACTAGGACCCTGAAAGGGAGTCCCTTACTCTAGAAGTTAGTTCGCAGAACGGGGAGGATGGGTGGGGCGGTAAGGAATCCATAACTAATATATGTCTCTTACAGATATATCATTACCAAAGGTAAGTAACTTGTTCATCTGAAAGAGACGATTAGTTATGGATTCCTTACCTTAGAATAGATACCCCAGCAATACCAAGCTCGGAGGGGAGTCTGCAAACAAGTTCACACCAGGAAGTCCTGAAGAACGGAGCGGCCAAAGAAGCTGTCTCTCCGGACTTGGCTGTCCAGGCAGTAATGTTTAGTGAACGTGTGCAATGAAGCCCACGTGGCTGCCTGGCAGATGTCATGAAGTGGGATTCCACATCCCAAAGCAGTAGTGGCTGCCGTCGCCCTGGTGGAATGGGAACGCAACCCTACTGGAGGTTCCTTTTTTGCTAAGGAATAACACATTTTAATGCAAAGAACGACCCATCGAGAGATGGTTCGTTTTTGCACGGCCCGACCTTTCTTGGCGCCCACATAGCCAGCAAAGAGCTGATCATCCACCCGGAATTGTTTTGTGCGATCCAGATAAAATGAAAGCGCTCGTTTTGGATCCAGGCTGTGGAGCCTCTCCTCCTCTTTAGAAGTATGCGGGGCGGGAAGAAGGTGGGCAAAGTGATGGTCTGTGCTATGTGGAAAAAGGTAACCACTTTGGGAAGAAAAGAAGGTCTAGTTAGAATGACAACCTTGTCCGGATGAACAGCAAGGAAAAAAGGCTTAGAAGAAAGAGCCTGAAGCTCACTCACCCTGCGAGCAGAGGTGATGGCAACCAGAAAAGCAGTCTTTAAGGTCAAGAGTCTGAGAGGACAATTATGTAGCGGTTCGAAGGGAGTGCACATAAGGTAAGTCAGAACAAGGTTCAAGTCCCACTGGGGCATTACGAAAGGAATAGGAGAAACAGGTGAGTAATGCCCTTAAAGAAACGATTTACAATAGGGGCTTGAAAAGAGAAGGCTGATCAGGAAGGCGAAGAAATGCCAAAATGGCCGAAAGATAGCCCTTGAGGGTGCCCAGAGCAGAGCCCTGCTGGGCCAAAGAAAGCAGGAAGAGGAGAACCTCAGAAAGGGGGGCAGAAAGGGGATCTACAGCCTTTGCTGCGCACCATGCCACAAATTTGTTCCATCTACAGGCGTATACTGTTTTAGCAGAGGGACGCCTGGCTGCCAAGATAACATTACAGACTTCAGGAGGAAGGTCGAAGGCTGTCAACTGTCGCCGCTCAATCTCCACGCAAGGAGGTGGAGGCTGGACAGATTCGGGTGGAGGACCGTCCCCTGCTGCTGCGACAGAAGATCCTCCCGAAGGGGCAGTCTGATCGGAGAATCGATGGACATGTTCAAGATCTCGGGATACCAGACTCTTCATGCCCAGTCCAGAGGCACAAGAATTACTTGGGCCCGGTCGCGCTTGATCTTCTTCAGCACTCTGGGCAGAAGTGGTATGGGTGGACAGGCATATAGAAGACCGCAACTCCACTCGCGACGAAAAGGGTCGCCTAGCGAGTGCCGCCTTGGAAATTCCAACGCACAGAACCGCTGACATTGCGCGTTCTCTTCGGTGGCGAATAGATCTAACCAAGGCTCTCCCCACTGCTGAAAGAGACCTTGCACCACCTCCAAGTGAAGACGCCATTCGTGATCCATCAAGCACCGGCGGCTGAGTTCGTCCACCCTGGCGTTCAGGGAACCTGCCAGGTGTTGAACCACCAGGGACATGCCCTGATGTTCCAGCCACTTCCAGAGACGAAGGGTCTCCTGACAGAGGGTCCACGGCCCCACTCTGCCCTGTTTGTTGCAATACCACATGGCGGAAGTGTTGTCTGTGAACACCTGCACTACACTTCCTTTGACAGAAGGAAGGAATGCCTTCAGTGCTAGACGAATCGCCCGGAGCTCCAGAAGGTTGATGTGGAGCCCGGACTCCGCCGGAGACCAGAGGCCTCTGATCTCCGCCTCTCCCATGTGGCCGCCCCATCCCATGAGTGACGCATCTGTCACCACTGTGAAATCTGGTTGGGGAAGGGAGAGGGATCTGCCGTTGACCCAATCCTGGTACGTGAGCCACCACTGCAACTGATGTGCAGACCCCGTCGAGATCTGGATGATATCGGAGAGATTCCCCTGATGCTGCGCCCACTGGAACTTCAGGTCCCAATGCAGAACCCGCATATGCCACCTGGCATGATCCACCAGCAGGATGCAGGAGGCCGTGAGGCCCAGCAGCCTCAGGTTCATCCGCACCGAAATCCAGGATAGAGGCTGGAACATCAGTATCATAGCCGAATATCCCGGACTCGCTGCTCGGGAGGGTAGGCCCGAAACTGCGCTGTGTCCAGAACCGCTCCGATGAAAAGGAGCTTCTGAGAAGGGTGCAGGTACAACTTCGGCACGTTGACTGTGAACCCCAGCAAATGCAGGAGGTCCGCCGTAGTCTGGAGGTGGGCAAAGACAGCCTGGGGCGAGCTTGCCTTCAACAACCAGTTGTCGAGATAGGGGAAGACAAGAACCCATGATCTGCGCAGATGAGCTGCGACCACCGCCCTCACTTTCGTTAACACCCGAAGAGCGCTGGTAAGGCCAAAGGGGAGCACGGTAAATTGAAAATGCTTGTGGCCTACCATGAACCGTAGGTAACGCCTGTGGGCCGGCAGGACGGGGATGTGGAAATAAGCGTCCTGCACGTCCAACGCTATCATCCAGTCTTTGTCCTTCTTGGGCACCAGGAAGTAGTGGCAGTAGCAGCCTCGACCTACTTCTGGCACAGGGACTCGCTCGATGGCTCCCTTGGCCAAGAGAGTCGCAACTTCCTGACGGAGAAGGGCCAGGTGATCCTCCAACATGCAATGGAATGCAGGTGGCATGGAGGGAGGGGTAGTCTCGAAGGGGAGGGAGTAGCCCCTTCGGACTATCTGCAAAACCCAACTGTCCGACGTGATGTTGTGCCAGTGGGAGAGGTGATGGCGGATCCTGCTGCCCACTGGCAACTGGTGGCCCTGAAAGGTCAGACTAGGAAGGTTTGGAGGCTGCTGCAGAAGGGGCACTGGTGGACTGGCCCACCCGCTGGCCCCCAGACCCACGGCGGTGGGTCCCACGTTCTCGGCCCCGCAGATGCTGGACAGCCTGCGAGGGCCTGTGGCTCTGGGCAGAACGTGGTGGGGCACCCCCTCCGTAGCCACGTAAGGGGCGAAAAGCAGACTGCGCGGGGCGAGAGGTGGTAGCGAGGCCCAAGGATCTGGCCGTAGCCATAGTGTCCTTGAAGCGCTCGAGCGCATTGTCCGCCTTGTCGCCAAACAAGCGACGGTCATCAAAGGGCATGTCCAAAAGAGTCGATTGGACATTGCCCGAGAAGCCAGTGGACCTCAGCCAGGCGTAGCGTCTCAGGGCTACCAACGTTGAAATCGTCCTGCCTAGCGAGTCGGCGGTGTCCAGCCCACAGCGAACTTTGCTGCATCCCTCCCTTCAGCGGCCGCACGGGAGAGTACGGCCCGGGCCTTCTCCGGGCACTGTGGCAGCACCTGTGCAACGTTGTCCCACACAGAGTGGGTGTAACGGCCCAAGAGACATGCGGTGTACACAGACCACAGTCCTTAGCTGGCAGAAAAAAACATCTTCTTCCCATAATGATCCAGCTTCTTGGATTCCCTATCTGGGGGAGCAGTAGGGAACGCGCCTTTTGACGCTGAGGCTTGGACCACCAAGCTCTCAGGGGTAGAGTGTTGGGAGAGGAAAGTGGGTCGCCCGGGGCCGGGCGCTGGCGTGGGGCAATCATCCTATCCACAGGAGCCCCTGTGCTGGGCTTGGACCAGGTGCCCAGAAGGAAGTCTGTGAGGGCCTCATTGAACGGCAGCAGGGGCTCCGAAGAGGCTGCTGCTGGTTGAAGCACCTCAGTCAGGAGGTTAGTCCTGAATGCCACCGTAGATAGCTCAAGGCCCAAGGCCTCAGCCGCCCTATGCAACACCATGGCATAGGAGGCTCCCTCCTCCATAGCCACGGTAGGGGGAGAAAGCATACCAAGGTCTGGGGATGTATCCAGACTACTGGCCTCACCCAGTACCTCTCTCCAGTCCGGCTCTTCCAGCTGGTCTGCTAGAGGGTCAATAGACCCCTCCCAGTACTACTCACCCTCCTCTGGCTGCCACTCAGGGCGATAAGGAACGCCAGGATAGAACAGAGGTACAAAAGTACCGGTCGGCGCCGGTACCGACGCCGGTCCGGCTCCGTGTCCATGTCGAGGGGGAGGCCAGGGTCGACGCCGGCTGGGGACACAACCGGCGTCAGAAGGGGCAGAGGTTTCGCCAATGGATTCGGCGCCGAAGGAGGTGTCGTAAGGTCGACCGGCGCCGATCCGGATCCAGGCCTGGTTCCCTGGGGGCCCTGCGGCGCCGCAGCCGAAGCCGCTGGCATCGAAGGCCTAGAACCACCAGCCGAGTCCGCGGGCCCGAAGGCGCGCCGGCGGAGTCGGGCTGCCCAAAGATGGAGTGGAGGGCTTCGTAAAAGCTACGAAGTTGGGCAGGGGTCGCCCCGGCTCTCGGGAAGGGAGGGAAGCTCGGAGCCAACCCAACAGGCTCAGCGGGCGAAGCCGGACGACTACCTTCCGCATCCCGCGTCGCGTCGGCTGACGGACGGGGAGAAGGCGAAGAGCGACGGTGCTTCTTCGCCTTCTTCTTGTGCTTCGACTTACCCGAAGACGAAGACTTCAAAGAGGAGTGATGGTGGTGACTCCGCGACCGGTCCCGCGACCTCCCTCTCGACCGGGACCTCGAGCGGCTGACTGCTGGCCTCGAGAAGCTTTCGGGACCGCTCCCGCAAAGACTTCGGGTTCATGGCCCGGCAGTCAGAGCACGACTTCGGGTCGTGGTCGCGCTCCAAGCACCAGAGGCACACGAGATGTGGGTCCGTGACCGACATCAACTTGTGACAGGAGTCACAAGGTTTGAAGCCCGTCTGATGTGACATCCCTTGCACCAGGAGTCGAACAACTCGAAAAAAGAAGTCGACAAAAAGTAGAAAAAACTCTAGTCAAAAAAGACTAAGGGTACCGCTCTCTCCAGATCTGCGCTGGCTGGCGCGGAAAAGGAAGAACTGACATCAGTGCGCAGGGGCAGCGTCTAAGTAGATACCGCGATGCCACTCCAGTGATCACGACACCAACGACGAACGCGGAGCCGACCGACACCACCTACCGACATGCAGGGGTACTGCTGAAGAAAATTCTCCGGATCCAGTCTGACGCCTGGGGGTAATTCTAAGGTAAGGAATCCATAAATAATAGTCTCTTTCAGATACCCCTTTTAGGAGTCTCAAATACATTTCCGACTGGTAAAAGGAGCTTTGCATATTAGTAAAAGGGAGGGTAAGGTTCAAAGCCTAATTCACTTGCTTTGTAACTGCAAAAAACGTAAGCAAATGAGATTCTACATTCGTTGTTGTTGCTTCTATTAACGGAAAAGAAAAGAAGGAAAAGGGCAAAAGAAAACCCACATTGATAACACCAATTGTTTTGGCTTTTGTATAATGAAAAATAATTACTGAGCGTAACTAACAAATACAGCACACTTAGAGCATGGGTATTAGCAGTGCAAGCTTCCTTTGCACACAGAGTAATACACGCTCCACCCTTATACAGACATAGCCGCAGCAGGTAGCATACATCTCACAAGAATGAAGAAACGTGCCACATGCACAGAATATCCAGCGTATTGCAAGAATCCACCCAAAATTTACAAACAGAAAAGCAATGAATAATCCAGCAGGCAATTGCTTATGCAGTTATGTATTAATGGCTGTTTTGGGTACAATAACATTATAAGTCCACCCAGGGCTGGCTTTAGCTCTGGTGGCGCCCAGTGCGACAATGTTTGTTGGCGCCCCCCAATGACCACCACCGCCACGGATTCCCTCACTACCATCCTTTCACAGTGCCCCTCAAGTCTCCATAACCACTCTCCCCATGGTTGGGGGGTTCTGTTTAATAATAAGAATTGATTTCTACCCAAATTAACCCATTTTGCAACATTAGGATAATAAAAGACATGGGAAAAATCATAACTCTCCAGCCTATGCCTTGCAGTTTTCATGCAGCTCTTTGATAACAGTTAATTGCTCACTGTTCTCCATTAGGATTTTAACTTATAAAGTGCAAGTAACAATAGTATCTCTCTGACAAAAGCAGTAACCCACTGGCCACTTTATATTATATGCACTTTGTGATCTGCACGGTACACATTCTTTGCAGCAGGCACATTAACCCTTTGTGCTACCTTACCATGAGTAAAATGGTCCACTAGACAAAACTCCGATTCACTCCCTCTCCAGGAAGGACATTAACCATCGAAGTTATTTTTACATTTTTACTGTTGGCTGTAAATTGCTCGAGAGACAAAGAACGTAGCAGCAGGTGCTTTGAAAGCATAATATACGGCGCCCCCACCCGAAGTCAGCACCCGGTGCGGTGGCACCGGTCGCACCGCTCTAGAGCCGGCCCTGAGTCCACCTACCCCACTGTACCTTAGTTCAGAAAGTGGGTCGGGATCGGATAAAAAAAAAAACACCCAGCCCACATATTGGACCTTTCAAGTTGACCCATCTGTCAGAGCTAGACTGGCCGAAAAGTCAGTCTAACACTGAGAATATGTAAAACATGAAAACACGGAGACATTTCTGTTCCATAAAACACGTGACAATCATTTTATTCAAATCAGTGCATGTTCATATGTGAGCTTACTACAACAGAAGCATAGTCGACATCGGAAGGCAATGTGATATTTAAAATACTTTAAACATATATGATTAACCTATGGAAAAATAAAGAGTATTTATGGGGTCTCCCAAACCTCTATAGCTGATAACAACTCAGACAAGGCACATTTCCACATACAAATTTGGCATTCGGCCTGTGAAAATAGGTACAGCAGTTTTACCCAGAAGAATAGCGTCAGCACAGGCAGACTATACGAGAGATGTCAGTGCTCCAGCTGTAATTGCAGCTCTGTGGTTTCAGTAACAGAAGCACCATTAAAGGGGCTTTGCTAAGCCCTTCAAATGGAAAGTACCTGTCTTCCATTGAGGGCAAGATTATCAACTTGCACTTATGTCGGCTGCACAATATCAGCTTCCAACCCACCACCAAGATAAGCATGCGCTGGGGAGTGTAATTACTACTCTAACTCCACATATATTGGGCGTCAAAATTATGCAGTCGACATAAGTGCAGGGTGATATGAACACCTTCTGTAGTGCTTAATTGGGGACGTGGCTAAACTTCTCACACACAAGGGTTTTAAAAAATATATATATCTTTTGAGTTTTATATAGCACTAGCTAGACCCAAAGGTATCAGAGTGCTTTACATATTATGTGAAAACATTTACTTGAATTTAATATGGGTATTCATAGGGGTCGAAATAGTCATAGAAACCATACATTGTTAAAATATTAGAGAGTAGTCTTCAAAAGTATATAACAGTACAGTATTAAGGTAATGACAGTGCGACAGATGAGAGACCGAACGAGTCAGACGACCTCCTCGATGGATCAAGTCAATGAGGGTAGTGACTTTAAGAACCGTGGATTAGTTTGTGCACATGTTGAAGTACTTGTTGAGCAGTAGAGATCTGAGGTTCCATTTGAAGCAGAAGGAGAGACTGCAGCGGAGATCTTTGGGGAGCATGTTCCAAACCCTAGGAACATTTCCTGAGAAAGAGTGCACCTGGGAGGATTTCTTCAGATTAGAATATGAGAAGAGAGAGTTGGAGCTTCGCAGAGCCTGGCTTCTTCCTGCTCTCAAAAGTTTTGCTTCTAGGTGTTCGGGTTTTTTTGTATGATGGGCTTTGTAAGTGATGCGAGCTGTTTTGAAGATGCATCTTCCTTCGATGGGAAGCCAATTGACACTCATGAGGCCAGGTAAGATGTGATCGAACCTTTTAATTCCAGTGAGGAGCCTGGCTTCCGCATTGACGATTGATCTTAGAGGGGCAAGGCGACTTTTTGGGGTTCCTGTAATGATGGAATCACCATAGTCCAGTTTCGACAGTACTAGTGAGTGCATTATCATTTAAGATCATCTGGGGTAATGAATGGTTTGATTTTCTTGAGATGTTTTAGTGTGTATAGTGCTCCTTTGGCTGAGTTGTTGATGTGCTCCTTCATTGGCATTTTTTTGTCCAGGGTGATACCCAAGGATTTTACTGAGCTGGATAGTGATAGAGGACAGTTTAGTGCTTCCAGATTCTTGAGCCATTCTTGCATTGGTAAGGGTTTGCTTTCTGGGGAGAGGAGTCGTTTTTTTGCCAGTTTTGTTGGGGGTTAACTTTAGATGGTTGTTGTTTAGCCATGTTTGTAGGGTGGCATTCAGATGCCTGATTTCATTGGGTGATTTCATTTTGTAGTAGAGTTGGGTGTCATCGCCGTATAAGTGATATTTGACCCTCGTTTGGTTCAGAATAATTGTGAGGAGTTCCATGAAGAGATTAACGAGGGCAGGAGAGAGGATTGAGCCATGGGGAACAGCTTGTGGAACTGGTGCCGGCTTCGAGAGACAGCAGTTAATTTTTAATGGTGCTGAAGATAGGATGTGAACCATTTCAGGACTGTGCCATTGATGCCAGTGTGGTTCTTGAGTGTCTCGAGTAAAGCTGGGTGATTAACTGTGTTAAATGCGGCAGATAAATCGAGTAGGATTAGGAGGCAGGAGTCGCCTTCAACTAAGGATCTGTGAATGTCATCCGGTAGAATGAGTATAGCAGTTTCTGTGCTGCAACCTTTTCTGAATCCTGATTGGAATGTGTTGTGGAGGTAGAATTCGTTTATGTGTTGGTTATGTTGTAGCAGGACACATTTCTCCATCGTTTTGGCTAGGAACGGCAGGTTGGAGATAGGTCTGAGGTTATTAAGGTTGTTGGGATCAGTCAATAGTTTTTTGAGAATTGGTGTGACTTGGCCTAGTTGGACGGAGTCAGGTACAAGGACTGATGAAAGAGAGGCGTTCATGATTATGGTTCAAAATGGGGCGATGATATGGTCGAGGTTCTGTACTAGGGTGGAGGGGATCGGCAGTGTGGGATGTGGGCTTCATGTGTGCAAGTATGTTGAAAACGTCATCTTCGATCATAGGTTTAACACTTAGCATTGTTTTTCAGTAGTAGGTGATCATTATTGCCTTCGGTTTTTCTTGGGGCAGTCCGGAACTTAGTTAGGTCTTGAAGGGGGGTAACCTGGGTGACAACGGAGCAAGTGGGATGGGATAATAGACTTGTGTCTTGGATAAGAGAGTCCTCAATTTTTTCAACTCTGTCAGTGAAGAAGTTGGCTAATACTTCACAGCATTCATTGGTGGCTGTTGTGCCGTGTTTGGATGCAAGGGTAGTTTGTTGTTTGATTATGTTGAAGAGCTCCCTAGGTCATTTCTTCGAGCGGTCAAGTTGGTTGCGAAAGAAAGTGGCTTTTTCCCTAAATATGTGTTTCTTGTAGAAGAGCTGTTTGGATCTTAGGATAGAGAGGAGTGCCGGAGAGGGGTTCTGTCTTTATAATCTTTCGGACTGTCTTAGTTGTCTCGTCTCTTTGTTGAGATCAACGTTGTACCAGGATCTAGACTGGATTTTTCTAGATAACGTCAGTTTGAGCAGTGCCACTTTGTCAAGAACATCTGTCATCGCTGAGCTATTGTGGGTGGTGAGGTCATCTACGGTGTGAAGGAGAGGTTGCGAAAGTAATTGGCCACTGATCTTGAATTCAAGGTTCATTAGAGGGATTTGTTTGAGGTTCCGTGCCCAGTGTGTAGGTTTGTTGGATGCTGGGTCGGATACTGGGTGGGCCGTGAGATTGAACAGTATTAGATGGTGGTCCGACCAGTCGATGGGCATGATGGATAGAAGGGAGACAAGCTCACTTCTGGTAATTATTGCATCTAGAGTACAGCCTTTGTTGTGGGTATGTTTGTTGCAGAGTTGCTTGAGTTCGTTTATTTCAAGAAGGTTAATTAGGTTACGGACTGTGGCGTCTTCAGTGTTGTTCCAGTGTAGGTTGAAATCGCCTAGGAACACGTCATTGGTGTCAGTTAGGGACAACCGTGTTGTTAGGTCAGTTAGTTCTTCTGCGAAGAGTATGCGATCACCAAAGAGTGATCACAAAATGGAACGTGTGTGATGTTCAAGACCTTGGAAGTGGGGGTATTGCTTAACTTGCCACATAGAAGGCCAATAGCGGTCAATCAATCAATCAGTTTTGGTTTCTCTTTTAGTTTTATATAGCGCAAACTAGACCTGAAGTTATCAGAGCGCTTTACATGAGCACCAGTTGCATTACAGGCGGACACATTCATTTTTTGTTAGGGACGGGAAGATTAAGTAATTTGCCTAGAATCACAGGATGTTGAGCGTCCCTGCCGAGACTCAAACCTGAATCCCCAGCTTTGAGGTAGACCGCTGTAGCTGTTAGGCCACATCCTCTCAATCAGTTGATTTGTAGAGCACTACTTGTGACCCGTGAGTGTATCCATGCGCTGGCAGAGTCCAGTTGATTAGCCAAATAGTGGTCAATGAGGGCAGTGTCTAGTCTACCTCTATGTAGGTGTTTGTAATGTTACGTATTTGTGCTCTGGGAGAACCGAGAGCTGATAAGAGTTTACTTCAGTTCACTGCAACAGCATAGCTCAGACGGAGGGAGAACAATTGGCACACAAATGGCCAGAGAGGGCAGTATTGATATGGAAATAAGAGGCTTGTATGAGCCTCTTGGGGGAGCCCAGCGGTAACACGAATAGCTGAAGCAGGATGTCATTGCAGCGGGTGGAAACCTTTGTTAGTCAATGGCACAGAAAAGTGACTATAAGAAGACAATCACGTTTCCTGGAACCAGTTCCTCCTGTTCAACAAAGCTGGTGTGTTTCTTCCTATGAACCATTGGTTACCATGAGAGATCAGTGTGCCATGGTTACAGCAATGAGAGTTATGGAGCACTCTTTGGAGGAGGGCAGGGTGACGTGATGACACTTCTTGTCACTTCCTGTTATAGGGCCCATTTTCTTCCATCACCAGTGCAATAGTTTACCACAAGTAGTGCTATGCATCGCTGCATCAAAAGTAAAAAGGGGAAGAGGAAATTAAAAATAAGAAAGGTATTGTGAGAAAAAAGCATCTTAAATATAAATTGCCTGTCCTTATTTATTTTAAATAAATAATATATCACAATATTGTCATTTGTATAGCACATAATCTGCCATTGATATAGCATCACAGTGCTTTTAGTAGTGCAAGGTGACTTTTCACACGATTCTAAGGCATCCGTCACTGGCCAGTGTCTGGTTCGGCTAGTGAAGGGTCTGTAGTCAGTAATGTGGACTGGTATGTTACAATGTCAAGTGAGTGTGTTAACATATACATGAATAACAAGACACTCTTTCTACCAAATATCTTAGAATAATATGTGTATTAATTTGTTAGTGAGCGTCTCTACCAGAAATGTCGTACAGATTTATACTTAAGCACAGTACATAGGCAGAGACTGCCAGTGTTTCTATGCCCAGTTTAACTTAAGCGCATCAGCCATATTCACTAACTGCATTTTGTAGTATGTTTCGTAGTACAACAAAAGTACAGCTCATGTACTACAAAATACTATTATCAAACCTACACGCAGAGATCTACACCTAAGCCTCTCCAATCTTTTCTATGTGGATATCTCCCCCCTGATTGCATGGATCTCTACACACATAGGACTATGTTTTTTGTAGTATTTGTAGGAGGTACAGGGAGATGAGGCGGGAAAATGGGAAATATTTAACTATAAAATAGGAGGAGGAGGATAAAGAGGGTTAAGGAGTGGTTTAGGAAGGGGCAAATATCGGCCTTCAAAAGAGTAAGGCCCACATTAGTTTGTTGAAATAGGGTGGGGTATTTACCACAGATGGTAAATACCATTACCCCACGGTGAGGAATGTACCATATGTGGTAACTACCTCCTAATCCAAGTCTTCAACAGGAAGACAAGGCATAACATGCAGAATCGGTTTTTACCACATCGAATTCTGCATGTTTTGCCTTTCTTACAGGTTTTTTCCTTGAGAATTTTGGCAGGTTTGACCTGCCGAACTTTATCAGGGGAAAACTGCGAGGGTGTGATAATTATCACACAACTTGTAATTCCGTAATTTTGTAATTTAAAATTAAGTTAACAGTGTTGAAGCAATATATGAAATTAATTGACATTAATATTTAACAAAAATATTTTTACTATTTTTTTTAAAGTGTAAAAAACTTTTACAATTTTCCCTATACTTTACCATTCGGACCTTTATAGTGCACACTCAGGGACAAATTGTGGCGAACTATTGTAGAAAGAAAAGTAAAACCCACCTACATGTATAAAACAGCCATATACAGGTCATGCAGACTGAAAAGCCATTTTTTCCTACACCCATATGATTATATTACTTTTTACGGGAAATGAGCTATTGAAAAGAGCACAGACTTTATTTTTAAACGTAGTTTAGTCATTCTATTTTCCCGTTCTCACCCCAAGGCTGTGAATAAGTTTCCAAAATAAGTATTCTATTTAAAAACCCTTAGAAGTTGACATTCCTCAAACACCTTGAATTTGTCACCTCTGACCCCAGTGCAGAGGTGAAACAATAAAACTTAGGTACATTGGCAGGAGAGATTTACGGATAATGCAGCCCCTTTACTGACTGCATAGTCATAATAACTCCCAAATCATCCTCCGCGGTGATTTTCGGTGAACACTGTGTTCAGGTTCAAAATATGGCTCCATCAGTAGAGAGGATGTGAATCAGCAACAAGCAGTGGAGCATCCAGGGGTGCCATGGGTCTTAGTGCATCAATGAATATGGGCCGTGCTGCTCACCACTAGTTCGGTAGTAAAACGCTGTAATACCTAGGGCTTAGTAGGGTCCTCAGGGACTTGCTGCACCACTGATACATGTGCCCCCTAGAAACAAAGACTCCTGGGACTTTACCTGTGAGCATGTTTATACGGCATAACAAAGAGCAGCGTCAACAGTCTAAAAGTTTAGGGTAATCTTGTAATCCTACAAAACTAGGTATCTGCTATAACACAATATCGCTCTTGTTGCGGGCAATTTGTTTAAAAATGACTGCTTTTCCGCCATATTCGCAGCTTTGATTATTCATAAATGAAAGTCACTAAAAAACTTATTTTCAAATTTTTTATTGTGTAGTTGGAAAGCAAGAGATGAGGTCTCCCAGAAACTGTAGGTGGACGGAAACAGATCCCTATTTGTACATGCAGCTTTATGACCCAACATCCAATAATTTATGAGAGTCAATGAAAATACCGCTTAAATCACATCACATATGCATAGTGCCATTGTAATAACTTTGTGTGCTGTATAAAAGTAATACAGTTGGTATATCTAACAAATAGTGGTTACTGGAGGTGGCGTTGACACGTTTCAGCTCTAATATTGGTTGTCCAGATCTTTGAGCAATAATATCAAGCCCTGGCACTCATATATACTGTATCATAAGTAAAAAACTTAATCGAAGGAACAAGCATATCAAAATTAGAGTGGTTTAATATTTTCTTGTAGAGACTCCAGCCAACACGTGTTTCGTCGCTCGGGACAAGACAACCGCGACTTCTTCAGGGCTTAGTATGCCTCGCCCAATATTTCAAGCCTTCTGACTGGTTATAATTCCGTCCCAGCCTAAATATGGCTGGGATAAACAATGTATCAACGAAAGGTTGTATCCTAGCAATATCCACAGTGCACGATCATATTAGCTTCGTGCTTAAATATCAGGCTGCGTATCCATCAGCCAGTGGCACGCTGTGTATTGCAGCGTCCACGCTAAACAGACCCCGGCGCCTCAGTATGGCTGTAGTGAGTGAGGCGCCGGGGTCTGTTTAAGCGTGGACGCTGCAATACACAGCGTGCCACTGGCTGATGGAGTACGCAGCCTGATATTTAAGCACGAAGCTTAATATAATCGTGCACTGTGGATATTTTTTCGTTGATACATTGTTTATCCCAGCCATATTTAGGCTGGGACGGAATTATAACCAGTCAGAAGGCTTGAAATATTGGGCGAGGCATACTAAGCCCTGAAGAAGTCGCGGGTGTCTTGTCCCGAGCGACGAAACACGTGTTGGCTGGAGTCTCTACAAGAAAATATTAAACCACTCTAATTTTGATATGCTTGTTCCTTCGATTAAGTTTTTTACTTATGATACAGTATATATGAGTGCCAGGGCTTGATATTATTGCTGTACAGATCCGTGGATCTGAACTGTGGGGTGTTGGATGATTACCTCCTCCCTGGGCACCTAATTCTGCAATTATTCAACTAGATATACACCGTTTAGAGAGAGCGCCACCTCCACCCAGGGCATAATCATCCCAATTAGTATCTCAGATCTTTGAGCATGCTGTGGCAACAACGCAGATGAAAAGGCTGTGTGTCTTGGACTATACCTTACATCAGCAGGTAGTTGATTGACAGAACTGAAGGTTAGACAACGGGGCACATGTACTGGTGCAACAGGTTTAGTATGCCCTTGTATGCCTAAGGTAGTAGGGATGGGGAAGACATTCTTGGGTAATGGTAAAACTGTTATTAGGTGTTGATATCAGTGAATGGTATCCATCCGTGGCATGTATCATTCACTTCTAGACACTGGTCCAGACACAGGCCCCTAGGGAACAGCACTTGTTGCCCTCTCCTGATGATACACTGGACAATGAAAATTACTCAGACTTGACGAACACACTCCACAGCTTTGATATGCAGACCACACAATTAGTTTACTCAAAATAAATCGATAGATACACAATTTAATATTAAGGGATAATGTACAGCCAGCAAGAATGTCCAATGGGACGAAAGCCATATGCAAGATTGGTTGGAGAAGAATTAATTTACTCATGAAGAGTCAAAAACTTAATAAATAGGGAAAAAAGGAAAAATGGCAGCTTAGTTTAAAGATAACGCGCTCGTGGCACCCTATATCAGCTTATCTATGTGAAGGACTCGGGTCCAAATACAGTACCCTTGGTAGTCTTAAAAGATGTCAAGGTGAACTCTGGACCTGAACATATACTTGCTCTACCTTATAATCTCTTAGGAAATTACAATATCCGAGAAAACATTTAGAGAGTAAATCCTACAACAAAGTAATATTTACTGAAACATCTATTAAAGTATTGCCCTAAATATTCTGCATGACTGTTTGTAAAAAGAAAATCTCTTTGGTGCAGTGAAAGTGGTTTGGCACCGCTTACTCATCCAAATACTGGGGGAGTTTAAAACTGGGGAACATGGCACTCAACTGGTTTAGCTAGGAGTTTTTATATCAGCTTCCAGAGCATTTCCTTGGGGTATTATTTTATGTTAATGGGTATTTCATATAGCACAACGACTCTGCCCCGGAGGGACATCTCTGCGGTGTGACAAGCGAGTAGGTGAAGAGGCAGATGATTAGAACAACCAGGTTTTGAGATGTTTTTGAAACCCAGAGAAACTGGGGCATGCACGGATGACCAGAGGAAGCCTATTCCAGTGGTAAGAGGCAAGCTAGGAGCAAGCCCGCCCACCAAATTTTGACGTTCAAATGCGCCGAGGACTTAGAAGTTTATTTTTCAATCTTAAGTTTCTGTCAGGGTGGTAGAGAGTGAGTCTGTCCTGAAGGTGTTTTGGGCCTTTGCCTGACATTGATTTGTAGGTCAGTCAGAACAGTTTGAACAGTGCTCTCTTTCTAATAGGGAGATAATGACGGGCTCTAAGCGTGGGGACTGACTGTGTCCATGGACACAATTTGCTGGCCAGGCAGGCAGCAGTATTTTGAACCACCTGCATTTTAGATAAATGGGATTCATTTGATGCAAGAATTAGGGAATTGCCATAATCCAGGTGACTAATGATTAGTGCCTGGGTGAGTGTCTTCCGGGAGCCCAAAGGAAGCCACATAAATCTTCTATCTGAACTCTTGTTCAACTTGTATGTGACACATCTTGCTCATTTGCTGCATTATACAGGATTTTCCGCCTTCATGTATGCAGATGACATGCAAATCGTGTTGCACAAATGCACTGAGAAAGAGAGTCTATACTCCCTTTGGAGGCTGCTGGTGATATGAATCCCTTTGCTTCCTCAACATCTAAGGTGTCATCCACACAAGGGACCATTCACTGGTGGTTGCATAAAAATAATTTCACACTGATTCAAGCAAAGACAGATTCTGTTGGCTCCCAATGTACCAAATCTACGGAAGCCAAATCTTTAGCCATGTTCTGTGCGCCCTGTGCCCTGCCTAGTTACAAATATAAGGAATTTGGGTTTTCATCTAAATTCTACTCTTACACTAGCTATCCAGAGATCTTCAAATCTTCAGCTCATAGTCTTGTTCTTTCATTTGAAAGTTCCAAGTAGAGGCATGATTTTTTAAACATTTTGTCATGCAATTTTAGTTCAGAATGTATTCGTACAATCCCAATTCAATTTCTGTAATCCCGTCTATTTTAGCCTACCTCAAAAGGCCCTATGCCTTTTCAAGAACATTCAGAATGAGGTTCTGTGCATTTTGTTAGGGCTAAAAAAAAGTTTCACTAAAATCTGGTAGTGCGCCCATCCATTCTTTCTTGCAAATGAGATACATAATATACATCCCTAGTACCAATCTTTTATATCTCTTACCAAAAGTCAAACAAGAACTGAGAGAAGACCATACTTTCATAGTTTGTGGACCCAAGCTGTTGAACAGCACCTCCCTATCATTGAGACTGGCTTAAAGCTATCTAATGTTCAGAAGAAAGCTTTGACCAAAAGCTGTTTCTTCTCTTTCGTACTGTTTAGATGCATAGTGGTAAGTGATTTGTAGCACCAAGATGCCATATGAGTAGATGTAGGGCTAGATAAATGTACTTTTAGAGAGATAGATGCAAGGCATTTCCCTCTTCAGCCATAACATCAGCACCCTAAACATCGTCCATAAATACTATGTGTTTAACAAAAAAATCAATTATTCTAGCCTATCTGGATTACTAGTCTGACTTTTTATCATGACTACAGGTGGAAAGTCTTTAGGAAGCTATTCAACATGAAAGTTGACAAGAACCTACTTTATAAAAAAATTTTTTTTTATTATAATTGTTTTTAGAGTGCATAAAGTGTAAACAAGTATCAATGCAAGCAGCACAGATAGAACACAGAACCTATCCGACCCAAGCACGTCTCAGAAGGTCCGGTAAGTCCATGGTGTCGAAAGCAAACAACATCGACTGGTGAACTGTACATAAGATAGTCGAACTGTGGCAAACTGGATCAGAGAAAGGGAGAATGGGGGTAAGGGAAAAAACTACCCTTGTAGGTAGAACAGGAAGCTTGAAGTCTTGAAGTGAAGGAACTCGGAGCGAAGGTGGTCCGATGGGCCCCAAAGAAAGGCAGAAGGTGGTGGGGAAGGTAAACAATTGAGGGAGGAAGAAGGGATGCACTAGTACACGGCCGCAGGCAGCGGGTTCCTTGGCCCTCTAGAGAGGCAATAGTTGAATCTCCCCATAGTTAAGTCCAGGTCTGAGGGTGCAGGCCCCCGAAGCCAACTTTTCGGAGCACAGGCCTGACAATGCAGGATGGAGGAGGTGGCCCCATTATGACATTCTGACAACTTTTCCAGGAACCTGCCCAATACAGGGTCTATCGGGTGGCGGCGAAGGCAACTTGCTTCTTCCAAATTCAGGGCTACAGCTTCAGCGCCCGCCCACCAGACAAAGGCTTTCTACCATTTCTCACTAGGTGATGTGTAGGATTTTTCCAAAGCATGGTAATATTGCGTTTCGCTACGAGCACGGCTAAGTCCAAGAAATGGGAAGTGGTTCTGTGTTTCTTGGAGTGCTTATAGAGGACCAAAGCTCATGCTTTCCGGTGTCTATGCCAATAATGCCTGTAATGGCCAAGAGCTTCTGGGTCACCTCGGGCCAGTATAAACAGAGGACAATTCCACAGAGCATATTTAAAGTCTGCCGCTGGGGTATTGCAAAGGGCACAGGTATCATGGGCATCTGGAAAGATTCTGTGTATCTTGATGGGGGAGAGGTAGGCTCTGTGTAAGATATAAACCTGGATCAGTTTAAAGTGAGCATTCCAGGAGACCTTCCAGGGGTATTCTAGGACACTGGACCATTCTTTGTCACAGAGGGCTCAGCCTATCTCCTCCTCCCATGTGTTCTTATGGGGTTACAAGGAGGTCTAGGAATGAGCTACTAGGGCCCTATACTGCCAGGTAATGAGTCTCCGCCTGTCTCCAATGTGTGCATGGCATTAGTGAGCTGGTTAGGGGCCGGTTCGGACTCCCCCTGCATTCAAGGTTGCCAAGGACACGTCAAACGCGACCATAGGTGATGAATTGTCCATCATGGACACCAACTTTCTGTATCAAGTTCGCAAAGGTTAAAAGCTGACCGTCTCGAAAAAGGTCCCCCAAGGTAAAGACTCCTACTTCATCCCAATATCACAATTCCTGTTTAGTCAAGTGTCCCCGCCCCACTGGGAGGTCCAAGAAAGGTAACACAGGAGTGTAAAGGGGGGGGGGGACATCTAGTGACCCGCAATATCCTTGCAAGACACTTCATGTTTATCTGTAAAAGACGTGTGAAGTCAGTTTGGCGGTAGGCTCTGGGAGCCAATAGGGTTAGGACCACCTCCTGGGTCAACACGGGGCTCAGGGTGCTAGTGTCATCCAGAGAAGACCCAGATATCCAGCGGGTGGTGCACTGTAACTGAGCTGCAAGATACTAGAACTCAAAGTTGGGGGCTTCTAGGCCTACCAAGTCTGGGGGAAGCTGTCAGGGCCGGACTGACTGTAGCGGACACGGGCGTTTTCCCGGTGGGCCGGAAGGGTGGGGGCCGGTTTTCAAACGTTGGGGGACGGTTTTGCAGCAGTGCTGCAATATCGGCCCCCTGTAACAAAAACGGCAGCAGTGCTAAAGGGGAAGCAGTGCAGCATCTCGCTAGAGCCCAACCCCGCTCCCCTTTCCCCCCAACGGGCCGGGCTGGCAGAATTGCCATGGCTGGTTTGTGTTCCCAGTCTGGCTCTGGAAGCTGTAACTTGGATAGGAGTTGTGCCATATGAGCTTGCCGAGCAGTTTCTCAAGATCTCGGATAAAAATCTGGGTGAGTGCCAGTGGGCGGTTGCAAAGTAATACAAAACTCGTGGGAGCATCACCATCGTAGAGATGGCGATTCAGACCAAGGGGACCAGAGGAAGTGACCACCAAATGTAACCTGAGATTGGAGGGAAGTTACTGCCATGATAAGGTTGCCACCGAGAAGATCCTGGTTCACGTGGAAAATCCAAATCCCTAGGTAGAGGAAGGACGAGGCTTCCCACCTCACTCATCCTCCCCCCCCCCTCTCCTCGCCCAGGTCCCAACCCACGGAGCAATAGCAGGGGCCAAGGAGAACAGGCATCACTTGTTACAACTCACCTGGAGGCTCGAAAGCGTCCCGAAGGTAGACAGGATCTGGGAAATACCTGAATTATCCCCGGCAAGATCTTTAATATAGTATGATTATAGCAAGATGGTGTGAATCCTATCCAGTTAGGGGATTCCCCAGGCCCTCACCTGATGCACATGCATGGGCAGCTAGGAGCTCCATTGCTAGCGCGAACAAAAGGGGAGAAAGGGACATCCCTGTCTGGTGCCTTTACCCACTGGCAGTGCATCCGATATAAGACTTCCCAGTCTGACCCTAATGGAGGGTTCCAAGTATATCAACCGGACTAGTAGGATGGTGCGGGCCTCAAGACCAAACTGGACCAGAAAACTAAATAGGTATCTCCAGCCCAAAGAATCAAATGCAATCTCCAAAACCAGAATTAAGTTGGCCACTCGAGGCCAGCGGTTCGGAGCGGCCTCCATAATACAATACAATCTCCTAATATTCAGGGAAGTATTGTGGCCAGGTACAAAGACATTCTGGTCCATATGTATCAGACGGAGGAGAACCTGTTGTAAACAGTTGGCTAGGAATTTGCTGAGAATTTTATAGTCTGTATTCAAAACCACAATGGGGTGGTAACAAATCGGGCTTAACAATGAGACCAGCATGGCCTCGCGAAGGGTCGCTGGCAGGCACACTGAGTTTTGTATAGATTTGTCAATTTTGGTGCTAGGGAAGTTGCAATATCTTGAAAACCTCAACCAGAAGGCCATGAGTTCTGGGAGTCTTGCCCCTGGCCAATTCTGTGATTGCTGTTTGGTCTTAGTCAGTAACAAGTGCATGAATCTCTTCCCGATCCTCTGGGGACAGACTGGGGAGAGTGACCCCAAAAAATCCTGGAAGGCTTCATGGGATGCTTTGGGACATGGGCAATATAAGGCCCTATAGATCTTTAAGAAAGCCCTGAGAATGTCATGCTGAGAGTAGAGTAGTGTCCTGTCACGTGTGGCTGCCTTGCCCCCCTTTTAACTAGCCATTCTAGAAAGTGCCCCAATTTGTCTCCCTCTAAGTGCGTGCTGTATAATTCAAAAGAAACAATTGATGGACGTAATGCTGGACAATGCAAACATTCACCCCCAGTCACAAGGATCTGGGTTAAATCCATCATTCTTTTGCTCACCACACCACCCCAGTTTGGACCCAGCCATATGCAAATCAGTCTTGACCCTGTTCCTTGTGGGAACAGTCCAGCCCGAACTACCAAGCCAGGTCCTCCCTAGACCAGAAACAAGCATCCTGGGACCGGTTTCAGGGCATCACCCTTCATCAGCCAGGCTAGCTTGAATCCAGTGGTGTAGTGAGCACGGGACCCACGTCTGGGCATACCCTTCCCACTTAGGGCGACAAATGCAAAAGAAACAATTGATGGACGGAATGCTGGACAATGCAAACATTCACCCCCAGTCACAAGGATCTGGGTTAAATCCATCATTCTTTTGCTCACCACACCACCCCAGTATGGACCCAGCCATTTGGAAATCAGTCTTGACCCTGTTCCTTGTGGGAACAGTCCAGCCCGCACTACGAAGCCAGGTCCTCCCTGGACCGGAAACAAGCATCCTGGGACCTGTTTCAGGGCATCACCCTTCATCAGACAGGTTAGCTTCAACCCAGTGGTGTAGTGAGCACGGGACCCACATCTGGGCATACCCTTCCCACTTAGGGCGACAAATGCGAAAGAAACAATTGATGGACGGAATGCTGGACAATGCAAACATTCACCCCCAGTCACAAGGATCTGGGTTAAATCCATCATTCTTTTGCTCACCACACCACCCCAGTTTGGACCCAGCCATATGCAAATCAGTCTTGACCCTGTTCCTTGTGGGAACAGTCCAGCCCGAACTACCAAGCCAGTTCCTCCCTGGACCGGAAACAAGCATCCTGGGACCGGTTTCAGGGCATCACCCTTCATCAGCCAGGCTAGCTTGAATCCAGTGGTGTAGTGAGCACGGGACCCACGTCTGGGCATACCCTTCCCACTTAGGGCGACAAATGCAAAAGAAACAATTGATGGACTGAATGCTGGACAATGCAAACATTCACCCCCAGTCACAAGGATCTGGGTTAAATCTGTAGGAGAGTAGGATCTGCTTCACATGGGTACCCCCACTTTTTGCTGATGCTTCACTGTTTTTTGACTTTAGTCTGGCTGGGGCCCTGCTAATCAGAACCCCAGCCTAGCTGCTTCCTCTCTAAAATGGTTTCCATGTGCCCTAGGCACATCTCTGATTGGAATCTGGGGTGCCCTTATATGGTATACTATGTACCCAGGGCATAGGTACCTCAGAGGCCTACCAGGGGCTGCAGCATGTATTGTGCCAACCCTGGAAGGCCATCCAAAATGACACCACAGGTCTGCTACTGCAGCCTGGGTAAGGTGGTGCATGCACCCCTTACAGTGGTATAAGCTACCTATATCACTACCATTGCACACACATATAAACCTATAAGTCACTCCTATGGCAGGCCTTACCAATCTTGAAGGCAGAGTGCTTGGTTCTTATGTGAGAGGGTGCCCCTGCATGAGCAGAGCCCCTCTACAGCGTTCGGAGTCCCTCCTCTGATGCTGTTTGTGGTACAGCCTGACCATATACTCTTAAGCGCATTATATCCTCGCGGTACAATGCTAACTTTGGACTGGCTGCACCAAAACATGTCGTGTTTGGTGTCAAACATCTTGGAATACAACCCCCCCACCAATCCTGGCGGCGGGGGTAGCATTCCACCCTTCTAGAGGGAGAGACATGTACACACCGGGCTACCCGGTAACTTCTTTCTAGAGCCCTGGCATCACAAAATGGATGCCGCTGCCACAGACACGGGTCTGGCCTCCTGCAGCTGACTGAAACTCCGGCAGGGGAGGCCTGGACAATAGGTTTCCTGTCGCAGGGAGGTGTAACCATCTCCCCAGACAGGATAATGTGTATTGGGGCTGGGCGGGAGCACTCTCTGGTGCTCAGAAGTCCTGCACTGGGGGCACACTTGGTGTCCCTGTGCATATGCCAGTTCAAACCGGTTGCAGGGGCTACCTGCCCCTGCTCTGGCGCGAAACTGGACAAAGGGAATGGGTGTAACCACCCCTCTTCCCTGACCCTCCCATAGGTGGGTCCCCAGAGTATGTCCAACCCCCTAACTTAGTATAAGTATGGGACCCCAGTCCTTAGGACTTTAGATTACCATGGATGAAACTCTGACACTGAATCCTGGACCTTCGACGCTCTACCTGAAGATTAGAGGACTGAAGAATCTCCCTTGGGGTCAAGGAGTGACTCCCCTGCTTGGCAGGCACCTAAGAAGCAATTGTCCGGTCTGCATCCCTGAAGCTCCCGCTGGACGCCGAAGTCTTTGCATCACCAGAGGTGGATTTCCAGACTTCCCCGAGGCTGCCCTGAGTCCCCAGCAAAGCTGAGGCCCATAGCTGTCGTGGGTAACGTGGAACCGTGACCCCTGGACACCGAATACTTTTGTAAGTGCATCCTCTTCTGGGTCTCCCACGAAGTTGTGCTTTGGGCTCCGAGTAGCCCCCGCCTCCAGCACCGACTGTACCGAAGATCACTGGCCCCCACTCCACGAGTGTCCTGTGAGCCAGCTCCAAGTGCGTCCACTCGAGGCTCCTTCGCGGTCGCTAGACCGTTGGCTAGTGGGCCCTCCCGAAGGCAACTCTTCTTCTGCTTGGGCTTTCCTGGTTGCTTCAGACGTGCCCTGACTTACCCTCGCTGGGTGAGTCCCCCAGACCTTGCTGGTCTGCATCAACGTCCTTTCTTTGTTTCTACGAGACTTGCCGTTGCCAAGGCTTGTTGGGTCCAATCCGGTCGCTGACACCTCTGCAATCGACAGACGTCATGGGACAGCTCGAATCCAGCTCCTGGTCATCGTCGACGCCTCCTGGACCTCGTGGCTGAAGAGTCAAGACGACCGTCAACCTACCTGAAGCACCCGACATCGGTGGGCATCTGCTCATCGCCTTCCTGGTCACTGGCTAGTGACCCAGACTCTGTCCCCTCTGCTTTCAGGTTCTTCAGATCTTCGATCCACCCTTGGATCCACCCGAACACTTTCGACTTGGTCGCCAGCAGCACTTTGCAGCAGATCGCCATTGAAAACGACGACGAAACCCGACCCCGAAAGACACCTATGCACCCGGCTTCCCTGGGTGAGGTAACTCGAGTACCCCGGTGCTCCCGTGGGTATAGACTCTAGAACAACCCAGTTCTAAAGGGGTTTGCTCCAAGTCCTCCTCTAAGTGTCCTTTTTCTTTAAAACTCCAACCGCGACATCCCCCATAGAAGTCAACGGCGGCTCGCGGCTGTGTTCTCACACTGCACGCGTCCCCCGTGGGTCCCCTGTGTCACTACCTTGGGTGGTTCCTTGAGGGCCAAGCACTTCTACAGGCTCTAGGCCTTGTGTCTAGCTCAGTCATGGTTCTTATACCACTTTATTGGTATATGGTTTGGTACGCCCCTAGGGCTCAAACGTGTATTTGTGCTATTACTGTTGATAACTGACTTGTAACTTATGTACTTCGAACTCTAGCCTCATAAAGAGACTGGAGGGGTGTGTTTAAGACTAAATACATATATTTTAAATATATACCTGGTGTGGTCCTCTTTCATCTGGTCACTCAAGAGATTATAGACTGGTAAAACAAGCTGCTTTACATTCCTTCAAGACTTAGCCTGAAGGCTGCTCTCCATAGCTACCACTAGGATAGCTTTCAATAAAGGTTGTCTTTAACCTATCTCCAATAAGGGGTTGTTTGGACTGGTGCAAGGTGCCCACTATAATTAGTGGACAGCATATACCAGGCCAACATCTCACATTGGTGTGCAGCGTGTGGGATTCCAGCTTGCTATTGTTTTACCAGATAATCTCAATTGAATTGATCAACTGAAAACCACTAAGGGTACCTTAGGTACATATAAATCATGCTTAGGATACAGTAAGTTCTACTGAACTTAGAGTTGTGTGTTAAGGGATAGCACACCCTTTCTACAACTCAAGAGAGTTTAGTAGGCCACACTAGAGTAGGTAGTGCATACACCACACCACACTAATAATGTCTTCAGGGCCAGGAACCAGTGGGTCCCAGCCAGAAGCCAATGGGCTTCTTCCCTCCAAGTATGATAATCTCCCATTCTTGGAATTGAGAGCATTAAGCACTGCTAGGAAACTGAAGACAGGCAAAAGTGCCAACACCCAACGCCTCATAGAGGTACTCCTGCTGGATGATCTCAGAAGACTACCAGGGTCTGAAGGGGTAGGCAGAGAGGGTGGGGCAGAAGATGAGGAAGGGGCCAGGGGTGAAATCACCCAGGACCCCCCCTCTGAAACTGGCCAGGAAGGTAACAATGACCTTGACCTGGAAAATCCAGCTCCTCCTGTGGATGAGGAGGAGGATCAGGATGACCTCCCCTTTGTCCCCCCAGGAAGAATTGTGAGTGTGCCAAGAAGGGCTAGATCTCCTTCTCAGGAGTCTAACCACTCTGACACCTCAGTAGGGACCTCTATTTCTTCTCATAGGAGGGAGTCCTCTCATGAGAGGAAAGAGAGACTGCTCAAGTATGGAGAAGCTCAGCTGAGACTCAGAAGAGAGCAGTTGGCTATAGACAGAGAGTCCCTAGAGCTTGAAAGGCAAAGAAAAAGATGGGACTAGAGTCCCATGGTGGCAGCAACTTCCCTAGTGGTAGGGAAAGGTCTTATGACCATAGAAACCTGAGCAAGATTGTCCCTCCCTACCAGAGTGGGGATGACATCCACAAATGGATAACTGCACTGGAGAGGGCCTGTAAAGTACAGAGGGTCCCTCAGGAGCAGTGGGCAGCAATCTTGTGGCTCTCCTTTGCAGACAAAGGTAGAGATAAGCTCCTCTCTGTTAGAGAAGAGGATGCTGATAATTATCCAGTCTTAAAAAGTGCACTGATTGATGGGTTTGGCCTAACAACTGAACAATACAGGTTAAAGTTCAGAGATACCCAAAAGGCACAGACTCAAGACTGGGTGGACTTTGTTGATTGTTCTGCTAAGGCTCTGGAAGGTTGGTTAGTGGGCAGTAAGGTATGTGACTTCAAAGGATTGTACAATCTTATCATGAGGGAGCAGATTCTTAATAACTGTCAAAATCAGCTGTTGCATCAGTACCTGGTGGACTCTGATCTGACCTCTCCCCAAGAATTGGGAAAGAAGGCAGACAAATGGGTCAGAACCAGGGTGAGGCAGAAGGTACAGAACCAAGGTGGTGACCCAAAGAAGCAAGATTCTAAGAACTCTGACAAGGGTGGGGAGAAGGGTAAAGACCAGAAGTCTTCACAAGGCCCCCAAAAATCTTCTTCAGGTGGGGATTCACAGTCTAACAAAGGGAAAGGCCAAAAGAAACCATGGTGCAAAGTCTGTAAGCAAAAGACACACTGGACCAGTGATTGCACCAAGTCCAAAGACTCTATTCCAGCCCCCACCAATGCCCCTAAGGCACCTGTTCCCCCTAGTGCAGTTACAATTGGTGGTGGGAGTACACAAGCCAAGGGTTTAGTAGGGTTGACCCTGGGTAACGAGATGAGCTCTGACCTAGTCAGAGAACTCACTCAGGCTGTCCTAGTCTGTGATGGAGGCATGGATGTGACCTCCTCTATGAGTCCCAGTAATCTGGGCAAGTACAGGCAACAGCCATTAATCAATGGAAAAGAGGCTTTGGCATTTAGGGACACAGGGGCAACGGTCACCATGGTGACACAAGACCTTGTGGATCCTGGGCAGATTATACTTGGTGAAATGTACCAAGTGACCAATGCTAGCAATGTCAGAACAGACCATACTCTGGCAGTTGTTAACTTCTCCTGGGGAGGGGTAACTGGCCTAAAGAAGGTTGTGGTAAGTGCAGACCTACCAGTTGAATGCTTGCTTGGCAATGATCTAGAAACTTCAGCTTGGGCAGAAGTGGAGCTCAGGACCCATGCAGAAATGCTGGGCATCCCTGCAGATGTGTTTGCTGTGACCAGGTCACAGGCCAAAATGTCTAACACTGAACAGGCCTTGGATTCTGGAATAATGGACCAAGTGCCCTCCAAGAAGAGGAGTAGTAGGGTAAAGGCAGTGCCTTCCCCCTTGGCTCAGAAGGAAGATCAGTCTCTTCAGGGAGATGATCTCAGTCCTGAGGAAGGAACTGTCCCAGAGGAGCTTGAGCCTGATCAGGTTGAGTTCTTAGGGACAGGGGGCCCTTCCAGGGCAGATCTGAGCCAGGAGCAGCAGAGCTGCCCCTCTCTTGAACCCGTCAGACAGCAAGCTGCTGCTGAGGCTGCTGGGAAAGCAGGTGGTCCCCATACAGTGTATTGGGATGATGGACTCTTGTACTCAGAGTGTAGAGACCCCAAGCCTGGTGCCACCAGGAGGTTGGTTATACCTCTGAAGTTCAGGGGCTTCCTATTGACCCTAGCCCATGAAATTCCTTTAGCAGGTCACCTGGGCCAGAACAAGACTTGGGACAGACTTGTCCCTCACTTTCACTGGCCCCACATGTCTGAAGACACCAAGGAGTTTTGTCGCTCCTGTGTAACCTGCCAAGCCAGTGGGAAGGCAGGTAGCACCACAAAGGCCCCCTGATACCACTACCTGTGGTGGGGGTTCCCTTTGAGAGAGTGGGGATGGATATTGTTGGTCCCATGGATCCCCAAACAGCATCTGGGCACAGGTTTATCCTGGTGGTGGTGGACCATGCCACTAGGTACCCAGAGGCTATTCCCCTTAGGACCACTACAGCACCTGTGGTGGCAAGAGCCCTCCTGGGAATTTTCTCAAGAGTGGGCTTCCCTAAGGAGGTTGTATCAGACAGGGGTGCAAACTTTATGTCTGGATACTTGAAGGCAATGTGGAAGGAGTGTGGAGTGACTTACAAGTTCACCACACCCTATCACCCACAATGCAATGGTTTAGTTGAGAGATTCAACAAAACCTTAAAGGGCATGATTACAGGGCTCCCAGAAAAGCTTAGGCGAAGATGAGACATACTCTTGCCCTGCCTTTTATTTGCATACAGGGAGGTGCCTCAAAAGGGGGTTGGCTACAGCCCTTTTGAACTTTTGTTTGGTCACCCTGTCAGGGGTCCATTGTGCTTGGTAAAGGAAGGATAGGAGTTACCTCTCAAGCCCCCAAAGCAAGACATAGTGGACTATGTACTTGGTCTCCGCTCCAGCATGGCTGAATACATGAAAAAGGCAACTAAAAACCTTGAGGCTAGCCAGGAACTGCAAACAGCCTGGCATGACCAAAAGGCTGTACTGACTGTTTACCAGCCAGGACAGAAGGTGTGGGTGCTAGAGCCAGTGGCCCCAGCCGCTCTCCAAGACAAGTGGAGTGGACCCCATACCATTGTTGAACAGAAGGGTGAGGTCACCTATTTAGTAGACCTAGGAACACCCAGGAGTCCCCACAGGATTCTCCATGTCAACAGATTGAAGCCATATGTGGGCAGACATGGGCTTGCTCATGGCTACTGATGAGGGACAGGAGGAAGAGAGTGACCCACTCCCTGACCTGCTCTCACAGAACCCTGATGATGGGTCAGTGGATGGTGTAGCCTTGGCAGGCAGCCTCACTGCTCAGCAGCAAACTGATTGTAGACAAGTGCTCAATCAGTACAGACATATGTTCTCTCTGACTCCAAGTCAGACCACCTGGTGCACTCATGAAGTGGACACTGGGGACAGTCTGCCTATTAAAAATAAGATTTATAGGCAACCTGACCATGTCAGGGACTGTATCAGGACAGAAGTCCAGAAAATGTTGGATTTGGGAGTTATTGAACCCTCAGGTAGCCCTTGGGCTAGTCCAGTGGTCCTTGTGCCAAAACCTCACACCAGTGGTGGGAAAAGAGAGATGAGGTTTTGTGTGGACTACAGGGGTCTCAATGCAGTCACTAGGACTGATGCCCATCCAATACCAAGGGCAGATGAGCCAATAGACACTTTGGCCTCAGCCAAGTATCTAAGCACATTTGACCTGACAGCTGGCTACTGGCAGATCAGACTAGCTGATGATGCAAAGCCAAAAACAGCATTCTCAACCCCTAGTGGGCATTATCAATTTGTGGTAATGCCCTTTGGTTTGAAAAATGCACCTGCCACTTTTCAGAGGTTGGTGAACACAGTCCTTACAGGCCTGGAAGCCTATAGTGCAGCATATCTAGATGATATTGCTGTCTTTAGCTCCACCTGGGAGGATCACCTGGTCCACCTCAGAAATGTTATGCAGGCCCTGCAGAAAGCAGGCCTAACTATCAAGGCCACAAAGTGCCAGATAGGGCAGAGTCAGGTTGTGTACCTGGGCCACCTTGTGGGTGGAGGCCAGGTTCAACCATTGCAGAGCAAGATCCAGACCATCATGGACTGGACTGCTCCAACTACCCAGACTCAGGTGAGAGCCTTTTTAGGCCTGACTGGGTACTATAGGAGATTTGTCAAGGGGTATGGATCAATAGTGACACCCCTGAATGACTTAACTTCCAAGAAAATGCCCAAAAGGTTCAGTGGACAGTTAGCTGTCAAAAGGCATTTGATGACCTGAAGCAGGCCATGTGCACTGCTCCCATTCTACAGAGTCCTGATTACTCCAAGAAGTTCATTGTCCAAACAGATGCATCTGAATTGGGGGTAGGGGCTGTACTGTCACAATTGAATGAAGAAGGTCAGGATCAGCCAGTAGCTTTCATTAGCAGAAGGCTGACCCCTAGAGAGAAACGTTGGTCAGCCATTGAGAGGGAGGCCTTTGATGTGGTCTGGGCTCTGAAGAAGTTGAGGCCATACTTGTTTGGTACTCACTTCCTTGTTCAAACAGACCATAAGCCCCTCTTATGGCTAAAACAAATGAAGGGTGAAAACCCCAAACTGCTTAGGTGGTCCATTTCCCTACAGTGGAACATAGACCTGGGAGTAACCATGCCAATGCAGATGGACTCTCTAGGTACTTCCACTTAGAACATGAAGACTCAACTGGACAAGGTTAGTTTAATGTCCCTACGTTTGGGGGGGGGGTTGTGTAGGAGAGTAGGATCTGCTTCACATGGGTACCCCCACTTTTTGCTGATGCTTCACTGTTTTTCGACTTTAGTCTGGCTGGGGCCCTGCTAATCAGAACCCCAGCCTAGCTGCTTCCTCTCTAAAATGGTTTCCATGTGCCCTAGGCACATCTCTGATTGGAATCTGGGGTGCCCTTATAAGTCCCTAGTATATGGTATACTATGTACCCAGGGCAGAGGTACCTCAGAGGCCTACCAGGGGCTGCAGCATGTATTGTGCCACCCCTGGAAGGCCATCCAAAATAACACCACAGGTCTGCTACTGCAGCCTGGGTAAGGTGGTGCATGCACCCCTTACAGTGGTATAGGCTACCTATATCACTACCATTGCACACACATATAAACCTATAAGTCACTCCTATGGCAGGCCTTACCAATCCTGAAGGCAAAGTGCTTGGTTCTTATGTGAGAGGGTGCCCCTGCATGAGCAGAGCCCCTCTACAGCGTTCGGAGTCCCTCCTCTGATGCTGTTTGTGGTACAGCCTGACCATATACTCTTAAGCGCATTATATCCTCGCGGTACAATGCTAACTTTGGACTGGCTGCACCAAAACATGTTGTGTTTGGTGTCAAACATCTTGGAATACTACCCCCCGCCAATCCTGGCGGCGGGGGTAGCATTCCACCCTTCTAGAGGGAGAGACATGTACACACCGGGCTACCCGGTAACTTCTTTCTAGAGCCCTGGCATCACAAAATGGATGCCGCTGCCACAGACACGGGTCTGGCCTCCTGCTGCTGACTGAAACTCCGGCAGGGGAGGCCTGGACAATAGGTTTCCTGTCGCAGGGAGGTGTAACCACCTCCCCAGACAGGATAATGTGTATTGGGGCTGGGCGGGAGCACTCTCTGGTGCTCAGAAGTCCTGCACTGGGGGAACACTTGGTGTCCCTGTGCATATGCCAGTTCAAACCGGTTGCAGGGGCTACCTGCCCCTGCTCTGGTGCGAAACTGGACAAAGGGAATGGGTGTAACCAACCCTCTTCCCTGACCCTCCCATAGGTGGGTCCCCAGAGTATGTCCAACCCCCTAACTTAGTATAAGTATGGGACCCCAGTCCTTAGGACTTTAGATTACCCCGGATGAAACTCTGACACTGAATCCTGGACCTTCGACGCTCTACCTGAAGATTAGAGGACTGAAGAATCTCCCTTGGGGTCAAGGAGTGACTCCCCTGCTTGCCAGGCACCTAAGAATCAATTGTCCGGTCTGCATCGCTGAAGCTCCCGCCGGACGCCGAAGTCTTTGCATCACCAGAGGTGGATTTCCAGACTTCCCCGAGGCTGCCCTGAGTCCCCAGCAAAGCTGAGGCCCGTAGCTGTCGTGGGTAACGTGGAACCGTGACCCCTGGACACCGAGTACTTTTGTAAGTGCATCCTCTTCTGGGTCTCCCACGATGTTGTGCTTTGGGCTCCAAGTAGCCCCCGCCTCCAGCACCGACTGCACCGAAGATCACTGGCCCCCACTCCACGAGTGTCCTGTGAGCCAGCTCCCAGTGCGTCCACTCGAGGCTCCTTCGCGGTCGCTAGTCCGTTGGCTAGTGGGCCCTCCCGAAGGCAACTCTTCTTCTGCTTGGGCTTTCCTGGTTGCTCCAGACGTGCCCTGACTTACCCTCGCTGGGTGAGTCCCCCAGACCTTGCTGGTCTGCATCAACGTCCTTTCTTTGTTTCTACGAGACTTGCCGTTGCCAAGGCTTGTTGGGTCCAATCCGGTTGCCGACACCTCTGCAATCGACAAACGTCGTGGGACAGCTCGAATCCAGCTCCTGGTCGTCATCGATGCCTCCTGGATCTCGTGGCTGAAGAGTCAAGACGACCGTCAACCTACCTGAAGCACCCAACATCGGTGGGCATCTGCTCATCGCCTTCCTGCTCACTGGCTAGTGACCCAGACTCTGTCCCCTCTGCTTTCAGGTTCTTCAGATCTTTGATCCACCCTTGGATCCACCCGAACACTTTCGACTTGGTCGCCAGCAGCACTTTGCAGCAGATCGCCATTGAAAACGACGACGAAACCCGACCCCGAAAGACACCTATGCACCCGGCTTCCCTGGGTGAGGCAACTCGAGTACTCCGGTGCTCCTGTGGGTATAGACTCTAGAACAACCCAGTTCTAAAGGGGTTTGCTCCAAGTCATCCTCTAAGTGTCCTTTTTCTTTAAAACTCCAACCGCGACATCCCCCATAGAAGTCAACGGCGGCTCGCGGCTGTGTTCTCACACTGCACGCGTCCCCCGTGGGTCCCCTGTGTCACTACCTTGGGTGGTTCTTGAGGGCCAAGCACTTCTACAGGCTCTAGGCCTTGTGTCTAACTCAGTCGTGGTTCTTATACCACTTTATTGGTATATGGTTTGGTACGCCCCTAGGGCTCAAACGTGTATTTGTGCTATTTCTGTGGATAACTGACTTGTAACTTATGTACTTCGAACTCTAGCCTCATAAAGAGACTAGAGGGGTGTGTTTAAGACTAAATACATATATTTTAAATATATACCTGGTGTGGTCCTCTTTCATCTGGTCACTCAAGAGATTATAGACTGGTAAAACAAGCTGCTTTACATTCCTTCAAGACTTAGCCTGAAGGCTGCTCTCCATAGCTACCACTAGGATAGCTTTCAATAAAGGTTGTCTTTAACCTATCTCCAATAAGGGGTTGTTTGGACTGGTGCAAGGTGCCCACTATAATTAGTGGGCAGCATATACCAGGCCAACTTCTCACAAAATCCATCATTCTTTTGCTCACCACACCACCCCAATTTGGACCCACCCATATGCAAATCAGTCTTGACCCTGTTCCTTGTGGGAACAGTCCAGCCCGAACTACCAAGCCAGGTCCTCCCTGGACCGGAAACAAGCATCCTGGGACCGGTTTCAGGGCATCACCCTTCATCAGCCAGGCTAGCTTGAATCCAGTGGTGTAGTGAGCACGGGACCCACGTCTGGGCATACCCTTCCCACTTAGGGCGACAAATGCAAAAGAAACAATTGATGGACGGAATGCTGGACAATGCAAACATTCACCCCCAGTCACAAGGATCTGGGTTAAATCCATCATTCTTTTGCTCACCACACCACCCCAGTTTGGACCCAGCCATATGCAAATCAGTCTTGACCCTGTTCCTTTGGGACATGGGCAATATAAGGCCCTATAGAGCTTTATGAAAGCCCTGAGAATGTCATGCTGAGAGTAGAGTAGTGTCCTGTCACGTGTGGCTGCCTTGCCCCCCTTTTAACTAGCCATTTTAGAAAGTGCCCCAATTTGTCTCCCTCTAAGTGCGTGCTGTATAATTCAGGCACTGCAGTCATTTTATCAATGTTGGCTCATCCTCCCAGAGCCGGGGAAGGTGAGGTTGAAGTCTGGGGTCTTCCACAACCTTCTGTTCTATATTCAGACAGCATTTTTCAACCCCGTCTAGATCGTGGTTTATGGCACGTCTCTCGCTCAGGGCTGCATGGATACACATCCCCCTAAAAAGCACTTTAAAGACCTCCCATTCTATAGCCGGAAAGGAGGTTCACCGATCCTTGCGCTTGAAGTAGTCAGATAAGTGGTCCACTAGCGTGTCACGTTGAGGTTTGAAGTCACCAAGTAGAGATGGGGGAAGGCATTGTACCTCAGGTTAGGGAATAAAAAGAATATAGTTTAACCCCTGGGTTTTGGTGACGCCATGCAGCCAATTAATATGATTTGGGTTTTATTTTTTAATACTAAGGAGCAGGCCAGATTAGGCAAAATGGACAGCTAAACTTTTGAAGACATTTGAATTAAAAAATAGACGTTTGCCTGTTGACTTTGACCTTGTTTCATAGCTAGTTGAATGACCTAGATAGCATGTGATGAAGGCACCACAAGATATATCAGCAATAGAAGATGTGGAGGTTTCCATGCCCCTTTATGCAAATAATTTTTTTTTCCAGACCATAACAGAGTCAGTTCTGAGGGTTCAATTTACATCTGTGTCACAATTTTAGAAATTAAATGATCTGGAGACAAAAAAAGGAATTTAAAAAATAATGATCGACAGGAGACCTGGTATTAAAGAAACCACAAAGCTTTTCCACCTATGAAATGTGGAAATGGAGTAATTAAAGGTCTTCCCATTTTTCAATGTTAATATCTCACACATACTACCATGGAGACCACAAACTAATGCCTCAATTAAAAAGTTCCAAGCATCCTTAAGCGATCCAAGCATCCAGTGGCTTAGGATGGCACTTTACTGTGAAGGTATTCATCTGTCCCCAGAGGTGAAAAATGTCTACAAGGACAAAGTAGGCAATTTGCTGGTATATGTGTTAGAACTGTTGAAGGAAGTGACCCGATTAGGGCCACCCGGGTCACTTGCGACCACCTCTCAGCCTTCCATACAAATGAAGAGTTGGGCAGACAGTAGAGAATACAAACCAAGTATATTTATTCAGGTACACTCGAGCGGAGCCCAATCTGCCCAGTCTCCTAGGATTGCTGCAGAGGGACTGACATCAGCAAACATGGTGATACATTATGTACGATTCAGAACCAATGAAGGCACGCCCAGACTGGAAATTTCCAGTTGGAGGCAGCTAGACAAAAAAAGTACAGAAGGATGAGTTTCGATCCTGAGACCGGGCACACACTATCTCTATGCCAAGGTCGTTCTGTCTGTGCCCACCGTTAGACTAGTGGGAGCAGGCCTCAATCTAGTGGGAAAGGTATGCGCTAATAAGAACAGTGTATTCATTAGTACAGCGAGGCCCAACCTTGGAGAAACGAAAACTACCACAGCTGCGTTCAGCAGAGACAAAGGGAAATTAGTTTCGACCATGGCTCAAAATGGCAGCTGAACATAAAATGGTGCAGCGAATGCTAACTTAAGGTGTACAATACATACGCAGCATAGCTAAGACATTTTTATTCTTTTTTTTTTTTTTTTTTTTTTTTTTTAAAGTTTTATATAGCGCGAACCAGATCTCGAAGGATATCAGAGCGCTTTACATGAGGATCAAATGAGTCAACAAGTTACAAAATACAGCCATTACCAGAGCATAGTAAAACACAGACAAAGAAACAATGTTATGGGAATTCGTCAGGAATAGCAAGAGTAACAGTGATCATGGAGACATAAAAACGGGGAGACGAGGAAAACAATGTCAGATGTCCAGCTGGGTAGGTAACGGCCAGGGGCCAGACTCCTCTATAGCTGCATGGGACAGCTCCACTGGGCATCGGCCAATGTTGCACGGGCTCCGCAGTTGGTGGAAACAGTTTTGGTGTCTACATCAGTTGAATCAGCAAGTTGCAGGATACATGGTTACAAAGTATGAATCAAGAAACCCAGGGGAGGGAAGGAGACACAAGGAGAACATTGTCAGATGACCGGCTGGGTAGGTGACGGCCAGGGGGCCAGACTCCTCTATAGCTGCAAAGGACTGCTCCACCGGGCATCGGCCAAGGTTGCTCGGGCTCAGTGGAAGGTACAAGAAGTTTTGACATCTACATCATTAGAGTCAGCGAGTTACAGGTTACATAGTAAAATCAGTATGAATCAGGGAGTCACAGAGGGAGGAGGAGGGGGGGGGGAAGGGGATGCGAACGGGGAGACCCGTTTGGGTAGGTGATGGCCAAGGGGCCAGACTCCTCTATAGCTGCATAGGGCAGCTCCACCAGGCATCTGCCAAGGTTGCTCAGGCTCTTGGGAAAGAAACACAAAAGGGAAACTGCATAGGGCAGCTCCACCGGGCATCTGCCCAGGTTGCTCAGGCTCTTGGGGAAGAAACACAAAAGGGAAACGAGGAAAACAATGTCAGATGACCGGCTGGGTAGGTGACGGCCGAGGGGGTGAGACCAGGGCCAGACTCCCCTCTAGCTGCATGAGACAGCTCCACCGGGCATCGGCCAATGTTGCTCGTACTAGCGAAAAGCACAAAGGGATGCATCCTAATGATGAACTAATACCATAGTATGTAGTACTAGGGCGAGGTGTAGTAGAGGCAGCATGAGGGTAAGGAGGGAACGGGAAAAATAAGAAAAGGAGAAAAGGGGAGCAGATCAGGACAGATAAGTGACCGGCTAGTGACCGGCAAGGATCAAAAATTCTAACACTGTGGAGATATGGACAACTATGCCAGAGTGATATCACGAAGGTTTTTGAAAGAAAATTTCAACACTTCTTACATGTTTTTTAATGTTGCCACTTGAAGGAAAAATTCCCTCTGAAAAAACAGAGGGCATGATGAAAACACTATAATGTAGAATCATTATTTAAAGAAATGCATCCTCAGGTCAAAACACTGTAGCCAAGGAATGGAAGGACTTCTGCACACAACCAATCACCTTAATATGAGGCCAGATGAAAATACCCTGAAATAAATTTACCAACAAAATATTTCAATACTAGATTAGATGAAAATATCCTAAAAGAGATTTAGGCTGGAAACCCTGATGTGATAATCAAATAAATAAATAAAAATAAATAAACATAATGCAGACTGAAGATACACTGGTAAAGTATATGAGCCCTATTCACAAAAAAGGCAGAGAGGTTTGGGTGGAGATCCTAGACTGCGCATGAAAGTACTTTTCTAACTTTTGTTATTCACCAACATTGCCAGGAGGATGCCTGGAATGCTGTGCCCGGAGCAGGTTTCCTGGTGTACTTCTTGGTAAGATCAGATAACTTTTCCGGTGGTTGTGCGGAGTTCTCCATAGCAGAGACAATTGCACAGGGTGAATAAGATGTGATGTGCAAATGCAAGTTTTTTTCTCTGTGGGGAAAATGTTTTTCCTTGTGATGAAAGAACTATCCCTACATCTCTGCCTAATGTAGTGGTTATCCATTTCCTTGCCCACTCTGAAAGAGGAGTTACTCCAGCCCTGAGTTGGAATACATCTCCAACCATTTACCAGATGATAAAGGATCGGATCAGAGCTCCAGAATGACCACAAGGGTACGTTTGTGGGAATTCCCAAACTTCCAAGGCTAACCATGCCTTGGAACATCCACCCTCCCACCCCTGGAGTGAGATTTACGGCTGAATAAAGCTCCACACTCAGGGAGGTGATCTCTGTCAGCGTAAATGGGTTTATGCCTGCCTGCAACTAGTCTGTAAATTTGTGGGAGGTGTAAAAAAAAAAGTACAGTTAGTCAAAAGCATTGGTTTGTGGCCAAATTAACCCTGGTGGATATGGCCCACTATATGCTAAGAGGCACTAGATGGAAACAGGTCTTTGAGTCATGGACATTTGTGTAACCATCACAGCAAACTCCGCAGAAAGAAGAAACTTCACCCTGACTAGATGTTGTTATGCCACCAATTAAGAGCCTTCATGAAAGGAATAAGTGCTGCTGAAAAGCAAAAAATTGTTGTAGAATCCTCGAACCACAGACATAAAAACGAGTAGAATGTTGAAAATCCAGAGGAGGTCGAGGATAAGAGAAACAAATCCAACAATTATGTTCTAGCTGGGTAAAGGGGGGATGTGACAACAATTGTCAAATTACTATTGGAGCCTTTAGAAACTCAAACTGGCAAAACAACTCACTCCTGGTGCAGAAATTGTACGAGAGACTTGAACACATTGAAATACTTACAGCATTTGTGTTACCTCAAACATACATGAAGCAACACATGGACACATGAAAGTTAAAAACAGGGGTAATCTTAACCCCTTGTGTGCGTCGGACGCGCGGGAGCCGTCCGACGCATAAGTGGTCATGTGCGTCGGACGGCTCCCGCGCGTCCGACGCCATGACACATGGAATGCCTCTGGTGCGGGCACCAGAGGGATTCCCTTTACCCCCCGAACAGCCTCGGGAGCCTGGTAAGAGCTTCCCCAGCTCCCGAGGCCCCCCCTGGTTTTCCTGAAATGACGATCAGCGCGCACGTCGCGCTGACGTCATTTCAGTGAAACCGAAACTGAAATGAGCCAAGAGGCTCATTTCAGTTTCGCTTTCTACGTGCTCAGGGGCTATCTCAGCCCCCTGAGCACGTAGAAAGACGGGAGAGGTATCACTGGAAAGGCGATCCCCAAGCAGGGATCCACCCACTAGGCACCAGGGAGGGGGGAGCGGCCCCTTGGGCAAGGGCCTTTGCTCCCCCCCAAACAATTGGCCAAAATTGGGGGGCGTGGCTTAGCCAGCTGCAAGATGGCCGCACCTTGAGTGGGCTCTGCCGGCCAAGCCTTTAATCCACAAATATCCTGCAGACTTACCGCCCATCGATGTCCGGAACCCTGCCATCGCTTATTTTCTCCTTCTGGGGCACAAATTGATACGTCTCCCGAGGCCCTGCGACCTGTGGTGCCTGATCCTGAGCCGCGTGTGCCCCGGGCCCTGACTGCTCCGCCTGATTCGGCCGGTGCCGCTTTCCTGGGATCACCTGGAGGCTGTGGAGGCTGTCGATCCACCCTGCGCACCGCACCGCCGCCTCCGACATCTTGCCGGTGAGTCTTGCGGCTGGGGGGGCTCTCTGTGGCGGGTTTGGGGGCGTGTGTGTCGCACCGCCCGGCCAGGCCTACTCACGGGCGGGCGCCACATTCAGCACTCAGGCGCCCGCTGTGGAGGCCGACTATCATCGGGCCGGGTGAAGCGGGCGGCGCGCCCCTCGCGACTCCCCGCTGCGGGCGGCTCCCTCTCCTTCGGCGGACTCCTGGCTTCTGGATGTGACGCCCTGCGGCTGCTGCGTGTGCGGCCTCCCGGCCTCCGCTCTGCCCGCCTGCTGGTTCGGCGGCCTACTAGTGGGCCGTGCTGCTCTGGGCTCGTCTGCATGTCACCCAGCACGGCTGCACACAACCATCGCCTCATTGGTCTGCGCCTGCCTGCTCCTCCTGTTGTGGCCCTCCGGCTCTCTTGCAACCACCGAGGCCTCCCGCGCCTCCCTGCTGTGGGCTGCCACCGCTCCTGCTGTGCTCTCCTGATTCCCCGGTGCCTCTATCCTGCGGCCGCCGTGCCGGCCAGTCGCACGTCTCCACCCTGCTTGCCGTGGTGAGCACCTGCTGTTGCCTGCTTTGTGTTGGAGGGCCCCGCGATCTACGACCGGCCTGTCTGGCCTGCTCCTTCTGGCCATCACTAGCAACGGCCCGCGGGCTCCACTTTCTCTGCCTGTGCCTGCCTGCTCGTACTGCCTGGGCCCCACCTGCCTCCGCCGCTCCGCGGTGGTCTTAAATAACACCAGGGGTGAGTGCACGGACTGTCGGAGATACCGTGGCAGGGTTGGGGGCGCGTGCGCCAACCACAAGACCCTGCTCCCCACTTTCCTTAATGCTCACGCAGTTCAGGCCCTGTGCCTGTTGGGTCTGGCCTCTGGGGGGGTGAGCCGCGCGCCCTCCTCGCATGCCCGCTGCACTGGTTTCCCCCAATTGCACTCCCCGTCCAGGTCTCCAGGGAGGGGTTGAAAGACGCTGTTGCGGTCCCACTCTCCAGTCTCTTCCTGCCAACGCGGTGTCGCAACACCTTAGCTTATCGGCCGCTGTGGGTCTGGCTGTAGTTCTCTCCGGGCGGACGATCTGTGAACTCCTCCTCCACTTTGCTTCCTGTCCCATCAGATCATTCATTTGAGCCGCCACAGGACCGGATATTGTTCCCTCGCCCCCTGCCGAGCTCCACGTGTGCGCTCCTCATATCTGGCGGCCGCCATGGGTAAGGCTGACCCCAAACAACCCAGGCTTACATTTGACCAGCGTAGGCAGATGTGCCAGGAGGGCGCTGGTGTCGACGGCGGCGACCAGCCTGCCCCCACGGAGATGGCCGCGTCACGTGAAGATGACCTCAAAGCTATCATGCTGGAGGTGAAGTCCGCGGTTTCTGGGATCGCCACCCAACTGGATCAGCTATCCGCTCGCCTGGACGAGGTCAAGTCCCGAGTGGACTCCCACGAAAACCGCCTGCTGCATGTCGAGTCAAGAGTCTCCGACGCAGAGGATGCCGCCACTCAAGACCGCCAAAAACTCCTCCAAATGGACAAAATCCTCGATCTCATCCGCTCTAAGAACGAAGATTTGGAGGCGCGCTCCCGCAGGAGTAACCTCCGCATCACGGGGGTGCCAGAGTCCACCAACATCTCACAGATGGAAGACTACGTGGAAAAACTGGTGCGCGAACTGTTTGGAGATATACTCTCTCAGGTCTTCATTGTGGAAAGAGCGCACCGCTCCCTTGGTCCCCATCCTGCCCCCGGTCTGCCAGCTCGTCCCATCATCGCGAAAATCTTAAATTTCCGGGACCGCGACGCAATTCTCCAGGCGGCCAGGGAGAAAGGTGAGATCCGGCACCAGGGAAACGCACTGTCCTTCTACCCCAACTACACACCTGCGGTGCAGGCTGCCCGCCGTGAGTTCCTGCCTGCAAAACGCATTTTACAAAAACATGAGATTTCCTATTCCCTTGCTTATCCGGCCAAGCTGCGTGTTAGGCAGGGTTCCAAAACTCTGGTCTTCCCGGATCCCAAGGGCGCCCTGGCCTTCGCCAAGAAATTGGACCGCACCCAACATTCCACCCCAGCTAATTCTCAGGACTCCGACGCAGCTCATCTCAGTGATAATGACTGATAAGTTCTTCTCACTTGTTCTTGGTCATTTATTCCGCCTTCTATGTCGGTTTGTTTTTTACTTGACATGTTAGCTTTGTGCCTCATCGGCGTTTTGACTGTATGCCCCCTGCTGTCACGCCTGTGGGCCGGACTTATATGTTCTCCTTTACTAGGTTACGATGTACTATTTAGTCTGCTTATATGTTGGCTTGGCCACCCTGCCTTACAGGACAGGGTTGTTCCGCTGTGCGACGTCATGCCCCCACGGGATGATTCCTACCTCTGCTATTGATTTCCCCCCTTCAAGTTGTGGGTCCCCGGGGTGGCTCAGGGTGGTTGCTCAACCTATTTGGGGGGTTGGAGTGGGTGGTGGGAGGGTAGGTAATGGGTTTTCGTGTCCTCCTTTTGAGGCACTTCTGTTTTGGATTGTATTCCTTTTGTCTTGTTCTTGCACGTCTTATGTGGTGACACTTCATTGCGTATTGGGGGTCTGTTTGGGTGGGGGGGGTTCTTTTGGATGTTCAGCCTCCTCCTGAGGCGACGTTGTTGAATATGTTGTTTGCATCTTGCTTGCATCACATCACCGATACACATATATACCGCGCCGCCTTGGTGCATCACAAGGCGATTTTTCTTAGGGTTATGCAGCTGTGTCCGACGCCACATTCCACCTTTCACCCGGTTGTGAATGCTCCCCCCTTCTTGTTAAGCTACTTGCACCGGTTGGCACGAGCTAGCCTCGTTGCATACCCCACACTGCTTCACTGTCCACTCTGTTCTTTGTTGGATTGCACCGCCAAGCACCCTCTTCCTCAGCTCCTGATCGTCTTCACCACGCTGCGCTCCGCTCTCCCCTATACCCACGCGACATGACTGACACTGCATTTTGGACATGGAATATCCGCGGTCTAAATGACCACCGTAAGGCCCGACTTATTCACGCTCACCTCCTTCGGCACAAAGTGGACATTTGTTTATTACAAGAAACCCACCTGACACTTCCGCTAGACTTCACTCCCGACACTGGGGAGAATCACATTCCTCTTTCTATTCTAATTATTCCCGGGGGTGTCCATTTTGATACGTAAGGGTCTCCCTTGGCAAACGACCCAAGTACTCACTGACCCTGAAGGGCGCTACGTTATCCTCAATGGCTCCTTGCAGTCCCAACCCTTAACGATTGCAGCAGTGTACGGCCCCAACACGGATGACCCTGATTTCTTTGCGCATATATGGCACCTCATCTCGTCCCTAGGTCCTGCCGCACTCCTCTGGGGGGGTGATTTTAATGTGACACTCTCTACTGCCTTGGACCGCTCCGGCCCTCATGCCTCCCACCCACGTTCCATGGCTCTTCTTAATTCCATACTCGCCGACAACTCCCTATACGATGCCTGGCGTCACTTGCGGCCCAATGCCCGCGAGGGCACTTGCGTTACTGGCACCCGAGGCTGTTGGTCCCGTTTGGATCTCTGGCTCACAACCCCTGATATCCTCTCCTGGCTTATTTCCGTTGATCATATGGCGCGCATGCTCTCTGATCACGCGCCGGTGCAGCTTATTCTCCGTTTCCCCCTCTCCCCGCGGCGGGCCTTCACTTGGCGGCTCCCCCCGAACGCGCTCTGTGACTCTGCTTTTTGTGCTGAAATTCAGACCGCCATCACTAACTATTTCGAGCTAAATGTCGGTTCGGTGGACACTCCCTCCACACTTTGGGAAGGCTTTAAGGTTGTGATCCGCGGCGAATGCATCTCTAAACAGTCTGGGGTCTTGCGTTCTATTCGCAACACTCTGGATAAATTAGAGTCGGACATCAAATCTCTGGACTCTGCCCATGCTCTCCACCCTAGCTCTGATACTCCTGCTCGGCTTCGCGAAAAACATTCGGAATTCGCAGAGGAGGCAGCTAGAGAGATCTCTTTTCTCGGCAGGGAGGCCCGTGCTCGCCGTTTTGGTGAGGGCGACCGGCCCGGTAAAACCCTGGCCAACCTCCTCCGCCCCCCTCGAGCTGCTTCATACATCACGGCGCTTCAGGACGGCGGCCCTACCCGTACTACCTCCCCTGAGGAAATTAAGGCGCGTTTTACGGAGTACTACATGCAGCTCTACACCGCGGGCTTTACCCCCTCGAGCGAAGTCTTTACTCAATATTTCGACACTCTCGCGCTTGTATGGCTCGAAAACTATCTTCGCGAATTTCTCGACAAGCCCTTCTCTAAAGAAGAAATATTGGCAGCCATCAACAGTTTGCCTGGCGACAAGGCCCCTGGTTTGGACGGTCTCCCCGTTTCGTTTTATAAAACCTTCGCTTCACTTTTGGTGCCTCATCTGGCCGCCATGTATAACGACTCATTTGACAGCGGTCTCCTCCCACCATCGCTCCGTGAGGCCATGATTACGCTTCTCCTCAAGCCGGACAAACCCCCTGAATGTCGGGACTCCTACCGCCCCCTATCCCTTATTAATACGGACAACAACATTTTTGCAAAGCTTATCGCCTCGCGCCTTCTTCATCTCATGCCTCTCATTGCTCTCCCTGATCAGTCCGGCTTCATTCCCGGACGCGCTACCTCACACAATCTTCGGACCATTTTTTCCGTCCTGCATCAGATCAACCCCGCCCTCCCCGCAGTGGCTGCTCTTCTTGACGCCACCAAGGCCTTTGATACCCTGGAGTGGCCCTTCTTATTCTTTCTCCTCCCACGTCTTGGCTTCAGCAATAACTTCATTCGCAAAATATTGCTCCTTTATACTCTTCCCACTGCGCGCCTTCGAATTAATGGACAAATTTCCGATCCCATCCCTATTGGGCGAGGCACTCGCCAGGGGTGCCCGCTCTCCCCTATGCTTTTCGCCATCGCAATGGAGCCCCTAGCGGCTAGACTTCGGCAACACCACACCCAGAGGGGCATTGGCTTTGCGGCCCGCGCTCTCTTGGTCTCCATGTATGCGGATGATATCACGTTATATGTCCGCCACCCCCAAGAAAATCTCAGCCCCCTGGTACGAGAGGTCATACGGTTTGGTGGATACTCTGGTATCCAGGTGAACTGGAGTAAGTCGGTCCTTTTTAGGTCGAGCCTCGAGTAGCGCGCAAGCGCTGCTCTGGCGAGACTTTAAGTAAGGGGGTTTCCAAAGCTGACCACACGCTCGTGCGTCGTGGCCTTTTTCGGGCGGTTACGCGCAAGCAAAAGGCCATGGTGCATGAGCGTGTGGTCACGCCTGCTGCTCGCAAGCGCACAAGCGCACGCGACGTGCACTACAGCGCGTGAATACCCTCCCCCCTCCTCCCACTCCCTCCTCGTCAGCTTCATTTTCCTTTCACTTTCGCGCCGCGCGGCCGTGTCACTTTCACGGCCGCGCGGCTATCAGCTTCATTTTTTTTTTTTTTATTTAACTTTCAGCGCGAGGCGCGCGCACCACTCGCGTCGCCCCCCTCTTCCCGCGCGTGCCTTCAAATGCTTGTTTTTTATAGCCATGGTGAGTTTCTTTTTCCACGGCTATCATGCTTGTGAGGAAGGCACCTGTAGCTTGAAGAACCTGGTTCCTAGGCCTAGAAAGAAGCAGTCTCCTCTCCACACACGTTCCCTCCCCCTCTGGATCCTATACATTTTAGGATAATGCACAGTCAGTGGCTTAGCCAGTGCGTCACTGGCCATGGTGAAAGAAGGGACCTGTAGTACCCACGGCCGTCGATTGATCTGTGAAATGCAGTAATAACCAGGCCTCTGGGCCCCGGTGTCACTGCACCCGCTGCACCGACGGAGGCTGCACCCCTCTATGGATTAAACCCACCTGCAGCCGCTTCGACGCCACAGGCCTCCGGCTGCCTCTTTAAAGGGCGGGGCAGGCCTGACCTGGGAGCGGTTCCTGAAACCGAAAGCAGTGCGAGCAGGACGGGGAGGGAGCAGCGAGTGCGCGGGGCAGGAAGCGACACCGGAGGGTTCAGGGAGGGTCCATCGAAGCATCTCCGGGGCTCGGACTGTGGGGACCGGCCGGAGCAGGGGTTCCAGCCATGGCGGACCGGCCGGGGGGCGGCTGCCTCTGCCTGCTTAAGACCTTCAGCCTCCTGTTCTGGGTGAGGTGCAGTGCTGTCGTGTCTCACAGGGGGGTTGGGCGAGGGAGGGAAGGGGTCCTGCCAGGGGGAGAGGGGACATTTGCTCCGCCACCAGCACTTATGTTCACCTATTCTGCCACCCAGCGGGTCACCTGCCTCCGACACCAATGGGCCCACTGCCCTGCTTACAACCGGCTCCTCTCACATGCCCTGCTTACAACTCCCTTCTCACCTGCCCTGATTACAATCCGCCCTCTTACCTGCCCTGCTCACCACCAGCTCCCCTCAGCTGCCCTGCTCACCACCACCACCGGCTCCCTCAGCTGCCCTGCTCACCACCACCACCGGCTCCTCTCACCTGCCCTCCACCAACGGCTCCCTCTCACCTACCCCGATTACAACCCGCCCTCTCACACGCCCTGCTTATAACCCTCCTTTCTCACCTGCCCTGCTCACCACCATTTTATATCACCTGTTCCTCCTCCAACCCGCCCATCTCGCCTGCCCTGCTTTAGTTATCTACCCCTCTCACCTGCCCCGCTTACATGTTTACCCTTTCACCTGCCCTGCTTATAACCACCTCCTCTCTCCTGCCCTGCTTACAACAATCGGCTCCTCTCTCCTGCCCTGCTTACAACAATCGGCTCTCCTGCCCTGCTTACAACAATCGGCTCCTCTCCCCTGCTTACAACAATCGGCTCCTTTCCTCTGCCCTGCTTATAACCACCTTCTCTCGCCTGCCCTGCTTAAAAACGGCCCCTCTCCACTGCCCTGCTTACAACCACATTCTGCCCCCTGCCCTGCTTACAAACGGCCCCTCTCACCTGCCCTGCTTATAGCCACTTTCTGCCCCCTGCCCTCATTGTGCACACTAGTACACCACAAAGTACTTTTTTTTACACCAGCCACTGTCAGTGGCACAAGGTCTCTCTCTCTCTCTCTTTCTCTCTCTCTCTCTCTGTGTGTGTGAATCTCTCTCTGTGTGTGAATCTCTCTCTGTGTGTGAATCTCTCTCTGTGTGTGAATCTCTCTCTCTCTCTCTCTGTGTGTGTGTGTGAATCTCTCTCTCTCTCTCTGTGTGTGTGTGAATCTCTCTCTCTCTCTCTGTGTGTGAATCTCTCTCTCTCTCTCTGTGTGAATCTCTCTCTCTCTCTCTCTCTCTGTGTGTGTGTGTGTGTGAATCTCTCTCTCTCTCTCTGTGAATCTCTCTATCTGGTCGGTTGACATGCTAGCTGTCTATTTGGGAGTAGGACGTAGCTGATACTCAACAGTTACTATGTAAACAAGCATTGGCATAGCCAATAGGTCTCGCTTTTGGGACCATATAAGTGTGTAGCCATGCAACAGTTGATGTTGTTGCACCAAGGATATTGTGCTGCATAACTAAATACTTATAAGGTCCCAAAAGCGAGACCTATTGGCTATGCCAATGCTTGTTCCTCTTACTGACGCCACTACTCCTTTCGCCCCGGACTACCCTTTTGTTTGGGCATCTGGTCCCATTCGCTATCTAGGTATCTGGTTAAGCAGGGACGTAGATGACCTTTGGAGGGCTAACTTTGGACGAGCGGTGGACTGGCTCGAGTCCAAAATACCCCTATGGAATCAGCTTCCTTTGTCGTTGGCGGGCCGCATAGCCATTGCCAAGATGGTGGTCCTCCCGAAATTCCTTTATCTTTTCTTGAATATCCCCGTTCCTCTAACTGCCCACTTTTTTCGTAGGATCCGCTCGCTGATCATCTCTCTTATTTGGGCCGGTAGGCAACCCAGGATCGCGTACGACACCATCACCCTCCCTATGTCTTGTGGTGGCATGGGCGCTCCTAACTTTAAGCTGTATGCTCTGTGTGCTCAGGCCAGTTTCTTGCACTTCTGGATTCACCCCACTCCTTACCAGCCGCATGTGGCGGTAGAAGCTGATCTCGCAGCCCCTTGGCCACTAGTCACTGCCCTGTTTGCTCCAGCCAAACTCCCATGCACTGAAATAGACACGGTCGAGACCATGCGCTGGGCCTGGGAGGGACTACGCCGTATGTCCAATGCTCCGATGCTCTCGGCTAGCGCGATGCCTATTGTGCGCCATCCTACCTTCCCTCCTCTCCAGCCCTCCGGCATGGCTAAACACACCACCCGCCTGGGGCTGGCCACACTGGCGGACCTCTATCCTGGGAACACGTTCTATTCTCCCCCTGCCGCTTCTGGTCCCATGGATACCTTGCTTTTCTATCAGTTGCGGGCTATTTGCCGGGAACTGCATCCTACGTTCCCCGTGCCTCCTCCTTCGATGACCACTCTTGACTTCCTATATTCGTCCCCCACTCCTCGGAAATTGGTTACCAAGCTTTACGCCCTCACGCTGGCGGCCACCCCCATCTCCACTGACCGCGCTCGTGTGGCGTGGGGCTCGGACCTCGGTGTGGATATCTCCCAGGCCGACTGGCTTTATTGTTGCAACCAAAGGAAGCGCTTATCTCCAAACTATCGCCTGCGTCTTATACACTTCAAATACCGACACAGGCTTTACCGCACCCCCGTCCAGCTACACAAATTGGGACTCATTCCCAGTGACAAATGCCTGCGCTGCTCTGCCCCTGCTGCAGACTTCTCTCATCTAGCCTGGTTATGCCCAAAGGTCTCCGACTACTGGCGGGAGGTCTGCACTGCAATTTCCGAGATCACCTCCTCTCCGGTTCAGCCCGACCCCCCGCTCTGCCTCCTAGGCTTTGTTAAGTACTGCCCAGACGCCTCCCACCGCTTGATTGCTATGCTGCTTGTCCTGGCACGACATAGGGTGTCCATGTGTTGGGGTCGCAGACCTGCGCCTAAGTTCGCCCAATGGCTCGAGGATGCATCGCAATGCCAGACCCTTTTATCTGAATTCTGGGACCTCATGCCTGTGAGGTCTCGGCCCCTTGACATAAGGGGCCCCCTTGTGACATACCTTCATACTCGTTCACCCCTGTGCCAAACTGCCTCTCCCGCGCTCCCCGCCGACATTCTGCCCGCGGCGGCCGCCGGTGTAGGTCAGTAGCCACCCCCCCTCCCTGTCCTCACTCCCCTTCAGTCGGGCCTGCCCCCTTTATTTTTTGCGGTGGTATGCCTCACTCCTACAACTGTTTATTGTTCAACGGTGTCTGTTGTGGTGTCTGTGTAAATTGTTGCCCAATGCTGATTTGTTTCACTGACCCTCCTTGTAATCCGCAAATATATCAGTGTGTGCGGTGTCCTGATTTGATGCAAAAATTTATTTCATCTATGCAATTTTGTCAATATAGATTTTTGAAAATCAAAAAAAAAAAAAAAAACAATTGGCCAAAATTAGTCTTTCTGCCCCCCCCCCCCGGGGGGGCAGAAAGCACACTAGACGCCAGGGATTTTTTGGGGGGCAATTTTAGTTACAGTGGGGGCTGCCCAAAACGGGCATGCCAATGCCCCCACCCCGCCACCAAAATGACAGCCTTTCTGCCCCTCCGGGGGGTGGGCAGATGGGGGCAGTAACCCCTGATCTGCCCCCCGGGGGGGGCAGAAAGCCCACTAGGCGCCAGCAATTACGCTGGCTTTTTTTATGCGTGTGGGTGGGGGCTGCCCAGATTGGGCATACCAATGCCCCCACCACCCAAAAAATAGCCACAGTCTTTTTGCCCCCCTTGGGGGCATATCGGGGCAAACCCCCCCCCCCCCAGATTCCCCCCAGGGCGGCAGAAAGCCCACTAGGCACAGACTTATTTTTAGCAATGTGCCTACCTGTGGATTTTGGGCCCTAGCGCAGCCGGCACATAGGGAAACCTAGCAAACCTGTAAATTTTTTTAAACTAGACACCAAGGGGAATCCAGGATGGGGTGACTTGTGTGCCTCTCACCAGGTTCTGTTACCCAGAATCCCTTGCAAACCTCAAACTTAGTTAAAAAAACCACATTTTCCTCACATTTCTGTGATGGAAAGTTCTGGGATCTGCGTGGATCCACAAAATTCCACCCACCCCGCATTCCCCAAAGTCTTCCAAGAAAAATGGTACCTCACTTGTGTGGGTAGGCCTTGTGCCCGCGACAGGAAACGGCCCAAAACGCAACGTGGACACACCACATTTTCTCTGTGAAAACTGACCCTTTTTTTGCAAAGTGCCTAGCTGTAGATTTTGAACCCTAGCTCTGCCGGCACCTAGGGAAACCCAGCAAACCTATACATTTTTGAAAACTAGACACCCAGGGGAATCCAGGATGGGGTGACTTGTCTGGCTCTCACCAGGTTCTGTTACCCAGAATCCCTTGCAAACCTCAAAATTTGTAAAAAAAAAAAAAAACACATTTTCCTCACATTTCTGTGGTGGAAAGTTCTGGAATCTGCGTGGATCCACAAAATTCCACCCACCCCGCATTCCCCAAAGTCTTCCGAGAAAAATGGTACCTCACTTGTGTGGGTAGGCCTAGTGCCCGCGACAGGAAACGGCCCAAAATGCAACGTGGACACACCACATTTTCACAGTGAAAACGGACCCTTTTTTTGCAAAGTGCCTAGTTTTGCAAGGGGGGGTCCCATGAGTTTTTGGCCCCGGGGTCAGCGGCCATCTAGGGAAACCGACCAAACCCACATATTTCTAAAAACTAGACAGCTGGGGGAGTCCATCAAGGTATGGCTTGCGTGGGTCCCCCAACATTTCACTACCCAGAATCCCTTGCAAACCTCAAATTTAGCTGAAAAATCACTTTTTTCTCAAATTTCTGAAAACTAGACACCAGGGGGGGTGCCGGCGAGGTATGACTTGCATGGGTCCCCCAACATTTCCCTACCCAGAATCCCCTGCAAACCTCAAATTTAGCTGGAAAAAAAATCACTTTTTTCTCAAATTTCTGTCTGGGAAAGTTCTGGAATCTACGTGGATCCACAAATTTCCTACCAGCCAGCGTTCCCCCAGGTCTCCCGATAAAAATGATACCTCACTCGTGTGGGTGGGTCAAGTACCCGCGACAGGCAAGGGCCCAAAACGTATTGAGGAGACATCAAAGTGACCTATCACAAAACAACCTGGTTTTGCAAGGGGAGTCACCTGGGTTTTTGGCCCCGGGCTCGGCGGCCATTTAGGGAAACTACCAAACCCACACATTTCTGAAAACTAGACACCCTGGGGAGTCCAGCGAGGTATGGCTTGCGTGGGTCCCCCAACGTTTTCCTACCCAGACTCCCCTGCAGACCTAAAATTTAGCTGAAAAAAATCACCTTTTTCTCAAATTTCTGTCTGGGAAAGTACTGGAATCTACATGGATCCACAAATTTCCTACCAGCCAGCGTTCCCCCAGGTCTCCCGATAAAAATGATACCTCACTCGCGTGGGTGGGTCAAGTACCCGCGACAAGGAAGGGCCCAAAACGTATTGAGGAGACATCAAAATTACCTATCACAAAACAACCTGGTTTTGCAAGGGGGATCACATGGGTTTTTGGCCATCTTGGGAAACTACCAAACCCACACATTTCTGAAAACTAGACACACGGGGGAGTCCAGCGAGGTATGGCTTGCGTGGATCCCCCAATGTTTCCCTACCCAGAATGCCCTGCAAACCTCATATTTAGCTGAAAAAAACACATTTTCCACATATTTTTGTGTGGAATCGCCGTGCGGGCACAAATGTCCTACCCCACAGCGTTCCTCTCAGTCTCCCGAGTAAAATGATACCTCACTTGTGTGGGTGGGGCAAGGGCCTGTGACTGGGAAGAGCATAAAAAATAGGGATTTAGGGTATCGCACCGACAATTCTAAGCGCTACATTTTTTTTTAAATAAGTTTTTTAGACAATTCTGCATTGGACACCCACACAAGTGAGGTATCATTTTACTCGGGAGATTGAGAGAAACGCTGTGGGGTAGGACATTTGTGCCGGCACGGTGATTCCACCCAAAAATATGTGGAAAATGTGTTTTTTTCCAGCTAAATTTGAGGTTTGGAGGGGACTCTGGGTAGGGAAACGTTGGGGAATCCATGCAAGCCATACCTCATTGGACTCCCCAGGGTGTCTAGTTTTCAGAAATGTGTGGGTTTGGTAGGTTTCCCTAGATGGCGGCGAGCCTGGGGCCAAAAAACCAGGTGCCCCCCCCAAAACCAGGTAGTTTTGTTATAGGTAATTTTGAAGCCTCCACAGTACGATTTGGGCCATTTCCTGTTGCAGCCACTATGCCTACCCACACATGTGAGGTACCATTTTTATCAGGAGACCTGGGGGAACACTGGGTAGTAGGAAATTAGTGTCAGCACGGAGATCCTACAACTTACTCACACAGAAATGTGAGAAAAAATTGATTTTTTCAACAAAATTTGAGGTTTGCAGGGGATTCTGGGTAGGGAAATGTTGGGGGACCCACGCAAGCCATACCTTGCTGGACTCCCCTGGGTGTCTAGTTTTCAGAAATGTCTGGGTTTGGTAGGTTTCCCTAGATGGCCACCGAGCCCGGGGCCAAAAACTCATGGGACCCTCCTTGCAAAACCAGGTTGTTTTGTGATAGGTAATTTTGATGTCGCCTCAATAGGTTATGGGCCCTTGCCTGTCGCGGGTACTTGACCCACCCACGCGAGTGAGGTACCATTTTTATCGGGAGACCTGGGGGAACGCTGGGTGGTAGGAAATTTGTGGATCCACGCAGATTCCAGAACTTTCCCACACAGAAATTTGAGAAAAAAGTGATTTTTTTCAGCTAAATTTGAGGTTTGCAAGGGAGTCTGGGTAGGGAAATGTTGGGGGACCCACACAAGCCACACCTTGCTGGACTCCCCCGGGTGTCTAGTTTTCAGAAATGTGTGGGCTTGGTAGGTTTCCCTAGATGGCCGCTGACCCCGGGGCCAAAAACTCATGGGACCCCCTTGCAAAACCAGGTTGTTTTGTGATAGGTAATTTTGATGTCGCCTCAATAGGTTTTGGGTCCTTGCCTGTCACGGGTATTTGACCCACCCACACAAGTGAGGTACCATTTTTCTCGGAAGACTTTGGGGAATGCGGGGTGGGTGGAATTTTGTGGATCCACACAGATTCCAGAACTTTCCACCACAGAAATGTGAGGAAAATGTGTTTTTTGTTTTTTTGGGTAACAGAACCTGGTGAGAGCCAGACAAGTCACCCCATCTTGGATTCCCCTGGGTGTCTAGTTTTGAAGAATGTATAGGTTTGCTTAGGTTTCCCTATGTGCCGGCAGAGCTAGGGTTCAAAATCTACAGCTAGGCACTTTGCAAAAAAAAGGGTCCGTTTTCACTGTGAAAATGTGGTGTGTCCCCGGTGCGTTTTGGGCCGTTTCCTGTCGCGGGCACTAGGCCTACCCACACAAGTGAGGTACCATTTTTCTCGGAAGACTTTGGGGAATGCGGGGTGGGTAGAATTTTGTGGATCCACACAGATTCCAGAACTTTCCACCACAGATATGTGAGGAAAATGTGTTTTTTTTTTACAAATTTTGAGGTTTGCAAGCGATTCTGGGTAACAGAACCTGGTGAGAGCCAGACAAGTCACCGCATCCTGGATTCACCTGGGTGTCTAGTTTTCAAAAATGTATAGGTTTGCTAGGTTTTCCTAGGTGCCGGCAGAGCTAGGGTTTAAAACCTACAGCTAGGCACTTTTCAAAAAAGGGTCCGTTTTCACTGTGAAAATGTGGTGTGTCCACGTTGCGTTTTGGGCCGTTTCCTGTCGCGGACACTAGGCCTACCCACACAAGTGAGGTACCATTTTTTTCGGAAGACTTAAGTGAGGTACCATTTTTTTCAGAAGACTTTGGGGAAAGCGGGTGGGTGGAATTTTGTGGATCCACGCAGATTCCAGAACTTTCCACCACAGAAATGTGAGGAAAATGTGTTTTTTTGGACAAATTTTGAGGTTTGCAAGGGATTCTGGGTAACAGAACCGGGTGAGAGCCAGTCAAGTCACCCCATCCTGGAATCCCCTGGGTGTCTAGTTTTCCAAAATGTATATGTTTGCTAGGTTTCCCTAGGTGCTGGCAGAGTTAGGGTTCAAAATCTACAGTTAGGCACTTTGCAAAAAAAGGGTCCGTTTTCACTGTGAAAATGTGGTGTGTCCACGTTGCGTTTTGGGCCGTTTCCTGTCGCGGGCACTAGGCCTACCCACAGAAGTGAGGTACCATTTTTCTCGGAAGACTTTGGGGAACGCGGGGTGGGTGGAATTTTGTGGATCCACGCAGATTCCAGAACTTTCCACCACAGAAATGTGAGGAAAATGTGTTTTTTTGGACAAATTTTGAGGTTTGCAAGGGATTCTGGGTAACAGAACCTGGTGAGAGCCAGACAAGTCACCCCATCCTGGATTCCCCTGGGTGTCTAGTTTTCAAAAATGTATATGTTTGCTTGGTTTCCCTATGTGCTGGCAGAGCTAGGGTTCAAAATCTACCGCTAGGCACTTTGCAAAAAAGGGTCAGTTTTCACTGTGAAAATGTGGTGTGTCCACAGTGCGTTTTGGGCGATTTCCTGTCGCGGGCACTAGGTCTACCCACACAAGTGAGGTACCATTTTTCTCGGAAGACTTTGGGGAATGCGGGGTGGGTGGAATTTTGTGGATCCCCACAGATTCCAGAACTTTCCACCACAGATATGAGAAAAATGTGTTTTTTTTTACAAATTTTGAGGTTTGCAAGGGATTCTGGGTAACAGAACCTGGTGAGAGCCAGACAAGTCACCCCATCCTGGATTCCTCTGGGTGTCTAGTTTTAAAAAATGTATAGGTTTGCTAGGTTTCCCTAGGTGCCGGCAGAGCTAGGGTTCAAAATCTACAGCTAGGCACTTTGCAAAAAAAGGGACCGTTTTCACTGTGAAAATGTGGTGTGTCCACATTGCGTTTTGGGACGTTTCCTGTCGCGGGCACTAGGCCTACCCACACAAGTGAGGTACCATTTTTCTCAGAAGACTTTGGGGAATGCGGGGTGGGTGGAATTTTGTGGATCCACGCAGATTCCATAACTTTCCACCACAGAAATGTGAGGAAAATGTGTTTTTTTTGACAAATGTTTAGGTTTGCAAGGGATTCTGGGTAACAGAACCTGGTGAGAGCCAGTCAAGTCACCCCATCCTGGATTCCCCTGGGTGTCTAGTTTTAAAAAATGTATAGGTTTGCTAGGTTTCCCTAGGTGCTGGCAGAGTTAGCGTTCAAAATCTACAGCTAGGCACTTTGCAAAAAAAGGGTCCGTTTTCACTGTGAAAATGTGGTGTGTCCACGTTGCGTTTTGGGCCGTTTCCTGTCGCGGACACTAGGCCTACCCACACAAGTGAGGTACCATTTTTTTCGGAAGACTTAAGTGAGGTACCATTTTTTTCAGAAGACTTTGGGGAAAGCGGGTGGGTGGAATTTTGTGGATCCACGCAGATTCCAGAACTTTCCACCACAGAAATGTGAGGAAAATGTGTTTTTTGGACAAATTTTGAGGTTTGCAAGGGATTCTGGGTAACAGAACCTGGTGAGAGCCAGTCAAGTCACCCCATCCTGGAATCCCCTGGGTGTCTAGTTTTCCAAAATGTATATGTTTGCTAGGTTTCCCTAGGTGCTGGCAGAGTTAGGGTTCAAAATCTACAGTTAGGCACTTTGCAAAAAAAGGGTCCGTTTTCACTGTGAAAATGTGGTGTGTCCACGTTGCGTTTTGGGCCGTTTCCTGTCGCGGGCACTAGGCCTACCCACAGAAGTGAGGTACCATTTTTCTCGGAAGACTTTGGGGAACGCGGGGTGGGTGGAATTTTGTGGATCCACACAGATTGCAGAACTTTCCACCACAGAAATGTGAGGAAAATGTGTTTTTTTTTTTACAAATTTTGAGGTTTGCAAGGGATTCTGGGTAACAGAACCTGGTGAGAGCCAGACAAGTCACCCCATCCTGGATTCCCCTGGGTGTCTAGTTTTCAAAAATGTATATGTTTGCTAGGTTTCCCTATGTGCTGGCAGAGCTAGGGTTCAAAATCTACCGCTAGGCACTTTGCAAAAAAAGGGTCAGTTTTCACTGTGAAAATGTGGTGTGTCCACAGTGCGTTTTGGGCGATTTCCTGTCGCGGGCACTAGGTCTACCCACACAAGTGAGGTACCATTTTTCTCGGAAGACTTTGGGGAATGCGGGGTGGGTGGAATTTTGTGGATCCCCACAGATTCCAGAACTTTCCACCACAGATATGAGGAAAATGTGTTTTTTTTTACAAATTTTGAGGTTTGCAAGGGATTCTGGGTAACAGAACCTGGTGAGAGCCAGACAAGTCACCCCATCCTGGATTCCCCTGGGTGTCTAGTTTTAAAAAATGTATAGGTTTGCTAGGTTTCCCTAGGTGCCGGCAGAGCTAGGGTTCAAAATCTACAGCTAGGCACTTTGCAAAAAAAGGGTCAGTTTTCACTGTGAAAATGTGGTGTGTCCACGTTGTGTTTTGAGACGTTTCCTGTCGCGGGCACGAGGCCTACCCACAGAAGTGAGGTATCATTTTTATCGGGAGACTTAGGGTAACACAGAATTTTAGAGCAACTGTTATTACCTATTGACTTTCGATGCTTTTCTGCCTTCCAAATGAAAGACAATGTGTAAAAAAGAAGTCATTTGGAAAAATGACCTATAATTCTCATGCTAGTATGGGTACTCACAATTTCGGAAATGTGCAAATATCTACTGTTTCTAAACTCTATATTTTGTTCCAATTTCAGAAATGCATAGGTGTCTTTCATACCGATTTTTCCATGTATATATTTTCCCAAATTAATTGCTATATACCCGGTACATAATAAAAAACCATTGCAAGATACTGCTCAGTTATTGCCTCTGGGTTCGTCGGGTTCTAGGTGAACCTATAAGTCCTATGTCTCCCCACAACCAGAAAGGTCCAGCGGATGTAACAGTATATTGCTTTCAAACAGCTGTCATAATTAGAAGAAGTTACAAGTGAAAACGTTGACACAAATGGATGTTTTTTTCAACTAATTTTCAATTTTTCCTATATTCAACTGTTAGTTTCTATAAAGAAACCTTGAAGGATCTACACAAATGACCCCTTGGTGAATTCAGAATTTTGTCTACTTTTCTAAAAATGTATAGCTTTCCAGGATCCATTATTGCTTTCATACCCATTTCTACCATTAACTGGAAGGAGGTTGAAAGCACAAAAAATAGCAAAAATAGGCTATGTCCCAGAAAAATGCCAAAACTGTGTAAAAATGTTTGCTTTTCTTACAAAAGTCTGCTTGTCCCTGAAAGCTGGGAAAATGGTGATTTCAGCACCACAACCCCTTTGTTGATACCATTTGCAGGGAAAAAAACAGACGCTTTCATCTGTAGCCCTTTTTTCCCATTTTTCCCCAAAAAACCCCAAAATTTAGCTATATTTTGGTTAATTTCTGGGTCCCCTCCAGGGGAATCCACAAACCCTGGGTACCTTTAGAATCCCCATGATGTTGGAAGAAAAGGACGCAAATTTGGCGTGGATACCTTATGCGGTCAAAACGTTACAGGGGCCTAAGCACGAACTACCCCAAATAGCCAAAAAAAAGGCTTAGCACAGGGGGGGAGAAGGCCTAGTAGCGAAGGGGTTAAAGGGAAGGCCAGTTCTGATCCAAAATGTTTATTGACCTTTGCCTCCAAAAGGATCCTGTACTGTAACCTCTCACTCTTTTCTTTTATGCTATCTTACTTTGCTACTTAGGACCAGATTAGAGTAATGAGGAATTCTGTACGGAGATTCCCTGGAAGCTGGAATTTCTATTAAAGAGCAGAATCTCCACACAGATTTCCTGCTATTACAAGTTAACCCTCTTGGAATGGTGACTAACTATGAGGACTCAGATTTAATAAGCAGAATTGCGCATGGAATTCCTGATGCAGGGGGGTTGTACATATTTACTAACTGCACTAAGCAGGTGGTAAATATGCGCAGGGTCTCCTGTTCGGTACAGGGCTGGGATAAGCTCCCCCTTGCCTTGACAGAGGACCACATCGGAGCCAGGGAAGAGGTTCGACTTCAAGGCGCACCTTCTCACAGTGACTTTACTAGCTGGATTTTTCATTCGGTAAAATAGGGTCCAGCGTTCCAGCACCCGGAAAATCTGGGTGCGGGAACACTGGCAAATTTATAAATTTACGGATCAGAATTGCACATGGAATTCAACGCTGCACAACCTGTAATAGGGGCTTAATGTTCAACTACTTTGCCTTTTTCACTGTCTCTAGTTATATGACTGCATCTCAAGTCTGCCTATGTTCTGGTAGTGTCTTTTAGGATGGAATGGCTAATTTAACGTTTGCTCTGGAACAACATAAATGTATTTAGCGGAAAAGAATTTCTTTTCGTGTGTGTGAAAGGCATACTCAATGAAATGTTAACTTATTTAAAACAGAAAAATTAAAATGTAATATACATGCATATTAGTCCTTTGAATCATGAAAGAGACATCTCACACAGTTCTCAATAGAAAGGGTTTATTTTATGGCACACTGCCATTGAAATGAAGAACAGACGTACAGGATTCAGAAAAACACTGTGATTTGGTTTTCATCTAGTACACTGTGGATGCGGAGAAAGCAGATGCAAGTAGGGATGGGCACGTTGAGTAAGCTAATAGTAAAATTGGTTAGGGTTTACAGAGGGACCCATAGTGTTTCAAATAATATAAACTGAAATTCATGCAAGCAAGTCAGCCGATGTGCAAGAGGCTCGATTGTCAAGGTATTCGCAAACAATGACCCTGCGCTTGTAAATCCTTTTATTGATGCACAATATTACATCACCATGGAGTGTAATACTGCACATGAGTAAACCCCACTAAAGAGGTGGGGAGTGGGTATTCCAAGAAGGGGGGAGTGTCCTTGGAAATTTTGGAACGCACCCAAACTTGAGAGCATACGGGTATTCTCAAACGTTGAACGTCGCAGTCCCACCCTAGAAACAGTAAGGAGTAACTCCTTTTGCAGAATGAGGAAGGGAGGGGAATGCCCCTAAAATTTGCAGGGGCAGGGTTTCTCCATGGACAAAAATATTTCTGTGGAGACAAAGAAAAAAAAAAAATGGGCCACTGCACAAAGGCAGTGACATTTCTCTGTAGGTGACCATGTCACATACAATTCGGAGTGAGGCAATTTCTTCACATTATTGGAAAAATGAATTAAATTAAAGTTTTTCTTAAGTAGGCTTGGAAACTTACAACTGTCACAGCTTTCCAGGCACCTCTGCAGCAGCAGTTTCATCGTGAGGGTGAAGGGGCTTCCTCCCCCCCTCCTCCCCCCCCCCCCCGGCTGCTGCAGCGGCACTAAACGTGTAAAATAAAATGGCAATGAAATGATTTCATTGCCATTTTATTTTTCACGTTTAGTGCGCAGCGGCCTCCAACCGAGAGAACTGGGGGCTTGTCCTCCTCTGCTGCCGATTGGCAGCATAGAGGACTGGAGGAGCAAGATGGACCCTCTAAAGTACACATGTCAGTTTGGCCGGCTCTCTTGAGCCGGCCAAAGTTACATGTGCACTTTGCAGCTCTCCACTCAGCTGTCTTAGACAGCTGGGTGGAGACCAAGCACAGGCCTTAAGGGCGTGAAGGAGCATCCAGCCAGGACGCTCAATCCAATCCTGGCGCTGCTCTCCTGCTGGTGAGAGTAGCACCACCAGGATTGGTTAGTGGAATTTCCTGGAGGCTGGAGACCGCAGAGCCGACAGAGGAGGAAGTCGGACGTGCAGCAGGTTAGGTAAGTGACTTTATTTTTTATTATTAGCCACTCGCTTTGCCTGCATGCACCCACCCACCCACCCACCACTTAGTTGCCCGCCCGCTCGCTCCACCGGTGCATATACGTGCCAGCCGCCCCTGCACCTCAGGAAAGATTTTTGAATTCCTAAAAGTCATAAATCTGCACACATGTGAGGTTATAAACCTGCGGGTGCAGATTCACAACTTTGTGAGTTGGGTAAATCATGTGAAAATATTTCTTACATATATTCAATGTGGATATCTTAAAAAAAAGACTCGACTAGATTTCGCTGGTTTAACTAAATGGTCTGCTCCAGAGAGGTGGATAGGTTATTGAAGAAAATGCTAAACTTTTCAACAGATCGAGTGGAAATATGATGCATTTTTATCCTAAATCTAATGGGTGCACCGAGCAAATGTCCAAGGTGAATATAGAAGACAGATCCACGTAAGAGATAGCAGCCCTTTCCCTGGATAGTTATGGACATTAACACAGAAGTCACAAATTCTGAAAATGTGTTGAGAATTTTAACGGATAAATTAGTATACGATGATTAAAAATTGAGGTTCTGAAAAAAGAACAAAATTAAAATTTTTAGATTTTTTTTTACTCAACCTGCAAGTTGTTTCTAAAGCCCTAAATACATTGCTTTGTATTTTGTTGAATTCTCATAGTAGACGCCTTCAAGGGATGCCCAATAAAGTGCACATCCAAGAAATTGCAAAACTGCGTTTCGTAATTTTTGTTGGCCAAAACTGTTTAATGGAAAAGAATATAAATCCGATACGTCTCAGGTTCTCAGTCTCTCACAGTAGAAGTAACTGGGACACACTAGTAATTTTACATCATCCCAGAGTAAACTCAATTTACATCTTCCTAGAAAGGACTGATGGTAATTTTAATCTGGATACCATTAGGTGTTTTCCCAGCAAATAAAAAAGCTCCTCAAACGCCGATGTTGGGATGTAGGCGCTCGGCTGCAAACAACATCTCTGGAATGTCAACTGGTTTCAAAAGCTTGGTGGACATAACAATGACCTGAAATAGAAAAAATGATAAATGCATTATAGTTTATGTTTATTAAGTATGATAGGACTTTATTCTTAGTTACAAAAGATGGTTTAAGGATGACAAAGGATCTAATGAGTGCTCTCTTCTAATTAAAAGAATATGGACAATCTTGGCACTGGTGAGCTGCTGGATTTTTTTGAAGTACCATCCTTAACAAAAAAATGTTTTGCATGTTACTCTGGCACTTTCAAATGTGCTAATAAGTCGACTAAGGCACTTCTGAGTATTTCGAGCGCAATGAAATGTTGGTACTTGCTTCTATAATGACTAATAACTATTTCTTTAAATTCACTTCATAGTTTGCGTTTGCCATCTCATAACATTGTAACAGATACAGATTGTTACTTAAATGAATGGGCAGAGTGAGATTTGTTGAAACTCATGCTTGTAAAATGCAAGTCAGAAAGGATGCCAGTAGGAGAGTTTAACTCTCTTACTTAGTTAAAATTCAGTTGTTGATCTCTATTTAAGGTATAAAAACTAACAAGGAACAAGATACTCTAGGTCACAAATTATTGATGAAACGTTTCAAGTCGGTCCCCAGCAATCTGATTCCATTCACACGGATGAACTCCCAACTGCTGAAGTGATCCTTCTGTGTTTCCACAGATAGTTTTTCTGTTCCATTCCAACCATTTCCTCTCCTATTTCCTGGAAAGTTCTACACGACTCTACCTTCTTTCATAGTTTGCTCAGCATTTTTCGGCAACATTTAAATGAAGTCCTCAGATCCTGATGAGTGGGTTTACCTATCTATGCAGATAACACCAATCTCTACATCGGTTTCTGTCTAAGAACCTTAACTCCATTCAGTGATGCCGACATTGGAACATTATATTCCTCAACTTTGTGGTTACGGAAATCCTCATAATTCATCTGCTCTCCTTTTTGATAATCGTAACCTGCTTCGTCAGAAACAGTTTAAGTTTAATTAAACACATCTTTCCAGTACCTCAAAAACTTCATTAATAGCTGCCTTATTAATAGTATCCTGAGTCCAGAACTGCCAGGCCAAGTCCCCTCCAGACGGGAACACAAGCAACCCCACACAGGTTTTAGGCTACTTAAGCCTCGCCAGTGAGATATATAATGAGATATAGTTTGAGTCCTCCTGCACTGTGAGCGCGGACACCACATCTGGGTATTCATATCACACTTAAAGTGTCTACTGCAGCAAATAACAAGATGATGATAGGAGTATTTGAACTTTGCAGGCACTTTGGGCTGGGCTGGATTGGAGCAGGACCAAGTTTGACTTGCATATGGCTGGCCTCTGTCTAGCATGGAACTGTGGGCAAAAACAATGGACTGGAATGCAGCCCCAACTAATTACCAGCATATAAAATTAATTCATGCATTCCACACACACTCTGTTGTTAGTACCAGTGGCACAATTTCACACAATCAAAGGGGTAGTGGAAGAGACCTTCTACAGCCTTTTACCTCTAATGACATCACAGGAAGTGACATGGCATGACCTTTTACTTCAATGGCGTATTTTTTCACAGTAGTTATTGAAAACCCTCAGATGTGGCATCTTGATAAGCAGTGACTGATAACAGACGGTAACCAATAAAAGTGTCAGCAGATCATTTGCAAACATCAGTAGCCAGTTTAATTAAATCATATGGTTTTCAAACAAATCTACAAGACTTACAATACTTTGCTGCCCCTAACTATTGCTAGCTATAAGGCTGTAAACAAACAACTATGTGAAAACGAAACGTCTAGAGCACATACTAAAAGGAAAACTGGAATAAATGTACAAATCAGATAACATAAGAAGAGCTTTCAACAGACTAGTAATTTTAGTTAGGTGAAGAGCATGTAGAGCGAAGTCAGCTGCCCATAACAACAAAACAGAAAGGTGTAATATGGAAATTACTGCAGCAAATCACCTAAGGTGGTAAAACATACAGAATGGGGAAGAAAAAGCTCAGTCCACCACATCAGCAGATACAGAGAAATAGAACATTGTGTCTAGATGTGAGGAGCAGAGATTTGTAAGGATTGAATATTGGAGGTCAGATGAAAATCAATACGACTGGATGCCAACGATGAACAGATGCGCAACAGAAGAACATGAATAAGTATAGGAAGTGTTATCACTCAATATTTATTAGTGAACACCTCACAGAGCATTATCTTTTGAGGATGCAATGGCAGTTGTAATTATTCCACACCTAAACAATACTTATTGCATCAATATAAATACTGTCAATGTAAGTAGTGGCAGCGTTAAGAATAGTACATCTATACTTCCCTTTGACAATATAGTAGTAGTCCATATTCTTTAGTCAGTACTCTTGGTGGTTGATAATGAGAACCTGATACTATGGAAATACACCCTGCACTGGTGTCTCGATGCACTGAGATGGTTTACTATCTTTCATTCAAATAGGCTAAGGGTTAACATAATGTGCAAGGGAAAAGTCTGGATTTGTAAAGATAAGTATACAACAGGTCAGTAATGATATACAGAAATGGGGACTAAAAGAGCATTGTTTTATTTTGAGTAGTAATGTGCACAGCATCTGTGCATTAAATTCCCGAAGTGGAAATGTGCTTACCTGAGAAATCATGAAACCATAATAATGACTTGTTCTTCAGAATAGTGCACGTGAAAGCATTTTATGAGGGATTTTGACAAGCTTCAGTTAAAAATAAAGATATTGAAATATAATTTTTTTTATTTAAACCCTTATAAGGGAAAAATACTCTTTCAAAAAAATGTTATTAATCTTGGACAGGTGGCCTGCACTCACGCCTTAACTGCCTAAACCAAGATAATCCTGTGAAGTAAATGAAACACTTTAACATGAAAGGGGTGAGCACAAAATATTTCCTCCGCACTCTGCCTGACTCCTTTAAATTTCTTTAGCCTCAAATGTAACAACTTCACACAAAGGCCAAGTGGCCATCACGGCTGCTGGGAAAAGCCCTCCATTGTCTGGGAATCCGACTGGAGGAGTGACCTGGCGCTGGGGTCACGCTACAGCAGAGCGGCAGGGGATAGGCTGCCAGCACACTCCCGCTCTAATGTCCTCTAAGCGGGGCGAGGCCTAGTAACTGAACAGGCGTTAAACACGCTTTCTTTCAAGCGCACACCAATCTTCAAGTTTCATTAGTGCACTTTGCGCTTGGATTAACTTGTCCATCAGTGGCGGGCAAGAACCCAGTTAATAATCCAGGTAGCAGCAAAGGATTTTGAAGTGCTCTTTGAACACTCCATGACAAAAGCGCTTGTACACACAGTGCTCTTTGCGCAAGTACCAAGGGGGCAAAGTCCCATCAAAAAAGGCAGCTGAGCTCGTGCGGTATGTGTGAAATGTTCCGCGTTTCAGCCGAAATCGCAAGACAACATTACTCCTACAAAGGATTTATTTTTTTATCAGATCAAACTTGATTTCTAATCTCAGGAAGAATGTCTGCAAAAGTGGGTGTGAACGCCTGCTGCCAACAGAGAAGTAACGCTGCACAGCCATGGGGATTAAATTAAGGATTTGTCAGGTTAAATCATTAAATAGGCATTGCTGAGTGTTTTATAAGGAGAGGTAGGTTTCGAATACGCTGACATTATTTGAAAATCAACAGCATCGCCTGCAATAGCCAGGTCTGTGCAACAATAGGGTTTGAAAAGGGCTCTGCAAGCACTGCTTGGAGCTACGGTAGCCCTGATGCAGCTCAAGGTTATGGAAAGTGCAAAGTCAATCCCATACAAAGATGACTTCATAGTTACTCGGTTCAAATGCAACTTTGTGTATTTCTGTTATTGGGCAAATAAAATGTGCATTTCTTTTTTCTAGGGGTAAATATTAAGGTAAATAATCTATGCTTTTTTGGTCCATGGTTGGGGTCAAGGGTAACAGTGTGCCCACTTATCAGGGAGAGGTTTGGTTTTGTGCTCTATCATTTTTGATATGGTCTCTTGGCACTATGGTTAGGCAAAGTGTAGGCCTTGGGCAAAGTGACATGAGCAGAGTTGACTTTAAGTTCTGTATATGTTTCAGGAGGCAGGATACCAGCGGAACCTTCAGAGACATGGTTTGGAAACTTGAACCGCAATGCGTTGACCTCCTGTTCGCACTGGTAACTCCAGGTCGTTGGAAGACAGCAGGCGTTGAAATGATATGTAGTTGGTGAATATGTTATTAATAGACGATAGTGCAGGTCAGTGAGAGATCCTTGTTTGCAAACCATAGGGTGCAAACCGTAGGGGATTGAATTAGAGGTTAGTGGCGAGGTGTGAGCTGAAGACACTCAAAAGGGTTCTGCTTGGAAGAGGACAGAGGGTGCATAGCTTTGGCCTGGCAACCGTCTCCATTGCTTGATTTCATGGACCCTATTGTTTCCATAGCTGACTTGGTTGTCTGTGCAGTGTTTTCCATATGCACTTTCTTACTTATGCCTGCACCTGATGACAGTTGTTTGAACTCAATGAAATAGCCATGAAGTGTACTTCGTGGAGGGTCATCGCCTTTAGTCATGATGCCTAGCCCTGTGCTGTTCAAATCACTGCAATATGACTAAGAAGAATTACAAGGAATTGAGATGGTGATATGGCTCAAAGATCCTCTTGCACTAGCCTGTATAGTGTACACAGTTAATAAAAGTAAAAGATTTTTTTTTTAAAAAGCTATGGTAAGTAGTGCAGTGCAATGAAAGAAAATACAATACACGTGACTACTTAGGTGCTGTTTAAAACTGTTATCTGTGTTGCCGCTCCCTTTACCTTCTACAGGGCCTCCTTCAAATTTATGGGCAACTGTACAATTTTTTTTATCAATTCTTTTTATTGTGTTTTCATCAAATAATCATTGATAAACATGTTAATATGCTTATGCATCTCACACATCTCGATCTTACCACCCACTACAGTTCATTCTGAGCTTCAGGTATAATGAATGCCGTTCCCCCATAAGATCCGAGTCCCTGATAATGTACAGCAGACGTACATCTCGATAAGAGATGATTGCCGGGTTGTTTATGCAATTATACACTTTTTTTAAAACTGGAGTGTAAAGTACAGTTGTTCTGGATTTTCAGCTGTACAGTAATACTAGCATGAGCACAGCAAGCAGTATCAATGTATGGAGTGATACTGCCAGTTCACATTTGCACATGGACAAGGGACTAATCAAACTGAGGCATGAGAAAGGTTCCATGTGGGAACCGAAACATGGTAGTGTTTTAATCTGCTCACTCTGTTAAAACTACCTCTTGGCATTTGAGTGGACGTCTTGTGGATAGTTTTCATCTGGTGGAGGAAGAATATAGAATACTAGGAAAATCAATCAAACAGGTATTGGTAATGTATGGTGGTAAGACACAACAAGCCCAGCTTTTGAAGCTTCCTGCTTTTTTTTTTAATCGAGCATGCTGAACCCCACTAACATTGATAATACATATTTTTTAGAAGCAATGTCTTCATGGATTCTCTTCCGTCATCACGTAAAGTCTGTAGTATTAAAAAAAAGAGAAAATGAAATTAATGTCATCAATATTTAAGTGGATCTAAAAGGCCTCACTGAATTTGGAAACACTGTGCCTCTGTACTATCTATGAGCACAGTGGGCCTCAGCTAGTGATAGTACTGGACCTGTCACTGATATCTGGGACGTGAAAGTGAATGGGGAAAGTGGGCCAAGAAATAGGAAGGCATAATGTAAGGGCGCAAACTTATGTACACTAATGTAGCAAAGTAAGCCGTTTAAAGGTGTTTTGATGCTGAACAGAACGGTTCGTTTTTTAGGTCTCGCGCCTAAGCAGCGCTTGCGCTGTCTCTTCGAGACATCCTGTATTTAGGATATGGGCACAAAGCTCTGCCCACTTTCCACCCATCTTTTTAATTGGCTCCGGTCCCTGTGCTTTGTAAATAGTGGTTTTTCATTGGTCAATACGCTTAGTAGTCCCTCCTTAGTACCACCCTTGTCTCTTCTTGTAACCTCCCATGAGGACACCCCCTGTTACATGTGTTGTTACTCCCTAGGTTTTAATTACAACCTCAGGGCACTATTTTCTTAAAAGGCTTCAGGCAGGACACACACTTGTGCTAGGCTGGCAGTGGTTACTTCACTCACTAGAACATCTGACATTTATATGAGACCGTCTATAAATTTCCCTTCATCAGCTCCACACAGAGTACAACCAAATCCAAAATTAATGTAATAATTCTGTTTTCACAGTTCAAAGCTACTCATTTTATATATGGACATAGCTATTTGAATGTACTTGTACTACTGTCTTGCATGCAATGCATTATGGGTAGGATGGATTTACCACATCTTCTGCAGGGTGCAGTACCATATGTGACCAAAAGAGGTCCCCTTTTGGCACATATGGTACTGCACCCTGCAACATGGCTAGGTAAAAAACATTGCCATTTATAATGCCAATAACTCCAACTTTGTAGACATGCAGAGGTGGTGCGTTGCTCGCTAGGGACCTCAAGGAGCAGCTTACGCTTCTGCACCTAGACATGCAGTGCTGGTGCCTTGCTCGCTAGGGACCTCTAGGAGCAGCTTGCACTTCTGCACCTAGAAATGCAGTGCTGGTGCCTTGCTCGCTAGGGACCTCTAGGAGCAGTTTGCGGTACTGCACCTAGACATGCAGTGCTGGTGCCTTGCTCGCTAGGGACCTCTAGGAGCAGCTTGCGGTACTGCACCTAGACATGCAGTGCTGGTGCCTTGCTCCCTAGGGACCTCTAGGAGCAGCTTGCGGTACTGAACCTAGACATGCAGTGCTGGTGCCTTGCTCACTAGGGGCCTCTAGGAGCAGCTTGCGGTATTGCACTGAGACATACAATGCTGGTTCCTGGCTCACTAGGCAAGCATTTGCAATCCACTAGGTCTCGCATTACTGAAAGTATGAGATATTGGCGTTGCATTATTATTTGCAACGCCAATACCTCAAACTATCAGTAATGCGAGACCTATTGCATTGCAAATGCTTGTTTATACAGCACTTAAACACTGTTTTGTAAGTGCCTGCAATTTTGTGATAGGAACATGGAGACATAAGGAGGTAAAGTGATTTGCCCAAGATCACACTATTATTTTTTATTAAATTGTTATTGCAAAAGAAAAAACAAGATGCATAGGACTCAGGTTCATAAGAAGAGAATGATGTGAATGGCACACTGGGTTATTAGTGAGCTGAAACCTGACTAGTGAGGCTTAGACATACATTTCAGTTACAGAATACTATCCCTTGGGGAGGTAGAGAGCAGAACAAATGCATGCTATGTGCTAAAAATCGAGTATTTTTATTTCTTATAACCGGGCATACATCTGGAAACAGTCCTGCGCACAGATTTGCAGCTGGGACGGGCATGTGGAGAGGTTTTTCACTGTGCAGCAGTCTATGATTCACCTCCAGGTACAGTCAGGGGCGCAACTAGACCCGAACTTCGGGGGGTGGGGGGAGGCTAACACTCCCAGCCAGTGCTGGCCCTAGCACTGGTCGCACACTGTGCAACAGTCTTTTTTGGCGGCCCCTCCCCCATCTCCATGAATTCCCTCACTACCACTCACCATTACCTCATCTCTCTATAGCACCTTTTTGACAAAGATTTCATTTTTTAATAGCGCTACTCATAGTTTACTCATGCTCAGTTCTGTGATTTGCATGGTACATGTTCTTTGTAGCAGGCACATTAACCCTCTGCACTGTGTGGGTGGCAGGAGTGCCCATGTGAGTGCACGGTGAGCGATGTGACAGTGTGAGAGTAGGGTAAGAGTAGTGACTGCAGGGTGAGTGAGGTGACCATATGAATTTGGGTGCGGATGTAAGTGCAGAGTGGGACAAATGAATGTATGGTTAGTGATGGGCTTGTTTGAGTGAGATTGCAGAGTGAGCAGTGAGGGGGACAGGTGAATGAAGTGTCACATGAGTGCAGGGTGAGTAGTGTGCTCATGTGACTACAGAGTGAGGTACAGGGTGAACAGCACAAGTGCATTGTGAGTGCAGGTGATCACTATGAGAACAGGGTGAGCGGGTGAATGGTGATCAGTGTGAGTGCATTATGATCGCTGTTAGTGCAGGGTGAGCGTGAAAGTGAAGGGTGAGAATGAGGAATGTGTTGTCTGAATGCAGGATGCATTCCAAGACACTTGAAGTAACTCAGCATGTTATTGATGGCGGCGTAGGGTTTCAGATTTAAGTTAAACTATTGATATTATGGCATTAATCAGGGATCGGGGGTGGAGGAAATAAATAATGTGCTGATCCTGCAACAAACTTCCAGTCTTATGATTAGGGTTGCCAGCTCATTATTTTGATGTCCCATACGGTACAAAAATAAGCAGTCACCTAAAGCCTTATTTTCAGCACTTATCTGTGCATACTTCGAACAGCAAATATAAATAGAGAGCACTTTTAATTGTGTTGTAGGGCTGCCTGAATGATCCATGACTGATAATTAAAGGGAACAAAGACAAAAAAGTCACATTACAAATGAATACATACTTTTTTATTTGTAACCCTTTTTAGTGTCAAGACGAGGTCTTTGCAGACTCTTTAAACAACACATGGCTGGCATTTTTCTTTTGGCAACCCTACTTTATATTCCTTTTCATGAAATGCATTCTCAAACCATGGCAGTAAATGTAAAATACAAATGTAAGCAATAGGCAGAGTGGGGCTCCAGGGGGTACTGGACCCAGAAAAAAACTAAGCCTCGGTAACCAGTTTACAAAGGTATGTAAATACGCAAATAGTCTTTAAAAACCTGTGAAAACGCGGGCCAGCTGGAGATAAGACTCCAGACACTGCCCAGCCGAGCCCACAGCAGCTCGAGCTGCAGCAGCCCGGGGTGAGACACACGACGCGGGGGGGGCTGAAGCCCTTTTAGCCCTATGGGCGTTGCACGCCTGGGTACAGTCTCAGGGGTTCCGAAGTGTCTTTCAGATTTGCTGTTCATTGGGTACCTGAACTTCCACAGTTTAGCTACAATATGCAGCGTCCCCATTTCCCTAGCACTGTGTTATCAGCTTTTGGATGCAGTCTGTGTAGTTTGTACAGTTTGGAGATCCAGTGACGTGCAGCCGGCATTGCAGTAAGCTGTGTCTAGGTGGAAACTAAGGCACTTCAGCAGGAAATGTGGGCCACAACACTGAGGTCGCATGTCTGATCCTGTGGTAGGCGAAAACATCCAAAGCAGTAATCCGCCCGTCTCCTCTGAATTGTTCAAGGGACAGGAATTTGCCCTCTCTAGATAAATTCATAGATTATTCTGGCCTTATGCGCACTATTTATGGCTCCTGTTTCCAGTGTGGGTGAAAGGGCTGAGGGCAGGTGAAGAGAGTCAGCCAAACCCAACCTTCCTGGCCATTGCCCATACAGACCAGCACTCACATCCTACCGCCCCCATCAACTGATCAAGTCTGGCTAGTTAATTATAGTATCCACCTGGTATCCCTTTCAATATGAAGATGAGGGGCATGGTCAGACATGGTCAAACCAATAAGTGGCATAGTGGGCCTGGGCAGCATGATAACACTATTCTTTTCAAGCGGGTAAGTTGGGGTCAGAAGTCAGGTATGTTTTATCCAATTTTGGCAATTTGGTAACTATACCTACCACCTGTATGTAAGCAGTGAGAAAATAAATCGAGACCTACCATACAGAGAAACCTACAGAACACAGGGAGACATTTAAATGAAAATAATTTTTGCATTTGTGTGGATATTGTGTCTGTTAAAACAAGTTTTTGGATTTGGGGAGGGGGGGGTGAGAGCCTCAAAACCTGTGAATCACTGAAATATAAGAAAACTGAGCAGCAGTAGGTGACTGACATGATGAAGTAAACACGTAAACGCTATAAATGCAGTTACAAGAAATCCAGTGCAAATCAATTTTTACTGGTTTAATAATACATATGATAGGGAATGGGGCAAATAGTATTTATTCCAACACAAAATGAAGAGCATACTGATTTCATACAATATTTGCTATTGATATAAGAAGGAAACACAATATTTCTTTAACTTTTGAAACGTGAAGTTTGGAAGAGCGCGTACTGTAAGGAGTGCGCCATTAGGGCACGGAACCCCGGGGTCCCGGCCACGCCCCGTGCTTCCTGGCGGCTAGATTGGCCCCCGCGATCGGCGGGTATTACTTCCAGGGGAAAAGGACATTACGTCATTTCCTGGCTGTGCCGGTGCTGGAGGGGGGGGGGAAGGAGAGGGTGGGGGCCTATTTAGGGCGCCTTGCCCGGGCACTCGTCCTCTCTTCTCTTCAGCGCCGGCCCCGGGTGCAGCTGACCTCTGCAAATCTCGATGGAGCAGTTTTTCTTCTCTTTGTTCTCCTGCAGGTGGTGGTCGTTGGTTCGAGGCTCAGGGACGGAGGCCGGCGATCTTCGTGGGGCCTTCTGGGGAGAGACGCTTGCTGGACCAGGAACCGCTCGGGCTAGAGATCACTCACCCAGCCCAGGCCAGGCCCTGGTGGTGGTTCGGTCCCCGGCGGCGAGCGCTAGTAGCGGGTGTGATTCTCTCACCCCCCTCTTCAGGCAGGAGATTATTGGTCGGTGTGCTTTCGGCAGGCACACGGAGGTAAGGGGAGGGGGCCTCGGTCTTTGTGGTGTGCAGTCGCGCGGGGAGGTTTTTAAGACTACTTACATACTTATAGGGGGCTATAGTACGGCGACCCCCTCGCCTCCTCCTCCTTCAGCTGCCCAGTGCAGAGATCGAAGACGCGCAGTGGGGGTGCGCGGGAAAAAGTTTTCCCGTCTCCTCCCCAACCTCCTTTGGGTAACCTTCCAGTGGTTTTGTAAGGTGCAATTAATGACCTTTTGCCTGCCTCATTTCGAAGTTGTGCAGCCCTATTTTTGACTTTCGCAGCTAGCGGTGTAGGCGCAGAAGGTTTATCCTTTTATCCCCGATCTTCTGTGATGAGCGTGGCTTTTGACTAAATGTTGGCATAGACCGTGATTGTTTGCATTTCCAGTTGGCGATCCGCGCGCCTGGGGTCTATTTGTTTTAATTGGCGAGTGGTGCGTTCTACATGGGTTCAGTGTAGGTTTTGTACAAGATGCCGGCGAAAGGGGGAAGAATTGGAAAAAGGAAGGAAAGCGACCCGGAGTTATCGCAATTACTTAAACTGGTATTAGCTAAGTTGGGCAATGGCAGGGATATGGATGAGGAGCCGGCAGGGCCGGTTCAGGATACTGAGCCAACATCGGGGGAGGAGGATCGCCCTCGCAGGACCGGTGTGCCCCCGAGGGCAGCGTTTCCACCGGTACCCAAGAAGGCTAGGACGTGCCCCAGTAAGGCGAAAGCCGGCAATAAAGGGGTCGAATTGGTTGGGCCAAGTAGTGGGACCGGGCAAGAAGGTCAGCCTCCCTCGGGTTAGAGTACTCAAGGACCACCCGGCATTCCGGCTCCGCCTCAGCCGCTGACGGTGGCGTAGCAGGTGGTGACCGGTTCTCCAGATGTAGGTTCTGTGTTGGCGGACATACGTAGGGCATTGCAGGTGCTAGCTTCCTCAAACCAAGGCTCATTGTCTGAGGCATCAGGGGGTCAAGCTGCCGTACCAAATGCGGGGGGGGGCGGGCCCTTCCTGTGCTGGGCGGCAGGATCCGGCGGCACAGGTCTTGAATTTAGGTTTAGGGGGGCCAGCTCAGAGCGCACCGTCAGGGGTGGTTTCACCGCTTGCCCCAGTGATGACCGGGGGGCCGACAGGTGTGGCACAGGGGACAACGACAAGTATACTAGCTTCAATGGCATCCCTATTAGCGCAGTTGGCGGTGCCAACGACGGGGGGCCAGGTCAGTAGCGCCTCAGTGGCACTGTGGGCGCCGTCGACAGGTTTGGGGGGCGCAGTGAGTGATTTACAGAAACTGATAGCACTCATGAATAGGGCTCAAAGGAAGGATGACACGAACACAGCCCCTCTGGCAGTGGGTCAGGCGGCCCCTGCTCAAGCCAATACCGCCACAGTTGCCCCAACAGGTAAGGGGGCAGGGACCACAGACAAAAATCTCAGTGGTGGGGGGAAGGCTTTGGGGGGCCCGATATGTTGCTTTCCAAACCTGGTAAATTAGCTTCTCACGTACCGGCTGATGTAAAGGAAAAAATCTGGAAGGGCGAGTTCATTGATATATTCTCACTGATACGGCCTAAAAGGAGGGAAGTGGAGGCTAAAGAGAAGGAAGGGAAGGAGAGCTCTTCCAAGGACAAAAAACCGAAGGTTGAGGAGTCGATCACGATTTGGCTCTTTGGTTTTAATGTTCACAACGGTGATGGTAGCAAAAAGGCCCGAGTGGGCTGCCCCTTTGATATTTTACTCCAATAAGATTTTAAAGGCACATGCAATGTACGGTGGGATGGCCTGGTTAGATTATGACAGGGATTTCAGACGGGCAAAAGTAGAGGACCCTGAGATTGGTTGGGATCAGACAGAGGTGAACGTTTGGTTAGAGAGTGTGATTAATAAGACACCTATGAAGCAGTCCTTCCGCACACAATGGGGATCTGGCGAGAAAAAGGGGTCATGCTGGGCATTCAACAGAAAAATCTGTATACGGCCTGCTGGCTCGTGTAAATTTAAACACGCCTGTTCTTTCTGCGGTCACCCATCCCACCCAGAATTCAAATGTATCAAAAATCCAAAGATAAAGGGAGAGACCCCAAGGCATCATCCCTACAAGACGTTGCCCACCCCGGTTGAGATTGAGAGGCTACTATTCTGGCTAAATCAGTATCCCAATAGGAACGCGGTCCAATTGCCGTATCAAGGTTTTTCCATAAGCTTTCGCATACCCGCTCAGGGGGTACCCCCTGTTTTGCATTGTGAGAACTTGCTATCTGCACGCATCCATTCCACTGTTGTGTCACAAAAATTGGAGAAAGAGGGCGCGCTGGGTAGGATAGCTGGCCCTTTCGCGACTCCCCCATGGCCTGACTATGTTTGCTCACCACTGGGGGTTGTGCCTAAAAAAGACCCGGGCCAGTTCCGAATGATACACAATTTGTCCGCACCTAAAGGTGCCTCCGTTAATGACGCTATTGACCCCACTGTCTGCTCTGTGACTTATTCTTCATTTGATGCCGCATTGGAAAAATTGCGCAATCTTGGCCCAAACGCTTTCATGGCAAAGACCGACATTGAGTCAGCTTTCCGGATCATGCCAGTCCACCTGGATGATTACCATTTGCTGGGTTTCCAATTTGGGGGCCAATATTTCTATGACACATGTATGCCAATGGGTTGTGCAGTGTCATGCAAGTATTTTGAGCTTTTCAGTTCAATGTTGCATTGGTTGTTCACTTTTAGAACGGGTCACACAGATATTGTACATTATTTGGATGACTTCATGGTAATGGGCTCGGCATCCTCGGGGGTCTGCGGGAGGGCCTTGGGGGACCTAGTGTCAATGTTTGAGGAATTTGGGGTGCCCCTGGCACCGGGGAAGACGGTGGGCCCAGCAACATGCATGGCGTTCTTGGGGATTGAAATTGACACGGTTTTGGGCGAGTGCAGGTTGCCATTAGACAAGGTACGGGCATTCTCGCAGGCAATTGATTCCGCCCTGGCAGGTCCTAAGGTGACGCTACATCAGCTCCAAGTATTGGTGGGCCAGTTAAACTTTGCTCTGCGCATCATTCCCATGGGCCGCTCCTTCTCCAGATCAATTGCGAGAGCAATGTCTGGTTTAACGAAGAAGCACCACCATACCAGGTTGCGAGCAGAAGTGAGGGATGATTTGAAGGTGTGGCGCGAGTTTCTGCAAGATTTTAATGGGAAAGTAGTGTGGCCATCGCCACCGGTTACCAGTGAGGACTTGGGATTGCTCACAGATGCTGCTGGCAGTGTTGGCTTTGGGGCAGTTTTGGGGCCACTCTGGTGCCGGGACGATTGGCCGGTGGCTTGGCATGCAAGCGAGCTGACGAAAAACATTGCCTTTTTGGAGCTGCTCCCCATTGTGGTGGCGGTCACAGTGTGGTCTGATTTCTTTTGTAACAAATCCGTGGTCTTTTGGTCAGACAACATGTCAGTTGTAGAGGCCATTAACAGGCAGGGTGCTTCATGTAGCCATGTGTTAAGGCTGTTGAAACATTTGGTTCTGTTATGTTTGAAGTTGAATCTAGTGTTTAGAGCTGCGCATATCCCAGGTGTTGATAATCAGGCGGCTGATGCTTTGTCTCGCTCCAAGTTGCAGGAGTTCCGGAAGTTCCATCTACAAGCAGCGGACCAGATGACAGTGTTCCCGAGATCTCTGTGGAGGATTGGAGCCCCGCATTAGCTGGGCTAGTGGGAGCCTCGCTGAGCGAGCGCACCCGGAAGGCGTACCAGCATCATTTTAAGGGTTACAGGATTTTTGTGCAGCAACAAGGGGTGGTGGACTTGTTCTCATCTGAAGCCATATATGCTTTCTTGCAGGCATTGAGGGATCAGGGTAGATCAGTGTCATACGCAAGGGCTCACTTAGCCGCAGTTAGCTTCTATGCCAAATTAAGAAGGGTACAGGATACAGGTAATTCTTTCTTGGTTAGGAAGGCATTGGCGGGATGGTCCAGTTTAGAGGGCGCGAGGAAAAATGACAGAAGGCCCCTCAATTTGCACACGCAGGGGGAGATGTTGCATGCCCTGCAGTTGGTGTGCTCATCCGCCTATGAGGCGACCCTTTTTGCTGCCGCGTTCACATTAGCCTTTTATGGGGCTTTCAGAATGGGCGAGTTGGTGGGGACCTCGAAATCCGATACTGCTGGTGGTTTGCAATGGCAGGATGTAAAATTGTTGCAGGGCGGACTTTCCATCATATTGCGTAGATCAAAGACGGACCCCTTGGGCAAGGGGACCACAATTTGGCTTAAACCTGCCACAGGGGCCCTAGTGTGCCCGGTGGCTCGGATGGAAGCGTACTTGGCTATTCGCCCGCACGGGCTGGCTCACCCCCTTTTTGTTCATGAAAATGGAGGATGTTTATCAAAGTATCAATTCATAACCGTGTTCAAGGGCACCTTGCAAAGTTTAGGTATGGACCCCGCTGTCTATTCTTCTCACTCGTTCAGGATTGGGGCGGCAACCTTGGCAGCGGGAGCGGGTCTCTCAGAAGACGAAGTTAAGCGCGTGGGTCGATGGTCTTCTTCATGTTTCAAGCGCTATGTGCGTCCCAAGTTGTTGTGAGATTGCTTAATCATTTTCGTGCGTTGCCATTCTTATATTTGTCTTTTCTTTTCTGCAGTAGCATGCCCTCTAAGGTGATTTGGGTGTTGAGACACTCTTTCATGCGGCGGGCCGCTTACCGTTTGCAGCAGCGGCGTAAGTCAAAGCCGGCGTGTTTGGATGGGATGTCATTCCTTTGGTGGGGCATTGGAGGCCTCCAGATCGGGCAGCTACGGCAGTTGGTGGAAGAGACGAGAGCGCATGAGGGACTCCAGTCCCCAGTCTTAATCATCCTGCATTTGGGCGGGAACGACATGGTGAAGCTGGGTCATCGGGCTGTCAGAGAGGCTTTGCTGACAGAGTTTGCTTGGTTGGGGAGAACCTTCCCTGGGGCTCAGATCGCATGGTCTTACATGATTCCGTGGCGGAGATGGGGGCCCGGGGTGAGGTCAAGAGCCTCGAACGTTTCAGTGAGACGCTTGAATGGAGAATTGGCCAAGCTGTGTTCAGGGCAGGGCCGCCTATGTCACATACCTCACAGGTTGCTCAGAGGGGACCACATGTTTCACCACGATGGCGTGCACCTGTCGGACATTGGGACAGACTTATGGATTGATGGCATTTGGTCATTCATGCGGAATTTGTTTTGTGGTGGGGTGGGCGAAGGACCGGTTGGCCCTGGTCGCCCTTGTGGCGGTAAGGAGGCCACATAGATTGCCTTACATTGTTAAGGGGAGTCCTCCTGCATACTCCCTAGGCCAGCACTGAGGGGGGGGGACGGTAAGCTCACCCCAGAGGGAATGGGTACACCGGCTGGGGGGCAAGGGCACCAGGTTACAAGCTAGGGCATGGGGCTGCGGCCCCTGGTTATACCCTACGAGCCCCCCTTGGGCAGCCTGGTGGTGGAAGGGTGGGTCCCTAGGGTTGCGGACAAGGACTAGATGGCAGGGGCCCACCTCTCAAGGACGCAGGTGGGTTGCGCCTGCGTGGTTCTCAGTTGGGGGGTGCGAGCCAGAAGGCCCCTTGGTGCTGGAGCAATAGATAACATCTTTTGTATGAAAATTAAGTTTTGACATTGCTGATGATGGATTATGATGCTAGGATGAACGCACATGTAAATATTATTTTGGTGATGCAAATTTTATAAGTTTTATCGTATTGAATTATTGAATTTGAATCATACTAGTTATGGATTGTCATGTTTATTTGTGATGTTTTTTGTAATAAACATGGCCTCTTTCACCCACAGCACTGGTTACCAAATCATTGATTTGTGGATTTTGATGGGAGCGGGGCTGGGAGCAACCTGGGGGGTCTGGGTCCTATGGAAGAGCGCGTACTGTAAGGAGCGTGCCATTAGGGCACGGAACCCCAGGGTCCCGGCCACGCCCCAGTGCTTCCTGGCGGCTAGATTGGCCCCCACGTTCGGTGGGTATTACTTCCGGGGGAAAAGGACATGACGTCATTTCCTGGCGGTGCCGGACGGGGGGGGGGGAAGATAGGGGGGGGGCTATTTAGGGCGCCTTGCCCGGGCACTCGTCCTCTCTTCTCTTCAGCGCCGGCCCTGGGTGCAGCTGACCTCTGCAAATCTCCCACCCACCCATCCCTTAGAGGTAGGGCTTCGGTAGGTGTAAGAAGTCGAGCTAGGTGTAGCGGCGGTAAGGAGGCCACATAGATTGCCTTACATTGTTAAGGGGAGTCCTCCTGCATACTCCCTAGGCTAGCACTGAGGGGGAGAGACGGTAAGCTCACCCCAGAGGGAATGGGTACACCGGCTGGGGGGCAAGGGCGCCAGGTTACAAGCTAGGGCATGGGGCTGCGGCCCCTGGTTATACCCTACGAGCCCCCCTTGGGCAGCCTGGTGGTGGAGGGGTGGGTCCCTAGGGTCGCGGACAAGGACCAGATGGCAGGGGCCCACCTCTCAAGGACGCAGGTGGGTTGCGCCTGCGTGGTTCTCAGTTGGGGGGGTGCGAGCCAGAAGGCCCCTTAGTGCTGGAGCAATAGATAACATCTTTTGTATGAAAATTAAGTTTTGACATTGCTGCTGATGGATTATGATGCTAGGATGAACGCATATGTAAATATTATTTTGGTGATGCAAATTTTATAAGTTTTATCGTATTGAATTATTGAATTTGAATCATACTAGTTATGGATTGTCATGTGTGTGATGTTTTTTGTAATAAACATGGCCTCTTTCACCCACAGCACTGGTTACCAAATCATTGATTTGTGGGTTTTGATGGGAGCGGGGCTGAGAGCAACCTGGGGGGTCCGGGTCCTATGGGTCTGGGATAGCGGCAACATCGTTTTGTCTGGGTGAGTAAAAAAAAGTGCAACATCAGTATGCTTTCTTTTTCTTTAAATGGTTAAACATCGATTCGGATTTGTTGTTCAAATATCTATGACTCGCTGTAATTATTTATAAGCAGTATATGTCTTACGTAGGGTCTCAGAATTTCCATGATATGGATTTGTGCAAAATCTATTTGCCCGATCCCCCATTGAACAATCAGCAAAAATAGTGTCAATTGTTTTTTTTTTTTTTGCACCAGTACAACGTTTCAGTGATATGAGCTCAGGTGTTAAATGCTTCTTATCTTATTACACTGGACTGGCAAGGACATCCAAGACGAGAAAATGAGTAAGTTAAACGATAAACGTATATGGTGAATGACAAAGTTCGGCGCTAGCAAAGCATTATCAGTGACTAGAAGCATTGCAAGCGTGTTCCGAGATCCCCAAATTCCATTGTGATGAGCAGGAACACCATTGTCCAAGGCTTAGCACTGAGCCCTGCTGACAAGTGCACCCATTTCCTAAATCGGTAACCCCTTGGATCAGTCACACTTGCCTGTGATACTAGTAAATGCAGCAAAGGTGTCAGCATAGCAGCGTCATCCGGACAGAGTATCACAGACAGGCCCTTCAGATAATGGACGGGCCACTCTCACTGCTGGCAGATTAATGCAACACCCTGGGTAATCTGACGTCGGCGTCAGGACGTGGCCGCCCCCTTATTGTTTGTGTGTCTCAAGTGGCCGCAGCATTCTCTATAACCGTCCTCGAATACCGAAAGTCACTGCAGGGGTGTGAATAGTGCAGAGGGTCGACTTCAGGGCCGCCCCCTGGGCCGGCGACACTCAACGTTTCACACCCGCTAAAATGGATTACCTGAGCCGAGGCCTACCTAAACATGGTGTCTAAAACCGAATTTATGCGACAATGTGCAATAGTCGTCTCTTAAGCGCACATTCTCTGTTCCCAGTGCACAGCAAAACACTGTTTTTCCACAAGTGTGAATGCCCCAAAATCTCCATAATCCTTTTTTAAAAAGAGGACAGTTGAACTGTCAGAATAAATATCCAGGGCCAACAAGGGCGTAATAGACTCGTGAAGAAACGGACGTGTGACAGACACCAGTCCAATGGGGGTGAAAAGAGGCTCTGCGACGTTCTGCTTGATAACACTGAGCGGGCTGCGGAAGTACTGACAGTCTCGGCTCGTGGCCAGCGGAAGTAGCTTTCAGTGAAACTCGGCCACGATGAAATATTCTTTCTAGTGCAAGAACTGCTGCTGTTTGCAGCGCTTCATTGCTATTCGTGCCAAAAGCACTACATTATTACGATTTTTCTTGAATTATTTCTTTTGATGTAAGACAGTTTTTTTTTCTGGAGCAGCCTCTGTTCTCTCACCTTTCGGCATGTATGTCTAATCCTCTCTGCCCGCAGGGCCGGACTGCCCGTGAACCTTAGCTTTTAATGCATTAAAGGCTTTAAGGCCACTCCCCTGCTGGTTTTAAGTCAACGACTCAGGATCACATTCCTTCCTGTTAGTACCAATAACGAAAATTACGTTTCTAAAGCTTTGTTGGGAATTACACCTTCTTGGCTGCAGAACCATTCTCTTATGTAAACACTCTCAATAACTCTTTTACATAGGTCATGTCCAGAGTGTCTAGGGTTCAGTGAGCCCCCTGCCAGAGTTGCACAAGGCATCCCCGATCTATTTCTGATCCAATCACAGCATCCTAGCTCACAAGAAATACATGAAATATTCTAATTTGTGGGCCCTTTATAAAGCACTGGTATCCAGTGCTTGAAAAGGAAAAATAGAAGTGCAGGTACTCTGTACCAGAGCACCTGCTTGTTTCTGAAAAGTGCAGGTACTCTCCAATTAAAAGTATTACGTGTCTCTTGAGAAGTGCCGGTACTTTCCCTCTCGAAATAAAAAAGTACCGGTACTCAGTACCGGGCAGTACCGGCCCATTTAAAGCACTGCTGGTATGGCTTTAATGTAACCAGAATTAAGGGGTATATGTCGAGAACGGGCGTTTTTTCAGTTTATCACTTACTAAGCTACATAGGGGCAGATTTACAAGCCCCTTGCGACACTTTTGCGCTGCAGTTGTGTCACTTTTGTGACGCAGCAGCGGCGTAAAAAATGCAGCCAATTTACAATGTGACGCATCTAGGGAGATGCGTCACGTTGTAAAGCCCTGTGTCGCATTATACCTGTGTCAGGTATAATGTATGCAGGGTGGGCGTCCCCACGCAGGAAAGCCTCGTAAAAGTGACGCAGTGAAATCTACAAGATTCACTGCGTCACTTCTAGGACACCACTGCGTCAAACAGGCGTAAGGAGTGACGCAGTGTAGTGGGAATAGGCCTCAAAATGCATTGCTGGAGTTGCGTCGTGCTTGCGACACGACTCCATCAATGCGTGACTTTTGCCCAAACAGATGCGTCAGAATTTCTGACGCATCTGTCAATCCTTGCGCCATGGTGCGCCGTATTTTAAATACGGCGCATCCATGGTGGCGGAAGGGTTTCTCAGGGTGGCGCAGGGAAAGTGACGCATCTCTACAGATGAGTCACTTTCTTGTAAATCTGCCCCAGAGTCTTCTAACTCAGTGAACCGATGCATCCGCAATATGTTCTTGACTCAGTGGATGCTTGAATCCCAGCGGGTCCACTCAGGCTTTCATCCTTCGATAAAATGAGTACCATTGTGTTGGGTAACAAACATCTGTTACTGTCAATATCGACAAAAGACCAAGCAAGGGTTAATATGTGCTCTACAATATCCCTGTTAGGTTATGTTCATTAATACAAATATAACAATTGATGAACGGGGGTGGGTGAATGTTTGACACTGTTCAACATTCCGTCCATCATCTTTGTTTTGCACGTTTCTCGGCCAGAGTGGCAAGGGTATGCCCAGACGTGGGTCCCGTGCTCGCTACACCACCGGATTCAAGCTAGCCTGGCTGAAGATGGGTGATACCCCGAAACTGGCCCCAGGGTGCTTGTTTTCTGGTCCAGGGAGGTCCTGACCTGGCGGTTTGGGCTGGACTGATCCCATGGGGAGCAGGGTCAAGACTGATTTGCATATGGCTAGGTCCAAACTGGAATGGTGCAGCGAGCAAAAACAATGGGTTTAGTCCCAGACTGGACTGGGAGTGAATGTTTGACACTGTTTAGCATTCTGTCCATCATCTTTGTTTTGCAATGTTATGTTCATTAATGCAGACATTTGCCAAGCTATTAGGCTGGGAGTAGTGAGCCAGTATTCCCTGCTATGGCCCTCATTTCATGGGCAGCAGTAATCACAATCTGGCACCAACAGGAGTTTGCACTCAAGTCAGGATTGCAACAAGTGTGCAAATACTGCACCCAGGGGTTTTTCATGCGGTGACATTTGTGCAAGGAAATCCTGCAATATTCTCAATTTACAACTTGGAATACGTGGGGAAAGTGTGGTATTACCACATTATCCTCTTTTCTACCTTGCAGATCCTGGACTGCTGCGGAAAACACACTCTAGCGGTAGCTGCACATTTCTGCATCATTTTACCGTTGTCCCGGGAATAAAGTCCCCACTGTGAACTCACTGCACGATTCACAAAACACACCAGCTTGATGAGTTGTATGCTTACGTCCTCTATTGTTGTAAAAGTATTACTTTTTGAGATTCACAGACTTTCCAAATACAAGCACAAATAGTGTAGATTTCTTCCCTAAAATCTCAAAGCTTATGGTTAGGATGCAAATAAATGCACCTGAACGTTTTTCCCTCTTTTCTCCAAATGAGTACTATTTTTCCATGTCAAGGAAACCATTTCTCTGCACTCCTCTGAAAATATGGCGGCGTTAGAGAATTTGTCAGACCCAATGTTTAGCATACAGCACAGAGTGTCAAATTAGTGCCTAGAAATTAATTACCAGTTGTTTTACATTTCCCTGACACGTGGTGCTCAAATAACTTAGTGAGTCAGGCAGTCATGGCTCACACAAGATGCTGCCTTTTCTTAGAGTAAACCTCCTAGGTCGGGCACCCTTCTTATCACTCACTCAAAATAGACCTACCCGAGGTTCATTCAGTGCTAAGGGTCAGTGAACACTGTGGAGCCGATACAAGTCTTTGTATTTTAGGGTTTTGGAGCGCACAGTAGCAACCCTAGAAAACTCCCCATACACATCATGATACAGGCTGAGCATACCACAGTGCTTAATTTGTAAAATAAATTTGTGCCAGGGCTCTCGTCAGGTGGCCACTACCGCTTGCACCACACATTTCCCCTGCTATGCTGCCAATGACAGTAACAACACGACTACTAACTATCACACTCCAACAAGTGTGACAATTCAGACTATTTCAGGCCCCAAAGGCAATAGGAATGGCTTGAGCAACCGGTAATAGTCTTTTTTAATGTATATTGAATTAATAATTAACTGTTGTTGTGGTCATCTTTAAAGTACCCATACATCGCCACCTTGTGGCAGACTGTCACAAGCGCCGGCGTTGACAATCCAGTGCCAGTGCCGAGCACCGGAAACCACCAGCTCAAATTAAGCACTGCCATACCACTGAGATCAGAAGACATGTTGAGTACATCATCTAAGAGAAGGACTGAATGTTGCCCTACTTTATAGGCTCACAGTGGGACAGGACACAATTGTGCACTGTACAATCCTAGCATAGTGACTGCCAATCAGTCATATCTAGCTGCCCAAATACTCTAGGGGGCACTGTACCACCAGGTACACCCGTTTAGTAACTACCTGACAGCTTCACACGATTAACATAGTGCACCACCAACTCCAAGAGAGTATTGCACCAATATCCTACTTTGTTGTATTTGGAAGGGAAAGGGTGGGCATAAGGAGCATGCTCAAACATGGCAGCGAAGAACAAGACCAATCCTCACCAAGTTGCAACAACCATGTACCCAAATGGTACAGGATTGCCTTGGTCCACAACATTCACATTAGTATCTGGGGTCATAAAAAAGAAACGAGAATCCCAACCTACCTGACCAGGCAAACAAACAACCCTTCCAGTGGGAGTCTTTATTTTATATCTGTATTTTTTAGTGAGCAACATGATTAGCATTTGGATTAAAGCAATGACATTCATCTGCACAGCTTCACTGAGATATACATTACACCATCCAGAGGCTGGGTACCTGGAAATTTGGCTTTTGTGCGCTTATCAGATCTTTCACCATTCGGACCTCTGAGGCAGTCACTCCACCAACCATGAACAGTATCAGGAGGGGATGGTCACTGGGGTGCGGTCGGCTCACCTGCGTTGGAAGACAAAAGAAATCAGGTTTCAGCAATTCAAATGGGTAGCTTTTTTGTTGTACAAACATTACCATTTCCACAAGATTTGCTAACGTGATATTTCCCTAAGAATTATAATAACGCATTAATGAGTGAACAGTACATTCATGTACTGTGTTGCTTTGTGTGTACTGATGGGAATGGTACAAATTCTGTTCATGAGCCTGTAGACCAGAGTTAGTAAGTGAGATGGCACCAGTACAGGATCACACCTTCAGTGTTGAGAAGACCATTTTGGTGTCCCCACACTATGTTCTCAAAGTCGCCTACTCACAGATTGTGGACTGGGATGCAGGACAGATGATTATTGGTGCAATCACAAGCCATGAACCTGCTCCCAGTTCAGTAATCCTTTTCTCCAAAATATCATGTCACTCAGAAGAGAGTTGTGAAGTAGGACATGAAGCACCCACTACCCTCTTAAAAGAGAGCTAGAGCCTGAGGTTTTGGGCAAATACAAACCTGTCACTTCTGTGTATGCCACGTAGATGCATTGAAAACTGATTTGGAAAAGTGCTTGCCAACCCACTGCCCAAAACACACAGCAAGGTTCAAGTTGTTTCATTAGAGGTATAAGCATCCAAAGTATATAACCCACTAAGGCATGGATGCTCCCAGCACCCCAGTAAACAATAATAGACGTGAATATAAAGAGCATGCAACAAATGGAAATCAAACCAAAAAGACATTGTCATGAGAGCAGTGCAGATGGTGTCAAAGTTAAAAGGGGCAAAAACTTTTCATTTGCTGAAAATTTTGATTCTGTACAATTAGCTTGCATAATGTTAGTCAAGTGGTTAGCAAGTTGATCCCAGTGCAGGAATCTCAGGCAAAATTTAAAAAAAGGCGAGGGGTTAAAAACAACATTGATTGCCTAATACCTTTGTTGCAGATTTACAAATCTGCACACCACTTGGCAGATGCTCAGCATATTTTGTTTGCTCCTGATATTTTGAGTTACGTGAAATCCATCACTTGGAGCACATTTAATGGGGGGAGGGGAGGGGAAGGGAAGGGTGTTCATTTGCTGATAGCTTAGGCATTCTATAATAAATCTGTATGAAATGTTGCAATCTGTTAGAAAGTGACGCCCAGTTCAGGAATTTCTGGACTCAATAATAAGTGAGACAAAGTTAAAGGGAATCAAACAATCTTTGATTTGCTTATAACATTGATCCATTTCATAGATCTGCACAGAATTTAGCAGACACCAGACGCTTGGCATGTTTAACTTACTTACAGTGGAAGTTGGATGGGGGCTGCACACCTAAAACAGCTTCACTCTAAATGTAGTGTTTATAAAGCAACTTTTCACTTGGTGCATTAGTAACATGGGAGAAGAAATGACATCTGTGAATCTGCAAATATTTAAATAAACTGCACTATTGATTTGGTATCCAAGGTGTCCTCGTGAGTGGGATGGTATGTATGCCATTATTGGAAAATTAAAGCTTAAAATGAATTACACAATATTACTTATAAATGTGATACAAACATGTGCTTCATCTTGTGGAAACTGCAAGCAGAAGGGCAAATAGATCACAAAGTCTCACTCTGGAAGCAGAGCGAAGCAGACCAATGTGGTGGCCACTGGATTATCGACCACTGCATGTGCAGGCACGAAAGGGAAAGAGCAAGCAGAAAGGCAAAATGGGTGAAAAGCCGGACCCCAAAAGGGGAACATGGGTAGGGTGAAAGACGAATATGTCATTCTTACAACAGTTAAAATCTCACCATCTTTTTGCTAAAATGGGTAAGGGTGTCTTTCATACTACCACTGTAGAGAGCCTGGGTTACATAATTACACCAGAGAGTATTAAGAGGGATGAGAAGAAAGTGTCAGCAGTTGTTCAATGGCCATACCTATCACAGGCAAGGCTATACCATTTTGTTGAGCTTTGTAAACTTCTATAGACGGTTCATTCATCAGTTTTCCGAAATGAAGACCCAGCAATGGGCTTCTACATAAGGGAGCAGTTTGTGTATGGATGAAAGAGACTGACCGATATTTTTGAAATAATCTTTCCCTGATGCTCCTATTTGGCAGCATCTCAATTCAGATCATCCATATGTGGTTGAATTGCAGGACCTTTATCCTTCTATGGAAGGTGTTCTATATCAGAGAAATACAGACACTGGGCGGGTTCATCTTGGGGCTTATTTTTCCCCAAATATTTTCCCATGCAGAATTAAACTGTAATATCACTGACAGAGCTTTTGGCTATTAGGAAGTCCTTTGAGGAGTGGAGCATAACTTGTTGGGTTCACAGACATTTTCAATTTCTGAAATCAGCTACAGCACTGACTCCCAAACAACTTAGGTAGACCTTGTTCTTTTGTGACGATGAGTTCTTAATTAATTAGAGAACCGGTTCTAATAATGGTAACGCTGGTGCTTTGTCTTGGCAGAATCAACCTGAAAATGTAAATAGGCTAATGAACGATCCATCATTAATGTTGTCTCGCACGATCGTAAACAATCATTCTGTAGCTTTAATTAATGTGGAAACATTCCTTGAAAAAAGTACACACTGAAATTATAAAGAAACTTGGATTAAAGTACAGGAAGGTAGACATGATAAAGATGGATTACTGTTATCAAGGGAAAACCATGCACTTGCCATCCTCTCAATTAAGACAGGAGGCCATGAACCGGCTTCATGACTATGAAATTGCTGGGCATCCTCAGCTAGCTAAAACGTTATCAGCAGTTAGGAGATATTTTTCGTGGTCAAGTCCATTTGCTGATGTGAAAAAATATGTACAGACATATTCCCCTTGTGCTCCCGATAAAGATTTCCAAACCCAGTGGGCCATTTGAGACCGTTAAATGGTCCACCCAAACCTTAGCCTACAGTGTCAATGGATTTTATAATGGAATTACCTAATAGTCATGGCTGCACTGTAATTTTAGTGGTTGTAGACTACTAGTCTAAAATGGGTCATTTTGTCTCATTACCAGGATTACCGACTTCAAAGGAGTTAGCACCCATTTTTGTACAACACATCTTTCGATGACAGGCATCCCACAAGTTTTATTTACTGACAGGGGGCTGCATTGAGTAAGGAGTTAGATATTTGTGATGGCCAAAAGCATTTTTAGGCCGGCAAGTGTATCTTCTCAGCCATACTAGGTTGCCCACCTAATTATTTAAGTCACAATTAATATCCAACATGAAAAACGAAAGGCACAAAACAAAAAGATTTGAGGTCATAGTTCCAAAAGATAAATTCTGGCCAACACATGTTTTGCAATATCTATTGCTTCCTCAAGGCCGCATACGACTACATTTTAATCAGTCACTTCTCATTGAACCACATGGTTGGATTCTCTGTGTAGCTTCTCTCTTTTTTGTGTGTGCCAGAGATGGTTGATGCCAGGTACTAAGCCATCACTGATTTGAGAACAAATAACTCAACTTGAATAAGGATAGGATCGGAATAGAACTTTCAATCCAGCACACCAACGAGCATCTGCAAACATATGTGAAGTCTCAAATCTCAACATGTTCACACATGCGGGCCAATTAGGCAGTATGTACAAGATGATGAACATGTTCAGAATCTCTGCATGCCAGCACATACTGCCTATTGCTCAAAAGTTTTTACCCAAAATTGAACTGACCAAGACCTGCAGACAAAATACTAGACCAGGTATTTCCCAGTTTGCTTCCTATCATTTTAAGTCCCCTTAATGATCTACTAGGGGCGCAGTCCTTGCTATGCTGCAAATAAAATCGGCAGATATTCTGGTTCAAAAAAATCTGTTGTATAAGATCTCAGCCATGTTCATTAACTCAGTAGGTGTATTGTCGCTTTAACTTATTTGGGAGTGTTCACGGGGTCGTGTGACTCCTTTGAATTTTTTAACACTTGTAAAAGGCTCCCCCGCCTTTGGCCAAGTTCAAGCTCGAGGAAGTTTCTAAAGTAAATAAACTACCAGGGAATTAGCGACGGATGTGATAGGACAACCTGAAAATTAGCCTAACCCAACCTGTCACTTTTCTGTGTGGTAAAAGTATGCTGCCGCACAGTATTTTCTCGTGACTATGAACTTAAAGTCCTGAATGAACCACACATAATGAAATAAATGTCTCCGTTTTGAAACAGCTCTTGGCCTCTGCAGGGGCCCTTTACGAGTTTCTTCAGAAGAAAGAGAATATTGTCAAGGCCAGCAATTAAAGGCCCGAGAAGGGATGCCAAGCCTGGCCTGGAAACCCACATGCTGCAGCTGACAAGGCCAGCCACAAACCACACCTGCTTTTCCATTTGAAGGCATCTATTTAGAGGCAACAGTTCACTGAGTTCCTTTTCCCAGCTGTTACTCGCAGGAGGCCCGGGGATGTGAGAAAACGTAATATGTGTTCTCTGCATCTAGTCTAAACGTATATATTGTATACAAGGCAGTGAAAGTTAAATGGGCAGATTCTAAAGGCATGGTGGTCTTTTTTTAAAATTTGCTATTACTTTCTATGTGTCTATGCAGAGGGACGTAGGTGATGGAGTAGCTTTTTAATCAAGACATGCACCACCTGCAAACTCACACCTTGGGTTACAATCAGGTTTTCTTTTTTCTTCTTTTTTTTTTACCAAGGCAGCACATTTCGGAACTCAGAGATGGAAAAAGATAGTTTGCAGTTGGGGGGATGCACTGCTCAGGGTAAGGCAGACAAGATTCCGATCAGGTGGCTGGAACAACTCACAGCCGATTTATGGCCATGATCGAAAATGCTCCTTTTTGGAAGAACCCATATCATTGGATGGGACGACGTGCTTATCTTGAAAAACACTTTCATCATGCCACCTGGATGCAGTCAAAGAGCCCAGCCAGGAGCTAGTGAAATAGGGCAAACTGGACTCCGGCTTCCCCCTTCCAAGCTCCAGGGCAAGAAGACAGAACATCAAAGGGACCAGTAAAGAAGACAGCAACCCTTTCCCACAGAGCCTCAGATCAGACAAGTCTGATTTGCAGAATGGCCCATAGCCCGCTACAGCACATATTTCAAGTTTGTTCATGGCTACAGCATATAGGTCCCAAATGTTCGAGTCTGCACATCTGGAAACGTTCCAAGCAAGACTCAAGGATTAGGCAGAATGTTCATGGGTGTGATATTTGAAGGTTGTTTGTGTCTCAGTCCGCATTGGTAGCAAAAATACCATGGAACTCCTTACACTAATCAAGACGTATCTATTTTCTACTGTACATATACCCACACAAAGGTGGCAATGTTGAATTGGGCATACTATATTTTTTATGTGCAGTCTGTGCTTCTTGTTCATCCTGCTTTATGCGTGGAAACATCATATTTAGTATAACATGGCAATTAAAGGTTTCTTAATCTATATGGTTAGCAACACTAACAAAGAAATACTTACACCAGTTGGGTATCCACATTTTGCTTTATGACTTAAAATAGGAGGAACACTCCACATATTTGCCCGGAAATTCTGAGCTTTATTGGACATCAGCCTTTTGGTGGGTTGAAATTAAACAGATCAATGAACAAACCAATGGTATGTTCTATTAAGTTTATCACTAGGTCTATTCATAACATTCTGTACAATAGTTACGTGATTGTGATGTTTTCAAGGTTGATCGGGTCCAGTCAACATTTATTGTTCATGATATTTAAAAGAAAAAAGGGCACTTGATGTCAACTCTCAAATAATGCATTTTTGTCAAGCTCTGTGTCCCCTTCCTTTATTTACCTTCCTTTATTTACCTGTTAGAAATCACTGAATTAAGGCTCATCATGAGCTATTGTTTTCAGAATATTGTTTGGTATGTTTTACAATCCACTTGTTAATGTGTTGTATATGTTCGTTGTCATTGTGGATTGTAGAGCTTTAGTATTGTTCGATGTGGTTATTTACAAGTACAGGGTATGTGTTGTTTTGTTTTATGTAATCATGTATATGTATTTGTATATTTATATGTATATATGTATTATATGATTTACCACCCTGAAGAAGTTCCTTTTAGAACGAAACGTGTTGGCTGTGACAGAATCGGTTTTTAAGAGAGAATCCATATAAAGAGGAGCTCTATTGTGTGGAACAGTAATGTTGGAAAACACTCATTTGAGTGCCTTCTGACTTATTTTCTACTGTTTTCTCTGCTTTTGTAGCAGCATCTATAGCAGCGGGTGCTGATCAGACTGTGCTCCAGTTAACTATCTGGGACAGGCTTAGAAGTGCTGGGATATGGCATCAGCTGCTTTGTACATTGTATACAATGTGCCTGGTATTAACAATGTGACCCTCAGAAATAGCCACTCACCATCCACCTCTCTCCAAAGCAACTGCAAGGGAAAGGGGCTTGTAGGAGAGTAGGATCTGCTTCTTATATTTACCCCCACTTTTTGCTGATGTTTCACTGTTTTCGACTTAGTCTGACTGGGATCCTGCTATTCAGGACCCCAGTCTATCTGCTTTCTCCTCTAAATTGATTGCATGTACTTTAGGTACACTCCAGATCGGATTCTGGGGTACCCTTATAAGTCCCTAGTATATGGTATACTATGTACCCAGGGCATAGGTACCCCAGAGGCCTCCCAGGGCTGCAGCATGTATTATGCCACCCCTGAGAGACCATTTAAAATGACACCACAGGTCTGCTACTGCAGCCTGTGTAAGGTGGTGCATGCACCCCTTACTTAGATATAGGTTCACTATATCTATCCTAATCACTGCACATATAAACCTATCAGTCACCCCTATGGCAGGCCTTATCAATCCTGAAGGCAGGGTGCTGGGTTTTATGTGAGAGGGTGCCCATGCATGAGCAGAGCCCCTCTGCAGCCTTCGGAACCTATATCTCCGGGGTTGTTTGTGATGCAGCCAACCATATATACTTAAGTGCATTATAACCTCGCGGTAAATGCTAACTTTAAAATGGCTGCATGGAAACATGTCGTGTTTGGTGTCAAACACCTTGGAATCATACCTCCACACCAGTAACTGGTGTGGGAGGTATGATTCCACCCTCCTAGAGGGAGAAATATGACAACACCGGTACACCTGGTACCAGCATCACAGAACCCTGGCATCACAAAATGGATGCTGCCAGCCACAGACACGAGTCTGCCCTCCTGCTGCTGGACGAAACTCCGGCAGGGAAAGGCTTGACAATAGGTTTCCTGTCACAGGGAGGTGTGACCACCTCCCAGACAGGCTTCAGTGTATTGGGGCTGGGTGGGTGCACTCTCAGAGTGCTTTGATGTCTGCACTGAGGGCACATTTGGTGTCCCTGTGCATAGTCCAGCTCAAACCGGTTGCAGGAGCCATTTGCTCCTGCTCTGGCGCGAAACTGGACAAAGGACATGGGTGTAGCCACCCCTCTGTCCTGACCCTCCCATAGGTGGGTCCCCAGAGTTTGTCCCACCCCTTCCTTGGGTATAAAGTAGGAACCCCTGACTACAGGACTTTAGATTATTACCTGGACTAAACTCTGCTACAGAAACCAAGTACTTTTGATGATCTACACTTCATTGGACAACAGAAGAATCTCCCTTGGAGTAAAGGAGTTACTCCCCTGCTGAGCAGGCACCAAAATGCATCTGACCGGTTTGCATCTACGAAGCTCCCGAAGGACTCCGAAGATTTCTGCAACACAGGAGGTGGGTTCCCGAGGTCTCCGAGGTCGATCTGCGCTCTCAGCAATTCTGAGGCCCGTATCCCTCGTGGGGACCGTGAAACCCGTACCCCTGGGCACCGTGTACATTTGCAGCAGCATATGCTTTTCAGGCGATCCCTGAAGCTGTGCTTTGGGCTACTTAGCAGTCCTGACCCCGAGCAGTAATTCCACTGAAGATTTCCGGCCTACACTCCACGAGTGTTCCGTGGGCTGGTATTTAGTGATTCAGCTCGAGGTCCCTTCGCGATCCCTGGTCCGTTGGCCTGTGGGTCCCTGAGAAGGCAACTTTAACTTTCAGTGGGCTTCCCTGGTTGCTCCAGACGTGCCCTGACTCTCCATCACTTGGAGAGTCCCCAGATCCTTGCTGGTCCTCGCAGAAGCATCTTTCCTTTGACCGCATGGGTTGCAGTTGCCAAGGCTTGTTGGTGTTCAATCCGGACTCTGACCCCCCAGCACTCGACATCCTTTGTGGGACAGCTCAAATCCAGACTTCTGGTCCCCGTGGCTGCAGAGTCAAGCTTCACCTCATCTCACCTGAAGCACCCGACATCGGTGGGCATTCGATTGCTCCGCTCCTGGTCACGTGAAGTGACCCAGACTTTGTCCCCTCTGCTTTCAGGTTCTTCTCATCTCCGATCCAGGCTTGGATCACACCGGACACTTTTCTTCTCCACGGCAGCAGTACTTTTTCGCATCACGCCATTGAAAACGACGAGGGTTTCCGACACCACTTGACCCCTATGCACCCGGCTCCTCTGGGATAGGTAACACGGGTACCTCGGTACTCTCAAGGGTGCTGGCCTTAGAACCTTCTATGTTTAGCTGGGTTTGCTTAAAGTCCTCTCCTAAGTGTCCTTAATCTTTAAATTTCCAACCGCGACTTTCCCATAGAGTTGTACGGAGCTCGCGTCTGTGTTCCCACACTGCACCCGTCCTCCGTGGGTCCCCTGTGTCACTACCTTGGGTGGTTCCTTGGGGTCCCAGCGATTCTACGTGCTCTAGGCACTGTGTCTAGTCAAGTCGTGGTTCTTATACCACTTTCTTAGTATATGGTTCGGTCTCCCCCTGGAGCCCGCTGTGTATTGTGCTATTTACTGTCGTTCTAGTGATTTAATATTGTGTGTCTTGTTCTCTAATCTCATAAAGAGGTTAGTAGAGAGTGTTTAGTAAATAAATACATATATTTTATATATACCTGGTGTGGTTCTCCTTTCATTTGGTCATTCAGGAGGTTATATACTGGTAAAACAAGCTGCTTTACATTCCTTCGAGACTTAGCCTGAAGGCTGCTCTCCATAGCTACCACTAGGATAGCTTTCAATAAAGGTTGTCTTTAACCTAATCATCAATAAGGGTCGTTTGGACTGGTGCAAGGTGCCCACTTTAATTAGTGGACAGCATATACCAGGCCAACTTCTCACATTGGTGTGCAGCGGTTGGGATTCAAGCTTGCTATTGTTTTACCAGATAATCTCATTGAGTGACTAACTGAAAACCACTAAAGGTACTTAGGTACATATAAATCAAGACTAGAATAAAGTAAGTTCTACTGAACTTAGAGTTGGGTAAGTCAAGGGCCTAGCACACCCTTTCTCCAACTCAAGAGAGTTTCAGTTCCCACTAGGGTAGGTAGGTGCATACACCACACCACACTAGCATGTCTTCTAGGCCTGAAGCCAGTGGCTCCTTGCCAACTAAGTATGACCATCTCTCATTCCAAGAATTGAGAGCCATGTGTACATCTAGGAAACTGAAGACAGGGAAAAACCCAAACACTTAACGTCTCATAGAGACTTTGCTTTTAGATGACCTCTGGGTCTGATGAGGCAGGCAAAGAGGGTGGAACAGCAGAAGAGGAAAGGACAGGAAGTGAGAACTTCAATGACCTGGACTCTGATGCTGGCCAGGAGGATCAAAATGATTCTACCCTCGACAATCCAATTCTTCCTGAAGGTGAGGAAGGAGGCCTCAATGGCCCTCTCTTTACCCCACCTGGAAGGGTTAACAGTTTACCAAGAAGATCAAGATCTCCTTCTCAGGAATCTAATCATTCTGGTACATCTGGAGGGAGCTCTGTTTCTCATAGGACCTCTGCTTCTCATAAAAGGGAGTCCTCTTATGAGAAGAAGTGCCAACTGCTTGAGTTTGAGAGAGCTAAGCTCAGAATCAAGAGAGAGCAATTGGCCTTAGATAGGGAATCCCTGGAGCTTCAGAGAGCTTCTCAGAAGTTGGGGCTAGAGCCCCATGGTGGCAGCCACAGTGTCCCTAGAGAGTAGAGAACATACTCATGACCATAGGAACCTGAACAAGATTGTCCCTCCCTACCAGAGTGGGGATGACATCCACAAATGAGATAACTGCACTGGAGAGGGCCTGTAAGGTACAGAGGGTCCCTCAGGAGCAGTGGGCAGCAATCTTGTGGCTCTCCTTTGCAGACAAAGGTAGAGACAAGCTCCTCACTGTAAGAGAAGAGGATGCTGATAATTACAAAGTCCTGAAGAGTACTCTGATTGATGGGTTTGGCTTAACCACTGAACAATACAGGATAAAGTTTAGAGACACCCAAAAGGCACAGACTCAGGACTGGTGTGACTTTGTAGATTGTGCTACTAAGGCTCTGGAAGGCTGGTTACTTGGCAGTAAAGTGTGTGACTTTAAAGGATTGTATAATTTAATTATGAGAGAGCAGATCCTTAATAACTGTCAAAATCAGCTGTTGCATCAGTACCTGGTGGACTCTGATCTGACCTCTCCCCAAGAATTGGGCCAGAAGGCAGACAAATGGGTCAGAACCAGGGTGAGGCAGAAGGTTCAGAACCAAGGTGGTGACTCCAAGAAGCAAGATTCTAAAAACTCTGATAAGGGTGGGGAGAAGGGTAAAGACCAGAAGTCTTCTCAAGGGCCCCAAAATCTGCATCTGGTGGGGAGTCACAATCAAACAAGGGTAAAGGCAAGAAGAAGCCATGGTGTCAAATCTGTAAACAGAAGACCCATTGGACAAGTGATTGTACCAAGTCCAAGGACTCAACTCCAACCACCACTGCCCCTAAGGCAACTGTTCCCCCTAGTTCAGCTCCAAGTGGTGGTGCTCCAAATAAGGGTGTAGTAGGGTTAACCCTGGGATCTGAGATGGACTCTGGCCTAGTCAGAGTTCCAACTCAGGCTATGTTGATCTGTGATGGAGGCATGGATATGGCCTCCTTATTTGTAAGCCCCAGTAATCTGGGCAAATACAGACAACAGCCTATAATAAATGGAAAAGAGGCCTTGGCATTCAGGGACACAGGAGCAAGTGTCACAATGGTGACAAAAGATCTTGTGGCTCCTGAGCAAATCATACTTGGTGAGATGTACCAAGTGACCAATGCTAGCAATGTCAGGACAGACCATTCCTTGGCAGTTGTTAATTTCACCTGGGGAGGGGTAACTGGCCCTAAGAAGGTTGTGGTAAGTGCAGACCTCCCTGTTGAATGCTTGTTGGGCAATGATTTAGAAACTTCAGCTTGGGCTGAAGTGGAACTCAGGACTCATGCAGAAATGTTGGGTATCCCTGCAGATGTGTTTGCTATGACCAGGTCACAGGCAAAAATGTCTAACACTGAACAGGCCCTGGATCCTGGAAAAATGGACCAGGCGCCTTCCAAGAGAAGGAGCAGTAGGGTTAAGGCAGTGTCTTCCCCCTGCCTCAGAATCCAGATCAGTCTCTTGAGGGAGCTGATCTTAGTCCTGAAGAAGGAACTGTCCCAGATGAGCTTGAACCTGATCAGGTTGAGTTCTTGGGGACAGGGGGCCCTTCCAGGGCAGATCTGAGCCAGGAGCAGCTGAGCTGCCCCTCTCTTGAACCCCTCAGACAGCAAGCTGCTGCTGAGGCTGCTGGGAGTGCTAGTGGGTCCCATAGGATCTACTGGGATGATGGACTCCTTTACTCAGAGTGTAGAGACCCCAAGCCTGGAGCCACCAGGAGGTTGGTTATACCTCTGAAGTTTAGGAGCTTCCTACTGACACTAGCACATGACATCCCATTAGCAGGTCACCTAGGTCCAAAACAAGACTTGGGACAGAATTGTCCCTCACTTTCATTGGCCTCACATGTCTGAGGACACCAAGGAGTTTTGTCGCTCCTGTGTCACCTGTCAAGCCAGTGGTAAGGCAGGTGGCACTACAAAGGCCCCCTGATACCACTACCTGTGGTGGGGGTTCCCTTTGAGAGGGTTGGGATTGACATTGTTGGCCCCATGGATCCTCCAACTGCATCTGGGCACAGATTTATACTGGTGGTGGTGGTGGACCATGCCACTAGGTATCCAGAGGCAATTCCCCTTAGAACTACCACAGCTCCTGTGGTGGCAAGGTCCCTCCTGGGAATGTTTTCCAGGGTGGGTTTTCCTAAGGAGGTAGTATCAGACCGAGATGCAAACTTCATGTCTTGTTACTTAACTGCTATGTGGAAGGAGTGTGGTGTAAATTACAAATTTACCACCCCTTATCACCCACAATGCAATGGTTTAGTTGAAAGGTTCAACAAAACCCTAAAGGGCATGATTAAAGGTCTCCCAGAAAAGCTTAGGCGCAGATGGGACATACTTTTGCCCTGCCTTCTCTTTGCCTACAGAGAGGTTCCTCAGAAGGGGGTTGGTTACAGCCCATTTGAGCTTCTGTTTGGACATCCAGTTAGGGGTCCATTGTGTCTAGTGAAGGAGGGATGGGAGTTACCTCTCAAACCCCTAAACAGGATATTGTGGACTATGTACTTGGTCTCCGCTCCAGGAAGGCTGAGTACATGAAGAAGGCAACTAAAAACCTTGAGGCTAGCCAGGAATTGCAAAAGGCCTGGCATGACCAAAAGGCTGTGTTGACTGTTTATCAGCCAGGACAGAAAGTATGGGTGTTGGAGCCTGTGGCCCCAGCAGCCCTCCAAGACAAGTGGAGTGGCCCTCATACAATTGTTGAGCAAAAGGGAGAGGTTACCTACCTGGTGGACCTTGGAACTCCCAGGAGCCCCCATAGGGTGCTCCATGTCAACAGGCTCAAACCATATGTTGACAGGGCAGACATGGGCTTGCTCATGGCTACTGATGAGGGACAGGAGGAAGAGAGTGATCCACTCCCTGACCTGCTCTCACAGAACCCTGATGATGGTTCAGTAGATGGTGTAGCCTTGGCAGGCAGCCTCACTGACCAGCAGCAAACTGATTGCAGAAAAGTTCTCAACCAGTTTAGACATATGTTTTCACTGACTCCAAGTCAGACTACCTGGTGCACTCATGAAGTGGACACTGGGGACAGTCTGCCTGTTAAAAATAAGATTTACAGGCAACCTGACCATGTCAGGGACTGCATCAGGACTGAAGTCCAGAAGATGTTGGATTTGGGTGTGATTGAACCCTCAGATAGCCCTTGGGCTAGTCCAGTAGTCTTGGTACCTAAACCTCACACCCAGGGTGGTAAGAGAGAGATGAGGTTTTGTGTTGACTACAGAGGTCTCAATGCAGTCACTAGGACTGATGCCCATCCAATCCCTAGGGCAGATGAGCTTATAGATACTTTGGCCTCAGCCAAGTTTCTGAGCACATTTGACCTGACAGCTGGCTACTGGCAGATCAGACTAGCTGAGGATGCAAAAGCCAAAACAGCATTCTCAACCCCTAGTGGGCACTACCAATTTGTGGTGATGCCCTTTGGTTTGAAGAATGCATCTGCCACTTTTCAAAGGTTGGTGAATAAAGTCCTTACATGCCTGGAAGCCTATAGTGCAGCTTATCTAGATGATATTGCTGTCTTTAGCTCCACCTGGGAGGATCACCTGGTCCACCTGAGAAATGTTTTGGAGGCCCTGCAGAAAGCAGGCCTCACTATCAAGGCCACCAAGTGCCAGATAGGGCAGAGTCAAGTTGTGTACCTGGGCCACCTTGTGGGTAGAGGCCAGGTTCAACCATTGCAGAGCAAAATCCAGACCATCATGGACTGGGTTGCTCCAACCACCCAGACTCAGGTCAGAGCTTTCTTGGGCCTGACTGGGTACTATAGGAGGTTTGTCAAAGGATATGGATCCATAGTGACCCCTTTGAATGACTTAACTTCCAAGAGAATGCCAAAGAAAGTTCAGCGGACAGTTAGCTGTCAAAAGGCATTTGATGACCTGAAGCAAGCCATGTGCACTGCTCCCATTCTGCAAAGTCCTGACTACTCCAAACAATTCATTGTCCAAACAGATGCATCTGAGTTGGGGGTAGGGGCTGTGTTATCACAATTGAATGATGAAGGTCAGGATCAGCCAGTAGCTTTTATTAGCAGAAGGCTGACCCCCAGAGAGAGACGTTGGTCAGCCATTGAGAGGGAAGCCTTTGCTGTGGTTTGGGCTCTGAAGAAGCTGAGGCCATACTTGTTTGGCACTCACTTCATTGTTCAGACAGACCATAAGCCCCTCTGATGGCTAAAACAGATGAAGGGTGAAAACCCCAAACTTTTGAGGTGGTCCATTTCCCTACAGGGGATGGACTATACAGTGGAACATAGACCTGGGAGTAACCATGCCAATGCAGATGGACTCTCCAGATATTTCCACTTAGAACATGAAGACTCAACTGGTCAAGGTTAGTTTAATGTCCTGACGTTTGGGGGGGGGGGAGGTTGTGTAGGAGAGTAGGATCTGCTTCTTATAGTTACCCCCACTTTTTGCTGATGTTTCACTGTTTTCAACTTAGTCTGACTGGGATCCTGCTATTCAGGACCCCAGTCTATCTGCTTTCTCCTCTAAATTGATTGCATGTACTTTAGGTACACTCCAGATTGGATTCTGGGGTACCCTTATAAGTCCCTAGTATATGGTATACTATGTACCCAGGGCATAGGTACCCCAGAGGCCTCCCAGGGCCTGCAGCATGTATTATGCCACCCCTGAGAGACCATTTAAAATGACACAACAGGTCTGCTACTGCAGCCTGTGTAAGGTGGTGCAAGCACCCCTTACTTAGATATAGGTTCACTATATCTATCCTAATCACTGCACATATAAACCTATCAGTCACCCCTATGGCAGTCCTTATCAATCCTGAAGGCAGGGTGCTGGGTTCTATGTGAGAGGGTGCCCATGCATGAGCAGAGCCCCTCTGCAGCCTTCGGAACCGATATTCCGGGGTTGTTTGTGATGCAGCCAACCATATATACTTAAGTGCATTATAACCTCGCGGTAGATGCTAACTTTAATATGGCTGCATGGAAACATGTCGTGTTTGGTGTCAAACACCTTGGAATCATACCTCCACACCAGTAACTGGTGTGGGAGGTATGATTCCACCCTCCTAGAGGGAGAAATATGACAACACCGGTACACCCGGTACCAGCTTCACAGAACCCTGGCATCACAAAATGGATGCTGCCAGCCACAGACACGAGTCTGCCCTCCTGCTGCTGGACGAAACTCCGGCAGGGGAAGGCTTGACATTAGGATTCCTGTCACAGGGAGGTGTGACCACCTCCCAGACAGGCTTTAGTGTATTGGGGCTGGGTGGGTGCACTCTCAGAGTGCTTTGATGTCTGCACTGGGGGCACATTTGGTGTCCCTGTGCATAGTCCAGCTCAAACCGGTTGCAGGAGCCATTTGCTCCTGCTCTGGCGTAAAACTGGACAAAGGACATGGGTGTAGCCACCCCTCTGTCCTGACCCTCCCATAGGTGGGTCCCCAGAGTTTGTCCCACCCCTTCCTTGGGTATAAAGTAGGAACCCCTGACTACAGGACTTTAGATTTTTACCTGGACTAAACTCTGCTACAGAAACCAAGTACTTTTGACGATCTACACTTCGTTGGACGACAGAAGAATCTCCCTTGGAGTAAAGGAGTTACTCCCCTGCTGAGCAGGCACCAAAACGCATCTGACCGGTTTGCATCTACGAAGCTCCCGAAGGACTCCGAAGATTTCTGCAACACAGGAGGTGGGTTCCCGAGGTCTCCGAGGTCGATCTGCGCTCTCAGCAATTCTGAGGCCCGTATCCCTCGTGGGGACCGTGAAACCCGTACCCCTGGGCACCGTGTACATTTGCAGCAGCATATGCTTTTCGGCAATCCCTGAAGCTGTGCTTTGGGCTACTTGTAGTCCTGACCCCGAGCAGTAATTCCACTGAAGATTTCCGGCCTACACTCCACGAGTGTTCCATGGGCTGGCATTTGGTGATTCAGCTCGAGGTCCCTTCGCGATCCCTGGTCCGTTGGCCTGTGGGTCCCTGAGAAGGCAACTTTAACTTTCAGTGGGCTTCCCTGGTTGCTCCAGACGTGCCCTGACTCTCCATCGTTTGGAGAGTCCCCAGGACCTTGCTGGTCCCCGCAGAAGCATCTTTCCTCTGTTCGCGTGGGTTGCCGTTGCCAAGACTTGTTGGTGTTCAATCCGGACACTGACTCCCCCAGCACTCAACATCCTTCATGGGACAGCTCGAATCCGGACTGTGGTGATCGTCGACGTCTCCTGGTCCCCGTGGCTGCAGAGTCAAGCCTCACCTCATCTCACCTGAAGCCCCCGACATCGGTGGGCATTCGATTGCTCCGCTCCTGGTCACGTGAAGTGACCCAGACTTTGTCCCCTCTGCTTTCAGGTTCTTCTCATCTCCGATCCAGGCTTGGATCACACCGGACACTTTTCTTCTCCACGGCAGCAGTACTTTTCCGCATCATGGCATTGAAAACGACGAGGGTTTCCGACACCACTTGACCCCTATGCACCCGGCTCCTCTGGGATAGGTAACACGGGTACCTCGGTACTCTCAAGGGTGCTGGCCTTAGAACCTTCTATGTTTAGCTGGGTTTGCTTAAAGTCCTCTCCGAAGTGTCCTTAATCTTTACATTTCCAACCGCGACTTTCCCATAGAGTTGTACGGAGCTCGCGTCTGTGTTCCCACACTGTACCCGCCCTCCGTGGGTCCCGTGTGTCACTACCTTGGGTGGTTCCTTGGGGTCCCAGCGATTCTACGTGCTCTAGGCACTGTGTCTAAGTCAAGTCGTGGTTCTTATACCACTTTCTTAGTATATGGTTCGGTCTCCCCCTGGAGCCCGCTGTGTATTGTGCTATTTACTGTCGTTCTAGTGATTTAATATTGTGAGTCTTGTTCTCTAATCTCATAAAGAGGTTAGTAGAGAGTGTTTATTAATAAATACATATATTTTATATATACCTGGTGTGGTTCTCCTTTCATTTGGTCATTCAGGAGGTTATATACTGGTAAAACAAGCTGCTTTATATTCCTTCGAGACTTAGCCTGAAGGCTGCTCCCCATAGCTACCACTAGGATAGCTTTCAATAAAGGTTGTCTTTAACCTAATCATCAATAAGGGTCGTTTGGACTGGTGCAAGGTGCCCACTTTAATTAGTGGACAGCATATACCAGGCCAACTTCTCACAGGGCTGCCATGTACTCTTATCATAATTACTAGTGTGGAACTGGAACAGTAGCAGGGACCAGGCACCTTTGGATTATAGCTGTATAGAGCACCAGGACCCCACATTTCACAATACCCTGCTGGCTGAATGCACGTAGAGTAGTAACCAGTTATTATTTGGATTATTCTTGCAGATCTAGCAGACAATTCTGTGGCATGCTACAGTGACTAGGGGTATACAGGCAATATAAAACTCTGTCTTATCCGAGGCTACAGTTAAACATGAACTAAATCTCACGTCTTGCATTGATAAGTGGGACATATGAAGCCTGCAGCAGTTGTTAGTGTATAAGCAAATGGAAGGATATAGTATTTAAATCTGTCAACAAACAAGGGTCAGGTTATCCTTATTTTGTACATATATAATGTGGATTGCTTTAGCAGTCACTTGTAGTTGTTGAAATTTCCAAATATTTAGACCACTTGCATTTTGTCCATCTTGTAGGAAGAAATGAGGCAGTACTTGATTTTATCAAAATACACACACAGGTGTATATGTATGTTAGAAATGGGGGTCTCTAGTTGGCAGTGGTTTGCACCCTGTCCAAGTAGGGACCCTTATTGCAGTCAGGGTAAGGGAATTACACAGCTAAGATAACTCCTGCTCTCCCTCTTGGTAGCTTGGAACGAGCAGTCAGGGTTATCTCAGAGGCAATGTGTAAAGCATTGATACATAAACACACAGTAACACAGTAAAAACACTACAAAAGGACACCACCCCAGTTTAGAACAATAACCAATATTTATCTGAATAAAACAAGACCAAAACGACAAATATCCAGCATACAAAAGTAAAGATATCACTTTTAGAAGGTTCAAAATAGTTCAGTTCATAGGAAACTATGGATGAATGACTTTTATCACAAAGTACCCGGGATTCGTCAAAATCAAAGATGAAAACATGCGCAGGGGAGTTGAGGCACCGGAAAAGCAAAGCAATACATTGATTACTTACTCCCAGGAGAGGTGATCCGTCGATTCCTTACTCCCAGGGGAGGTAATGCTTCGATTCACTACTGCCAGGGGAGGTGATGATTCGATTCCTTACTGCCATGTGAGGTGATGCGGCGATTCCTTACTGCAGGGGAGGTGATGCGCTGATTCTTTACTGTCAGGGAAGGTGATGCGTTGGTCTTCAGACACACGGCCTCGGTTTCTTACTGCTGGGCAACGTCGATGAAGAACTTGGCGTACAGGTGCGATTGCGTAGAAAATCAGGACGCACTGGGTCGATGTGGCAGTGACGAAACATGCATTGCATTAATTTTCCAGCCGCAAAGCAGGTTATGCATCAATTTCTTCAGCCGCACAGCAGGGCCTGCATCGAAGTCAGAGCGGGTGCCTTGGGACGTCAAAGACACGGTGCTCAGGACTTGCGCTGTGGTGATCTTTCAACCGCACGGCAGGCGCTGCGTCGATTCTTCGGCTGCGCCGCAGCAATGCATAGGTGCCAAGGTATCAGATTGCTATGTGTGACATTTTCATAATTTTTGTGTAATTATGAGCGACATATCAACAAAAATGAGTGACGCTAGTTTCTCGCAAACAAAATCAAGGAAAGAAGATGAGGGAAACAGAAATATCAGAAATTACACCCATTTGAGCAGCGATAAACTCTAAGATCTTAAAACTGCTCGAAAACACAAGAAATTAGTACAGTGAGGCACACATTAAAGCAGCTAATCATGTGGGACTGACGTATATATTTTTTAATCATTGTAGATACCCCTGAAGAAGGTTATCAATATGACCGAAATGCATTGGGTGAAGATTAAATGTGACAAGGAATTAAGTTTGTTTACGTGCCTGCGAATAGGCCCGGATGGGCAATTCTTGTGCAATTTAAAATGCGTGAAAACATGAAAACTTTGTGTCCTTGACGTGACGGATTAAGATGGATAAACTTTGTAATAAACAAGATGAATTTGAGTACATTTTCGAGTACGTGGATATTTTGATCACAAATGTGCAGTAGGCTGTGCAACTCTTCCGTGACACGTAAAGTGCGTGTCACAAACTCGACACATTAAAGCCAGCCAGGAAGCTGTATTCGACTTGACTATAGTACTGCTTGTTCAACCCTAATAAAAGTGATTCCCAGCACTGCTGAGTGGTGTCTGGCCCAGTCGGAGAACCGCTGCTTGCTATCGAGCCCCGCAGCACCAGATCTACAAGAGCTACTATAAACACCAGGCTCTTGACTTAGACTAAGTGACACCGGCTGCACTGAAAGTTGACAGGCACCAGTGTGGTCACTGCATGCTGGCGCTGTCTGCACTGACTAGGGCTGCCTGGGGCTCCGGAGCTCTCTTGGTCCTGGGAGGAGGTATCTCCGGCCAGTTCTCTAGGAATCGCTGTGCAGCCCGAGCCTGCGTTCCACAGTGGCTTGGGAGATTGTGGTAAGGGGTTTTGTGGTCTGGCAGGATATTTTAGCATAGTTGTGGAGTGCACCACTGCCTGCTGCCCAGCCCCACAGCGCCGAATCGTGCCAGCGGGCTGCAGTTGTCATGAGGTCACTACAAACATAGGGCTCTTAGTTGATGCCGCTGAAGGCCGTGCAGAGGGTTAGACCGGATCCAGTGTGGTTGCCGTGCACTGGGGCTATGGTTGGGCAAATTTTAAGGGAAGCAGTCACTTACTTTGTTTTGCTTGGTACGGAGGGCAGGGGTGCGGGCGCTCCCGTGGCAAGCGCCGGGATGGCCACAATTCTGGCTGCACTGTGGTGTGAACTTGTGCTCTGGGCGCCCAGTCACTCAGCCGCCGGTGCGCGGGTGGGTCGGATGGCTCCCTTCAGTTGCTGGATTGTTTTTAGATAATTAACACGGTATGCAAGGAGCAGTGCTGCCATTGCCAGTGCAGCTCCTGTTTGCCAAAACTTTATTCAATTAAACTGGCCGCTCATCGCACATCCGCGGCAGCAGGACGTCACGTGACCTCACCTCCACCTGTTGTGTGTGCCACAAACCTAACCCCCAGGCTGTGATTAATGTCTACGTAGTAGCCAACGGGCACTCAGACTCACTGTAGTTTTATGTATCGAAATATGCCGCGGCCCATGGTGTTGGAGCGGGGGAGGGCTGAATGATCGTATATTGTAACTTACATTGTTAACAGCTGCTAGAGATGCAGACTCTGAGCCATCCCCGGGAGCAGCATGCATGGCGCTTGACTATGGTGATTTACTAGCTCTCCTTGAGGGCTCAGGAGGCGCTATTATGCATGACTGCATTTTAATGCGGTGATGTGGACCACCACACTGAAATGCGTAGGTCTTTTGCCTGATGCGTGGTACTTGGCAGGGCTGGCAATGCATTCGTTTCTCAGCCACACGGTGGTGCTGCATCAGGAAAAGCAGGCGCTGAAGGTCGATGCGTGGACTTTCTCAGTCTGCTGAAGCAAAACCACCTCCAAGGGCCCAGAACTGAAGTTGGCACCACTTGGCAGGTCAGAACTCCCAGCAGGAGTTTAGGGGCTGCAGAAGGAATCTTTGATGGCCCTGAGACTTCTTAACAGGAGGCAGGCACACACAAGACCTTGGAGAACATTGGCAAGCAGGATGTAGAAAGCAAAGTCCAGTCCTTTCACTGCCCAAGACAGAAGCATCAAGCAGCATACCAACACAGCAAAGCACACAGCAAAGTGGTAGTCCCTCATGACAGCTTCTCCAGCTCTTCTTCTTGGCAGAATGCCCTCTTAGTTCCGGAGTGTTCTGAAGTTATGTACTTATACTAGTTTCTGCCTTTGAAGTCGGCAAACTTCAAAGGAAAGTCTTTGTAGTGCACAAGACCCTGCCTTTCCCTGACCTGGCTCCAGACACACTACAGGGGTGTGGAGACAGATTTGTGTGAGGACAGGCATGGCCCTATCAGGTGTCAGTGAAAACTCCTACCACCACTCTAGCTCCGGAAGACACATCAGCCTGGTGATGGGCCATCAGGTGCAGGGCCCACGCCAGCTCCCTCTGTGTGACTGTCTAGAGTGAATGCACAAACAGACCAACTGTCAGTCTAAATCAGACGTGGATTCCACATGCAGGCAGAGGCACAGAATGGTAAAGCAAGAAAATGCCCACTTTCTAAAAGCGATACAAAAGGGGATGATGGACGGAACGTTTGAGCCAATCAAACACTCACCCCCAGTCAACTGATCTGGGTTTAATCCATCATCATTCTTTAGCTCACTCCACCACCCCAGTTCAGACATGGCCATATGCAAATCAGTCTGACCCTGTGCCTCATGGGAACAGTCCAGCCCGAACTGCCAAGCCATGTCTTCCCTGGACCGGAAACAAGCATCCTAGGACCGGTTTCTGGCATTCCAGCCGTCATCAGCCAGGCTTGCTTGAATCCAGTGGCAAAGTGAGCAAGGGACCCACGTCTGGACATACCCCCGCCAACTTAGGGCGAACAAAGCGATACAAAAGGGGATGATGGACGGAACGCTTGAGCCAATCAAACACTCACCCCCAGTCAACTGATCTGGGTTTAATCCATCATCATTCTTTAGCTCACTCCACCACCCCAGTTCAGACATGGCCATATGCAAATCAGTCTGACCCTGTGCCTCATGGGAACAGTCCAGCCCGAACTGCCAAGCCATGTCTTCCCTGGACCGGAAACAAGCATCCTAGGACCGGTTTCTGGCATTCCAGCCGTCATCAGCCAGGCTTGCTTGAATCCAGTGGCAAAGTGAGCAAGGGACCCACGTCTGGGCATACCCCCGCCAACTTAGGGCGAACAAAGCGATACAAAAGGGGATGATGGACGGAACGTTTGAGCCAATCAAACACTCACCCCCAGTCAACTGATCTGGGTTTAATCCATCATCATTCTTTAGCTCACTCCACCACCCCAGTTCAGACATGGCCATATGCAAATCAGTCTGACCCTGTGCCTCATGGGAACAGTCCAGCCCGAACTGCCAAGCCATGTCTTCCCTGGACCGGAAACAAGCATCCTAGGACCGGTTTCTGGCATTCCAGCCGTCATCAGCCAGGCTTGCTTGAATCCAGTGGCAAAGTGAGCAAGGGACCCACGTCTGGGCATACCCCCGCCAACTTAGGGCGAACAAAGCAATACAAAAGGGGAAAACTCCTACCACCACTCTAGCTCCGGAAGACACATCAGCCTGGTGATGGGCCATCAGGTGCAGGGCCCACGCCAGCTCCCTCTGTGTGACTGTCTAGAGTGAATGCACAAACAGACCAACTGTCAGTCTAAATCAGACGTGGATTCCACATGCAGGCAGAGGCACAGAATGGTAAAGCAAGAAAATGCCCACTTTCTAAAAGTGGCATTTTCAAACACGCAATTTAAAAACCAACTTCACTAAAAGATGTATTTTTAAATTGTGAGTTCAGGGACACCAAACTCCAAATCTCTATCTCTTCCCAATTGGAAGTTACACTTGTAAAAACTTATAAGGTAGCTCCAATGATAACCTATGGGAGAGATAGTCATTGCAATAGTGAAAAACGAAATTAGCAGTATTTCACTATCAGGACACGTAAAACACACCAGTACATAGCCTACCTTTTAAATACACTGCACCCTGCCTATGGAGCTACCTTGGGTCTAAATTAGGGGTGCTTACATGTAGTAAAAGGGAAGGTTTGGGCCTGGCAAGTGGGTGCACTTGTCAGGTCGACATGGCAGTTTAAAACTACACTCACAGACACTGTAGTAGCAGGCCTGAGACATGATTGCAGGGCTACTCAAGTGGGTGGCATATATATATATATATATTTTTTTTCCGTCAGCCACCGAGAACATGATCTCCCCTTCACAGGTACTCTGCGACACACTAGCAAACCAATTCCACAACAAGATATCCACCATCTACAGGAACCTCAAACCCCAACCCACTGACCTCAACAGCCTCCTCACAACAGGCGCCACCTCCGACCATCCGCTCACTGCAAGGGAACAGCTCACCACCCAGAACACTACAGCCATGATGAACTCCATCTACTCTGGAGCACCCATATACCCCTGCCCCACCGCCTCTTCAACCTCAGAAGCAAGGAAATCAGATGCCAACTCACTATCATTCTCAACGTATCCATCACCACAGCCACCTTCCCCAACTTATGGAAATATGCAGAAGTCAGACCCCTCCTCAAGAAACCCTCCACTGACCACAGGGAACTCATGAACTACCGCCCCATCTCGCTGCTCCCAATCCCCACCAACGTTCTCGAGAAGGCCATCAGCTCACCAAACACCTGGAGAGAAACAACCTCTCAATCCGCTTTCCGCACCAACCACAGCACTGAGACTGCCCTGATCGCCGCCAGCGACGACATCCGCACCCTCCTCGACAGGAGAGAATTGGCAGCCCTGATCCTACTCGACCTCTCAGCAGCGTTCAAACTGTATCCCACCATAAACTCATCAAGAGACTTCACCACATCGGAATCCAGGATAATGCCCTCAGATGGATCGCATCCTTCCTCACAGGATGAACCCAGAGAATCTGGCTGCCGTCCTTCGCCTCAGAACCAAAGAGCACCATCTAGGGTGTCCCTCAAGGTTCATCCCTCAGCCTTTTCAACACACACATAACACCCCTGGACAACATCGTCAGAACCCATAACCTCAACATCATGTCCTAAACCGCGGGCACCCAGCCCATCCTCTCGCTCTCAGCAGACCCTGCCAACATGAAGACCAACTTCCACAGCTGCATGACAAATATTGCCAACTGGATGAAGACCAACTGCCGGAAGCTCAACACTGAACGGCACCTGGTGGCCTGCCGAACTCAGGCCTACTCCCACACCGACAGACCACGCCCGCCACCTTGTCATCATCTTAGACCGCAAACTCGCCATGAAACAACAGATCCATGCAGTCTCCTCTGCTTGCTTGCACACTCTCCGCTTCCTCCGAAGGATCTTCACATGGAAAACCGTCACTCAAGTCTTAGTCATCAGCTGACTAGACTACGGCAGCGCATTGTACCCAGGGACCACCACCCAACTCGTGAAGAGACTCCAGACGCTACAGAACTCAGAGGCCAGACTCACCCTCAACCTGCCCAAACGGACCCACATCATCCCCCACCTCAGGAACCTCCACTGGCTCCCTGTCCAGAAAAGATGCCAATTCAAGATACCTACAAAGCCTTCCATGACCAAGAACCAGCATACATCAACCGCTGCCTGAACTCCCGCCAACCTTCCAGAGACCTTCGCTCTGCCTCCCTCGCACAGACACCGCTCATCTGCTGAACCCTCAGTGGAAGTCGTTTCTTCTCCTACCTCACCGCCAAGTCCTGGAACGGCCTTCCCCTCCACCTCCCGTCAGCACCCTCTCTGGCAGAATTCAGGAAGACACTCAAGACCTGGCTTTTCAACTGAGCCCAGAAACCTAGCGCCTGGATACCATCGCAGGTGATTTGTCGTGCTCTACAAATACAGATTGATTGATAAAAACTCAAAAGTTAAAGTGACGTTATAGTTAGGTGTTTAATGCTGCATATTTTATGATAGTTTTATTTGATTATTTTGTCATTTGTACACGTTAACATAGTCTGAGCAAACGTTCCACCCCATTAGTATCAGTTTAACACCTAAATACAGCAATAAGCAACAGAAACGTGGCCAGTAAAGCTTTAAGAAGGGCTTTCCACTGTGCGGCAACGTGTCACCATGTTGTTTTTTGTCACCATGTTGTTTTTAGTGACTTTTGATCGGTTTGAGTTTTTTTGTGAAAATCTCCAGATTGTGTAGCAGATAATGATTTATGTGGTAGACGTGGCAAATCCATATTTATGAGGAAAATGCCACAAAATCGCTTAATTTCAGTGGCCCTTACGTGCGCCCCCATCATGCACAGATTATGACCTCACATATGACCTTGGGGACTACAGTACTCATTAGTAATGTCAACAATATTGTTTTTAAATCAAATGAATAGTGTCATCAATAATTTCATTTATAATATCATGAGTGATGTATGTGAGGTTGCTAGGCTTGCATCCCTCTGCTGGAGTCCAACTAAAGCTTGTCTCCCAACCCCTTTACTATTTTAAAATTAGGGCGCTGTTAAGCAACTGCAAACATGGGTATGGTAAATGAAGAGAGTTGAAAGAGGATGCTGTACGTATGCAGACGTCTCCTTCTTTAACTATTTTAGCCCCTTAAAAAATATATTATGCCTCGAACATCTAAAATCTCATTTACTTTAGCATGCACCTCAGGAAAGCATTCAATAGCTTCTATTGAATGAATGAGAAGTATTTATAAAGCGCACACTACTCAGAAAGAGTGTTCCTGCGCTGGAGAACCTCAAAACTAGTCTGCTGCTGTCCCTAGAGAGTGGGGGAAACTTAAGGTAAGTGTCGGAAGAGTCAGGTTTTAAGCATCTTCCTAAAGGTAAGTAGGTCCGTCAACTGTGTCATCGGCAGGAGGTTCCAGGCGCATGCAACCTGCACTTGGAAAGAGCGACCTCCTGTACGGGTGCGGAATATCTTGGGGACAGCAGCCAGATGCAATGAAGATGACCTCAAGGTTCTGTGAGGGGCGTAGTGTATGACTCTCCTTCTGAGATAATGTGTGCCAGTGCCCTGCAGTGCCTTAAAGGCCAGAACCAAGGCTTTAAGGCAAATTCTTTTCCTCACGGGAAGCCAGTGCAAAGCTTTCAGGTGAGGTGAGATCTGGGTTCTAGGTTTAAGCAGGAGGACCGCCCGGGCGGCCGCATTCTGGACCACCTGCAATCTATTCAGTAGGTATTCCGGGATTCCTAAATATAGGACATTAACATAGTCCAATCTAGAAACAATAAGGGCCTGTACAACGGTCTTCCTGTGGTCAAGAGGCAGAAGGGGAAGAAAATTCCTGAGCATCCGCAGGAGGCCAAAACAGGATCCTGCGACTGACTGGATCTGGGCTTTCATAGACAGAGTGTCATTCAACTTGACACCCAGGTTCTTGACCGTGCTAACGGAAGAGATGGGTGGCGACATATCTCATGGCCACCATTGTTTCCACTCATCCATAGGTGGAGAGCCGAAGAAAATTACCTCTGATTTCTCTGGGTTGCATTTGAGATGGTTCTCCCTAAGCCATGCCAAAACCCTAGTCAGGCATTGGCTGATCTTTTCACCTGCAAAGTCCTCACCCTTGTCACAGGTGAACAGAAGCTGTGTGTCGTCAGCATAGGAGATTATTTTAGCACCGCAAGCTTCTGCCAAGGGAGCAAGGGGAGACATATAAAGGTTGAGAAGTGTGGGGCTCAAAATTGAGCCCTGAGGGACTCCCACCTTCATAGAAGGAATGGGAGCGGCAAAAGGGGGAGACCAGACCTCTTGGTATCTATCCTCCAGAAAGGAGGAGAACCACTTCAGAACCGTGCCACCCAGACCGAACTCCTGCAATCTTTGCAGGAGTCGGTCATGTGGCACGGTGTCGAAAGCCGCGGAGAGGTCCAGCAGAATTAACATAACTTTACCCCCCTTATCCAGCTTCTCCTTAATGGACTCTGAGATTTCGAGCAGAGCTGTCTCTGTGCTAAAATTGGATCAGAAACCCGACTGGCTCTGATGGAGGAGATTATTCTTTTCCACATATTCAGAAATGACTGAATTAACATATTTCTCTAGAGACTTAGAGAAAAACGGGAGCAGTGAGATAGGTCTATATTTGGCTGCTACCAAGGGATCGGCTGAGGGCTTTTTTAGCAATGGCAGGATTTTGGCACTTTTCCATCTGCCAGGCACATGGCCGGTCCTCAGCGAGGAATTAAGGACTTTATTAGCCACTGGATTAATGACCTCGGCCACCTCGGCCAGCAAATTTGCTTGGCTGGGGTCCGAGGGGGAGCCAGACTTAAGGATTTTTATAATCTCCAAGAAAATCTCCAATTGAAGAGGGGGATGTTGTATTAGCGATGCACCCCCCGCAGGGGCTCCAGGTGTTAGAAATTTGGAGTACATGCCCTCCACCAGAAGGTTCTCAGCGAACTAGTCTTGAATGACTCTGATCTCATCATGAAAAAAGGCAGCAAGTTGGCTTGTCCATTCCATAGAGGATGTAAAAGGCCTGGCAACCGAAAGCGGGGAAGAGAAGGCTTTCACGATTTTAAACATTTCCTTGCCCTTACTGCCGGATGACTCAATTTTGGCCGCAAAAAATCTTTTTTGGGCCTTATAAATTTTAGTGTGGTAGACTTTCAAGGCCTGTTTATAAATAGCTTTGTCCTCTAGATTAAAGTTTTTGCGCCATACCCTTTCCAGGCGCTTGCAGGAGCATTTACTCTGCTTGAGGTCTTCATTAAACCAAGGGGCGGAAATTCTGGTTGCCTTGGAAGAGCAGGTGGGCATAGGAGCAAGCGCGTGGGTGCTTTGCTGCAGCCAGTTCTCAAGGCAAAGAGCATCACTCTCTGGGTTGCCACCAAATGATATCCAGAAGTGCCTAACTTTTGCCTTGAATGCAAAATGTTAGTGCTCTAGCTGTTCCTTAGAATTCTGTGGTGAAGTTGCAGTTGATCACTAGAGAATTAACTGCTGCTGGTATTGAAAGTACATTTTACTCTCCATCTCAGAATGTTATACTGAAATGAACTGATAGAGCGCAGATTTTCTCTGTCATTTGTAGGGGTGCATTATAATCATGAGTAGTTCGTGCCCGGATATAATCCTTTATTGTGTTAACATCTGTGCCATTAGATCGTGTACTGTAATAATGTGAAAAGTGAAGTGTTAGCGGTATTTCAGAGTGAACGTGAAGAAATCAACGTTACGATTACACATGACTAGATGTAAACCTTAATGTGTAGAATTGTGCATGTAGCTAATGAAGTTTTCATAATTTGTGCGCTTATGTAATGCACCGATTTAAATGTGCTCAGTAATAATGTTCACTTATACGTGTGTTTTATGAATTTATGTGCTATTTCTTATGTTGGCCGAATTCTGTAGCCCTAGTGTGTATTTCTCCCTGAAGCTCTCATATTAGGTTTGCTAGTGAAATTCGTGTACATGTGGAACTTGTACTTTCTCACGTTTCTGTTGCAGGTAGAGAAATTCATCCTTGTTAGTTAGAATAATGTCTTTGTTTTAGGAGTTAGGTTTAGGGAGGAGAAGATACATTGAACGGCGATGCTGATAATGTGGGATGGTGTTCTTTCTCACCGGAGAGAGCCTGGGAATCAAGGTCATCGAGCTAAGGCCTGGGAGCATCGCTGCCTCATGGAAAGTTACCTACAAGGAGGTGGCTTGCGTGGATGGGGTGAAGCTGCATAGCATTGTGGGACGTTTTCTACAAGTTCATGTTTTGGAGTTAGGGACGGAAGAGAGCATCTTAGAACGAACTCTGTAGCTTTATGCTACTTGACCCATTCAACGTGAATGATCTTCAGAGGAAGCCTTCACATGCTGACACCTTTTTCAGAACTTGCCTTGGGGAAACGCTAAGTAGGGAATTCACGTAAGTGATAGTGTAGGGACAGAGTAATGCTCTTTACCTACGAACATCCAATGAAGAGGACACCTCATATTGGAGCTGTCGACATTTGTGTCCTGATTCTGGAATTGGTTATTCTGTGTATGCTGCATCGGCTTCATTTCACCCGTAGGTTTGGCTTTGTATTAGTTCCAATGTATTTCTATACCCTCGTCTTGATGAGCTTGTATGTCCAACTGTTCTTGGCTTTGTGATAAATCAAATTAACTTTGGATTGAGAGTCTGTGATTCTTCGGAGTCATGGTTCATTGGAACAGTGATGGGTAAATTGGCTAATGATTCTTCCTCCCCTCCACACTTTCATGCAAACAAAAAGAGACATCGGTCGAGGGTTCCAGAGTAAATCTAGAACGTGGAACCCGGCTCCTTCAGAATGAGTTAGATTTTAGAGAACTCATAGAAAATGTGTTTTTCAGCTTTGATTCCTTCAAGATGGCATTCAGGTTCGCCACACTTTTTGTTATGAATGAAGAATGTTAGCACTCTAGTTGTTCATTAGAACACTATGGTGGAGCTGCAGTAGAACACTGGAGAATCGACTGAGAGGCTGCTGCTGGTGTTGAAAGTACATTTCACTCAGCATACCAGGCTTTTCTTCTGACATTGATGAGGAAGATATTTGAGAATTTATAGAAAATGTGTCTTCATTTTACATTTCCAGAGCATTAATCATAATTTCTGTAACAAAACGAACCACCTGATTTCATTCATTTCTAAAGGAAATACTTTCACAGCTTTGATTCCATCATGATGACGTTTAGGTGTGCCACCCGCTTGTCATAAATACAGAATGTTAGCTCTCTAGTAGTTCATTAGAACACAGATGTAAAACTGCAGTAGAACACTTGAAAATCCACTGATGTTTCACTCAGAATATCAGACTTGTTTCTCACATGCCTGACAAAGTTAGTGTGAAATTATGGAAAATGTGTTTTCATTTTAGGTTCTGGAGCAACTTTCACAACCTGTATGAGAAAATCATGAGGGAAAACTGTTTTCTCTTAAGCATGATTCATCAAATCACAGCACAGGATCAGGATTATTCACAGGGTAAAATCGCCTTATAACACTCTACAATTACTAAAATGAGCATGGTATCACCAACAATTGATTTACCTTGTGGCTAAAAATTGTTATCACCCTTCATGTGTTCCTGTTTGTGTCCCTCAAAACAGGCTTTTACTACAATGCATTTCAATGGGGACCATGTCCCCGAGTCCTGCAGTGGCTGCCACAACATGCTGTCCATGATGTGGCCAGCTAATCAAGACTGGGTCCCTTTGCCCACATGCGCCTAGGGGTCAGGGTGTGCTTGCCCTGCCCCTTATATGTTTTTTTTCATTCTTTTTCAGAACGCAGAGAAAAGGGCCCTGAGTCCTGTAATGGCTGCCACAATATGTTGTTCATGTTGAGGCCAGCCAATCAGGATTAACCAATCCTCTTTAAATTGACTAGTAAGAGCATATCTGGACACCAACGGTCCAGATATTGCTAACTTTTTCTGGTGGTTAACCCCTTCATGCCCACCCAAGCACCTGTTTAAACAGTAATATTTTGAAAACTACTAAATGGATTTGCACCAAATAATGAACAGTATGCTTTCTGAGTAAACTTCTAACTTTCTACCAAATTTAGTGTAATTCTGTTAAGCATTTTTTTTTTGTATCGGAGAGCAAACTTTCCTATGGGAATTAAATTGGGAAATCCATGCTTTGGGATCCTGACCCTTGCTTGATGGATCAGCAGGATGTTTTCCATGAAGGAACCAAAGCAGATTAATCATTTTTTTTTAAAGATTCACGTAGAATCACTAAAAGCCATAAAAGTTATTAGGAAAACAAAAAATGCCTTTCCTATGGAAAGTCTGACCTAACTATAAATACTCTGGCTCTATTGCTGCTAATCTGTAGTTATATTTAGGTCAGAGTTTACATAGGAAGAGCAGTTTTTGTCACCGTTGATGAAATCACGTATGACATCTTAAATGAGATATTTGTTAAAAGAATAAGCAGCAATTTATCAGAAGATATAACCTGACATTTGACCTCTGTCTCTCAACATATAACAAATGTGACATGATAAAAACAAAATTTAAAGGCATTTTTATTGTTCACTCACCTTCAGAACTCCAGCTTGGTTAATTTGCTCAGGATTATATTTCCAGATGAGATTGTATGCATTCAAATGTGAATGCAATTTGTCTAGATAAACTGATTTTTCAATGCATGCTGTGCCAACTGCCTGGGTTATTTGGAGGGAGCCAAAATTTAATAATAGCTGTCCCGTCCGCCAATTGCCTCCTTCCTTCCCTCAGCAACACCCTGATCCTAGGATGCCACATGATCCCTCCACCCCTGTCTTAAGCCTCTTGCACAAGATTCTGGGACAAACCAATAAGGCGACTTCCAGTTGTCTGGTCTATGGAAAGAGCTGTCCTGAGAGCCTCAGTTCCACCCCTTGCCGACACATCTGATGATCATTTTCCACCAAACCTTCAAAGGAAAGTCCATCTTGTATCAGCTCCAGCAGTCTGGCCCTCTTCCTTTGTACCAGTGGGCCTGGGTTGTCCCACCCAACTGCAGTGTGACAAGCTAATTATCAGATAAAAATTTGCTTCCCATCCCTTCCTTCCACAGGAACTGGCTCAAGCACTGTTAATTTCTCTATTGTCTGAGGAGGCCTTTTGTCCCTCTGCTGACCCAGTAACTGCATGTATATTTTCTGATGCCTATTTTCTGTGTCAGTAAGGCTTGTCGGAAACCTAGAAGCTACATTCTCTCTCTTTGTTCCGTTCTTCTAAATTTCCACTTGCTAAAATGCCCTGTGAATGATGAGCATTGTAGAGGAACAGGTCTAGAGGACCAATCACTTAACAGAGTAGAGAGATTGAATGAAACAAGAATGCTAGTAGATGTCTATGGAAAACGGTCATTATTGTGTAGAAAAACCACACGACCTACCTGAAAAGTAACAAGGTTGTGGATGTAATTCAATCAACAAATACACCATCCGAATCATGCAGCTCTTTCCTGTCAAAATCCCCAGAGACAAAAATCTCTTTTTTAGAGAAATCTTGTATTTCTTCTCCCTCGTGCCAAACCTGTGTCTACACCTGGTTCTTTCTCTTGTAGCAGTTAAGAAAATTATGAGGCGGCTTTGCGTATGCAAAGTATAAAGCCAATGGTTTTAAGATCTTTGCTTCAGATCTGTGTTAAATGTTTGGAAAGTGGAATACTGGATCATTTGTTGACAAGTTTACAGCAGGTGCCCAAGGCTGTTGATTGATTCCTGACCTAAGTAAAATATGCAAACATATTTTGCATGTGTGTCCCTGCACTATCCATGTGAGCCAGGTATAACACTTCGCACACCATCTATCATGTCTTTCATCAAATCTCTAAGATTAAGCTCCAACCAAAAGCAATAGTTCTTCTCTGGAGTGGTACTCTGGATTTCCACACTACCCAAGGAACACTGATCTAGTGAGGCCTCTTCCAATGCTATAAGGGCACTCAGCCCTGTTAGCTGCTGCAACAACTCAGGGCAATGCTACCTAACAACAAATATAGCTATAGACTCATGTGATTAGTCATAAGGACCTTGTCAACGTGTCCAAATGAATAGATAGTGTAAGCCTTAAACAATCTTTGGTTAGAAAAATCTCAAAGCTGGACATTTGTATAACTCTGGATGTAATATACATTCACATATTGATAGTGTGGGAGTGAAGTCCAAGTTGTCGAACTTGTTTTCTGCTTAATGAATGTAAAAAATGGAAAGCCCCTTTCCACCTTCTTCAATCCCCTAGGCATCTACAAGAAAGAAGCAAATACCTGGGCAAAAACATCAGCATCAGAACATCAGATCAACTAGAAACCTAGAGGGGCTTTTGGCAAATGAGACAGCTTGGGAAGATCCTCTTAATTATCCTCTTAACTTCCATGCACAAAAATTAGCCTTTATAATTAATCTTACACAACACTATTCCAATCCACCGTACACATCGCTTTTAGAACACAAACTCAAGCATCCCAGAAAGTACTAAACTCTGCATCTCTGGCAAGAAACCTGGGGGCATATTATCAAGGGCAGTATCGCCACTTTAGCGGCACTTTTTGCCGATAAAGCGGCGATATTTTTATCGCCCTATTAGCAAGCTGTCACTAACAGCTGTTAGCGACAGCTTAATGGCGATAGCGGCCGTCTTGTTGCCGCTTTGCATGTCAGCGATATTTATTGCTAATGACATGTAAAGTAGGCGTTCCCAACCAAAAGTCAACAGAAACAGCAGCTAACACAACTACCCCCTATTAGCAATGCCTGCTAAGCGATAAAAAAAGTCGCGCTAACCGCGATTATCGCTGGAATTTAACACCGGATAAAAACTTGACTTAACCATCTTGTCAATGGGAGGTGGATTGTAAGGTTAAGTCCTCACCTGCCTATTAGCAAGCTTTCCATTAGCGCAGTGAATTTATCGCTGGATTTTTTCTCGCCTTGGAGATAAGCGTTGATAATAACGCGTTATCTCCGCGATGAAATCCAGCGATAGCCGGCGATAAAAAAAACAGCGCTAAGCGCGCTTTGCGATAATTATCGCAAATCCTTGGAAATATGCCCCATAGAGTTTCCACTAACACCCTAAACAGGTTGCCATAAGGGGCTAGCACTTCTCCTCCAGAAAGTGGCATTTTACAACACACATTCTCCCAAGCCTTCCCACTGCCCTGGAATCAGGACGATATTAAATGCCTTCCTCTGAAGCTAACAACAGAAAACCGTCATTCACACTATCCCTGATATATTCTGAATGCTGGCACAGTAATGCGCCTAGAGACTACGCAAGTCTGTAGTGCGCGAGCTATAAATAATTTATAGTGGATCAATAAAATACATTTAAACTATGTTTTAAGATCGTTATATTTGTAAGACTTATGTCTATTACAACCAAAACGATGCTCGAAGGACTAACAATTAAAGCTCTTCTGTAACATAAAATATGTTGGATTTTCTATTTACCACAGCATTCCTGGGAAGCAGAGCCATATGGACTGACAACAGTTTTCTGTGGAGGTTCCCCTTTCATCTCCACCCCTGACCTGGGGCATAGAGAGGAGGATGCCTACTACTTCTAGGGCTCTTCTGCTGACCCGCGGTGTACCAGCACCACCAGCACCACTTGGTGAGCACGCAGCTTTTCATCTGATGAGGCAACGTGAAAAAGGAGGGACACATGAACGGTGTAAGGATGAAAGGGTGTGGAGCTGCAGTGAGATGATATACTGTGGTCCCCAGTATATAAAGAATGATCATAGGGTTGGCACCATCCAGAGCCGATCAGGAGTGTAGTGCTGTGGCACACACAGGCAGTGGCTGACAGGACACCTTGGCAGGAACTATGCCACCAAAACAAAGCAACAAAGTGGTGAGGGAAAAGCAAGAGTTCTTTTACCCTTGTCAGTTCTACAGTAAAACTAAAGCTGAGAAGAAGAGAAAGCTGCTAGGGTTGTACAGATGTTTCTGGGTAGGGTTCTTATTATGGAGTAATTAAGGAACATTCATACCTCAGTCACTGGCATGTACTAGAGGATGACCAGGATTGAGGACCCCTTTGATGAGTTGACCTCAGGGACTACTGGGATTCAGTCAAGTGTCCTGACTCTGGATCAGTGAGTGGCTGCATTGGATTCCTTAGTACAATCACAAAGAGAGGCACTCTGTAATCACAGAGAGTTTGGAGAAAATGCAATCAAAGCCTAGGTACGCTTTGAGAACAATATTGAGGGATTGGAAAACAAAGCCTGTGTTGCTCAAATAAGTGTGTTGGAATTACGTCCACTGGATGGTCAGGAACCATTTGAATCTCTGGTTCTGCAGTGCACCCTTGCCCAGGCTTAAGATCAGGAGGGGATGCCCATCCCTATAAGGGTGCCTGGCAAAAGGATTTTAGGAGAGAGAACTGTCATTGTGGAGCTTTGTGGGTCTTTTTAGAGAGGACTGGTTTCCAGAGTAGTGGCCAGACAGAGTGATTTGCACTTCTGATGTAGCAGAATGTTCATGTTCCCTGACATGAGCAGATCTACATGAAGGAGAACAGCAAAACTCTAAGGAGTGAAGAACTGATCCTCATGAAACTTTATGTATCTGTAGTATCTTGCCACGTTGAGGGTTTTCATTAATGTACACTATTCTATTTGTGGGGGTGAACCCACCCTGGGTCTAAGCCCCCCTGCCCACCAGGGGCCTCAATTGTCTTTTGCATCCAAGGGGGAAGATGGTGGGGTTCCCCTGGGGGGGACAGGGGGTGCAGAAAGTCCACTAGACACCAGGGTCTTTTTTGGGGTAGACTATTTTTCAAGCGCGAGGCCGTCCCCCGTACATGGGCCTATGCTCTCCTCTGTCCCGTGCCCCATTCGTATCCCCCCTCCGGGGGTTGAGGGGAGTGTTCACCTCCAATCTGCCCCAGGAGGGGCAGAAAGCACACTAGACACCAGGGATATGTTTTATTGTAGAGCGCATAACTCCATTCCTAAGGCAAGCAAGAGTAAATTTTGCTGGTTACCAGCATCCAATTTAAGTATCAACTCCCCTCTGCCACCCTTTCCCTCACTCAAGACTCGACTTTAGCCACTATTGACTGACTGAAGCGGCCAATTTGAACTCCCACCACAAAGCTTCCCCCAGCTCTGTCGCCCACACTTGAGAAGAGCCTCGTCTTCCCCAGTAACACGATGGATTACCCCAGGGCCCTCCGACAATTGTACCTAGGGCTCAGTTAGTGGGGGGTTCCCCGTCCCATGTAATAAGTAATAGCCAGACGCATTCAGAGTTGTTGATCTCGAGATTGGGCCCCTCCACCCTTTCAATGCCCCAGCCCATGTGCCAGAAAAAGCTGGCATCTTGGAATGTGGCAGGAGTATAGGCTAAGTTGACACTCCCGCATTGGACCCACTTCATGGAAACCTTCGACATCTGCCTTCTTCAGGAAACTTGGAGCACCTCCCCATCGTACATGCCTGGTTATGTTACCATCGCCCAGCCTTCGGGAATAAAGCTGACCGCCTTGCAGGGAGATTACTAGTTTGGGTGAAGATAGAGCTCAACTGCCAGTTTCAAGAGCTTCCTTGTAATAATCCTGATATCCAGGGCATACGCCTAAAGGGTAAAACAGGCAGTACCCTGGCTGGCTAAGGAACATAAAGCATGCTCTAGTGGACATAGGGCTTGGGGATCTCCAGGAGAATAGGGACCCTACATCTTTTCCCTCTCAAAACCAGCTAAAATTGCAGTATTGGGGTTGGGTTTCCCATCAAGCTACTGCTAGGACTAGTGAGGGCTGGCTATCCAATGAATTTACAGACTTCAAGTCCGTCAGCCTCCTAGAACCCTTTTTAGATCTTATTACAGCCCCATTAGATAGGAAGCTGTATATGCAATTCAGGTTCGGCCCCCTCCTGCTCAATTCTTACACTGGTGCATGGCGTAATACCAGTGCATCCTCACGGTCCTGCCCTTTTTGCATCACATCTCCTGAATTCCAGTGCACGTCTTCTTCGCCTGTCCCGCTTACTCCTACCCCAGGTCCAAGTGGCTTATACCCCTATGCAAACAGATGGGGACCCGAGTCCATACTGAAGCCTTGCGCATACTTAGAGCGGACCCCAGATAAGTTATAGCCAGCACAGTTGCTAAGTTCTTGGGCCACATGTGGGGTATCAGGAAGAAACTACTGCTAAGGGGCGGAGATTGTTAATCCTGATTCATGCTGTAACCATATTGTTCACAACAGTGGAACTGAATTTGTTTCCGACCCCGGTAACCTTTTAGATCTGTGGCATAGCGAGTTATAAGGACCACATGACTTTTTTATTACCAGTGCGGAGCACGCGACTCGAGAAAACGTGCTAGAGGGCCCTCGTATTGTATTTAATGATCATGTTTTATTCTGCCCAAGTATAGGCTATGTTTTTATAGTTTTTAACTTTTTATCTTTTTTAAATTTGTATGAAATCAATGGAAATATATTTAATGAACGCACAATTGCACTTTACGTTCACTCAATCATGGAAATTGGAATGTATGACTGGTTGTGCATTTCGTACTTTTATGGTCTGTGATTGATTGATTGATTATTTTGGCCGTAGTTTTGACATGTGGACTGGCAGAGTAGGAGTAAATTCAAATTTCCTCCTACTTGCCATGGTCAATAGCTACACTATTTGGGCCCATACTCTGCCACACAAGGAAAGTAACTAAAGCCAGCGATTTTGAAAACTAGACCCCTAGGCCACTCCAGGGTGGTGTGCCTTGCATGGATCCTACAATGCTTTCTTACCCATAGTGCCCTGCAAACTTGAAACTTTGCTTAAAATCATGCATTTTCCTCACATTTCTGTGAAAGAAAGTTCCAGAATCTGTGGGAATCACACATTTCCTACCACTCAGTATTCCCCCGACTTGTCCCAATAAAAATAGCACCCCACATGTGTGGCTGAGCCTAACACACTCAACACATAAGGCCCCAAAACACAACATGCAGAAATCAGCAATAGGGCTAGTGGCAGTATTTGGGCCCGGGCTGGACGGCCATCCAGATAAACCTACCAAACTCAGAGATTTCTGAACACTAGACACCCAGCGGAGGACAGGGTGGTGTGCCTCATGTGGACCCCACAACAGTTTCTTACCCACAGTGCCCCTCCAAACTTAAACTTTGCCTAAAAGCACACATTTTCCTTCATTTCTGTGATGTAAATCTCCGTAATCTCCAGGGAGCAACAAAATTCCTACCATTAAGCATTCTCCCACTGGTCTCGATAAAAACGCTACCTCATTTGTGTGGCTGGGCCTAGTGCTTGTGACAGGAACAGTGTCCCATTTGTGTGATGCTAACTTAACATTAGAAGCGTTATCTAAATCTTTTAATTTTTTTAATTCAATTTTATATGGTGTCTTGTGTGTTCTTTTGTAATGAGGTCAATAAACAAATGTAAACCTTAAAATAGCATTCCTTTACCTGGCTTTAATAATTCACATTCGCAAAAGTGGTAAAATGCTGCTATTTCTTGCTTACATACCAAATTAAATTTCATGAAATATTAAATGAATGTCTTTTGCCCTCATATTCTTTAATGATCACAGACATATTTCTATAAAGAATGGAGCAGCCACAGCACTTAGGGCCAATCAAATAATGTTCCTTTATCCATTTCAAATCTAGTAATAGGGAAGAACATGTGCGATGCCTTCTATAGTGAGAACGCAGTGTACCCGCACGGACAAAAGTTGAGCTATTGATGAAAATGGATTTCAGCTTGCTCCTGGAAGCAGTTCAACTTGTATTCTGCAAATGGTGACTTTTCGCCATCTTACATTGTGCTTGGCTACTGTCAAAATGCATGTGTACGGTACATCTCAAATTGGAATGATAGGAATGCTATTATACAGAGGATAATCCCATTGGTCATGACAGAGCCACTGACAACGAATGCTGTATGTGCAAAATACCGAGAAGGAGACTTATTGACTCAACCCTTTGGCAGGACAGTAGTCTGAACAGGGCGGGACAAAGAAATTCATCAGTCTGGCTTCTTCATACATCTCATTTCTTTTTTGATGCCCTCTATAAATGTTACCGAGAAGTTGTCAATTCCATGTCTAGGATACTTACATATATACCAGGGCTTACCCTTTATTATTCTTTATTTGTTTTATATAATACAGGAAACATGATTCTGTATTTTTAACTCGAGCAAAGCTAGCCATTGTATTAACATGATAATTCTACTTTGTGTTGTTGGAGAAATACCTAATAAAAAGTATTCATAGGGAATGATGTCAACGCAGACACCAAGGTGAGCAACACCATGCTTTAGAAGTATTACTTGGAATGCCTAACGTCATTCAACAAGAGGTAGGAATTAAAAAAAAAATCTATCTGATTACGCAATAGACCTTTCATGTGATATAATCACAAAAATTGTGTAAAATATTGTAGTTAACCTTTAGGAACTCTTCACTTGTGTGTTGGGTATGGGGTTGGGGGGAGGAGATGCGAACAGTCAAGTAGACAGTTTGTAAAGGGAAATCTCCAATCATAATTTCAAAAAAATACTATTGTAAAATATTAAAATAATTCAACTCACGCAGCATTAACATCAAAACAGCTACATAAAAATTCATACCTATATTGTGCCTCTAATCCAGGGTCGGAATCATAACCACGTTTTCCAGGTAATCAGTGATATTTAGATTTGCATTCATTGTATGTGACTTTATCCTATCTGTATATCCCTAAAATGTAGTGTGCCTCCAGCCCTCAAAGACCAGAAATGTTCACCCTGGATCCGATGTGCATACATTATTTCTTTTGTATTTAGACTTACAAATAGAAAAAGTCTAAAACTCTGCACGCAGTAATGACAAGTGATTCATTTAAAGGTAGTTTTGCATGCAGCATTGTCACTTAAGCATGGGGAAGCTATGCACACCTACAGCATTTCTGCAATCGTAAGTAGCACCTAGAAAAGTTGATGGGCTTTACCAAAAATATTTAAAAGGAAATGCAACACTCCGCATATCAAAATGGATTTTAGTTGTGGTGGAATATAATTTTGAACAAGAATACGTGGAGGACTAAGGAACATAGTTTCTAACTACTTGTTGAGAGCATATATACTATATTGAAAGTGTGAAGATTGTCTATTTATTATATTCAGAGTGTGCAGAAGAGTGAAAATTGATAAGGAACTAGCCTCATAAAGAGGAGAATGGAATAGAGCTGTGAAAGAAGATCAAGTATTGGAAAACGTTAGAGAGCAGATGATGGAAGGTTTTTTTCTGACTTGGATAAATTAGAAGACAATGTAAAGAGATGTAATTTTGTACAAGATGAAATTAGCATATTTAGTGGGAAGCTTTCAAGATAGAGTCAAATTGTTCCCCCTCAGGTTTGTGCTTGTGCATAATTAAAATTGTGATTGAAGGCATAGGAAGGATTTTTCCAAAAAGAAGATTGAGACAATCAATCTGGTGGCCTATGAAGGAGGCAGAAGTGAAAAGAGATTTAAAGAATTGTTATGCATGTGCGAATAGTGATAACACACAGATTGTTAGACAACCTCCACTGAAATGTATAATCCTACCCGAAAAAGCATGTGAAAGACTTGTGATTGATTTTGTCATGCCCTGTTGCTATATTCTGTACAAGAAATACATTTTTAATTGTTTTGGTACAATATCATAAGATGGTACTGGCTGGGAGTCTGGTGGAGCAGAATTACCTTATGGAATTCTGCTCTGCCTGATTCTGAGTGGGACAGTGTTCCCAGAGTCTGGTGGAGAGGAATTACCTTATGAAATTCTGTTCTGCCTGATTCTGAGTGGGACAGTGTTCCCACACCCAGGTTTCCTGGGTAGTGGAACCAGACCCAGTTTTAGCGGGTAGTTTCTGCTCGGCAAAATCACAAGGCTTGGGCTGCAGCAGCAGCCAGGTCTCTTTCCTTGTTTTTTCTGACAGATAGTACACAATCCTAAACCTTCCCTTGCCACAAGAGCCTGCCCCCAACACCACCCTACAAAGAGGCAGCAGAATACATTTACCACCTGCTCAGAGCATCAGAGTATGTGTTAAACCCCTGGAATCGGGAACTCAGTGTGGTTTTATGAATTATAAATTAGGTCTCACAGTTATTCCCCATTCTATGGGGTTTAACTTTTAACCGCACATTACCAGCCGATAATGTTATGGCATGGTAATATGAATTTTGCATGCAGAGTTTGCACCCTTCCAGTACAGGGCAACCCGTAATGAGGGCTTAAATGTGTTACCATCAAGCCTGTAGAACATGCAAACAACATGGAAACATAAGCAATGGTATTTTTTCTTACTAAATGTATTTCTTGAGGAGGGTACTCAGAAACCCATGGTAGCAGCCAATGCAGTTTAATCGTATACAAAGAGATGGAATAATTTCTGATGAAAATTGGGACTATGCATAATAAACGGTATTATTTAGCCCTCAAGCAATCAAGTTGCTTGAGGGAGTCAATAGGATAGTGATGGCTAATATTCAGTTTGCCAAAGCAAATGGTCTTTTCTGGAAAATGGAACTGGAGAATATCTAGAGTGACACTCCCCACAGTGATTGGAGTTTTGCCAAATGCATTATTGAAAGGAAGGAACAACAATTACCAAAGAAATTATGTGGTTATGCCAAAGAGATCAGGTCTGGGTAAATAGACAACTGATAAGGTGTTCACAGGCAGTTTATCCAGAGAAATTGGTAACAAATTACAATATCAGGAAGGAAGTGAAAAGTACATTTTCATGTTGGTGACTGGATGGGTGTCAGGAAGGGTGGTACGGTTAGGAAAGGGGATAGCAGGTTTTGCACCGTTTATGGATAATAAGTGGGAAGAGTGTGGAGAAAGGAAGAAGAGGAGTTTCTGTAGCATGTGCATGTTTCTACCCGAATGAATGAAGGAGCAGTTAGCTAAATCACCTCTGTGAAGTTCTCTTTCTTGTCAAGATCCAGAGATTGATTGTTCGTATTAGCTCTTGTTCCCTTCCCTATGTAAGTATTAACTATATGTTCTTGTACTTTTCCTAATATTTCATCTGTTAAAGTTAGAAAGTTAAAGGGTACAGTGTAGTGATTGCTGGTGCAAATCTACATATTTTTATATTATGCATGATCAAGAGTGGCATGCAGTACTTGACAGCACACACAAACATATTTTCACAATGGCAGGGGAATACTAATTAGAATACGTGTATAGTGGTATTTTAGGGAGAATAGTATATGGGTGAATAATGTGTTTATGATTGGTGGTTGCAGGTATGTTATATTACATTGTTGAATAAGAGCTTTCCGGTCTTATTGGAATTTGCAAGAGAAAATCTGATGTGGGATCTCTGCCACAGATGCCATCCTGAGATGGAAACCTTACATGTACTAATAAAAAGTTGGTTCTGAAGGAGGAGCCACTGCCTAGCAGTGAAGTTTATCAAAGTTCATTAACCAGGTGGATAATCATGAGAATCATTTTATAGTTTGTTTATTTAAAAAAAACAATTGGCACCTATGTTTTTTACATGTAACACATTTTCAGTATTATAAAATAAAAAAAAGGGAAAACCAACTATGACTATTGTATTAAAAATAAACAAATAAAAAAAAAAAAATTAAATACACTAACTACAATGCCACACACATCCTAATATTCAATCAATCAATCAATGCCTTCTTTGTTTGGTTAAAACATTCAACCATAAAAGACACAAGTACACAAATAAATACATAAAACACAATAAAATGTCCAGCATCCTTATAAAAACTTAGCATATATTAAACCACACAATTAATAGGTATAAATAGAACAGTCCATCAAATCAGAGCAGCATCAGACGTCAAACACATAATTCACAAGCAGACTATTATAAATCACAAATGCTTCCTTATTCTTTTCTCAATTTGCATAAACTTCACAATAGCACAGCGACAAGCTCTGAAGACAGTGATTGAAAGTAAATCCGGGCCTGTCTGCACTGATGAAGAATGGCACTCTTTAAAATGGGTACCAAATATCTTCTCCTGTTGAGCACATACAATTTACAAAAGAAATAGAGAGTGAATCATCATTTGTTGGGAGTGGGAGTGACATGGACACACCAGCCAATATATAATATACGACAGAGCTGTAGGAAAAGCAACTAAAAGTTGTAGGGATTCTGCACATACACAGAGCTATGCACAGGATAATAGGACCTCGGAATATAGTGGTGAGCCAACCATAAACCTTAGCACCTAAAACCCCAACCCGACTAGCTGTAGCGTCTCATTAGCAACAATGCTACCAATGATTAGACAACCCAGAACACGGTATCTCTCTCTCAGGACTCGCAGGAGCAAGAACACCCTTTCATAACTCACTCATACCTGTCCACAACGCGCGTAAGAAGAGACACTGTATAGTTTAAAATGTTTATTTCAACTACCGTGCTCTAAGATACAGTACACGTGCCAGTACTATCAGCATAATGCATAAGGATAATATAAGCAGCATAGTTACAACTCCATAGAATACAAACGGGGAAAGCATTTCATAAAGCAGTGGATATATGGCTAAATGACAATACCACCCTCCCCGTGCTAGTTGCTAGTTTATTATAAAAACAGAAGACCTCTGGGCTTTGACGAGCGAACCCCATACCTCAATATCTAGATGTAAGGTTTACATCATCAGACAAGCACAGCTCTTCTCTCTGGAAAGGTTTGTCTCCAAGTGTTTCTAACAGTGAAAATCACAATATTAAAAGCACACAAATTTCTCCAGGGCAGCTGTACATAGTGTTATGTCTAAGTGCGAGGGACTGGCCAAATCAGCAGGAACAAGGGACGTTGTTTTTCGACCTTGTACATGGTGTGCAGACGTAGCCCAAAAGGGAACAGGAGAAAAGGTGAAAGACAGAAATGCAGACAGTGCTAAAATAGCCGAGCAGAAGCAGAGGCTGGAAAAACAGCGGCACAAAGTAACGTGCGCAAAAAGGCATCATGGCAGCCAGGCCTAAGTCAATGTAGCAAGGCAGACCAGGAGGCCACAAACCACACAACACCCTCCCCTGGGCAGTCCATCGTCCAAGAAGATGACACAGTTCAAATAGATGGAGCAGAACAGAAACGTCCGTTGTGGAGCGGTCCCCAGGAAGAACAACGAAGGGGAGATGAAAAAACAATGGCAGAGGTTAAAAAAAAAAAAAAAAATCCAGCGAGGCAGGTCGCAGAAAGCGAAGGCCCTGTCAATCCAACAGAGTGTAAGTGCAGAAAAACGCCACACCTTCCAATTGGAATCGTCGGAAAAAAGCGACGCCATCCAGTCCAGTAAATCAAAGCTGCAGTCATGTTCCTCGCAAGAGGGAGCAGCGAACAGCATTGCGGGACAACTTGCGTGGTACTCAATATAACTTTGCTGTAGGAGATTCTGAGCAGCTGCCCAGATATCCCATTGTGCCAAAATCCCCAGTGCAGCCGTACGCGCCATGTAGCCAGCACCGGAACAGTCCCGTTCATGGGCCTCTAAGGGACCCACCAGCAGGACAAAATCCGGTCGAGACAGAGACGTATTGGAGAGGCAATAATCCAAGGACCACGAGAAAGGACATCTGATGCAAGACATCACAGGTTGCACGCAAGTGAAATACGCAAAGCGAAAAGAAAGTCTATAGGACACACTGAGCGTCGCCAATGGCAGGATGCCGAAACCAGCGAGTATGCGCTCACGGAGCATCTGGAGACGACCTGGGTCGAGAAGGGCCCAAGGAGGTGCAGCCATTGCGTAGTAAACAGACCAAAAGCAGTATACCAGCCGCTAAGGCGAGGATCAACGGAAAGCCACCAAAGACGCTGGAAAAAATAGAATGAATAAAAGCTGGTATTACACCAAAAATAGTCTGAAAAGAGGTCACAAGGCCAGAGCCCACAACTTTAAAAAAGTGCACTAGACCCTCAGTGCGAGATGCATTAAAAACACGGTGAATCAGTTCACCGAAATGCTGTGGGAGGTTAGTGTTCAAAAGGGCCTGTATTTCACTGTGGGTACTCGCCACCTGGAGAATAAATGTCTCCCGGGCGGATGTGAGCATAACCTCCTGATTCAATAATAGCGCCTTTATTCTGCTCAATTTATTGAAATCCGCCCTCAGAGTAGGAATGGAAGGCCAAACGGAACTATCTACGATGTCGTGCGGGGGAGAAAAAAGAACATTTTTGCAGCAGACAACCCTGTGTGAAACTGTAACAATATAGGGTAAGCCGGCCAGCATGCCACAGCAGTCTTGGTTATTCAAAAGCAGATAGCTACCATTTGCAAGCACAGTGAAAGTAGGAGAAATAGCAGGAGCAGGAATGCCCTTTAATACACAAGCAAGATTCGGAGCCGAAACGTTACAAGCCCCGTGCAATTGAATGTGTTTGCAAACAAGGGAATGACCCACAGTTGAATCGCATGACTCCCCGTGAGAAAAACCTCCCTTCCTTCTCTAAGGCATTTAAACATGAAAGGCAGGGACCAAAGTTCATGCAGGAAGGCACTGCCCAAAGGCTGGAAACGGCCTACAGGATAATGCTTCATGCACGAACTAAATTCAAACAATGAAAAAGGCAAAGCGATAACCCCGTGTACTAGCCACACAGCAGAATCCAATTCTGCAACAGAGAACGGTAAGGGCTCTATTTTTTCGATATGTAACAGAGTGTATGCTGCATCTTTCATGGACATGAACCGCTGTTTCTCAGTTAAATTAAAAGGTAAGAATATGGCAGAGGTGTTCAAAAATTGCCAAGGAACCTTCCCCATTTTAAGTGTCTGCAAAGTCCATGCAAACTGCATTACTGAACGCAATTGATTTTGACCATGATATAACACAGAAACATCATCTTGTACAATATCAACAACAGAGGAAATAATATTCTCTAATGTGTAAATGCGGGAAGACAGGGTATTAATACTATTGTCAACAACAGCAAGCACTTTTTCTAAATTTGCTTGATCGATTTCCCGAAGACGGGAAGCAGCTTCAATTTGCGAAAGCTTCCAGAGTTCATTGTAAGTCTCATAAATGAATCCCTTCGGTCGAGGACCACGAGGCCCCAGAACAAAGTCGGACAGATCAATGTTGCCTGATAGGAGGGATAAATGTTGTTTAACAGAATCTAAAGAAGAGTGCTGCAACCACTGTTTACACAATTTACCAACAGAATATGTCGTAACAGTACGAGAGTCAGAAAACCTTGGATCTGGCCGAACTTGTTTGTAGCCAGGATCCGTGTTATGAAAATGCAGCTGGCAGGCATTAGATGCAATGGGCCAAGCCAACCAGGGTGACTGAACAAACGTAGAGACATTAAACGAATTGTTCTGAAACAAAACCTGCAATTCGGCAAGGGACATATTAAAATACAAGCTTTCGTTGGGAGTGGAAGACAAGACAGGAAAAGATGGGGCATTCAATTGTTTGGACGTAGCCAAACCCCAACATGTCGTTTGATAAATGGTCTGATTTAAAAATAGAAAATTGGGCTGGGATGAGGCAAGCACGGTGCAAGGCTTCTGTGCCCTGCACCTGCCATGCTTTGGAGCCCCAAATAGATTTGAAATCAATGGTGTCACGCCAATGTTCATACCCACCCACAGCTAAAGCGCTTAAAAAGGAGCCTGAATATAGCAATTTGGTATGGGTCAACATGATTTTCTGTGTAGATGAAGTGTTTAATTTAAAGAAATAGGACCCAGGGTTCGATCTATTAAAATCTGTAAAATAAGTAAACTTATTTCAAAGAGTTTGGGAGCTACCGGGCAAAGGAGTCGGACAATGTTCCCATTGGGTGTAATTATAAAGCCCTCGAAGGGTACTGGGTTTATGGAGAAAGTGGTTGCCCCAATGCTGGTAACAATACAAATCAGCATAACTTGCAGAATTCATGTACAGATCTTCAGCATTAAAAGCAGCATAATATTTTAAATCAGTAAATAATGCTTCAACTGCATGCACATCCCAATCGTCAGAATAAATATTGCTTTTTACGACATCACCCATTGAAACACGAAGGACATTTGGTACATTAATAATCTCGGTTGGTCCATGAATTTGGAAATTTACCGCATCCCATACGATGCCATCAGCGACTGGAAAAGCCGAAATGTTCACAAATGTGTGGTCTCGCTTCATGATGTGAGACGAAGAATGTGGAGCCAAAGTTCCAGCGACAGAGTTCACCGCAGAGCGTTCTGGCAAATAGTGTCCATTGATGAGCAGAAAAAACACGGTGACAAAGCCAATAGACATGAACAAAAAAATCTGAAAAAGTACCAACCAGATGTATGTCCATGGGGGGATCAAAAATTTTTCTCTGAACCAGGATACAAGAACACTGAATTTGGATGGGACAAGGAATGTAGTGGAATCCGAGTCAAAAGAATAACGGGTTGGGCTCAGTGGCGTTGTTGGTAGGTGTGCCACCGACTCGTTGGCGGGGTATGTATACTCAGACTCGTCGTTGCAGGGGGAGTCCGGGTAGTTGAGTAAGCGATCAGGCAAATCTACCATCTCGATAGCAACATCAGTGACCGTTCGGGCAGGAGGGCCACGAACATTTGTCCGGCAAATGACAGGACAAGAGACCGCTGGTGTAACACTATTCAGGATCGGCCAGATGTTGTAGCTTGACATTTTCCACTGAGATGTTTCTGTTCTCTTTGCGACCAGGAAGCGGTGGTAAGATGACTGTACGAGTCCCCTTCAGGCCAAGAACTGGAACCGGTGCACGATAAGAGGGGCCGAATTCTTTTTTGTTCTCCACCTTCTCTCGAACCAGATCTCCAATCTTCGGAAGCCAGCCGGCAACCGGAATCTGCAGTGCAGCGTCTGTGGCTGAAGGTAAATGTGCGATTGCCAGTTTGTCTCGGGCTTTTTGTAAGTCCTGTAACATAGTAGAATGGTTATCTACATCAAAGATGGCGGATTGCGCAGCCATGTCTAGACCATCAAGGTCAGGCACAAACATTCGTATGCCAAAGAGCATTTCGTATGGGGTCCGCACACCCAGAGGTCTTCTAGGGAGATTATTAAGTGCACGTTGTACGGTATACAAGTGGGCCAGCCAGTACCTAAGACTCTAGCTGTCAAAGATTGCTTTAAGTCACGGTTCATTCGTTCAACAATCGAATTGCCCTCAGGCCGATATGGTGACGAAAATTTCACCCGCACCCCCAGTGAACCCACTGCGTCCTTGTAAGCCTTAGAGGCAAACGCTGGACCTTGGTCAGAATGGAAGGTGCCACAGGCGAAAATTCCCACAAAGACACGCAAATCCCTTATGACATTTTGAGCGTCAGCACTTCGTTGTGGCCAAACCCAGATGATACGTGTGCACGAATCCACTGCAACTAAGATATATTTATATGCAGTGTCTGAAGAGAATGGACCGCAGTGATCCAGGTAAACACACCCAAAAGGTCTGTTAGAAATGCAGAGCGGGGTCTGTGGTGGCCGTGTAACCGTGGAAGGCTTAATCTGCTGACAAACGTCACAAGAAAGCACATAAGTACGAGTTTGTTTGTATAAACCACGCCACCAGTAACGCTGCTGCAAGATGGAAACAGTCGCAGACACCCCAGCATGAGCCGAAGCCATACCTTCGTGTGCTGCAGTTATCAAGGAAAGTCTGCGGTCCGCGTTGGGAATCAGCCGATCCCCAACGTCTGGAATTCTTACGCAAGGAACCTGTTCGGGACCTAATTGATAAGAGTATTTTGAAGGGAACCCCCTAGGGTAATTAGCACCTTCTTTTGTCGCAGCAATAGCTGCTAGAATATCAGTATCTATTTTAGACATGGATCTGGTAACTGCTGCGACTGAGCACGTGGCTACTGCTGATTTGGCAGCTTTGTCTGCCAAACCGTTACCGACAGCGTGTGCGCCCACACGCTGGTGGCCAAGAGTGTGTACCACCTGTGTGAGAGGCAGACGTTGTTGTAGATCTGCCACTCGAACCCAAAGCATTTTATGCTTGATTGTGCTGCCTTTTGCATCTCTATAGTCATTTTGTGACCAAAAGAATAGATTGTCATTGTAAGACTGGACACAGTAGTAAGAATAGCATACAATAAGAGTGGTCACATCCGGATTAGCGAACTCAAGTGCTAGCGCCAATGCGCGCAGCTCGGCCAATTGTGCAGTACTGTCACCCAGTGCCTGAGTATGCACTACAGTTGATTTGAACTTTCCGTTCACAAAGGAACCTGCAACAATAGCACATGCTGCTGAATAAGCATGCTTGGAACCAGTGGCCGGCTGTGCCGAACCATCGGTATAGATAACACATTCGTATTCCTCAAGCGGTAGCAAAGACAGAGGAGGAGGATGAACGAAATCATACTGCAAAAACTCCTGAGTCTGAAGAGAAGAATCAAAGATAAAAGTGACATCCGGAGACGTCAAAGATGTTGCCCATTGTATCCAACGGGGGTGCAAAGCTTTAGAGTTCGGAACACTTGCTTTCGTCACTGCCTCTAGGGCAGGATAGGGTGTTACCACCAAAATGCGTTTTCCCTGTGCCAGTGCGCGTTCCTTCAGAATCGCCATCTGCACTGCAGTCAAAACTTTCTCCACAGAGGAAAAGCGCATTTCTGCAGAAGTGTAAAGATGTGACTTGTATGCAATCGGTACTGTGTCACCTTCGTTAAAGGTCAAGTACGTGAAACCCACTGCCCCTGGAATGATTCTAATCACCAGGTTTGTGTGGTTGTCACGAGTCAACAAGAATTTAGATTCTAGTAGGTCTGTCTGCAAAGACTGCAGAATGGAAGAATGCTCCGGAAGCCAGCATGACTTCGAAAAGCTAGGTTGTATCAAGGCATACAGTGGCTTGATACGCTGGGCATATTCGGGAATGTAAGTACGCCCGAAGTTCAGAAAACCCAGTAAAGACTGAAGTTTCTTCAGAGTGGTCGGAGGGCACAAAAGTGCACATTTCTCCAGGAAATGGGGGCTAAGCCCTTACCTTCATTGTTGAGCTCATAGCCCAGAAACAACACGGTAAATTCAGCAATGTGTGATCTGGCAAAGTTAAACTTATAACCTAAAACCGCAAATTCGAGAATAATGCGGTCCACTCGGGAAAGATGCGGGAATAACTCGTCGTCTGTCAAATAGATATCGTCTACGTACGAACACGCATCTGGGTCTATGCCGTCTAACAAAGAGACAACACGGGCAGCGAATACGCCTGGACTGTTCTTGTAGCCCATAGGTAAACGCCGGAATTTGAATAATTTACCGCCGGAGGTAAAAGCGCTCCATTGGCTACTCTCCGGGGCCAAGTTGTGCGTGTAGAATCCATTGGATAAGTCAAGTGTAGTTTTATATTTTTTACGAACAAGACTGTCTACTAGCGCAGAACTATGTGTGTTTTGCACCGCAAAGGTCCGACAATGTGAGTTCAAATGTCGGTAATCCAAAACCAAGCGGTACGATCCATCGGGTTTAGAAACCGCGAATAGGGGATTATTCATTGGTGATACGCATGTTTCAATTACTCCCTGATATTCTAACTGAGTCAGAATTTCGGAAACGGGGCCTTTTGCTTCCCGTTTAATGGGATATTGGGGTTGTGGCTGTGGCAACGACCGCAAAGGTATTTCATGGGGTGGTGAATCTTCATCCCAGCCCACGTGGTTGCGGTATAACGCTGGAGCCAGGGACACAGCCCATTCAGCTGCAAGAGCCTCCGCTTTGTCCTTGGGGACATGGCGAGAAAAGCTCGGAAGAATTACCTCCTCCCCTTTACGCGCAGCAAGTACGAATGGGGGCGGCCAATCCGCCTCCGCTAACAAAATGTCGTACGAAGAGGTCAGATTTTCCCAAAAAATCCCTTTAATAACACGCTGTATGTCACCTTCAATTTGAATGACAATATTATATAGTCTGTCAGGGGGTGCCACTCTGGTATCTGCTGTCTCAACAGTAATGAATGTTTCAGTTGCTGTCGCCTCCACATGAGGACTTAGCGCCTCCCGCACTATGGTAACTTTCGCGGCGCTGTCTAGGAGTGTCACTGCCCATGTCCAATTCAGGAGTCTCGTTCTCACCGTCTGTGGCATATCTCGCTGTTACAGCGGCAACTTTCTTTTTCTGAAACTGTGGGCGAGAAGGTTGAAATTCTTCTGCTTTCCCTCTGACCTGTTGTCGAGGTTGGTCTCGTCCATGTGGAGCCTCTCGACCCCTTCCTCTATCCTGGCGATCTCCTCCACCAGCCTGCGAAGTTGTTGTTGCCTGTGAAGAACGAGGAGAACGCGAATCAGGGACTTGAAATCTCTCTGGAGATTTAATTCTCGCCCTATCACGCAAATCATATGTGCGTTCAGAAGAGACGGAAACCGGGGATGCGCCTCGCGACCCCGGCTTCTTTTGTTGCTTACCCTGTTTTTTCAACCTCCAGCTCTTTTTAGTAAAAACTGGTTTCTCATCTTTCTCAGACTGAGTTTTTGGTTGTTGTTGTGATTGTGTTTGCGATTTAGAAAAAGGCTGAACTCCCAGGCTATTGCGGCCAATAGTTTTGTAAGCCTGTGCAATAATTTTCAGTAATTCGCGCGGCTTGTCCAGATCTGGGACTAAAGCCAAAGCATTAGCTACTTGAAAGTTAACTGCATCGCCCTTGACATTCGCAAGGATCAAATCAGCTACTACGTCGAACACTCCCACCAGTCTCATCCCTAATTCCACAGCCGCTTCAGGGCCATGTTCATCCTGCACTCGTTTAATCACAGAGGGAGAACCGTCATGGAAGGAGTGCCGAAACACTTCGCATATACTGCGGCGAAAACCCTACCCCAGTTGTTGCATTCTGCCAACTCGGGGACTAAGTCTTTGGCAAACTAATCGTCAAAATCCTGTGTTTTTCCACGGGAGATGTATTTGGAAAAACTGCCTCCAGCTGGTCAAATTTTTCTGCAAGCCAATAAGGAAAATCATCCTTATTTTGTGGGCGCTTGCCCATCACCGAATTAACCATGACAGGACTTATGCTTATACCGCCTGCTCCAGCTGGATGGGCTGCAACTCCAGGCGGGACTCCCTGGATGTTGCCTGTAACATACTGTACTAAAGCTCTATGCACTCGTATTAAAGACGAATGCAAATTACGCAGGTCAGCGAGCGGCAGCGTCATATAACGCGGATGTGGGGTATACCCGGCCAAAACAGGCCAAGTGGCCCCTTCAATTGATAAGGGGCCTAAATGAACCGCGGTAACCGGTTGGGGGTGGGCGCCATCAAACCAAACACGGTGTTGCCAAGCCGTGAGCGGTACTTCAAGATTCCTATACGGTCTATAGTGATTAGGAACTGCGGTGGCCGTATATTCATGGAACAAATTATCAGCCCCATCCACCGCAGGAAAAGTGATCCATGAGTAAAACACCTCAAAGTGGAAAGCTGGATCTGCTTGTACCACAAAGATCAGATCGACACCCGCGTCAGGCACTCCATACACTGTTAGGTGAGCCCGGAGCGCTGCGCGGCTATGTGCCGCAATTTGAACAGCCATATTAGGCTAGAAGCTTTTGACAACCTAATATGAGGCAGCACAATAGAGGGTATTATTTAAAAAAACCTTTTAACTACTTAAAGCTTGAAAGAACCTATAAAAAACGTCAATATAGGAGGTATCACCATCACACACGCTTCCGGAAGCGTCTGTGAAGGGAGTTGTGGACAAGCACAAATACTACTCAAGCGTCTCGCAGATAAGCAGCCCACTCGTTGGTTGCGCCATGTTGTAGGGATTCTGCACATACACAGAGCTATGCACAGGATAATAGGACCTCGGAATATAGTGGTGAGCCAACCATAAACCTTAGCACCTAAAACCCCAACCCGACTAGCAGTAGCGTCTCATTAGCAACAATGCTACCAATGATTAGGCAACCCAGAACACGGTATCTCTCTCTCAGGACTCGCAGTAGCAAGAACACCCTTTCATAACTCACTCATACCTGTCCACAACGCACGTAAGAAGAGACACTGTATAGTTTAAAATGTTTATTTCAACTACCGTGCTCTCAGATACAGTACACGTGCCAGTACTATCAGCATAATGCATAAGGATAATATAAGCAGCATAGTTACAACTCCATAGAATACAAACGGGGAAAGCATTTCATAAAGCAGTGGATATATGGCTAAATGACAATACCACCCTCCCCGTGCTAGTTGCTAGTTTATTATAAAAACAGAAGACCTCTGGGCTTTGACGAGCGAACCCCCATACCTCAATATCTAGATGTAAGGTTTACATCATCAGACAAGCACAGCTCTTCTCTCTGGAAAGGTTTGTCTCCAAGTGTTTCTAACAGTGAAAATCACAATATTAAAAGCACACAAATTTCTCCAGGGCAGCTGTACATAGTGTTATGTCTAAGTGCGAGGGACTGGCCAAATCAGCAGGAACAAGGGACGTTGTTTTTCAACCTTGTACATGGTGTGCAGACGTAGCCCAAAAGGGAACAGGAGAAAAGGTGAAAGACAGAAATGCAGACAGTGCTAAAATAGCCGAGCAGAGGCTGGAAAAACAATGGCACAAAGTAACGTGCGCAAAAAGGCATCATGGCAGCCAGGCCTAAGTCAACGTAGCAAGGCAGACCAGGAGGCCACAAACCACACGACAATGCACTATATTCAGTGTTAGACATGTCAAGACAAACCTATGTTGACAATGTCTAGAGTTGTCCGAATAAGCATATAAGTAGAGACAGTACTTTTCAGTGTCTCTACATGCTCCCTCTCTTCCCTGCACATAGCAAAACATTTTGATTTGACTGCATCTTTACAGGCAGAAGCAAGAGACTCAGTTTCACTATGTAACCTAGGCATATTAAACTTAAAGCTGAGTTCCTTTATATATGCTAACCAGGGTACTTTTAGGGCACTGTGTGTCCTTAAGCCCTCAAACAGTACCAGGTGGTTAAAAGATGTCTCTTAACGTGTCCAAAGACTCAGCAAACGAACAAAGGGTTGGAGCTTAATATAAATGTTATGAAATCTATGTCTAGCTCTAACTAGCAGATATGGTTAACGGTGCTCAGTGGAACAGATAACCTTTTCAAAGACTCATATACCACCTGCTGCATAGTATTTGCTGCCCTCAGACCCCACACCCCGGCACCATAAGTAGCAATCGGTACACATTTCACCTTGGAAACTGCAATTAATTCTTTTAGGGGTTTCCTTCCACGTTTTGAAGCAAACTTGAACAGGGCTTTGACAGAGTTTTCAAAAACAGCCGCCCTGTTACTCACTATCTTGTTCCAGTTGCCATTATCATTGAACAGAACCCTAAATAGGGAAAAGTAGGGAAAGAGGTAATTTTACAGGAGTTCACAAAAAGCAGGATGCCCTTTGTGTTTCTTAGGTCCCAGAACCATTACATGTGTTTTTGACTGGTTGATAGTACCATTGAGTTGGGTAACAATATACATCTGTTATTCAGCGCCTTGAGACCCTTGGGTGATACGTGCGCTTTACAAATACACATGTTATAGTAAGGTTTAGATCCTTCATGAAGAGGCAAACATTTAACCAAAATCCTCTCTGTGGTTAATCTCGGTCCGAGCTAGTAGCAGTGCATCATCCGCGTACAATAAGGCTGGTATTTGTCGCAAGCCTGCTCTCAGTACTTCCAGACCAAAACTGACAAGATATGTATCAAGTCCGGTGATGTAAAGGGTGAAATGAAAAAGGGCAAGAAGGCACTCCTGGCACCCCCCCATTGTGATGGAAAATGATTTAATCGTCTCACCCCTCAAGCTATATCTAACGCCTGCCGCCACCCCTGTATACAGTTGCCTCAAGAAAGAAGCAATGCTATCCTCCAAACCAGATATCAACTCCCAGAGTTTAAAGCAATTGACAGAATCAAATGCTAGGCTTGGGTCTATAAACACGAGAAACACAGTGCTACCCCTAGCTATTAAATATTTTTTTCTCCAAAGGTGCATGTTTAAGCACTACTCAGCGGTCCCCAAATGAGTTCTGGAACCGTATTGCAAATCAGACACAATGTTATTCGCACTGGCCCACCCCTCCAGCCTATCTAAGAGGATCCTGCCCATGATCTTAGCTGTAGAATCTATTAAAGAAATCGGGCAATAACATTTGGGGTCTTCTTTACTACCTTGGTGACAATAATGGCTTGAGACCATAAAGCTGGAGGGCCTAGGCAAGCAGCTGCCCTCAGAAAATGTGTTAATAGGGGAACCCAAAGAGAAGGATCATCTTTGAAAATATCACATGGAATCCCAACCTTGCCGCTGGGGTACTTTTCCAGAGCTGCCTGTACGACATGGAGATTACTTACCAGGTAGCCTGGATGTCCTACTATGTTCTTAGAACAAACTGCTGGCTCCCCTCTAGGTCCTAGCTCAGAAAAGACCATAGTGAAATGGGTAAGCCAAATATTGGGCGGGATTACAGTGTTCAGTCCCGACCCGAAACCTTTCTTAAAATGGGGGAGTTAATGACCTGCCAGAAAGGTCTATGGTCTTTACATTTACTAGCAACAAGGAGGGAGTCATAGGCCTCCTTTCTTATATCTTTCTTTCTCTTGGCCACAACCTTCTTGTGATGTGTCCAACAGAAATGCATCTGCTCGGGGAATCTAGGTACTAACTTGAGTGCCTTGACCAGGTTGCTACGAGCCTTAGAGCATTGCTTATCAAACCATCTCGGGTGGACAGTTTTCTTAGTGGACCGTACTGGAACTATCTGTAACTCCCTGATTAAAGCACACAATGCTTAGTAACAGGAGAAGATCTCTGCTGGGTTGGCACCAGAATTTAAACAAGTAAAAAACTCAGTGCACTTTGTGTTGGTCAAATCACTCAATACTCTGCCCTTTTCAACTCTGTTCCATTTCAACAGCACCCCCTTAATACTTTTAACACAAACGGGGAGATGATTCACATCCTTATTACCCCAGAAAAAAACAGACAAGTAACTGTGGTCACTATATGCATTTTCATTACGGAGTCTTTTCTGCCACACCCTCAGACTAGACATTTTGCAATGTGACCTATTAGTACATAGGTCATATCGCAAAAGTAAAACCTGGTTGCAAAACGTTGGTGATTAATTTGTAATCACATTTTTGTGACCATTCTTTTCATACATCTGCCCTTGGGTTTTTTTGTATTATTTTTTTATAGGGAGTGCCAATTTATGCTTAGCATTGGGTAGTGATGTCATGGGGGCAGGGATCTCAGGGATCATTACCATATTTAATAGGGGTCTTGTCATTATGTATTAAGCCACTGACACAGGAACCACTGGTTAGACTTGCAGGCAGGACAGTTGGGTAATTATTAGGTTCAGGAAATGGTGCTACACACAAGAAGCGCTAAGCAAGAGAAAAAAGTGGGAGACAGATATATAAAATAAAAACATAGGCAGCAGGGGCGGATCTATCAACTGTTTAGCAAGTGCAAAGGCACTTGTGCCCAGGTATGTGAGGGGCCCACTGAACTCTATATGTGGCTGTCTTTTACTACCCAAGCAAGGGGCATAGTTGCCCATTTTCTTTGCTTGTTCTATGGCCCAGCTACACTTACTACACTAGCGTTAACCAGGCTGGGGAACCTGCAAAAAAACCATATGCTTGTCCAGGTACTGCATTCTGAGGGGACCTGTGGAAAACAGTGCAACACAAAGCAAATAAGACAAATAATAATTCAAACACACAGAGAGGCTACAGGGTGATACATAAAACTACAGTAATAAAGTGGCCCTGTAAGAGGGCGAGGATGGCCCTGGTTTGGCCCAGGCTACACCCAGCTGGCGTTGCCCTTCTATAATAAGCCAAGGTACCGTTCTGAAGTCTCAATTCTTCCAACATCACTGCAGTGGGGGTCATCTTAGGCCATGCAGAGATGTACAGATTACATGCAAAAAGAAACTGATCCTTAAAAGTACCGAAAGCCACCTCATATAATTCCCCAGTGGGTTAATTTCCTGTCCTAACTCCAGCTCTAGTATGTTGGAGGGCAAGTAAGGACTTGGTTATAATTAAGCAAATTCCTATATTTTTGAAGGTAGATATTTTGCATGGTCTTTTTTTCGCAGTCCACATTTTTATTGGCCTTTTAGTGTTTATTTCTGCAGCATAAGAGCCCTATACCGAATACACAGCAAAAACAGTTTATTCCGCAGCATTCATGGAGAAAGAAGTAATCGCAGCCCTAGGAGAAAACTCGAATTAACTGATTGGATGCAATACTAAAAGAGGGGACCAGCCTTTCATTTGATAATGTTCTGGAGAGTCGATTTACAAAAGCAAGTCCTCCAAGGTACAACATATTTTGGCACGTCCAAATAAGTTCAAGTGTGTGTGTCTCGGCCAATAGCCTTTAGCATTTCAAAGCAAAAACCACCCAAGACTTTTGTTTTGAAGTCAAATCGCTTTGGCTATCCATAAAATAAAACAACGGCATGCCTTAAACATGGAATCAACATTTTTTGAAGCAAATCTCAAAGCTCTAAGTTTGAGGTTTTCAAAGGAACAATTTCTCACTGTTTCAGTCTGAATACGTTAGGTCCTGATAACTTTGACTGGACTAACTAAAAAAACATGCCACTGGTGGAAAAATGCACTTTAAGAGTTGCACAGACTATCTCAACAAAAATGCATATTACCCTGTAGAGGGTCGCTGGGGAGGGCCTGAAATACCGGAATAGAGCACTCTACATTGCTAACGGATATTGAAAGGGGTGTCTCCCCCCTTTTTTTTTGTTTTCTCTCTCTGTTTTGGAATTATAGTGGAGGGTCTCCTTCAGTAAATCATGCGAAGTCACTCTAAGACCTCCAGTTCTGTTACAACCCATTTTGAGATTCCTGCCGTTAATCAACGCGCTAAAAAGAAAGTGGGACAGGCCACAGCACGGGCAATTTGCACTGCGTCGGCGCAGGGGAAAAACTTTAATCTTTCTAGCGACCTACGGGATGGCGAAGAAGGCACTGATATCAGTGAAGACACCCGCATCGTCCCTTGGAGGAGGGTGCGGATATTATCATTTTAAGCCCTGAGCAAAGCAACTACAGCAATAACAGTATGGAATTCATGGCAGCCAAGACTGGATCAAAAGACTCTAGTGATGCTATTCCAAAATCAGGGTCTGCTCTCTTAAAAGAAATTACGAAATATCCTTTATTCTCCAAGGTGAAACAAGGCTTAGGATCAAGTGCAGTCCCCGCGACTTATCAGCCCGAGACGATGCAACCTTTTCACCCTTCCCAGCCTTTATTGTCTCCCACGCACTGCCGCCTCAGTATCAATCATCTTCTCGCTCTGGCTCCTGTTCCTGAAGAAAAGTTGACGGCGGTTCTACCCCCAACAATGACCTGCGATCCAGTTACAGCTCAGGTCTCATCAACACCTTTGCAGGGGGATTCAGGAGTGAAAAAACCACAACAGGACTCGTCACTTTCTCCAGACAAAGAGATAGCGCAGTGCAGCTTCCCATCTTTGGTGCAATGGGATGCCAAAACCATGCTGAACCTCATCCTAGAGGAAATCCGTGGTCTGAAAGGCTCACAGGTTAGGGAGACTGCTGCCCTACACGCACGCCTCACAAAGATCGAGGAGACAGTGGCGCAGATCCCGGAACGGCTAAGGGAGGCAGAGGGAAGGATCTCCCAGTTAGAAGATCAAATGGAGACCCTACAGGAGAAGGCAGAAACAAAAGTCCTCAATTGAAAATAAGTTGGAGGAGTTAGAAAATCATTCAAGGCGATCTAATCTGCGCTTGGTGGGGGTCCCGGAAGGGCTGGAGGGACAGCAAATGGTACAATGGGCAAACACCTTCATTAAAAAATATGTCCTCCCGGAGCACTCGGGCGATCTCACCATTACAAGAGCACATCGAGTACCTGCACATCCCTCCCCGAATTTAAAGTACCCCCGTACGATGTTGGTGAATTTTGGAGATTACCGAGTGAAGGAGCAAGTTCTATCAAAGGCCATCAAAGAGAAACAGTTTAGCACTCCTGAGATACCTCTTTGTCGCATATTCTCCGACATGTCGGCCGCAGCAGCCAGGAGGAGAAAGGAATTTGTAAAGATGCTTCATCTCTTCAAGGCGCAAGGAGCGCAATCATCGATCGCACAGCAGTCGAAACTGAAAGTGTTAGTCAAAGGACGATTCCATGTGTTCTGCAAAGTCTCAGAGGCTCAGGAACTGCTACAGCGAATATCAGACAATCCATAAGACAGAAGGAATGAGTGATTGCAGAGACAAATGAACTATAAGGCTTCCTCCTTCTTTTCGTTTATGTCTTTGTTTGTTTCGTTTTTTTTTTTCTTTTTCTTTGCTTGTTTCAAAAATGTTTTCCCTGCATTTTTTTTCTTTCTTCTTTTTTCTCTCTCTTTGGCGTGGCAGGGGGCGTGAGGGCAGGCCGATCATTAAGGCACAGGACCAGGGTGCCAGTCACTTGGGGGAGGGAAAGCATGTCAGGTGTGTGTTGGAGGGCGCACCACACGCCACGGCTTAGGGGGTGGGGGGCACGGGTTTGGGGCTGGGTAGGGATGGGAGTTATGGAAAAAATGGATTCAGGAGTTCAGTTATTGGTGTAAAAATAGGCAGAACAGAATGTTAGCTGTGTTTGGGGAAGGGCTCAACCAACAGCAAGGACCAACCTTCTCGATTAATTCTTCATTAATTGAAAGAGGTCGGAAATTGGGTAGCCGATTGGTTTACGATGTAACAAGATACTTCCCCGGTCAAACAGCGTGGAGTAAAACACTAATATGACCTTTTCTTTGAAAGTTTTGTCTTTCAACGTAAATGGTCTTAATAATGTGAAGAAACTCCGGGCAATTGAAAATTGGATCTTAGCCGAGAAGCCGGCAGTTGCTTTAATTCAGGAGACTCATATTCCATTCACCAAACTGTCGGGATACACAATGTTCAAAAAGTGCGCCGGATATAGAGGATTCTCGTCCTCCCAGGCGGCTCATCGTGGTACAGCTATTTTTTTAAGCAAAATGGCTAAGTGGAAAAGTGGTTAATAGTGCGAGCGACACGGAGAGTCGTTGGTGCTGGGTCAGCTGTGAAATAGGGGGGAAACCCTATACATTTGCTAGCTTTTACGCACCAGTAGAAGATAACACCACTCCCTATGTAAATTTGTTTCAATCGCTTATGCAGAATCCGGGAGGTCTTATCATTGGCGGTGACTTTAATGCATTACAAGATCCAAGAGTGGACGCCTCGGTTCAAGCTGAAAAACAGGCAAAGCCAAATTCTCTGAGAACTATTAGGAACTTTAAGGACATTCTTGCTTTAATCGATCCCTGGAGGATAGCACACCCCACAGAGGTAATATATACCTGCTTCTCTGGGAGGTTCTGCTCATCCTTCCGTATAGATTTCTTTTTAATATCCCAAACCCTTCAATATAAAATGCAAAGCACAATTCCCAATGGGTTCTTTGATCACGCAATGCTTAGGCTCGAGCTGGAAGTTAGTAAACCGCCATCAGGCCCTAAACGATGGGTACTAAATAAACAATATCTGCAGGAAGAAGGGTGGACTCAGACCCTCAAAGCGGAGATAAGGGACTTCTTTACAATAAATAATGAGACCGCACCTGAATGCATGGTCTGGGATGCCATGAAGGCATTTGTCAGAGGGAAGATAATAAGCAAGGATGCTGAGAACTGCCTTAAAGCTAAAAAACAAAAGCAGGTGTTAGAACAAAAAGTACATCAGAGTTATGATAAATTCCTGAGGAACTCAACTAGGATCAATAAAAAAGTATTTGACACGGTCAGACAGACCTTGAGCGAAGCACACTATGCCAAGTGTGCCATTGTAAGTCAGACGTACTCTCAAAGAGTGTATGAAGAGAGTAACTTTACGGGCAAATTCCTAGCATGGCAGGCACAGGAGCAAGCGGATAGAGGCCTGAAATGTCCAATTACAGGAGAAGTAAGCTATGATCCAGTGAAATTGGGAGAAATTATGTTACATCACTATGGGCAGATCTATTCACAAATTCAGAAAATCGGCAAAGTCTTTTTAGAATTTTTTAAAATAAATTGTGACATTCCGTTTCTATCCATAAGAAGAGGGAGTTAATTTGAGCCGACCCTTCTCTAAAGAGGAACTGCTGGAGGTCATTAAGAACCTCCCAAATGGGAAGGCTTGTGGCCCGGATGGCTTACCGGGGGAATTTTTAAAATCCTTCTCAGAGGTTTTAATCTACACTCTTCTATCGTTAGCTAATAAAATGTTGCAGGGCGATGATATACCACCCTCTTTTTTTAAAGGTAATATCGTGAGTTTTTTTTAAAAAGACAAGGATGCTGAAGACCCTAATTCATATCGACCAATAACACTATTAAATATTGACTACAAAATAGTATCTAAGCTGCTTGCAAATAGATTTAATTCAATAGCCCCAGGTCTGATTCATCCAGATCAAAATGTTTTTTTAGCAGGGAGACAGCTCGGGACAAATACTCATTGTCTTGCAGAAGCTCTGGGTTATTTTGCGGCGAATAATATACGAGCCCTAGTGTTTTTACTAGATGCAGAAAAGGCCTTTGACCTCGTGGTATGGGAAACATTATTTTTCATTCTGACCAGATTTGGTATTCTATCCCAGATCACGGGGTTTACATACAATATGTATCGTAAAGCCGAAGCTGGTATCATCATTAATTCGGCTGAAGTGGGACAAATAAAGATACTACGAGGCACAAGGCAGGGATGCCCACTGTCCCCTATTCTTTTTGCCTTTTTTATTGAGCCCTTTGCCAGAGCAATTCAAGCAAATAAGAGTATTCAACCCCCAATTCCACAAATGGACAAGATTAAATTATACGCTGACGACATTATGCTAATCGTAGATAGTCAGATGGAGACGCAAATAAAGCTTTTTGAGGGGCGCTAGAGGGCGCGCAAGCAAGATCGCCGCACGTACGTGAGGCTCCTTGCAGCCCGGAGCCTAAATCCTTCAGCACCCTGCCTACAACCCCTCAAACTACAAGGGATGACAAGCGGAACATATCTGGCAGCTAAACAGCGGAAAAACGAGCGGTGAGATCGAGCTACAGGCCAATTAACAGAGAGTTATTGCTGGGCCGCTCTGCGCTCGTTATACAAAATGGCGGGCGCCCGCGGACCTGGCTGAGCTGCAACCGCCGTGTGCACCTAGACGCGGCTGGACACGGACCTCCTCCCCCGCCTGGCGGACCTTCTTCGCCTGAAACTTGGCGCCGGTCCCCAGCGACCTGGGTACCTGGGGAACCGGTGGGTGAAAGACGGTGCGGCCCGAAGAGAGACATCCTGCTGGTTGCGGCTGGCCAACGCCGAGAGTCCCAGTGAGTACCCGCTGCTGCGCGAGACACGCCGCACCAGTCCTGACCGCCCCGAGAGGGTCCCCGGCGTGCGGCCGGGACGAGAGGACTGGGCCGCATCCCGGCTGAGCCCACTATCCTGCACAGGGGACCGGCCCCCAAGGGGAGCGCTCCCCACTCAGTGCGGCGCTGTGATCACGAATTGAGAGCCGGGAGATGCCGCGGCGAGTGACCGAGGGGCCTGCTGCTGGAGGGGGACCTTGAGGACGGAGGTCTCCGAGGTGCGGTTGCGCCCTGCGGAGCAGAAACAGCTGGGCCCATAAGTAACAGAGTGGCCTGATACACACTCTGCTGGCTCCTTTCCACACAAGCGACCCCTCCACTGAAGAGATGCCATCACAAACTGACCGTGGCTCCGAATCCTGGGTGTGCGGACGCGGTCCCCCCGGGGTGCCCCGGGTGCTTTGACTCACTGACACTGGTGCACTGGCGCCCTGTGTGCAGACCCACCATACCGTGCCCGACATCCCAGCCTGGACCCCCAATAAAGCCACACAGATAACCAGCTGAGGAGCCTGGTCTGCGCGGCCCGGCAATACGCTGCACAGTAGGGCCTTCGCCGCTCACTGTTTAAAGCTGGGCCGAGACCCCTGCGGATGCCGGTTCCGGTCGAAGGGAGCGGCGCGGAATCGGCGGCCTACAACACCAATGACACCGGCGCCTCTACTTCTGTACAAGAGCACGGCCATGCCAATCTGAAGCGGGGTCGCTCCGACCACCAGGGGACCCAAAACTGGAAGCAGCGGCTCTGAGGAACGGCTGAAGGGATTCGCCACAGGCACGTTCGGCAAGCTTGACCGGCCCAATAACGAGCGCACAGGTTTGGAACTGCGCCACAGGCAGCTATCGTGAAGGGGAGAGGTGATCAACCCCTAAAAGTGGGAAAAACACAGAAGGACGCCAGCCCGCAGACTGGGGAGCTATGGGCAAACCTGACAGCAAACAAGCGAAACTGCTGTTCGAAGTGCGGAAATCCTCCAGAATAGCCGCCGAACCTGAACATACGATGGCGGAGAGCTCGGGCCCTGTGTCCCAGACCTCCACGGATGACCTCAAAGAACTGCTCCTAACTGTGAAACACAGCCTCACCTCACTTGAAAATAAAATGGACGCTATGAATGCCCGCATAGATAAAGTCACACACAGAATTGATCAACATGAGGAGCAGCTCACGGAGGCAGAACAACGCGTCTCAACCCTGGAAGATACATCTGCTGGGAGGAATGAACAATTACTACAAATGGAGCGTCTATTGAAGGTCATTGCGGCCAAAAACGAGGACCTTGAATCGAGGTCGCGCCGCAACAATATACGCATACTAGGAGTGCCCGAGTCCACCAATACAGGTCGCATGGAGGACTTTGTAGAGCGGCTTCTCACGACAGTGTTTGACAAAAGCGCGTTCTCCACAATGTTCATCATAGAAAGGGCGCACCGCTCCCTGGCCGCTCGGCCCCCACCCGGAGCTCCTGCTAAACCGATCATCGCACGCATTCTTAATTACCGCGATCGGGATACCGTGCTTAGACTGGCAAGAGAGCAGAAAACACTAGCCTATGAGGGATCCGAACTGGCTATTTTCCCGGATTTTACAATGGCGGTACAGGAGGCCCGGAAAAAGTTCCTTCCAGTCAAGAAAAAACTCCAACAAATAAATATCCCGTACGCTATGTTATTTCCAGCGAAGCTGCGGATCACTCACCTAGGCAAACACCACTTTTTTACTAATCCCCAACATGCGGCAGACTTCTTAAAAAAACACCCCGCGGAGGTCCCCCCGACACGACCCAGAACCAAGTTTTCCTCATTCTAATGCTGCCCTATCTGACATAGAATGATTGGCTGGGTCACCCGGCCACCACAGCTGCCTCTATTATTCTGCTGTGCTGCAATACGGTGACACAGGCCTACGGATCAAGAATCTGTCTCGTCCTGCATTGAGCGCTGGCATCCGGTGCTCTTGAGACTGTCTGGATCATGGAGCTGCCACAACGTAGACACTGAAGAACGTAATTTTGTCCCATGCATTTGATCTATCAAGCTACAGGGTGGATTGGGTGAAAAGAATTTGCGCTGGGCACCCTCGTCTAGAACGAGGAGGAGTTGCAGTGCCCTTTGGCGACTCCCCGACAGGTCAACCCTAACAAGTTTGTTGCCAACTGTTTTACTGGCTTTTTCTTTCAACACCTTTCCCCTATGTTCTCACAATCTCCCCTAGCAAGGGGAATTGGTACTCTGTTCTTGCATGCCGTTGGGGAGGGAGAGGAGGGAGGTAATGTAGGTCACGGCAGGATTGGGCTGCTGATGTGGGAGGAGGGTACGAATGCTTTGCGGCACAGGGGGGGGGAGGGGAGGGACAGTTGGGGATAGGTACATTCACACCTGCTGCAGACCTTACATCACGATATTGCAATTCCTATATGCGACACACACCATACCATCTGATGCATGATTACCGCATACTTCATGGCGCGCCCGACTTCAGCTAACTATAACTTCCTCACGTGGAACGTGCGGGGACTGGGGAATCCCAGGAAACGCCGGCACGTTTTAGCTTACCTTGACCGCCACAACATCCATGTTGCCATGCTCCAAGAGACACACATGGACCCCAAGTCCCCGGCCACATTTGCATCTCGGTGGGCTTCGTACAGATGCTACTCGACGTACTCAACATATGCGCGGGGGACGGTGATACTTGTCAAAAAACACGTCCCCTACGTCCCGCAAGGCGCATTGGCTGACCCACAGGGGCGATATTGCATAACATGGGGAAAATTGTCCTCTCATTCCATCACGCTTGCCTGCTGCTACGGGCCTAATATAGATGACCCCACGTTCTTTAATATACTAGGGGGGAAAAGAATCGACATTGGCTCTACTCATGTGGCATGGGGAGGGGACTTTAACTTAACACCCGACCCAATGATGGATAGACAGCGTCCACAGCCGTACCACTACACAGCGGCCCAACAACAACTGCTTGACATTCTCTCTACGCACGACATGACCGATGCTTGGCGTAGTTTACACCCCACAGATAGAGAGGGCACATGTTACTCCTCTACCCATTCCACGTGGTCTAGAATAGATGGGTGGCACATTTCTAGGGGGCTCACCACATGGCTCAAATCTGCTAGACACCTGCCGAGAACATACTCGGACCACTCGCCAGTAGTCCTCAATTTGGAACCACCCTGCCCGCTGTCTCCCTACCAAAACTGGAGACTGCCGGCGAACGCCTTGATTGATATTCCGTTTTTAACGGAGCTTAGGCAGGAAATCACTGATTTTTCCCGCGCAATCTAGACTCCGTCCCACAGGTCTCCACGGTTTGGGAGGCTTTCAAAGTGACAATACGTGGGATATGTATAGAGAAAGGAGGAGGCATACTGAGGGACATACGCTCCAAACTCCGCAGACTAGAAACCGAACTTAAACACCTTGACGACCAAATACATACGGACACGGACTCGAGTCCTCATCTGAAGGGACAGTTCAGGGAGAAACTGACGGAGTATCAAGACACCGCTGAGAGAGAATGTAGGTTCCATAGCAAATACCACCGAGCCCGCCAATATGGCGAAGGGGAACGCCCATGCAAAGCCCTAGCCGAACTCACCCGAACGCCCAGATTTTCTAATACTGTTATGGAAATCATAGATCCCGACAATGGGATATGTAGAGACACCCCAGACATACTTGACGCTTTCCTTGCCTTCTACACCAAACTCTACACAACGCATAAGACTCAACCGCTGGACTTTGTGCCATACTTTGACAACATTGCACTGGGGTGGTTAGGAGAGGCAGCGCGATCTTTCCCTGCCTTTTGAGGTAAGACTCTAGGCCCCTTGTTCCATCTTTTTTCTGAGCCTCAAGGACCTGCCCACTTGTTTATAGACATTTTATCTATGGGGATTTCAAACCCACTCGGGTCCACTATTTTAGACTATTCTTGTCTTCCGTATTTGCATTGTTTCCAACGTGTTAAGCCCTCCCTGTATCTCTAGCTGATTCCTATGTTGTCCTGCCGACATTGATTTCTTCTATTGCCGAGCGCTGTTTCATTTGATAGATAGCCTTAACTCCAGTTTCACCTTAGTACCACGGTCTTTCTATTTTTTTATAGACTTTTTACCTATTGTACGCTGACTAAAGGTGCGACCTTAGGAGAAATGCGTGCTGTTACTTATCCACTCCACATCCGGACCATCTTACCTGTCTGAGAGATTTGTTCTTCCAGGTAAGGCGCCTGAGTTATCGCTGTATGAGTGTAATATGTGCTCTTTGGAGATAAGTGGTTACTCACGCTTTTCGACCACCTTTCCCATTGACTCTTAACAGTCCCTTGTGCTGTTTGGCCTCTATTTGTGCAGATCCTTTTGACCTAGATTGTTTTGACCCTGGACTGTCTCTCCTTTATAGCGCCATTCATCAGTACGCGATTGAAATTCAGTCCCACGCTTTGACTAAAGAGCATTCCTCGAGTTCCTATCTACTACTGAATTCTCAGTAAGTCAGTTAGTACCCATGCTGCACATTTTCCTTTATCATCTATTTCCCATATGAGCACCCCTGTTATCCTTGGATCTGGGTCAGGTATCACCTTTAATCTTTTCCTGTATATTCCGCGTGCCCACGGGTCCAGCCATCACAGAAATACTGGATTTCTTCTTTTGTCAGACCTATTGGCCCATGCAGATTCTTCCTAAACCTGTCTGGCTCCATCTAGGGGCATTTTTGGTTTTAATTTCAATAGTGTTTTGGGATCTATCAACACGTGCTTCCTTTCTGTGCACATTTCTTTCTAGGTGAAGTTGTTTGGAAACCGTATTTTTACCTTATCCCGTTCTCAGGGGAGAATGTTTCTAATTGTGCTTCATTTTTGCTTTATAGCTTGTTCGGAGCTGCTGTACATGAAAAGTGTACATTTTGGATCCAGGCTGTATCTGTAAAAATACCCCACACCGCCTGGTCTTCCCCACCCTAGTGCTCTTTCCAGATATTGAAATCACAAGTGCCCTGAGGAAGGTGATGGCTACTTGTTAGCCCAGCACCGAAACGCGTGTCGGCACCGTGCAAGACTTAAACCATTGGGCAACAAACCATTGAGAGCACTTATTATATGCACCACTGCCCTGTATTTTCTTTGGGTTTCTGCCTTTTTTACATATGGTTTGTCTTTGTATATAATCTGTTTCATTTGATGTTTGTGAGTATGCGGAGTGTATGAATGGTAAGACTGATGAAAGTATATGTGTATGTTTTTTGCCTTTTAGGTTCATTTCTCTGTATAGAGCTCTTCTGTGGGGATATATGAGAATTTACTTATTATTCTTATCAGCCCAGACTTATCTATTGTGTATGTTCACTGTATATAGACTTTGTGTATATTGTCTTCTCATTTGCTTCATGATTTATCTTCTGAAAGTCAAATAACATGTACTTACAATACCTCTAAATAAACATTGTTTTGTACTGTATTTTTTGTTTAGATGTTATTTGCTGTGCATCATATTCTCCCCTGATCTAAGTCAATCTCCCATTTGTTATCAATTGGAGACGTGGCTACGCTCCATTATTATCCTGTGGCAGGTGACACCTTCCTCCCTTGCCCTGGAGGGTGGATTTTTCCTTTTTGTGGTTAGGAGAGGGTCAGAGGGAGTACCTCCTGGCGAACTTCACGGACGAGGAGATAGGTACAGCCATTATGCAACCGAAATCTGGCCGCGCTCCCGGTCCTGGCGGTCTACCGGCCGAATTTTATAAAGCTTATAGCGATATCCTTATCCCAGTTCTCAAGTATGTATACGAGGAAGCACGGGAGACCGGTACACTCCCTCTCACAATGCGGGAAGCCCTTATAATATCACTTCTCAAGCCAGGCAAACCAGGAGATAGGTGTGATTCCTATCGCCCCCTCTCGCTCATAAACTGCGATGCAAAGATTTTGGCTAAACTATTAGCCAACAGGCTTAGCCCTCTGATGTCAGCTCTGGTATTGCCCGACCAGTCAGGCTTTATTCCCGGAAGGGCAACGTCACACAATCTCCGCACCCTTTTCGCCCTAATGCAAGACATCGAACCAGACCAAGCGGCGGTGGCGGTCTTCTTAGACGCCACCAAAGCGTTTGACTCTTTGGAATGGGACTATCTGGCCAGTGTCCTGGTGAGAATGGGGTTCCCCCCCCCGCTCCTTGCATGGATTCAGCTCCTATACACTAATCCACGTGCCAAAGTGCTCATCAACGGCGTATGCTCTCCCAGTTTCAAAGTCACGAGGGGGATGAGGCAGGGATGCCCGCTCTCCCCTCTCCTATTTGCTCTGGCCATGGAGCCACTCGCGACTACGCTACGACAACATCATCGAGAGCATGCGCTCATCTACCCGGAGAGACAAATCCTTATATTGCTTTATGCTGATGACATCACGTTGTACCTGCGGGACCCTGAGGAAAGCCTGAATCCCATATTGAGGGCATTCCTGCTGTTTGGGAGCTACTCCGGAATCAATATTAACTGGGGCAAGTCCCAGATATTTCCCCTAACGGGCAGTGTCAGGAGGTATACCCCGGACTTCCCGCTAGACTGGTGCGACGACGAGATAACATATCTTGGCATAGTGGTCACCAGAGATCGGGAGCAACTTATGAGAGCCAATTACGGCAAGGCGCTGGATAGGCTCACAGAGTCCATAACACGGTGGATAACAATGCCACTTTCTGTAGCGGGCCGAATAGCGCTGATCAAAATGGTTGTGCTTCCTAAACTACTATACCTCTTCACATGTATCCCATATGCGCCCAGTAAAGTCTTCTTCAAAAGCCTCAAATCACAACTCATTCGCTTGGTGTGGGGAGGCAAGCAACCCAGGTTGCAATGGGAGGTGCTCACCCTGCCTTTTGATAGGGGTGGCTTTGAGGTCCCCGACATGGAACTATACTTCTGGTGTGCCCAGGCGCAATTTGCGTCCTACTGGATGCACCCGCCACCATACATGCCGCACCTAGCGATAGAACATTGGCCCATGGTTCCCACCCCTTACTCCGCATATATCAGTGCGCCTATTAATCCCAAAACAACGGATCCAACTACTGTGGAATGCACTAACAGAGCGTGGAGAGCTATGGCCCACCACATGGACGTCGACACGATGTATTCCCCCCTTCTAACACTAGTCGGCAGATTGGATATCCCGGTCACGCGTGAAGGGAGATGCCAACAAATGCTACGTAAACATGATGCACACACTTGGGGAGCCCTCTATGAGAACGGCACCTTTCGCACACGGGACCAATTTTTTAAGGACTGTTCACCCTCTACTATGGAAATGTTTATGTACGTGAGACTCCGCCTCGACGTTAAATCGGCACCACAGGATTTCCCGCTGAGCCCCCCAGTTTTGCTCCACTACATGCTTTATTGCAACGCAACCCCCCACTCACATAGTGTCCCTGCTGTATCGCACCACTCAAACCAACCTCCAACACAGGGCCCCCGAAGCACGGACCAAATGGGAAAACGAACTGGGCGCCACGATCACTGACGAACAATGGATCTATTGTTGCCAACAAATGGGGAGAACTTCGGCCAGTAGCAGACTGCGCATAATCCATTTCAAATTCCTCCACCGCCTTTACTATACCCCTGCACGACTCTGTCGCTACCGACTCAGGGAACACGATCAGTGCGATAGATGCGGAAAAGAAGGGGCAGATTTCCTCCACTTGGCATGGGAATGCCCCCCAATTCTGGCGTTCTGGTCGGAGGTCGCGGCCACCCTTGGTCGGATGACGGGGGAAAACGTCCCAACTTCCCCTCTTACTACACTGCTGGGATACACTAGGGAATTTAAAGCATCCTTTAGGAAATTTATATCGTTAAGCCTACTGCTCGCTAAACGCAGGATAGCCTGCAGATGGGGGAGGGGGAGAGTGCCCAAGTTCAAGGTCTGGCTGGAGGATCTAATACATTGTCAGGAAAAACTGACCACATATGGGGAGTTAATGCCACCAACATCACGCCCCCGAGACATTTGGGAACCGCTACGACTTTACCTTCAGGAGCAGGCTGTCGAGGAAGGGGAAGAGAATGCAGCTCCAGGCAGACCGGGGGGTGAGGGGACGGCAGAGGGGACGTAGTAGACCTTTGAGCTGGACAATCTAGTAATGCTTCATGGATAATGCCCTATGTCCCCGGCTGTTAAGTTTGGCAAGCCGCCATCAGCCCCAATGGTAAAACTTTGTTGCGTTAACTGAAGCATGGTGTGTAAGACTTGAAACTTTTCCAAAATGATGTAACTTGGTCAACCTATGCAATTGTCTGCTGGGGTCTGTACTCTTCTAGTTTGTACCTTTTCATTTTCATGCAAAATCGAAAAATAAAGAATAAAAAAAAAAAAAAAAAAAACCTTTTTGAGATTTTTGCTCAATATGTGACACTAGGAGGGTATAAAATCAATAAGAGGAAGACAGAAATAATACTTTGTGGATGCACTCCAGAGGCTTTACTTCCAGACCTGACCGGTTGTGTAAATTCACTCCCGAAAAATATTTAGGTATAAAGTTCTCTCCGAGACTGGGAGGATCTGTTCGACCTTAATTTTGTTCCTCTTCTCATAAAGGTACAACGCTTATTTGCTAGATGAATCTCTCTCCCTTTGACTATTTTAGGGAGAGTCTCCTTAATCAAAATGTCGGTCCACCCTCTATTCAATATTTTATTCTCCGCCAATGCGTGTGTATTAACAACCTCTTTTTTTTTAAAAGTGGAGTCGATGTTCTCATCTTTTATTTGGCAAAACAAGCACCTAGAATAGCACTTAGCACTTTATATGAAACATGTGAGAATGGAGGGTTGGCGCTTCCCAATCTTAGAGATTATTACAATGCCTATTTTGCACAATATTTATCTAGATTTAATACAAAGGTTCTCAGAGGTCTTTTCGTAAATAATTTTATGCAGTTGATTTTTAAGGAATTTAAAATTTCGGATGTGTTGAAGATAACCAAACTACCTAAAAAAGTACGTTATAAGAGCTTGAAGTGGCTCTTCCAGAAACGAAGGGATTTTTACAGAAAATATTCGATCCCTCAGGTAAATGTGGCGACTCCCCTGGCGGCGGTTGAAATAGGAGTAGAGATGAGGCTGTCACCGGAAATAGTTCAAAGGTGGGGGAGAGCGGGATATCGGATAATAGGGGACTTCCTTAGGGGCGATAGATGGCAAAACTCAGGTGAAGTAAGACAGTGCACACAAGAGGATGTCCTTCTTGCCGGGTCATTCAGAAGGCTCAAGAAAGTTTTAGAGGATTTAGACCTGGGTCAGATCCTTGTTACTAGGGAGGCGGCATCAGCACTAGGTAGTAGCGGGGCTCTGAAAAGGCCAGGGGAATGGAAGAGAATCCTTTCTAATTGCAAGGGCCCGGCGTCCACCCAAAAAGTGATAAAAAAATGGAAGAAAGACGAAAGTCTTGATATGTCAGAAAAAATTTGGAAAGAAGTTAATATACTGAATTTTTCTGTTTTAAGAGGGGCCAATTGGCGACGGATGCTCTTCTTTTCGAAATGGCTTTTATACAGAACCCCAGCCTTCTTAATGCATATTAACCCCGCTATCCCAGGTACTTGCTCCCGGTGTTTAAGGCACTCCCCGGCAAATTGGACTCATGTGATTAGCCAGTGCACACTCATACAGGGATTCTGGACTGAAATATTCCAGTATCTGGTAAACGTCGGGAAAGTTAATGTGGCCCCAACTATTTGGTTGAAAGTTTTGGGGTACGACCCAGGAATTGGTCTAACAAATGGGTAAAACTAGTATACATTGCAACAGCTGTAGCTCGATCCCTTTTACTTCAAAATTGGTGAAACCAGACAATTCCCTCATTGAAGGATTGGCTACAAAAAATGAGACGAGTAAGAGCAAGCGAGCAACAATATGCAATTCGCACTGGGGGAGTTAGGAAATTTGAGAAACTTTTGGGAGGATATTTTCAATTGGAAGATGCAGGGGTAGTTTAAAAATGGAATGATAAAAGGAATTGAGATGCTCCATCACACCATTTGGTATATATTGGATATAGTAGTTCCTTTTATGCGATTTTAAGTCTACTGCATTCTTTTTTTTTCCACAACTAAATTTTATTGTCAACAGCCAGAAGATGCCCAGCAGGGCGTTACACAAGAACAAAGTTGGATACAAATCCCTGATACTGATGTCGACATTTTGCAATAAGATACATAATGAAAAATTCTGTACATGACAACTGGTCATGATAACAAATAACCACAGTGTCACCCACCTACAGTGAATATAATGCATAGAAAAGCCATCTAACACCAGAGAATCCACATCCCAGTCATCTGTAAATCCCACCATTGCAATCTATTTATGTTAGTCCGCTGGTGAATCAGAAATAGGCTCCAGGTAAATCCCCCTATAGTCCGCCCATCTCTTCCATATCTTGGGATGTTTCCGCGGACAGCCCCGGGCTACGAAGATAGGTACCTCAAGCCCCATACAGAAATCTAAGCCCCTTTTCCAGACCCCTAAAGAAGGTGTCTTTCCAATGTTTCGCAATATCCCGCTTTGCGAGTGTGAGGCCCAGTAGCAATAGATGTCGTTTATCAATATTTCTCGCTATTTCATCCATAATATGCAGGAGGGTCAATCTGGGTGTATGAGGGACATCCCACCCCAGTACCTGTGACAGACAGGAGAGAACACCATGCCAAAATTTCGAAAGGGATGTACAGGACCAGACAGTGTGGAGGAAAGTGCCGTCAAATGCCCCGCACCTCAAGCAGAGCGGGGAGACGATTAGTCCTGCCCACCACAGCCGGTGCCTAGTGTAGTACACTCTGTGTAGATATTTGAACTGTATGTACTTTAGTCGTGCCGCGATAGCAGCACCACGCGGGGACTCCAGCGCTTCGGTCCAATCCTCATCATCTAGTGGGCCCAGATCAGTCTGCCAAGCCTCCCTCGTACAGGGCAGTGTCGTGTGGCTATTGGTAACTATCGTGCGATAGATTTTCGCAATTCTGTGGTCACCCAGATCCCCCATAAACACCTTAGCCTCAATGGGGCTAAATTCAGGGACGGACTCCTATAATGCTAGGTAGGGCGCAAAGGCATGGCGGAACTGCAAATACTTATAGAACTGCGATCTAGGCATCGCGTATTCTTGTTGCAACTCCTGAAAGGATTTCAGCGTCTGCCCGTGAAGAAAATCCCTGACAGTAGAAATACCTATCCTATCCCATCCCAGAAAACCGGGAAGGCCGGCCAGCTGCGGCAGGAGACCGTTGCCCCAGAGGGGAGCCTCTTTCGTTATTCTGCCCCACCACCCCAGTTGCCGAAGGGTACGCCTCCAGAGGCCAAAAACCGTGGCAGTCGCCGGGGAAGTCTACTGCATTCTTAATGATAGTTTTGATTACGAGAAGGGATGCTCTGAGTGTTAATTTTGTATACTGTATTTATTGTATTTATATAATGAAATTATATATGCATGGAAAAACGGTATGTATAACCTATGTGGAAAGATTAATCTAAGTTATATCTATGATACTGTTACACCTGGATCCAAAAAAAAAAAAAAAAAATGCATATTAGCACCTGGATTAGAATTTTCGGATCTGGGTAGCCAATCATAATGGTTCCATAGAGGGCAAGAAATACTGGTATAAGCCTATGCAGAAAGTATTCTGCCTAGCTGCCAGGTTTTCAGACTGGTTATGTGTGACATTGACATGTTTTCAGTTTGCTTATGTGTGGCATTTTACTGCCTTTTGAGTAACACTTTATTACGTGCACGACAAGCAGTTATGTCCACGTTATGAGATGAACTTCATAATTTAACCCCAGTTGCCTTATAATATCTGCAATACGCTTGAAGTGTTTATGCACCTGTTGGGAGGCGTGCCCCACTTTGCACTGCTTTGCAGAGAGTAGGCTTCTGCCTTGTAACTACATCATGACATGGCAAGGCATAAGTTGAACGGTAACGAGTATCTCTATCCGGCGAAATAAAGCCTCTCTCATTGTTAAAGTATGATATTTTCAGTCATATACTGGCTTTTTTTCGGCAACATCACATTGCATTCTGAGTTCTGGGGTTTTGCTTTTTATATAGGTTTTAGATACACAGCCAGAACCATAGAAATTCTAGTAGTCTCGTTATAATGAAATCTATGAGGGTGACTGCTGCCTCGTTCTATAAAAATGTTTATTCCACTACTGGGCAGAAAGGGCAACAAATGGTGAATAAAGGACAGAACAATTAATGCCTTACTTGAGTTTGTGGAAGATTGGGGGAACTAATATCACATGGCTGAATTAGGCCCAGGAAGAAACACTGCCATTTTACATTCACATGTTTCTTAAGTTGCCTTCTTTTCTACACAATGACTTTTGACTCACGTTTGCTCGCGTGACAGTGCAGGATTAGTTTCTCTGAAACTACATTGCTTACATTTTCCACTTTGGAGGCACACTATCACAACACCTTGAACATTTAGTATAAGGCCTTAACATAAATTGTGTAAATGTTGCTGTTTATTATTCGTCCGTAACGCCACATGGCTATTTTAGGAGGATAAACAATGGCAGCATGGTTGAGGCCTCAGCATGGAAGCATGGATGCTGTTATTATATATGCACATGCAGTTCCGTGTTCAAATCAGAGGAGCACTCTGCTGTCGCTGCGAGGTCACTGTTTGTCAGAGTCTCAGCCCAGCTGATTACTGTTTTCCCTCAGCAAGGAGGGATGTCCAACTTGTGACCAAGACGGGGACCTGAACACATTCAACCACAGGTAACAGGGAATTAGATCATCCAGTAAGGGATTTTGACAGATCACTCGCCCTAGGCAACTGAGCAAGGGAGCGCATAGTAGGAGTAAATTATACACCGTACTTATATGCAAGCATAATGGGGGAATTGTTTTTCCTTTTCACTTTCTCATATTGCTAATCACTGTCATTTGCTTCTGTTTATTAATCATTGCAGCGCATATATTTTGCACCAGAATCACAATGGTTCAATAAATCTTGAAACGCCCCTTTATGTATTTCTTGTGTAGCTCTCTGGGTATGCACGAATGACTGAGTAAAAACGTTCTAGATCAATAACCATGATTCCTTGGGGAGTCAGGGTTGTCATGTTCTGAGGTTGCCCAGTCCATTTGTTACCTTCTCAGGTTTAGGGGTACTTATGGTGGCACTGTGAGCTAGCAGGACAATAGGCCATTATAACCTGAGGGGGGTGCACAGAATCAGTCTGGCACCAGCCCAATGTTATGTTGCCCAACAAACTCACAGTTCTTACTGAGAAAGTAGAAGTCATCCGACACTAAATTAATACAAATGTTTTTATTGTGATGAAGCAGGAGGTTGCAATTTTGTTAGCAAGCTTGCAGCCGTATAAGGGACTGTAATGTGTTGCATGTTTTGCTGACTTTTATAAACATGTATGGCTTGTAGCGTGTACACAAAAAAGTCTCTATTAATAACCAGAATTCTGCTTAAGCAACTGCAAACTCTCAGAAAGTTTGCCACTGCACTCTGCACGATCTGCAGGCCTCGAGTACCAGGACAGATAATGATCGGACATCACACTAGTGATGACACGCTCCGGCTCCAGGATTGTGGACAGCAGACAAGGAGCAGGTTTTTCTTGGTGCCCGCTGCTCCTTAATGTAATGTTTGTAGCTGCTGGATGAGGCCATGGCTCACTCAGAGGACTAGAAGCACTCTTTCTTGGCATGGAGGCAGGGGATGTTGTTTTCATCTGGCCAGCAGTGATGTCTGCCTGGAGGGCTGCTGAGACACAGAGCAGGACTCGAAAAGCATCCTGCCTGCTAGTGAGTGTGACCTCATCTATTTCGTGCACAGACAAAAGGTACCTCTCTGGCAGTGGGCCGGTGCAGCAAGGAAAAACAAAGCTGCTGCCCACCGCCTGAGCTGCTCTGGGGCCAACCAGATACAGAGTGGCCAAAGTGGGACAGACGCTTTGCTGGAAAACAGCAACAGGCAACGTGCCACTCCCCGGATCCACTTGAGGGCTCCTTGCCAGAAAACAGCAACACGCCAAGCACAGCCTCCACCCCCCACCTCAGATCCATGTAAGGGCATAGACCGGTCCAAACTGTTATAATGTTTATCATCATGACCATGCAGTGCTGATAAGATTGAGTGGTGCGCTCCCAGCCAGTGTCAGCGCTTGATTGTGGGTGATAATGATTTGCAGCACAACATGCATCTAACACAGAGTGTTATGATTGACAATATGTGAAGATTCACTGAATAACAGCCAACAAGACACACCAGTGTATTCACAAAGCACCCTCTCCACTGGGCAGCACAGTGCACTCTGCCAGCGCACCCACTGCGGCTCCTCGTAGAGGGTGACTCATGGGGTGATCCCAGGGTGCTATAAGATGGGTGAATAATGCATTTTGTGTGGTGATGTGGACACTAGCAATAAAATGCATTAGTCTAACCCCTGATGCATAATACTTGGTAGTGCTGAGTCTGAGGCTACCAGATCTCAGTCCTGGTGCTGTTTCTTCTTTAACCAACCCAACACCTGCCAACTCACACAGTGTTAGTGTGTGTCACTGGGTATCAGCTTTCTTCAAACCGCAAACTAATGAAAAGACATTAACGCATAGTGATCACTAAGGTAAGCTGAAAACCCTTTCAAAAAGTTTCCAGCTTGTGTGTGGAGACTTTACAATGTGGTAGTCCAACACATGGGAGACTGTACCAGATGCCTTTGTACTGTTACAGAGAGTAAATGTGGCTGCTCTGCTGCTAAGTTAGTGCTGAACTGCGAAAGCACACCCCCCTCCCCAGGACCCTGGCAAATCAACTTACCCATAACCCAACATTCCAGCAAGGTCTGTGATCCAGAACTCCTGTTCTATTGCATCCAACAAGGTAATAGCTAATCAGGCACCTCACCTCACAAAACTAAACCCCACAATCATACTCAAACTTAGACCACGCAAACAATCACACTGGATCGTCACGGCACATAGACCAGACCTGGATCCTCACAGCACATAGACCAGACCTCATACACATCCCACTAACCACCAAACACCCTCCAACTACCGAACATATGCTACAGCTCATGCTCGTCAGTGCACGCTTTGCAGTACACCATGCTCCAGCCATCACAGACCTCGTAATCTATCAGAAATTCATCTTAAACTTCATCACAGATATATGGCTCACTTTCGCATCCTCGCAAGTCCTAGACATTCTTATTCACATAGGTAACAGCATTAACAATGTGCACTGTGCTTAAAAGAAGGGAGAAGGCCTCACTATCATCCATAAATCCCCTTAGTCTTGCACCGTAGGCAAGCATGCACTCAACTCCATGGAGCTCCTCACATGTCACTTCCCACTCTCTGCAACTCTGTCTGCCAACTTCCACCTCATCTATAAGTTTCTGGACAGAGTAAGGACTCTACAGAAGAATTATTGGACCTTCACAACCTCATCCATCCTGCACACCCACCATCCTAGGTCACTGTAACCTCTACAACAACTCAAGTATGAAAAATAAGAGACACCCTTCTCATACTCATCGACACTCAAACTGGCATTGCATGTCACCCAACCAATACACTCTAAAGGAAATATCCTGCATATTATCTGCTTGACATCATCAATCATCCAACCCAAGCTTCTATTCTTCTATTCTAAGACACAATTCCTGCTATTTGCCAAAAACAAGTAGCAACTAGTCCAAACCTGGCTCAACAACATGAACCTGTACAGAGTTGAACCCCAACTTTCGCCCAATGCCAGATAAATTGAATTCACCTTATACAATGATCTCATCTTGAAGGGACCACTGCCAAGAATACCTAGATGACCTGGTATCAGCTCACTCTCCTAAACAAAGTAAAACCTTTCTTCTCAGAAAGCAAATTCAGAACTGCTGTTTAAGCTCCCACATTGGTGGCAATGCTATGCTCCACAGCCTCCTAGACTCTACACTTATCCAAATAAGGTCATCCTATAGGCCTCAGCACACCTCATCAAGGGCCTGAAGAAGTATGGCCACATCAGACCCTCCTACTTGCTAAGACCTCCACTGGGTTCTTTTGTTGGCCCACACCATCTTCAAAATAAGCAGCACAGCCATCACGACGGCTCCCAGCCTATCTTGCTGAAAAGCTCACCATCTTCGGTGGCTCTCAGCACCCCTGGAGCCAGGACACCATCAGACTGGAGATGAAGAAGTGGAAAAACAAGGCACCAACCCTTCTCCATCTATTCACCCAGGAGCTGGAATGGCATCCCTAAATCCACCAGAAGTACCCCAATCCTGTTCCAAATTTGGAAAGAGCTGAAGACATACCACTTTAAAGAATACTATATCTGGAATGGCATTCCTGTATCCAATCTGGACTGCCACAATCTTGATCCAATTTAGGAGAGAGCTGAAGAAACACATCTATATTTATTTAGAACACTATATAAAGATGCAGTAAAGTCCACTTTTGCTCTTAAAAACCAGATAGCCTTCCAATCATAGACTGATTTTGTCTTTGACCTTGTACAGCACTCTGCTGCCTTTCAGCTAGGTTTGCACTATACAAATATCTCTTACAAATATATGGACCAACAGCTCCTATAAGCTCATACGGTGGAAATTATTCCAAAGTTGCCATGCCTGCAATAGTAGTGCTATGTAAATAATGAACTCTCTTTTTGTTGCTTTTTTTCTTGCCAGAAGGTTACCTTTTCCCCTCCAGCGATCTACAGCCACCTTTCCATCGCTCTAGTGTTCTTGGAAAGGCACTCTGGTGACGCAGTGGAAAAACGAGTGTTTTTCATGTGTTTGCTACATTTGTTCAGGGCAGGGGGAATGTTCTGCACTTTGAGGAATGGCTCTGCTGAGCCTCCATCCTTTTTTACCATCGCTGCGCAGTGGCAAACGATAGCCGCTAAGCACAAATGCTAATAGCATTAGTGCACATTAGTTTGGGAAATAATGGCTGGTAATCTAGCACTGCTTATGTATGATGGATCATTGCTGGAGACTAACATTAAAAGTCGTCCAGGCAAAAACCCTTAAATAACATCTTGCAATAGAATGCTGACACTGGCTCAGTCAATCACAATGCTGGCACTTAGACTATGCTGCCCATTGCTCTTCCACTCAGTATTTGTAGTTTTACGAATCTTCCTGATCATTTTCCAAAAGCACAAGCATTTGTTTTCCAAATGGCTGGTTTTAATGGAGCTGATATTCTTACATGAGTCATAAAAATACAGGTAATTTCCCTAAAAGTTGTATTTTTCTGAAACATTTGATAACTTTGTTAGTTAAGTTTTCTTTAATCTTGCCACTTTGTCTCCCATTTCATTCTTTTCTGATTCATTAGGTTGGTATACCTGCTTTGTTTGGTTTTAAAAATTAATATTCAGTCATGAGTGTGTTATTTGTATACAAATTTCACACAAGTTATTGACCTGAAAAAAAGAACAATTGGGTGGCCAGAAAATTATCAGCGCATTCCATCCACTTCAGATATAGTATTCGAAGAATCTTGGTATTTTCGAGAGTTATGGGGTGCTCAGCAAAAACGGGGTGGGGGGAGGCGGAGGAGAGGGATCACCCACTCACATACTCCTCAAGTGGGGAAATGAAGGTGCTCAAAGTTTCAATCGGAGTTGCGAGCACACACAGTAATAATCATAAAGAGAGCCGTGAGTCCATTAAAGTATTTCTTCTTTATTCTTGTGTACTTTCTTGGAGCATACCAGCCAGCACGTGGCTCCTCACTTGGAAATAACTAGGACTGGGCAGAGTTTGCGGAGTTTTACTACGCGAAGTGACAGAAAAACTCTGTCGCACTCTGCGGAATTACGCCAGAGGTGGAGTATGTTAAGTCGTGTTGCTCGCACTGATTTTAAGCGCCAGGAGTTTGTCCCGGGCTGTAAAATCAGCGCTAACGGTACTCCGTGTCACACTGGAGGGCACTGCTGCTTTCTGCCGCTCGAGCAGACACTCTACTCGAGCGGCAGTTTCCTCAACGCGAGCGGCAGATTTCTCAACATGAGTGGTCACGACCTGCTGCGACTGCTCGCATTGAGAAATCTCGCAGAGAGGAGGTCCAGCGTGATTTTTGCCTCGCAAGCGCTCGCCAACTTACAGTTGGTGAGCCACATGAGAGAAAAAAACTCTGCTCCGCGTCGTGGAGTTTTGCAGAACTCCGCGCTAAACACGGAGCGCGAAGTGGGCAAAACTCCGCGAACTCTGCCGGTGGAGCAGAATTCTTCACCCACCACTAGAAATAACCCAATGGCTTTGTCAGGGCTCGATGTTGTCGAACTGAGATGATACTGTTTTAAGGATTGACGTATAGTAGAAAGGCAAATCAAAATGTAGCTGTGAATTAAAGTCACTAACAGTGTAGTTGCTAATTAAGTAAAGTGAACAAAGGAACTCCTGGAATGGTATCAAGTAACCGTATTCGGTCAGCTGGTTTCCCTCGCGCGTTAGGGCTAATGAAGAACTACTTTAACAGACTCACATCACTCTTTATTATTTTAACTGAGTGTGCTCGCAACTCCAATTGATATAATATGGAAGTGCTTCTAGGTGCATTTAAAAACGAAGCCATTTTGTGGAAATACCGTTTCAGTGGTTTATTGTAACACACACACACATATATATATATATATATATATATATATATATATATATAAAAAAAAGATATATATATATATATCATTTTTTTTTTTTTCATCCTATTTTTTCATACATTTATAATGCATGACTTCCTCTTCCTCTTTCCATAATCCATTATTTTATCCTTTTGTTTTGCAACTGTAACTGTGGAGGGTACGGATCATCTGGAGTTCTGATTACATTTTCAGATTTGTCTTTAATTTAGTCATATAATCTTCCCCATGTAAATTGGTACCAACTTCTGAGCTCATCCTATCTTTGCAGATGCTGATGGCAGAATTCATTACGTGCCTGTAACAGCATCCTTATTTGCCAATGTCAGTCAGTACCTGGTGCTTTTGTTTACCAGATGGGCATTATTGATGAGTTTTCCTACTTCATTTGACAGCCTGAAGGATAAGATGGTCAAGGAGGATGCAGCTTTTATACCTTTTTCAAGGCAGTGCCTCCCACCAAGCAGAAGTGGTTCTTGGATAACTATCTCGTTGTTGTTCACACATATGTAAATTTGTGGTTATCATTTCGCATTCCTGCCTCAGTTACACCTCTGTTTGAAGCTTTTACCAGATACATGGTGTCGGTTGACAATGGAGCCTGCAGACCTGCATTTTAATCCCAGCCTCGATACTTGCCCAAAAGGAGCTGAGTAGATCTTGGTAAATGGTGTCATGGCCCTGAGAAACCCATCGGTGCCATGTGGTTTCTAGTATTATTTCAAATATATATACACCTGCTCTAACTCTTTCCCCATCCCATCCTGGTTTCTAGAGTACAATCTTTGTGGCAGCCTGGGCTCAGACTTGGGCATGATATGGAAAGCAGGGATTAAAGTAGGACCATTGTTGATGAGGATCACACTGTGTTCTGTCAGAAATTAGCCTCTGGGCTTCATCCGACAGTCAAAGCCACAAAGATACTCTCACTCTCCCTTGTACAGTGCCTAGCGAGAATGACGTGCTGGCTCGTTTTCCTCCCTTGCAGGACTCTAAAGTAGAAGAGTTGTTGAAAGCAGCAAAATCAGGATCCCCCATTGATAACATGCCAGCCAAACTGTTTGCCTTACTGGCTCGGCATCTCGCCTCTCCTATAGGCTCCTTATTCAACTACTCTCTGAGTGAGGGAAAAGTGCCTTTGGCTTGGAAATCTACGTAAATCCTTCCGATTCTTAAGAAAACCAACATACCGCCCGCAGAGTTATCTAATTATTGTCCAATCTCGCTGCTCCCCCTCATGAGCAAACTCTTGGAGGGATATGTCAACTCGCAGCTCATGGAATATATGGACGCTCAGTCATGTCTAGACCCTTCACAATCTGGTTTTAGACCGAAACATTCTACCGAAACCACCCTGCTTGGCATTACTGATTTTATTAAACTTTCTCTGGATAATGATAAGGCAGTATCTTTAGTGCTGCTGGACTTGTCCGCAGCCTTTGACACTGTAGCACATCATAGACTATTGCAGAGACTGACTGAAATCGGCGTAGTAGGGCCGGCCTTTCAGTGGTTTTCCAGCTTTCTGGAACAGCGCACCCAAACCGTGAATCTGGGTATTTTCGGCTCTTCTGTCTCTTCAATGTGTTCAGTGGATAGTGGGCAGCGCCAAATCCTGCAGTGGCGCTTCCTGGAACTCGTAGTTCAGCCTCTTCCGGAAGTTCCTGTAGGCTCGCGAGGCTGGGGTTCGGCTGTGGTGGAGTCATCGTTCGTAGGCTCAATCAGGTCAGAGTCCTTTTTCCCCCTACTACTGTGTGTCCTGTTCTGCTTTTAACGTTTGCTTCTTTCTTCGGTCGTGCACCCCCTGAAGGCACTCTCGCTATCTTCATAGGAGCCCGGTCTCATCAATCTTCGCCGTTCTTACTAGAGGGCCGCGGCCTTACTGCGCATTTTAGTGACTTTTCGTATTTTGATAGTTGAGGGGAGATAGGCCTTGCACCCAGTTCTCTGTTATTGTTTTGCGCCCGAGGAGATATGCTCCAGCGGGCTTGGTGCTATATGTAGTGAATGCTGTATGGAGGGTAGTGACGAGTCTCTCTTCTCAGTGTAAGCTGCCACTGTCTCCTTTGCACGCCTTCTGGGATCGTTCTTGTTAGCTATTTCGCACTGTTGCTCCGTTTGAAAGGTGTTGACGTGCACAGGGCACCTTTCCTGTACCCCGTCTCGGTTCACATGTAACTCCTGCTTTGTTTCAAGTCCATCAGAACGCCCCCCTTGTCCCTTTGCATGCATGCTTCATTGTCTTATTGCACGTGCTTGCTTGCCGTTATCACCAAATAAAACTTAATTTCCAAATCACTGTTTCCGCCGTGTTGTTCCTCATCTATACTTAAAGTATAGCAATTGGATGATAAGGCGGCTGAAGCTACTATTTTATGGTGGTCGTCTAGTATGGAAAAGAATTCTGGGCAGTGACTGTAAACATTCATGACTCAATTTCAGGGGGGAAAGTTAGTTTTACGGCCAATTTGCGGAAGTCAAGCAGTATATTATAAACAAGCATTGGAATAGCCAATAGGTCTCGCCTTTGGGACCTTATAAGTGTTTAGCCATGCAACAGTTGTTGTTGCACCAAGGATATTGTGCTGCATAACTGAATACTTATAAGGTCCCAAAAGCGAGACCTATTGGCTATGCCAATGCTTGTTATGTCTTGCCTTCATTAGCTTTTAGCTGTTTGTGGTTGAAGACCTAGTACCAAAACGTGCGTGACTTGCTCTCTTTATGTCTTTGGTGGTAAATTTTGGGGGTGCTTGATCCATAATTGTCATACCACCAGATTATGAAAGCAGGATTGTGGAGGTGGTAATGTGTAACAAGAATGTTTGTGTATGTTTGTTGTGTGGCATTTTGTTGTGTTGGTGATATGTTTATTCTGTTGTTTATGCTGCTGTGTTGTATGCTGCATTATTGCAATATGGTTTTGTTGTGCTTTGCTGGAACTATTGCACTTTGTTGTGATCTGCCCTGCTATGTTTTCATTGTTTTGTTATGTTGCTGAATGTATGTTATTGTGTTATGTTCTGTTGTTCACTTTAGATATGTCAGAAAAGGCTGCTACATTTCCAGTCAAAGCAGCACAAGCTTTGAAAGTTCCTCTGACAAGCAACCATTTACCACAGTCTAAGGTGACAAAACAGCACTCCTACAACGGCTCCTGTACTACACCAATACTCACAATGGGCTATAGGTGAGCCCTCTATTTGACACTGGTTGGATTCCTTGTCAATATCAATTGCTTGCATTTTATCTGATGGAGTTCATTCCTCTTCCTACATAGCCTAAGCCACCTGAGGAAAAACACCATAATTTGCCCTAGATGTAACCAATATTGCAATATAATATCCCTCCACACAATTCAAGCTCTGTCCTTAAGCCCATCACTGCCATGTCCAACACCCTTCAACCCCTTAGACTCATTGCTTAGAGTATGTTATTCTTATCCTCTTCATCACCCTTTCTCCTTATCGGTAAGGAGCAAAAGATTCTCGAAACACTAAGAGCACAATACTGGCAGAAAAAAGTTTACAGCTATAAGTTATGGAAAAGGCAAATATGATCTAACACATCCAACACCACATGCAATATTCAATGCACAATGAAAGCCAGTTCCACAATTTCCTAGGTGCTTCCATAAACACAATGCCATCATCATAGCAACCCATCTTAGGGAAAAGATTGGTAGATCCCTAGATATTTTAAAAAGCTGGTAACAGCAAAGGAAAATGGCTGCTATTGACTCGGCCTCCTGGCAATGAGGGCTTTGCGGGAAGTGAATCATGAGGTGTCCGCTTGAGCGTTTCATTATTGCAGTGGCTTAGGAGTGCTGGGAGTGCCATGAATCCATTGTTCAAGTTTATGCGTCCCTGAATCTTCCATGATAAAAATTGATATGAGGAGAAAACATCTTTCATTAGAAGAAATTCCCTGACCATTTCTTTTTAGCTAGTTGTTTCAAAGCAGAATTGTTTCATATCATTTTGAGAACTCAGCTCAGGAGAGCTGGATGTCCAGATGGCATGCAAAACAAGGATAATAATTGATAACATTCACTCCATCCAAAAAGAACGGAACATCCAGCATTCGGTGGCAAGATGGGCGCCAGACATGATAAAAAACACAAATGGGGATTTGCTGTCCTGACACCTAACTGGAATGTGCTTCCGCTCTGCACTGAGATTTTCTAATTAAATCGATACTCAGTCTACTGATGATTTGCCTGTTCTCCTTGTATGTCCTTTTATTATTTTTGAACTTTACTGGATAATGCAGAAAAGTTTACTTTACTTTTCTTTCTGTGGTCACAGATTACTCATTCACAGAGCTAAAAAAAGACGAACGGTTGTTGTCTTTGAACCCATTGAAAGCTCCCTCATGTGTTCAATTTCGCATTTGATAAATCCTCCAATTAATTTATTACTGACATTTCTTGAATGTCTTCAGCGCATAAATTAAATTGTACTTAATCGCACATGGTTTTTAAAGCTAACAACCAAGCAGCTGTCTTGGAACACATTTGAAGGTATATTCATATTCCTATTGACGCTATACAGCGCCTACGCAGACAGTGTTAACCTCAAATGAGGCAATATGTCCCAATGGACAATAGATAAGCAACAAACAAAATTGGCAGAGTTATTTAAATAAGCATTGCATCACAAGTATACTCAAGATCAGATAATTTAGAAACCATGAAGGTTTATTAAATACATTTAGGTGCAATACAGAAGGCAAAAATAATAGTTACAACGCCTGGTAAATGAATATAATGAATTAGCATGAGGTGCAATCAGATGCAATACACTGCTAAAATTGCACTGTCATCATAAGGTGACCAAAATGACAAATCAGGATCCAAAATGTAATGCAGCATCATTTAACACCATCTCCTAAATGAATAGTAATACAACCCCTTCTGACTTAATGTCATCAGAAATGACAGTACAAATCTGGTTACACTCAAAACCATGACAGTCTTATATTATGAATATGCTACAGTCGCTCAGGCAGGAAGAGCCTTGAATGTATCAAAAGGCTTCCTCTGGAGTTCTTTGAGAACAGCAAGTTAATACTAAGGTGCACATTTTGTTATAAGTGATGAAAAGAGAATGAAAATACACACATTAAGGCTGTGTTAGAATTCAAGATGGAGGTAAGGCCTAGTTCGGACCTAATTTATTCAAGCACAGGAAAATTCAGTATTGCAAAATGCAGCGTTTTTGTTTTAGTGCAAACATTTTCTTAACGCTTGGTACACAAATTTTAATAATTCAAAATCATCTCTATTTATACCATGCACATTTCTCCACCCAGAGAGCAAACTACACAGAAAACAAATAGGTTTCCAATGTAAAAAAAAATCAAACATCACATTGCACAGATATAAAACAAAAAATATTTGTTCAAAAATATAATAACCACCTGTGGAAAGTCATATGAGCAAAACATATATGATCTTTTCATGAGAAAGCAAATGGGTCATATTTCGGCAAACATGTTAGCTGGGCCTATGTTTTTAGGTCGAGCCTAGAGGCAGCGCGCAAGCGCTGCTCTGTGAGGCATGCTGTAATGTCTCTGGGAAGTTAATAGACACTCACCACACGCCCACCACTTGTGATTGGTTACTTAGTCCGCCTTTCTAAATGCCATAGTTTTGGTTCGTGGATACAGTACATTTGTCCCACCTTGTGGCTGTTTTGTTTTCACCCTGGCGTTCGCCCCTGCTGCATAGATCCTTTCGATACAGGCCATATGTTTTGGTACCTGCACTACTTTTTCTTTTGCCTCAGCTTGATTTTTAGGTCGAGCCTAGAGTAGCGCGCAAGCGCTGCTCTGGCAAAGACTTTATGTAGGGGCTTCAAAAAGCTGACCAGACGCTCGTGCGTCATGGCCTTTTCCGTGCGGTTACCCGCACGGCCGCCATCTGTTTGCAATTATCGTGCCCAGACGCGGGCGCGATAGTTGAAAACACATGGCCATTGTGCACGAGCGTGTGGTCAGCTCAGCAGGCTGCCGCGCTCGCTCGCCCCCGCTCCTCTCTGACGCTGCCGATGTCTCTGCTGTCCAGCGCTTTCTTCCTTTGTCACTGTTTTTCTAGCGTTTCCTTCCTTCTTCTCTCTTCCTTTTCTGCCTTTTTTATCTCTGCCCAGCACTTGCAAACACCCACACAATTGTTCACTACGGAGTGACTCCCTAGACACCAGTCATGACTGTGGTTTACGGCCAAAGCAGGGTTAGGGGCGCACATTTCACGTCATGGCATTAGGGCCAACAGCAGCAGAGACGTAGCTCCCGTTGGTGCAACATGTGCAGTGGCACCGGGGCCCAGAGGCCTGAGGGGCCCAGTGAGCTCATATTATTACTGTAATTTATAATGCAGACAGCGGCCAGTGGGCCCGTTTCCTTCTTTGTACCAGGGCCACTGCATGGGCATGGCTGCCTTGCCACGGGTAACAAAGCGCTGCGAATTATGAAGCCCTGTGCTACTGTGGCGTCTGCTTTCGTGGAATCTTTGAACAGAAGCCTCATTCTGTAAGTAGGTCAAAAGGACAAGTGAAACTTGAGAAGGCTCCGCAAAGAGACAAGTATAGGCTCGTGTTAAAAATCCTCATCCCCAGGGCCTTGTGCTGCAGAGCAGCCATATTGCTTCTCGCTGCTCGTGGACGTTTGTTGACACTGACATCACTGCGGCCTCATACCTCTCCCACTGGGGTGCTTTCCGTTTCATGTTGACACAGGTCAGGAAGGTGACCAGCAGATGCCAGAGGTATGACCTGTCTGCATGGCACAAGTCCTAAAACAAGCATTGGCATAGCCAATAGGTCTCGCCTTTGGGCCCTTATAAGTGTATACCCATGCAACAGTTGATGTTGTTGCACCAAGGATATTGTGCTGCATAACTAAATACTTATAAGGTCCCAAAGGCGAGACCTATTGGCTATGCCAATGCTTGTTAATTTCCTGTTGTGTTTTGCTCCAGCCCACTCCCGTTGTCCGTGTTCACCATGCTTCCGCCCCTTCCCGTTGTCCATATTCCCTTTGTTCCCACCCCCTCCCATTGTCTGTGTTCAACATGGTCCTGCCCCTCCTCCCGTTGTCCGCATTCCCTTTGCTCCTGCCCCCCTCCCGTTGTCCGTGTTCACCATGCTCAAGCTTGCCCACAGCACCACCTTTGAGTGGCTGGAAATGCAAGTAGAAAGCAAAACTGAGAGAAGAAGGGTCCGGTGGACGGGGAAAAAAGAAACACGATATATGTTTTTAATGCGCTTTATAAAGCTCTGCGCATTGACATAAAGCTGCCTCAAAGCGTATATCATATTTTTGGAATAACTGGCATTAATTTCTGTTTTGTTCGCTGCTTTCTCTCTATTCCCGCTTTCTTTGGCACGCTCTCACTAGGGCGCCCAGACGTCCCGGATGTCTGCGGACCGACGCGGTTTTAGAAGACCTTCCCAACGTCTGCTAAGCACTCAGACTAATCAGAGTAGCACCTGCTGACATCTTCGCCATCCCATCTCACCATGGATAGCAGTTCACTTCTTTAAATAGTCAGCTGCTGGGCAGCCTCGCCTTCTTGATGCAGCACAGCACCTTTTAGCAAGAGGTGAGTTTGTGCCCGGAGCCCATCAGCCAAGGTCAGACCTACCTCTGAGGCTTATTACAACACAGGGAGTGAGTTCTGTTTCTTCTAACAGACGTTTGCACAATCAACACATCTGACCGCCATGTAGAAACACAAACCCCAGTCTTCTATCTGGTGCTAATAATTATGCTTTGACTTTTATAAATACATAACTACAAGTCCCAGAATGCAAAGGAAACAGGCTGAATTAGTGAGACACATTGATATCTCCGTTCATTCCTTGACTAGCTAAACTGTTTTGAACTGGAGCACAGTGCGCAACCCCGGAAACGCAGGTCTGTGTTGGTTTTGTTATTTTTGGCTCTGTTACAGGTTTATTGAATGTGGCAGTATACAGACGCAAATTGGGAAGGCGGCGTTTTCCCCATTATTCTTGATTTGCTGTATTTGTCACATACTTTATCCTCTCCTGCATAATTTGCAGATTTTAACCAAAATAAATTCTTTCTAGCTCAAACAGATCAAAATTTGCTAAAAACGCTATAACATATGTTCCAGCTCAGTGGCAGACCCTTTGTTGCACAGAGGCAGGTCATCTTTCAGTTGCTAATAGCTGTATTTAGGTTTTGACCTTGGATCATATAGTGTTTCCATGCGTAAACATGAAAAACAGTGAAGAATTATTGCTTCAAAATGTGCCGCATTATGCCACATAATTTGCTTTCTTTTGCCACATAATTTAGCGATCCCTGCAACATAATTCTGGTGGCCCTGCCTATGACTCTTCATAGCGCATTCTGTCAGCGGAGTCATCATGTCTGGGTGAGTTCAGGTTGTTGGTGTGTGTTCAAGACAGCCACGATTCACAGCTCTAGAGATGAGTCTGTAAGCAGTGTATGTTGTCCGCAGTGCCTGTCAGTGGGTCATGAAGGTGTTAAACTCATCCAATTCTTAGCTGCTGAAAGCACAATGCAATAGCTGTATGTTTGTCAATGGGAGCTACCATTTTAGGTGAAAGTGCGTAATGTTGGTACACAAATACTGCTGTCAAAACATTTGCACCGAAGGGAAAGAAATGCAGCGTTTCTATGTGTGAAAGAATGGGGAAGTGGAGGTGGCAAAAGAAAGTATGCAGAAGGAGAAAGTGAAAAGGAAGGGCAGAAGGTGAAGTGTGTCATGCAGATGGAGATAGACTTTAGAAGGAGATGTGATGAGAAAAGAGTGTAAGGAACTAACACAGGGAGGGAGACTGCAGCGGAAAGAGATGTGAAGGGAAGAATACTCATTTATATAATATTGAATAAAAATCAGTGCTAATAAGCACTGGTAAAGTCAAATGGTCTGACTTGTGTTATTTATTCCTTCTGTGATGTATTTAGATTCACTAACAGCAGAGGCATTCAGATACTGATTAGGTGGCACGCCTTGAAAGCACAGGATCTGAGCTTACGTTTAAGGCCACGTCCATAGTGACTTGAACGCGTCTCTTATAAAAGATTCCTAGCTATATTTTTTGGGGCTAAAACCATTGTAGAGGCTCCATCCATCTTTTTCATTCCACTAGCTCAATTGCAATGCTTGTTTAAAAATAGTACTATTTTAGGCTCTATCATGCTGCACACTCATCAGTATCAAACTATCTTGTCAGTAGGCCCAAGAGATAGCTCAGTGAGATGAGCGTTCAGCAGTCCCAGTTCTTGTTTCCGAAGCACAAGTTACTAACTTGTGTAACGATATATCTGTAAGAGACAGTAGTTAGTGACAGATTCCTTACCTTAGAATATCCCCAGGCGTCAGGCTGGATCCGGAAAGTTTTTGCGTAGCAGTACCCTTGCGCGTCGGTAGGCGGCGTCGTGCGGCTCCGCGTCCGTCGTCGGCGTCGTGATCGCCGGGATGACGTCGCGGGCAGTACCTAGGCGCCGCCCCTGCGCGCTGACGTCAGTTCTGTACACGACTTTCCGCGCCAGGAACGCAGAGCCATGCAAGAAGCTGACATAGGTGTCTGAAAAATACTAGGGCCCTGAAAGGGATGTCCTTAACCCTAGAAATCAGTTCGCAGAACGGGGAGGATGGGTGGGGCGGTAGGAATCTGTCACTAACTACTGTCTCTTACAGATATATCGTTACACAAGTTAGTAACTTGTGCATCTGAAAGAGACACGTTAGTGACAGATTCCTTACCTTAGAATAGATACCCCAGCAATACCAACCCCGGTGGTGGGTCTGCGAACAAAGATCAGACAAGGAAGTCCTGGAGGACAGAACGGCCAAAGAAGCCGTCCCTCCGGACCTGACTGTCAAGGCAGTAATGCTTTGTAAACGTGTGCAGCGAGGCCCACGTAGCTGCCTGACAGATAACCGGCAGCGGAACACCGCGGCCCAAGGCCGTGGTAGCAGCCGTTGCCCTGGTGGAATGGGCACACAGCCCAACAGGAGGCTCCCTTTTAGCCAAAGAATAGCAGGTCTTGATGCACAAAGTAACCCAGCGGGAGATAGTTCGTTTGTGCACCGCCCGACCTTTTTGGCGCCCACGTAGCGAACAAAGAGCTGGTCATCCACCCGGAAGTGTTTTGTGCGGTCGATATAGAAGGAGAGCGCACGTTTTGGGTCCAGACGGTGGAGCCTCTCTTCCTCTCTGGAAGGATGCGGAGGCGGAAAGAAGGTGGGCAAAGTGATGGTCTGCCCAATGTGGAAAGCAGTAACCACCTTTGGCAAGAAGGACGGACGCGTCCGAAGAACAACCTTGTCTGGATGAACAGACAGAAAGGGAGGTTTACAAGATAGAGCCTGGAGCTCACTCACCCGCCGAGCGGAGGTGATGGCCACCAGAAAGGCTGTCTTCAGAGTCAGAAGACGAAGAGGACAGTTATGTAGAGGCTCAAAGGGAGCGCACATTAAAAAGGTAAGAACCAAGTTCAAGTCCCACTGAGGCATCACAAACGGAACAGGAGGAAAGAGGTGTGTAATGCCTTTTAAGAACCTGTTAACAACAGGGGACTTGAAAAGGGAGGGCTGATCAGGGAGCCTGAGGAAGGCCGAGATAGCACAAAGATAACCCTTGATGGTACCCAGGGCAGAACCCTGTTGGGCCAGAGAGAGAAGGAACAGAAGGACCTCAGAAAGAGGGGCAGAAAGGGATTCACAGCCTTTGCTGTGCACCATGCCACAAATTTGTTCCACCTGCAGGCGTATACCACCTTAGTGGAGGGACGCCTGGCTGCCAGAATTACATCACAAACTTCGGGAGGCAAGTCGAAAGGAATCAACTGCCGCCGCTCAATCTCCACGCAAGCAGGTGGAGGCTGGACAGGTTCGGGTGGAGGACCGTCCCCTGCTGCTGTGACAGAAGATCCTCCCGAAGAGGCAGACGGATCGGGGGATCTACGCTTATATTGAGTAGCTCGGGATACCAAACTCTTCGAGCCCAGTCCGGAGCCACAAGAATGACTTGGGCCCGGTCGTGCCGAATCTTCTTCAACACTCTGGGTAGAAGTGGTATAGGCGGAAAGGCGTACAATAGAGCCGCAACTCCACTCGTGACGAAAGCGTCGCCGAGCGAGTGCTGCCTTGGAAACTCCAACGCGCAGAACTGATGACATTGCGCGTTCTCTTCGGTGGCGAATAGATCTAACCAAGGCTCTCCCCACTGTAGAAAGAGTCCTTGCGCCACTTCCGAGTGAAGACGCCATTCGTGATCCATCATGCACCTGCGGCTGAGTTCGTCCGCCCTGGCGTTCAGGGAACCTGCCAGGTGTTGAACCATCAGGAACATGCCCTGATGTTCCAGCCATGTCCAGAGGCGCAGAGCCTCCTGACAAAGGGTCCACGACCCCACCCCGCCCTGTTTGTTGCAGTACCACATGGCGGTGGTGTTGTCTGTGAACACCTGCACTACCTTCCCTTTGACAGAGGGAAGGAATGCCTTGAGTGCAAGTCGGATCGCCCGGAGCTCCAGAAGGTTGATATGGAGCCGGGACTCCGCCGGAGACCAGAGGCCTCTGATCTCCGCCTCTCCCATGTGACCGCCCCATCCCAGAAGGGACGCGTCCGTCACAACTGTGTGCTGTGGCTGGGGAAGGGAGAGGGATCTGCCCATGACCCATTGCCGGTTCGAGAGCCACCACTGCAACTGTTTTGCAGTCCCCTCCGAGAGCTGGACGTGATCGGACAGGTTGCCCTGGTGCTGCGCCCACTGGAACTTCAGGTCCCACTGCAGAGCCCGCATATGCCATCTGGCATAATTGACCAGCAGGATGCAGGAGGCCATGAGGCCCAGCAGCCTCAGGGTCATCCGTACCGAAACCCAGGATAAAGGCTGAAAGATCGGAATCATAGCCTGAATATCCCGGACTCGCCGTTCGGGAGGATAGGCCCGAAACTGCGTCGTGTCCAGAACTGCTCCGATGAAAGGAGCTGTGGAGAAGGAATCAGATGCGACTTCGGCACATTGATGGAGAACCCCAGCGAGTGCAGGAGTTCGGCCGAAGTCTGGAGGTGGGAGACGACTGCCTGGGACGAGCCCGCCTTCAGCAGCCAGTCGTTGAGGTAGGGGAAGACTGAAACCCCTGCCCGGCGCAGATGAGCTGCGACCACCGCCAACACTTTCGTGAACACCCGAGGGGCACTGGTAAGGCCAAAGGGGAGCACGGTGAACTGAAAATGCTCGGGGCCTACCGTGAACCGAAGGTAACGCCGGTGGGCCGGCAGGACGGGGATGAGGAAATATGCGTCCTGCAAGTCCAACGCTACCAACCAGTCTCCAGGGTCGAGGGCAGTCAAGACTTGAGCTAGGGTGAGCATCTTGAACTTCTCCTTCCGGAGGAAGCGATTGACGTTCCGGAGGTCCAAGATAGGACGCATGTCCTCCTTGTCCTTCTTGGGCACCAGAAAGTAGTGGGAGTAGCAACCACGCCCTACTTCTGGGGTCGGAACATGCTCGATGGCCCTCTTGGCCAAGAGGGCCGTGACTTCCTTCTGCAGAAGTACCAAGTGATCCCCTGACATGCAGTGGAATTCAGGTGGTATGGCTGGGGGGTTGGACTCGAAGGGGAGGGAGTAGCCCCTTCGGACAATGTCCAAGACCCACCTGTCCGAGGTGATGGTACGCCAGTGGGGAAGGTGATGGCGGACCCTGCCCCTACCGGCGTACTGTGCACCTGAAAGGAGGGACTAGGAGGGTTTGGAGGCCGCGGACGGGTTGGAGGTGGTGGCCTGACCCGCACGCTGGTTGCCCGATCCGCCACGGCGGAATCCATGTCCTCGGCCACGCGAAGACGCCTGCTGCGCGGGCCGGTGGCTGGGCTGCTGACGTGAAGGGGGGCCCTACCGTGGCCACGATAGGGGCGAAAAGCAGAAGTCAGCGGAGGGCGTGTAGCAGAAAGGCCCAGGGACTTTGCAGTAGCCCGTGAGTCCTTAAAGCGCTCCAACGCATGGTCTGCTTTGGACCCAAAAAGACCGACTCCATCAAAGGGCATGTCCATGAGAGTATTCTGGACATCCCCTGAAAAACCAGTGGTTCTCAGCCAGGCGTGGCGTCGTAGCGCCACCGTCGTTGCAATAGACCTGCCCAGCGAGTCGGGCGGTATCAAGGCCACATCGGATTGTGTATTTGGCCGCATCCCTTCCTTCCGCAATGGCGCGGGAAAGCAGTGTCCGGACCTCCTCAGAACACTGGGGCAAAACATTCGCCACCGAATCCCACAAGGAGTGGGTATATCGGCCCAAAAGGCAAGCGGTGTTGATGGACCGCAAGCCAGCACTGGAGGAAGAAAAACCCTTCTTCCCAAATTGATCCAGGCGTTTGGATTCCCTATCCGGAGGGGCGGTAGGGAAGGCGGTTTGGGAAGCGGAGGCTTGGACAACCAAGCTCTCAGGGGTGGGGTGGACAGAGAGAAACAGGGGTCGCCCGGAGCCGGGCGATGGCGTCGGGACACGTTCCTATCCACAGGAGCCCCTGTGTTGGGCTTGGACCAGGCGCCCAAAAGAACGTCAGTGAGGGCGTCGTTAAACGGCAACACAGTCTCCGTAGAGGAGGCTGCCGGCTGAAGCACCTCTGTCAAGAGATTAGTCTTGACCGCCACAGTAGGGAGTTGGAGATGTAAGGCTCCAGCCGCCCTACGCAACACCGTTGCAAAATTGGCTCCCTCCTCCGTAGCCACGGGAGGAGACAGCATGCCAGTGTCAGGGGAAGTATCTAGACCACTGGCATCCCCTAGACCCTCTGTCCAGTCCTCATCGAACTGACACTGTTGTGTCAGAGGGTCATCAGACCCCTCCCAGTCCTCCTGGTCCTCCTCAGGTTCAAAATAAGGGGAGGAGGGACATTTGGGACCCAAGGTCTCATCGGCGCCGGAACCGGCGTCGAGCGGCGTCGGTCCGGGTCCATGTCCGGAGCCGGAAGAAACTGGGGGACGACGCCGCCCGGAGCCCCAGGCGGCGTCGAGAACGGCACCGGAGACATCGGCGCCGGCGGAGGTGTCGTTAGGTCGACCGGCGTCGATGGGGGTTGCGGAGCCGGGATCGAGGCCGGGGCCGGAGCCGGGATCGAGGCTGGAGGCATGTGCGACGCCGGGGCCGGAGCCGTCGGCGACGCCGGAGCAACCCCATCAGGGCCCGTGGGGCCCGAAGGCGCACCGGAGGGACCTGGAGGCCCGAAGAGACGGGCCATGGCCGACAGGAATTCCTGCACTTGGGCCGGATCCGCCCCCGAACCCGGGAAGGACGGGTATTGCGGGGGCGACTCCACAGGCATGTCCGGGGCCGCGGGGACGGTGCCGGGAGGGGCCTCAGCCGAGTCGCGAGACCGGCGAGGCAAAGTCCTAGAGCGACGATGCTTTTTGGACTTTTTGTGTTTTGACTTACCGGACGACGAAGACTTCGATGCCGACGACCGGTGTGGACTCCGCGATCGACCCCTGGACCTCTCACGCGACCGGGGCTTCCGCGGAGCCGAATGCCGGGCCTCGAGGAGCTTTCGAGACCGCTCTCGCAAAGCTTTCGGGTTGAGGGCCTGGCAGTCGGTACAAGACTCCGTGTCGTGGCCTCGGCCGAGGCAGAAGAGACACTCCCAATGCGGGTCTGTGACGGACATCATCCGAGCACAGGCGCCGCAACGTTTAAACCCGGGCATCCCAACGACACCTTGAAGTCGATTGTAGAAAAACAGTGAAAAATGCACCAAAAAGTATGGTCAAAAAATGACCAGGGCACTGCTCTTCCCGGATCTGCGCTTGCTGGCGCGGAAAAAGAAGAACTGACGTCAGCGCGCAGGGGCGGCGCCTAAGTACTGCCCGCGACGTCATCCCGGCGATCACGACGCCGACGACGGACGCGGAGCCGTGCAAGGGTACTGCTACGCAAAAAACTTTCCGGATCCAGCCTGACGCCTGGGGATATTCTAAGGTAAGGAATCTGTCACTAACGTGTCTCTTTCAGATAATATGGCCACCATAAAAGTGTTGTACCCTGTGTGTTTTCCGAGCATATAGTATAGTAGTGTGTACTCTGTAACCTGTCTATGGTGAACGTTTTCCATGTGACTTAGTGATCCCTGCTGTTTTTTTAATAAATGTACTTTACTACCAATTCTTATTTTGTTCTCCTCTAAGTCATCTTCTCTTCCATCGATCGTGTCTTTTTTTCAAGATGTTGCTTTCTTTTTCTGCAAGTCTGGTGTTGATTACTTTAGTTCAGTCCCCCATGTCAATCTCAAAGAACTGGCTAATAAACATTGACAAAATCAATAGCTCTCACATTGCCGAGACCTATTGGCTTTGCCAATGCTTGTTAGAAAGGGAACGTAATTGGAAGACAAAACCATGTGCAGCAACTACAGGACCGTAGATGCAGGACATGAGAACAGACAGAACGGTAAGTAAAATGTACTCATCATACTCACCCTTGTACACACACTTGTATGGTTGTCCGTCCCTTGGCACAGTTTCTATATAATAACTTCTGACATGAGTCTCCTGATGTGTGCTACATTATTGTGGCACATTGTTCACCAAAGGAGTCCCGGGAATCTAGAAACCGCCCATGATTGTACTCCTTTCTGCATGCTTAGACTATAACACTATTAATGGTTGGTGGCAGCCAATTCCAATAATGGGGCATTCAGTGGGGAGATTTCCTACCGGCACTCTCTGCTAAATCTGTGTAGTAGGGCATAATTGGAACTTCTCTGCCCTTATGGGTATACATTGTGTACGCATGCAACTGCTTATGTGTTAGGTGTGTTCCCAGATTGGGATTACCTCTGTGTGTATGAAGACCCTAATAGTTGTTGGGCACCTCATAAGGTCAGTGATATTCACAGGGAAATGGTTTCCAGCACGTTCCGCTACGCTGCACAATTTGACTCCCAGCTCACTCTGGAATTCATTGCAAGACGAAGCGCACTGTCTTGCTTCCAATACTATTTCAATAGAAGAACATTTAGGCCCTCATTATAAATTAGCAGGAATAGGGGGAGGTGTTTACCACACAAGATAAATACCATTACCCCGGGATGAGGTATTTAGCACGTGGGGTAAATACCTCCTATTCCTAACATGAGCAATTGGCATTTAACGCACCGAACTGCGCATTTTTTTCTGTTTTTACAGGCCTTTTGCTCCAATACATTTTGGTAGGTTTGACCTGCCGGAATCTATTTGAGAAAAACTGCAAGGGCGTGATAATTATTACGCTAGTTGTAATACTGATCCATGTGCATGGGAATTTAGCCTTGCACGTGTATTAATGGCCTCAGAGATCTGACAGAAACTGTGAACAAGTTCCAGCAGATCACGATGTTACGTAGGAGAGAGCAACACAACACCTGGACATAGGCTTTGGCCTGAGGGCCCAAACAACGGGCTGCCTGCACCATCACCTCATTCAATGCTTCGTGCTGAAGGAAGTGATTGTCTAGATGGAATAAATAGTGAAATTTGCCTCCACTAACTAGCTGTGGCCAACTCTATAGAAAATGCACTCTGCTATGATTCGCTCCACCCAAACGTTTGGGGCAAACTTACAATTAGATAGACACTTGGAGATGCCAGCTGGTCCAAAGAGTGGATGGACGCTAGCCCCTCCAGCCTACGCAGTGTTCACCTTTCACCTTTGGAGCTCTGCACACGCTTGCAGAGAAGACAAGGACCAGTAAGAGGATTGTGGCCCTACATTTTTGGGAGTAAGGACCATACCCTGAAAAGTAGATAAGTACTCTGCTGCCGAAGGAACCAAGAGGAGGAATGCCATGCAAGGAGAGAACCTACTCTGCTCAGTTGGAGCTGAGTCCCGTGTTCAACAACTTAACGTGAGGAGATACGAAGCACAAAACATGCCAAGACATGGCACCTACCACTGCTGTCCAGCCCAAAAAAGTTAATCTCCCCTGAGAAGTGTGCCTGCTACTAAGGTTGACTATGTGTGGTGCTGATCTTCCAGAAGCACATAAGCCTGCACCCTACTTTGATGCACACCCGTTCTGCCACTGCACTGACGCCTTTTAAGGTTTGTGAGTCTGCACACCTCATCCCCTGGAGATTTCCGTGAAGTAACACGAGGACCAGGCCTGTGACCTGCACCTTTGCTGCACCTTTTCTTCAGTCAACGTGAGGACCTGACCAGGGCTGTGAGCCTGCACCCTTGACTGCCTCTGGACCTTCTCTTCAAGTAAGCGGAGGACACTGGAGGGACCATAAATCTGTGACTAGTACTCCTGATGCATCTTTTTTTCAAGCAACATGAGGATCCCCAAAGCCTGTTGCTTGCACCCTGTATCTTCGCTGCAGTCCCCCTTTATCTATTAGGGACCACCCGAGGTACTTGGCATTTTAGTGTGCTCAGAGTAGTATCTGGGGTTTGCGTTTCGAAGGACAGTGGCATTACCTGGTACACAGATTGCTTATCTGCCTGAGTCAAGCAGGCCCTGGAGAAATGGCCTAACACTGTTGGCAAACAGGGCAAGGAGTGGAGTATCTAGACCTCAGCTCATGAGGCTAATGTGGAAGCAATGACTTTGGATGAGTTGAGAGCAGCCTCAATTATGTCATTTGTGGTTAATTATGCTGGTTGGCAGGGTTTTTCTTGAGCAAGAGCAATGGCATGATGCCTACTGTAAGGCTGAAATGGATGTTAGTATAAGCCCATCAGTAGATGAATACCTCTAAGTGTGCACCCCTATTAATTTCCATGTGTCCCTGTTTCACCCACTAGCCATACCCCCGATACCTACACCCACAGAAAGTCCAAAATTGGCCCTTAGAAGACTGGAGCTTGAGATTGTGTTGCAGATGGCTAGGGAAGAGAGATACTTTGAGTGAGAAAACTCAGGTTAGAATCGAGACAGTCTGCATGCACTAGGTATGCCAAGGAGCACAAAATGATGCAAAAAAAGTAAGAGCAGAAGAGGCTTCTCAACACTGTTGAGCTCCAGAAATTCGAGCTAGAAACTCTGAAGGTGGCCCTAATGTCAGTTCAAAGGATTTAGTTACAAACTACACTTTAGGGGCTGAAGTTATTTTGTAGTTGAACGGGTTTGAACTTGCATGCGATTTTGCTGATAAAGCATATGCTTTTTCTGAGGAGACTACACCCAGTGGGTTTTAAAGCTGTTATGAAGTTATGATGTAATAATATCTCCATAATAACAAGGTGTTGGTGTAAGCACCTATGAAAACAGTGGAATACTTGGCCACTGGCTTTCAGTTGTACATTTAGTATTAAGTGTGGTGTTTGATGGGCAAGATTCACATTTGCCTTTTCCATAACTTATAGATGTTACCACCTGTACAATGCTCTTGGTGTTTCGATAATCTTCTCCTCCTTACAGGTAAGGATAAAAGTTGATGAAGAGGGTACGAATATCATACTCTAATCAATGAGTCTAAGGGGTTGAAGGGTGTTGGGCAGGGAAGTGACAGGGCCAATGTGCTCACGATGGTTTGTGGACTAAAGGAAAGAGCTTGGATTGTGTGGAGAGAAATTGTAGTGCAAGTACTGGTTGTACCTTGGCTTTGTGACCCACCAAAAATTAGCTCGACCACAGTTTGGGAAACAATGCATGTGAGATAATAGGTTTTAAACAACAAACAGTTAAAGAAGTCTGTAGGTGAGAACTAAAGGGAAAAAAAGAAGCATCTAGCAGAAGCCCGGGAGAATGTGCCACTCATGTGGTTCCACTGATCAGAAAGAAGTGCCAGAACTAGACTAAGCAGCCAAGTCATGGTGTAGGGTTTGGATACAGTCACGGCTACATGTTGCTGGGCTTTCCAGTCAATCAATCAGGATTTACAAAGCGCGGCTAATCACCCAATAGGATATCCAGTCGCTAGCGAGTCCCGGAGGCTCATTCGAACAGCCAGGTCTTGAGGGCCCTTCGAAATTCCGGAAGTGAGGAGATGGTCCGGAGTTGCGGGGGGAGGCTGTTTCAGGTCTTAGTTGTGATGTTGGAGAAGGAGTGACTTTGTGATGTGGGGGGTATGGGCTAGTGATAGGGAGGCGAAGTGTTGTCTTCTCAATGGTTGGCGGAAGTTCAGGTGGTGGTTATTGTAGGTCGGTCCTTGGTTGAGTAGAGTCTTGTGTGTGAGGGTCAGAAGCTTGAAATGGCATCATCTCTTCTGTATGGGGAGCCAGTGGAGTTGCCTGAGGTGGGTGTGATGTGGGTGCGTCAGGGAAGGTTGAGGATGAGTCTGGCTGCAGCGTTGTGTATGGTCTGAAGTTTCTGTAGGAGGTGTGCGGTGATTCCTAAGTAGAAAGCGTTGCCGTAGTCCAGTCGGCTGGTGATGACGGCCTGTGTCACAGTGCGTCTCGTGTGCAGAGGTAGCCACTTAAAGATCTTACGTAGCATGTGCAGAGTGAGGAAGCAGGCGGAGGCGACAGCGTTGATCTGTGATCTCATGGTGAGCTTGTTTTCGATGATGATTCCAAGGTTTCTGGCGTGGTTGGAGGGAGCGGGTGCGGGTCCTAGGTCTGATGGTCACCAGGAGTCATTCCATGTGTTGCTGTTGTTGCAGAAGATCAGTACTTCCGTCTTGTCTGTGTTCAACTGCAGGCAGTTGTTCTTCATCCAGTCAGCGACGCTTGTCATGCATCTCTGGAAGTTGGTTCTTGTGGTGGTGGGGTCGTCGATGAGTGAGAGGATGAGCTGGGTGTCGTCTGCATAGGAAATTAAGTTGAGACCGTGGGATCTGACGATGTTGGCCAGCGGGGTCATATATCCAGTTAATCCGGTAAAGTACTAGACTTCCTCCCACTAGAAGACACGAGCATCCAACAAATTGAAAGAAGGGGGGGCAAGGGAGTACTGCTTCTATAAACTACTGTACCCCATCATGAATATTTAGAATATGGAATCAGTAGTAAAAACTTTAAATAGGGAAACTAAAAAAATCAATAAACCCGGACTCTAAAATGCTAAAAAGTGAATTTACTATGGCAAATTCCACTGATAGCGTTTTCTTTACATTGCCCCTACCTCGTGGTTTTACAGATGTCAATTTATTTATTGCTGAGCGTTAATTTCCAACTATCCCACTAGCAATGAACAAACAGAAGTAGGAGGAGGTAAGTGTAAACTGTGTGAATGAAATCCCTCGACGACCTTTATTTAACTAAAAGCAAGTTAACTTATGTTTTCTCTAAGTCTTAATTACTAAGCCAGCTGCGGGTCTTTGTGAACCATTAGTTTATTTGTTTACTGGTTTCATTCACATGGCGCGTCCACGTTTCGCACGAGACCTGGTGAAGCCCACTTCATTAGGACGGGGGCGGACGTTATTTCACGCGAATATCTTCAAACTTCTCAGCAGCTGCCCGCGCTGTCACAACAGCCAGCCCACCTCCGGAAAGCCATACTGTGTGCCCTTCAGCAAGCTTATAATCATTGTCTCGCGAGCCGTGTCACGTGCAGAAAGCCGTGCGTTCTCCCCCTTTGGATTCGGAGCCAGCGTTGTGCTGGGCACGCAGAGGCAAACGTGAGCCATTGTTAGGTGGCTCACTTTGCATATCACACAGATGAAAGCCTTCCTTGCATGTTTATTCATTGTGGGCGTTTATCCAAAGTGTTGTTTTGCAGCACTGGAGCTTGTTTAAATAACATAGGAATTCAAGCATACAGTATATATCAGCGCAAGGCGCATTCGTTTGCCAACCCCAGCACAAACATAACGCGTCAAAATTCAGAGTAGCATAGAAAGTTGGCGATGTTTATTTCAGGGCTGCTCAGCCTCCGGGGCAATTATGGTTTAGGCGCAAACATGAGCTGAGAAGAATGGAGGAACTCATTCCATGGAGGAACTCATTTCTGAGTTATGGAACGTTAGGATAATGTTCTGTAGGTCAAGGGGAAGGGCACCAGCTGCTATGCTTTTCAGACATCTTTTTATTGTTTTGTTTGAGCTTAAAACAGCTTGGTACTCCTGTTCTAGGAGAAGAGAATAACACACGTTAAGGGGGCACATGCATCAAGCCTGCATTTTGCGATTCCCAAATAGCGAATTTTACCGATTCGCTAGTTGGGAATCGCAAAATGCTATGCATGTAGGAATTGCAAACAAATTTGTGATTCCTTAACATTACCTAATAACGATCCGGTAAATAGCGAATCGCTATTAGGTAATGTGACTCCAGTCATTCCTATGGGCCTACAGGCCCAAAGGAATGAATAGTATTGCATTCGTTAATTGCGATTACCATATTTGTAATCGCATATAGCGAATGCAAAGCCAAGGCTGCCCGGGGGCCTAAGGCCCACCAGAAGCAACCCGAGAAAAATGCAAGTGTGCACATGTAAAGCACACACATGCCCTAAGGGGGCATGTCTGTGCTCCATGGCACTTTGAAAATGCATTTTTGTGCATTTTTCAAAGTATGCACATATTACCATCAACTTGAAGTTGATGGTAATTAGCATTTCCTAAATGCACAGTTTGCATTTAGGAAAGGCTTCTTGCATCTGCATTAGGGAATCGCAAATTGGGATTCCCTATTTGCATTCACAATTTAGGGAATCGCAAAAAATTGCTATTACCTAAATTGCGAATTGCCCAAAAGGTACATGCATCAGAAAAGGCCATTTTGCGATCGCAAACGGCCGATTTTTGCGAATTGCACTGTTTACGATCGCAAAATGGCTTGATGCATGTGCCCTGTTGACTTTAAAATTTATTCAGATCCCTGTATTTAGTTATGTAGCAGCCACAACATTTCGAACAGAAATGTTTTACCACCTAACAGTAAATAAATGGTACGTGGTAATTCAGACGAATGGGGGGGTTGCACATACCAGGTTGAGAATTCGAGGTGATGGTAATCAACATTGTGTTGTATGCGTTAAAGAGGTGACAGCCTATCTGTCTATGAAAAACTACAATTAAAAGGGCAAAAAGTGAAGTGAGATTTACATTGCATGCGGGTTATTGTGTTAAGAATTAACTCTGTCTTCCAGCGCCAGGAGACGGTTCGCTTTCATAGATTTAAACTTGGGAATTGAGGGGCTATATCCCTAATGGCGGGATGAAGGTAGCTCCAGTGGTGGGCCCAGCAGGTAGAATAACCTGGCTGCATCTAGATAAAGTTCAGGGCTTTTTGATTGGCAGACCGTAGACTTCAGGTGGCTTTATGCCAGGTCCGTGGGGGTAGAAAGATAGTCTGGAGAGAGGCCTCGGACAGCTTTCAAATGAGCTGCCAATTACATATAAAGAGCACTGTTTTTGCAGAGAGGCACTCTTCCTGGTGGTGACAGAAATCTCTTCAGACTCCCACTTGTGTATCTCCGGGTGTAACATGTTCTGCAGCTCATGTCCAACACATTATTAAGCACAACTCAAACTTAACCTCCAACAGCAGCGCAACTGACAGTTCCTAACATCATCATCCCCTTGAATCGGCAGATGTCAGCACAGCTGGGGTGTCTCACTGAGTAAAACCTCCACCTGCTTCTCTTTCTTCTCTGATGTCACTCTGAGCTTAGCTGAGGGATGCCCGCCTCAACTGCTTATTGACTATAAAAGACAACTTCATTCTCATGGTTTCAGAGATCCGGTCTGTAAACAGCAATTTTCTCTGTCCTCTATACATGGGTCCAACTTCCTTCCTGCTGCTTCCTCTCTTTCTGGCACATGCATCAAGGAAGGCTTTTGCGTTTCCTTAATTGCGATTATTAAGGAATTGCAATTAAGGAATCGCAAAAGCCTATGCATGTAGGAATCGCTATAAAAATAGCGATTCCTAAACATTCCTTAATTGCGAGTCGCAAATTGCGAGTCGCAATTAAGGAATGGCTTCCCATTCATTCCTATGGGCCTACAGGCCCATAGGAATGAATAGGAGTACATGCGCAATTTGCGAGTACCCATTAGGTACTCGCAAATTGCGCATCCACTTCAAGGGTGCAAGGGTGTCAAAATGACACCCTGTTGCACCCTGAAAGCGATGTGCACCCATGTTGCGCACACACATGCCCCAAGGGCATGTGTGTGCGCAACATGAAACTTTGAAAAATGCACTAAAGTGCATTTTTCACAGTTTTGCAAATTACCATGAAGTTCAACTTCATGGTAATTTGCGCCCCCTAATAGCGAAATCGCTATTCTAAAGTGGTTCTTGCATTGCATTTAAGGAATCGCAAATTGCGATTCCTTAAATGCAATCGCAATTTGAGAACTCAATTAATTGCGAATTCTCAAATTGCGAGTGCCTTGAACCTTGAAGCATCGCAAATGCCATTTTTGCGGGCGCAAACGGCCGATTTTTGCGAATCGCACCGTTTGCGCTCGCAAAAATGGTTGATGCATGTGCCTGTTTGTTCTTTCCTTTTCTGTCATATCGGTGAGTCTGATTATTAGGTAAGACCTACTTCTGATCCACAGGTGGTTAGGATACTTCAAGATTTAATCGGACACCGATGGGTTCTACCTCACCCAGATCTATCTCATGTTCAACCTAGTAAGTGATGAACTGTATCAGGGTTCTGGACTCGGTGTCCATTCGCAAATTCTAGTAGCTGTATGCTGTAGGCCAGTACCCTGGTCTCTTTGATGACATCATCAATCTTCATATCCATCACTTCCAGACAACAGGCAACATGTTTTAGTGTCCTTGCTCCAAGTTCTTCAGTTTCTTCTCTAGGGTAATGATTCTCACACTCAGTTATCTAATTTGCTCTCCCTTGGGGATTTTTACTGGCCACTGCCACCTCTTTTTCTTCCACACTCTTTCTGTTGTTTCTATGTTCTGGAAACATTGGCTACTACCTGAGCCTTTAGTTTCTATTTATGTTTGCTTGTTAGCTGTAGCCTACAGAGAGTTTTAGCTGTCTGCTGTTGACGACCTATTGGGGACAAAACAGTCAGCACATTGCTTCGTGCTGGTTGGCTTTCTCGTCAATCGCACCCCTCCTCCCTTAAATACCTGTCCTGCACTTTCCATGTTGCCCCGGTCTCCCCCAGTGCATCGGTTGCTTACCCCACCCTTCTGTGTCTGGATTTTTTTTCTTTTTCCTTTATTGTCATGCACAGCCCCCTCCCTAAGCTCCTTTATTGCTCCCCCGCATCCCCACCTCCTCCTGCCACCTATGTTGTGGCCTTGGAGTTTTTTTGTGCATTTTTAAAAACTTTTTGCACAGCCTTGTAGCTGCAAATTCTTCCCAGGCTGCTCCTTTTCTCTGGTACTCCGCTTGGGATATTTTCTAATTACCACTTCATGAAGGGCACCCACTATCATGGAAGAGTAAATCAAAAGTTTAAAAAAATGAAATAAAATTACTGCTGCAACGTGAAGCATACACGCACAGGTGTGGTGACACATGAGCACATATATGTCATCGCGCTGCTGCAACTTTTTTTTCCATCAATGCTGTCCTTTATTGACAAACAAGCATTTTTGTCCTTTTTAATGATGTGGAATCACACTGACAAAAAAGCAGAACCAAAAGGGCGAGTTTGGCCATTGAAAGACGAGACATCTTGGCTTTGTCAATGTGTAGTCAGCCCCATTGCTCACCGCTTCATAAATGCTGCAAGTAAATACATTTACTTGTGGTGTTGTCAGTCCGACTAAGGACCTATTAGCCGGCAAGAAAGGGTGGGGTGCCTTTAGATTTCAAGTAATGATTATTTTATGAGGTTTTATGTAACTGGAACTTGGCCTAAGTACATTACAACACTTTGCAAGTGGACCAGACTACGTTACACTTTTTTATGTACAGGGTTATTAAATGATTTGTTTAGAATCATATGATATTAAATTAAGCTCAGGCCAGGATTCAAATCTAATTCTTCAGTTCCAAGGTCAGCAGGTCTGGATGGTAGGCCACGTCCTCTCTTGATGTGGTCTTTATTTTCACATAGGGAGTTTCCTGAGTGTAATCCAAAGGTATCTCCATGAACAGCGACCTGGGCGCCTGCTTCAACTCAACTAGGAGTGTTTGTGGAAGAGTTTCTTGCACAACCAGTGGGGTTGGGATTATAAACAGATCTTCTGAACATATAGGAAAACAGACTCAGCCAAACAAGTCTAGTTTGGAAGCAAGAGTGTGAAATTACCAATTAGCAGTGGACGAGTCACTTAAGCTTGGCTCTGGCACAGTTCGCGGTCCTATTGGACCATCAAGCTCAGAATGAGCTGAGATTTAATGTGTCTTCTGCCTGCTACCGATACTATATCATCATGCACCAAGAATTAAATGCAAAGTATAAACCTTTGGTGTTAAAAAGAGAGAAAGAGGTAGCCATCTATTGGGTGAATAGCATAATGTGAAATCAGAAAACTTGGGACCAATCCTGGTTTCCCTATATTAGAAATTGGGTTACTGGTTGACTGGAGTGTAAGCCCTGGTAAAGCAGCAACTACAGTCCTAGTCAGGGTAGGGCACAAGCAAACCCCAAATTAACCTGTGCTCAACCCCCTGTTAGCTTGGTACAGAGCAGTCAGGCTTAACTTAGAGGCAATGTGTAAAGTATTTGTGCAACACTTAAAACAATAAAACAGTGAAAACACCACACAAAAAAATCCGACAGCAGGTAAGAAAAATAGGGCTTAATTTAATAAATAAAACAAGACAAAAATGACAAAAATCCATCAGTAAAACTGGATTTATGAATTTTTAAACAATAAACTGCAAAACAGTGCCTAAAAGCATAAAGCGCCAACAGCAGCGATATGCTTGCGCTGGACCGGGTCAAAGTGAAAAATTCAGGCCGACTGCAATGGAACGCGGGTCGGGTAAAGTCCCGGGTTAGTCCCGCTGAAGGTTTACCATCTCAAGTTTTGTGCCAAGAGTCCTGTTCATGTTGGAGAGGACCGCAGGGAGTAAGGATAGCGTCGCTGGTGGTGGTCGGCGTGGCACGAGGAGCAGGCTGGGTGTCGCGAAGAAGCCGGCTGGGTGTCGCGAAGAAGCCGGCTGTAGCCTCACGTTGGCGGTCCTCCACAGCGATCGATGCCTGCTGTGCGAAGAGGCGGGTTGGCGGCAGCTCACACTGATTTTTGGTGCAAGTGAGGCGATTCTGGTGTGAACGGGCCTGTTCGCGGTTGCGAAGAGCCTAAAAGGTTGATTTAAGAGACCGCTGAGCCACGCCAAGTGTCCAGGACCTGAAAGGCACCCGTTGGGGGTCAAAAACTCACTGTAGACGGGTCCAGGAGCCATAGGGGAGCCTCTTATGCCCCTGAGGCTCAAATCAGGAGGCCAGCAGATTAGCCCTTTGAGTTACTCTGGGGTCTTGGGTTCAAAAAGGATTGAAGGTCCAGTTCTTCCTCCACAGGCAAGAGGGCAGCAGGCAGCAGGACAGCACAACAGGGCAGCAGCTTCTTCAAAGTGGAAGTCCAGCAGAGTCACAGTCCTTTCAGCAGCACAGCAGTTCTTCTTCCTAGCAGAGTATCCACAGGTCCAGAAGTGTACTGAAGAGTTGGTGTCTGCGGTCCTTCTTTTATACACTGGTGCTCTGCTTCTGGAAGGTGGGAGAAGCTTCTAGACAGTGTCTTTGAAGTGCATGGAATTCCCTACCTCCCCTGCCATGGCTCTAAGCTGGCTGAAGTGACAATGCAGGGTCGTTAAGCCCTTTGTGTGAAGACAGGGCACAGCCTATTCAAGTGTAAGTGAGGGTTGGCCCAGCTCCTCCCTCCCATCCTGCCAGTGATGGCCCTAGCAGTCATACTTAAGCTCCCATTGAGTGTGGCTGTCTAGGAGGAATAGACAAAGCCCAAATACGCACCGTCATGTGGCCCAGGCTAAAGCAGAAAATGCCAACTTTCTAAAAGTGGCATTTTCAGAGGTGCAATTTAAAATCCGACTTCACCATAAGTTAGGATGTTAAATTGTGATTCCAGAGACACCAAACCTGATGAGGTCATCTCTTCCTATATGTTAATTACACTTATAAAATTAAATAAGGTCACTCCAATGTTATCCTATTGGAGAGATAGGCCTTGAAGTAGTGAAAAACTAATATAAGAGTTTTTCTCTACCACGACATGTAAAACTTAAAAGTACATGTATAGCTTTTTTAAGTATATGGCACCCTACCCTCTCGGCTATTCAGGCCCTACCCTAGGGGTGACTTTTATGTTTTAAAAAGAAAAGTTTTGGCCTGGCAAAAAGATTTATTTTGCCAGGTCGGCATGGCAGTTTAATTTGCACACACAGGCTCTGCAATGGTAGGTCTGAGACATTTTTAAATGGCTACCTAAGTGGGTTGCACAATCAGTGCTGCAGGCCCACTAGTAGCATTTAATTTACAGGCCCTGAATGTATATAGAGTGCCACTTTATTAGGTACTTACAAGTAAATTAAATATGCCAATTGGGTAGGAGCCAATATTACCATGTTTGGAGAAGAGCTTTGGAAAGCCAGCGTGTTCATCCTCAGACCCCGGAGCTCCCACTTGGAGATCCGATTGATTTGGATAAGGAAATTCGTTAATACAACTCACGTCTATCAAGTCTCCAGCTCGCTAGCCCACCCGTCAGCAGTTACGGATAAGGCGTCCCATGCCTATCCCCTTTCCACACCGGATTCTCTCAGAGACATTGCGCCTCCAGCCGCTCATTAAATGATGCAAGGCTTTTCACTTCAGGTTACGGCTCCCCCCCCCCCATCTCGTTCATTGATTGACAGCTCCTTTTCACATAATTTCCTGAAGTTCCTTCAAGATACTAGGTGCTCACATACCTTGTCCTGATGACGATCTCAATTCTATGCAATCGAAATACAGTCGACCACAGATCAACTTGACTCCGTTTTTATTATATAAAAAAAAGCTAAAAGGAGTCTAGCATGTTGTTTTGAACTGATGCATGTTTTTATGATTTCACTTACCACTGCACGTTTCTTTCACTTATCTCTGGGCACTAGATCGTGATATACACAGAAAAATGCTTCAATATACAATGAATAAATTAATTGCATTACAACGCTAAGTAGTGTCCTGCTTTTATACTTGTCTTTGGTGTATTATGTTATGCTTTGTCTTTAAAATTGTTTAAGACCAAAGGTTTTCTAACACTCTTGAGACTAATTGGCCTAAGTGTACCATTGTTTTTTCTAACGATCTATTAGCCCAGTTTCTCGAAAATTGTGGGGTTCCCTTGTTTCATAATATATATGTTTAGAGAAGAGAGCACATGCAATTTAGCACTGGTTAGCAGTTGTAAAGTGCTCAGAGTGCTAAGGCCAGCAAAAACAAGGCCAGAAAAAATGGAGGAAGGCAAAAAGTTGGGGGGAATACCACCCTAAGGCTGACAGGTCTAACACCCCGCTTGACCAAATTGTGATCCTAGCCAAATATTTTATTTTATAGAGCCTCCTTTTCTTCGTTATCACATATGAGAGTGCCGTCCAATACGCGAGTTCAGAGCGCTCACTATACAAAAATAATCTGATGTATTAAGGTGAAATACTTCTGCATGTTAAAGAAATACCTTTTCTAATTTTAAAGACACTATCATATTTTCTCATGATGTTTGTTGCATGATTTAGATACCAACTATTTTCAAGGCTTAGCTCGGGCATGGGCTCTTGGAGCCCAGCCGGACCCTTGGTTCAGCTCTCCTTATAAATGTGGCGGCTCGCCCACCTCTATTACCAATGCTTAAAATGTCAGACGAAAATGCCTGCTTTTGTTGTGTTTCCATGTTAGCATCAAGCAACTAACACCCTTCTCTAACTAATAAAATGCTTAACTCTGCCACATACACAGAACAGCTCAGGTGAAATGGGCAGGGCTCCAGTCTGCCACTGCATTTAGAGGCAATGAACCTAAAGGAAATCGTGGGGCCACTGGTGAGTACAGTCTGAACTCTTGCTCCTTTGTTGGAACTTGTGGCTGGGTACAGATCTCTAGGTAGAGTTAATGGCGTTCCAGAGTCTGGGGCCTAGTACTCCCAGGGCTCTGGCTCTGTGCTTCATCCTCTTGAATGATTAGTAATGGAAAAGGTAGCTAGATGGTAAGCGAAAGGTTCTGTCTTAGGTGCAATGTGGTGCCAGCTTCTGCAGGGGATTCTAGCTTTTGCCCCAGTAAGACAGTCCAGAGAACGTCTGAACGTTTAAGCTTCATTAGGGAGTGGGAGGCAGAGATTTTTACCAGTTGTAACTCATGAATTGTTTTCTTTAGTAGTTCTAAGTATACTGCATTGTAGTAGTCCAGGCTTGACTAAACAAATCCGTTAATCAGAATGACCTTGCAAGAATAGGTAATAAATATAACAGATGCCTTAATATTTGAATTAAAAAAAAATCCTGTGTGGATTAAAACATTAATTTGTGTATTGATGTCAGCTAAACATCAATTTGTATTTTGAGATATTATACCACCTTTGCAGGGGGAGGACCTTTCCCAATTCATGCGGGCCCAAAAAATCTTACCAAAAAGCAGTTTTATTGTAAAGATGGGAGAATAATTTCTTCCTCACTTCCATTGAGTTTAAAATGGCTTATGCACATCCAGCTGTTCACTACTCTAAGCCAGGCCCGAAAGACAGAGATGGTAATTTCTATCTTCCTGTCTACTTTACAGGGCAGCTGAGTATCTTCTCCATACATGAATAAATTAAATCAACAGGCCAAGAGGACTTACATGGAAAATGTAATTGCATTGGTGAAAAGACTGACCCCTGCAGATCATCACTATTCAAACTGTGTACTGATTACATACAGGTTGGCAAAGACAACCGCATAGCACGAGTTGTCAGGAAATCTCTAAGCCATTTTAAGGTCAATCCATGGATTCCCACTGTGTACAGGCAATCACCCACAATATAGTTCTTAATGGTCTTGAAGCCCACGGATAGGTCCATCAACGCCAAGACAACAGTCCCACCCTTTTCAGTCCCTAGTCACTGTTCATTGCTTCCTGAAACCACAGCCAGTTCAATGCTTATAATAGCTCAAAACCCAGTATGACGGGGTGGAGAACACGGTTTGTTTCAATGGAATCCTGAAGGTGCAGGCAGACTTTCTCGATGAGTTTTGCAAAATATGTGAATTGGGATATAGGTTGTTAATCAACCACTTTATCTGCTTCAAGTAATTGTTTCTTCAGTAATGGAGCTACAAATGTCTATTTGAACCCGGGAGGTGTGGTGTGTTTTGAAATTTTGGGGAGGGTAGAATGTATTTTGGTGTGTTATGCAGGGCAGGAAGGAGGCAGGACACCAGGCTGAACTGTTTCTCAGAAGATTGGGAAAATTACAGCACCACATGGAGTCTGTTAAGAAGGGGCAATAGGATCCCAACAGAGATGTATTTTAAGTGGTTGGCGGAGCAGGACTATACACCATAGGGTTCAACGGGGCGTGTTTAAATGACCAGTTGTGCATCACTCCCAAAATCACAATTCAAAACACAAAAATATGCACAAGGTCTGGGGAACCAATAATATTAGATTGCCCTGGAGTAGGCTGTCTCTGTAATTGTAACAGAAAGTTATGTTCAGGACGAGAACCCTCACCCACCCTTAGGTGGCATGCTTCATCATAGGGTTCTTCCTCACACCATGCACTGAGGTTTATGGTGTGGGCTACAGCTCCCGGTTCAGTCAGAAGGTTAGAGTTGAAGCCGAACAGCTGACTATCATGGGTAAGCACAGACACACGACAATGGTATACCTATCTGATTACACAAATGACTCACTCTTGTAATTGCAGTGCTCACATGATGCATGACAACACATACATTTGTCATTGACTTATTATTGGCTTGTGAAAGACAATGAATAGCATATCTAGTTTGTCTCTGTATTGTTGTATATTTCCTGCTGGTGACGACAACAGTGGACAATTACTACAGCCATTATGGGTCACTGTTTGTATTTCTTCTTATTTTATACACACTTCACCCCACATTACATGGCAGACTGACTATTAAAGTTGTTGGTCCTGAAGAATGCCCAGAACCTCCTTGTAGGGTCAGAAGACAGGCAAAAACATGTTGACTTATCACCATTGTTGGGTTTAAGTTAAACTCCTTTTCTTAGTTTTAATCTATCCCTTGGGGACACTGAAAAAGTCATTATTCAGTCCACCAACATGTAGTTTTACTTCCCTTTACTCACTACTTTGCCCTTTACAAACTTCATCCACACCCACAGTTCACATAGGACCCTAAAACATAAAGAAACACTCCAAGTTCTCCTCCTTCACACAAGGGAGTTGTAGCCCACACCATAAACCTCGATGTATGGTGTGAGGAGTAACCCTATGATGAAGTATGCCACCTAAGGATGAGTGAGAGTTCTAGTCTTGAGCAAAAGATGATGTAAAAAATTACAGACAGCCAACTCTAGAACCATCTAAGATGACTGGTTCCCCAAGTCTTTATACCATAATTGTGTCACTAATCTGTCCCTCTGCTACCATATATATGTAAATAGATTACATGTACAAATGATACATACAGAGTAGCTACTTAGGGATTGTTGGGACAAGAATGTCTCCTGCATGGTGTACAATTGTTTACCTTTGCTCTGAGTGCAAGTATCTGGTAGTATCTGCAAGCATCTTATATCCTAGTTTTTGATTTTGGCCCTAGTATCACACTAATCTAGAGTGTGAGCAGAGGCCCAGGCCTGTGCCTTGACAGGAGAGATGTCCTGGACTTGTCCTGTGACCTGGAGGTACACACTAAGCGTGCTCTCATTTTACCGACAGTGGACTACTGTCCCTGTAGTGGGTTTAGCAGTTAGAGCGATGGTTGGCAGCATACTATATTTTGTGAATCCATAGTTGTGACCAGACCGTTCTGTCTGTGTCAATGGTGTGGAGGCCTGCTGGCCCACTCTTGCAAAGTTCTCTATCCCAGATCCTAGCGTTAACATCCTAAGTCTATTTTGTGCAGTTTGTGTATTTGGGTGTGTGTGGTACATGCCTTGCATGTATGAGTGAGCCAGAGTATTTGAGGCCTTTGGGTTGAATTTTGGAAGCCCCTGACATAGCCTGTTCTGTGCACAAGAACTTTTTCCGAAATAGTGCAAGTATATTGCTGATGTTCCTGAAGATGGAGGGAGGAGTTTAAAATACTGAAGTTGAAACAGAGAAAATAAGGCTCCTTTAGAAATTCGATTAGGCCTTTTAGCTGAGGGGATCTACTCATTAGTCTTCCTATAGCACTGCCATTTGGTATATGGTGGGTGTGAAGGTTGGGACTGTTCTGGCAGAGCCTCTAATCTTTCATGGAATCACCAATATCTGCCATGTTGCACAGTTCCCTCCCACAAGCACGCCCCTATATTGCAGCCTGCACAATCACACCACTCAACAATAGATTACTTATGCAAAGGCCTTTCCTTTTCCTTCTAAAATACAACCTCACCATTCAACACCAATGTCAACATTGACATCCTGCCTCCTTTATCATGAAACCAATACCCATTCTGGTCTTGTTCTTTCCTTTCATATAAAGCTCACCTGATGTAGCATCCTGTCTCCCCTACACCATATTCACTTTTTGTCATGCATTCCCCAGCCTCCACACACAAACCTGGTGTACTGCCTCCTCTCACACTCCAAAATACACCCTTACTGCCCACCACTCTCTGAAAAACAGGCAGATTGTACCCTGCCTACTAACACACTGAAACACACCCTACCTGGTGTCCAGCTTCCTCATTAAAAACATATTAGATTTGGGGGGCGTGGCCTGGAGCCAACCGTAATGGCCGCACATTAGCAGAGCTCCGCGCTTGTAAACGTGGATAGCCCGACATCCGTAGCCAAATCAGTTCCCTGTGGTAGAGACATAGTGGGGGAAACGATCAACACCCTGCAGAGACGCTTTCCAGGTCTGGCACCGTGGCAGATATCGAGTAAACGGCGTTGGAGTGGCAGCCGGATGTGACGAGCTCGGAAGCTGGGTACGAGAGGGGAAAATCGACTGCGCAGGCTGTGAAGGAAGGCCCGCCCTGTAAAGCGCTGGAACACTACCCAGACCGGGATCGGTGTTCCTTTCTCACGGAGGGCTCCGGATCCACGCACTGGGACCCAGCGGCCGGGCGGAGAAAGAAACAGCGGGAAGCTGACAGAAGACGGACCGGAGGCCCGGCCGCGACCTGAAGGTACTTTGCGCACCCGGACGGTTCAGGTGAGCTGTTGTCTCTGGGCTGCGACAGGGGTGGAGCGCGGGGGGGGCACGAAGGCTCCGGTGGCGGAGATCGCTCCCAAGACGACTGCGCAGGGAATCGAAGGCACCTTGCGGGAGTGAGGAGGCCCAATTAGAGGGAAACAGCGGGGCCGCCCTGGAAGTTAAGTGCAAGGCGGGCCTAAGAGGGGCCTAAACCATAAAGTTGCTGTGCTTAGTGGGCGCAAGAAGTAACAGTGAAGATCTGCCCGGGGCTTTGAGCTGAAGGAGTGAGGAGAGCCCGAGCAGATACCGGGGCACATTAATAGACATCGGCAGAGTCGGGACCCCTGGGTGATTGGCACCAACTTGGATACGGGGGACTGAAGGAGAGAGGAGGAGAGAGAGGGGTACGAGCGGAGCGTGCATACGGGTGGACGGCCCCTCTCTCCCTCCCAGCGGCTGGCTGGCAAAACCAGTGGGACATACACACGAGGGAAGAACCTGGAGTGGGCCCTGAAGCATAAGACCGGAGAGGTCCCGGTAATTAACCTAAAGGTCGTACCACAAGGCCAGGGGCGCCAGCAGGGACATAAGATAAAGGAGCAACTTAGGCAACCGATGGGTGATGCAGAGATAAACACAGCGCAACACCAGTGATACAGCAGGCTCCCCCTCGCCTCGAATTAAAACCAGAGTGCTTCAAACTTGTGGGATACAGGCGAAACGGGGGCAGTGGACGGTGATCGACTGGTGGAAAGCCCCGGCACACAGCTCCCTAGGGAAAGCCAAAAAACACAAAAAACAACAGAGGGAGACTCGCGGTTCTAGAAGGGACGACAGGGATAATGAAACCAAAGGGACCCAAACGACTCAATCCAACAAAATGGATAAATATGCTGTGCCAAAATCCGGGACAGGCGACGCAGGTGCCCAGGAGGACGAGCCGCAAGGGGCGGAGCCTTCATTGGCGGCCATCATGGCGGCGAGTGTTGGAGCCCAAAATCGACACAGTGACGATAGAAGTGAATCTCTTGAGGGCTGATATCAAGAAAATTTCGGAGAAGGTGACAACAGCGGAAGGAAATATTGTCCAGCTGCAAAACACTACGAAAGATCTGGAGGACCAAGTAAGGGCCCTCAGACAGCAGCAAGACGCCCTAGCAGCAAAACTTGAAGACCAAGAAGGAAGGGCGCGACGTAACAACCTGCGAGTTTTTGGTGTACCGGAGGGAATGGAGGGACCCAGTGTGGAGCTCTTCCTGGAAGACTTAATCACGAAACATCTGTGCCCCAAAAAGATGTCGAAGTTTTTCACCATCGAACGGGCCCATAGAACCCCGGGCCCGAAACCCAGGCCAGGAGCCCCGCCCAGAACAATCATCGCTAAGGTCCTTAACTTTCGGGATAGGGACATAATCCTGCAAACAGCCAGACAGCGGGGTGATCTGCACCATGAAAATGCAATGATCTGTTTTTTCCCGGACTTTACACTCCAGGTACAGAAGCTAAGACGCAGTTTTGAGGCTGTTAAAAAAGAACTGCGAGCGAGGGATAGCAAGTATATGATGTTCTTCCCGGCGAAGCTGCGAGTGGTGGCGGAGGGGAAGTCGTGGTACTTCACCACACCTGAGGACGCCTGGGAGTGGCTAGAAGGATGGCTTGAAGTGCAGAAAAAAGCAGCAAGAACGAGAGACGAAAAGAAACCCCGGGGTACTGGAGACCTGGACCGGCAGGCGAGACGGAGCAGTATGGAGAGCGACGCGAGCTGATCATTGAGAGAGGCATCATCTGGAAATAAAGTACCAGGGAGATTGATATTAGACAAGGGGGGGCTAGGGAGGAGGGTGAAATCTAACTGGGTGACAAACAGGGACAATGGAGAAACTGCACAGAGTATTACACTATATATAGACTGAACGGGCTGGAAACGTGGGTGAGAGCAGAGTGAAGTTCTGGCTTCAGACACACCTTAGTGAGAAGTAGTTCAATGGGGCGACAGGCTCTCTGCCAGTTGGGGTGGCGGGTAGTTTTATGCCTGTCAAGCAGGGTAGCAGGGTGGGGGGTTAAGTTTCGGGTATTTGGCTCACATCAGGTGAGTGAGTTCATTGGTTATGTTATTTGTTGTAGGCTCAGGGAAGTGAGAGATAGTCACATACACAGAATTCGGAGACAGTATAAACCGACAGGGCTTGAGAGTGAGCGGAGAAGTCACCCCACAAGATGGCGTTAACTATATTGACGTGGAACGTAAATGGGCTGGGCAGTAACGTCAAAAGAACGTTAGTGCTACAGTATTTGAAACATCATAGCCCAGACGTGGTTCTACTCCAAGAAACCCACCTACAAGGGAACTATTGTAAAGCGCTAGATAGATATGGATACAGACTCCAGGCTCACGCAGGGTATACAACGGCTCGAGGGGGGTAGGAGTCTAATAAAAGTCTCAACACCATTGATAATACAGAAATGCTGGTTTGATACCGTGGGAAGATATGTGGACCTATCGGCAAGATGGGAAGGAAGGACCGTGAATTGCTGCTCGGTGTATGTCACCCCACGCCTACATGCAGACACTTTCGCACAATTAGGTAAAATTCTCCTTGAGATGCCGTTGGGTACGATGGTGGTTGGGGGAGATATGAACGCAGTACTAGACCCTCAATTGGATAGATTGACGAATGCAACCGGGGTGACAGGGAAGGAGCCACTGAGGGGGTTTGTAGAAGCAATGGGCATGTCGGATCTCTGGAGAGTACATAACCCAATGAGTCACCAATACACGCACACGTCAGCGGCGCATAAAACGCACGCTAGACTGGATTACATTTTCACCCTGACATCTCAATTGGAACAATTCCGGGATGCGACGCTTAAAGCACGAGGCATCTCGGATCATGCACCGGTAATGGTACACCTACAAGGCCCGTATAAATATACTACCCTCCCTCCCAGACTTGACCCATGGCACTTTAGAAATAAACAATTCGCACATAAAGTACGGACTCATACTACACAATACTTCGACATTAATGAGGGTACAGTAGAGTCTGCCTCTACTGAACCGGGGGTTCATCCAGGCTGAAATTGGAGTTTATAAAAAGGAGCAAATTAAAGAAGAACAAAAATTGGAATTGGAGATAATCCAACTAGAGGAGGAATTGGGGGAGGAGGGTAGGATTGATTGTGAAGCAGCCCGTAGACTAGTCCACAAGAGACAGGAGTTGAAAGACGTGAGTGGCAAAAAAGCAAAAGCACATGTGCTAGCTGTTCAGAGGAAGCTCTATGATGTGGGGGACAAAGCTAACAAGTTGATAGCGTGGCTAGAACGAAGGGATAGAGATAGGAGCTGGGTCCCGGAAATACAAACTCCAGTTGGGGACAGTAAACGGATTGGCAAAGAGATCACAGAGGAATTCGCTAATTATTACGAGGGCATATACACTTCCAATACTGAGAGGACAAGAGAGGACTGTAACGCTCTGCTGAGCGAAATGACCCTCCCGAGTCTAGAGACTGACGACAGACTGGCCTTAGATCAAGAAATAACGGTGGAAGAGATCACGACCGCACTCTCTGAACTACAGTCCGGGAAGGCGGCAGGCCCCAATGGGTTGCCGATAGAATTCTACAAAAGCGTGACAAGCAAGATAGCCCTGCACCTTTTAAACATGTACAAAGATGCGAAAGACAGAGGGGAGCTCCCAGCAGATATACGTACAGCAACTATCGTAGTCATCCCTAAGAAGGGTAAACCACCGACTGAGTGTGGGTCTTATAGACCCATATCGCTCTTAAATGTGGAAGCGAAGGTCCTAGCCAAGGTATTAGCGAATAGGTTGCGACCCGTGATAGCCACTTTGGTGCACCCAGATCAATCGGGATTTATGCCCCACCGAAGTACCCGATTGAATCTGAGGAGACTGTATGGAGTTCTAAACTGGTCTAAACGTACGCCGGAGGGGGCCGCAGTTCTCCTTTCGTTGGACGCGCAAATGGCGTTTGACAGTATAGAGTGGCAGTTTATATTCGCCACCCTGGATAGACTGGGCTTTGGTCCGGAGTTCTGCTCCTGGGTGAGGCTTCTATATCAGGGCCCGCAGGCCAGAGTTCGCGTGAATGGAGAAGTGTCTCGCCCCTTCTCCTTGACTAAAGGCACGCGACAGGGCTGTCCATTGTCGCCGATTATCTTTGCCCTAGCCCTGGAGCCTCTGGCAACTTGGATACGTAACGATGCGGTACTGCAGGGGATACCGGGGGGAGGGGACTGGGAAGACAGAATTTCGTTATATGCAGACGACATTTTACTGTATCTCACTAATCCGTATAGCTCGGTCCATAGAGTCCTACAGGTGTTTCGACTATTTGGTACTTACTCTGGTTATACTATCAACTGGGCAAAATCTCTAATGTTCCCGCTGGCCGGTGAAATCCCACAGAGACTAGTGGATAACGCTCCCCTGCAAATTAGATCTAAATTTACATACCTGGGAATGCATATCTCCGTAAATGAGGCAGACTTTCTTGTGGAAAATGTAGACCCACATATACAGAGATTAAGAGAGGACGTGGAACACTGGAGGAAATTACCGGTGTCATTAATGGGGAGGGCAGTCCTCTTTAAAATGATGTCACTGCCCAGGCTATTATATGTACTGCAAAATAACCCCCACGTGCTCCCACAGAAGGTATTCAGAGATATAAACAGTCGCCAGAATAGCCCTAGGGAAGTTACAGAGGGGAGTGTATGAAGGGGGACTGGCCGTCCCAGATATCGTCAAGTACTACTGGGCTTCACAGTTAATTGTAATCAATGACTGGGCTTTTGGAGATCGTGGTGACCCTGCATTTCAGGCAGACCACTGGGCCATGGGGACTAGGGGCTATATGGCAGCCTTGTACGGTGGGCGCGTAGATAAACTTCTACCCACCCCAACGCAAACAGTCATTCGAGTATGGAAAGAGGCGACAACATATTTGGGGTGGAAGGGTAAGTTAACAGGGAGAACGCCACTGTGGGACAGCGAGGAATTGAAGGAATTGAGGACCCTTAGGGAGCCGTTTAAGAAATGGGAATTATTGGGGATTGAGAAATTGGAGGATGTATGGAGAGGACAGAAACCGCTTACATTTCAGGAACTCCAAGGGGAGTATGAACTGGGGGAAACGGACCGATATAAATACTTACAATTCAGACATGCACTAAATAGGCACATAAGGGAGGGTGACACACTTCCAGATTACTCCCCCCTGGAAGACAGATTGCTGATGGACCCGATGGAGACTAAGGCCACCTCACTGACATGCAAAAACCTGTTGTATAATTCCCCTAACCCGGTAGACCCTCTCCGGGCGTCCTGGGAGACGGAACTGGGGCTACTTGAGGACGATGACTGGGAAGAAGCAGTACAAAGCCCTAGGGAAGTAGCAATAAGGGCTTGATTCCGCCTAGTGCAAGTGCTCATATTGCATAGATCGTACGCCTCCAGACCACTGATGCAAAAACTGGGATACGGGTTGTCCAAGTTCTGCACTAGGGAATGTGGGGAAATTGGTACCTTTTTTCATATTCTATGGGTGTGTCAATCTGTGCAGGAATACTGGAAGGGAGTGGGGAAACACATGTCCAAAGTCACGGGGTTAACTATCCCAATTGAACCACGCTGGATGCTCCTGTGTGTAACAGGGGAAGAGAAATGGCCAAAATACACAACAATATGGTTGAAAGTAGCAGCAATAGTGGCAAAAAGAAATATAGCCCAAAAACGGGGGGCGAGACAGAGACCAGAAGTGAGGCAATGGAAATCGGACATGGATTGGTGCGCCAGAGCGGAGAAAGTGATCTACAAAGCCAGAGGCTGTCCACACAAGTGGGATAAAATCTGGGGACAGTGGCAGAAATACCGTGGGTATCAGGTTGCATAAAGGGATAGGGGGGAGGGGGGGGTTTACCACAGATTAGAATAAGAACACTTAGTGAATTTATTAGGGACTAGAAAAGTGGGTGGGGAAAGTAGGTAGACTGTCGATACCAATGTGAAGCTGTGTATAAATAACTTGAATATGATGACTGTATGTTATTCTGAGCTGATTTAATAAAAATATTTATATAAAAAAAAAACATATTAGATTTGTTATGTGGATTGAATTAGGTGTTAAGAAAGTGGCCCTCTCTCTGATATGCTTCACAGTGTAAGACAGTCATAAGGGAAAACCAAACTGTAAAAGATGCCCAAGAAAAGTTTTGGTGTTATGCTAATGAGTAGAGAAATCATGAATAAGCCATCACCAAACTCAACACAAGGGGCACCATGCCATGTACTTCCACACCCATACAATACTCTCAGGTGTCTGATCTGTTGCGCCCCTTGTCATGGGCACCAATATGGAAGCAAATTCATGTGCCACTAGTAGCTGATCATTTCTCCAGGCAGAAGCCATTACCAGCTTATCTATAGTCAGTCTGCAGCTGGACAAATAAATTGCTGGCCTGGGTTGCTTATGAAGACTTTCTTCATAAAATGCCAAATGAATTCACAACATAAGATCTATTTAAGGTACTTTCCAGTTGGTTTAGAGACACATTGAATATTGATATCAAGATAAACTACTAACAGGAAGGTATGGAACCGTGATAGGTTGACGAGTTCTGCCTACATAAGTAACTTGTTTTTTATTTGTCCCTAGATAAGAATACTATTACACCATTACCATTAGGGATTAAACTATTACCATTCTCGTAGGGTTAAATAGGTCCCACATTAAGCATATATGCAAATTTGAAGTGTAAAATGATAATACTATGCATTCATTATCATTCTGAGTATAGGAACGGGCAATGACTCATGCGAGACGAAGTCTCGAGTGGGTCATGATGTCCCTCCATCACGAATGGTAATAATATATTCTACACATCTTCATATATGGTTTGCGCCACTACAATGTTTTCATGTGTATTTGTTTTATCAAAATATGTTTAACCAAACCAGTGTTGTGTCTTTCTGGCATGGCCCATTGTACGTTTTCCTATGTTAGCCTAACTGTGCATGTTATAGGCCACTTTTATTTTGCACATGTTACTACATCACACGCTTGCCTTTGTGCCACATAGTATTTTCACACAGAACTTGCACATGTTTTCGTATTTTGTTCTTTTCCTTGGATTTGGTTTGAGCACATTTGACAAGGTTAAACAACAATGTCCCTTGTTATTCTCTTTGGTCAGACACTAGCACTTAGACATAACAAGAGAATGCAGCTGCTGTTTGTGAGCACACATATCTTGTCATAGCACTGAGGCCAGGGCACTTGAAAACGCAGGCACTGAGCAAAGATCCGGAGGCAAGACTGCTGCGTCAGCTGAGATGTAGAACATTCACCTTTGTATGGTAAGGAACGGGGTTCGCCACTAATCCCAGAGATCTTTGATATATACTCATTTAGCTTCAGTAGAAGGGGGGAGGCGGGGTTTAGGCTAACCTGTCTTATAACATGACATGGCTTTTTATGGTATATGGCTTGTTAATTATGCTAATGATATTTTTGATATGCATCTGTTGTCTAATTGTTGTGCAAATCTGCATTTTAGAGCACAATAGTAAAAATAAATATTATAAACTTCCTTCGTGTCTCATGGTTATCTTATTGTGGACGAGTACGAATGAGAGAGCGAAAGGGTGTGTACTGGTACTGCGATCCCTGAGAGGGCTGAGAGTGTTGTGTTCTGAGGTGCCAATTCATTTGTTTCTCTGGAAAGGTTAGGAGGGCAAGTGAGGCACTATAGTTAGTCGGACTCGGGCTCAGAGATACTGAGGTGGCACAGTGACCCAGTCCCTACATGCTGATGTTCTATGGGCCCAAGCATAGTTCTGTTCCTCAGCAGAATCCCTACAACCCAGGATGTCAAGGGTTAAATATGTGCAGTGAGGTAAACTTCCATTGAACAGCCCTCCTGACTATTAGGAGAGTTGTTTGCCCATGTGAAGTAATTGTAAAATTTAATCTGTGAGGCAATACATACAATTTAGATGATGCATAAATGATAATCATGTAATATGGTCCAATATTGACATCAAGGGATTCTGGTGACATAATAAACCACGAGGCCGAAAGTTAGTAAATGCCACAAGAACTGCCAAAGTGGCAATACAAGACCATTTTACAAGTTACCCGTTATGCATTTTTTGTACTACACGCTTATTTTGGGATGTTAGTTTGAAATAGCTGTTTTCTTCAAAGTGCAGCTAACGATGAGCAGTGATTAGAATTACAATGTTTAGTCTTAGATTTTAGTCATGAAAAGTAAACCTAAACATCTTAATTCCAATTGTTGATAAACAATGGACAGTGTTGATGGCCTGTGCATTTATGCAACTCTGTGGCTGCAGCCTTTATCACATAATTAAGGACTTGCACCATTTGCCACAAAACCTGCATATTTGACAAAAAACATTTCTATCTCAAATGGATGAAAATAAAGAAGGTGTGCTGCCTAATTCGGCTTTTTGCCACATAATCTTGATGCATAGTTTACATAACCTTGCCATAGTTTACAAACCATGAAATATCCTATATTTCATTTGTCCTGTGCAACATAGGGTTTTATATCACTGGATGTTTGCTTTTTGAGCAATAAGAACACACACACACATCAAAGACTGCAAAGGTCATGCACAGACTCATTTACTGGGGTCACTTGGTCATACAGTGGATCTCAATCAATCAATCAGGGAGTATTTAAGCGCGCTACTCACCCGTTAGGGTCTCCAGGCGCTGGGGGGGAGGGAGCAACTCCAGTCAGTCAAAGAGCCAGGTCTTGAGGGTCTGCCTGAAGATGTGCAGGGTGGGGGCACGTCTGATGTTGATCGGCAGCTCGTTCCAGGTTTTGGCAGCGATGTAGGAGAAGGTTCTTCCACTCGTTCTTGTTCTGCGGATGCACAGGGGTTCGGCGAGTGCGAGGTCGGCGGATCGGAGGTTCCTCTTGGGTAAGTGGAAGGAGATTCTGTCGTTGAGGTATTGGGGTCAGGTGTTAAGGAGGCATTTGTAGGCGTGGGTGAGTATCTGAATGGACAACCAATAACGCAACACTCCACCAATACGTTATGGTACATCAGTGCTTAATTTGAGCTAGTGGTCGCAGGAGGGGCCCATCAGCACTCATTTTTGGGGAGCAGCACTTATTTGTCGACATCATACTTTGATCCAGAACAAGACAGTGAAAAACAACCAGGGGGGATTGAAGGAGGACTAGAAAGACAGGAGAACCGTGACAAAGGGAGAATGCATGAATGAACCTGCAAGAGTGAGATAAAGGTGCAGGGAGTGTCTGGTGATAGATTAAAGAGACATGAGGTGAAATCAGGACTACGGAGCCATGGTATTTGGCACACCGACATTCAATAGCGCCAGCCGAAGGCTTATGAGCAAAACTTTGGTTCCTAACACTTATTCTTATACAAATTAGGCACTGTCTAGGTACACCATACTTTCAGGTCTGATCCTAGAACCCAGACACACACCCAGGACCAGTTCATACACTGATCAAGGGCCGCTTCAGACCACATTCTTCACATGTACTAGAGCCATCCTGAAAGCCCATACTTTACCTGACTTAGGGCACGATTACAACCTTTGGCGGTGAGGGGGCAGGCCGCACGCCAATGCTGTGCCCCCGCACTGCCAATAGTTGCCACCTGCCCGCCAGATTACAAATTAAAAGTGGTCTGGCGGGCGGTGTGGCGGTTCCCGCTGCGGTGCCTCTTACAAAGGCGGCAGTGCCTTTGAAACAGGCACCGCAGTGGGAACGCCATACAAGGTTCCTGCACTGCATGGACTGTAACGTCCATACCGTGCAGGAACTGGTGTGCATGGACACAGGGGGGCACAACATGTGCCCCCCTGTGTCCATGCACACCATGTTGTTCATGCACACCATGCTGTGCCCCCCTGTGTGCATCCACAGGGTGTGAGGCACCAGGGGGCCTGTAGGACTGCCATGAAAACCATGCAGAGAGGAAACTTGTAATATGCTTGGCAGGACCACGGCGGTCCCGCCAAGCTTATTGCGGCCTCTGGGCCGCCACGCCATCTCCAGGAAACGCGGTTCCCTGGCAGCATCTGCCCCCATGGCAGTCCGACCACCCAAGTCATAATGGGGTGGTCTGACCACCGGTGCGGTGGTAGCTGGACAGCCACATTGGGCCCTTAGTGTAATGACCAGGGGTGGCGTATCCATATGGTGAGGTAAAGCAGCTAGCAGTTTAAATCGCCACCAGAAAGGGCAGTAAAAACAATATATTGCAGCTCAGAGCTGCAAATAGGGTCCTTTCGTAAGGTGAAGGGGTCTTACAAGCAATAGTGCATTTTTGCCTAAGGCGCCAATATTCCTTATACAATATCTGGTTATGTAGACAGAATCCCACAATTTAAACTGATGGCAACACAAGCGCGCACTCTACCATTCAAATGCAAAAAATAGAAGTGCCCTATTTCAAACGATGAATATCGAAGAATACATCCGAGACATAGAATACTTTTTTCCATATTATAAACCCAGACAAATCGTTCGCCAGTATAAAAGAATTATTGTAACTTTTCTCCAAACTGTTTTAAGACATTTCGCTATTATAACTACCTGGGGACCAGATCATTTCTTTAAATACTGCACCTTACAGGGTGATTCCGATTGCAACCTTGCACCAAAAACCAGTGAGCCATTTACCTTCATGAACATACTGAACCCGGTCTTAAGAAGGTCAGTGAGGCCTGAAGACATGTGCTCAATATCCAGGCTCTCTGGTCGGTCTGCATGGAATATTTCCTCCAACACCTGCTTCAGCAGAGGCTTATAAGCGGCCTGAAAAATCAGAAGAATACAGAATTACACCACCTGTGGCATAACATTCATGTAAGCAATTAATTGTGTTATTTGAAAACCAGATCTCGGATAGACTGCATGGGCATTAGTGACACCGTCACGCAGGGCTCTTCATAATTCCTACATCCCCTATTTACAGTAAATCAACAGTGAGTCCATTTTTGGGCACATGCCATGTGGGATATATTTTATTCACTATGATTATTAACCTTTAAGTAGAATTTCTTGCAGCCAGATTGTAGTAACCTTGGACGGGTTGTGTCGTTTTATTGAAGGTTTTGTAATAAAACATATCCACATGAACATAGAAAAAACAGACACTAATAAAAAATGTGAAAGGTCAATAAGTCGGCATTCATATACATACTATGAAACACATAAGGGGTGGGTGGATGTGTGTGTGTGTAATTAATAATAAAAGTTATAGATACGTAAAGTACCCACTCCTATCAAAATAAACATAAAAATTATGATTTATTCTATAAGTTGGATGTTGCATAAAGAACAACAATGCACACATAGATCCAAATTAAAAGAGTTTTTTTTTTTTTTTTGTTCAACAGTTTTTATTAATTTAAGAGAGAGAGTATAAATAATTAAGGTACTACAGCATGTAATACATACAAGTCATCTTGACCAATAAATAGTTAACAAACACATAAATATGAGCAATATGATAAATAGTGGGTAAAATCTAAAACCAGCAGGAATATAAGAACCTATTCATGTGAATTCATTTGTATTACATTAACTAGCAAAGGACGAACACACAAAAGAAAATAAAGAAAGAGAACGTAAGCGGAAAAAGGAAAATAGGAAAAGAGACTGATGAAAAAAGAGAGAGAAAGGGAGAGAGAAAGAGAGAAAGAGAGAGAGAGGAGAGAAAGAAAGAAAGAGAGAAAGGGACTCCAGCCTTAGTAAAATAAAGAGGGAAAATCAACCAGCGATAGAAAAGGGGTACTGAGCGATTAGGCCCTGAGAGGCTAAATGGATATATTTATCAAGCGATCTCCAGACACCAGAGGAAATGGAGGGAGTATAATGTTTCTCCTCCACCGAAGTGTGAGCACCACGGAGAAATGATACCCATGCCCACCATGTATGATACGATAAGGCATTAAATGATTTCCATTCTGACAAAATAATTTTAACAGCTATGGATACCAGTAAATCCAAGAGTTGAAAATCTAACTCATCTAAAGGAAGTGGAGATGGAGCTGCCCAAGGACCCAACAAGACTAAAGGAAAGGAAAGCTCAAATTGAATATCAAAGATTAATAATAAATGCTTATGGATGAGTTCCCAGAACGCATGGAGAAGGGAGCACTCAAAAAACATATGTTGAGGAGTACCAGCAGCACTTTTACAATTCCAGCAAAGATCATCATCTTTAAGTTTGAGTGTATATAAACGAGCTGGGGTCCAATGTAGAAGGTTGATAGTAAAAAACTTTGATTGAATCAGAGAAGGAGCAACTTTATTCCGTAGGGAGAGTTTCCCAATAGTTTTCCAAGTATCCGATGTAATATGTTTGACTACATCAGCGTCAAAATGTTGCATCCATTTGAGCTGTGTTACCGTAGAGGATGATGACGGAGAAGTGAACAAAAATTTATATATCCTAGAAGCCATATGTCCTACCTTACCCCAAAGCTGTAGGAGAGAGACCATATGCGAATCTGGATGAAAGGTACTCTTGGACAAAGCTACTTTAATTTTAAGAAATTAGTAGAAATCAATAGAATTAAGACAATAAGCTGGGGCCAACGAGGAGAAAGGCAAAGGATCATTGTTAGCATTATAAAGATGCTTGACCAATGCAACACCTTTGTTGGCCCAATATGACCTTGTCTCCGCGTCCAACTGAATCTTAATCTTGGGATTGTGCCACAAAGAAGACCACCTAGAATTTTGAATGTGTAAAGAAACTCTCTTATCAATTTTTTTCAATGTTAAAATCGTGTCTGTTATGATACGTCCAGAGAAAGGAAAAGTCAATGTAGACGCAGTCATCAAAGCTGAGGTGGGTAAGGGAGAGCACAAATGTTGTTCAATACATAACCATGGTGGAATGTGTCTATTATCAGAAGGAAACCATAAAGCCCCCTGAGAGGCTAAAAACGCCGACTGATATAAACTCCAATCTGGGAAATTACAACCACCCATATCATAAGATTTCCTTAATTGTTTGTATGCAATCCTAGCACGTTTGTCGCTCCAGAGAAATTTAGAAGTGATCACATCTATCTCATGAAAAAAGGAAGAGGAGAGATTTACAGGGAGCATGGATGACACAAAATTGACAATAGGAGTTATCATCATTTTTAATGACTGGAGCCGTCCCCACCATGAGATGAACTTAGGCGACCAAGCCTCCAATAATTTTTTAACTTTATCCAGTACCTGAGATTCATTGTAAGAGATAGTATCCGATAAATTCGCAGAAAACCAAATTTCCAAGTATTTAAGCCGCTCAGACTGCCATTTGAATCCTGCATCTCCCATGTGAGAAGAAAAGCACAGCCGATTAAGAGGAAACATTTCGGTTTTGTCTCTATTTAAAGTATATCCTGAGACAAGAGAAAATTGTTTGATAATCGTGGAAATAGCAGGAATTGCTCTTTCTATATCTTCAGAGAAGATAAGAACATCATCCGCATACGCAGCTGTTTTAATGCGCTGTGAACCAAATTGAAACCCCCGGATGTCCTGATTAAGATTAAGTAGGCGAAGTAACGGAACAATAGACAATAAAAAAAGAAGTGGTGACAATGGACAACCTTGTCGAGTGCCCTGGCCTAGATCAAAGAAGGGTGAGGTAATTCCATTAATTCTAATATTAGCCTTGGGTTGAGTATACAAGGACATAACCATACCAATAAATGCATCCCCCAAGTTATGGGATTGAAGTACAGCCTGAAGAAAAGGCCACGAGACCTTATCGAAAGCTTTCTCGGCGTCAAGCGCAATAGCTGCCGCCGGCGAACTAGAACTCTTAGCTTTCTCTAAGATATGGCAGAAAGTGCGGATATTATCCCTAGCTAATCTTCCCTTGACAAAACCCGTCTGGGAGGGATGAATGAGAGTAGGAATATGAGACTCTAATCGTTTTGCCAAAATTTTTGCAAACATTTTTGCTTCCATGTTTAGCAAAGAGATTGGGCGGAAATTTTTAGCGTCCGAATGATCCTTACCTTCTTTGGGAATAACCACTATAGTAGCCTCCGTTGCCGAACCCGAAACCTTCCCAGAAGAAACAAAGGCATCAAAAACCTGTTACAGACGTGGTACTAGAGAAGAACTACATTTTTTTAAAAACTCTATAGAAAAACCATCCGGTCCTGGCGCTTTCCCTGATCTAGTTGCCTTAATGGCTTGAACAATTTCCTCAGACTCAATCGGTTTGCTTAGAGAAACAATATCCGTGTCGGCAATGGTACTAGTAGGAATAGAAGTCAGAAATTGTTGGCACTGCGCTAAAGAAGATTGGTGTTCAGGGGTGTATAAATTAGAGTAAAAGTCACGAAATACCTCCAAAATATCTTTAGTCAAGAATTTCCGAGTTCCCGCCGTGTCTGTGATACAGGTAATCTGAGTTGATCGAACACTAGTGTCCTGATATTTTAAAGTAGCTGCCAGAACTTTACCTGCTCGGTTTTTTAGTAACAAGCGTTTTGATTTTTGTAATTGTACCCCAATGTGTGCCCTCTTGGTCAAGATAGAATTATACTTATATTTAAGATTTTTGATTTCTTGCAGTATCACTTTATCTTTAGAACCTCTATACAATGATTCTTTTTGTTTAATGTTGTCTGTAATCGAGAGAAGCTCTTTTTTAATAATACTGTTTCTTCGTGCCATAGTTTGAATAATGTTGCCTCTAAGGGTACATTTGAAAGCATCCCATAATACTACAGGAGATGTCATGGATAATTCATTCTCTCGGAAAAAATTATGTATAGCTGCATCAAGCAACTCAACCTCTTTGTCGTCCTGTAAGATTTCTGTATTGAGACGCCAAGTAAGCGGTCCGCGACTATCTGTGAGATTAAGAAGAGTGAAAGAGACTGCGGCATGATCAGAGACAACTATAGGGTGGATTACCACATTTGTAGTATGTTTCAACATATTTGCTTGAACCAAGAGATAATCAATGCGAGAGAAGCTAGAGTGAGGAGAAGAGAAAAAGGTAAAGTCACTGCCAGTGGGATTATGCATTCTCCACACATCAATGAGTCGTTGGGAAGAACACATGTTAAGCATTTGTTTGTGCGCCCTGGGAGGACGGAATCGGAATGCAGAATATCTATCCAAGATAGGATCCATTGGCAGATTGAAATCTCCCCCGACAATCACTTTGTCACTAATAGGTATTTCGGAAAGCTTCTTGGTTATTGTTCGCCAGAAAGAAGGATCATCACTATTGGGAGCATATATATTCATAATATAGAGATCAGATGACCCATTAGACAATTGCGTAAGCAGCCACCTACCTTCAAGATCATGTTCAGCCGAGACAATGGACAGTCCCGAATTTTTAGAAATAAGAGTAACCACCCCGTTCCTCTTCCCAAAAGCCTCTGAGCACGATACATCAGAAACCCATTGCTTACGCAAGAATAAAGCCTCCTTATACGCTATCTTAGTTTCTTGCAATAACACAATATCAGTAGAAAGGCCTTTGCAGTAATCCAAAATTTTTGATCTCTTTACTGGGTGGTTCAAACCACGCACATTAAGTGACATCACATTTAAGCCAGCCATAAATAAGGGAGATCAGTAAAGATAAGAAAAGTCAGTAAATGAAAAGCACTAAGGGATGTATATTGCATGAGATGGACGACACGGGAAGAAGACTTATACACATAAAAATAAGAGAGTAAGGCTGAAGTCCGTAGAAAGAAAGAACTCAGTACAGCAAGAAAGAAACAGAAATGGAAGAGAGAAAGAAAAGGTGAGGAGAAAAACACATACTGCAAAAGTAAAAAGAATAACCCCACCAGGGGAAGTCTATAAGAGACCAGAACCATATATGGGGGGAACATGAAGTAGCAGCCAAAGAGGCCATTGTTTACCACTAGACATAGAAGGGATAGGGTATAAACAGTATATAACATAATCCATTCATTATTATAGGTTACACAATGTTTGTGTAAATAAACATCAGACAAATTACAAATTAGCTAACATGTACTATATTATTCCTACAATAAGAAATTAATCCAGGATATGAGTGAACACCCTTATAATGAGGAAATAGAAATTACTATAACTGCTTCATTTAAAAACCTGCAAAGGAAAAGGAATTAATGGAACATACCTACAAAAGGCAATTAATATATCTTGAATAAAGAACACTAAGAGAAGGGCCTAATCTTATTTGACATCAACCTTCCCTCAAAAAAGATATCGTTATAAGTTATAGGCGGAAAGATGAACCTGCAAGGAAAGGTTAATATACAAAAGAAAAAAGATAAAGATAAACTTGAAGGGCCCATAACCGTGGATGAAGTAAGGGACCTCCAACTTCCCACAGAAAAAAGAAGCCTCAAAAACCTGTAAGAGGAAAAATAGGCACAGAAAATACTAGAGTCCAGCCATAAAAGCAATGATCCCTTCAAGAAGAGGCCATTGTTTACCACTAGCTATAGAAGGGATAGGGTATAAACAGTATATAACATAATCCATTCATTATTATAGGTTACACAATGTTTGTGTAAATAAACATCAGACAAATTACAAATTAGCTAACATGTACTATATTATTCCTACAATAAGAAATTAATCCAGGGTATGCGTGAACACCCTTATGATTGATAAAAAAGGGGAAGACGACTAGCAAGAATTAATGAGTATACTCGCAATATTACCATTTGATAAAAACCTGAATAGCGAGTCACATTTTACGTGTCATACAAATACTATAAAATACATATCTAGAAAGAGTTAAATAGATACACTCTTAACGCCTGCGGAAAAAAGGATTCTACAAGGGCATCCAGCTGTCACAATAAACATATCACCTAAAAAACAGTTAATGTTTAGATAAGCAGCCACATAGTAATCCTCAGCCATACCTAGGAAATAAATTACGCTATGAAGCTAGATAATGAGAACTGTAAGAGCGTCACACCAGCTATCAATACACAATGAAATGAGGAAATAGAAATTACTATAACTGCTTCATTTAAAAACCTGCAAAGGAAAAGGAATTAATGGAACATACCTACAAAAGGCAATTAATATATCTTGAATAAAGAACACTAAGAGAAGGGCCTAATCTTATTTGACATCAACCTTCCCTCAAAAAAGATATTGTTATAAGTTATAAGCGGAAAGATGAACCTGCAAGGAAAGGTTAATACACAAAAAAGAAAAAAGATAAAGATAAACTTGAAGGGCCCATAACCGTGGATGAAGTAAGGGAACCTCCAACTTCCCACAGGAAAAAGAAGCCTCAAAACCTGTAAGAGGAAAAATAGGCACAGAAAATACTAGAGTCCAGCCATAAAAGCAATGATCCCTTCAAGAACCAGAGAAGACTGAGGGAGAGTCAGATTCCATTCGCGATTCAGATTGATTATCCCAAAAAGTTGTTAACTCTGATGGTTCATAAAAAATTTGAGATCGACCTTTAACAGTTATTCTGAATCGTGAGGGACCAGCGAAGGAAAAGGGAATGTTCATGTCCAAAAGTCTCCGCCGAAGGTTTAAAAACCTTTTCTCCTGATGACAGTATCTCTAGCAAAATCCTGAGATATAGCAATCCTGTGGCCTTCCCATGTAATCGATCTGATCTTCCTCATCTGAGACAAAATAAGTTCTGAGTGTTGGTGTCGTAAAGGCTTGAACACTATAGGCCTAGGATGCAGCGAGGACTTAGGGCGAAAAGAGGGAACTCTATGAGCCCGTTCTATTTCAAAGTCTTCCTGAAAAGAGATATGGAGAACCGTAGGGATCCAGTCCAGCAGAAACTCAAGCATTGAAGGAGCACCTTTCTCCGCATCTTCTGGTAGACCAATAATACGTAGGTTACTCCTACGATTCCTATCTTCCTGTTCTGTAAGGTCCCTCCGCAAAGAAGCCATAGAGCGCTCCAAATTCTGTACCTGCCTGGTCTGCTGATGAGATGTGTCCTCAACTGCGCTTATGCGAGATTCTGCATTTGAGACACGTAATGACAAACTTTTGAAGTCAGTTCTAATCACCGCAACTTCAACCTGAAGTAGATCTGTATTTGTTTTAGTACTCTGCGCAATATCATGAACCGTATTTAGACGTAGAAGTATTGTGTCTAAAGTAGTAGTAGAATCTTTAGATGTTACCTCTGGCAGGGGAGACGTTTGTTTAGATCTCTTAAGAGCACCTTTTGCATCCTTATCTTTAACAGGGAGGCCCATATTATCTGCCATTGGAAAAGACAAATATAGGTGAAAAGAAAAACAGCACTGCCAACCACTCCCTGTTCCAGACCACCAGAGCGTTACCTGGGAATATGGCGGAACAAGTCCCTCAGAGGACAAAGAACAGTGACCAAACACATAAACTGTGCCCTACAAAAAGTCACTGTCCAGACAGATAGCAACCTCTACCTCGTGGTTAAAGAGCACTTAAATAAGTGTGCGCCACTGAGAGACTAGTGTCCAACCCGCGATAGTGGTAGAGGAAACAGGTGCAGCTGCAGCAAATCACCGTAGCAAAACCAGCTCATTAAGGAGTAGGTATTAATCCTCTGCCACTCCAAAACTGGTAGACAAGGTTATCATCGCAGTACACCTTATGAACTTCCAGTCAGGTTTTAAGCGCAAAAGGGTTGTTGATGATCCTGTGTTAAAACAGTGCTCCACATAGCTGGTGAAGAGAACAACATCGCACATCAGCGCACATTCAAGGAGCTTCCATATTAAATGTGTTGCCCCTCAGGAGAAACATATCGCCTCAGAAAAGAACAGCGCTTTATTTGCAGGTGAAACAACGCTGCAAATATTCGCACTCTTTTGACCCCTGGAGATCCCCTCAGGGCAAGCAGAACTTTCCATAAGCAGCCACTGTCCGTTTACACATACAGCCTCTCAGCGCTGCTTAAAAGACACTTCATTTGAATGGACTTTAGCTTCAAATGCCTCAGAGCATGTATTATCCTTCAGCAGCAGCGTGGTATGCGATTCAGGCGAAGCGCTCTTACTTTGTCAATCGCTGTACCCTGGAATCTCCAAGTTGTGAGGGTTAATGCGCCCGTGTTCCTCGCGCCGCCGCCATCTTAGGCGCCACCCTGAGGAGAACACAGATGCTGCTGGAAAAGGCACCAAAAGCGCTCCAAATGCGCCGCAAATTCTCCTGAGTGCCCTCGCTACCTTCCGCTGCCGATATCCATCGTTAAAACCGCCCTTCCAGGACTCCGTTCACTGGAAAACCGGACGGCCTCACGGAGGCTCTCCGGAGCTTAAGCAGATGCGGCCATCTTGTCTGCGTGCGCGTCACGCCCCCCCCAAATGAAAAGAGTTGAAAGAGAGATAAGATAGGGAACAAGAAGACTAAAGAAGGATCAATATGATAAAGAGCCACTGATTATATATAATTTTTAAGAGATACATATTAAATTTAAAAATACAATTATAAACTCCATCAAAATGTACAACGGAGGTTTAAGAACCTCAACCTGTAAAAGCATAGAAACAGCAGAATGCATTCAATTACATTCATGAAATTAAAGATGAAAACGTGTCTTACTTACCACAATGCCCACGACATATGACAGCTGGGTGGCAAAATACTTCTCAAACCCACGAAAACAGAGTTTTTGCTAATATTTTTTTCTCCTATAATTTCCCCGTTCATAAGTCGCTTGGTGAACTTGAATTAGCGTGACCAGATCACTACAGATACTTTCCCATGTTAGCATTTCTCTTTTTCCTGTGACTTCTGATGAAGGAGTCTTCAACATAAGCCCTTGCCGTGTATCGGAATGCTTCCCTGCTGTGCACCCCTTCAGATACGTCCCCAGACTGTCATACAGGGGTTATGCTTTGAATGAAGAATTGTATCTGCTCTCCTGCCTATGAAGAAGGATGTTCCTTCAGGAGTTATACAACGGATAATTTAGCAATTCTTCATATTTGGGATCTGGAATACCGACAGATAAACACTCATTGATTCCACCCTGTAATGAAATTGACATGGAAATTCCTCAGGATATCAAAAAACTATGTACATAGGTGCATCCAGCAATCCAAAGTCTCAGTTCAGAAAAATAAAGCATCATAAGAGTGCCATAGGAAAAAAAGATGGGACCATCTTAGAACAATTCCTGGAATCTAATCAATGCCAGGACTGAGGCAGCACTGGATGAGAAAGCACTATTGTCATTAATTGGAGGAAGCCATCAATTTGGCTGCATCTAAGAGCATGCTGAGGGGTCGAAACCACTGCCAATGAGAGGAGCTGGAAAAGACAGGACCTCAATGTATGACCATTGAGCAACCAACAATCCGAATCGAGGGAGTGAGGTTTTTACAACTACACAAAACAGACAAATCACAATCCTGGTGTTCCAAGAGGAATGGGACAGGGAAGAGTACCCCATATCAGGTCCTAGTGTTACGATTGTGGAGAATGGGGGCAAATAGTCCGTATCTGCAGGCAGAAAAATATTTGGAGAATCAATGCAAGAAGGTTTCACAAAACCGTCTATCTAGAATAGACTAACCAAGGACCTATGTACACGGAACAGATTTTGGTACCCAGTAGATCTACCAAAATGGTAACGCCTGGCTGGAAGAGTCACCCTTTTTGGGGATACCTGAAAAGACCCCTCCAAAGTTCAACAATGGAAAAGACAAGAAAAGCACAGGGCTCTTCTAGTGGGTTTCCGACATTCCTAGGAGGAAAACACAAAGTTAGCATGGACTGGTACGCACTGGAAGGATCTTCCCAAAGCAAGAAATGGGAGTCTAAAGCATGCCAGACAGAGAGCGCTATCAAACAATAAACCGGACCCTCTGATTTCTTGACCTTTCTTTCAGGACATAAATGGGATATGTTACCAAATTATTCAAAGTAAACTTGAGAACTCACTCAGGCAACTATAGGTTCCTAAGTGGTGCACAGACAAGTTTCTACAACTTACCAAGTGTCACATCTGTGGGGGGCAGTTACAAAATAGAAGAATAACAACTGCAATGCTTCACTTGAGGGTGCCGTACGATACTGCCAGCAATAGCTATTACATGTACCTTTTCAGCAAATAGTAACAAATCTGATTAGGCCACGGAACTCTCATGGTGAGGACACCGATACATTTTAGTATTGTGGCGCACTAACTAGAACACATGTGACATCAAAATTCCATTTTTTCTAGGGGTGGTTTACCCTTAGAAATTGTGTCTGACCAAGGAACCAAGTTTGTTTCTAAGTTGGTGCTGAAGGTGTGCCATATCCTACACAGAATAAAAGAAAAGCACATGAGTGATAGAAACAAAATGGTTTATTTGAATGCTATAAACAAACAACAAGACAAATGCTAAGAAAGACTGGAGCACCCCAAGAAAAGGACTGGTATAAAGTACTACAATGTGTTCTTTTTTTTTGTATCTAGCATACCTTAGGACTCTAGTGGCATCAGCCGATAGGCAATGCTCTTTGGGTGGCACTTTAGTGAACTGGGAAAGCCAACCATCAGATGAGCAGACATAACTGGGCTGTGTATTCCAGCCCTGTGGCAGACTTACAGCCTTATGATTAGAGGCCCAGAAAAACCTACAACAGGCTAAAAAAACAACCTAAAAAGCAACAGAGAACCTGATTACAACAAGGTAGGAAGACTGCACACCCTGGAACCTTAGAACAAACTATTGGTGTTATTCCCCAGAAGAGAATAACATTCTGGCACAATTAGCATATATATGAAATAGAATCTGTAACATACAAGATTTTCCACCAACCAGTGTCATACTACACAGACATCACCTGAATCTTCTGATTGATGGAACAAAACCCAGTGAAGAAATCACCTTTCGCATCATCAATGAAAAGACTAGAACTGAGGTGATGTTTTCCAAAAGATCTGATGATAGGATTCAATCCGTAGGCACCACAGCAAAGAGACCCTGTCTTGTATTGCTCTACAGCCAGAAGGGGGTAAAACACAAGGAGTAATTTAAGAAGAGATTCCTTAGCATTGTGATTCGTATCAAATGAATCCGATCACTGTGAACAAATGAAAGTCCATAACATAAACAATATGATATATCAATCAATCAGTAGGTTTTTGTAGAGCACGGACTGTCACCCTGGGGGTCTCCAAGCGCTGGGTTTCTGTGAGCTTCGGTCGAAGAGCCAATTCTTGAGCTTCTTCCTGAAGTCTTAAAGCGATGGGGAGGTGCGTAGGTGGAGCGGGAGGTCGTTCCAGGACTTGGGGGCGCGGTAGGGGAAGGAACGTCCTCCGCAACAGCTCCGACATATGCGCGGGACATGGGCCAGGGCGAGGGAGGAGGAGCGGAGCTCTCTGGTTGGTCAGTGGAACGTCATGCGGTGGTTGATGTAGGTGGGTTCGCAATTGTGGAGGGATTTGTAGGTGTGTGTGAGGAGTTTGAAGAGGCATCTCTCTTGGACGGGGAGCCAGTGGACAGCTTTGAGATAAGGGGTGATGCTGGTTCTTCTGGGGAGGTTAAGGATGAGTCTTGCTGCTGAGTTCTGTATGGTCTGGAGGCGGTTTAGGAGCTGTTTGGTGGTTCCTGCATAGAGTGCGTTGCCATAGTCAAGGCGGCTGGAGACAAGGGCTTGGGAGACCATCTTCCTGGTGGAGATGGGGATCCATCGGAAGATCTTGCGGAGCATGCGGAGGGTGTAGAAGCATGCAGAGTAATATATGCAGCATACTTTGTCACAACTTGTGTAAAGAAATCAAAAATGTATTTAAACTGTTTATCCTTTGTTTATTGATATGTGTACTCTCATATGGTCAAATAAAAGCACATCCGAGGTGACCCAATACTCACAAAATTTACATTACAATGCCTAGTGACTATAATCAGCAAGAGCAACCACTCAATAGTTTTTTTAGAGTCCATGCGATGAAACCAGTGTCCACTGGTTCAATGTCAACTTGTAGTCTGTTATGACGAAGTTGTAGTGGATATGACATTAACATTTCTGTCTCTTAGTCTCAGGTAAGACTTAAGACCATCTTCAGGACAAAGTGTCAGAACAGCATCAATGGTAACAAAACCTAATGCAAGAAAAGTATTAAATATTTATCAATTTCTAGTATGAGAAACTCAAAACGAACATAAACACTAGACAGAAGCATGCCACCAGTGACCACAAGATGTGGATCAATCACTCATAATCTGCATGCCAACACAACAGTGCATGCATTACTAGCTACAAAACACCAAAGGTGACTTGTGAAAAACCGCCCTGAAAGGTTCTGAAAGTATAATGGACTTGTCATGACAACAAAATATAGAAAGTGAATTATTGCTAACCAAATTCCAGTGTACAAACCGAATGTAAAATATCAAACTAAGAGACCTGAGGTACAAAATAGCTAGGTCAATTCTTGCCAAGCAAACCAGTGAACTATACGAAACAATGGTATAAATATTCACAAAGGAGAATTAAATTTGATTCTGATTTTAGATCAAGAAAAGAGATCAGTCAATATTGGGGCATAAAAAGAATCTCAAGGGAACCTAAATGTAATTCTTACCAACAAACCACTGAAAAGTCAGGTATATAAATGCTGTAGTTCGTAGCCACATGAATTATTCAGGGGTCTGGCAGACTAGCGTCTGAGCTAACAAAGTAGGGGCTAGTATAACCGCCATATCGAACACAAGTCGAAGTGATAAACTAAACACGGAGGGCAGCCATGTTAGAACGGACAGAGCATTAGGATGAAAATAGGTGGCGAAATAAAATAACTCAAGAAACCTACTGGCTATAGCTCTAAACATCAATGGAAGTAGTATCCCTTTCAGAACAGCACATATGTGTCTCACATCAAGAGTAATATACTATGTGCTAATAGTGGTGAACACCATAAACATCATCTTGGTTTGGGATAATACATCAATAGGCAGGTGATGAATATCCACTTCGCCATGAAACCGAATAAGAGATAATTTGAGAAATAATAAAACAATATTGGACTTAAAACTATTCTGCCAATGCTATGAGCAAAAACTAATGTCAAATTTCATTCTAGGTAAAGGTAGTAGTAAAACTCAGCTGGTTTATCTAAAGATGGTGTCAGCAATCCTATATAAGGGGGATACCAATCTGAGCCACAATGTTATTCAGACAGAAGGGTGCGGATAAATAATTATTGGTATGGATGTGTGCAATAGGACAGTTATACACGGATTTGATTCAGGTTCTCATATGAGAGTCAGTACCCGTGGCCTTCAGAAGCCTATGTAGGCACTCTAAACTAAGGAAGTGAAAGGATTTATTGGCACCCAAAGAGTTTATTGCAGCCTCATGTTTACCTCTAATCGCATGGACCATAATCTAGTTAATTGTCTATGTGCCTGTATGATGTCCTTGCCAAACACAAAAACACCTGTGAAACAACATGATCAACTTGTTAGTTATCATTGTAGCCAACATTTTTAAGTCGTTGATCAGCAATTAGAAGGTCAGTATGATGAGCATAGCTTGGGGTCTTTACTGGTTTGGGAAGGCCCTAAAAGATAAAGGTAAGGGAGCAACAGGACTGTGCCTCAGCATAAAGCTTAAACAGATGAAGTATGTAAAGGTTCACAGACTCACAATAGAACTTAAGGCCTACACCATAGCTGCCTGGGCCCTCCTCTAACATGTCTTTTAAGGCCACCAAATTCCCAGTACACGTGATATCAAACTACAAATCCTCAATTTCCAGAGGGTCCTGAGCATGTAACAGGCATTCCTCTAACGAAGAAGCCAAACCTAAGTGCCATCCACAGGGTTGGTTGCAAAAGAGGTGCAGATAATAATGAAGGAATTCACTATTGATCTGCACAGTATCGCAAATTTAGCCATCACGTGCAACAGATAACTTCTGTGCATGGAAGGGTCAACTTCTTTTACTTTTCATCCAGGCCTATATTCTACCTGATTTATCCCATACATGTGCATTTTAAGACTGCGATTCTAATAGCTGTATTTACACAGTCGATAAGAAATCGCAATTTACTTTTGCCTGACATTAATAAGCCAAGAACCACTTGCCAGCAGTCCAATCTGTGCATTGAAGCTACTAAACACTTTACTATGTTCCGGCAGTCTAGGAAGATCCTTGAAGTGGGCTTTATTGACACCCACCTCATTTGACATATAAATACCATGCATATATAATATGAATGCCTCCTGTATCAATGGGAAATTCTCTGTGGACTCCATATTAGTACCCTTGATGGGGCACAGCATGTGCTTGTAGGCTTTACGGTGATCTAAAGTGACAGCCACCTTATATCACAAAGGATTAATATAAGGGGGATTGACCGGATAATATACTGGGGCCATAGTGTATGTGTAAAATCCTCTCTCTCCTTCGTCAACAGCCTATCAATCTTAGTATTGGTTTTATGAACTGGGGAATACAATGAAAAAGCCCTCTAACCAGCATCAGCATACTGCCAGCTATTCACAGGGTTGAAATCACAACATATAGACTAAAGCACCAACATTCTCCTCAGTAATAGTCGTGAAGCACCGGAAGACCTATCTCAGTGGGGGAGTACATATACAAAAGATATCATCCATTCACAACAGATCCGTGTCATTGACATCATAATCAATGATTCATGGGAGGAGAAAAATAATCAGAACAGTGTGATTGGAGTAGTAAATATTCACAGCGATCATGCACTCACAGATAGTAAGCCTCTGATTGTCACTTTTATCAATTTGGATATGAAAGGGCAGCGTTTTCTTAGTAAGCGTGCACACCCCTTTTGCAGAGGAAGCATAATAGAAGTAGAAAAGGGGTCCTGCAAACAACCTGCCCAGATCTGCAAATGTCTACCAGACAGGAAACCTGGACACTTCTTCAAACAGTGCCGAAAACTGTTGATGCTTAATTGGGTTTTTGATCCATCTCACATTGAGGGACAAAAATCTAATTTACAGGATGAGCTCATCGTAACTTCTTAAGACTGGGCAGGCCCTGTCTACCAGCGATTCAAGTAACAATAACTGAATGCACAATGACAACCAATAATGCACACTTCCCTGGTTTAGTCTGATTCCTTCCCAGGCGGATTCCGTTTGCTCCCCATGGATCCCAACCCGAGCAGGGAAACTAAACCCCATCCAACCCACTAAATGACAATCTGTCTGCAACCATAAGGGAAGTAAATAAAATCGGTGTGGACTCACTAGTGGAGCACCCACCTAAGAATCCACTTAGGGAGTAGCACTGGAGGTGCACACTTTGGGGGAAAGTGTCAGCACAATCATACAGGAAGGGAAACTAGTTTACATGTTGTGAGAAAGTGGATTATAATTTTTTTGGGTGGGCGTGCACCCTCGCCAACATAATAAACAAAACCAAGTTAGAAGAAAACATGGTTCTTAGAGAACCTCTGCTCAACCCTGGTAGCTATGGCACATGCAGCAGGCAATTTACCAGAGAAATGCATTTTAAGTTGAAGCACCAGCAACAATTTCAAAGACAAGAAAATGACATAATAAAATGTCCAAACCAATTTAGAGAGATAGAGACAATGTTAATGAGGAAAAAGACACCAAAAACAATTCAAATTGTATCAGGGAAACCAAGGGAATAATTTTTACATTATTAGGCAAAAGGTGTCTAGAAAAGTAAAACTCCAATGAAGGATATCAGTTTGCAGTTGAACGGGACCTAGGCATGATTTAAGGGTGTCGAGTGGAGTTCAAATACATCAAGTAGATCTCCACGGTCAAAGTTTTTACCTTGGGACGTAGGAGCTCAAAGTCTTTCAGCAGGGCAAGGTTCAACACTGAAGACAGTGAAGTCAGCTGCATCATAATGAAGCTCCAGCTGAAGCTGTTGGTTTTGGTACCAACTGTAACCAGGAAGGCCACTCTGCTACTAGGACAGATTTACCCCCTTATCCCAACCAAAGGTTTTACCTTCACACCTGGTCATTTTTTTAATTCTAAAAATACACCAGCAGGACAAGCCTAAAAGCTGTGGCCAGGGATGGCGTCACAAGACTGGCTACCCTTACTGAAAAATCCAACCGAACCCATTTTCAGCACAGCAAACATTCAGAGTTGGTCAAACCTGGTTTTCTTGCCCGCCTAGGGTGCACCCTCTCAAGGAAAGCCTCAGCTTTTTATTCCGTTCCTCCCGAGGTGGAAATAATTACGTAGTCCCACTTTTCTTCAACTGTTGAGAAAGTTCTTTCCGGTCACTCCTGCAGCCCCTTGAGTTATCAGAGCAAGTGTCTAGATACCAGGCCTCTTTCTCAAGCCAGGGTTCCTGCAAGGTCCAGTCCTGAGTGGTCGCTGGAACTTTTTGGAGTGAGGAGATCATTCTGCTTTTTGTGACCCTGGATGAGGCAATCCCGAGGACAATCACTTAACAATTAGAGAGCAGTTCAAGTCCCTGCGTACCAACAGGAATCTGTAGTCCAAGGGTCCTTTTCGTCAGAGACTTCTATTTTCCTATATTGCCTGCCCAGTACCAGGAGTGTCCTAAGAAGGTGGGGTACAGGTGCCAGTCTTATCCTGTGCACTAGCAAGTGATTGGAGAATTTCCTACATCCAACCCCATCTACTTTCTTGCTCTTTATCCACCTCTTTTTCAGCACTGCCTCTTTGCTTTACTGTAGAAATTCCAAGATAACCTACATCCAAAACGACTAACCCTTTCTTCCATCTGTAAGTGCTCTGGCTCTCCCTCAGCTATTCTCTTGGATTAGGTTCTTTCCCCTCTGCCAGGGGAAAAATGCATTCTCACTTCTGCTGGGGTAAGAACCAGAAGTTTCTAGGAGGGTTTTGGGAATGAATGGGAACAGATCATGCCAGTCCCATTTGGCATCCCCAAGTTACAGGTGCTGTGTGAAAGCTGTACTTTTCTTCTGCAACCCACTCCCAAGTGGCTCATCCCTATTAAGAGGCCAGTTGTTAAATATGCCCCTGTTTCCCTGGGCCCAAAGACCAAGCCATTATTCTCTGGGAGGTGGGTGATTCACTGTTAGTTAGGATTGTGCATTGAGCCTCGAGAGTGGGTTTTGTAACAAACGGGTTCTGAACCAAGGTTTGAAACCTAGTTTCACTTTTAAATTAGATTTGATTTTTTTAAACTAAGTAGAAAATAACAATGAATCATTTTTCTAACATTTTCCTAGACGAAGATGTGAAATAAACATATAAATTGTACTTCGGCCTGTTTGTTGAAAACCTAGCCTAACCTACAAAGCAATTTTTTTGGGGGGTATTTAATCACTGAGGGCACACTATTCCCAATATGTAGTTTGCCTCTTTTTTTAAACTTTAAGCACTCAGCCCTTACCAGGCAAACTTTAGGAGAGATGTATTAATAAATAAGAATAGGTTATCTTACATGGCAAAAGCACTTTTGACTGCTGTGTGTCACTGCATCGCTTATAAACTGCAAGCAAGCCAGAGCACCCATATATTTTAGCCTTATATCTGGGTGGTGTTAGTACAAATTGCAGGCTACATATGACATTTTATATTCATGCCGTTGGTGCATTTTTTGCGCCATCTACCATGGCTTTTTGGGAAAATTAACTAATCCAATTTGTTGAAACCAATTTTAACAGTACCATTTTCGGTGCAGAACATATGCACTATAGCACTGAGTAGAGGAGTCACAGTGCAAAGGGCCTAGTACCAGTAAAATAGGGCCCACAAAAAGGTGGAAAATCCGGGGTGACCATGCAAAAAGGTGGATTTCCTACTCATGAAATACATGTAGCTCCCGGTCACTGGGTAATCAAAGGTGCTAGCAGTAAACATGAAGGAGAGCCCAATCAACCAACTACCTTAAATCAAGGGACAATGAGAGGTTGCCTATTCTCAGAGTCTGAAATCCATGAAGAACAGTTTTGTCTTGTTATGGTATCGAAGTATCCATGTCAGACTGGTCTAGGATTAGAGTCCTGTGAGGGTTACTGATCAGTGGATTGATGGGCAATATTAACCACTAGATATTTCAGCTCTGATCTCTCCAGAAACATCTGACGAAAAAAAGCCTGTCTTGTGGTTTGTTGCCTGCCTTGTTATGTTGGCCTAGGCCTAGCTGCCATGCTGCTTTTCTTTGCGCACGTTACACTGAGCCAGGGCTCCCTCGCCCTTTGCTCTTGCCAAGTTCTTTTGCGCTGTCTGCATTTTCTGTCTTTCACCTTTTCTCTTGTTCGATTTGGGCTCAGACTGCACAACATGTACAAGGTCGCATAACAATGTATTTTGGTTCTTCCTGATATGGCCAGTCTCGCGCACCCAGACATAACATTAGGCGCAAATGCCATGAAACTTTGTGTGCCTTTAATACTGCAGTTTTTACTGGCGCTTGACACTTGGAGAAATCCTTTTCAGTGAGAAGAGCTATGATGTCCTGCTGATGTAATTCTGCATCTAGAGACTGAGGTATGGGGGTTTGCTAGTCAAAGCCCAGAGGTCTTCTATTTTTATAATAAACTATCTTACTGCACGGGGAGGGTGGTAATGTTATTTAGACATTTATCCACTGAGTTATGAAATGCTTTCCCCGTTTGTATTCTATGGAATTGTAACCATGCTGCTTATATTAGTCATATGCATTATGCTATTAGTGCTGACACGTGTACTGTACATTAGAGCACGTAAGTTGGAATAAACATTTTAACCTATCCAGTGTCTCTCCCTACGCACCTTGTGGACAAGTACGAGTGAGTGACGAAAGAGTGTTCTTGCTTCTGCGAGTCCTGAGATAAAGATACCGTGTTCTGGGTTGTCCAATCATTGGTACTTGGGTGCTAATGGGATGCTAAGCTAGTTGGGTTGGGGTTTTTGGGTGCTACGGTATATGCTAGGCAAACCACTGTATTCCGGGGTCCCATTATCCTGTGCATAGCTCTGTGTATGTGCAGAAACCTTATGACATGGCGCGACCACCGTGGGGCTGCTTATCTGCGAGACGCTTGAGTAGTACTTGTGCTTGTCCACAAAACCCTCACATACGCTTCCGGAGGCGTAAGTGACGGTGATACCTCCTATATTGAACGTTTTATAGGTTCTTTCAAGCTTGAAGTTATTAAAAAAGGTTACATAAATAACCCATTTTGTGCTCCCTGTTAGGTTGTCGAATACAATTGTTTAGTTATGGCTGGTGTGGCGATAGCTGCACATAGCCGAGGACCAATCCGAGAACACCTAGGTGTATACGGAGTGCCCGATGCTGGGGTCGAGTTGGTCTTTGTGGTTCAAGCCGATCCGGCTTATCACTTTGAAGTGTTTTACACTTGGATCACTTTTGAGGCGGTGGATGCAGGTGATAAACTGTTTCATGAATATAAACCCACCGCTATTCCTGCTGCCTATCGACCCTATACTACTCTTGAAGTGCCTCTCACGGCTTGGCAGCACCGTGTTTGGTTTAATGGCGCCCTCCCACAACCAACTACCGCAGTTCGTTTAGGCCCCTTATCAATTCAGGGGGCCACTTGGCCTGTATTGGCCGGGTATACCCCGCATCCACATTATCTGGCATTACCGATTGCGGAACTGCGCACTATGCATACCGAACTGGTGCGAGTGCATCGAGCCTTAGTGACATACGTTACAGGTAGCCTACATGGAGCTGCCCCTGTAGTCGCTGGCCAACCAGCTGTTGCAGCTGGAGTGACCATAAGTCCTGTCATGGTCAATTCTGTGATGGGCAAACGTCCACAAAGTAAGGACGATTATCCTTACTGGCTTGCCGAAAAGTTCGATCAGATAGAAGCGGTGTTTCCACATACGTCCCCAGTGGATAAACATCGCATCCTTACGATAAGTTTGCCAAAAGACTTAATCCCGATTTGACATCATGTGAAAACTGGGGTAAGGTATTCGCAGCAGTTTATTCAAAATGTTTTGGTACTCCTTCCATGACGGTTCTACCCTCTGTAATTAAAAAGTACAGGATGAACATGGCCCTGAAGCGGCTGTGGAATTAGGGATGAGACTAGTGGGAGTGTTTGATGTAGTAGCTGAACTGATCCTTGGAAATGTCAAGGGCGATGCTATGAACTTTCAAGTAGCGAATGCTTTGGCTTTGGTCCCAGAGTTGGACAGGCCTCGCGAATTACCGAAAATTATAGCCCGGGCTTATAAAACAATTGGAAGAAATAGCCTAGGCAACAAGCCTTTTGTAAAAATGCAAACTCAATCGCAACCACAAATTACACAAACAAAAAGTACATCTGAGAAAGATGATAGACCAGTCTTCACTAAAAAGAGTTGGAGACAGAAAAAACAGGGTAAGCAACAAAAGAAGCCGGGGTCGAGAGGCTCCCCAGGAGCGAGACCAACCTCGACAACAAGTCAGAGGGAAAGCAGAAGACTTTCACCTTCCTCGACCACAATTTCAAAAGAAAAAAGTTGCTGCTGTAACAGCGAAATATGCCACAGACCGTGAGAACGAGACTCCAGAATTGGACGTGGGCAGTGACCCTCCTAGACAGCGCCGCGGAAGTTACCATAGTGCGGGAGGCGCTACGTCCTCATATGGAGGCGACAGCAACTGAAACATTCGTTACTGTAGAGACAGCTGACACGAGAGTGGCACCCCCTGACAGACTTTACAACATAGTCATCCAAATTGAAGGTGACATACCGCGTGAAATAAAAGGGATTTTTTGGGAAAATCTAACCTCTTCATATGACATTTTGTTAGCGGAGGTGGATTGGCCACCCCATTCATTTTAGCTGCACATAAAGGAGAGGAGGTAATCCTTCCAAGCTTTTCACGGCATGTCCCAAAAGACAAAGCTGAAGCACTTGCAGCTGAGTGGGCTGTGTACCTGGCACCAGCGTTATACCGCAACCATGTGGGATGGGATGAAGAATCACCTCCTCATGCAATACCATTGCGGTCACTACCGCAGCCACAACCCCAATATCCCATCAAACGGCAGGCAAAAGGCCCCGTCTCCGAAATTCTGACACAGTTGGAATATCAGGGAGTAATCGAACCATGCGTATCACCTATGAACAATCCCCTTTTCGTGGTTTCTAAACCCGATGGATCGTACCGCTTAGTTTTGGATTACCGGCATTTAAATTCCCACTGTCGGAACTTTGCGGTACAGAATACACATAGTTCTGCGCTTGTAGACAGTCTTGTTCGTAAAAAATACAAAACGACACTTGACCTTTCAAACGGTTTCTACACGCACAACCTAGCCCCGGAGAGTGGTCAATGGACCGCATTCACTTCCGGTGGTAAATTATTTCAGTTCCGGCGTTTACCCATGGGCTACAAAAATAGTCCGGGTATATTCGCCGCCCGTGTTGTTTCTTTGTTAAATGACATTGATCAAGACGCATGTTCGTACGTAGAGCGACATCTATCTGACAGACGACGAGTTATATCAGCATCTGTCCCGTGTGGACCGCATTATTCTTGAATTTGCGGAGCAGGGTTACAAATTTAACTTTGCTAAGTCACACATTGCTGAATTTACCGTTCTGTTTTTGGGCTATGAGCTCAATAACGAAGGTAAGGGCTTAGCCCCCATTTCTTGGAAAAATGTGCACATTTGTGCCCCCAAATACTCTGAAGAAACTTCAGTCTTTGCTGGGTTTCCTGAATTTTGGGCGTACTTACATTCCCGAATATGCCCAGCGTATCAAGCCTTTGTATGCTTTGATACAACCTACTTATTCAAGGTCTTGCTGGCTGCCTGAGCATACCTCAATTCTGCAGTCTTTGCAGACAGACCTTTTGGAGTCTAAATATCTTTTGACTCGTGATAACCACACAAACCTGGTGATTAGAATAATTCCGGGGGCGGTGGGATTCACATACTTAACCTTTAATGAAGGTGATACAGTACCCATTGCATACAAGTCACATCTGTACACTTCCGCTGAATTGCGCTTTACATCTGTCGAAAAAGTTCTAACTGCAGTGCAAATGGCGATTCTAAAAGAACGCGCACTGGCACAGGGAAAGCGGATTCTAGTGGTAACACCCTGTCCTGCCCTAGAGGCAGTGACAAAGGCAAGTGTACCGAACTCAAAAGCAATGCATCCCCGTTGGATACAATGGGCTACATCCTTGACGTCTTCGGACGTCACTTTTGTTTTTGATTCTTCTCTTCAGACTCAGGAGTATTTGCAGTATGAATTCGTTCATCCTCCTCCTTTGTTTTTACTACCGCTTGAGGATTACAAATGTGTGATCTACACCGATGGTTCGGCGCAACCGGCCACTGGGTCCAAGCACGCTTATTCAGCTGCATGTGCTATTGTTGCGGGTTCCTTTGTAAATGGAACGTTCAAATCCTCTGTAGTGCACACTCGCACACTTGGAGATAGTACCGCACAATTGGCCGAGCTGCATGCATTGCTACTTGCACTTGAGTTCGCTTCTCAGGATGAGACCACTCTTATTGTATGTGATTCTTTTTACTGTGTACAATCTTACAATGACAATCTGTTTTTCTGGTCGAAAAACGACTACAAAGACGCAAAAGGGAGCACAATTAAGCATAAAATGCTTTGGGTTCGAGTGGCAGAAATGCAACAACGTCTGCCCCTCACACAGGTGGTTCACACCTTAGGCCATCAGCGGGTGGGCGCACACGCTATTGGTAACGATCTGGCAGATGAAGCTGCCCGTTCAGCAGTAGTAACGTGTTCAGTAGCAGCGGTTACCAGGTCCATGTCTAAAATAGACTCTGTTATTCTAGCAGCTATTGCTGCAACCAAGGAAGGTGATAATTACCCTACAGGTTTCCCTTCCAAGTATTCTTACAAATTAAGTCCCGATCAGGTTCCTTATGTAACAATACCTGACGTTGGAGATCGGCTGATCCCCAACGCGGACCGCAGGAGTGCCTTGATATCAGCTGCACACGAAGGCATGGCTTCGGCTCATGCAGGTGTGTCAGCTACAGTTTCCATCTTGCAGCAGCGTTATTGGTGGCGTGGATTGTATAAAGACACCCGTGCTTTTGTGCTTTCTTGCGATGTTTGTCAACAGATTAAGCCTTCCACGGTAACACGCCCACCACAGACCCCGCTCTGCATTGCTAACAGACCCTTTGGGTGTGTTTACTTGGATCACTGCGGTCCATTCTCATCAGACACTGCCTATAAATACATCTTAGTAGCAGTGGACTCGTGCACACGGTTCCTCTGGGTCTGGCCACAACGTAGTGCTGACGCTCGAAATGTAATCAGGGATTTGCGTGTCTTTGTGGGAATTTTCGCATGCGGCACCTTCCATTCGGACCAAGGTCCAGCGTTTGCCTCTAGGGCTTACAAGGATGCAATGGCTTCGCTTGGGGTGCGGGTGAAATTTTCGTCTCCGTATAGGCCTGAGGGCAACTCTATCGTTGAACGAATGAACCGTGACCTAAAGCAATCCTTAACAGCTAGAGTTATAGGTACTGGCAGGAACTGGCTGGCCCACTTGTATACCGTTCAACGTGCACTTAATAATCTCCCTAGAAGACCTCTGGGTGGGCGGACCCCATACGAAATGCTCTTTGGCATAAGAATGTTTGTGCCTGACCTTGAGGGTCCAGACATCGCGGCGCAATCCGCCAAGTTTGATGTAGATAACCATTCTGCTATGTTACAGGACTTACAAGAAGCCCGAGACAAACTTGCAACTACACATTTGCCTTCAGCCACAGATCCTGCGTTGCAGATTCCGGTAGCCGGCTGGCTTCCAAAGGTTGGAGAACTGGTTCGAGAGAAGGTTGAAAACAAAAAAGAATTTGGCCCCTCTTTTCGTGCACCGGTTCCAGTTCTGGGCTTGAAGGGAACACGTACAGTCATCTTACCACCGCTTCCTGGTCGCAAGGAGAACAGATACATCTCAGTGGAAAATGTCAAGCTACAGCGCCTGGCCGATCCTGAATAGTGTCACACCAGCGGTCTCTTGTCCTGCCATTTATCGGACATATGTTCGTGACCCATCTACACGAACGGTCGCTGATGCTGTAATTGAGATGGTTGATTTGCCTGAAACTACAATTGATCCCCAACTCTCCACCAATATCGACGAGGACGAGTATACTTATCCTGCATCTGAATCGGTGGCACATCAACCAATAACGCCACTGAGTCCGACTCGTTATTCCTTTGATTCGGATTCCACATCTTCAAAAGTCCCATCCAAGTTCAGCCTTTTTGTATCCTGGTTTAGAGACAATTTTTTGATTCCACCCTGGACATACCTCTGGTTGGTACTTTTCTTGATTTTTCTGTTCATGTCCATTGGCTTTGTCACAGTGTTTTTTCTACTAATCAATGGTCACTATTTACCTGAACGCTCTGCTGTAGACTATGTTTCTGGAACTTTGGCTCCTCATTCCTCGTCTCACATCATGAAGCGTGACCACACATTTGTGAACATTTCAGCTTTTCCAGTTGCTGATGGCATCGTATGGGATGCAGTGAACTATCAAATCCATGGTCCGACGGAAATTATTAATGTACCTAATGTCCTTCGTGTTTCAATGGGTGATGTAGTACAAAATAATATTCATTCTGATGATTGGGATGTGCATGCCGTTGAAGCATTGTTTGCTGATTTAAAATATTATGCATCTTTTAATGCTGAAGATTTATATATGAATTCTGCGAATTATGCCGATTTGTATTGTTACCAACATTGGGGTAATCATTTTCTCCATAAGCCAAGTGCCCTGCGTAGTTCTGTTAACTACACCCAATGGGAACATTGTCCAAACCCCTTGCCAGGTAGCTCACAAACTCTTCGAAATAAGTTTACCTATTTTACTGATTTTAATCGGTCAAACCCCGCATCCTATTATTTTAGATTAAATACCACGTCAACTCAGAAAATTATGTTAACACACACCAAATTGCTTTATTCGGGTTCCTTCTTAAGTGCCCTAGCAGTGGGTGGTTATGAGTACTGGGAGGATACAATAGATTTGAAATCCATTTGGGGCTCCAAGCCATGGCAGGTACAGGGAACCGAGGCGTTGCATCGTGCTTGCCTCATCCCTACCCAAATTATGTTCCTAAATGCTTCCATCTATCAAACTACGTGTTGGGGCTTAGCTACCACTAAACAATTAAACTCGCCCTCAATTCCATCCCTGTCGAGTTTTCCCAATGATAGCTCACGTTTTAACCTGTCCCTGACGACCCTACAGGCTCTATTACAGAATAATTCATTTAATGTTTCCGAACTGGATCAGTCACCCTGGTTGGTATGGCCTATATCATCTAATGCATGTCAAATGCGTTTTCACGACTCAGGTACTAGATACACACAGGATAGGCCTGATCCGAGATTTACTGCTTCCCGTACTGTCACTACATATTCTGTTGGTAAATTATGCAAACAATGGCTGCAACATTCGTCCCTTGATTCTGTTAAACAACATTTGTCCCTCCTTTCAGGCAATATTGATCTGTCCGACTTTGTTTTGGGACCTCGTGGTCCCCGACCTAAAAGATTCATTTATGAAACATATAATGAACTCTGGAAGCTATCACAAATGGAAGCTGCTTCCCGTCTTCGGGAAATAGATCAAGCAAATTTGGAAAAGGTGCTTGCTGTTGTTGACAATAGTATTAATACCCTGTCTTCTCGCATTTATACTTTAGAGAATATTGTGTCCTCTGTTGTTGATATTGTACAAGATGATGTTTCTGTGTTATATCATGGTCAGAATCAATTGCGTTCAGTTATGCAGTTTGCATGGACTTTACAAACGCTCAAGTTAGGTAAAGTTCCTTGGCATTTTTTGAACACCTCTGCCTTGTTTCTACCTTTTAACTTAACTGACAAACAGCAATTTATGTCCATGAAAGATGCGACTTACACTCTATTACATATCGAAAAGATGGATCCTTTGCCGTTCTCTGTTGCAGAACTTGATTCTGCTGTGTGGCTAGTTCATGGGGTTATCGCTTTACCTTTTTCCTTGTTTGAATTTGACTCGTGCATGAAACATTATCCTGTGGGCCGTTACCGGCCCTTGGGCAGTGCTTTCCTGCATGAACTCTGGTCCTTGCCTTTCATGTATAAATGCCTTCGGGACGGCAAGGAAGTCTTTCTCACGGGGGAGTACTGCGACTCGACTATGGGTCATTCGCTTATTTGTAAACACATTAAATTGCATGGCTCATGTAGCGTTTCCGCTCCTAATCTTGCTTGTGTGCTGAAAGGTATTCCTGCTCCTGTTATTTCTCCTACTTTCACTCTCCTTTCCAATGGTAGTTATTTACTTTTAAATAACGAAAACTGTTGTGGCCTGCAGGCTGGCATTCCTTACATTGTAACAGTTTCGCACAGGGTTGTCTGCTGCAAAAATGTGCTTTTTCCTCCCCCTCATGGCAAGGTTGATATCTCTATTTGGCCTTCCATCCCTACCATGGAGGCAGATTTCAATAGACTGAGCAGAATAAAGGCACTATTATTGAACGAGGAAGTTATGCTCACGTCCGCCCGGGAGACATTCATTCTCCAGGTGGCGAGTACCCACAGTGAAATACAGGCCCTTTTGAACACTAATCTCCCCCAACATTTTGGGGAGTTAATTCATCGTATTTTTAACGCATCTAACACAGAGGGTCTGGTACACTTTTTTAAAGTAGTGGGGTCTGGTTTGGTGTCCTCCTTCCAAACTATTTTTGGGGTCATCCCTGCGTTTATTCATTCTATTTTTTCCAGCGTCTTTGGCGGTTTCCCGTTGATCATCGCCTTGGCGGCTGGTGTCCTGTTATTAATTTGTTTTATGCGCAATGGCTGCTCCCCGATGGGACCTGCTCGATCCAGAACGCCTCCAGCTGCTTCGTGAGCGCCTTTTGGCTGGTTTTGGTGTCTTGCCATTGGCGACACTGAGTGTGTCATATACTCTTTCCTTTCGCTTTGCGTATTTCACTTGCGTGCAACCTGTAATGACTTGCATCCGCTGTCCTTTCACCTGGACCTTGGATTATTGCCTCTCCAATTCGTCATTGTCTGTTCCGGATTTTGTTCAGTTGATGGGTCCCTTAGAGCCCCATGAGCAGGACTGTTCCGTTGCCGGCTGTATGGCGCGTGCGGCTGCACTGGGGATCTTGGCGCAATGGGATATCTGGGCGGCTGCCCAGGATCTCCTACAACAAAGCTGTTTCGTTTATCACGCAAGTTGTCCCGCATTGCTTTTGGATACTCCCTCTGTTGAGGAGCATTCCTGCTCTTTTGATCTCATGGATTGGATGGCATCTATGTTTTTTGACGATTCCAATGATGCCCTTTTGGAGGGTATGGCTTTTTTCTGCACTTACACTTTCATGGATTTACTTGTTTTTCGCCGTTTGGGCGCTCCCTGTGCTCTACTGGATATTTTTTTTGGTTTGCCCTCTGTCTTGAACGCCGGACTGACCAGGGGAGGGTGTCTTGTGGTTTGTTGCCTGCCTTGTTATGTTGGCCTAGGCCTAGCTGCCATGCTGCTTTTCTTTGCGCACGTTACACTGAGCCAGGGCTCCCTCGCCCTTTGCTCTTGCCAAGTTCTTTTGCGCTGTCTGCATTTTCTGTCTTTCACCTTTTCTCTTGTTCGATTTGGGCTCAGACTGCACAACATGTACAAGGTCGCATAACAATGTATTTTGGTTCTTCCTGATATGGCCAGTCTCGCGCACCCAGACATAACATTAGGCGCAAATGCCATGAAACTTTGTGTGCCTTTAATACTGCAGTTTTTACTGGCGCTTGACACTTGGAGAAATCCTTTTCAGTGAGAAGAGCTATGATGTCCTGCTGATGTAATTCTGCATCTAGAGACTGAGGTATGGGGGTTCGCTAGTCAAAGCCCAGAGGTCTTCTATTTTTATAATAAACTATCTTACTGCACGGGGAGGGTGGTAATGTTATTTAGACATTTATCCACTGAGTTATGAAATGCTTTCCCCGTTTGTATTCTATGGAATTGTAACCATGCTGCTTATATTAGTCATATGCATTATGCTATTAGTGCTGACACGTGTACTGTACATTAGAGCACGTAAGTTGGAATAAACATTTTAACCTATCCAGTGTCTCTTCCTACGCACCTTGTGGACAAGTACGAGTGAGTGACGAAAGAGTGTTCTTGCTTCTGCGAGTCCTGAGATAAAGATACCGTGTTCTGGGTTGTCCAATCATTGGTACTTGGGTGCTAATGGGATGCTAAGCTAGTTGGGTTGGGGTTTTTGGGTGCTACGGTATATGGTAGGCAAACCACTGTATTCCGGGGTCCCATTATCCTGTGCATAGCTCTGTGTATGTGCAGAAACCTTATGACAAGCCCTCATTGTAGTGCTCCATGTTTGATCTCTCAGTATTCTCTGATAGGCCCAGCTCGTCCTCAGTCAGACCTCCATGTCCAATAGTTTGTTCCAGTGATATTCAAACACGCCCACAATCTTGATCAGTGCAATGCTTTTTGTTGTTGCCTTTTCTTCCAGGCCCATCTCCTTACATTTCAGTTCCAAAATGCTCTCTCTCACTTTATTCATTTTCTATCCTGATGTTATTATTCAATGCATCTATGTTATCATTCTGCATTGTGTTACCCTCAGAGATTAGGTGTATGATGTCATCAAGTGGCTCGCCAACTGAACAGGACCATTCCTTAGTGGCAAGTACAAATGCTATGGAATTCCATGCCCTGCACTTCACAAAACTCTCTGCCATGATGTGTTTTGTTCAGGCAATTTTTTCCTTCTTCGGGGACATATGTAGAACTTCTTCCGGCAATCGATCAATCGATCACATGGTCACTCTCCAGGCACCTAAAGAGTCTTTCAGGGATCAAAGTGAGAGAAGAGTGAAAATGTAAATATCCCTGGGCCTATCCTTGGTTTGTATAAAGCCAAATGGATCAGGTCAGTAGTGGAAGAAAAGGAACGACAATAGCACTGTGGGAATGTAGTTTAACTACCTTGGTATTTTGCATCTGCCACAGCAGCAAGCAAACACAGAGCTAATACCCCCCAGGTTATCAGAGCCTCTTCTAAGCTGTGGTCCTGCAGTATCATCACGGCAAGTGGGGGTCACTACTACCCTTGCCCACAGCCAAGTCTCCAGTGAAGAAAAGTAGAGATCTGTTGAAGAGCACAGCGGCGCCCAGAAGCTCACATGTGCTCCTATGGTACCTGACCTCATCATGGAGGTCACATCACCAGGTAGACGTCCTCAACAGAGCCATTTCAGCAAAAGTAAGAACAGATACAGGTAGCAGTGCAGGCGATCAATCCAGCACTAACTGGAAACGGCTCCCCAATGCACATCATTGCCACTTACCACAGAGGCATGGCTGTCAGCGTGCACTACACTGAGAGGCAGCTTGAAGTTAGGGCAGCAGCTCATTATAGTGCAGAAACATGTTTCTTTCCCCAGACTTTGCCGATAAAGTTATACTCTTGGCACTCTGGTCATGCAGGTACAGGAGGTTGATAGCCCGCAAAGTCTTATGCGGAAGACAGGGTTTATGGTATGGTGCCAGGAGCCATTAATGGATGTGATGGCTCACACCGTCAGCCAAACCTGTCCCCAAGTTTAAGGTCACCATTTAGTGTCAATTAAAAGGTATCATCCTGTTTCCCAGGTATACTTGACACTCTATACCTAGTTGGAAACTGGAAGAAAGAACTACTAAGTAAATGCTGTGCAGCATTGGAGCTTGGAAACTCTGGAACATTACATAACCCAGAGACTATAACACTGTAAATCGGTATTCATCCCCTGTTTACCCAGCCATCCGACCCATCCGACCACCACATTATCACCAGAAGACAAGTACAGAAAGAATCATTGTAAGAATTCCGAGGAAAATATTGAAAAACGACTTACACCAAGACTCTGCGGGAACTCGTCCGGACCGGCCTTCCTCACAACCTGGCTCTCGAGCCACGAGCGATTCCGCCCACGATAGGGGCCCCTCGATCTTCGCCAAAGACCTGCACTGCTGCTCGGCCCCCGAATTGGGCCGACCTCAGTCGGCCCAATTCGGGGGCCTCCCCCGGGGAGGCCCCCGGGGATTCGCTGAGGCCGATGCCCGAAGCTGGGGCCGCTGTAACCTCACGATCGTTGACTCGAACCAGCGGCTTGCAAAAAAATCTCGCAAAGCCTGACCGAGGCCCCCCGAGGCCGACACCGCAAGAGGGCCTGCTGAAAACCGCTGAATAGCCCCACGATCGGCACCCGGAACCCGGTAGGACCGTGCAGTGGCTCCCCGCTGCTCGCCTGAGACTAACGCCTGATTTGGGCCCTTGGAAACCCCCTGACCGGCATCCGGGTTCTGAGGGAACCGTGCAGTGGCTTCCAGCTGCTCGCCTGAAACCCGGTGACGTGGCCTCAGGACCCCTTGATCAGGATGACAAAACTGGGCCTGATGTGACCCTCGCCTGCAAACTGCCCCGAGGTCGCTGGAGCCCAATTGTGACCTACCGGGACCCCTCTATCCTCGCCTCGACGGAGGCCGCCGACAAGACCATACCTCAAACGAGAGGACTGCTACGGGGACTCACGGAGGCCGATGCCTGAAGCTGGGCCCGCTGTGACCTCATGATCGACGCCTGCCACAATCTTGCCAAATCTACCCGAGGCCCTCCGAGGCCGACGCCCGAAGTGGGCCCGCTGAAAACCGCTAAAGCCCCATGAGGCCGGTAGGTCTGTGATCCCTTGAACTGCTACCGGAAGGCATATATGGACCCACTGGGACCCTCGCTTGCGAACTGCCCTAAGAACCCCCGAGGTCGCCCGAGGCCTGCAGGGTCCCCTCAATCCTCGCCTCGCCTGAGGCCGAATGCTTAATTTGGGCCACTGAAGCCCCCCGAACCTTGCCCGGGACCTGGTCGATCCGAACAACGACTCCCTTGCTGCCCGTGAATCCCGCTGGTACGGGACTGGGACCCTCGCTTGCGAACTGCCCTAAGAACCCCGAGGTCGCCCGAGGCCTGCAGGGTCCCCTCAATCCTCGCCTCGCCTGAGGCCGAATGCTTAATTTGGGCCACTGAAGCCCCCCGATCCTTGCCCGGGACCTGGTCGATCCGAACAACGGCTCCCTTGCTGCCCCACCCGCGGTCCAGACTGAGGTCGCTCGAGGCTGAGGCGGGATTTTGGGCCTGCTGGGCCCCATCAAGCCTAGCCAGTGGCCGAAGCCGGAATTGGTCCACGGAAGCCCCCCCGAATCCTTGCCTGGAACCTGGTAGGTCCAAGCAGTAGCCTCCCGCAGCACGCCGGAAAACTCACCTGAAGTTGGTCGCATGAGGCCTGCCGGGACCCCTCAATCCCCGCCTCGCTTGAAACCAACGCCTAAATTGGGCCACTGAAGCCCCCCCGACCTGGTTGGTCCGAGCAGTGGCCCACCGCTGCCCACGTGAAACCCGTTGAAACGGCCCACTGAGACCCCGGCCCACGGTCCACTCTGAGATCGCTTGAGGCCGATGCAAGAATTTAGGCCTGCTGGGCCCATTCAAGCCTCGCTAGTGGCCGACACCGGAATCGGGCCACTGAAGCCCCTCCTGATCCTCGCCTGGGACGTGGTAAGTCTCAGCAGTGGCTCCCCACATCACGCCGGAAAACCCATCTGGGACGGCCCCGTGATCCTTAGAGCCTAATGCCCCACCCGGGCCCACCGAAGTCCCCCCTGATCCTCACCTGGGACCTGATAGGTCTAAACAGTAGCCCCCCGCTGCATGCCGGAAAACGCACCTGTGATGGCCCCGTGAGCCTTTGAACCTGATGCCTCACCCGGGCCTCACCCGGGCCGACCTCCACTGCAGAGCAACACGGTTCCTCGCCGGCAGCTCTGAAGACCTCCCCCTACCTCCGATAGATCTCAGGATCACCACCACCATCAGGCAACGCCTAACAATTCTGGGCTTGAATTCCTAATTCACTCCTTAAAACTCTATTGTGATTGCCTTGACACTGTAATACCATTTTATACCTTTGCGGCCAATTTTGATCCCTCCCACGTATCTACTAAGCTTTTACCCTAACCATTTTTTCCGGTCTCTCTTTATCCTTTTCAGCCATCAGTCCCCCACCCTCCCATCTAACCCCTCCCACATGCACGTTACCGACCTGTTCTGAACTCTCCCACATGAGATCCTCCCCTTTAGCTCTCATTTTCCTCTTCTCCTCCTATGAGCTCTCCTTTTCCTTACACCTCCTCATTGTTTCTTTAATCAAGTCCGCATGTATCTTAAGCTGAATGTATTGGTTCTATAACCTACAAGCTATAGTCTCTCCCCTTTCACTCACTGTCACTCAACCCACCCTCATTGTCTAATCTGACCCACCGACATATGCACTATAACCCACCTATAACGGTTTTACGACTATGTATACGTCTTAAAGTGTCTGCCCTGATCTGATGTTTACTACCACTGTTGTTGTTTTTCACTACCTGCATTTCCACTCGCCTCCCTATTCGCTCTATACTCCTCTCGGCTTAACAATGTATTCCCCATCCTCCACCCACTGAGAAACACTACTGCCTACTCGAACTCTGAATCTAACCACACCTTAACCCTCCTACATACCTCCTCTTAACCCTTGCCACAAACCACTGCCCCCCCCTATCCTATTAGCATCAAGCACCATCCTGGGCCTCAACCCCTGCCTTTCTCCACTCTCTATTGACAACCTCCCAAATCCTATTATCCCTCCGCCCGCCCCTACCTCGCCCAAAATTCTCATCCCCCCTCCAACCCCGCCAATGCACATTACTCTTACAACCCCCCCCCCCGGATTTGCTACCGTGACTCCCAAAACTAACCCCTCCATCTTTCCACACCCTCTCCCTCCGCACTCTTACCCAATCCTCCCTCCTCAAAACTTCTCCCCTTCCCTCTCTTTGCCTGCTCTCCTTTGCTCCACCAGACAAACCGCTTCATCATGTCCCACCTTAATACCATCCACACACCATGCCCTCCTCCTGCCCTAACCGTCAAACACCCCGCCCTCACCAAACATGGACCCAACTCTTGGACCATTCCTTACCCTCCCAACCTCTCAAAAAATGCCAAAAAGAATCTTAAACACAAACTCCTAATCCGGCATCCTGAAACCCTAATCGAAGACAACTACCACAGCCCCACGTCCCCCATTAAGACTAACTATATTTTCTACACCAAACGCCCCTCCAAATGGAAGAGCACCTTTTACGCCACCTCCCAGTATCTAGTACAATCAAAATCCCCCACGGTTACAAACTTGCCACTTCTCCAACCTCTCTTTTCCCTGGTGAAATAGCCATTTCCATCTACAAAACTGGAAACATCCTGATCCAAGCCTCAGAGCAGCACCTCACAATTTTTGAACTCCTCTTCAGCACTCTTTCGGACCAGCTGTCACAACCTACTCCCCCCCAACACCCTCCCAATCCCAAAACCCCTCCTGGCTCCCCACAGCCGCCCCAACTCCTAACCCTCTCCCTAACGACAGTCCCTCTCTTGAACTCTCCCCTGTCGCAACCCTCTCCCCCTCCCCACACCAGCTCCCTCCCCTGCCCCCTCCCAGCTCTCCTCCGCCTCTCCGAGACAAACCCCACACCCCCAAGACACTCCTATCCGTAATGACACAGCCCTCTCCTTTACTCCTATTTTGCCTCCCCCCTGGACCTAGCCCCCCACCCCTACTCCCCTAATACACTCCTCCAAACTCCTATGTCCCCTTATGGCCGCCCACCTCCAGCACCCTATCACCTCCCTAGCACCCCTCCTCCCCCTCTAAACCATCCAATAACGACCATAACGCCTCATACTCTCGCCCCTTCCTCCACAAACTATACCTCCACCCATTACGTCGCTACCACATCCCCCCGCGCCTCACACTCTCCCATCACCTCTCCCCCTTTCCCCCCCACTCCCCACCAGTCCATCATACAACACGCCCATCCCTCCCTCCCAACACCGGCCCACACCCCACCCCCCTCCCCTGGCCTTCCCCACTCCCCCGTTAAAAGCTGTATCCCCTACATCAACCCCTCCTGGCAAACCAACATCTCCAAGCTATAAACCTTCTCACCCTAGCCAATCCGCCCCTAACTCCCCCCATTCCAGCCACTTCCACTTCCCTCCTCACCAACCTCAATCAAACACTTCGTAACTTGGAATACAATCTCTCTACCCTGGTTACTGAACTTACCCTTCTCAGAAAAGATTTCAATCGGTTCAAATCCGACAAACACACAGCCCGCCCCCTGGCCCTCTGCCCCACGTGCTAGCCCTCGAAAACGCCCATACCCCAAGCATTGGTTAACAACGCCTCTCCTCACCCGCTCTCACAGACCCCTTCGAACCTCGAATACCTACTCCACCTCCATCCTCTCTGTCCTCTGCAGTACTTACCTCAACAAACCCCCACCCAAAGATCTGTCCCCCCCTCACTCCAATATTCCTGTTATCTTGGGGACTAGCAGAATTCCCGACTATCCTGGCTCCCCCAGACCCCCCCTCAACTCACCACCATTCAACTAATCCCCGCCCCTAACACCAACACTAAACCCCTTACCTGCATGCTCGTGAACTGCCGCTCAGCCATCCGGCATGCGACCGAAATCTCAGAAACCATTCTTAACGAAGATGCCGACATCGCCTTCCTCACTGAAACCTGGCTCAAAGATCACTCTACACCCATCCTTGACCTTCTTGCCCCACCAGGCTACTCTATTCTCAGAAAAGACAGACCGGAAAAAATAGGGGGGGGGCATAGCTATCATTTTTAAAGAAGAGCTACAACTCTCCCCAATCAATAACACTGACTTCACAACCTTTGAATACTTAGGAGCCGAACTTAAAACGAAAAGCTCCCCCCCAATACGACTGCATAATATCTATCACCCTCCTGGTGAACCCCTTCCCTTTGCCGAAGAACTATCGGACCTTCTAACTAAATCGCTACTTTCCAACTCCAAAAATATCTTCCTAGGAGATCTTAACCTGCACTGGAATGAACCCGATGATCCCACAATCAACCTTCTCAATAACCTTCTTGAGATTAGTGACCTCAAGCAACTCTGCCACTCCCCTACCCACGCCAAAGGAGCTATTCTTGACGCCATCATCTCCAACCCTGATTTGACATCCTTAACCAACATCATCCCTATCGACTGGTCTGACCACCATCTCATTCTGTTCATGATCTCTCCTCCAGCACCACCCGCCCCTATAAAAAACAACAAAACTACAATTGTGACCAGAAATCTTAAGCAAATCCCCCCGGCGCACTGGAACTTAAACTCCAATCCCAACTCAGTCTCACCCCCTCTTCAAATGCAAATGAACTCACTGAACACTTTAATAAAACTGTCTCAGAGGTTTTAGACCAGCTCGCCCCTCTGAAAAGTAAAACGCTAAAAAATGCCCCCTCCAAATCATGGTTCACCCTAGACCTTAATAAAGAAAGACGCTCACTTAGATTGGCAGAAAGAACATGGAGACAACACCCTTCCCCATCCCATCTTGCTCTCCTTAGAATTGCAAGATCCTCTTACAAAAAACACATCTTTTCGGAAAAAGCATCCTTCTTTCGTCTACAACTCTCACGGGCCAAAAACAGACCTAGAGAACTGTTCAACATTATTAGAAACCAAACCTCCCCTGCACCCCTCAACCCGGTGGCCTCCACTAACAAATGTGAAGAAATTGCCAACTTTTTCACTGAAAAATTGCCAAAATCGACTGTGCTTTCCTTGATACTCAACCCTCGCTCCCCCCTCAACATCCCCGGGATACTCCACCATATCCTCCACTCCCCTTGAAAACACCCCCGACTCCCTCACTCCTCCTCCCCTCACATACCCCTCCTGAACCCCCCCTTACTATCACACCGCTTAAAAATAACGCCTCATAGCATAATTTCCACTCAGTTTCTGAACGGGAAGTCTTCAACATCCTATCCAAACTCAAACCGTCCTCCCACACTAAAGACCCTCTCCCTTCCACACTCGTCCAAGATCTCAAACACATCATTGTCCCCTACTGGACCAACATCATTAACGCCTCCCTCTCAACAGGGAATGTTCCCACCTCCCTCCAACTCGGACAAATCACTCCCATTCCCAAAAATCCCAAGGCTGACCCCAACGACCCTAACAATCTCCGCCCTATCTCCAACCTCCCCTCCTCTCTAAAGCCCTAGAAAAGTGCGCCCTACTACAACTGGACAAACACATTGACACATTCAACCTTCTAGACCCCCTGCAATCTGGCTTCCGCAAAGGTTGCAGCACTGAAACTGCACTGCTCAACATAGTCGATGACATACACCTTGCCCTGGACAAGGGTGAGACCTACCTACTCATCCTTCTTGACCTCACCGCTGCATTTGACACAGTCTACCACCCAACCCTACTCAATACACTCAAAGATCGCTTTGGCCTTAATGGCACTGTCCTCAACTGGTTCACCTCCTACTTCCAACATAGAACCCAACAAATTAAAATTCAAAACTGCCTCTCTAGCCCAACATCTGTCTCCCTAGGTATCCCGCAAGGATCCATCCTCTCTCCTGCCCTTTTTAACCTCTTTATGGAACCCCTCACCCTGATACTTAAACAAGCCAAAATCAACTATCACCTGTACGCTGATGACACCCAACTGTACTATAAAATAAAATCCCATTCCGACATTCTGCACCTCAACACAGCACTAACCAAGATCCAAACTGGTTCCACAACAACCATCTTAAACTCAACCCTAACAAAACTGAGATCATCCTCTTCTCGCCCAAAAACAACCCTCTCCCCATTCAAACATGGATCGCTGACCTTAATGCCCTTAACTGCCCTCTCTCCCTCGCCGAATCTGTCAAATCACTCGGCATCACCATCAACAATAATCTTACACTAAACTCCCATGTTATAAATTCAGCAAAAAGTGCACTTTTCACACTCCGACATCTCAAAAAAATCAAACCCTTTATTCCAGCGGAAGACTTCAAAGTAATTACCCAATCTCTTGTCCTATCCAAAATCGACTACGGAAATGCCCTTCTCTCTGGTACTCCCAAAATCCACCTTGCCCCCATCAAATCCGTCCTCAACCTCGCAGCCAGACTTACAACAAACTGTAAACGTTATGACCGCTCCCCATCGAAGGTAGATCCTCCTATAAAATTGCCTGTATTACACACAAAGCCCTCTATCAGAAGACTCCAACCTACCTTTCAACTAAACTCAAAAAAGCTGGCTGCGCCCGAACGCTGAGAAGCACCAACACTCTTCTTCTCATACCCCCTCTACTCAAAAAAAGCGCCTCACAATCCCGCTCCTTCTCTGGCAAGGCCCCAACCATCTGGAACGCCCTCCCCAAAGACCTCCGATGCAACCCCTCCTATGCCAACTTCAAAAGAAACCTTAAAATACACCTCCTCACTAAATATTGGGGAAATTAACTCCCTGTTCTCCTTTCTGACTATTTTCCCTCCTCCTGCCTTAGGCAACCCCACCTACCCCTCACACCAACTCACCCCCCTCATCATACCCTCCTCACCCCCTTCCCTTCATTATATTCCCCCTCACCCTCACGATGTCCCATGAGTCCTCCTTGGCATACTGTAAAAGTGCTATCTATAATGACACTCTTGTTCTTTCAAATGGTGTTTTGTTTATCTTATATGCACCCTTCTCACTATGTACTCTAAATGGTTCCTTCTATTTTTGTCTGATCATCTGCAGAATTTGTTTCGTACATTGCTATTGCTGCTTTCTTGTTTATTGCCATTGCTGATGTAAAGCGCTCTGATACCCTTGGGGGAGCTAGCGCTATATAAAACCTTCAAAAATAAATAAAAAAACTGTCTAGTAACCCTCTGTGTCAACCAGTAGCACCCCTTTCCAGTGGGATAGGATTCTAGTTCACTCTTATGTTGTGGGTATATAATTTGTTTTGCTGAGTCACAGCAGCAGTAGCCCACTGATATATCCTCCTTGAACCTAGGGCTGCAGCGAAGCTAGGACATAGTGTAGATGAATCACTGCTCTACTAGAAATATTCAAAACCCCTCTCTAGAAGATCAAGTCCACTGACAGAATTATGGGAATCAATTCTTGAAACAATTCCTACATTTCTTGCAGAAATTCAAGAACTGGCTGTGCCAGCACTGGCAGCAGAAACACTTTTTACTTGTGAGTATTCCAAAAACAATATAAACTGCATCTACCAGATGCAGTAGGAAAACTGGAGCTGGCTTGCAGGCAGTGTGCTCCCTCGCCCCTTTCTTGTTAGGCTCCTCTGGGAGTCATTGGCTCATGAGTCACGAGAGGCACCTGAATGCTTTGGAGTAGTACTTACCCTGGTATACTACAAGCAGCATTTTAAGAACCCCCAAATCTACTTCCTCTTTTCTACTGAAGACGGGCAAAAACCTAGAAACACGTCCAGAATTACACCCATTGGCTGCGCTAACACTGGTGGCAAATACTCTGCTACTTGTGACTAATTCAAAAACACTATGAACTGCATCAACTAGAATGCAATCGGGGAATTGGTGCTGACTTGCTGCAGTATGCTCACTCCCCGTTGCTTCTTAGGCTCCTCCCGAAGTCATTGGTTAACAAGTCACGGGATGCACCTGCATGCTCTGGAGTGGTGCTATACCTCAAATACCACAATCTGCAATTCAGGCACCTCCAAACCTACTAGCTACTTTCTGCTAAAGACGGGCAAGAACCCAGAAAAAATATGTCCAGAAATACAAGCACTGCCGGCTCCAAGGTTAACGGCAAACGCTCTTCTACTTCTGAGTAATTCAAAATCCAATTACCTGCATCCACCAGATTGCAACGGGAGAGCTACTGCTAAGTTGCTAACAGTTAGGGCCATCCCCCTTGATTGAATCCAAAATCTGCTGAGTCTTCTTAATTCCTCCCTATAGGATAAAATTTCCCTTAGACTCTAGGGGCTGGATGCACAAAGCCTTTTTGAGGTCGCAAATGGCTCGCAGCATTTGCAGCATCAAGTCGCTTGCAAACGCAAAAAGGCATTTCCAAATGTAAAAAGCCCAAATTGCGATTCGGTACCATGTTACCAATTCACAATTTGGGTTTGTGAATTGGTGTTTGAAAGGAGCGTGTTTAGGGTGTCCCTTCCAAATATCGATTCACATTGGTATGACCGAAATGTGGTTGCAAAACATTCGCACTCTACCGCCAACTCAAAGTTGGTGGTAACCCATTTGCAAATGGAAAGGGGTCCCCAAGGAACCCCTTCCTCTTAGAGAATGGTTGAAAAAATATTTTTTAAGAGCAGGCAGTGGTCCATCCCATTTTAATTTGAGGAAAACGAGCAGCGTTTAAATTAAAAGATTGCTTTATTTAAAAGCAATCACAGACATGGTGGTCTGCTGACTCTCAGGTTATCATCCCTTTGATGGCAGCGATTCGTAGCGGGTCACAAATTGTGAGCTACCTCATTAATATTCATGAGGTAGGTCTATTTGCAACCCAGTATGAATCGCTATTTAAGGAATACAAGGTACATTATTAATAGGCATTACCAAATAGCGATTCGCAAAACATCACTGTTTGGTCATCGCTATTACTGGACCTGGGGCCATATGTACATAGACTTCCATTTGCGATTTCCTAATAGCGAATTTTTGCGGTTCGCAATTAGGAAATCGCAAACAGCTAAGTACAACAGTGTGTTTTACACTGTTTGCAATTCCCAATGGGTTGCAAAGGACCTGCCTCATTAATATTCATGAGGCAGGTCGCAATTGGTAACCCATTGGGAATGGCCGGCACTCACAGGGATGTTGGCCTGCTGGAGTCAGCAGACCACCATGTCTGTGACTGCTTTTTAAATAAAGCAGTTTTTTATTTTGAAATGCAGCCCGTTTTCCTTAAAGTAAAATGGGATGCATTTAAAAAAGAAAAATTAAAAGTTTCCTTTTCATTTTTTAAGAGTAGGCAGTGGTCCGTGGGACCACTGCCTGCTCTTAAAAAATGTTGGCGCCCACATTCACAAAGGGGAAGGGGTCTCTTGGGGACCCCTTACCATTTGCGAATGGGTTACCACCTCCTTTACAGAGTCAGTAAAGTATGAAAGTTTCGCAACAGCATTCCGGTCGCAAAACATTCATACATGCCCCTGAGACTTGTTATTAGGAAGGGACGCCTTTGGCACGCCCCTTCCTAAAAGCGACTCACTAACCCAATTGGCGATACATTAATGGCTTACCGAATTGCAAATAGGGCTTTAAACATTTCAAATAAATATAAAAACTATCTATTCTTGAGTGGACTTAGCGGTCAGAATTCAGCAGCAAACACACAATTTAGATTTTGTTTTTCAATTAACTGTCCTTGTAGGTGGGCTACAGGCATTGCCATACTCGGCCACGCATGAAGTGACTAAGGATCAGGCTTTCTCACAGAATCTTCGTGATATTCAGTTAAACCTTCTAGGCAGCAGATGTGGGTGTGACATATTGTACACAGCGTGTCTACGATTTACATAGTGGTGTGTGAGGAGGTTGTCTGTGACCGGATCCTCTATCACTCCTGGCTCACCCCAAACCTCATTCTAAAACCCTTTCTAAATTCTTCCCTCATGCGCCCCTCCTTTGTCTCATCCCAAATATCTTTTACTACTATGATCTCCCTAATCCCTTTCTGGAGACTCTTCCCTCCTCCATCTCTCCTTTTTACTCATCGAAAACGTCATCTTACTACAATGATCTCCCAAAGAACACTTTCTAGACTCTTCCCTCTTCTATCCCTCCATTATCCTATTCAATCAAGCTAACAGACTCACATGTTCACTGCTCAAATTAACTCATATTTCTATATACTAATCCAACACTAATCCTTTTGGGTTCCGGAGTAGCGGGATACTTGCCAAAAAGAGCTTTGATGCCTCGTCAGGGGTAGTAAGCCCTATATAAATACCATTACAATACAATACAATATAGTGCGCTGACGGTACTCCCAGCCACTAGCATCATACCCCCTCCTCCTCCTTTGTCTCTCTGTCAGCCACTTCTGCTTCTTCCCTTCCACTGAATCTTCCATTCTCCTTTATGTTTTTGTTTGTGTGGTTTCTGTTTTTTTGCTTGGAAACGTGACTCTCATGACTCACTAACACCAGGGTAAGGCTCTAATCCACTTATGGTTGTTTACAATATGGTGCTGTCTGTGGTCCCACGTTGTAAATCCATGTTCTTTAACCTAGTTGTTAGCTATTTCACTTGTGAATTTTTGTACATCACATCATGGACGTCAATTCACCAAAATGCCAGGGGTAGCGGAAGTGACTTCACATGCCCCTTGACCTTCACTTTCACTCACACATACATATGCTTATATATACAAGCACATTCACACATACACATTCACATATACACACACACTCTGTCTACACATGCACATACATTAACACATACACATACTCATACACATGAACACACTCAAAACTGCAAGCACACACACAACATACATACATTTAAAAGCATGTATTTTCTACTTACCTTAGCTGTCAGGGAAAGTCATACTCCAGCTATTTGTACTCCATGCTTTATCAAAGTAATAGCGAATAATGTAATAATATTCACTAAAAAAATTGACAAAAAAATGAGGTGAGTGAAGCCCCCACCGACGTCCATAAGGACGATCTGCTTCTGTTTCTGCCACTGATTTTGCCATTGCTGACACTAGAGGTCTCAAAGGCAGTATCAGGGGTCACAAGGGGCATGCCAGGGGTCGCAGCAGTGACCCCTGGTGACCCCTAATTGACATCCATTCCTCGCATACAGCACCATCTTGTATGTTCAATTGTTCATCCTCCTTGTGTTATGTGATTCCTTTTCCGACGTGCACTGTATCCGTCTTCTACTAATGCAATGTCGTAAAATCAGTAGGAATGTATGAACAAAAACCTCCTATGCAGCATCCGCAGAGTCTGCTCTGTGGCTGATGTTTTTAGTGATTTTACATTTGTATTTATGGTATCTGTATAGTTTGGACTTAGCCACGAGATCTTCACATAAAACATGAGCATTTTAACAAGAGTGAAGCCTTAGTGGAGACAAGGAAGGGGAATGAGGGAGAATAGACATTGTGGTAATCGCTCCAGATGACACTCCGGTAACACCGCTAACCAGATTCACAAAGTCAAATGGATTCTTTAAATATTCAATTTGGGAGGAACAACAGCAAACAATGACTCAATAGATAAAACTATATTTCCTACCACTGGGCAATTATAACCCCCTATGTCGCTTAACACGGGCATCTCTGTTCGGCGCATGAGATCAGAAAGCATAAAACGCCAAAAGGTTTATGGATCATATTCGAATCTTCTGTCCATCATTTCAGCCACCACTGACTGGTTCTCTATGATAAAGAAAGTTTTGCCTGGGGAGGATTTTCAGTCAACTGTCTTGGTCTTAGTATAGGAAAAAATATATGTAGTTTGATCCCCTCTAGAAGAAACATTATGTCGGTTTGAGCACTTAAATGCCGTTGTTACAGAATGCATGGGGTCGCCTGGCTGCTGAAAAGAAGAGCTGACAAAATCTGAAACCACTTTTCAAGAGGCCAATTTAAATCCCTGGTGAGGGTGCAAAAGACCATATGTGGAAAGGGGCCATCTATTCCAGAGAACTCGCCGGGCCAGTTACGAGTCAACCAGACGGTGGTCACAGTATGGAAAAAAAAAACAAAGTATCCAGAAATGTAGAGGGAAATGCCTGCGTAGCATGAAAGCTGTGGTAACAGATGTCCGCTCCAATGAAGCAATACGTCCATGGAATTAAGTGAAGGAAACAGCCTTCTTCCATTCAGCAAAGCACTGACTATGCAGCTAGTTTAAAGAATCATCCACATGAATTCTCAAAAAAATATTGGAGATTTAAATTTACTTTCCACCTTGGATGGAATACTATGTTCTATATGCCTTAGAAAGTCACCACCATATGAAATTCCAATAGAAACACAGCAAAAAAATCTGCTTATACTAGTGATATTGGAAAATTCCAGCATTGCAAATATGTGGTTCTCTATTTATTGCATATTGCAGCTGATCTGAGGGTTATCTATACAAGTTAAAATGCCTATTAGGACATGTATGAAAAGAGATGTTTTCTAATATTGTGAAATCTGAAAGCTATTTTGTGTTGACTTTCAGGTACTTCGAGAGAGAAGGGGATGCAGATTCTTTGAGGTTTCAAATAATGCAGTGGGGGAAACAGTGATAGAACAGTTCTGTAACAAACCTAGCAGTTTGTTTAGTCCAGTCCCATGGTCGGCAGGCGAGGGATTCCAACAAAGCACTATATGTGCCAGGAGGACCACTGTCTCAGCTGCACTGAGGAGAGACAGCCACGGCTGGAAATAAAACTTGGCCCTTCGCTTGACAGCACAAGCACTAAGCAGAACATCTGGCCAGAAGCGTGCAGAACACTGTAATCTTCACATCCCTGATTCAGAGCCAAATATAGGTTTGTGTGACAGAGAAAAAAAGTCAGTGAAAACAATTTCAAGCCTTTGTCAAGTATTCCTTTACAAGTTGTGCTCAAGTAAATTGATCAAAGGAACAGAATTTGTAAACTTGAAGAACATTGAGGCCGATTCACAGAACTAATCTGAGATAAAATCCTAAACTTACTACTTTTGGTATTCACAGAAGGCACTTAGTAGTAGTAAAGTTAGTACTCCTAACTTTACTACTACTAAACTGAGATAAAATCCTCAACTTACTACTTTTGGTATTCACAGAAGGCATTTAGTAGTAGTAAAGTTAGGACTCCTAACTTTACTACTACTAAATGCCTTTGTGAATACCGAAAGTCGTAAAGTTAGGATTTTGTCTCAGTTTAGTAGTAGTAAAGTTAGGACTCCTAACTTTACTACTACTAAATGCCTTTTGTGAATACCGAAAGTCGTAAAGTTAGGATTTTGTCTCAGTTTAGTAGTAGTAAAGTTAGGAGTACTAACTTTACTACTACTAAGTGCCTTCTGTGAATACCAAAAGTAGTAAGTTTAGGATTTTATCTCAGATTAGTTCTGAGAATCGGCCCCATTGTGTTTAGAAGCTGTAAAAATGTTCACTACTAAATCAAAAGTAGTAAAATGGCTGCACGCGATATACTGAATGCAACTCTGTGCCAATGCTTTGCCTACAACAATGCAGAAAGACGTACAGTTTACATTATGAGCCCATTCACAAAGTTGAAAAAACCTATCTTTGAGTAGAAGTTCCCTGATCCTGTCTGACAAGATCAGCATTTCCAGCTTCAGATCGGATTTACTACAGCAGATGATCACATTTACAAATTGCGTAGTGTCCAAACAGGCGCAGGACAAGAGGCACTTTTGGGTGGTAGCCCAGCAAAAATTAGAGAGACATCTACAAACTCATAAGTTTGCAGGAATTCACAAACCTTTTTTCAGGTATTTTCCTACCTTCAAACACACACATACAATTACTTTTGTGAAAGTCAGGAGTACCTTTTTAGGGAAGGAAAGCAAACACCACCATATTTCACAGGGAAGTAAGGAAATTAGACTTCTTTACAGCAGGATTTTTTTTTTTACATGGATAAAAAGTAATTCAAAGAAATGCGCCTGTCCAGACTTCCACCATCCACACTCCTGTAGCTTTTCCATCATTCGTGTATGGAATCATAATGCATGAGCGCGGGGGCGCTTGAAAATCTTATTGTTGCAGTTTTCCTGGAATTGATCTCTAATGTTCCGTGAATCACCGAAAAATTTAAAGCTATCAAACCATGTGCGAAAATGTAGGCTTCTTAGATGCTTTAAAGCAGGCCCTGTCTTGGTACAATGGAGAGACTTCTGTAATGCATTACAGTTGTTGTGTAAAAGCTAAACTTTCAATTGCGGTAATTTATACACGTTGCACTTTGACCTAGCCAGCCCACCATACCTTCATGCTCGTGCAAAGTGTAATTCATTCGCATCTGTTCCTTCTGAAAGACAAACAGCACAGCTGTTATGGTACTAGAGAGTTTGGGACTAGATCATCCTGTCGGACAACTTTAAGCCAGTCTTAGTAAGTTTGACGTCATGCTGTCTCTTCTCTTTCTGAATAGGACGGAGGAGGCTATTCCTAACATGGCTGAACTATTTCGTATTGTTTTTAAGTTTTGAAGCAGTGAGTTATGACTTCCCGGCCAGATACACAGCACGTCATGGTTCAGTGTCATAGTACAGTGTTTTCGGTTCAGTGTCTGTTATTATGAGCACCCAGTGGCATGCTCTGTAAATAGTGTATGACATCACCTTGACTGAAGTATGGAAATGAAAAACAGACACTCAGTTAAAACGTTCTGAAGGATTCAAAGCTACCCATGCAGTTGCCTGGTGCAGGGAAGTGGCATTGGCGATACAACGAGAACTTTTCTTTTACAGTAACACTGCTTCTTGTAATAAAACGATACAAAGTAAGGGACTATCACGGAGCAGTGATTTTTATCCTCAAGGCCTCTGCCTGTATCAGTATGATGCAGCATAAATAAAGAAACAGTAAATATGCAGACGTTTAAATCAAATCAAATTAAATAAAGAAACAATTGTGTGCCTTCCTTCCTTACTGAACCTTTTTCAGTACTATATCAACACAGCCGACGCCAGGGGATAAACGATGCCTTGAGTGCGCAGCCTGCTTAACTTCAAGCAGGGCAGTGACAGTGGAAATACACAAACAAGGCCAAATGAGGAGGCAAGATGAGGGCATTGTGGACTGGCCTCACGATAAGCGGACTACAGCGCTGCCATATAATTCAGATGTGACTGTTCACTCCTACAGTCCTTACCAGAGTGTCCTGAATCCGACTTTCAAATTTGTTAAGTTAGGAAGGGCTCAGACTGCGCATTTAAAACCGCAACACAACACACCCAACAGTCAATTCCTCCAGCTTGTCTCTGTTCCACTAAGGTCGTCTTCCACATGCAGAGAGGTGAACAAGGGTAAGTGGATCAGATGTTTACCACAGAGAGCTAAGGGCTTGGCATCATCCTCTACTGAAATGTAAGGCATTCAGCCAAAGTGCCCATCCTCATGAGTGGACTCACCCAATCATACTATGGCTTGTGGTGCTTAAGGATAGGTGATTAACGTGCACCTATTGGAGTGTATTGGCTTAAAGAGGAGCACTTCTGCTGTTGCATTGTTCTTGAGTGGAGAACTGAGATTCTAGACCTTTTCTAGGATTGGGACCTTTGAAACGCCCTCTTTCTTAGACTTAACGAAGTTGTCTCAATACTTCTTTCGTGTTCAAAGACACCCCACAACAATAACAAACTTCTGCAAATGTTTAAGCTAGCATAACTGTGCTAATAACACTATTGTAGCCAAGTTCAAAAGTGTTTTGGGGGTTTGGTCTTCTAAAATTTGAGGATTTCGTCCTCCGTTTTTTAACACTATTTACATAGTTTTCACAATTAAAAATGTATGTGCTAGTATGGTAATGGAATTAACAAAATTAAAAATATAACACTCTGAGAAACATTAAAATAATCAATGAGATTGATATATTCGAATAATAGGATTAAGGTATTTATCTACATTCTGTTTGTAGCAACCATCTACAGTGCAGCACACAATTAGATCACTAGATTGGATTTTAGGCCAGAACAGATCCACTTACAAACCTAGTTTAATCTAGCATTGCAATGACACTGATTTAACTATGCGATTAATTTGCCACAAGATCTAGTTCAGCATTATCACCGCACAAAAGGATCCTTATGTTTTAAACGGCCATTAATTCAGAGGACAAAAATGTCAAAATCTTGTGATCAAAGTTAATCAAGGCTATCATCTTTACAGGCAGCCATTTTATTTAAGTGTGTGTGTGAGCCTTAAAAATTAATACAACAAATATGCACATAAAGCTGTAGTTCTGAGTGAATCCACAAAAGCAGTGCATGTGGAGTGAAGCTATTGTGATCACAGATCCAAGCAATAAGGAGCTCACAAAGACACCAGGCGCTGCTGCGAGACAAGGAATCCATTTGACCAGGAATAATCTGGAGTTCCAAGCAGACCACACAGTCTAGCAGTCCTTGCGGGAATTAAAGTAGCGGGGTGAAAGGCAGTACGGCTGTTTGTCTCAGGACCAGGAGGATCAGGAAATTTCACTGCCGTCCTGGTCGCTTGTTGGTAGTCAACATAACAGAAAAAAACGGAAATGCATATCACAGGTCTCCTACAATAAGTATGAAAGACCCACTTTAATGACTATTACTAATGGGTGGACAGTGACACCCACTAATTGTTCCAGTCCCCTGTTCCTTTCTTTCCAGACAGACCGCGTTTGATACATAGCACTGTGTACAGGGCAAGGCATAAGGTCACATCCTTTGGCCAGTACCCACCGAGTGCAGGGAGTGAGGGACTCTGAGCTAGGCATGGAGCAAAGGCTATATGCTGCTCCCAGTTGTCGCTGGGAATGCCATGCCAATGGGGCTATCGTGTGTGGCAGGGCTTTCCTGGTAAAACATGTATTATAGAGACACCAGGCCTGATTATATGTTAACATGAACACACTAATTCATCAGAGAGTGCATGTGATTGGATTACCTAACTGTTTGAATGGCAATGCTAACAAATGTTCTATTGACATGAGAAAACACTATATACTGCCTCACAGATTGCATATTACAATGACTTTACACAAGGAAAGAAATCTCCCAATAGGAGTCTTTTTCAATGTGATTTTAACTTACTGCACATATTTAACCCCCTGCATCCTAGTTTTGTTTAAATATCTGTTTAACAATAAAAGTACATGAAAACAGGTTATAGCATAAACCATGTATGCAGATGTGCAGAGCATAATATGCTATTTATTATAGTTATTGAGGGAGGAGAAGGTCATCATGGCCCACTTGAGGCTTCGCCCCTTGTGTCATGGCCCTTTCTCTAACTCAACAATGGTAATAAAATTAGAATAATATTTATTATAAAAAAAATCTTACAGTCATTGTAAACACTAAAGCAGTTGTTAAAAATGCCTCTAGCATGTTTCATCACCGATCCCAAATATGTTAGCCTAATTTTTCTATGTATTTCCATAAATCCTGTGTCTCTTACAATTACATAGCCACCCATTTGTTAGCATTGCCATTCAAACACTTAGCTAATCCTATCACATGCACTCTCTAACGAATTAGGGGCCGATTCTGATGCGGGTTGGAAAAGCTTCCCGACCGAATCGGTTGGGAAATGGTGTCCGACCCACTCGGATCGGGAAAGTCCGACCGGCGGAGTAGGATGCATCCGGATGCTTCCAGATACGATTTGGTTGAACTCCCATTGACTTCAATGGGAACATTTGTTCCTAACCGCATCAGAATTGGGCCCTCGGTCGGGAAGACACGTTCCCGATCCGATTTGGAAGGAGCAAATGCCATTAGGAGGCCTTCCTAACCGCATCAGAATCAGGCCCTCGGTCGGGAAGCTTTTCCAACCCGTATCAGAATCGGGCCCTTAGTGTGTTCATGTTAACATACAATCAGGCCTGGCGTCTCTATAATACATATCTTTTACCAGGAAAGCCCTGCCATACATGACTAAAATAAAACAATTGGTTCTGTCGGGATGTTCGATTACTTAGAAAACGTAAGTAGCAACAGCTTACTTGTAACCTATACCAATAATTAAACCATAACACACCCCAATATTAGTATTCAATACTGTATTTAGAAATGGATATCAAATAATCATGGCTGTCACAATTTACAAATTCAATTGTAATAAAGAATAAGTGACTGTTGGTGAAAAAGTGACATGTAGTGATGGGTGACGTTGAAAGTGCACTATATACAAGACAATTCTCGAGAACAAAGCAGCTGCCGGACGGACGCGCTTTTTGCCAGATCACGCTATTCATCTGACTGGCTATTTAAAAAGACTCCAACCGATGGGTGGAAGTCGTTTAAAAGAACTCTATTGAGGCTCCAACCGGCTGGTGGAGTCCTGAGAGGGTGTAATTATTAGCCCCACTTTGAATAAGAGGCACTTGATAATTGCAGACAGACTAAAGAATCTGCATTTTGGCTGTCCTTCCCCTTCTTGTCCTGAAGAAGACCCACCTTGACGCATTTTTACTTTTGCGCTACCAACAGGGTCGAAACGTCGACGACTACATATGTCTGCACAACGCTCAGGATCACAGTTTAATTTGCTAATGAATCCTGCGATATATGTGCTAAAATAAAAAGGACAAATAGAAATTCTTCTCCCCTCACTTGAATGCATGTTTAATTGTCTTGTATATAGTGCACTTTCAACGTCACCCATCACTACATGTCACTTTTTCACCAACAGTCACTTATTCTTTATTACAATTGAATTTGTAAATTGTGACAGCCATGATTATTTGATATCCATTTCTAAATACAGTATTGAATACTAATATTGGTGTGTGTTATGGTTTAATTATTGGTATAGGTTACAAGTAAGCTGTTGCTACTTACGTTTTCTAAGTAATTGAACATCCCGACAGAACCAATTGTTTTATTTTATACATATACCCAGGTTCTGAGGGACACCGGGTCGCCCCATTATTTTTTCTACTGCCATACATGACAGCCAGCCCCATTGGTATGGCATTCCCAGCGACAACTGGAAGCAGCATTTGGCCTTTGCTCCATGCCTAGCTGAGAGTCCCCCCCCTCCCTGCACTCGGTGGGTACTGGCCAAAGGATGTGACCTTATGCCTTGCCCTGTACACAGTGCTATGTAGCAAACTCGGTGTGGTCTGGAAAGAAAGGAACAGGGGGCTGGAACAATTAGTAGGTGTCACTGTCCACCCATTAGTAATAGTCATTAAAGTGGGACTTTCATACTTATTGTAGGAGACCTGTGATATGCATTCTAGTTCTTTTCTGTTATGTTGACTACCAACAAGCGACCAGGACGGCAGTGAAATTTCCTGATCCTCCTGGTCCTGAGACAAACAGCCGTACTGCCTTTCACCCCGCTACTTTAATTCCCGCAAGGACTGCTAGACTGTGTGGTCTGCTTGGAACTCCAGATGATTCCTGGTCAAATGGATTCCTTGTCTCGCAGCAGCGCCTGGTGTCTTTGTCAGCTCCTGATTGCTTGGATCTGTGATCATAATAGCTTCACTCCACATGCACTGCTGTTGTGGATTCACTCAGAACTACAGCCTTATTCGCATATTGAATGTATTAATTTTTAAGGCTCACACACACTTAAATAAAATGGCTGCCTGTAAAGATGATAGCCTTGATTAACTTTGATCACAAGATTTTAGCATTTTTTTGTCCTCTGAATTAATGGCTGTTTGAAACATAAGGATCCTTTTGTGCAGTGATAATTGCTTAACTAGTTCTTGTGGCAGATGAATTGCATAGTTAAATCAGTGGGATTGCAATGTTAGATTAAACTTGGTTTGTAAGTGGATCTGTTCAGGCCTAAAATCCTATCCAGTCTTCCAATGGTGTGCTGCACTGTAGATGGTTGCTACAAAGAGAATGCAAATAAATACCTTAATCCAATTATTCAAATATATCAAAATCATTGATTGTTTTAATGTTTCTCAGATTGTTATAATTTTAATTTTGTTAATTTCATTACCATACTAGCACATACATTTTTAATTGGGAATACTATGTAGACAGTGTTAAAAAACTGAGGACGAAATCCTCAAAGTTTAGAAGACCAAACCCCCAAAACACTTTTGCACTTGGCTACATAGTGGTGTTAGTACAGCTATGCTAGCATAAATATTTGGAGAAGTTTGGTATTGTTTTGGGGTCTCTCTGAACATGTTAGAAGTATTAAGACAGCTTACTTAAGTTTAACAAGGTGAGGGGAGGGCTTTTCAAAGGTCCCGATGCTTGAGCCATCAGAAAAGATCTAGAATCTCAGTTCTCCACTCAAGACCAATGCAACAGTAGAAGACTCTTCTTTGACCCAACACACTCCAAAATGTGCAAGATCATCACCTATCCTTAAGCACCACAAGCCATAGTATGATTGGGTGAGTCCACTCCTGAGGATGGGCTCTTTGGCTGAATACCTTACATTTCAGTGGAGGATGATGGCCGGCCTTTAGCTCTCATGGTAAACATATGATCCACTTACCCTTGTTCACCTCTCTGCACTTGGAAAGACGACCTTAGTGGAATGGAGACAAGCTGGAGGGATTGGCTGTTGGGTGTGTTGTGCTGCGGTTTTAAATGCGCAGTCTGAGCCCTTCCCAACTTAACAAATTTGAAAGTCGGGTTCAGAAAACCCCGGTAAGGACTGTAGGAGTGAACAGCCACAACTGAATTATATGGCAGCGCTGTAGTCAACTTTTCGTGAGGCCAGTCCACAGCGCCCTCATCTTGCCTCCTCATTTTGGCCTTGTTTGTGTATTTCCACTGCCGCTGCCCTGCGTGAAGTTAAGCAGGCTGCGCACTCAAGGCAACGTTTAGCTCCTGGCGTCACCTTGTGTTGATATAGTACTGAAAAAGGTTCAGTAAGGAAAGAAAGAACACGATTGTTTCTTTATTTAATTTGATTTAAACGTTTGTTTATTTACTGTTTCTTAATTTATGCTAAATCAGACAGAGGCCGTGAGGATTAAAATCACTACTCCATGATAGCCCTTTGCTTTGTATTTTTTTATTACAAGAAGCAGTGTTAATGTAGAAGAAAAGTTCTCGTTGTATCACCAATGCCACTTCCCTGCACCAGGCAACTGCATGGGTAGCTATGAGTCCTTCAGATCCTTTTAACTGAGTGTCTGTTTTTCATTTCCATACTTCAGTCAAGGTGATGTCATACACTATTTACAGAGCATGCCACTGGGTGCTCATAATAACAGACACTGAACCGAAAACATCTTGGTACATCACACTTGACCATGACGTGCTGTGTATCTGGCAGGAAAGTCTTAATTCACTGCTTCAAAACTTAAAAACAATACAAAATAGTCCAGCCATGTTAGGAATAGCCTCCACCGTCCTATTCAGAAAGAGGAGAGACAGCACGACATTGTGGATTTGTTACACAGTCATAAGCAGAAACAGGACTGAAGCAAGCCTTGTTTCTAGGAGAAATACCTTTCTTGTAGAGACCTAAGAAATACAAATTAAGAATTGGCAGAATACAGGACTGTTCAGAGCACCCTGCAACGTGGTGACTGGGAAATAATATGCTACGAAGAGCTGGAAACCAGAAAAGTGAAGCAGCATGCTGGAATCCAGGTTTGAGGTAACAGGAATCTGAGTTCATGCAACCCAGTACAGTTGTGGTGCCCAGAGCAGTTACTACAACAGATACTATAGTGATCTAACTTTCTATTTACCTTGGAATTGTTTGGTGGCCATTATAGATTGAACAGCTGTTAATTTATCAGTGAACATGCTGTCTTTTTGCCCACAGATTCCCCTGTAAGGAAGACACCATGCTCCCAGGTAAGGAAGTATGGAGTAGGGCAAAAAGCAAAAGCACAGTGCACTAACTCTGAAGGTTTTTCAGAATTTTAGTAAACGCAGTGTGGGGAGAACTCCAAGAGAAGACACTGAATACTCTAGTCCCAGCTTGGAGAGCCGCACCCCAGAAAGTCTGAAGGGGGTTGGGGACACACAGAAGTGTTGCATGACAATACCAGTACAACAAGAGGAATGTGCGGGGGATTCAAAGCTAATTCTTCTAAGATGGGGAGGTATGCATTGAAGCTATTATTAGAGCAGGCTATGGCGCAGCAATCATGTGTCTTTAAAGGAAACAGCCGACACGTGTTTCGTTACGATTAGTAACTTCTTCAAGGCTGTGAATAATGTGAACAACAATAGAAAAGAGCATTTACACAAGGAAAAGTCACTAATGAGCTCTTATTTATACCCATATAGGTTATTTTTATTGAAAAATCCTATATCCCATAAAAGGAATAAAGAAATCCAGTGCAACCCATCACCACGAAAAGACTAACCATTCAAGTGAATCAGAAAAGCCAGTTTAGGGAATCCATGTGCATCGAGTAAACCTTATCCCAAATAGATGAGTGAACCATAGTCGGTATGGAACAAAAACACTTAAAATCCATTTAGAGGAGAGAAAACAATCAAAGCATGGATGATAATGTGATAGAAATAAGAGACCTTCAGATAAGGAAGGTAGATTTAGTAAATCTTCCAGACATATTTTAGCTAAGTCTAATAGATGATCATATCTACCTTTAACAGTCCAAACGTGAAGTTCAAAAACTCTAAAGGATGTTCCCAAATACACAGGAGGCATCCGTAACTTGATATGTAAATCTATAAAGGGACCTTGGAGCAAAAAAAGTAGGAAAGGGAGTATAAGCATTTCCACATTTATAAAAGTAAAAACCAGGTAAACACTTAGGGGCCGATTCCGATATCGGCCGGTAGGGCTACGAATCGGATTCGGCTTTACCGGATCCGATTCGGAGCCCTGTTTCCCGACCGAACCGTACGCGGGTCCGGCCGAGCGAGTACGATGCGAAATCGCCGACCGACTCGTCCGGGCGTCCCGACCGCTCCGACCGACTCGCTCCCGGCTCGAACCGCTCCGACCGACTCGCTCGGACTCGACTCGCACCGCGCAATGGAGACGTTTCCCGGCCGGGTAAGTACGATGCGCGCCGCGAGCAGTCCGACCGAGCCGCGCACTCCGGCTCGTAAGAGCTGTCGGAGCCATACTTTGGGGGTCCGTGTCGGACCCCTGTACGCGTAGCCGCGCGAGTCGCACACAGGGGGACCCATGGGTCCCCCTACCTGTGCGTGTACGGCACGAATCGCTTCGCCGCGTACCCGCTGTAGGGGCGCCCTTGTCCGACTCGCACCCATTGAGTCAATGGGAGCCCGCGTACGCGTTAGTACGACCGGCTCCCATTGACTTCAATGGGAGTCCGACCGACTCGAGTCCGATAACATACGGACGCATCGTACTCGTTCGGTCGGACTGCACGGGTCCGATTCGGTCGGAAATCTCTCCGGGTCCGGCTCGGTCGGAGAAATTTACGGCCCGAATCGGAATCGACCCCCTAGTGGCTATCTTTAAGTAACTATGCCACTATATATGTATTTAGTGTCAACCTCAATAGAATATACGTTAGAAAAGAAGAGCCTAAAAAATTTCTTATAAAGGACTCCCTCCATCTTTTTTGGCAATCTGTAAAATTCTAATTGCGAAAATCTGAGCAATGAAAAATTGACACCTCATTTGGCCAAGCCAAATCTAAGAAAAATATAAAATATAACTTACAGGTATATAGCAATCCTACTTCATATGTGTGGCTTAAGTTTGCAGAATATGCAGAGTTCAATTGTAGGTCCTAGATACCGAGCAAAAAAAGGAAAAAGTAGAAAAGTAGAAAGGCCAGTAAGCTAGCACCAAATACTTCTTTATTAGCACATAAACGTCCCTTTATTTGTTCAGACCAAGCATGAAGTAATAAAAAATAAAACTCACATATATGTGGCAGCCCCACTTCATGTATAAGACGTAGGTGTTACAAAGTATACAAAATTCCAGGCAAGGTCCTAGACATCAAGCACAAAGGAAAGAAGACCGATACGCTATCACCTAACAATTAGTTTTTAAAAAAGCCGTACACATTGATGCAGTCTTTGTTATGGATGACACCTGTATTGCCTTATATTGTATATACTGGATGTTATTATGAAATATGAAGTCACCACAATAAGAAATGAAATATTGTCAACTCATTAAATGATGTCTTTTCTTTTTGCTCAAATTGACTAATTTGGTTTACTTGCCTGTGAATTGCTATATAGAAACTCAAATGGACTAACTACACTATTCAATGTGAATGGTATATATTCTTGTAGAGTGCCGAGGTAAAAATCGTGTTTTCTACTTTCATTTACTGTCAGCCAAGGGGCCAGTGCCGGTTGAGCGATGTGGAGAGGAGATGGGGAGATTGGTAAAGGATGGTAACATATGGAATGACAATGGAGAGCAATGAATGCTCCTTCGTGTTGTAGGAGGGAGTCGACCTAAAGCAATTTTACCAACTGGATTTTCTGACCGATAAATTCAGATCCGGTATCTGGGAAATCCAGGTGCAGGAACACCAGGCCACATATGATTGGTGGACATGTATCCCACACGGGGAAACTGCTCTGTCCAACGTATAATTGGGGCCATGGCAGGCTGAAAGGTACACCCATTAATCAGTCCTTTACCTGGTTTTGTTTAGTTGTGACCTGAAGTAAATTCCAATATCCACTGTATTGTGGTTACTGTACCTTTGTTTTACATCAGCAGAAGACAACTTTTAAGGGACTTTAATGCCAACCTGACAGATGGCTATAACTCGAGCATACACAAGGAGATGATGGACTGAGTGCTGAAACTTTTCAAAAACTCACCCCCAGTCTCAGATCTGGGTTGAATCCATCATCACTCTTTAGCTCACTTTGCCACCCCAGTTCAGACATAGCCATATGCAAATCAGTCTTGACCCTGTGCCTCATGGAAACAGTCCAGATCGAACTGCCAAGCCATGTCTTTCCCTGGTCCGGAATCAAGCATCCTGGGACCGGTTTCAGGCTAAGAGCCCTCATCAGTCAGGCTAGCTTGAATCCAGTGGCAAAGTGAGCAAGGGACCCAAGTCTGGGCATACACTGCCAACTTAGGGCGAACAAAGCAAACACAAGGAGATGATGGACGGAGTGCTGAAACTTTTCAAACACTCACCCCCAGTCACAGATCTGGGTTGAATCCATCATCATTCTTTAGCTCACTTTGCCACCCCAGTTCAGACATAGCCATATGCAAATCAGTCTTGACCCTGTGCCTCATGGGAACAGTCCAAACCGAACTGCCAAGCCATGTCTTTCCCTGGACCGGTTTCGGGCTAACAGCCCTCATCAGCCAGGCTAGCTTGAATCCAGTGGCAAAGTGAGCAAGGGACCCACGTCTGGGCATACCCTGCCAACTTAGGGCGAACAAAGCAAACACAAGGAGATGATGGACGGAGTGTTGAAACTTTTCAAACACTCACCCCGAGTCACAGATCTGGGTTGAATCCATCATCATTCTTTAGCTCACTTTGCCACCCCAGTTCAGACATAGCCATATGCAAATCAGTCTTGACCCTGTGCCTCATGGGAACAGTCCAGACCGAACTGCCAAGCCATGTCTTCCCTGGACCGGAATCAAGCATCCTGGGACAGGTTTCGGGCTAACAGCCCTCATCAGCCAGGTTAGCTTAAATCCAGTGGCAAAGTGAGCAAGGGACCCAAGTCTGGGCATACCCTGCCAACTTAGGGCGAACAAAGCAAACACAAGGAGATGATGGACGAAGTGCTGAAACTTTTCAAACACTCACCCCCAGTCACAGATCTGGGTTGAATCCATCATCATTCTTTAGCTCACTTTGCCACCCCAGTTCAGACATAGCCATACGCAAATCAGTCTTGACCCTGTGCCTCATGGGAAAAGTCCAGACCGAACTGCCAAGCCATGTCATATAGCTGTGTCTGAACTGGGGTGGCAAAGTGAGGTAAAGAATGATGATGGCTTCAACCCAGATCTGTGACTGGGGGTGAGTGTTTGAAAAGTTTCAGCACTCCGTCCATCATCTCCTTGTGTGGGTCCCTTGCTCACTTTATCAAAGTGGCATAGCTGACTGGCACTGCAGGAAACTGTAAATTATATAATGCACACATGGCTCCAAGGAGCAGCAACAGGCTTTGATGAATACATGTTTATAGCACCTGGAGAATATTAAACAAACGTGGATTTCTGTATATAGAACAGGATAGTGCGTGACCACTGGTTAAGAGCAAATTACACAAACAGGGATTGAATGGGAAGAGAGTTGGAACAGATAATTGGGACACTATTAAATATTTACATAACACATGTTTACAATATGAGGTAAACATAGAGATTTGTCTACAAACACTCAATTACAAAGCCATGATTAGAACCTAGATCCCCGGATCCAATGTCAGCGTCTTAGCTACTGGTACAATTTATTTTATTTTAGGCAATTTGTAGAGTGCACAACTACCCTTGGAGATAGTTTAGCTTTTATCGCATACTACAAGTGGTTTTTAGGGAACGCCTTTTTAAATTGTTTCTTATGGTTTGTTGTCACAATATGAATTGCTAATAAAATGAAATCCACAAAACAAGAACAGGACATTCTGAGCGAGGAAATATAAAAGGAAGTATGATAGGCTATGAAGATGGATCCATTTCAAGATGTTAGTGCCTTTCAACGAATCATTTCATAATCTCTGCTGTTTATACTTAAAAAAGCACAATGACTATTAAGACTCATGAAGACTCTGTCTTTGAAGAATTCATTATCAATATCCCGGGCAAAGCAACCCATGCAGCGTCTTGTAGGGACTTGGCCAAACCTTCCAGTTGGTACAAGACGCTTGTTGAGGTCTGCAACATTAAGACACTTTTCCAAGGGCTTGGACTGGTCGTGAATGCTGCAATTTATAGTTTGAAGACTGACAAGTGGGCAACTCTTTATCTATCTGCAGAACTGTGGGTGAACTCCAAAAAAGTGATGGGAGCTCAACAACAGCCATGTAAAAGCAAACTGAATTCTGCTACTAATGTCACCTTCAAACCAAGGTCAGTGCAGGCCAGGAAAAGCTGGAATCATAAATAAACAAGCTGCAGAAAGTACACCAGCTCCTGTGGATATAGTGGCTCAGTTCGCATGGTGCCAGGTCAGCCTGGGGGAAGTAGAACCAAAATAGATATGCCCAGTGTATTCAGCATATACCATGTAAAGAAGCATGAATTAATATTCCTGATTACAAGCCACCTTACACCCAATATAAACATGGGGAAATATCAGAGCGGGCTATAGAAATGGCAAGCCTTCATACAGCCAATTTGGCAAGTCCCCATGAGGCGAGGGGTTGCCACAAAACATATTGTGTAGGTATAAGTATGCAATTAATAAAGAAACAAATACATAAACACTGCTGCTATGCTTCATCAGCGATTGCCCAGGATAGATCAAACCTTGACACAGCTACCCATTAGACTTCAGGCGGCCGAAAAGAGAATCTCAGACTTAGAAGACAATATGGTCATCCAAAATGAAGAGCGGGTGACCGCTCAGAAGGAGATTCAGCTACTATCTAACAAGATCAAAGACCTAGAAAATTATGGCAAATGATCTAAGCTACGCTTTGTGGGAGTGCCAGAAGGTGATTAAAATCTGGCAGTATCTACCAGCCCAGTTCACAATCACGAGAGCACATTGAATCCCAGCCCAACGTTCGTCCAACATGAAATATCCACGTACCATTCATGTTAACTTTGCCTGACTACAGCAATAAAATGCAATTCATTTAACATCTCGGATGGTTCGCAATTTTGCATCTATTCTGATATGACGATAACAGCAGCATGGTGACGAAAAGGGTTCTTGGGCCTTCCGGGACAGTTTAAGTCTGGCGGTGTACAGGCCTCCCTGTTCCAACAGTCAAATCTTAAGGTCTTGTTTGAAGGCCAGTTTCATATATTTTCTGTAGTGGGGGAAGCACTGGGGATCCAAACCTCTTGCGGAGCAGTCATCCAGAGAGGCAGTGTCACTCAATCTTAACCCAGTTTCTCTGCTTTTCAGCTATATAACTGTTTTGTAATATGCTGTAGGTGAATGGTGGTGCAAACCAGTAAATATTATAGGTGTGGAGTAGGAGGGATTTTTCTGTCGCTACAGGGTATAGGGGTAACTTAGGCACAGAGACAGGGTGCCAGAGAAGGTATGTGGGACACAAGGGGTAAGACAGGCAATTCCCTTTTTGCTTCGCGTTTGGGTGGCACCTAAGGGTCAGGTGGTATCGGGTTGGGGGGGGTGTGCGAATAGGAAAAATGAGCAGAATAGGAGGAGAATGTTAACAAGATGTGTCAACAAAAGAGGCAGAGATCGAATTGGAGGGATAGTGCTGGGAAGTGTGGTGGTTATAGCTGTTTTAGTGTGGCAAACTTTCCAAATATAGCTTAATGGATCAAAATATAAAGATAATTACATGCAATGTTAATGGCTTGTTAAACAAACATAAGGATGGAGCTATGATGAACTGGCTGTCTTCATTCAAGCCCAAAGTGATTTTCTTTCAGGGAACTCATTTTAAGAATAATAGTCCTAACCTCACTATCCCAAGGAAGTTTTCGCATGTATATTTTGCATCTGCCGGAGCTGCAATGAGAGGTGTGGCAATCTATTTGGCTAATTCTAGAGACTGGAATGTGAAGGATGTCATTAGGGGTGAAAAAGGGAGATGGATTTGGGTTAAGGTCTCAGTTAGGGATCCTATTTAGAATTTGGTGAACTACTATGGTCTGATTACCGATGATACCGAGTCGCTGAAACAACTTCACAATAATGCTATGGATGCAGAAGGTCTTTTGATCTTTGGGGGGGGGTCATTAATTTCATTCAGGATATTAAACTGGATATATCGAACAAGGCTAAATAGCAGCTAAAACCCCAAAAGGGTCTTACCGACTATTAAAAAAGATTTTGCTTTAGTCGATCCTTGGCGTATTGATCACCCAGATCTTCTCCAGTTTACGTGCTTTTCTCATCAATTCCGTACTGCTTCTCGGTTAGATTTTTCTTTATTATCAAGTGCGATCAAGTGTGCGACAGTAGCTATCTGGGGAAATGCGTTCTCTGACCACTCAATAGTCACACTGCAATTTCAAATCGATATCCCGTCAACAGAGAGACCCAGGTGGCTTTATTATCAGACTATACTTGGATAGAGGAAACAAGAGTTTTTATAAAAGAATTCTTTGAGGTGCATCATAGCTATGCATCTGACTTCATAGTCTGGGAGGCCTTCAAGGTCACTTTTAGGGGAGGGGTGATTGCTTATAAGTCTAATCTAAATAAAATAAGAAAGACTAAAATTCTGGACTTGCAATTAGCAATTGAGCTCGCTACATGCGACTATGTGCCTCTGGATGATAGGCCTTGCTAGCTTTCTTAAAAGCATAAAAAGGAACAGCTTGCTATGATGGTTCAGGATCTTAGAGATTTTCTTTTGGGTAGAGGAGCTCAGTAATCACAGAGCATTTCAGCAGAAAGTGTATGAAGAAAGTCAGCAAATAGGTACATTTCTTGCCTGGTCAATTAGGTTGAAGAAGAACAAACAGCGTATCAGGGAGATTCAGAACCCAGATACCCCAAGATCAACAGTTGAGAACGAGGAGATTGCTGAGGTCTTTCAGTATCATTATGTTAATCTGTAAGGGCGAGCTGATTTAGTTCCCACATCCAGGTTAGAAGAATATTTTAGCTTTCTTTCTCTGCCCCAAATGATGAGGCTACAAAGCGATATTGTTTTAGATAAAATAGAGCTTCCTGAAGTAGGAATATCACTCAAAAATATGACTGATGCAAAAGGACTCGGGGAACGATGGTATCCCCATTGAGCTATATAAAATGTTTGCAAAGGAGCTTCTTCCATTTCTAACTGAGGTATTTAATCAAATTAGGGATGGAGCGGATATTCCTAAATCTTTTAAAGAGTTGATTATAGTTGGCTTCCTCAAAAAGGATAAGTCACGTACGAATGTTAATTCTTACAGACCAATAAGTCTTTTAAACTCAGATTATAAATTGTTTACTAAAATTTGGGCTTCGCAAATTATCCCTATTCCTCAAACTATGATTCACAAGGATCAGAATGGCTTTTTGCCAAATAGGTCTATAACTGTGAATACAAATGTTTTGATCTATGCCATTGATTATTTTTCTAGTAATCAAGATAAAGCTGCTATACTTCTAATGGATGCGTAAAAGGTTTTTGATTTAGTAAATTGGCCTTATTCTTTATTTTTGCTTAATTTGGATTTCCTGAATAATTTTTTAAATGCTTAAAAATCATAATGCTGAAGCTAGAATTATTATTAATTCAAAGGAGGAAGGCTCACTTCAAATTTATAGAGGCACCAGTCAGGGAAGCCCAATGTCCTCAGTTCTTTTTACACTTTTATTGAGCCATTGGCAGTAAAAATACGTAATCCGCTTTTCCACTGTTGGACGGGGGTGTCAAAAATTAAACTATATCATATTGTATCTAAAAGCATATAGGAGTAATATCCTAGGGGTTATGAATGAAATTCTAGTATTTACTGGTGTAGGGGGTTATAAAGTAAACCAATAGAAAACAAAGCTTTTAGTATTTAAGGTAACACTCAGAGATCTCCCTCAAGACTTTCATCATCAGCTCATTCTCCAATGTCTAATTCGCTATTTGGGAATATACGTTACGCATAATTATTCACAACTGGTCCAGCTAAATTACAATGTTAGGCTTAGAAAAAGTTAAAGCCCTACTGAACAGATGGACGTTGCTCCCTCACTGATAGGTAGGGTGGGTGGCTTTAATTAAAATGTCTATGTTGCCACCATTTTTATTCCTTTTTCAAACCTCCCTATCAAGATTAACAATGCATATTTCAGAGAGCTAGATTCTATCGTAATAAAGTTAATTTGGAATAATAAACACTCCAGGGTAAAACTTTCGGTTTTGTAGTTGGATAAAGCTCAGGGAGGACAGGCAACACCTCATTTTCAGACATATTATCAAGCTGCGCTATTGGACAATGTGATTCAACTTTTCTCGAACACCAGACTTTTTGATAATTTTTTTTTACTAACACATGGTGAAAGAGTCTGCAATTGATTTACCAGCTTTTTTAAAAACAGCAAACCTCCTGAAAAATACCAGGTATTGGGATGTCGTATTAAGGCTTGTATATTAATGGCAGGTTCCAGCATGCCATGCATTCATGTCAATGCAGGATTGCAAATATCTAGGACTCACTCTGTCAAGATCCATTTTGGAAACCTGGAAGAGTAAGAGGTTTGATAGGATGGGCGTTTTTTTTATAGCCCAAAAACAGATGTCATGGGAGGAAATAAGTGTGCATTTAGGGACAGAAAGCCGCTTGTTAAAGTACTCAATCAATCAGGATTTTGTAAAGCGCAGTACTCACCCGTGAGGGTCTCAAGGCGCTGGGGGGGGGGGGAGGAGGAGCTGCTCTAGGGTCATTCGAAGAGCCAGGTCTTGAGGTCCTTTCTGAATTGATGTAGTGTCAGACTTCGTTGGAGGTGAAGGGAGAGTTCGTTCCAGGTCTTGGCTGCGAGGTAGACGGATCTTCCACCTGCTGTGGTCCTGTGGAAATGAGGGATGGTGGCTAGGGCGAGGTCGGCTGAGCGGAGGTTTCTCTTGGGGCGTGGAAGGAGATTTGGTCGTTGAGGTATTGGGGTCCGATGTTGTGGAGGGCTTTGGAGATGTGTGTGAGTGTATAGCTTTAATCAGATAACAAGTTTCTTAAACTTAAATTACCAGGAGATGAGCGATGAGGCATATGCGTTAATACAGCTCTTTGTAAAAAACAATTTGACAGGAGAGGGTAACTGGTTCCGGGTGTTGCGTAAATACCCTAACCAGGCTCTGATTTCTGAACTTTTGGATACAATTTACAGCACGACTAATTCCAAAATAACAACTGGGGAACGGCAATATATCTCAGAGATGGGCTACAAATTTTGGAGGGCTGCCAATTTGAAAAGAATGTTATTTTTGTTGAGATGGTTAGCATAATATACCCCTCATACTTTGCATAGGATGCTTTCGGTACTATCTAGATGACATGGAGGATGGGCTGTATATCTTTTTTTACATGCCTGGTTCTATCCCAATTTTGGCATACATTGTTTCAAGAACTAAGTAAATGTGCTCAAGTAGTGAATGTGCCAGAAACTATTTTAGTATTTTTGGCTTTTCATATGCCACCAGTCACGTCAATAAGTGTGTACAATACTTTATTGCTATAGCTATATCGGTTGTTCGCTCCTTGATAATACAAACTTGGAAAACAAAGAATATTTCAACCTGTGAACTTTGTTATGCCAAAATTGAAAGGACTAAAGCCTCTGAGGAGGCATATGGCAGATGAGTTGGGAGTCTGTCGAGATTCTTAGCAATTTGGAAATCATTTGAGCTTTGTGGGCATAATTCATCTCCAAGGGTAGCTCCTTGAATTAGTAGTATTGTAGCTCCCTTTTAAATGTTAAAACTTTATATTTCCTGTTATAGGATATAGATTCAAATCGCACTGAAATGACTTGAATTAGACATTAATGAACTTTATTAACGGGTTGATAGCGTGAGTGCACATTTTTACACTTTATCTTTGATTGTTCAATATCCAACATGAAATAGTGTAGAGTCAGCTTCATTAGGGAGGAGTGGACTGGACGTAGAGACCATAAGAGCAGCGTTACCTCATGGACGCACTGCCTAACTCTTTTACAAATTTTCGATATTCATGCTGTCCCTGAAGAAGTATTACTGTAGCACTTTATTATCCTGTAATATCCCAATTATGGGGAGGGTGGTATGAACGACTTGCTGCCAATATCAATTCCGCTTGCTGCTAATTGTTATTTATAATGTGATACAATTGTTTTTTGTATATTTGTGATGTTTCAAAGATGCATCATCATAGCACTTTATTATTCTTGTTGCACTTTAAACAAGAGGCGAGGGATACGGGTGATTTGCTGCTAATTTTGATACCAGTTGCTGGAATCAATATCTATCTACTATATGATCGAAGTGTTTCCTGCATATTCAAGATGTTTTTAAAGATGTATCACTATAGCACTTTATTATTCTTGTCGCTCTGTAATCAAGAGAAGAGGGATATGGTTGATTTGCTGCTAATAGGAACAATTGTTGCTGGAGTCAATTGCAGTCGCCGTAATATTGGCTATTTATCATGTGATGTAATTGTAGTCTGCTTGTCAGTTTTTCTTTTTCCCTCATATTCTGCTCAATAAAAAATTTAAAATTTAAAAAACGACATTTGCTTAATCTATAAAAAATCTTCTGTTTAACCATAACTCCTCCGCCCATATTTTTAATTGGCTTGTGTCATTGTACTTCGTAAATGCTGGCTTCCGAGTCGTTATTAGGCTTGTTAGTCCCTCCTTGGTACCGCCTTGTCTGCATTTGTTACCTCCCATAACGACTGGACCTTTTACTTGTCTTGTTACACGGTCTTCTTTATCTTGGCTGTGAGCACTATTTTGTTTAACCCCTTGACCGCGATCGGAATTCCGCTCGTGTGCTGGACATTCCGATCGCGGGTGTGGTCGTGACGAGCTCAGCTCGTCATGCGCACAGCGCTACCGCTCAGCATGACGAGCTGAGCTCGTCACGCGCATCGAAGGGGTTAATGATTTGCCACTATTCCAGCCACTAGGTCGCAGCACGCCGCCCGCTTTTATTTTACATACTAATGGCGGTCCGCTTTAACTATAGCGGCCACGTTTCTTTCTTTCTTTATTTTAGCAGCGCGCTCCGCTTTAAGTCTAGCGGCTGCACTTACTTATTTTTATTTTGTTTACTAGCGCCCATGCAGCACTTTCACATTCATGGAAGCCGCACCCCTTTCTTTAGACAAGCCGTGTCTAAAGAAGGGTGTGCAGCTGCTATTAAAGTGAAAGAGCGGCATGGGCGCTTTTACAAAAAAAAACTCAACTTGACAAACAGATGCTTTTTTTTGTCAAAGCGCCCCATACCGCGGTTTCACTTTAATGTCGGCCACGCCCCTTTCTTTAGACGCGGCTTGTCTAAAGAAAGGGGCGCGGTCTCCATAAATGCGAAAGTGCTGCATGGGTGCTAGTAAACAAAAAAATATTTCCAAAGCAATAGGTCTCGCATTTGCAAAAGTTTAAGCTATTGCATTGCCAATAGCTCAAACTCTCGTAAATGCGAGACCTATTGCATTGCAAATGCTTGTTAAAATAGGAACTATGTTCCCCCACAAGGGTCTGTGTTCAGATGTTTGATGGAATTGGAGATCATTCAAGTTGTTGGAAGGCTGGGAACTAGAATCACCTCAGGAAAATGTTTTAATAGCGGCCTCATGCAGCATTATGTGACAGACTGAGCCCAGTCCTCTCGAAGATATGATGGGAGTGTTTTCTTTTTTGGAACACAAGTCATTCTAAATCCCAATTCTCTTAAATGTTTTCGTAAATAGCCATACGTTTTACAGGCAGTTCTGAAGAAGAACGTATGAAATATTCCAAAGGTTCATGGTCTGGTGCAGTGCCCAGAAGAAGGTTTGTGGCAGCTAATAATGTTAATTTTATCAGCGATCTGCTTCCTAAGGATGTTTTCAGGGTTGCGGACGCAATGTCAGTCTTGCTTTGAAAACAGCCCACAGAGAATACCAAGAGTTGTGTTACAAAACTGGCTAGGGTACAACAAGCATTTGTACCCCCTGGTACTCTTCTCAGAGAGGGCGCCACTGACATCTGCACGGCCCCTTCTGTAAAACCGATTGCGAAGGAACACATCCTATCCCTGCGCGATCTCAAGGCGGTGCTCCTCACTTGCCTGGGGTGTGGCCCGATGCAAATATATGAACGCTTTTGCCCCTCCACCCAGACCGTATTGCTGCGCTTGTGCAGGAGCAAATAGGCTGTAGGGCAGAACTATCTGTTAGTGCGCCCATCGAGGGTGCCCTTTAGCTTTAGGGTGGGACAGTATGGTCCCACGGGCATTGTCCCGCAGACAGGTGCAGTGCCACTCCTCAAAATTGGGCCCGCCCACTTGCAGAGACAGCGGCTTCAAACTGCACCTCTGTGTGGTGTAACCTGCAGTGGCCTCCTGATAAAAGCCCCGACACTTTTTTTTTTTTTAATTAAGCAATGCCTTCTAGCGAGTGGATTCAGCAAGAAACTAGAAAGTGTTGCAGCTGTTTATAAGCCAGCCCCTTCGAACTGTGAAATGGTACTTGAACACTGTAGGTACCTCCTGTTCAGTGCTGTTCTTGGAAGCGTCGCCATATTCTGAGAATGGACGCTGAAACAGCCACCGTGAAAGCAGAGGCGCTATTTAGGACAGCCAGAAGGCGCAAGGAAATGTAATTACCAGCTCCCAGCATGACAATCTGTCAGAACACAAAATTAACAGTTCAAAAATAATTACAGTCATTGCTGGAGAATCTAGCAACATTAAGGGTGCTCTGCCTGTCCAGTAATTTACACCAAGAAAATAAACTTCATTTTCATTCACCTACATATCTGTACTTAGGAGGTTGATGGGAGACCGCTCTATATCAGACGTGCATACTTTCTAATCAAGCCAAGGCAGGAAAAATCAGATGTTATTGGTACATTTCTGTGCAGTACGGCGTGCCAGATTTGTGCCTAAGCTAGTCACGCAACATTTAAATGCTGGCTCGCCATCTTCAAAACCCGTTCCTCCGAAAAACATCTGCTTAAAGTTAATATCTGCTCTCTGCTGAAAAGCTAGGGCTGAAATATGCCAGAAAAGAAACGTATAGAGCGAGAGGACTTAAAAATCAGCCTGGGCAGGTTTATAAATGGAGACGGGCTTTGCAAACAAATCCTTTAAGCTATCGCTTAGGGACAATCAAGTGCATGTGAGTGAATGGACTTAAAACGTTAAATGTTAATATTTACGTCCTCTTTCTACGAGTTTTCAAACAAGCCCACAAACATGGGGTAGAAGGCACGGATTATCAAAGTTGAGGGCTATATTCTTTTATTTATGTTTACTTTCAGAAAATTTATAAGTCAATTAAACCCCTAAAAAATGAGTGGTATGAGCATAGGTCTATATGAAATGTACAGTTAAATGTATATTAATGCACTGAAGTCTTGCATAAAATGTAAGCTTTGACAGTTTTTGGAAGTGGCTCCTAAATAAAAATGTAAAAATCAGTAAGTTAGTGCAGGCAGTTCTTGCCTTGCGTCCTATTTGTGAGAAAAAAGCAAGACTGGGTATGTTTGTATTTGTGTCTGGACCTCCATCTCCTTCCTCAAGACCATGGGCTTCCATCATGGAACCCACAGGCCTCTATGTATTGTACCAGTCACAGGCACACATACATCATAGCACGCGCACACACACACGTGCTGAACAGCGCTATAAGCTAACACCATGTAGGCCAACGGTGAGTTGAGCATACAGCAGAGTAACTTTACATGAGACCATTAGACCCTTTTTAGCTGTGTCACTCCAGTGACACAAGTAAAAAGGTCTGTTCACACTACTGATCATCATTACTAAAACACAGTATGCAGCCACCATCGTACCTGTGCTACTTAACTCTTTGGTAAGGGCAGTAGCCCTTTACCACTTATGAGAGTAGCTATTGGGTGCCTTTCTCGGTCTATGCAAGACCACAGTCCATGAGACAGGCTTAGGTCATGGCACACACACGTGATCAGTGTTTGCCCATGACGGAAAATCAGAACCAGAATTCCAGATATCACTGCAGGTGGGGCACTCAGGAAAGGGGGGCACATCGGTCAACATGCAAGGGACTTTTCCATCCCAATAATGAACAAATGGAGAGGCTTGCCAAGCTACCCCTTGCCCAGTCGAGTCCCTATGATTGTGGTGGCAGAGGTACAGAGTGTGAAGGGGTCTCACCATAATGAACACTTCAGTGCCTTCCGCCAGGGACCTGCTGCATAGACCTCCTGAGTAGGGGAAGAGGGAGTGACTGGGGCAGTACCAGAGCCTTGGTTGGAACCTTCATGCACTGAATGACCTTGGCAGGTTATGAGACAAAAAAAAGTGGTTCAAAGAGGCGAAGGAGGACCCTGATGTGGATTTCCTGATTCCCTGAGCACGTGGGGAAGGTGGCTGAAGACTGACTTGGCAAATCCTCATGTCTTCTAATGCAAGGAATGGAGGTACGGGTGAAGAACAGTAGTGGCATGCTGGAGGTGGTAAATGGGACCAGCCATAAAGGAGCAAGTGGGATCTCACATGGCAGATGGTCATTAACCAAAGTCCAATGGCTCAACAAAAAATATAGAAGTGACCGCTCTACTTTTATCAAATTGAGATTGCCTTCAATCGGTAGAAAACCTAGTGTGAGGAGTGAAATAAAGTCTAAAAGTCCAAAGGTGCATACAGTCAAGGTAAGGGTGTTTAGGAAGCTCATCAAGTTGCTACATAATGTAGTGGACTCCGTTGAGAGTAACCCGATGACAACAGAAGAAGAGGTGAAGAGACTGGCCCTGAGATTAGTAGGCCATGAAGCCATAACTGAAGCTTTAATTGGAAGGATCATACGAGTAAACAGGAAGATACAAAACACAAGCCACAGTCAAGTCAGGTTGGCTTCAAGGAATGTGCAACTGTTAGTTTCATGCAGCAGCCACATGCACAAATGTATATAATAGATTCAATCACATGTCTTGTTTGACCATTCCCTTACTCGGGCACAAAGTAATTAGTGATGTTATTGTGTTCCTCTGAACCATTTTTCAGGCGGATGTATATCTGGGTGTCATCAGCATACATTTGATAGTGAATCTTATAGTGGTTTGGCAGTTGTGAAAGAATCTACTTGCAGCAATTAAGCAGTAGAGCAAAGAAAGTGAGACTTTAGAGATACAGTGAGAGGAGGATTCTGCAAGACCCATGCATACTTGCTGCGTATGTCCTTCAAGGGAAGAACCAATCCACTGTAAAGCAGTACCAGAAATCCTTGCATGCCTGAAGGATGACTTAGTAAGAAGAACGATGGCCACTGACCAATGTGGTGATCTGAGGGACATAGGTTCAAATCCAGGCAAGGCCAATGCAACCTTTCATACTTCTTTAGGTTCGTAAAGATCAGTAGAGCAAGCACCCAGAAATACATTTAAGAAAAGATTAACAAAATTGTACACTTTATTAAGCTAACCACTTTATAATTGTCAGTAGTAAAATGTGAAAAGAAAATTCCCCCTACCTTCACCAGTGGAAAGTAAATATAAAATCAGCATAACACAATAACAAAATTAAAAAGTAAAGTCTAGAAAACAAGGATTTTCTGTCCCTGTGGCTTGGACAACTCATCTACTGTTGACTCGCCATGCATCACAAAGCTAAAAATACAGGATCAACAGCATCAAAATAAGCATACTACAAAGCAGACACCACTGCAATAAGTGAATTGAACCTGTCTCTCTGATCCGAGGTAGCGTTCTGAGGTGTGTGGGCGCTGGTCATGTCTGGACGATGCGCCGTAGGTGACATAACCTATGGAGCCGCACAATTTTTGCTCCACCCTTACATGTCACAGAAACGTTGTTTTTAAATATACTCGACCATATACTCTGTGTGCCTAACTTTATTAACCTGGAGTGAAGCATTCAAATGTACTCCTGAGTGTATTCACTGTAGAAAACTAGGGAGTTATGAATGTGTGCACATTAATCTTAAGTTTAATCATGAAAGCATGTAGTTCTCATTTATATTTACACTTATGTCGCAAGGCTTATTGCATTTGTTTGAAGCACATTGCATATGTAACCATGAAAGCATAATTAGTTTTGCAGTTATTTTGAAATAATACATGTGCAGATAGTCATTTATTCGAACAACACATTGAAAATGCTTAACTAAAGCTAGCCTGACTAGACCTTTATTTCTTAACATGTAATGTATTTTTTCCTTGCTCTGCATGTTCTTTTCTTTTGCAGGTGCGTTTTTGTGATTTCACAGCTACTGGATTCAAGCTAGCCTGGCTGAAGAAGGGTGACATACCCTGAAACCGGTCCCAGGATGCTTGTTTCCGGTCCAGGGAGGACCTGGCCTGGCAGTTCGGTCTGGACTGTTCCCAGGGGGCACAGGGTCAAGACTGATTTGCATATGGCTGGGTCCAAACTGGGGTGGCGTAGTGGGCAAAAGAACGATGGATTTAGCCCAGATCTTTTGACTGGGGGAGAATGTTTGCATTGTCAGCATTCCGTCCATCATTTGTTTGCTGTAACACTTTTCGCCCTAAGTGGGATGGGTATGCCCAGACGTGGGTCCCTTGCTCACTGTGCCACTGGATTCAAGCTAGCCTGGCTGAAGAAGGGTGACATACCCTGAAACCGGTCCCAGGATTCTTGTTTCCGGTCCAGGGAGGACCTGGCCTGGCAGTTCGGTCTGGACTGTTCCCATGGGGCACAGGGTCAAGACTGATTTGCATATGGCTGGGTCCAAACTGGGGTGGCGTAGTGGGCAAAAGAACGATGGATTTAACCCAGATGTTTTGACTGGGGGAGAATGTTTGCATTGTCAGCATTCAGTCCATCATTTGTTTGCTGTAACACTTTTCGCCCTAAGTGGGATGGGTATGCCCAGACGTGGGTCCCTTGCTCACTGTGCCACTGGATTCAAGCTAGCCTGGCTGAAGAAGGGTGACATACCCTGAAACCGGTCCCAGGATGCTTGTTTCCGGTCCAGAGGACCTGGCCTGGCAGTTCGGTCTGGACTGTTTCCATGGGGCACAGGGTCAAGACTGATTTGCATATGGCTGGGTCCAAACTGGGGTGGCGTAGTGGGCAAAAGAACGATGGATTTAACCCAGAATTTTGACTGGGGGAGAATGTTTGCATTGTCAGCATTCCGTCCATCATTTGTTTGCTGTAACACTTTTCGTCCTAAGTGGGATGGGTATGCCCAGACGTGGGTCCCTTGCTCACTGTGCCACTGGATTCAAGCTAGCCTGGCTGAAGAAGGGTGACATACCCTGTTAATGTTAATATGTTAATAAAAATTTCTATAGCGCACGTACACCAAGAGGTTTCATGGCGCTTAAACTTGGTCAGTGTCAAGGCGAAGGCGGATTATGCATAAGCCTGCTCAAACAGCCATGTCTTGAGCATTTTTCTGAACCCCAAAAGATTATTGCAAGATCTAATCGCTAGTGGAAGTGAGTTCCAGAATTTGGGGGCCAGATGGGAGAACCTACACCCTCCCTGGCATTTGAGCTTGTAGGTAGGGGTAGTTAGCAGCTGGAGATGTGCTGAGCGCAGATTACGGGTGGGAACATGCCTTGATATCATGCAACTGATGAATTTAGGGCTCCTGCAGTGAAGGACTTTGAAAATTAGGCACCCTGTCTTAAAGGCTGCCCGCTGGGCGATTGGGAGCCAATGAAGTTTTGAAAGTAGAGGACTGGCAGATTGCCATTTTGGCCGTTTGTGGATAAGTCTCGCAGCTTGGTTTTGTACCAGCTGGAGACGTTTAAGTAAAAACAATGGAAGGCCGAGGTAAATAGAGTTGGAGAAGTCAAGACGAGAGAGAACCAGGGCAATCACTACCTGTATAAGAGCGGTGTGGGTAAGCAGGTGGGCAATCTTCCTAATTTTGCGTAATTGGAAGAAGCATGAGGAGACCACTGCCCCTACTTGACCTCTAAATGAGAGATCAGCATTTATGGTGATTCCTAGACTTTTTACGGAGGGGGACGGAATGGGGGGAGGTCCCAGTTCAGTCGGCCAATAGTGTGGGCCCCAAAAGATCTGGCCTTTTCCGGGCAGGACTAGTTCGGTCTTGCCCGGATTAAGTTTAAGATGGTTATGGTCCATCCAACTCTGGATATAGAGCATGGTGTCTTGAAATTCCTGAATTGAGTCAGGGGAGTTGTCGATGGTGAAGACAAGCTGAAGATCATCAGCGTAGTTAAAGGTGGTTAACTTCCTGTTCCTTAGAGAGTGAATCAAGGGCAGGAGGTAAAGATTAAACAAGTGGGGGGACAATGATGATCCTTGTGGGACCCCACACGTGATAGCGGTCTTGGGGGCAGTAAAAGGGGCAAGGCGTACTGCTTGGGTGCGACCCTCGAGAAATGACTTGATCCAATTGAGAGCTACACCTTGTATGCCGGCCTGTCTGACACGGTCCAACAAAATTTTGTGGTCGACCGTGTCAAACGCGGCCGATAGATCCAGGAGCACCAAGGCCTGAGGGGTACCCTTGTCCGCGTTAGCTCGCAAGGCGTCTAGAACCGCGAGGATTACAGTCTCAGTAGAGTGGGCGGGCCAGAAGCCTGCTTGGTGAGGGTCCAGGTGTTCGGAATGTTCGATGAAATTGGATAGACACCTGGCAACATGGGCCTCCAATACCTTAGCCAAGAAGGGGAGCAGAGAAATGGGGCGGTAGTTTGATGGATTTAGGGGGTCCGCTCCAGGTTTCTTTAGGAGAGGGACCACAATTGCATTCTTGAATGCGTTCGGGACCCTGCCCTGCCCTGCCCGAGGGGCTCGTTTAAAAAGGGCAGTACGGTGTATGGTAAGGCAGAGAAAATGTCCTTTAGAATGTGAGGGGGGCAGCAATCTCTAGGAGAGCCTGATTTAACTCGGACCAATAAGTCTGAGAAGGTCTCTAGGCAAATAGCGGGAAAATGATCCATGGTAGCTGTATTGATTATCATACTATCGGAGTGCTCCACGTGTCTGGAAGGGGGAATGCTGGCTTTAATGCTGGAAACCGGTCCCAGGATGCTTGTTTCCGGTCCAGGGAGGACCTGGCCTGGCAGTTCGGTCTAGACTGTTCCCATGGGGCACAGGGTTAAGACTGATTTGCATATGGCTGGGTCCAAACTGGAGTGGCGTAGTGGGCAAAAGAACGATGGATTTAACCCAGATCTTTTGACTGGGGGAGAATGTTTGCATTGTCAGCATTCCGTCCATCATTTGTTTGCTGTAACACTTTTCGCCCTAAGTGGGATGGGTATGCCCAGACGTGGGTCCCTTGCTCACTGTGCCACTGGATTCAAGCTAGCCTGGCTGAAGAAGGGGTGACATACCCTGAAACCGGTCCCAGGATGCTTGTTTCCGGTCCAGGGAGGACCAGGCCTGGCAGTTCGGTCTGGACTGTTCCCATGGGGCACAGGGTCAAGACTGATTTGCATATGGCTGGGTCCAAACTGGGGTGGCGTAGTGGGCAAAAGAACGATGGATTTAACCCAGATCTTTTGACTGGGGGAGAATGTTTGCATTGTCTGCATTCCGTCCATCATTTGTTTGCTGTAACACTTTTCGCCCTAAGTGGGAAGGGTATGCCCAGACGTGGGTCCCTTGCTCACTGTGCCACTGGATTCAAGCTAGCCTGGCTGAAGAAGGGTGACATACCCTGAAACCGGTCCCAGGATGCTTGTTTCCCGGTCCAGGGAGGACCTGGCCTGGCAGTTCGGTCTGGACTGTTCCCATGGGGCACAGGGTCAAGACTGATTTGCATATGGCTGGATCCAAACTGGGGTGGCGTAGTGGGCAAAAGAACGATGGATTTAACCCAGATCTTTTGACTGGGGAGAATGTTTGCATTGTCAGCATTCCGTCCATCATTTGTTTGCTGTAACACTTTTCGCCCTAAGTGGGATGGGTATGCCCAGACGTGGGTCCCTTGCTCACTGTGCCACTGGATTCAAGCTAGCCTGGCTGAAGAAGGGTAACATACCCTGAAACCGGTCCCAGGATGCTTGTTTCCGGTCCAGGGAGGACCTGGCCTGGCAGTTCGGTCTCGACTGTTCCCATGGGGCACAGGGTCAAGACTGATTTGCATATGGCTGGGTCCAAACTGGGGTGGCGTAGTGGGCAAAAGAACGATGGATTTAACCCAGATCTTTTGACTGGGGGAGAATGTTTGCATTGTCAGCATTCCGTCCATCATTTGTTTGCTATTAGAGATAGTGAGGCCTGAGAAGAAAAATCTTGGCAAGGATGGGAAAATTTAATGAGCAGAAGAAGCCTCCTATGCATTGAGTATCAGGAACGAGGGTGCCCAAGGTTGCAACAACCGTCCATGCTCATGGGATGGGGAAACTAAATGATGTTGCCGAGATCAATGGTAGGAAGAGCAGGAACAGTGGTCTGTTAGTGATGTCAAATGGGATGGTGGCTTGAAAATCTCGATGAGTTTAATTCGTGTTCACACTTGAGCAGAGCAGACCCCTTTTGGATTTTGAGCAGAGCATATCCCTTTGGACTTTGTTGGGTACAGATATCCCTGCTTCCTTTACTCTTGCATGAGTGTAGCTTTATGCTAATACCTATTTCCCTGTTTTAGAAGAATTCTACTGAAGTTTTCTCTATGCTGACACCTTCCGGCATTTCTAAATCTCTCTGATACCTTTTACTCTGAATCATCCTCATTCCATACTGAGAGCCTGATTAAATGACCCTTAAATGTGTTCGTTTTTAGAAAGGAAGATCGAAGTTTCTTCAAGGAATGCCAATTCCTGTTTCTTGGTATCTGTATTGCTGTGACTGTATTCCTCGTATGCTTTATGCTTCTGAGAATGAATTATTCCAGTGTTTCAGCTTGCCGGTTATGATTCTGTATCTTTACTACATTGTAATAAACCCACTTAACTTTAGTTATCGATTACTAGTCCTTATTGTGTGGCCAAATGCGTTACAAGAACTTTAAATTGTTTTAATAGAGGGTGGGAGCACACTGCCTCACACCCCAGCACTCAGTTCGCCCCACAGCATCTTGGTAAATGCAGTGCATGATAACACTTACTTCAGTGACAGTCTTTAGTTTTCTACCCTTGTTGGTGCAGCCAGTGCTGTGCATCTCTCGACACGTGTTTCAGGATAGTTGTCCTTCTTCAGTAGCGAGCAGCACATTCTTTTGGGGGTTCTGGAAATGCTGCAAAGTTTTCTCAGGTCTCTGTACCACTCACTGGACACAGGTGCATCAGCTAGAGCTTTTCAGCTCATTCGCTCAAGGGAGCCTTTTCATATAAAGGGTGGGAGCACACCTCCTCACATCCCAGCACTCAGTTCGCCCCAGGCATCATGGTAAATTCAGTGCATGATAGCACTAATTTCAGTGTCAGTCTTTAGTTTTTCACCCTTGCTGGTGCAGCCTGTGCTGTGTATCTCTAGACACATCTTTCAGGATAGTTGTCCTTCTTCAGTATAGAGCAGCACATTCTTTTGGGGGTTCTGGAAATGCTGCAAAGTCTTCTCAGGACTCTGTACAGGCAGTGTGCTCCCTCCCCCCTTGTGTTTAAAAGGCTCCCTTGAGCCAACAAGCTCACCTGGGATGCATCTTTGTGCCTGTTGAGTGGTACTGTGAACTGTGAAGACATGGGCAGCATTCCAGCAACCCTAGGTGACTTTTCTCTGCTCTCTACTACTTCTGTTCCCTACTGGTATAGCGCTAAACCCAGAAACATGTGTCTAGAGATAACTGCACCAATTTTGGTGAAAAGATACAGCAACTTTGAAATAAGCGTACTGCATTTACCAGAATGCAATGGGGTGAACTGTGATGGGATGAGAGGCAGTGTGCTCCCTCTCCACTTGTGTTTAAAAGGCTCCCTTGAGCCAACGAGCTGACAAGCTCACCTGGAATGCACCTGTGTGCCTGTGGAGTGGTACTGTGAACTGTGAAGACATGGGCAGCATTCCAGCAACCCCAGGTGACTTTTATCTGCTCTCTACTACTTCTGTTCTCTACTGATGAAGGTCTAAACCCAGAAACACGTGTCTAGAGTTAACTGCACCAATTTCGGTGACAAAACTACAGCAACTTTGAAGTAAGCGTACTGCATTTACCAGAATGCAATGGGGTGAACTGTGCTGGGATGAGAGGCAGTGTGCTCCCTTCACCCTTCCCCCTTAACTTTTAATTGTTTATTTGAATGTCGACTCCCTTTTGCCTCTGAGTCAAACAGAAAGATCTATCAGGTGAGAAATGGTAACTGCTTCCTGCGCTGCCACCTATGCATCGGTGCGTGCTGAGTAATGGAGTCCAGTTAAAACCCGCCCAATGCCGGAAAGAAGTTCAGTGACCCTGAAGAAGTTGTACAGCAGCAAGATACAAAGCACTTCCATATCAATAGTGCAAGTATGCAGTTGTAAATTTGAAAAGATTAACAAAGCTAAACGCTTTTCTTCAGTTAAACAATTAATTTTATTTATTGTCAGTAGCAACTGGCACAACAGGAAATTTTTCATACCTCCAGCAGCGAAGAATAAAACCAAAATCTGCACAAAACAGTAACAAAAGTTTATTTTAAAAAAATCAGGAAAGTAAGGATGCCGGCCCCTGTGGCCCTGGACAACTCCTACACCCTTGACACCCGCCCCCTTACAAAGATTATAACAGGATAAAAAGCACTTGTGTGCTGTGAGACTTCCACACCCTTGAGCATGGGCACTAAAGTTGTCCCCTCAGGACCAGAGAGTGCATGTGCATAGCCTATCGTATAGTCCCCCTGCTGTGCTGACAGAGAAGTCTACAGACCCCCAGTCTTCATTTCCCAGTCCACGACTACGTCTTCATGAGTTCACTAAATGTTGCTCATGTCGCGGGAGGAAGGTGGTGGACGTTTAGCACATGACCTGTGGGCTTTCTTGACTACTTGTAAGCTAATTTAAAGGAAGCATGGGCACAGGGACTGCCTACTTGGCATGTGAACAACTGCACAAATGAAACAAGCATTTGCAATGCAATAGGTCTCGCATTTACGCAAGTTTGAGCTATTGACATTGCAAATAACAATGCTTTTTATTTTCAAAACATAAATAAAAGGCATTGTCATTTACAATGCCAATAGCTTAAGCTCGCGTAAATGCGAGACCTATTGCGTTGCAATGAGAATGGAATGCCAGCTTCCGGAGCCAAAGATCACCGCAAATCTGTGAGCAGCAATCCTCTCGTGGTTCTACTCTTTCTTATCCATTATAACGCATGGTTTGCGGCACTCCTTTCTGTAATAGCAGGTGAAATATTTTTTTGCAAAACCATGTGTAATTTTGATGTAACATTTGCCTTAGGAACACTGCCTTTCCTTGTTAATGCTCATCGGAGTAACCCTGGCTCCCTGTACCCTGCTCTCACCGGCAGTGAGTATAGGGATGCTCACGCCGCTTATTTTCAGATGCTACCTGTGCACATGCTTTTAAGTCCAGCTTGCAAGCGTGTGCCTTTCGTCCAAAGTGACTTGCCGTCTCTCATCTGCACGCCACTGCTGGGCAGCAGAGGCGCGCACGCGGGCCCCTGGGCGCAAGCCACGAGGCTCAGAGACCCGCAACGGCCACCCGGTGTGCCGCCCCCACCAAGACAAGCCGAGGTAAGCCCCGCAAGCGCTCCCCCTCCCCCGCCAGGTCAGATCGCCTGCTTGTGCACAGACAGGAAACTGTTCCTCTCAAGGGGAGAGGATGTGGTCTCACGGCTAGACTGCTGACCTTGGAGCTGGGAAACCAAGGTTCGAGCCTCTGGGTCGACTCCACATCCTGTGATTCTGGGCAAATCACTTAATCTCCCCGTGCGTACCAAAAAAATGAATGTGTTCTTGTGAAACGTAACTGATGCTCATGTAAAGCGCTCCAATACCTTCGGGTTGAGTTCACGCTATATAAATCTGCACAAAAAAAAACAAAAAAAAAGCTGTTATTAAGGTTGCCCAGCAGACTGCGTGCTGGCTGCAGAGATATCTTTGTTATCTCCGGAACATGGATTTGAGTCTTGCCGGAGCAGATTAAACCTTCATCCTTCCGAGGAGCACGTTTACCTTGAGTTCGACACACCTTCTATGCAAGTGCCAGGAGACACTTCCATGTGTGTATAAGAGGTCAGAGAAGCTGTTGTATATGTCGGGGACACCACGTGGTGCACATACGGGAATTACGAGAGACCTGCCAGAGGAGGAATAGAGTACATATTTAAATGGTTTACCTTTGAAACTCCTAGGAATATTGGCGTTAAGCGGATATAGTTGGTGTAGTCTAGTTCATTTTTGTATTACTGAGCGACATTATACGTCATTTTCACCTTACTTTCCGCATACGTCTTACTCCACTGCCACAGGTTTGACCTTTCACCTCACACCACCATGAAAAAGCGTGCACGTGGTTTCCCCGACATTTGTTGAAGAGCCATCGTTTAGGACATAACATCGGCATGTTTCAAGGCCTTCCCTTCCCCACTGCCGCTGGTTGCTTGTTGCTTGTACAGATTTGTAGGGAGTGAAGCCGTAGTACTAGCAGTACACTTTCCGAGAAAATGCTTCGAGGTGGAGAATTGGGTCGTTTGAAAAGAAGGCTCTGCGCTTTCTTTTGTTTGGGGCTTAATGTGCTTCGAGGCCTCGAGAGGTGTATAAAGCCCTTTATAAATCCAACGACATTATAGTTTATCACAGTTACGCCTCGTGGGGAGGAACAGGTCTCGTTTTTCGAATTATAATGGGTGTTTGGATAGATTGGTTAACTATTCTCGCTTGGAGCCGTCCCTTGCGGGGTTACAGCCAAGCCCCCACATAGAGGTGGGCGAGCCAGAAGCCCGGCTGTGGCTCGGACCTCGGTCCTCCTGGACCCTCGAGTCTAAAACGAGCCGAGCCTTCGTATGCACCCCTTTCGTGCACCATGACCTCTTTCTCTTGTGAGTAGCAGAGGAAGGAGGCGTTGAAGTGACCGGGTCCTTCCGGGCCTCAGACCTAGTAAGTAAAAACCTACATTGAAACGGGTCCCCATCGGGCCCTATTTTATGTAATTAACTTTACTGGCAAAAAACACTGACAGATTTGTGAACAATTCGTGTGAAAACGTTAAGTTAATGCATGTCAAGATGTAGGAGGCATCATCATTACTGTGGTGCAAGAAGCAGCGAGCTGCGCAAAATTGCACCTCTCAGTGAGCAGACATAGTTAGTAAATACATAAAAGGAAGCGGACTCCTAAGTCTAAATTTAACCGGAGCCGTGCTCCGAGACTCCCGATCCACACATGCAGGAATGGACAAAGAACAAAACAAATGCGTGCAGCCGCAATACTTAGATGAGGCTGCGGCTCGAGCGTGAGGCAAGGACACAACGCACGAGCAACAGACGACAGGTGGGCGGGGCCCGCTACCAGAAAGCTGTTTCCCGTCCAGGCGCGTGCACATCTCCCGTCTTGACTCGCGAGCAACAGATGACGAGTGGGCGGGGCCTAAGGGCGACAGGGCGGACACCAACGCGGCTTCCAAAGAAGCTGGACAGAAAAGGAACAACAATAGATCTCGCCAAGGCGAAGCAGCGCATGCGCGCTACAACGCAGGCGAGACCTAAAAATGGAACACTGCAGGCAACACTGAAATGGCAGGCAATCGTTAGTAAACACAAACTGTGTCTCCTGTAGGGCAAATGACACAATGAAATACTTTGCAAGATCTTCTGTTTTAATACTATGGCCCCAGCTTTGTTAGAACTAAGAGCAATACGGAAGGACAAACTACCCATGCAGCAATACCACTAGATGGCACAGGAGATGTAAGAAATGTAATTATTATTTGGAGAGTGGGTGGCTATCCACCTCAAGGGATAATCACAACACTTGTCAGGGTGAGCCCTCCAGGTCACTAAGTTAACCTGAGCTCAACCCCTTGATAGCTATGGTACATAGCAGACAAGCTTGACTTAGGACAATGTGCAAGGTATCTATGCAGTACCAAAACAGAAATAAATACAAAATAATAAAAATCCCAAAACAAATTAGAACGATAGAGTAAAATTATATAACAAAATGACACAAAAATGACAAAAGTCCAATAGGGGGAACCAGAGATATATTTTTTTTAGGACTTAAGTAAGCATTTCACCAAGAAGCATAAAGTGCATGATAGTGAATCGTGATAGACAAGGACCTGGGCACAATTTGAGACTGACCGGTATGTAGCACAGGTTAGATACACTAATCAAGTTCATCCTGGTCAAAAATATTACCTTCTGACTTTAGTCCTTTAAGCCCCAATCCATCACAAGAGTACACGTCTAGAGCCCCCCAGAACATCAGGGGAGGTACTTAGAGGCTCACAGGTTGTCAGGCAGAGACCAGCAGCAGAGCCCAGTGCAGTCCAGGTCCAGTTGCCACTGGTCAGTTGCTGGAAAGGCCTATTGTGGTTTGTTGTATCCCTGTAGCTTTAAAATGGTCAGCTTTATGACCCTTGGAGTCCACGTCTTTGTCCTTGGTATAAGAGAGAGCAGGTCCAGTCCTTCAGGGCTCTTCTCAGGTTTGCAGGTTTCTGATCTTCTTCGTGTCCAGGGATGTTATGAAATGGGTGCCTAGAGATGCCATGTTTCTGCCTTGCGTAAGCCACTGAGTGGGAATGACTACTAGATGTGCCCTAAACAATGTGGTAAAAGTTCTGTGTGCCAACCCTACACACTTTGGGCATGTTCAAGATAGTGAAAGTCTTCAGCCACACTCATCTTGAGTCTCATACATATAACACTCAAATCCAGTTTGAGGTAGCCACTATACCAATAATAAGCCCAGAGACAAAAGTCTGGTAGGACAAAAATAGGGTTTTGAAGGAACCAGATAGTGGGTACACAAGAATTGTTTTGGCATCCTGATTTCCTTCCTTTCAAGTGCGCCCACAATGTTTTATGTGAACCCCAGACACAGAAGTCTAGTATGACAAAGCAGGGTTCATCAGCAGCCAGACACTGGAAACAGACAAAATGTCTTGCCATCTGCGCTCTGCCTTTCAAGTGCACCCCGAAGTGTTATATGTAAACCCAGCAGACCTGTCAATCAGGATTTGATTTGCTCCCAGTCACCACCCTGCATATTCAGTGGGGTTCAGACAAGTCATCTATGTCCATTCAAAGTCAGCCTATTGTTTCCTCCTGGGAAGCATTTCACCCCCTTTTCACACGTATTCAAATGCTAATCCCTGCTGGGAGAAGTTTGAGAGCAAATGCAAATTAGCCTTCAGGAACAGAAAAGATAACTATCTAAAAGTTACTTTTTCATAATATTTATTAAAAATCCAACCTCACCATTGAAATAATTTTTCTAGCTAGCCCCATTCCTGAGATTAGTAGTGAGATTTTAACCTGTACTCTGGTTATCTATATAGAACAGCTAGGCCTGCCACAGAGAAAATTGCTTTTGGGTGCTAGTCCCTAAGGGCATTTTAACATTAAATTTCTAAGACCTACTTTTAAATACAATACACCGCCATTTATGGATTACAAAACGTACATTGGGTGGTTTATTAATATTTAAAAGGGAGGTTTTGCCCTGTCAAAACTTTTTGTTTTGACCGGTCGAATTGCAGTGTTGAAACTGCCATATTCAGGCTGCAGTGGTAGGCCTAAGGCCATGTTTTAATCTGTCACTGTAGTGGATGGCACAATAGGTGCTGTGGTTAACTAATGGCATTTAAGTAATAGAGGGCCTATTACTTAAATGCCACTAGGATACCTGTTGTACCATATACTAGGGACTTATATGTAAGTTAAACATAACTAATTATAAGTATATAAATTTCAATTTCATGATGCTGAAAGGAAAAGCACATGCACTTTACCACTGGCTAGCATGGGTAAAGTACACTGCGTTCTACAGCCAGCAAAAACAGTCAAGGCAAAAATCTTGGAGTAAACCACATAAAAAAAGAATCATTCCTACACAGGAAATCCTCCAAAAGTAGTAGATGTCCCATCTGCCATATTAGGGGTGAATTAATGTCAATCAAATAGCATTTGTAAAGCGCAACACTGTCACCCCTAGGGGTATCTGGGTGCTGTGTCTCAGTCGAAGAGCCAGGTCTTGAGTCTTTCTATAGTCTGCCAGCGAGGGGGCTGTGCAGAGCTGGAGGGAGAGTTCATTCCAGATCTTAGCAGTGATATAGGAGAAGGAGCGGCCACCACTGCGGCTGTGATGGGTTTGAGGGGGTGGGGTGCGAGCCCGAGTGAAGAGGAGCGCAGGAGTCTAGTGGGTTGCTGGAAGTTCACTCAATGGTTAAGGGCGGCACGTCCTAGGTCATGGAGGGCTTTGTAGGCGAGTGTGAGGAGCTTGAAATGGTATCTTTTCTGGATGGAGAGCCAGTAGAGGTCTCTCAGGTGGGGAGTGATGTGGGTTCATTTGGGGAGGTCCAGGATGAGTCTGGCTGCAGCATTCTGTATGGTCTGGAGTCTTCTGAGGAGCTGGGTGGATATGCCGGTGTAGAGGGCGTTGCTGTAGTCGAGGTGGCTGGTGACAAGGGCCTGAGTGACTATATTTTTGGTGTTGGTAGGGATCCATCTGAAGATTCTGCCGACCATGCGAAGTGTGTGGAGGGTAGGAGGAGGTGACTGCGTTAACCTGTCGTTTCATGGTCAGTTGACTGTTGAAGGATGATGCCGAGGTTGCCTGCGTGGTCGATCGTTGTGGGTCCGAGTTCTGCAGGCAACTAGCTGTGGTCCCATGCAGAGGTGTTCTTCCCGAAGATCAGTACTTCAGTTTTGTCGGAGTTGAGTTGGTGGCAGTTGTCTCTCATCCATTCGGCAATGTCGGTCATGGCATTGCAGAAGATGGTTTTGGGGTTGGAATGGTCCTCAGTGAGCGAGAATATCAGCTGAGTGTCATCTGCGTAGGAGATTATGTTGAGTCTGTGGGATCTGATGACGTCTGCAAGGGGGATCATGTCATGTCAATGATACTCTAAACGCAGCAGGCGGGGGCATCCTGCACTTTTTGGCAGATGTCCCGCACCAATAGGTTCTAAATAATGTCCTTTGTCTCTTTATTCATTACTGGTGTTACTTAATGAGGGTTATCACTGAAATTATCCAAAAAACAATGGTGAAAAATTAGGCTTATAACCATGCTGCTGTTTTATAATTTCCTTGGTTAGGATGCATTCATATACAACTGCTGCATTGTCATAAGGTGTATTATCACAGCAAATATCACCATCATTATTAGCACATACATTGAAAGTTTCAATTTCATTCCCATCTATGAAATGTGCATTTTACATTCACTCCTAAGCAATGATTCCTCCTAGCCCTGCTCTGCTGCCTTTTGGCTCGGCTACAGGAGTATTTTTAGTATGACTATGAATCATCTCCTTGCTCGTCCCTACCCCTCTTCACCTATCTTTAATTACAATGTAAATATATTCTGTAACAGTACAGTATGTGCTAGCAGCACACACTGAGTGTCTGTTCTACCACCTCAGGAAAATCTCATTTGAAGTGCGACAAATTTATGTATCGGTCACATCGCTCCAAATCTAATTAATTAAAGGGAAGGACCACAAGCTTATGTGGTGTGAACCCAAGCAGACAACTCAATAAAAAAGCAAGTAATAAAACCATTTGACGAGTACAACAGCCAACTAACTGTTAAAGGAATAAACATTTTAGTCTGTATTGCACAATTAATTTTATATTTGTTCAAATAACTGATCACGCCAAGAGAAACATGTAATCTGTGCTTACGCTAAAAAGAGTATTTCAGATTTTTGGGCCAGGAATGCAAGGGTTGCTTAGTGAATTTCCAATGTTCTAGCTGGGTGAGCTGAATACCCCCATAGTTAAGGTTACCAGATTCTGAGGCATACACCAGTTACAGATTTGCAAATTAGATCTCCAAAAATGAAACATTTTCTAATTTCTACAGAAGCTTGTAAAAATATTACCTTCTTGGAAAAAGCAAAACCAAGAGTATTCTAGGTGTAACATAAAATCAATGCTTATCACCGCCAACTAACCATCATCTACCGCCCTTCCGGACCAATTGCCAACTGTTGCCTTCCTAATCCTTAACTCCAGCACCTTCATCCTCCTCAGCCATCTCAACTACCAGCTAGAGGAACTCACCAACCCCAACACGACCAACCTCATTGAGGACCTGTCCAACCTTAGACTCACCCAGTCTTCACCAGTCTCAGCAACATCCACTGGCGTAGCAAGGGGGGGGCGGAGGGGGCGGCTGCTAAATTAATCGCCAGCACCCCCCCCCCCGCTCTTCAGCGCTCGATCTCCTGGTCTGACCACATCCTCATCAACTTCAGCATACCCATCCCACACCACCACATGCCAATCTTCATAGCAGGACTAGAAGAAGATGTCAGAAGCATCTTGGTCTTCCAAACTCCTACACCACCGCCCTCAGCACAACAACAACCTCCTCAAATCCATCCCCAACTTCAAAGCCTTCACCTGCAACACCCTGGCTCCTTTCAAAGCAACAAGAACCAGACTGCAAGCAAATTAGTACATGGAAGAGCTCAAGCTCACCAAATCCACTGCAAGCAACTTGAACCCAGATGGAGACAAAGTCAGGCCATCACCTACAAGAGTCCTACAAATCTGCCCTCAGACGCTGTTATCAATGAAACAGAGCCACCAAAAGCACCATGCTCACTGACAGCAGCACCAACAGTGCCAAGTAAATCTTTGCCATAGTGAAAGACTTCACCTCTCTGGCAGCAAGCTCCACCAGCGTAACCCCCTCTCAGGGCCTCTACACCCAGCTGTCCCTATTCTTTAGCAACAAGATCACCAGCATCTATGACAACTTTGAACCACAATCTGACCCTTCCACCCTCGCAGCCCTTCTGCCCATCTCAACGAACACCCACAGGACTCTGGTGAGCGACACCTCATCCGAACCTTCCCATAGTACACCCAGATGCAATTCATAAATGAAGTTAGTTTATGAGCCCACACGCTACTCTATCACTGCCTTACGTCTCCAAAATCCCTTAAAGTGCTGCTTTATTTCCTTTCTTCTTTATTTTTTTAAACACTGTAGACTATTGTTACCGCAAAGTCAACCCCAGCACAGTACACCTTAAGATCACGCGGCTCCTGAGAACTGCCATTCCTTGCAAAGTTCACAGGATATTGTCAAGAGAGCGTCTCCTGTTCCTCGAGCCGCACTACTTCCTGATGCGTTTTAATCAGATGACACAGGCAGGAGCAAAGACTGCTGTCGAGATCTAGAGTGCGTTCTTCCTAATTCGATTCTCTCCTTTAAACGTGTTCAGGGGCACAATTCCTTTACGTTGCGCTCTGCCAACGTGGCTTCACGCGCATGAGCACATGCGCTGGGCCGCAATCCTTATCAAGCTGCGCCGCGTTCCACATGCTGGAGACACATGACTCTACAGAACATCACACAGCAAGTACTCATGCATGAAGCTCGTGACCTTGCCTCTGCGCAATGGCAGTACCTCCCGCTAGCAATGGCTTCGGCCTGCCTGGCCTTTCCAAAGTACACAAAGTGTTAACAGCAGCGCACTCACTGCTTCTTAAAGTCCAAAATGTGCTTCCAAATTTGTACAAGCAGCGAAGTTTACAGACTTTTACAAAACTGCACGCGGGGCTGTTTGAATCTCCTCAAGTACATTCAGGGTGCAGCATACCACACTCTCCAGCTGTCAGTCTTTAGCCAACTCCAACCTTGTTGACACTATAGTCACGATAAGTGAGCTCAATTTGAGTGGTGGATATTAGTCAGTTATTAGGATTGAGAAGGATAGTGGAGGGATAGAAGAGGGAAAAAAGCTTTGCATTTATGTAGTGCTTGTTACCCCTAATGGGGTGTTGAAGCACTTTCTTGGCGAGTAGCATGCTACTCCGGAACCCATAAGGATTAGTGGTGAATTAGTATAGTGAAATATGAAAGTAATTTGAGTGGTGGATATTAATCAGTTATTTGGATTGAGAAGGATAGCGGAGGGATAGAAGAGGGAAAAGGTTTCCATTTATATAGCGCTTGTTACCCCTGAAGGGGTGTTGAAGCGCTTTTTTTTTTTTTTTCGGGCAAGTAGCACGCTACTTCGGAACCCATAAAAGGATTAGTGTTGAATTAGTATAGTGAAATATGAAAGTAATTTGAGTGGTGGATGTTAGTCGACATGTTTCAGTGTCAGCATCCATGTTCTAAAAAATTAGCCTAAGCCTAAAATGGAGGTCTCTGCAAGAGGAATTTCACACAATGACCTCAATGCATGACGCTGTACAAAGAAAAATGCCACCAATGCTTTTTTAGGGGCACATGTCATTTGCTTCCCATCACTTCAATGAGCATCCTTTCCATAGGTTGTTTGACCACTAGTGATAGGATGATTAGAGGGAGAAATACTGCCAAAGCTGGAGCCCTCACTGTAGATAGGCAACTGTTTTTATGGGGCAGCACCTACAGTGGGAAAATCACTGACATTGCTTCTTCTAACTACAAGCAGGATAGGTGATTATGCTAATTTAAACAATTTAAGGGAGGACAGAAGGATGTTAGTTTTTGCACCGAACTCTGCACTCCAAACAGAGCGCAGAGTGGTAAAACTTTGCAAACTCCATTGGCGGAGCAGAGTTTCCCATCCACCCTTACACACAACCTGGCTTACTCTTCATAACTGAATCATGGTTGAGAGATGACATGGCTCCAGTGTTGCATGAAACCGTTTCTCCAGGCTATCAAATGAGCACATAAAATTGTCTAGGCAAAAGAGGAGGTGGACTAGCTGTTATATTCAAGCAAACCTAATCTAATCAAAACTGACAACATTTCCATACAAGGTTGTGAGGCCCTCATCACCAGATGCAACCCTACACCAACTTCCTCCTGTAACTTCCTCCTCCTTTACAGACCACCACCTAGCAATGCAACATTCCCAGACACGTTTCTAGACACAGTTTCAAACCTTTTAACACTACACTCCAACCTATGCAATCTTTTTTTTCACAACAAATTTTATTCGATTTTGACGGTACAAATAAGTCAAGGCCCGATGTAGGCCATACATTTAGCAATCGATGTAAATGGTACCACATTTGAGATAAGCATAACAATTCAGCCAGTCGAACATCTGGCCTGTAAACTAAACGATTACACTTGGTCCCACTAAGTAACCTATGCAATCTTGGTGACCAAAACATTTGGTTTGACAAACCAAATATGCCCCATCCAAAAATCATTACTGGCCTAGTCACACTTAACCTACATCAGATCGTACACAAACCCACACACCTGCTGGACACATCCTAGATGTAATTTTTGCAAATCCAGAACTAGTTACCTTTCAGAGGATTACTCCAGTCATATGGTGAGACCACCATTTGGTAGCTTTCCAACATAAAACACCACAAATCAACACACCCAAGACCACCTTACATGCATCCAACTATCGACTGTGGAACAAACTCAATTTTGAAATACTTAGAAACACAACTAACATCCAACACAGATCTAGACACAATAAATTCTGTTCAAAAACTTTGTGAGTGTCTACAGGAAGCTTTTGATATCCTAATACCACTAAGAACAACAAAACAGGATAAAAGAAAATAAGCACCAAGGTGAAATACAGAACTAAAAAAGATAAAACAACAAATTAGAAGGCTGCAACAAACCTGGCTTAAAACAAACAGCAATCAAGACAAACTTCACCTACGCAAACTTAACAGAATATATAAATCAACAATCAAAAGAGCTTAAAAAAAAAAAAAAAGGTATTATTCACACGGAATTCAAAATTGTAAATCGGCAAATAAAGAAATTTTTAAATTCTCAAGAGAAATCCAATTACTAAAGAATTCACGGACAAACTGGAAGATCATTACACAACCAAAGCAGACACGTTGGACTCCTACTTAAAGAAAGGAAAACCACCAGCACCAAACCATTTCCAAAAATTCCCCTCCAAGAGTAGGCTTACCCAGCCTCTGCATTCCTTTAAACAAATATCACAAAGTGAATGTATGGATCTGGTCAAAGCAAGCAGTGCTCTGGCTGCCCTTCTGACCCTTGTCCACCACAAATTTTCAAGAACACTCTTTTATACACCTCTGCTGCCACACCAGTAAGAAGAATCAATATTTTCTTAGCTACAGGAATCTTTACAGAAGGCCTGAAAAATGCATACACATGCCCATTATTAAAGAAAACAAACCTCGACCAGCATAACCTCAACAACTACAGAACAAGTACAGATGGAATTTTCCTGGGCAAACTGATAGGAAGAGCAGCAATCACTCAGAAGTCACAATTCAGTGAAGATAACTCCATACTTTCAGACCACCAAACTGGATTCCGCCCAGGAAGAGGCACAGAATCTGCCCTCATTGCCATCTGAGATGACCTTAAAAACACAGTAGAGCAGAACGGAGTGGCTGCACTACTTCTCTTAGATCTCTCAGCTGCCTTCGACACAGTTGACCATGACACACTAATACAAAGACTCTACGAAGCCGGCGTAGTGGGGACTGCTCTCGATTGGATCACATCCTACTTTCAAAACAGAACAAATGTCATCCATACTACCCCTTTCTCATCCAAACCGTACTTCACAAAAGCATAGGTTCCTCAAGGCTCTATCATGTCACCAACGCATTTCAACATCTACATGAAGTCATTATGGGCAATGATCTATGAATTTCAGCACACATGCTATAACTAGGCAGATGATACACAAATACACCTTAAACTGGAAGGCCCCAAAGACATTGGAAACTCAAAAGTCTTCAGTTGCCTTAGAGCCGTTGATCAGTGGATAACATCGAGCCATCTCAAATTGAATGCTTCCAAAACTGAAATACTCACATGTGGCGACTGGAAACATTATGACCCACTCTGCGCCTGGCCTGATGATCTGGGACCACCACCTAATATCTATGGAGTAAGAAACCTTGGAATTACCATGGACTCCAAGTTATCAATGAATGCACAGGTGGACAAATTAGCAAGATCAAGCTTCAGCACCATGAAAACTCTGCGACGCATCTTCCCCCACCATGGATTTCCACACAAGGTACAGGCTACTATCTCTCTTGTACTGTCTAAACTTGATTACGCCAATGGCCTTTACCACAGATCCAGACTATTCCTACATGTAAAGCCACAAGCCCACATCTCCCCTGCCTTGAGGGCCCACCATTGGTTACCGGTTGCCAGAAGATCCACCTTCAAACTACTTTGTATCACCCACAAATCAATACATGGAACAGGACCGCTTTTCACAGGAATGAATCACCAAATATAATCAACAAAGGAAACTCCGCTCAGAATTGGCACCTCGCCTCCAAACCCCACCATACAAGAAAAAGACCATAAGTGGCACATCCTTCTCTGTTCAAGCAGCCAAACTATGGAATTCACTACCCCCAAACATAAGATCCACGGATAACTATCTTATCTTCAGAAGACTACTCAAGAGCAGGTCCGGACTGGCCGTAGCGGGCACTGGCCGCCAGGGTGGGGGCCGGTTTTGGACCCCTGGGAGGCCTTTTTGTTACCGGGGGCAGGTTTGCAATATCGGCCCACTGTAACAAAAGTTCCCCCCAGCTCGCACCCCTCCCCCCCCCCCTTGCGGCTGGCCGAGCTATTTGCCAGGACTGGTTTTGGTTCCCAGTCCAGCCGTGCTCAAGAGTTGGCTCTTTCCTACATAACCACCATACTCAAACACTAATATACAGCATATCTCTGTGTATGTAAACATTTCTGATTTGATTATATGTATGAATCTATATAGGTGTATTTCTTTGTACAAATAGGTATAATAACTATGCTTTTTTTTTAAATATATAGATATTCTTTAGGTCTGCTTCACAAATGTATATGTTACTTATTGTTAAATATATATATAGCAAGGCCAGGTTTGGCCGAAACGCGTTATGGCGGACATGTCGTGAGGAATAAAATGCACTAATGAATTTGGAGGCTGTGCCTGGATCTAATTCAAGTCGATTGAACAGTACTTTGTTGATAGATAGATATATATATATGTATATATATATATATATATATATACCATGTTTATAGGCCACTGCATAGTTTTTATATAAGTTGTTTGATTAGATGTTTACGGGTCTCTGTTTTACTTATCTATCACAATATGTAAATATAATCATAACTATTTAATCTACAAGTGCTTCACTATTTAAATTTTGAGGAAAAGATACAAAAAATTAAAATCTGAGTTATAAAAAATAGACAGATTAGCTTCAAGTACAGCAACACTTGTTGAAAGTCTGAGTTTATACAATACAATTTTAAATATTAAAATATTATCTTCCTCATACATGTATACCCTTTCTATGTAGTCATGTTTCTATATGTTTATTACTTTACTCCTACTGTAGAAGAAAAAAAAAAGGTTCACTCTCTCCAATGCACTACTCTCTCTCACCCTATACCTCTCTCAATATATCTTCTATCTCCACTCTCTGACTCATTCCAAACCTCATTCTACTACTATGATTTCCAAACTAATCCCTTTCGAGACAATTCCCTCCTCCATCCCTCCTGGCTCACCCCAAACTACATTTTACTACCTTGATCTCCCAAACAACCCTTTCTAAATTCTTCCCTCATGTATCACTCCTTTGACACGTCTCAAATATCATTTTATTACTATGATCTCTCTAATCCCTTTCTAGAGGCTCTTCCCTCCTCCATCTCTCCTTTTTACTCATCATAAACTTCATCGCACTACTATGATCTCCCAAATAACATTTTCTAGACTCTTCCCTCTTCTATCCCTCCATTATCCTATTCAATCCGACTAACAGACTCGCATGTCCACACTAATCACCCACTAATCCTTTTGGGTTCCGGAGTAGCGTGCTACTCGACGAAAAGCGCTTAAATGCCTCATCAAGGGTAGTAAGTGCTATATAAATACAATTACAATCCTACTTATGTTTGTATATTTGTTTCGCTCAATCCCATTACTTTTCTCTAATGTATTTTTCAATAGCTCAGTTCTGCAATCAGTAGCTTTATATGGGGCTATAAGCAGGCCCATCAAATTTATGAAATTACTGATTTTGAATGAAGGATGGTCACTATCTGATTTTTTATTTTATTTCAGGGCTAATGAGAGGAAACTAATATACACCTTACTTTCTTGTGCGTCTGGCAGGGGGCACCAACGATATACCAGAAATGTTTGGAGTCTAAAGCCCAAGTGCTTCTTAAGGTTTTCAGACCCAAACTATTGCACATAGATCACATTCATGGCATTAAGGATGGGCTGCAAATATGGCAGATGTTTGAGACCAAGAAATATAATAGATGTGCTCCATTTGAGTGAGTCGTCAATATCTAGCATCGTTCACAATAATGTGTGTCGTTCTTGAGTTCTACTCGAGTTAGTACATATGAGCCAAATATTTCACAATGGTGAGCTGCACAATGTTAATGATATTCAAGTTGTGTTTACATTACCAAGGGGTGGGTTTTTTAAATGTCAGCAAGTATGAGATTTTCCACACAAGCTAGAGCTGATCTTACCATGGATAAGATTCCCATCGTTGAAATATGTATTTGGCACCAACTTCTGTTCTTGTTAAAGCTTTCTACCCGATATTTACTGAATTTGTTTCTGATAGTAGTAAAGGAAGCTAACACAGACGTATGTACAAATTAATTTTTAGAAAGCACTTGTATGGCTCTGTGGTACGTATGATAGCAAAATTACAATTACAGAGGTTTTGCACAATTAATATATTATATATTTTCTAAACACCCATTAGACTATTTAATGTTTCAAACTGCATATCACTATGTGTAGCATGTACAACAAAGCCTATTTTTTAAGTATTTAATTCATAAAATACTGGGCATTTTGAGTGAAAAGAGTAATAGTGTTTTTAAAAACAACATGCAATAACATATCAAACTTAAGTAAATCAGCAATTATCGTGGGGCATTAATAACCAAGAAAGGGTCTTTGGGAAAAGGCAGGTACAGCAAAAATATTGCTGTTCAGAGTGGCAAGTCAATATCAATCAATGCCTTTAATTTTGCAGAATGAAATTGAGTTTTTGAAGAAAATTGAATGAGTTCTAAAAATAAATGTAAGGAAACACTGAACATGTATTTGATTTTAACCTAGAAAATTGTGTTTCTTAACAAACCTTTTAATGGCTGGATATATATCTAATCGTATTAGCCTTGCATGGTGGCAGTGGTATTGCATCTGCTTACCGGGTTAGTGTTGCTTCCCGGAACATATACAGAATTGAATTGTTTCATATGTATTCGAGCTCTTGTGATTTCTCGCAGTGTTTTGAAGATGCCATCAACAGCAGTGTTAGCCTTCTGGAATGTCAAATCAGGGGAGGATTCACAACCTGAAAAAAAGGAAATGATGTCAACAGAGCAGAAGACAATTACCAGTCACTACTGGCACTAGCAGTAATTATTTTGAGCTGGTTGCTGTCCGTAGGGACCACCACCACTCATGTTTGGGGGCAGGTACTTATTTTGTATCTCCTGATCAAGAGACGGAAACCTCAATAAGTGGAATGAAAGAGGAAGCGAAAGATGGAAAAACAGTGACAATTAGAGAAAGCAAGAATGAGAAAAACACACAGCAAGAGTGAGATAAAGGGGCATGGAGTGTCTGGTGGTGAATGAAAGATGTGAAATCAAGACTAAGCGTCCTTGATAATCGGCACCTCCATTATTCATAGCACCGACCAAGAGCTTCTGAGCAAAACTTTGGCCCGGGACCTACTGTTTTACAAATTAAGCTCAAGGCACTAGATCTCAAATTTGTGGTGTTCCAACAAATCCATATTACGCATCATCAGTAGTTAATGGCAGAAACAAAAATTAAACACAAACCAAAACATTTAAGTATTTGGTATAAGAATTATTGCTCTAACTCCTAAAGCTTACCCATCAACCACACAGCAGTCACAAAAATACCTAATAAGTTGCACTTTGGAAAAACTGCAACTTAAATTAAATAGAATGTTTGCTTTAGGTGTCGCTAATGCTGCAACACCTCTGGTAAATGACTACATTGTGATTGTTGCTGGGTGTAGCGCCAGGTCAACATTAGCCAAAGTCTTTAATGTTGTGTAATGTGAATTAGCATGATATAAAAATGAAATGTCTTTCTAAAAATACATTTTGGGAAACATTGATAATCTATTTGTTTTTAATCTGAACAGGTGGTTATCACACGCCTTATAGCATGACAATTAACATAACAACATCAAATAATAAAATCATCAAAGACATTCCAGGAAGGTACTGCACTGGCTTACTTCCATCTCCCAGGACAGAAGAGTCATAAACTCATATTAATCCCCTTGTAGTTATTGAGAATTTAAGGGCGGTACTTAGCACTGCTACATCTGAGCTTGTGATATTTAAGAGAGTGGGAGTTCTGACTGAAAACGAATATACCTCGCCCAAGTATTTTAAGGAAACCAGGTAGTCCCAGTACCATGGCCAGGGAGGATTTGCTCTCCCAAAAACCTTCTCCACACCGTCCCTACTATACTGCACACATTTCATGGATATAAACTCATCTTCCTATACCTGATCTGAGTAGTTATGAACATTTACAGTGGGCTCTCCCATAGGTCACAGCAGACGCCAAATACCCACGACATTTGATTAATTAATTAGATCAGATGTAAAGATTGAGGAATTATACTTATTGATTTTACGGAAATGGTTAATAATAGCTATTCACTCTCAATTAAATATTATTTGCATGTCATTAGCTATTTTGGTGTGTTTACTCTTTTAAAAAATCCAATGAAAACGTGATATTAGAAGTGATCTAGGCTTAGACGAGAGAACAAAGGGGAAGAGAAGAAAAAATTCAGGCACTTTAAAATTACTTACACTGTACAATTATAGCAGATTGCCATATGTATGGGAGTTAATATAGATTAAACACTGTTTTGAAGTCGAAAAATTCAACCACTCCATAGTTTTATACTTCCTTTTGGAACAACTCTGAATACGGCAATTGTGCGATACATTATCTTTTACCTGCATTTATAGAGTGAAGACAAAACACGAACCAAAATGGAAGGTAAGTGCTAGTATCATGAACGCCCTCGGTGTAGGAACTACACATGGAGGCCCATCTGACTTTTGAAATACCTGCTGCTTTGCTGCCTGATTCCCAAGCCATGTAGTGTTTCCCTGCAAAAGAGCTGGAGACCTGATAGCCTTCACTATAATCTGACTTTGGGCCGCATGCCCCTAGGCATCTGGTTGCGTTCTCTCCTTCCCACCAGTTAAAAGGAAACTATCTGGACTATTTTCCATAGATCCGCTGTGAACCTGATGTGGAACCCTGGGTTAGACATAGTTTTAAGAAGCGACATTTGCACAGCACAATGCTTTATTCAAAGCGTTAGAGGCGTTGGTATGTTGCATTTGAAACCTGGTAGTGCAGTAACCAGATTTCATACAAGCCTACACGCTGCAAATATAAATGCAATGAAGAAATGTACATGTTTTCTTTCATTCAAATTGCAGCAAAGCTAAGCTGTGTAAAAGCGAAGTGCATGTGGCAACAAGCACACAAATATAAAACAGAGCATGCTGCAATACTACTTTGCAAAGCAAACTCAAACGCACAAATACAAATCAACACAGGTTACAGTTTGTCAAAAGCCTATAACATATATTAACATCATCAAAACACATAGGGCCCTTTGGCACATTACATTTGAACAGGATGCCCAACTCGTGCCAGACATGTGGCAACTGAAGAGCTCCAAGTTAAAGAAGTTGTGCTGAAGGGAACTGAACCATGTATAGTCATTTAAACACCTACCACTGTTGCATCTAACATGTCTTCTCTATTTGGGCACTGTGTCACCGTAGTCCCTTTCCCATGATGGAGCCACTATTTTAGCTTCCAATTTGTAGCCCCATATCTACGCCTGTGGTCACCTGTGTCACCTGTTACAGTGGTTGAGGTCATCCAATGCCTCTGTCTCCTGGGGTCAGAGCCTTGGAGAGCAGCTCGTACACGTACGGAAAAGGTACCGAAGCCTGTCAGGTCTGCCAGTGCAAAGGAGACAGGCTCTGGCACTGAGTAGCTGTTGGCAGTGGAAAGTAATGCAGTAGTTATGTGGCACCAGAAATTGCTGACCTTCTGCCTCTTCATCAGGGCTATGGCTTGTTATGATTCAACTTCAGGATTTCGGAATGCGATGGAGATAAAATGAAGAGGGCTCTCTGTTTGCGGACATATACAACTACTGTTCCAATAAAATGGTGCATTCTGGGTAAAGTACGTAAACTCTATGTCTTACAATCAACCACCGTGAATAACACAACAACCAACGTCTGAGGGACGCTGACCTTGTGCTCTCCATCTGTGTAAATGGTATAATCTCAGGTAAAACAGCTAGAGCTGTCTCTGGCCAGACATAAAGCAATTATGACCACATTTCAAATCTGCATTCACAGAATAAGGATACGCAGAATTTTAAGATTATAATGATCATAAATGCAGTGGAAACTATGCCACTATCGCGGATCTTATCACCATTATAACTATGGGTGGGTAACAAGGAATGTCGGAAAAGTAGCCAAGTAAAATGCAGGTGACGCCCACAAACTTGTATGTTTGTGGGTAATCACAAACATTTTGCATGGCCAGTCCTATGCTGAAAAAACTCATAGTTCCTTATAGGTAACTCCTTTCAAGGGGGAAATAATTTCCCATGAGGAAAAAAATCAATTTGAGGAAAAAAAAGAAAACAATGTCAAATGTGCCATACTTATTCATGAACATTGTCCACCAAGTGGACAAACCACATGTCTATGTACAGAGGAAGAGTACTACTTCTGGAAATTTACAGCGGTCATAGATTTCTTGGAGCATTCCATCGGACTTTGGTAAATCACATAAAAGTAGAAAAACACCGGAAGAAGGGAGAAGGTTTCTAGTTTTTTTTTATATGGCTTTGTGAATCTGGAGCCAGTTAATTAGTGGCATTGAGAAGATTAGAAGGATTTTTTGTCATGAAAAATGCCAAGTGAGGGATATAATATTATGGGAATTTTCTGTAACACCTGTGTATGTGGCAGAGGCCTTATTCCACTCCAGACAACTGTAAGGTATCACCAGTTGGAAACATATTTAAATTGGCTCCTTAGATCATAGAGATTTCTTGATTATGCTGGGAATAAGAAATTATTGTTTTTTGCACTTTTTGTGTTAGGTTCCCAACTAGCTCAATAGACAAAGTCCTAAATCTGAAAGTCAGAAATCAGCCCCCCAGGATAAATTCTAGATTTAGAAAAAATCGCTAATTTTTTAGAGATTATTCCAGGAAATCTATGACAGATAGAGTTGTCCAGGAGTATTTGAATTTGTAAAATTTCATGCAAATATTCAAACAAATGGGAATTTCTGTAATTGTTAATGCGAAACAAATAAACATTTGCTCATGGTCCCCTTGAGAGGCGGCCTTCACATCACAGCACCAACTTATTCAGCTGAAAAACCTACATAGAGTGTATTACACACGGGAAAGGTATGGAAAAAGAGAGCGATAGATATGCCGAACTGTCTGAGATGTCTGAGAGGCATCTGTCTACACAGCATTTGGACCTGCGGACAACTGATACCCTTTTGGGGGGAGTGCTTGCATGCATGAGGCGGGTGTTGGACTGGAGAATAAATAGGGACCCCAGATTGGCCCACTGCAAGTGACTGTTGAGCTGGACTGTACTAGATACCAAGCTGCACTGCTGTGGATGGGGCTGGTCGTAGCGAAGAGCGACATGCCAAAAAGTTGAAAAGTGCCAATCCCCTCCTTTGGAGGGCTGGAAGAGAGGTCTGGACCGTTGTAGGAGTCTGGAGATTCCTATCTATGCGGCAAAGGGTTGCCCACAGAAGCACGACAAAATATGGTCAGACTGGTACCAATATAGGGGCATCCTCCTCTATCCCAACCCCTGGACAAAGAAATCAGAATTTAGGGTGGTCAGGCTCATGGAGGAAAGGGGGGAAGCGCGAGGGTCGAAACACTGAATGTGTTGATGACAACAAATGTACACTCTGTGGTTATTCTTATGCAGTGATGCAATAATATTGGACTTAATGTACACCAATGCCTTGATCATTAATATGTCTGGAACAAAACCATCAAATATGTTATGAAAAAAAAATTGCTCATGTTACTCAGTTTTATTCCACAGGAAAACAATGTTTTGTTATGGAGAAATTCTTTCCTTTACTCTCCTTTTATATATGAGCTATTCACAATACCTAATACCACCTACATAGCCAAGAAGGCTGCCGTTACACAGCCTAGGCGTAAGTGGTCCCAGTTAGCCTCCAACCCTATGTTGGCCAAAATCGCACATGACCGTACCCCAGCCTTCACTGGGGATTGCACAGAGGACTCCCACCGTTTCCACACCTGGATGACATTAATAAGTGATGAATTCATTCCACTTAAACCCCCCAGGAAGACAGGCAAAGCTAAATCGCATAAAGATCACTGGTTTATGCCAGATCTAGCTAAACAACGTCTCCACTGCAAGCAATTAGAACGCAGGTGGAGAAGGGCCTATGATCCAGTAGACCGGCAAGCCTTCAAAATAAGTAGGAAACAATACCAGACTTCTATCAAAATAGCAAAAAGAGATTATTTTCATAATAAAATAGTGGAGGCCAATAACGATCAAAAATCGATTTATGCGATTGTAAAATCCTTCACTGATCCAAAAGTATTGTGTATAGAAATTCCCCCCTCTCAGACCCTTTGTAATGAAATCGCAATTTATTTTGACGATAAGATTAAGATCATTCAAAAGGATTGTGGAGCAGCTACGATACGAGAATCCGACACTGATCAGGAACTGGATCCTGCGGGCAGTAGGCCCTCCCTGCAAGCTTTCCAACCTGTCTCGTTGAAGGATACACAGTCAGCAATTGCAGCCTGTAAATCGGGCTCACCATTAGATGCTTGTCCTCCTTCGATTTTACATCAAATGTTACATATCGTCAACCCAGTGATTAATCACATTGTAAATTCTTCATTACTCACTGGCATAGTTCCTGACGAATGGAAACTCGCCATAGTGAAACCTCTAAAGAAAAAGCAGAATGTAGATATTTCCAATCTCTCAAATCTTCGTCCAATATCTCTGTTACCAACCCTGGGAAAGATTACGGAAAGAATAGTCAATAAAGAGCTTTCGAAATTTCTTGAAACTTCTATGTTACTCCACCCACGCCAATCAGGATTTCGCCCAAAACATTCTACAGAGTCCGCCCTATTAGAAATATCAGATACACTGAAATTCATCGCAGACAAAGGCAGGAAAGCAGTATTAATCCTGCTCGATTTGTCTGCCGCGTTTGATACCATTTCCCATGATATACTCTTGGCTCGAATAAAATCCAGCGGCATTTCGAATACCGTCCTGATCTGGATTAAGTCCTTCCTGACCAACCGTAGGCAAGCGGTTTCTCTGGGCACCTTTCTTTCCCCTGAACGATCTATCACAGCAGGAGTACCTCAGGGCTCTTCTCTCAGCCCGCTCCTATTCAATCTATATATGTCTCCCCTTATCTCCCTCATCTCGTCATTTGGGATTGAAGTAACATCGTATGCTGACGATACCCAGCTGATCCTATCCCTTGACAAAGATTCTACTACTGCAGAAGCAAATTTCAAGCTCTGCTTTTCCGCAGTCATCCAGTGGATGAAAGATAATCATCTCCGGTGTAATACGGATAAAGCGGAGATCCTCTTGATAGGGAAAGATAATCCCTTTCAACCCAGGGCCTGGTGGCCGGAGGATGCTATAGCCCCCCCCCCCCTCTACCGTCGAAGTAGCACAAAAAATCTGGGAGTATTATTTGACGCTTCCCTCTCTTTTAAACCTCATGCACTAAAAGTGGCAGGGACCTGTTTTGGTTTAATTAAAACTCTAAAAAAATTCTTCGATCTGATCCCCCTAACGGCCAGGAAAACAGTTGCTGTGGCGTGGATTCTTTCACGCTTAGACTATTGTAACAGCCTTCTAGCAGGGATCAATAAATCAACACTGAAGAGATTACCAGTGGTCCAGCACGCGGCAGCCCGTTTGGTCCTGAAACTTCCTCGCAGGGCCTCCGCATCGGCGGCTCTGAAATCTCTCCACTGGCTCCCTTTACATAAGAGAATTTTATTTAAAATCCTCTTAATCACTTTCAGAGCAGCACACAAACAGGGTCCAACCTACCTGTCAGCAAGATTTATCCCTTATACCACAATCAGGACCCTCAGATCTTCTTCAGCGCATCTTCTTAAAACCCCCTGCTTCAGATATAAAACCAGGGGAGGGAAATCAGTAACAGTGCTAGGAACCAAAGCATGGAACCTTATGCCAGACAAATTGAGATTCCTAGAAACAGAAAAACAGTTCAGGAAGGCTTTAAAGACCTGGATCTTTGGAATACCAGATGAAGTCTGTCACTCTCTTATATAGGTTCCGCTTCTCTCTATCCTGCATGACCTTAACTGGATAGCGCCAGGATGCTCCTTTCGGAGTGACAGTTCGCGCTTTATAAGCTTCCTATTCAATTCAATTCAATTCCCTTTCCACCCTGGAAATGCACATGCTTGTGCGTTTGCAAAATTGTGTACATTTCCATGTTGGGGTACTACAAGACTGACAGGTTTGTGGGTGTTCACCCATATAAATTGAGTGCTCCATACAGAAATACTCACAATTCTGTCCAAACCCCAAAATTGCAATTTAGGCAATTCTTCCATATTGGCGGAAGTGCGGCTTGCAAATGTAAAATAACAGCAGTCCTAATTCTGTGACTAAAAGCTGGATATTTGCATTCTCAAAATATTCCTTTACACACCTAAATTGAACTTAGGCGTGCACAATGCTTTGAGAATCGGACCCAAAGTACTTTGCACATTTCCCTCTTTTTTTCGCTGTCATATGGAACAGTGTAATCTATAAAAGGATTCAGCTCTTTAGATTTCACTTTAAATGGATCCATTACTAGTATTGCTAATAGAATTGATGGTCCCTTGTAAACTGGTCTAGTCTGCTCTGCTGGGAGCCATGAGTTGCTTTCAGATGTGGAAGAACTGTGAGTTCTCTGAAGCACAGCACTCAGTTTAATTATAGGCACATACATGATTTTCTTCCTTGAAAAGATAATGCTCCCGGGTACTGTGCCAGATTCTGAGTTATTGGAATATTCCATGACTTTGTCTTCAGAATGGCCTATAAAACAAATTTCTTATGAGCCAATATAATGGCCTATAAAACAAATTTCTTATGAGCCAATATACTTCGAAAATTGTGTTGTAAAATGAATCATTTGGCTTCATTTTATATAAAGTTCTTGAGCACAGCACATCCCTCAACCAACCTGGAGAGATGCTTCAGACTAGCCCAGTATTAAACGAGGGTGGTATTAAAACATTTACCAGGTTTCTTTTGGCTCCCAGTTTAGCCCTGTGAGTGATCGTTAAAGATAGGTTGACCCGTGTACCTAAGTCAAAGTGCCACCTGGCATTCCACATGCGTACAATCAATCCCGGTTCAGGGGGAGGACTCATGTTTTTTTTTTGTTACGCTTTACATAATTAAATTTTTGCTCTCTCCATCCTCGTACAAGTGAACGGGAAAATTAATTCTTCCACTGAACTGCTTCTCTAAATTTTGCTCTTAGCTGTCGCTAGATGTTTGTATGTATGGTTTGGTTCCTGCCCTCCTTGCACTCTTTTCAGTAGTTTCATATGCTTAGGAGGGCCGGATTGAGCCCAGCGCACCAGGCATGCTGGACATTCTGGGTGGTGCGGAAGGAAGGTGAGATGGCTACCTAAACACAGGGCACAAGTCCTAAAAAAAGAAGTGGGGGGACTCTCCAAGTTAGGTGGTGTCACAGGAAGTGACATCACGGCAGGAAGTGACATCACGGCAGGAAGTGACATCACGACAGGAAGTGCCATCACAACAGGAAGTGACATCACAACAGGAAGTGACATCACATGTGCAGCAGATCTATCATTTGCACGTATTGCAAGATTTAACAATTGAAGCGGCTCAGTGCTTAAGCCTGTGACTTAAGGTCCCTGTTGGATGTTGGCGGAACAGCAGGTTGCCTTTAATGACTGCATCGAGACCTTTCAAAAGTGATCATTTTTAACCCTAAACTTAGAAACATCCATGCTTCCTTGCCCTAACGATAATTCCACTAAGGAACTAAGAGGAAAGTCAATTGGAAAGGTCATGCATGATGTGCGGAGGAGAATTGGTCAAGAGCAAAGCAAAAGATGCAGTTCCTCAAGCTATGTTACGCGCTTGTAAAGTGCAGCTGCACAAAATGGGTTGAAATGATTCCCATGCAAGGTAGGTATGGTGTATTTCAGTTAGGATGGTCTTCCATGTCGCAAAGTGATGGGATAATAGTGCATAACTTGAATTAATACAAATAGCTGCCAAGTTTTCAGGATGGTTATGTGTAAGGCTCCCCGTTTTCCGATTTTACGGATTTTTTACAGCTAAATACAGACAGAAAACAATGTGTTTTCTGTCTGCATTTATTTTTAAAAGTGGATAAATACAGAAAATTGTCCTACTTTTAAGTGACTCTCTGTGCTGTCTTTCATGAATTATAGGCCAGCAGCTGGATAGCATGGAAATTAAAAAACAGGATGACATTTCTTTAAATAATGGCATATGTCAACATACATTTATGGTATAATGCTCGTATTTACAGTGGATGTATTGTTATGTAATATTTGCCAGCTTAAATAGCTAAAACACGACAGACAGTAAAGTATGAGTGCACGTCTATCAGGTAAATAAATTTTGGAAATGTACAGTTTGACAACTTCATTTAAACACAAAGCACAAAATAAATATGGATAAATACAGATAAAATGGGCAAAAGATAAATATGGATAAATACAGACGGAAATGTTAAAAAAATAAATACCATAAAACCGGGAGCCCTACTTATGTGCGACATATCCATGGTTTCAGTGTGTATGTGTGACACTTAGAGTGACACTTTCCACTCAGAGAAAACCAAGCTACAAAGTGCAAACCAATAGATATCAGTCATTGCACCCTATTCAGCAATGAGAAGCTCTACAATATTTTGAAACTGCTGCAAAACACCTGAAATAAAAAGTTGTGTTTCATACCATGTTCACACATTCAAATGTAATCTATAGTTGTGAGAAATTGGAGAGCAAATACTGATTAGCCTACACATGCTTCAAGCAAGGAAAATGTAACTTTCTAAAAGCCAGCCAATTAAAAGCGATGGTAAAGTACCTATGCTTCATGGGAGGGTTGAACAAGATTGGCAAGTCGAGACACAAGTACTGACCACACATCTTACTCTTCAGATTTGTGTTGCTTTCTCCATCATGCGCTTTCTTCACCTTCTGAACACCCCTGCACTCTGTGTTGCTCTCTCCTGTGTGCTTTCCCTTGCATATCCCTGTCTTGCTCATTTCTCCCCTGCCCTATTACTGTATTTCTCTCCCTCTCATGTGCTTCTCTCCCCTTCAAACCTCCCTTGCCACATGATCTCTGTTCCTCCCTATCCGTTCTGTGCTTCTCCCCCAGGAAGATGCTCCGTCTGCTCTGTGTTGCTCTCTTCCTCGTGTGCTTCCCCCTGCAAACTCCCTCCATGCTTTGTGTTACTCTCTCCCCCCTCTGTGTGCTTCTCTACCCTGAAAACACCCCCTGTCCCGCACTCCTTGTCACCCTCTTCCTTTTGTGGTCCCCAAAACCTGTTTTGCTCTCTACCTCGTGTGCTTCCACTGCAATCACCCCTGCGACCCATGTTCTCCCCTCTGGAAAACGCCTCCCCTGCTCCGTGTTGGTCTGGTTTTGAAGGCACATATTATCGCTCACACAACACAACACCAGAGTCCCACAGATGGCTAAGCATTGCCACCTCAGCACGACATCCACATTGTTACCTGTAAACCCTCGCCCCACAACAAAAGGACACCCTGGACACATTCCCTGATGTCATCACGCACAAGACACCAAAGTCTAAGTGTTGGCACCTCCACAGCATGTTCTCTCCGCAACACTCATTAGAATCATTCTTAATAAGACTAGCAATGGATAACATTGTACCTCTGTAGAAGAAAACAAATGACAGGGTCTTCATCTATACTCAAAGGAGGCAGGCTAAATGAAGATGGACAAGGTGAGAGGAAGGGCTATGTGGATGGAGGGTGAGCGGGGAGGGGGCCTCTGCCCATCCCACAATTACATAACCCTATTCTTCCCTCAGAACTTCCTCTCCCTCATCATTCCCTCCTCATCTCTTCCGCCCTCTCCACCCTTCTACTGTCGGCCTTCCCTCCTATCCTCTGCCAAAAAGCCCTTCCTTACACTCTTCCCCTCAGAACATGATCAATTAGAGAAACTATATAACCTCTTTCACACGAGTATCTTTACAACTTCTGCCCACTCTGCCTATAAACAGATGTCACTGCAGGACCCTCTAATATCAAGGGAGAACTAAATAAGCACAATACCTTTATAAACACTCCCTTACTATCATAATACCACTATTGTTATTGCACAGTTGTATGGAATGGCAGACCACCATCCTGGTATGCCACTTAAGTTTTCTCTGTCTTCACCCTGAGCTGACCTGGTCACTTAACAGTACTCCAGTGACCCGCTGAGTCAAGGCAGATCTTAAGAAGTGTCAGTCTCTCCCATTGAATGTAATGGGCAGGATAACCCTTTATAAAGTGATGGTCCTGCGGAGATTCCTCGACCTTTTCCAAAATATCCCACTGAAGATACCCCACCACTGGTTTCGCGAAAGAGAGAAAGACAAACTATTAAAATGGCAGAGAAAGAAAGAGGTCAATGGAGTGAGACAGTGCAAAGAAAAGCAAGTGAAATGCAAATAATGAACGAAGGAAAAAGGAAGCAGGCAGGAAAAAGGGTACAAATGAAGACAGGAAATAAGGAAAAAAGGTGTAAGAAAAGGAAGGAAGAAAATAAAGAATGAAGGGTGGAAAGATCAAAGAGGGAAAAAAAGAAAAAGAAAAGGAGGGAAAGAAGGAAAGCAGACAAATATAATGCAATAAAGAAGAAATGTGAGATGAAAGGATGGGTGATTGAAGGAAAGAAAGAATTAATGAATGTAAGGAATACAAAAAGAAGAGATATAAAGAAGGTGTGAAAGTATGCCAGGAGCAACATAAGAATAAACTGATATAAAGAAGGATAGAAAGCTAGAAAAGAGGACTGATGGAATGAGAGAAGAATAGACAAAAGGAACAAAAGAATGAAATACACACAAAAACAAAAGAAAGATGATGGAAAGAAGGAACGAAAGAGGCATCAAAAGAAAGAAAGAAGATGGAAAGGATGAATGAAATACACACAAAAACAAAAGAAAGATGATGGACAGAAGGAACGAAAGAGGCATCAAAAGAAAGAAAGAAGATGGAAAGGATGAATGAAATACACACAAAAACAAAAGAAAGATGATGGACAGAAGGAACGAAAGAAGCATGAAAAGAAAGAAAGAAGATGGAAAGGATGAATGAAATAGTGAAGAAGAAATCTGTATTGTCTGATTAATACAAATCATTACAATTAAGGAATATATAAAATGCATTGGTTCTTAGAATAGATATAAAAGGTAATTATAATACCAGAGCTAATTAAAAAAGATCCTCAAATTCAAGATAATTATATTACAAATATTGAGGTGTTTTAGGGATAATGTGCCGAACTGGATCATTGATATCGCATAAACGCATCATTAAAATAACATTTCATTCTACTATTTACATTTAGTGTTCTTAGAATTACATTTCCTTATTAAACTGAGCTTCTCTATAAATACATAAAGACTTTTCGTGCAGACAGTTCATAGCTTCGCTTTTCTGTAGTTAATATATATATATATATATATTTTTGAACTTGATCTTTAATGTGCCGTTGTGCTTTTTCTCCAGACTGAACTATATTTGTTAGAGCCATATTTCATGAGATATATAATATTCAGAGTTGAACTATAAAGTGCCTCCATGTTATTTCTAAACTGAACTATATTTGTTGGCGTCATATTTCATGAAGCATAAAGTGCAGAACAATGTTGCTGCAAAGATTGTAAAGATTTAGGAATCTAAAGAATGCTTCCGTGCTTTCTTATTTTCTTATCCGAAAACTCAACTCTATTTCTAAAAGTCTCATTTCTTAAGTCTTTGGATACGGAGCCATTATGCTGCAAGAATTGTGGTGCGTTCCGAGCCAAAGGCTAATAGGTGCTTCAGTACATGTTTCTCCAAGCTAAATTGCTTTTGTTAATATCCCATTCGATAGGTCGGCGAACACTGTAAACTAACTCTGTACTTGATCGTGTTCTGCCCTGCTCTTGCACTATAGCCTCAGCTCCGATGCCAGGAAAAATGGCAGTTAGCCATTTGTGCCCTCCCAATCTTCGTGATGCCGGGCCATATTTTCCGGTATCTGGTGCCCTCTTGGGTACTCTCATCGTACCACAATGAGGCCGTAAAGTTAGAAGCACCCCTTGTTGAATAGGGTCGGACTCGAAACAAAGACACTAACCAAGAAAATAGCAAATCATCCCCGCTCCGTCCCGGCCTCCCTGTCACGGACACTGCAGAGCCCAGGCGCCATCGGCTGCTCCTTTACTTTGTGATCGCCTGTACAAAACTGCAGATGGACGGGTAAGTCGACGGCCGCCATCTAAGAAAGTTAGGGGCGGCCGTGCGGGCAAGTAACGCCATCATAGAAAGTCCAGCTTTTGAGCAGGTGGGCCGGCGTCCACCCGGTAAAATAAGTGGGGGGACGCCGTCCACCCGCGTGGTCCCCCGACTCGTGCCCTGCCTAAACATGTGTGGCCCAGAGCCTTGGCTGTTTCCATCCCACCAGTGGTAGCGATGAAACAAGTTTCCGCGGAACAGAGGCAAACTGAAAAAAGAAATATTTACCATATAAATGTGTGGCTTTAATATTTTCTAAGGGACCCTAGGTTTATCCAACAAGGAGAATACATTGGTAGGGTTGGAAGCCATATGAGTCATACAGAAACTTGTGAGGCTACAATTAAAGTTAATCCCACAGTACTGACTTTGACTAAAAAATAAAACAAAGAGGTGGATCTATCGTTTCAATAGAAATGTAAGAAAACAAACCGAGTTTTAAAATGATAAAGAAAATAGTGACATGTTTTGTGAATAGCGTGTCCCATCCCTCACCCACGGGATTGTGTAACAGTCACAGAAGGCGGCAGACTAAAAACTGCACACAAAACAAAAGCTACAGCTGAAAAGCAGTTTCAGTAGAACTCAAAACTACCATCTGAGCAGCCACAGCGTGATGAAAGGCAGACCCGCCCTGCTTGAAAAGTCTGTTTTCCTGACTGGCATATGGAGCATGAAAACAAAGCACGGAGCATGCTCCTCGCTAAGCCGAGAGCGGGATCCGGGGTTTCATATTTACACTCTGACTAGGAGCGGCGCGCGTCTGGGAGACGAGGGTAGCGTGAGAGGAAGCTGGCTGCCCGCCAAAACATGCAAAGCAGCTCGCGACCCGCTTGGCGTGACAGACCGGCGAAGGTGCAATTTGTGGTTTGGTTCGGCTTCGGCGGAAGAGTCACATGTACCGACAGGTGCTGGTTTCTGAAACAACAAGTTCCTTGCAGGAATACCACCCGCCTCCCCCGCATCGCTTACCCACTCCTGCATATTTAAAAGTCATGTTTTGCAGCGGTAACTGTTTTGTTGGTATTTCAGGTAACTGGATATAAGACAACACACACCGTAAATAAAAATGCGCTATTTTCCCTTATGGAACCTCGATTGGCTAATATGCTCACTGCAGATATATATAAGTGTGTGTATAATAACCAGAGAGCCACTGATTGGTGCAGTGGGGAAAGAGTGACTTGTGTATTTTAGTAATACAAAGTCCCAGCCTGGGACAGAAAGCACTGTAGATATGCAAGTCATTATTTTAAACTTGCATTACCCACAGTATAATATAGGCTGCTACGAATTGCATAAAACATTTAGTTTTAAGATAAAAAAAGTGGTCTCAAATGATAAAGTTTAGTAATACGCAGTTAGTCTGTGCCTAGTGAAAATATTTGTATAACTGTCCTTAAAAAGCAGGCAGGCCCAGGGGCGTAGCTTCATGGGGAGCGTTTGGGGTTTACATCCCACAAATAAATCTATTCTCTAGTAAATAGTTGGGTGTAGGTGTTTTCAGTCCGGTGTGATAAGAAGTCTGTCGGAATTCATCTGGGATTGTTACATACATACACAGACAAAAACACACACACTGTCTCTCGCCTATGTTTTAAATGTCTTAAAATATTTTGGTTATTTTACAAAATATTGTGTCTTAAGTGTATCTTACAATCTGCGCTCCGCTTCTTTTACACTTCTTCTTAAACTCCTCTTCTGTACTGCTTCCCTATAAATGTTTTGTAAATGCTATGCCAGCATGGTTGTCGGAAAACCTGACGCTCACACCCCTCTAATGTTAGCGACCAAGCTATACCCCTGGGCACGCCACACCTCAGCTGGCCCCTCCTTTGGCTTCAGGGCACAGAAGACTCCCTTCCTTCCATTCCAGCGTAGGCATCCCATTTGTCGGATTTAACCATCCGGGATGGTTGTCTTAACAAAAACTAGGAGAACTGTTTTTGTTAAATCAAAAAAGTATGGACACATTGTGCCCTAGAGAGCCTGCTCACTTCGACCTCTGATGTTATGCAACTTTGATGTAAACTGGGCAAATCCTATGGCGAACAAGGTTGTGTTAGTTGAACATAGAACCTCTTCTTGAAAAGCCTCTACTACTAGGCAGCCAAACAGAATTCCCATGGGCACTATTAAAGATGCTGTATTAGAAGGAGCCCCAACTTTAAGATAAATAATGTTTAAAAAGTTAAGAAGCATTGGTTAAGTGAAGAGATTTCAGTCGGTGCTCGCAAAATCCTCTTACTGTGGAGTTCTCTGGGAATCACCCATGTAGCAGGCATACATCCACCACCCTGTCCCCCAGGGAAGAAAGTAATTGGTGAAGGCTCCTGTAGCCTCTGTGGAACAAGGGAGCCACCACCTTTCAGGGGAGCCCCGTGAAACCTCACAACTATGAATATCTCTTACATATGAGATTATTAGGGCCCCTTACCACATTCTGCAAAGGGGATCATTTTGCATTACACCACTGGTGCCGCAACATGCAGACAATGTAGCCAAGTGGCTCTGACTTAAAGAAAAAACTCAATTTCCACACAAACAGACACACCTGTGCAGGACTGACTGTACTCTTCAGTGGTGCGATGTGTGCAAGCCTTGGCCAAAAGGCCATCATTTGAGAATCAGGAACATGAAGGTATTTGTTTACAGGCTGCAGGTTATTATTGACTCAAATATGGCAGGGCAGCAATCTTTGTAATCTTCCACTGGCAAGTTTTAGGGGGGGGCTGGGGTCGATATAACGGTTAATGTGGATAGAATTGTGGAAGGAAATCAAGAGTGTAGTACCTCCTGGAAGCAGAGACGTTTTAAGGCATGGGCAAAGTGGGGTCTGGACCAGGGCCCTAGCATTTCAGAGGACCCCCTGATAGAGCCAGCTCTGTTCTGCAGAGAGTCTTGCCCTGCTGACCTTGAATACTTCTTAAACAGATTGTTTAAATACTGTTTCCTTTCAATTTATTTTTAATGTGAGTGATGTGTGAGTCTATTACAGACATTTTGCAGAGAAATGTTTCATTTATTGTTCTTGCAACATCCATAAAAAAGTTTCTTTTAGATCAAAACAGGACCTCACATATGAGAAATGGGAGTGTCACAGAGATCATTTGCAGTACTATTGGTGAGCCGCAGCTGTGTTACAATATTGAAAACAAACATCACTATCTCTGAATATTAGATGTAACAACTTTAGAATTTGGAGTTGTGTTCTTATGCACGGTCAGTGCCTTGGACAAAGAAGGCATGAAAGAGCTGAAATAGGATAATAAATTCAAATATGTTCAGAACAGGGGCCCCCAAAAACCTTAAAATGGCCCTGCCTGGCAGTCTAGAACATGTTTATGAAGGAAAATATAAAAATATGCACTCAGAGACAGCGCTGTGCCTACTGAGACAATGAAATGCTGACCTACAGTGCATCACTTTTTAGTCACTTTTGATCCCATAGCAGTAATGGAAAAGATACAGGGGACAGATACTGAAATTCAAGACAGTGGCAATCTAGAGTTTCAGCAGGTGCCGGCTTTCTCATGGGAAGGATGACCTTGAAAAGATGTAGATAACATACATTTCTCAGGCATGAACTGGTCATTTAGAAATCCTCGCGTACAGGTGCCAGTAGGAACAGGAGGCTCAATGCGTCAGAAGCACGAGTGATCTAAGTACAGTAATGGCATACAAAATGGCTGTGAATAAACAACATGGTGTTTTCATTGAAAGCAATATAAATCAGCATAAATAATTGAAAAGGGCACAGAATATAACATTTTGCATAATTATAAACAGCAAATAAGCAAGCTACCACATACCTGATAGAGCTTGAAAATGAATACTAAATAAAAAATGACTATGGAGCAAACATAGTATCATATGTTATTAATGGTGATTGTTAGGGTCAAAGAACCAAGTGAGCACCCAACACATAATGTGTAATATATATCAACCGGAAAGTGAACTCTGTAACCACATTTATCAGTCACGTTGGAGGCCCCAAGTCTATGCACAGTTCTTTAAAAGTGATGTGGATTTTATTTAAGACAAAAAAGAAAGAAAGAATCGGTGTTACAATTTAAATAGGGGAGAGGAGTTGGCCTAACGGCTAGGGCGGTCGACCTCGAATCCATTGAAGCCACTGGACTATAGGACTAGGCACCCATGATTAGAAAACCTAAGTGCAGGACAGACGAGTTATGTTGTGAGTCGCCTCCAGTCCCACCCATGCTCCTATGGCCGGATCTTCTAAAAACACTTCTCAATGGCTTGCTATGTTCCCTCTTTCCGTGCGTCTTCCGGATAACTACACACTATCAAAAGGTCAAGGACACCATTAAACCGTCCACAGGCACCCAGCATCCCACTCAGCCTTGCACCCACCCTCACTTCCTCCAAAAATGCTAGCATGTCCCTAACCCAACAAACAGGCAGATAAAATATAGGCTGCATACACGCAGCCCTTACAAATGTTACATTTTCGACCTCATGTAAAAGGGATTTACTTGCCTGTCCACAGTGTCACTGACATGTACTACTCTGTTTTACAGTTCAGGAAGGATGCTTCACTGAAACCACAGAGCAACCAGAACGAGAGCCCCAGCGGCGTCCAGAAGTGTTCTAGAAGTTTTCAAAGCAGAAAATGTTTTCATTGCAGACATACAACCAGTGCTTTACATGGGCCGGTGTTGTCCGGTACAAAGTACTCGCATTTCTTTAATTTGAATTTGATTTAAGTTATCAATGGAAGGATACAACTCATCCAATCAAAACATGGCAAAACCAAAATGCTCCTCTGGACTGGACAAACACACGAATAGGCAGGAAATCTGTCCAATCAGAAGCAGGGAGCTGAAATAGGCACCAAAGTCATTGAACCATGAGCATGGGACAGACTCAAACCCCACTCCATGTATATATTAAAGTTTTGGAAACAATATGTCTATGACAGACAGCTAAAGCTGTCTATAGTGCGATCTAAAAACAAGCATTGGTAAAGCCAATAGGTCTCGCCTATGCAAGAGCTATTGGCTTTGGCAATGTGTTTTAGCCAAGTTGTACACCAGTGTGGCTGCTGTTCAGTTGGGCTAAAAGTTAGTGGCATAGAGGAGTGGGGCATGGAGTGTCGTAGAGTGGAATGGAAAAGAGTTGAGTAGAGTGTTGGAGAGTGGAGTCACATAGAGTGTCGTGTATTGGAGTGGCGTAGAGTGGAGTCGACTGGTGTAGAGTGCATTGGCGTGGAGTGTTGCAGATTATAGTGGATAGAGTGCAGTACACAAACATCCCCCAAATTGACTCATTGTTGGTTATTGAAGGCATTCTCAACACACGCCCCCGGCCACACGCAGTCCCCACGATCTTCATATTGCAGCTATTAGAAATTTGCCTCACCAGGAACTTTTTCCTCTTTGACAGTCAATACTATCAACAAACTAAAGGTACATCAATGGGGGCAGTTTTTGCTCCCAACCTGGCAATACTTTACATGGACGCCTTAGAGACCAATTCCATTCTCTCATCACTGAACCCTTTCCACACTGCCATTACAATGTGGAAGAGATACATTGATGATATTTTTATGATCTGGCGAGATTCACAAACTCATCTAGAACAATTCCTTCACTGGCTCAATAACAACTGTGGTGGTCTCAACTTTACACTATCACACAGTAAGACGGTCATCCCTTTCCTTGACCTTAACATCCTGCATAAGGAATGTGCTCTCATTACGAGTCTATTTAGAAAACCAACTGAGCAAAACACACTGCTAAAATACGACAGTAATCATCCACCGGCACTGAGGGACTCACTCCCCTACTCCCAATTCCTCTGCATCAGACGGAATTGCACACTAAAGGATGACTATTTTTCTGAAGCCAAGGTCCTGAGTAAAAAACTGACAGCCAGGGGTTACTCACGCAGATTAGTCCGTAATGCCCTAAAGAGAGCTTGGTACTGCCCAAGGGACTGCCTCCTGGAACCTAAAACCAAACAGCCACAGAACCGCATAGTATGCGTAACTACTTTCTCCCCAGCCTCGCACAGCATACGCAAGAGTATCCTTAGGCATTGGAATGTCATTAACGCTGGGGTATTAAACTTGAACGCCCGCTTTTTGCATTTAAGAAAAATAAAAACATTAAGGACCACCTTGTTAGAGCTGCGCTACCTAAGCCCCACATGCACAGGTACACTTCACGATCATTGGGGTAGGCCGCCACTGACAGGACATGCCAAATGTGGAAATTGTACTGTGTGTAAATTCACCATTGAATGCAAAGAATTTTTGTTTGGTAAAATCAAATTTGAATTGAAAGAATTTTCTAATTGCAACACCTGCAATGTAATTTATGCAATCCTATGCCCCTGTAACAAGATCTACATCGGCCAAACCATACATAAGGCACGTATCAGGATCTGTCAGCACCGAAGTAGGTTATGCTGCAACTCACCCAATGCCCCTCTGGTTGAACATTTCCAAGCCATGGGCCATACAGAGGATGATATACGCTGGACAGTCATAAGCGTCATCAAATTGCCACCACACGGAGCTGATCTATCACAACTCTTAAATAAAGAAGAATTGAAATGGATCCTGCGCACCGGCAGCATCCACACAGGCCTGAATTGCCTTGAGGACTGGACAACACTAATATAATGGGTTACTAAAGGTGTATGATCCTCTAAGCTCTGTTTTGTGCAATTGATGTTTTCATGTCATTCTCTCTCTTTTCATGACAAATCTTAAACTGTCTTTTTGCTTTATATTTTGTTTTACATTCCTCTACTGGTTTGGTTGTATATTGTGTGATTATTATGGTATACTATATCACTACATCATCATCATTTACTTTATTACGATCTCAGAGATCCAAAAAAGTGCACAACAGTACAAGTATATAAAACACCAAGTTAAGATTTCCATAATAAAAATATATAAAAACCTTAATAAAATGTTTTCATCAAAGTTCCTTTGCGCTTAGTACAGCAATTCATTTTTAGGGTAGCAGCATTAGTGAAGTCCATGATTAAAATTAATAAAATCCTAAATAAAAATATAATTCAAGCTAGGTTCCTCACTACCCAAATAACAGCAATTCATAATCAAGTTGACAACATTGGCAGAATGTAGTTATACTATCCGAAAAACGGCAGAGGCGAAATTATTGCATTAACTTCCCCCGCCTGATCCACATAGCAAAAAGAAATCGAGAAATACCGAATACTATCAGTCTACGTGTATCTGTCGATAATAGTCTCAAGATTTCTAGATAGTGTCCTGGACCAATAGATCGGCATAGGGCGTTATCCATTTTTCCTCGATAGTGCATAATGAGGAGCAGAAGAAAAGTATGTGGACAATAGTCTCTGTACTGGCTTTACATGCAGGACATAAATCATCTACCAAAGGGCTTGCACTCCATCCTGAGCAAAAAGCTTTAGTAGGTAAGGTCTTATATCTGAACTGTAGAAAGAGCTTTCTTGCTACTGGTGGAGTGATTTCTTCTATGGATGCTTCAAACAGTGGAATTGTTTTATGCAACAAAAAGTCTTTTGTTAGCCCTGCGGAATATCCTGCTAATTCTAATTGGAGTATTTTCCTCCAGTACATTCTTTTCAGCTCCTCCCTCGAAATACCCCTCATAGAGTCAGGGCTGTGCCAGAAGCTATCCATCTTCAACCTCCTAATAAATCACGTAGGCAAGAAAACCATCTTAGAGTTTCTACCTGGGGGGAACTTAAAAGATCCTTCAAAGCCTCTCGGTAGGGATCCAGCTCTGCTACCGTCCAAAGCCTATGCCAGAACGATAGCATTTTGTAACTTATTTTGTGCTTTAGTTGTTTGTGTGCTAGATCAAAGTAAAGAGGCACCAGGGGAGTACTGGCAGGGAGATCGACCAGTGATCTTACAAATCGGTTTTCTACTGTAGATAGAGAGGCTGAGGCAGTTGTGCCCCACAGCTCAGCACCGTAGAGTGCCGCACCCAGAACCTTAGTATTATAAATCTCAAGGGCAGGGGCAATCTGCCTGGAGACTGTCTCCCTGTGAATTTTGCATATATGTGCAGATTGGTGTATTAAATGTAATTTAGATTTTTCCACCTGTGGGTGCCAGTTAATGGACGGAGTAAGCCGAATCCCTAAATAGTCAAATGCCTCAACTTGTTCCAATTTAGTTTTGCCCGCTCACATTGCCCTACTCTTCACTGCACTTCTGCCCTTATTAAAAATCATAAATTTGGTCTTTGTTTCGTTTAGAGTAAGCCCTCTTTCCTTACAAAAGTTTAAAAAATAATTTAAAAGTTGCTGCAACGCAAGCGGAGACTTCGAAATTAAAAGGGTATCGTCAGCAAACAATAATGCCGGAACTCTTTGCAACCCTATCTTTGGGGCGTCACAACCATCTCTATCTAAAAACTGGCAACCCCGTTTATAAAAAGAGTAAAAAGGGTCGGTGCCACCACGCATCCCTGTCTCACTCCGCGTTTGATCGGGAAGGTTTCGGTTACTTGGCTATTTGGACCCCACCTTACCTGTGCTGAATTCTCTGAGTGTATACGAATTAAGATGTTTAAAATATTTATTAGAATGCCCATATCAAGGAGAACCCTCCAGAGTTTTTCACGTGGAACTAAATCAAATGCTGTACGTAAGTCGACAAAAGCCACATAAAGTTTTCCACCCTTTATAGCTAATTCTTTCCAGTAAATGCAGATTAAGCGAAACACCTGGTCCAATGTACTAATTTTAAGGCGGAAACCCGCCTGAAAATCGCTCAGAATGTTGGCCTCCTTTATCCAAATCTGGAGCCTGCCTAGAACCTGCTTGCAAAAGATTTTTTGCAACGAATCGATAAGGCTAATTGGCCTATAGCTCAGTGGTGAAGTTCTATCCCCCTTCTTGATAATAGGTACTATTTCAGCTATCCTCCAAGAGGGGGGAATAGGAGCACCTTTCAATATCAAATTAGTCACCAGATTTATGTACAAACCCCATAGTATTTTATCTTCTCTGTAGAGATCGCCAGGTATTCTGTCTGGCCCTGGGGCACGTGCTGGGACACAAGATGCTATTGCAGTTAGTGTTTCTTCTGGTGTAATAACCAGATTACTCTCTTCGTACACCCCTCACTGCCTAGCCAAGCTTAAGCGTATATCTCACTTACTTTCACTCAATTCACCTTTCCAATATGGCCGCCCCGTTTGCTCCCTTTTCCAGTCACATGACCGTGCTCCACACTACATATTCCCTGACCCCGCCCGTCGTCTGCACGTCCTTTTCCCGGAGAAGCTGGAGTCATTTTGCTGCAATCTGGCAGCTGATCGGTAAGTCCCCAACCCTTGTTCTTAGACGAGCACCACACCGCTTTTTTACCGCACCACAGCATCACTCATAGCTCTGTGGATTTTCCCCGAATTTTAGAACTCACCTTGGAGCACCTGGACCGCGCGATCGCCCACCTTGCTTGGACCGCCACGCAATCTGCAATTTCCCGTGATCGGGTAATACGACGACAGCCCTGCGGCACACGCATTTCTCTTAAATCCCGTAGGAGATGCCCATCCTCCACACACTCATTCCAAGTGTCCCTAAATAGGTAAGCAACCCCGCTACTTTTCCAAGCGTCTACACCACAGGAGCCCGCAACTGTCATTTAACCCGCTCCTAATTTTCATCATCAGGTCTACCGGTTGCTGCCCATGGTCACTGTACCACTCGGTCACACTTCCTTGTTCCCAGCACTACATCGTGCTCTCCGGATTTACACGGGGTATTCAGTCCTCCGACATCTGATATCTCCACTTTCAGCTTTATTAGTCAATAAATCATCCCTCACTCACTGTTGATAGCTTCCGCTTCACGCACCACGTCTAACAACATGCAATTTACTCCTGTTTATGGCCGTTTTAACAGCACAGCCCAAGCATCCCACGGCGACAGTTTTCACACCCAATCTCTCAGTATTTTATATTTTTCCGGCACTACCTCTCTGCATACACATTAACCGGCCCCCTCATAGGCTTTGACCTAACTAAATCCTACGATTTGAATGTCTTCTTGACTACAAATAATGTATCTCAACTGATTATGGCCCTTGTTCACTGTCTGTTACTATTTTTCCTTCCCCCCTTTCCCGAAATTGTGTCATTTTTCCCCTTCCTTATCTAGTAATTACAGGCAATTGTTTTCAGGCATCATATCTATAATGTCCTGATGATGATCCTATATCTTTCTGTAAAGGATCGAAACGCCGTCGACATGTTGTCAACCTTATACACTGTTATTTTTAAGATACATTATGTGTAAAGGTGACTTTTTTATAAATGTTGTTTGTTGTACTATGATTGCTTCATACAGACAACCACATGCTGCCTGAGCCTTTTCTGTTCCCCCTTTTATGTGAGTTCATGGATACAGGCTTGTGTCCCACTGTAATTAATTCACATGTTTTGTTTATCTCTTTTATTTGCATATTAAATTGACCTTATCCGGCTGGATAAAGGCTAAAATATAGCACCGATTGGGTCTATATTTATTACTTTTCCTTCCATTATCCTCTTGCCCAGGGACCATTGTCTCTTATAATAAGTTAAGTTCCCAAGGTCCCTGACCGATCCTATATTGGGTTCCCTTGTCAAGTCAAGTCAAAACAGCTTTATTCGGTGTAAAATATACAACCATAAAAGCAAACTAATAATAAAAATCAAGGGATACAATATGCATGTTTAAAAAAAATTCAGATAGTATACAATTGATTTTGTAGGAATACCAAGGGATCATTATAAAATGTAAACATATTAAGAAATCAGGGAGGACAGTATACAAGTTAAAAATTTCCAAATGACACACAATAATTTTATAAAAATATCAGTACTTCAATACATTCTATAAAACATTATTAAATACAACAATGATACAAAATATCCTATGTGCAAACCGATGCACAATGTACAAAACTGCATGTTAAACAAATTCATTGTAATAACTAACATCAATCTAGCATCTTCACCTACACAAAAATACAATATATTCAAGACAAAATAAACTATGTGCAAACAAATGCATAATGTGCAAAACTGCATGTTAAACTAATTCACAGGAGTACCTAGAATCAGTCTACAAATTTTATATCTACACATGTTAATAACGCAGCTAGTTACTCTCGTCAGGTTTCTCATATAGTAATGCATCTAAATGTGATAAGTCCTTTCTTTTCCTGACCGCCCTTACTATAAAACGTATAACAGAGTACACAGTTTTCATGTTATCCAAGCTGCATAGAAAATTAAAAGCATTTTATAATTAAAAAAACTATTAGTTAAAAAAAAGTGGTTTTAAAGCGGATTTCCGAATATCACTATACAAGGTGCAGAATAATATAAAATGTAGCGTGGACTGGGGGTATTTCCATTACACGGGCAGTTTGATAAATTATAAGACCACTTTTCTTTATCAAAGAATGCGGTTATATAGTGTAATGTACCAAATCTAAGCCTTGTTAGATAAAATCTGTGTTGGGTATTTCTTACCATGGTAAGATATGTCTGTGTAACCACCACAGAAGGGATTTTACAATAGGTGATAACACTTTGTTTTCGTCTAGCATCGTCAGTTCTATCACATTCCCTGGCGGAGATATATCTTAACTTCAAGTCATTTTTACTAATGTCTTGAATAGATGGCGGATCCATTTTGTCATAGTTTATCATACAAAATGTTAATAAGTTATGGATATACTCTAGCCATGGGATTTTTTTCCAATGGTCAAGGGCCAGGCAATCCTTTATTATATCTGTGGTGAATTTTGTCTCTTCTTTCACCCACAACCCTCGCCAGAATGTGAGTCCTGCTATATTAATAAAATCACTTATGTACGATACAGACAATTCTTTGTGTACAATATAATTGGCTGTTAAATTTGGAACCGCCAGCACCCTTTTAAAAAATTTATTTTCTTGTATTTGTAGGGACGTGGTATTTGCTCTCCCCCATATTGCAGCCCCATAGCAGGCACCAGTCACACACTTAGTTCTGTACAGGGTGAGTATCTCCCATACGGGTTTATTTCCCATTTTAGCCGAAAATCTAAAAATTCCCTCAATGGTTCTTAAAAATGTCAAATTACATTAATCAATATGTGGTTTCCAGCTGCCCTTTCTATTAAAAAGAAGACCCAAATAATAAAAAGTTGGAACTCTACCTATAACTACTCCTCCCACATGGTGTTGTCTATGCTTCAGCTTAGTATTCCCGCATGTCATAACAAAAGTTTTAGTAAGGTTTAGCTGTAAATCCTTTGCTGACATATACTGAGCAAATTTCTCAATTAGATATTGTAGTCCATTCGCTGTCCTTGATAGAAGGACAGCGTCATCAGCATAGAGTAATACTGGGGTAGTACGTCTTCCAACTTTTGGGCTATCTACATTTTGTTTCTGTAAAAAAGGGTCCACATTATTAATATATAGAGAGAACAGCAATGGCGCCAGTACACAACCCTGGCGTATTCCCCTTGTAACCCTAAAATCCTGTGTACATTCGCCCTTCGTTCCAAATCGTACTCTTGAGGTTAAAAAGGTATAGATCTGGGATAAATATATAACAATGTCAGTTGATGCTCCTAGCTCTTTCAGGGTTTGCCACAATTTGGCATGATTAACGAGATCAAACGCACTTGTGAGGTCTACAAAACAAAGATGTATAGCACCCTCCTTAGCTAGGGTATATTTTCCTATTAATAACTCCAAATTTAAACACTGTTCTACCATTCCAATACCCCTTCTGAACCCATACTGGGCTTGTCTTTTACAATATAGAGTGCAGTGGCATAAAGTGCAGTGGCGTAGAGTGCAGCGGCAGAGAATTCAGCAGCCTACAATGCAGGGTCCTACAATGCAGCGTTGTAGAATGCAGGGGCGTAGATTAGAGTGTTGCATATTAGAGTATAGTGGCGCAGAGTGGTGCAGAGTAGAGTGGTGTAGAGTACAGTGACGTACATTGCAGTGATGCAGAGTAGTGTAGAATGGCATAGAGTGCAGTGGTGTAGAGTATGCAGAGTAGAGTGGTGTAGAGTGGTGCAGAGTAGAGTATAGTGCCGTAGAGTGCAGTAGCGTAGAGTGCTGCAGAGCGCAGTGGCACAGAGTGCAGTGGCATAGAGTGCAGTGGCGTAGAATGCAGTCACGCAGAGTACAGTGTTGTAGAGTGCATTGGCATAGAGTGGAGTGGTGTTGAGTAGAGTGGCTTAGAGTGCAGTGGCGTGGAATGAAGTGGCGTTGAGTGCAGTGGTGCAAAATAGGGTGCAGTAGCGTAGAGTGCAGTGGCATAGAGTAGAGTGTTGCAGAGTAGAGTGCAATAGCGTAGAGTGGTGTACAGTGGTGTGGAGTGGCAAAACGTAGAGTGGACTGGTGTAGAGGGCATTGTGGTTGAGTGTTGCAGAGTGCAGTGGCATATTGAAGTGGTGCATAGTAGAGTGCATTGGCATTGAGTACAATGGTTTAGAGTACAGTGGCATAGAGTGCAGGGGAGTAGAGTGGAGTGGTACATAGTAGAGTGCATTGGCGTAGAGTGCATTAGCATAGAGTACAGTGGTGTAGAGTGCAGTGTTGCAGAGTAGTGTAGAGTGGAGTTGTGCAGAGTAGAGTGGAGAGGCCTACACTAGAGTAGTGTAGAATGCAGTAGCGAAGAGTGCAGTGGTGTACAGTAAAGTGCATTAGCATAGAGTGGTGTAGAGTAGAGAGGCATAGAGGGAATTGGCCTAGAGTGCAGCGGCATAGAGTGGAGAGGTGCAGAGCGGAGTAGGGTGCAGTGGCCTGGAGTGGTGTAAAATGGAGTGATGCAGAATAGAGTGCAGTGGTGTTGAATGATGCAGAGTAGAGTGGAGTGGCATAGCGTGGAGTATGCATAATGCTGTAGCCAGTGACAACTTCACCACTTCCCGCAAACGTTTTTTTGTTACTTATCTCTAGTCTTCCTACACTGACATTTTTTCAGAAGTTTTTTTTCTGTGAATCGAATTCCAGATCCATTCAAAATAAAGGTGTGAACTAGTGCTGCATGTCAACTAGTGCTATATGTCTTTTGGTGGTTTCCAGCTCACGTTGTGCCACTTCCTGTTATTGTTCCTTTACTTTTCTTTTGGATCCAACAATGTGAAATGCACTGCCACCACATGTAGGCCAATTCCCCTCTCAAACATAATTTAAAGAAATGTTTAAAGCATAATTTTCGCAACAAGGCTAACCTGCTGCTCTTGGTTTGGCCTACTTGTTTTTTCGTTGATGAAGTTCATACAATTACACCTTTTTGTACAACTCTTTGGGTAAAAGTTCTCAAATAAATTCAGCATATAAATATAATAAGCACATGAACCCAGCAATACAGACTCAGCTGGATTAGCCTGCTGACTTGTTAGCACCCTGTACATTACACACTTAGGCCCTCGTAGGGAAGGGCTTAATTCTAATCCCTGTACAAATTCATTTGCACAGGGATCGAAATTACACGTGGTATGATAACTATCACACCCTCCCAGTTCAGTCGCGGTCGGCATGAATCGGGGGGTGGGGTGGTCGCGCAGGGAGGGGGTGGGGGGTTAATTTAATAAAACAAACAAAAAAAAAAACTTACCTTTGCCTCCGGTCTTGGAATCCCACGTCGCGTCTCCTGCTCTCTGCTCACAGGAAGCAGAAGCAGGCAGCCTCCCTCTCTTCCCCTAAGCCAATCACAAAGCTGCAATGGCAGCTTTGTGATTGGCTCAGACTGCCACGTCCTTACAGGCGTCTATGGGAGAGCCGTTTTCTTCATGCAGGCTGCGAGCAGCCTACATGAAGAATACGGAGAGTGCTATGACTGGTTTGGTCGGCCCTGCGACTGACCAAACAGTCAGCGCCCATAACATTGGGCTAGCCACTCCTCCCCGACCCGCCCACCCGCCCGCCCCCAACCAGGCATACCCTTCTTCTGCTTTCTCGCAGAGCAAGAAGCAGAAACGTAAAATGGTATTTATACCATTTTACGTAAAATGGTATTTATACCATTTTACGTTTCTGCTTCTCGCACAGCGAGTAAGCAGTGGGGCCACGCTCCGACGCCCACATGGAGGAGCCGCCCCTGACCCAGCTTCCCTTTCATAGATTCCGGCAGGACAAACCTGCCTCAGGTGACCAGCTAGCTCAATTTCACTGAAACACCTCTTTTCTATTCCTGGATTATACTTTTGCATATCATGCATCTTGGGAATTGTAGTGTTGGTTCATTTTAATTGAGACAATTGGACCAACACACCTGATAACAATGATACGTAAAAACAAAGTTCAGGAATGGAAAAGAGGTGTCTGGTGACATCAAGCCATCAGGCCACCCGAAACCTAACAAAATTTAGCGGGGGAAAGACCAGTGAAAAAAAGGCAAAACATGCGGAATTTGGTGCGTAAAATAATAATTCTGCCTGGTATGCCTCATTTGCAAGTTAAAAACTCAGACTAGGAGGTATTTAGGAGGTATTTAGAACACATGGTAAATACCTCACCCCTGGGTAATGGCATTTACCACATGTGGTAAATACCGCATTCTATGCCACCTAACTTGTAACAATGGATTTGCTCAGAAAGCTGCAATGTGCAACAAGTAGTTGTCTGGGTGTGTGGTGTCTGCTTGAAGGTGCACTTTGAGGAACTCCTTTGAAAATTGAAAAAAGTACTACTATGTTGTAAAATTCCTTGAGTGCTATTCTGAAAAGATGGTAAAGATGGTAGACACACAGCAGATGTAACAACAGCCTGATGCAAGCAGAAGCTTACTTCCAATTCTGCACTGAATGGAAGGTTCCTGGTGCTCTTGTTGTACCACCGTGAAGAGAATTTACTAGAGGCGAGTGCCACCGAACCTCACACCTGTGTCTTTCAGGTTACAGTAATGCTGTTCAATCTAACCCCTTCCCTAGCTTCAATGTGCTACCATTGTTCTGTCAGGACATCACTTCCTCCTGCTGCTCTTAGCCTCCTTGTCCCCACAATTTTCCTATCTATAATCTTCAACTCATAGTTCAGAAACATGATTTCTCATTGTTTCACTGTTTCACATCTACACCTTGCCATTCAATTTAACACATCTCACCTCCACTGTTAAGTCTAATTTCTAATATGCCTACCTCACCCTCTTCTGCCTTACTAGGGCTCCTATCCTTCTGCCTTTGCCTTGTTTCCTCCTGTCCCTCCTAGTTCCCTTATGTCAGTTTGCTGTCTATAATCTTCTCATGGTTCTATAAAATAGTTCCTCATTATTCCACAATTTCTGATTGCTGGGGCAGGAGTGTCCCCTGCATGGTGAACAGTCTGTACTCCTGCTGAGTGTGTGAATGCATGTGAAACTGGTATCCTGACCTTTATTTTGGCCATGGAATCAATATAATCTAGTTTGTGTGCAGGGGCCTAGGCCTGTCCCTGGTATAGAGAGGTCAATAACCTGTTCTGTGACCTAGAGGGGTGCAACAAGTGACCCACATGATGAGCATTGGACTACTGTGCATCACATTAAGCAGCGGTGGAAGCGTCCCATCTTCTTTGAATCTACAATCTGACCAGATCATTTTCTCTGTGTAAGGAGAGGCGAGCATACTGGTTCCTCTCCTGTAAAGTTTGACTGTTACGTGTAACACAGTACCTTGTTCTGAAAACTCATCTGTATGTGCAGCGAGTATGAAGCACATGCATGGTACTAGGGCTCTTTAAGCTAAATGAGTCTGGTTACTGGAGACAGAGGGATCAGTTTTGTATGGCCCTGGTTCAAGCAAGGCACAAGATGAAGGTTGATAGCTTCATCAAGACCGTAGAAGTGCATTGCCTGCATTGCCTGCAGCTGGACAGTAGAGACCCAGTCATTGAAGTCAGGAAGGATGGAGAGAGACAGGGCTAACTTTAAAATTCAATGAAGACCTATTTAGCAAAATACTGCTGATTAGTTCTTCCCGATCACTGCTATTTGGTAGATAGTAGGTGTTAGGAGGGGGCTGCAGTTTTCGTTGTTTAAGGTGAGGAGAATTCTAAGTAGGGCTGTTGGTCTCTGTCTTGGATTACTGCATCTGAAAAGCTTATGACAGCCACATGCAGAATTCTCACACTTCATTGTGCCCAGTCCCATTGCTACATGCTGTAAGAGCCATCCCTTTGCACAAAGGCTGTGTCTGAAGAGCAGCCATGAAAATAACATCTGAAAAAGAACCCACTCAAACAGGTTCTGAAAACTCAGCAGGAGAATCCACATCCCTTGTCTGGGGGAATTGGTTTAAAAGTGGGATCCGTGTAAGCTCATTTTGTTCCCGTCCCAAGTTCTTCCTGACCAAGGAAGAGAGTGCTCCGCAGAGCACTCAAAAGAGTGCTGCGCAACCAGACAAGTGTCTGCCTGACACCCAGCCTCCCAGAGTTGAGGAGAAAGCACCTGAGGTCTGCACTTTTTGCTGGAGGAGCAGAGGGTCTGTCTGAAGTGCCTGGAAGCCTGCGTGCCTGCTGAGAGAGAGGAGTATGCCTGGTCCTGAAGGAGGACAGACTGTGCAAGAGGAGAAGCCCAGCATGTTCCCAGCATGAGGAGCACCCAGAGAAAGGTGACTTGCCCAGGGATCGAAGCAAGGAGTGACTCATGTTGTGTGGTGGGGAGGGAGGGGTCCCCCAGTTGATTTGCAAAGTTTCTGTGTGATCTGCGTGAGATTATACCAGAACAAGTATCTGTGTTGCCTGGCAGTATGCCACAGGCTTAAGAGACTACTGCTGCTGCCCTTGCTGGCGCTGTGATCGAACGCTCTGTCTCTGCCGAAGAAGAAAGCCCAGATCAGCCTGGAGGCCACAACTACCAAAAACACACCACCGCAAGGAATTCATACGTGGTGCCTATTTTTCCATCCTAGACTTTGACCTCACAATCTGATTAGCTTTTTATTACCATACAGAATAGGTGTCAGTAGTAGTAGCACAAAGGAGAGGAAATTTAATTGCATTTGTCTTCTTAGTTATCAGTGATTGCTTTGTTTTAACAACACATCTTGTATGTGCCTCTTGACTTTTCTATATTTACTTTTAATACTAATAGATTTCATGTTTTTTCCATTACTTGATGTACAGCACATTAACATTTCTTGTACTCATTTTCTGTAACTCTTAAGCTTGCTATCAAATAATCTGTGTAGCCACTTTTGAGAATAAATTGGGGCTTATGCGCATCAGGAGAGGCTAGCGGTAGCTGATCCAGTAGTTAGTAAGCAGTGCAACCCTCTAGAGATGGGTTCTCTTTGCCTATGTCCACATGCTTCATATTTACTTCAGAGGATCCTGCCAAGTATTTCAGAGTTCATGTTGATTTCCAGTGGGGCTTGAATTGCTCAACGCATTCATCCAGGAGTGCTGGGATGTATAAGGAAAGCAATGGTCTATCAAGATTAGAGATGATATACCAGGCTACCTACAGTACAGCAAACACAAGGAGATGATGGACGGAGTGCTGACACTTTTCAGACACTCACCCCCAGTCACAGATCTGGGTTGAATCCATCATCGTTCTTTAGCTCACTTCGCCACCTCAGTTCAGACCCAGCTATATGCAAATCAGTCGTGACCCTGTGCCTCATGGGAACAGTCCAGCCCGAACTGCCAAGCAGGTCTTCCCTGAACCGGAAACAAGCATCCTGGGACCGGTTTCGGGGTAACACCCCTCATCAGCCAGGCTAGCTAGATTCCTGTGGCAAAGTGAGCAAGGGACCCACGTCTGGGGATACCCTGCCAACTTAGGGCGAACAAAGCAAACACAAGGAGATGATGAACGGAGCGCTGAAACTTTTCAGACACTCACCCCCAGTCACAGATCTGGGTTGAATCCATCATCGTTCTTTAGCTCACTTCGCCACCTCAGTTCAGACCCAGCTATATGCAAATCAGTCTTGACCCTGTGCCTCATGGGAATAGTCCAGCCCGAACTACCAAGCCAGGTCTTCCCTGAACCGGAAACAAGCATCCTGGGACTGGTTTCGGGGTAACACCCCTCATCAGCAGTAGAGCCCAACACAATACCAGCAACCTGGCCACCAGGATGGTCTTATGGGTGATCAGGGCAGTAAATCGAGTCCTTGGACTTGTACTTATGGGAACACACATCAGGCTCATGACCAGATTTTTTATTAACTGGGAGTTGAAGGATGTACTGAGTGCTAGTGATTGTCTATCACACACCGAGATAATGGGTTGTAGAAATAAAAGGATTATGTTACTTACCCAGTAAGCATCTGTTCTTGGCATGTAGAGCTGTAGAGTCACATGCTGTGCATAGCTCGCCATCTAGTGTTGGGTCCGGATGTTTACACTTTGTTTTTCTTCGAAGAAGTCTTTCCAGTCTCGAGGTAGGGGACTCCTCCTTTCGATGATAGTGCGCATGGGCATCGACTCCATTGTTAGATTGTTTGCCGCAGAGGGTGAGAATGGAGTAGTAGTAAAGAATAGAGATGTCCATGCGTATGTATGTAAATTAAGTAGAGAACTGCAGCAGCTACAGGTATCCGGGGAGGTGGGTGGGCACATGTGACTCTACAGCTCTACATGCCAAGAACAGATGCTTACTGGGTAGTTAGCATTATCCATTCGAGGCATGTGAGCTGTAGATCACATGCTGTGCATAGATTACATAGCAGTATCCTCCCAAAGCGGTGGCTAACCTGTAGCTGTTGGAGTTGTCTGAAATAGTGTCTTAAGTACTGCTTGACCTACATTGGCTTGTTGTCTTTCTGACACATCTACACAATAATGTTTACTAAATGTGTGCGGTGTAGACCATGTTGCAGCTTTGCAAATGTCAACAATAGGAATGTTTCCTAAAAAAGCCATAGTGGCCCCTAGCTTGCGAGTGGAATGTGCCCTATGGGGTACAGTTAGAGTTCTCTTTGCTTTCGCATAGCAGATTTGAATGCACTTAACAATCCACCTTGCAATACCTGATTTGGAGATAGGATTGCCTTTGTGTGGTGGCGCAAAAGCAACAAAGAGTTATTTCGTTTTACGAAAAGATTTTGTCCTTTCAGTGTAGTACAAGAGTGCTCTTCTAACATCTAGGGTGTGTAGAGCTCTTTCTGCAACTGAATCAGGTTGAGGAAAGAATACAGGTAATTCTACCGACTGATTTATGTGAAATGCAGATACGACCTTAGGTAAGAATTTAGGATTAGTACGAAGAACTACTTTGTCTTTGTGTAGTTGGAAAAATGGTTCTTGTATGGTTAATGCCTGTATTTCACTCACTCTCCTTAATGTTGTGATTGCAATGAGGAAAGCTGTTTCCCAAGAGAGGAACTGTAGTTTGCATTTGTGCATGGGCTCAAAAGGTGGGCCCATCAACCTTGTAAAGACTATATTAGGATTCCACAGTGGAGCTGGTGGGAGTTTTGTTGGTATTACTCTTTTTAGTCCTTCCATAAAAGCTTTGATCACAGGTACTCTAAATAACGACAAATGCTGTCTATTTTGTAGATATGCAGCAATTGCCGCTAGGTGTAGTCTGATAGAGGTATAAGCCAACGCTGACTGTTGCAAGTGTAACAGATAGCATATGATGTTCTGAATGGAAGCATCAAGAGGGTTGATATGATTGTTACCACAGTAGATAATAAATCTCTTCCACTTAGCTGCGTAGCAGGCCCTTGTAGTAGGTCTTCTAGCCTCCCTAATGATAGTCATACATTCTGGTGGAAGGTTTAAGTAACCAAACTCTAAGACTTCAGGAGCCAGATCATGAGGTTCAGTTGTTTGGGATCTGGGTGTCTGATTTCTCCATGGTTCTGTGTGAGGAGGCTGGAGGTTAAATGTAGCTTTTGATGCGGGACTAGAGATATCTCCAACAGGGTTGTGAACCATGGTTGACGTGCCCATGTGGGAGCTACTAGGATTAGTGTGAGAGATGTTTGTTTGAGCTTTTGAACATCTAATGGAATGAGTGGGAGAGTCGGAAACGCGTGGGCAAATATCCCTGACCAGTTCATCCATAGTGCATTGCCCTTGGATTCACCATCTCTGTGGCTGCTATATTTATATTTAACCGCTGATAACTGACTAAGTATGTCAATAGATACCAAGTAATTTGTTCAATTGTGTTTCAAAAGTAGAATCAACATGTTACCTGCTTACTCGCTATCTGACTTGAAAAGTAGGATTTCCTTTGTTTGCTCTTTGATAAATGTGAGGTTTTGAGAATCAGCATTCCAAACTCTCATCCTCAGCATGCGCCTGTAGAGATTGCATGGTGAGACTAGGTTACTGTCTCCCATCACTCTCTGGCCTTATTATAGAAGCCACCCAGCACTGGGTGCGGTTAAAAATAAAGTTGTAGCATTCAAGGGGCCCAGATTCTAAAGCTGCGATGCTTTTGAGGGGCACTAGGACCCAGAGGACATAAAAGGACACCTTTGTCCAATGGAAGGTGACAGGCGCCGTGGAAGGTTGACTGACTGAAATATTCCATCCTAAATATCGTTTACAAAAATATTGTCCCATTGGGTGCAAATTTTCTATAAACTCCAATCGAGCGGTATTTCTAAACAAAATTTAGGATAGGATAGGATAGTTCTAACAGACAATATTTTGGTTACGATCTTCTGGTGCCATACCTTGGAAATGGTCATTCCTGGGATTGCACTGTCTCCGGTTGCTTCAGGCTTCACTGCTTTGAGGATGGGAAACAAAGGATCCGATTTATATGTTGGCAGTCAGGCAGTCCTCTGTTATTTTACTCCGTCACCCTGGCACAGGTCCCAACTGCCAAATTTAGAAATTTCCATCGGGCCTGCATTGACAGAAACCACTGTCAAGGCGCTTCCTATCAATGCATTGTAACTTTGCCATACTGCTCCGTCAAACATGATGAAGCCATATGGAAAAGTAAAAAAGAAATTATTTTAAAAAACAAAACCTTAAAGCGGGATTGAATTTTTGAAAATAAAAAAAAATGCAAACCAACGCCACAGGAGTTATGCCCTATGGGGAGGGGGGCATTTTGCAGTTTTTCCTGCCCCTCACCGCCAGGGTTTTTCTGGTGGTGACAGGCAGTGTAAACTGACCTGTATGTCCGCCCATCTAAATTAGGTGGGTGGAGATACAGGTCAACCTCCGATGGCCCTTACTCCGTTGCAGGGGTCTTACCATGGTAAAAACTGAGTTGTCTCCGCTGTGCTTACATCAAAGGTCCGCCTGCTTTTAAATATGGTGGGCGGACCATTATGTTAGCGGGAACGGCGATGAAGTATCCTTTCCACCAATATAAACCCAAAGTGATCACCTCAAAACACCCATCTATCGCTCCTCAACAGACCATGCTGCAGATTACAACTTTGCGTTCAAAAATAGAAAACTTCAAACTTTTTTTTCTATTTGAAATGTTCTTGCAATATAAAAGAATACATAACAATTCAGCAATAAGGCAGTATCAAAGTGTTATATGTTATATATCTCATATCTACTATCATATTACAGAGACATGAAGTGAGGCGCTCATGTACCCCATTATGACAAGCCTTGTTTTAACCATATTCAATAGTGATAGCGTCATTACAGGCAATATATTACCCCTATTTAAACTGTATCCTACTGACCTTGTTCATACAAGGCTTTTTAATCACTTAGGGCCTGATTACGATCTTGGCGGACAGGGTTACTCTGTCACAAACATGACTGATATCCTGTCTGCCGTATTACAATTCCATTACATCCTATGGAACTTGAAATACAGCGGACGGGATACCCATCACGTTTGTGGCGGAGTATCCCATCCACCAAGTTGGCAATCAGGCCCTTAGTCATTACTTTGTATCTTTGGTGATTGTGGGAGACTACCATGTCTCGGCAAGTATCTTTTAAGTCAATGTCATATATCCCTCGGTAGCGAGGCCATAGGTAATATCTCTGCATACATTTCAAGTTGCATGTTGCAATATACAAGATCATTGAGCCAGTCGTCCGTGGTAGGCAAATGGTTTCGTTCTCATCGTATGGCCACTTGTTATCTTGCTAGTAGGAGCACTATCACACTGAACTTCTTCGTGCATGCAAGAATATCTTTCACAAAGCACAGCAGAGAGATCCCAGGGTGTACGTCAATGAGGTAGTCATTCAAGTAGGCCCCCTGAGAAGCAACCTTAGTTAGACAACTTTCATTTTTGTATCTGAACTGATGGCAGGGGAGATTAGTCATAGCATTTTAAATATGTATAACTTGTATAATTATTCAATTGTTTAACTTTATGAAAGTTCTTACCTTTTAAAAGGGCACGTATAAGTTACATAGTATGCTGTTTTGTATCATGTAATAGTTTTAAATAACTGAATCATGACTAAATAAACATTTGAAACATAGTCGTTCATGTATTGTAGTATTCTACAGTTTTATTCCAGTGCCTGCTAATTTGAGGGCATTCCCACGCTAGGTGGAGAAAGTCTGCACCTCCTATATCACATCCAATGCAGTTATCATTCCTTTGTAGTCCTCTTTTCATCAGGCTTGAGGGGAGTGGTATATTCTGTGTAGATAACTAAAGTGTATTTTGAGTAATTGACTGTTGGGTGGCAGTGTACTGATTTGTGAACAACAGAAGATCCAGTCAACTTCTGACATGAATGTGATTAAAATGTGGTTCCACTTATCCCTTGATGGTGAGTTTCAGCGCTGGAGCTGCGATCTGTATATTTTTGTAAAGTCTACTAATCCTTGGGGGTTTTAGACACTAGTAGTACTGTCAAATGTGCTGGGGGTTCTTGTAGGTATGTATCAAATTCAACTTTACACGCCACCCTAAGCCTATAGTACAGGAACGTGACCAAGGGCCTGTATCGTGGTTAAGTGTTGTAATGTTTTGAATGCAATCTGGGAATAATCTACCTAATTTGATCAGGTCGAATTCTTTGTAATATTTGATTTGATTCTGCCCTGCATGCAGGTGTTAGTTTCAAGTGATGTATGATCGAGGGATCTGGCGATTAGAGATTATGCAATCAGCCTCTAGTATTTAACCTACGCCATGCTATCACTGTGCAGTGAACTGTGTCGATTTTAGACCGTCTGGTGGTTATGTTCTCATATAGTATAGCTATTAAGGGGGCCGGAAGTGCTTCATCCTTCTCAATTGCCAAGTGTGGTAATTATGGTGTTGGGTAATAGCGATATTGGGAATACTGTGCTTGCACGCAAAGATAGTATAACTCCGCAACAGTTTTGCGAATCCTCCCTGTTCACGGGGAAAGAGAGAATTCCCCATTTAAGTCTGGTGTGTTTACCAGACTATGTAGGTCGTGTTGATCAGCAGTAGAGGTATACTGTTAATTAAATATAAAGGATTCAGGAGGACAATCGTTTTAATCAATGCTATCCTTCCTGAAAGTGGTAGAGAAAGAGTAATCCATCTCTCAACTTCACCTCCAGTTTAGCATTCATCACTCCACAGTTTTCTCTGATAGTTATCTCCATATGTTGATTAATCCTGATTCCTGAATATTTCACTGAATCCGTGGATCATTCTAGCATGTAGTCCAGGGTGTATCGCTCAGTGGCAGGAGTAATGGGGAGGATAAGGAACATACTCCAGTATATTTGGAGCCCTGGGAGGTATCCAAATAGTATTTTTTTTTATTCTCAGAGGGACATCTAATACTGCTTAGTGCAATATCTTTAATTTTTGGAAGCAGCTTAGTAGTCATTTAGAAGATTATCAATACACTCCTGTCATCTAATATAGATGGAAAGATGCTAATGTGTGGGATGCTAACTCAATGTGTCCTCAGGATAAAAAAAAAAAAAAAAAGAGAATGTGAGCCCATGTGCCAAGGGTCTTAGAGGTCCTGATAAAATCTGCACATCTTGTGAAGCAGATGAAACATGTCGACCTAGAATAGACACACTGGCTCAGTAAATGCCTTTTTGTGTCATGTTATGTTCTTAACGATATCACAGGGCCCCTCTCATTAAAAAATTGGGTTAGGGTTCCCTGGAGATATTGTTTACGTTTTCTGTCCCAAGAACCCATTAAGAACATAAAAAATATCAAAATGCTCCCCCCCCCCCCCCTCCGAGAGGTTGAGCCCACCTGGTGGTGAGCACCTCACTAGGAGAGGACCAGATGATGAAGTATGCCACATGATTAGCACATGTGGGTGAGGCTTCTATAAGAACACATGTATTGTGCATGGTGAGAACTAAGGAGCAGGGCATAGTGACTGCTTGTTTTGGGAGACACCCTCCACTTTTGGTTTATGAAAATATCTCAATCTTATGATTCAAGGTTCCTCAGCTTGAGAAGTCAATAGCGAAAGAAGGCTGAACCAAAGAACCTTAGAGTATGAATATAATACATAGTGGTTTGTCTTAAATGGTGCAAGCACCATTACACATCAAACCTAACATGGCTGTGAATATGAGCACCCACGTGAATGTTGACGTCACTCACATTGGAAGGGCTTACTTTATTCCTGTGTGACTCATACACTATGGCACTTGAATGGACTACTCATTAATAAGGAGTAGAACTACTATGGAAATGAGTGAGAGGCCTGCTCGATCACCTTCCTTCCACTGATGATGGAGCCGCTAGGGAAGACATGCTTCTATTTAGCTGCTTTGTTATTGCACTGTCTAACTCAATGTGATTCATGAATTCTGTGACCATGAAACAAAATATTTGATAAAAGAGTTGTGTAGTTTATAAAAGTAATTATCACAATCACTTCGCATCATAAACTATGATTTACAAAAATGTGGTTCACAAAAAAGCCAGATTGCACTTCTCATATTAGTATCGTTTGAATTCCACTGCTGTTTGCTATTTCTTTATTCTTGTTAGGAAGCATTTTACCATTTTATACCAATAGTAATCTAAACACCATTCTACAGAATAAATGTATACACTAAATAGGCAATGAATACATTGAAATTTCACTCAAATACGACTAATGCAACTGAATCCATTAAGAACAAAGTGATAGAATCACAACAAATATTTGACCAGAAAATAAAAAAATATGTGGAAAATCTAATTTTTTGCACGTACCTGGCCTGATAGACTCGTCACTTTCTATAGTGAAAATTCCACGTAACCTGTTATAAATGGCTTCTATTGGATGCAAGTGGTAGCATTTGGGTTTCTAGAAATTGTATGAGATGTTATGATGAACATTCCAGTTTCAACCTGGAAGTGGTCCTTGTCATTTATTTATTTTAACTGGGAGAACCTTTTCTTATGTTATTTACTGGAATAATTTAATACCAAGACAAAACTCTAAATGGATCCAGTAGAAATCATTTAAAACGGATGAACTGAAATTTAATCTATGGTTTTGGACCACTTTAATAGCTGGAGCTGGTCAGAGGTTTACTGGGAATTATGGTCTGGATGTGTAAGGCCTCCTGGAATAGGGTCTGTGCATACAAAGGCATGCATGTTAACCATTTTGAAAGGAGGTGTTGCAAATCCTCTAGAACAAGAGACTAGCCTTGACCCCGCTAATAAGATGCACTGCCTAAAAAGTACAGTTGCTGATCCAGCCAGATTTATGGAGTTAAAAAGCATGCTTGGAATACCTCTCTGCTCCAGTTCATACCAAGGCCAAGTTGTGCTTTGTTCTCCTTTTCTTTATAATAAATGACAGGCTACTCCCATTCCAAAATTACATTTTTGACCGCATGTGGCAACATTGCGAAGAAGCCTGCGACTGTGCAAAAACTAGAAGGTCACTGGGCAAGGGATGTGATTTAAAAAACCACAACCTCTGGGATTACATTTGTTTTTGTCAAGAGTTCTGTATTTTTCAGAAGTCAGGTTGGGCGCACCCACTCATTTTACTTTGAGGCTGTTGCAAAGTTTAACCATCTGAAAAGAAAGCTGCCAGCAAAAGAAGTCACATATTATAGGAACATTTGTGTCTCTGTAATTTCATGCTTTCAAACAAAGGCAGCATTTTAAGCAGCTCCACTGGAATTATGAAATTCCGTAACTGCTTTCTTTTTTCATAAATAGGAATGTTATATACCTGCCACATAGTCGATCATCTGCTGCATTTCTTGCAGATTTTTATCCAAAAACGTTTCTAGGTCAAAGGGATCAGAAGTTATTAAGAGATATAGAGTGCATATAGAGTGCCTAGCAAGGCTTGAGAGTCTGCAAAAATTAACTAACTGGTCAAGTTTCTGCTGTCCATCGCTGTATTCAGTCATTTCAATAAGTGACAATTTTTCCCAGATGGTGTACACATCCCCAATTGACATAGTTTTGTCTGCAGCAAGAACAAAATATTGTAAAAACTTAAATAGATAAATGTACTTAAATTACATTCAAACAACATGAAACGGTATGAATTAAATCTTCTTTATTTGACTTGTTGACATCACAGTCTCTATTCTCAAAGTAGCCATTATTTTAAAAGGACAGTCAGAGTTTAGAAGAAACCCAAATGTATAGAATCTCGTTTAAAGGCACCTATTTTATTACAAGAAAACTTGGGTTTGTTTCTTGCGTAGCCCAAAATTCTATATGTTTTGCACAAACCTTTACTCTGTTGATAAAAGGTGTTCCTGTACATAGATGCAGGACAAAATCGTAATTATTGGGTACTTAACAGTAAATAGCATCTTCTGAATGTGTATTTTGTTAAGAAACGTGGGTTTTATAATTATATTTTTGTGATTGCCTTTATGTCAATGTGTGTAAAAATGTTAAATTCAGTAGGTATTAAAGTCAAAGAACGTGGCCTACAAATTCCCAGTAATCCTGTCAATCGTGTCATTTGTCGCATGAATTGACTTACCATGCTGCACAATTTGCCTTTTCTTGAGCTCATAATGTAACCTAACCTGCTGCATAATCTACTCCTCCATTGCCACATTATGTTCAGGGGCCCCGACCAAAGGCGACCCTTGTGGAAACTCCAGGTGAACAATCACAGAGTTTCTATTGGACCCAGAGACTGACATGTAGGTCTCAGGAGAAAGCTATATTCTTACATATTGGAATTTTTGTCATTTTTGTCTAATTATTGCTTTTAGTTGGTATTTTTTTTATTTAAACAGAAGAAAGATTCACTTCTTTTCCAGCAGTTACTGTTATTGCTAATACAATCTGACATTACCATGGTGTAGTCCAATGTCCAAAATCCATGTTTCATTTGGCTCAGTTAGAAACACTTTGTTGTTAATGCCACATTTCCCTCAGAGGGGAAATAACTTATTTTTTAGTCAAAAATGTTCCTCGTTCTCCACTTAATTTTACTTTCTCGCTATTGAAACACCACTCAGTCCAATGCAAGTTAAAAAGCTCTGCTACACCAAATTGTTACCACAACACAAACAGCGGGTATGACTGTTCTGGAGAAGCCGAGCGGAAACATATCTCAAGCTGCTGTTCCGTAGTGCTTCACTGTAAAGATGTGTGGGGGAATGGCAACTCAGTATGTATTACACAAGCATTGGCATAGCTAATAGGTCTCGCCTTTGGGACCTTATAAGTGTTTAGTTATCCAGCACAATATTGGTGCAACAACATCAAGTGTTGCATGGCTAAACACTTATAAGGTCCCAAAGGTGAACCTATAGCTATGCCAATGCTTGTTTTGTTATGCTGTGCGTTTTTGTCCTCCTGTATCGAGGCTAACGCTTTTTCTGCATTATTTATATTTGTTTTAAATCAGCATGGCGCCCTTCACGGGCCGCTATGCGCATAACTTTCTTAGGCACGGGCACCACGCTATATGTTGTAGTAGCACGGCGCCCGATTTTCTTTCTTTAGCAAGGGTAACAACAGTGCTTACTCCACAGGTAGGAGCGCCGCAGCCATCTTCACCTTTCAGCAGGGAAGCGGCCAGAGAGCTGCGTGACCCTGGCTGAAGGAGGCGGCTCTCCCAGGACACTGCGGCTGTGGTTACTTATTTGTGCTGCATGGCTGCTGTTTCAGGGACCGGAGGAAGCAGCGGCAGCAGGGAGAAGCAGCGGCAATGCCTGGCCAACCATTGAATGGAATTGCAATTGCTGGGCAGGAGGATCCCTGGCCCAAAATGGAGGTACAATAATTATTACTAGATGTTAGACTTGGCATCTTTTGGCGTGTTTCCCCTGACTTTTTGCTTTCTGACCTCCCGGTTTTGACTCTGTTTTTGCTGGTGTAATGATTCTGCGCACTTTCCTCACTGCTGTCCAGTGGGAAAGTGCAAGTGCTCCTGTATAAAATGTGTTATGGATTGGTGTTTCCATGGGGGGCGTGGCTTGGCGCCGATGTAGAGCGCAGCGGACCTCGGGGCTCCTCTGTGACCTCCCTCCGCAGCAAAGAATCCTGATCTCCCGGGGTGGCCCCCGTCCTACCAGCCTGTGGCGGAATACCTGGGCGCACCAGGCTCTAATTTAGTAGTGCCTGCTGGCCGTAAACCGGAGAAAACGAAGATTTGCTCGCCCGCTCGGTTCCTGGGCGAGTCGTCTTCCAAAATGGCGGCTGCGACTTCTGCCGGAGACTCCTGGTAGCTGCGGACGGCGGAAAGACGACCTTACCCCCGGACAACGGGAGGGACACCCGCGACTGGCTTGCTGGTGATGACCTGTTTGTGCCTGCAGCGGTGAGAGACCGCGAAGGGGGAAGAAGCAGGGGACGACCTCCCCGTGTGTGCCTGACCCTAAGATGGCGGCGCGAGAAGCCCTGACCGAGAGCTAGAAGTGCGGGCGCTGTAGCCCGAGTGAGGGCCTGGAGAGGACCTCGCTGCTTCTGAGGCGGTCCTCCGGGACCTGCGGCTGGCTGAGACCCCCGCTGGGGGGAGTACAGTGAGCGCGCGAGCTTGGGGCGCAGGAGGCACTGCGGCAAAAGCCCCCAGCGGCGGGCGATGGGAGAGAGGAGCCTGGGAGGTGACTTGTGGCCCCCTCACCTGTGAGGAAGTGAGGTGAGGCACGAAGACGCCCTGACGCTGAGAGCGGCTTTGGAGGCTCCGGATTCTTGGAGAGCGCCGGACACTGACCACCTGAAGGACTGGGGCTCCCTGTATTAGCTGGCCCACACGGCCCGTGGACCTTGAGTCAATAGATTGAGGCCCCCATAAGAGGAACTTACACCCTTGCTACCTGTGGAGGAGGACCCTCTGCCGACCCTTGAGAGGGGGTCCCCTCACCACATTGGGGGTCACTGGAAGAGGCTGTGGGGGCAGCGCTTAGCACAGCCGCTGAGGGCACCATAGCTGGCCATTGAACTGGGGTCCTGGTCGCCCACGCGGCTCAACAATGGCTCGCGGCCTCCTGCGGAGCCGACGCGATGGGCCGCACATCCAGGAGAAAGGGGTTCGAGTCTTGCGGCTGGATGAACCGGATCACCACGCAGATGAGGAGGAAGACGAGGCTGGGGGCGCGCGGAGAGAGCGCCGGAAGATCCTACTCTAGCTGACATTATGAAGGCCATCACATCCTCAAGAACGGCCCTAGAGGCAAAAATTGACGCCATAGGAACTGATCTCACCTTGTTAAAGGATGATCACCGCAAACTGAAAGAGCGAGTGACCTCCAATGAAAACGCTGTAAAGGGTATTCCGGACAAGGTTGACACTCTACAACATGCCCTGCACGTGGTGGAAGCTAGAGTAAAGGTGCTAGAGATGAGAAGCGGGAGGACAGCGAGGGCCGGTCTCGAAGGAACAACCTTCGCATAGTGGGGATTCCGGAGCGAGAGGAAGGGGCTGATGCTGTGCAATTCCTGGAATCCTGGCTGCGAACGGAGGTGGCCCCGGAGGGCCTCTCTCCCCTTTACGCCCTGGAACGTGCCCACAGAGTCCCGGCCAGACCGCCTGGGCCTGGTGCTCCCCCGCGACCGTTCGTGGTAAGAGTTACTGCACTACCGGGACCCGCGATCACCTCCTGCACCGGGCCCGAGAGAAAGAAACCCTCCAGATCGGGAACAGTCGGGTGATGATCTTTCCAGAATACACTAGGGAGGTGCAACGACAGTGATCGTCCTTTCTGGCTGTTAAAAGGAGGCTTCGCCAACTACGTCTCCCCTACGCCATGCTGTTCCCGGCCCGGCTTCGAGTGACTGCGGATACGGCGACGCACTTCTTCCTTGCCCCACAGGATGCTTGGGACTGGCTGGACACTCGCGGCGGTGCTGGCCCGCGCTCTTCGGCTTTGGAGTCACCTCGGCGGCGGCTGTCTGCTGCGTCGACTCCGCTGAGGACTCCGTCGCCCACAGGCCGGAGCCGGGAGCGCCCTAGGGCGGTTCAGGCAGTGGCGGAGATCAGTCGGGGCGCTGTGAGCCCAGGCAGTACTGTCACAGATCCAGAGCTGGGAGGATCTGGGAGTTCGGGGCCAGCAGTGTTCCTGGGACCTCGGACATGGACCTCCCGGTTGTCACTCCGCAAGCGGCGGACGGCATGTTCGGTTGAACATGCCACAAAAGGTCGTATGTTAAGGGGGCTACCTGCAGTTGTTGGACGATGCTTTCTATTCCAAGCCCGGGCTAGAGGTTCATTGATGTCATCCCTGTGTACTGGGGCCACCATGAGCTATATGATCATGGGGGGGACCGGGAGGACCCTAGGGCGGTGGGGTTGGTTTGCGTTCTGCTGCTCCCATGATTTACTGTTCGACTGCTTATGTTTGGATGGGGACTTGTTTGTGTGCGCCTGTCCTGGGGAATGGGAGTTGGTTTTTTTTCTTAGTTGGGGGTTTTGGTTTGGGATCAGGCATGTCGCTATAGAGGAGGAGACACGAAAGGTTCTGAGGATTGAGCCATGGGTTCCGCCGTAGGTATCAAATGCATAACCTGGAATGTTAGGGGATGCACACTATGTCTCGCCGGCATAGAATACATGCCTACCTGGTGCGAAGAGAGTGCGAATTGCATTACTGCAGGAAACTCATTTAACACAGAAGGAAGGTGCGGCACTGCAGCGCCGTTGGAGGGACAGGTGTTTACACCAAATACTCAGCGTTTGCCAGAGGGGCCTTAATTTGGGTGAGGCGGGGACTCCCTTTCAATGCGATAGACAAATCATAGACCCAGAGGGTAGGTTCGTAGTGGTGACAGGGCGTCTTGATGGTCGGGACGTCACACTGGGGAGTATATACGCCCCAATGTAGATCAACACGCATTTTTAGTACAACTATCACAGAACATTGGCACAGCCATTGACGGGATCTGTGCTACTGGGGGGACTTCAATAGCATTGTTGACATTGACCTGGACCGCTCTCATCTGCCGCTTCCAGACGCCCCCGCCCACAGGATCGCTGCGGCCAGACGGGACTGGCAACAGCACTGGGGTTACTAGACACCTGGAGGGTTCATCATCCGATGGAAAGAGACTACTCTTATTTCTCGGCCCTCCCACGAGCTACACGTGCGTTTAGACTACATTCTGTGCTCACCGGAGGTACATGCCATGGTCACTCGGAGTGAATACTTGGCTAGGACCGGTGTCTGATCATAATCCCCTGCTGATCTCCATGAACTGGGTGAGAACTAAGCCCACAATCCCTACCTGGCGACTTCGACCAGAACTGTTGGAAGATCAGGTGTTCCGGATGACCATAGGCACGGCCATAGAGGACTACTTTCTGCACAACGCTGGCACAGCTACCAGCCCCTCAGGGAGTGGGATGCTTTTAAGGTCGTTATTAGGGGCCGCTGTATAGGAGAGGCGGTAGGTGTGCGAAGAGTCCTCCAGAGTGATGTGATGACAGCAGAACAGCGGCTGCGAGCCGCAGAAAGAGATATGCCGGAGAGAGAAGATAGACAGACAGCCCTTCTAGAGGCCAGGGAAGAACTAGCGCTACAGGTGGAACGGTTGAGGTGTTTTGATTATAGAGCGTACACAGCTCGGGGCTCACGCGGAGAGGGACAAATCTGGGGCACTCCTGGCCTGGTTGGCCAACCCGGCGCGCAGAGGTCGGCGATCTTAGAAATCCGAGGGACCGATGGTTCGAGCCACTATGGGCAACAGGACATAAATACTCAGTTCTTGGAATATTACACCTCCCTGTACAGGAGCCAATTGGATCCGGAGGGGATGGAGGATACAGGGTTTCTAGAGGACATTGCCCTACCACAAATTGATGCAGACGCAGCGCTGACCCTGGGTAGTGACATAGAATTAGGTGAGATTAGGAAGGCCATAAAACGCATGGCCAGAAACAAAACCCCTGGTACGGATGGACTCCCGGTTGAGTTCTACTCAACGTACGTGGATATCTTGTCCCTCGCCTGATGGCCCTTTATAATAGGTCAAAAAGGGATGGGTGCTTGCGGATTCGACGAAGGAAGCAGTAATTATACCACTCCTAAAGCCGGATAAACCGGCCTGGGACCGCACGGCATATCGACCCTTAGCCATGCTCAATTTAGACTACAAGATACTAAGCTGTATCTTGGCCGATCGTCTGATGATTCATATGACGACGCTTGTTCACGGGGACCAGGCGGGTTTTGTTCCATCTCGCAGTACGGCCATGAACATACGGCGGCTGTTTCGCCTGCTGGATGCGACCACCTATGATAAGGATGAGGCGTGCATTTTATCGGTTGACATCAAGAAAGCCTTTGATAGTCTTGAGTGGCCATATCTTTTAGAGTCTTAAGAGCCTTTGGGTTGGGAGAGGAATTTGTGGCATGGACGGCAATACTATACAAGAGTTCTAGGGCCAGGGTGCGCACGGGAGGGGTGATCTCGGAGTCCTGTGTGGTGGGTAGAGGCACGAGACAGGGCTGCCCGCTGTCTCCCCTGTTGTTTGCGCTGGCGGTGGAGCCTCTGGCTGTACATGCGCTGTTCAGGCGCCACTATCGTGGGACTGGGCGTGATGGATCACACCCAATTTATAGCACTGTACGCAGATGATCTTTTAATGTTCCTAGTCGACTCGGCGTCCGAGCTACAGGGCGCCAGAGCCCTACTAAGCAGGTTGGGGGAGTAGCGGGCCTTAAGGTTAATTGGAACAAGACGTGCCTGTTCCCAACACGACCTGGAAGGAATGTACCCCGAATGTGTCGGATGTTATGTGGGAGAGTAGGTGCCTGACCTATCTGGGGGTTCGCGTGTATCATGCGGCGGCTGACGTGTTGGACGGTAATATAGGACGTGCGATACGAAACACCAGGAGCACCTTTGAATTCTGGGGGACCCTCCCTCTCTCAGTGGCGGGGCGGGTGGCGCTCTTGAAAATGGTCACGCTGCTGCGTTTACTGTACTACTTTGGCACGCTGCCACTATGGATCCCGCGAAAGTTTTTACTCAGCTCAATACCATGATCACGGGATTTCTGTGGGGAACCGGGAGGCGTAGAGTAGCACTCGACACCATGATGAGGCCTAGGGGCGAGGGGGCTTCGCGGTGCCGGATCTCGAGGCCTATTACCATGCAGCCCAAATACAATGGTTCACGAAGTGGATGGCTGGGCGGACCCGCGACGAAGAGGATGTTGGGTCTACAGACCCGACCCTGAGACAGCTTGCCCGAGTGCTGCTGCGACTACCTCTACGGGAGAGGGAGAATCCTGGAGACCTGTGGGCACTACGCCAGTGTTGGAATCGGGCCAATCGCAGGGCCTCACGGGGACCCCGTACGCACCCGAGATCCCGCTGGTGGTCTGTGAGGCATTATCACATAGGGGTGACTGGCGGAGACTGCGTGCTTGGAGGGAGGTGGGGATCTCCACCATCGGGGACCTCTACGACAATAATACCCTGCTGCCCTTTAATGACTTACTGGAGCGCTACGAGGTTCCTGGGGGGATTTTCTGCTGCATGCTTCCCTGACAGCAGCAATTCGCAAACATTGGAAGACGGGGATGGTGGAACCACCAATTTCCCTGCCTTGTCAATATGTGGTATCTGCGGCTGGGACGGTTAAGGCAGTGACTTGCCTGTACAGGCGAATCACCCAGGAGCTCAGACGACCCCTAGATAGCCTGCGTCTCAAATGGGAGACAGATCTTGGGGTGCCCATTGAAGAGAAGCCATGGGAGGCGCTGGTAGAAAGGGCATGGAAGAGCACCAGGAATGCGCGGTTCCAATTATTACATTTCTTTGTCCTCCACCGAGCATACCTTACTCCACATAAAATCAATGAGTATTTTGGGGTCAGGGCAGCTTGCCCGAGATGTAATCTAGTCAACGCCGAGTTTATACATATGTTATGGGTTTGTCCCTCATTGGTGGGGTTTTGGAGGGAGATACTGACCAGACTGAACGACATAACGGACCGTGACATTGAGCTTACCCCGGGAGCTTGCTTATTACACTGGTTTCCTCACACTGCCCGGAACAAGATTACCAGTAAATTTATTGATCTGGGCCTCGTCTTGGCCAAGCGAGAAATCACCAGTCACTGGAAGGCGAGCACTCCCCAGCGTCTTGAGGTGGGTGAGGGAACTTACAAAATGGGCGGATGGTGAAGGAATTTACAGGCTCCAAATGGCCCACAGAACGGGTGATGAAAAAATATTGGAAGCAGCAAAGACATGGGGGGCATTGGTGGAGGTGCTTAAGCACCCGGTCGATGATGCCATCGACCCTCCCCCCGAGTGAATGAGAGGGCACGGGGAGATGATTGGACAACCTTAGATATGCTTGATCCGACCGGGTGGATACTAGTATGTTAGACGTCCTGACTGTCAGACTTTGGCTCTCCACAGATGTGCAAACGAATAAGCGACATGCCTGGGGGGGATGGGGTGGGGGTGGGTAAAAGTTGAAGGGGGAGGGAGGGAGGAGGCCTGGGTGGGTAGGTGGGTTAGTTTTGTTACTTCATTATCTATTGTGTTCTTCATGAGGCCATGACAGAATAGACTGTTAGGATGTGAATTATCCAGTGGTGGGGAATGGAGCTCGATTTACTTCGCACAATGTAAGCCCATTGTCCCAATGTATTGATCCTATGCTATGCCACAGTAACTTAATAAAATCTGTTTACAAAAAAAAAAAATGGATTGGTGTTTCCATGATTGGCCTATTTGGTTTATGTGTCAGTCCCGAGTAAAGTGCACTGCGAGTGCCAGGGCCTATAGACCAAATGCTGTTGGTGGGCTGCAGCACTGGATTGTGCCACCCACGCAAACAGCCCGTAAAGTGTAACTCGGGCCTGCCATCGCATAGCCTGTGCGCAGCCTGGGACTGCCATGTCGACTTGGCAAGTGCACACACTTGCAAGTCCCTAAACCTTCCCTTTGCTACATGTTAGTCACCCCTAAGGTAGGCCCAAGGTACCCCTGTGGGCAGGGTGCGTTGTACGCGAAAGGTAGGACATGCCCGGGTGTGTGCGGCATGTCCTGATAGTGAATTACAGCCTAGTTCGTTTTTCACTATTGCAAGGCTACCTGTTCCCCTAGGCCAGAACGGGCAGTTTTGATTATTACAGTTTATAATCCTAACTGACCCCGGGAACATGGTAGAAATTCGAGTTTAGTATGCCTGGACTCAGAATGATAAAATGCATCTTTTAGTGAAGTTGGTTTTAACATTCTGTGTTTGAAAATACCACTTTTAGAAAGTGGGTATTTTCTTGTCTAACCATCCAAGCCTGCCTCTGCGAGGTGGTGTATTCCTTGTCTGGAGTGTGAGTGACAGGGGCTGGGGGATGCCAGGAGACAGGGTGAGTCAGCGCAGGGCTGAATAGCAAGATCTACATGTAGATGGGTGGGAGGGGTCGCACCTGGGCCCTGAATAGGACAGTGCCTTCCCTCCACAATGCTGGCTCCACCTCCTGTGGTGCGTCTGATGTCCCTGGCCTACTCACTGAAAGAAGGGACGGAGACTTGTCAACAAAGTGCTCCAGAACTGGTTTGGACTAGGCCAAGGCCTCTCTGCCTTCAGAGAACAAAGGAATTTGGGATATAAATATTGGGGCCCTGACCCCATGAATTTAGATCTCGCTGGAATCAAGGAACCTGCCAAGACGAAGAGCTGGAAGAGCTGCCAGGAGGAGTACTGCCCCTTTGCTGTGTTGTTGCTTTGTTGGGTTGGCCTGCAGCTGCTGCTTCTGCCTTCGGCAGTGAAAGGACTGGACTGGACTTTCTACAAACTTGTGCTGAGTATCTCCAAGGGCCTGGAACCGAGCTGGCCTCCTGTTAAGAAGTCTCAGGGACTACAAAGACTTCACAAGCCTCTGGGTACCGCTTCTGGAACGCTGTTTCAGTCGCCACAGACGAAGGGAACTGCAACCGACTCCGTCAACCGAATCCATCCCTGGCCGGTGACCTGTTTGCACCGCAGACCGCATCGCCTCGCTTCGCATCGCAACCCTGGTCTCACCGTGGGCGACGTCCGACGCCGCCAACATCGAGCCGCTGCTTGCACCGTGACCTGTGGGCACCGCAGTTCGCATCGCATCGCTTCACTGGGCCAGCCGGACCAGACCGACACTGTCGCTGCAACTGGCTCAAGAGTCGTGGACCGCATCGCATTTGGGGCACCGCTCACACGCCTGCGACGCACCGCTCCGACTGCGCACCGCTGTCCGACGCCAGCTCCCGCACTCCGGCTTGGTCGCCTGCATCGCAACCTGTCAGCACCGCATCGAGCATCGTCTCACCCTGCACCGCACGCCTTGGACTCACCGACTCCGTCTGCACGACGCTCATCGAGCCGCTGCCTGCACCGCATCGAGGGACACCGCACCTTGCATCGCTCCGTCTTGCACCGCAACCGCGACGAACGCCCGACCGGCTCGTACACTCCGTACCAGCCACAACGAGAAAAGGTACTGTGACCGAGTCTGTTCACGACTCTGCTGGCCCGTATCGACGCGGTCGGCTGGAACTGTTAGACTCTGTGGTTTTCAGCATCACGGTAGGCTCGGACGGAGCTACCGACTCGCACGAACTTTGCTTTTGTGCTATTCCTGCAAAGAAGAAGTTAACGCATCAAGTATTCATTCGTAAAGTATAGTATTGTGGATTTTTGTCGTAATTGGTCTTGTCTTGAGTATATAAAATATTGGTTATTTTTCTAAACTGGTGTGGCGTCCGTTTGTAGTGCTTACACTGTATTACTGTTGGTTATGTGCAAATGCTTTACACACTGCCTCTGAATTAAGCCCGACTGCTCGTGCCAAGCTACCACGAGGGTGAGCAGGGGTTACTTCACGAGTGTAACACCCTTACCCTGACTAGGAAGAAGGGTCCCTACTTGGACAAAGGTGCAAGCCCTTGCCAACTAGAGATCCCATTTCTAACACTAGAGCAAAATGGAATCACAACAACACTGCTTGAAAGACTGCATTAGACAATGGCGGGGGTCTTTGAGATCTGAAATCAGAGGGCAAACATATCTTCAAGGAAGCACAACACGATTTTGAGGATTTCATGCTATGGGAGACAACACACAACAATGTCGTAAATATAAGATAAATATTTATTGCACAATTATTTAAAGTCCTAGCATTCTCATGCATTTTACATATTACAATAAAAAAAAATAAAAAAACCTTGTCGGGAGTTTGAACCAGGATGTGGCATTCTGTGCCGTTCATTCAATGTAATCAATTACAAAAAATTAAACAGCCACGAGTCTACTGGGGGTTTTCTCCACACAGGCATGCTTCCCCATCCCCCTTGCAGTTCACCAGAATAAGCCTCAAAAAATGAATGTTGCACAAATTTCCAGCTCGGGACAGGTTTTTGCAAAGGCAGATGCTATAGAGTAATGATTCTCTGCTTGTTTTGGTTGGGCGGCATGTAGTGTTTTTTCTATCTCCAGAGTGGTCTTAGTGGTAGGCTCGTAAAGGGGAAAAGCAGAATCTTATTCTGCTAGCAGAGCTAGCAGACTTCTTTTAAGACTAAGAGTAATGTCCCTGAACTTTTGACGTGCGTTATTTTCATACATGTTTGTTATCCAGCTGTGTATCGTATCGTAAATATGTACACCAAATGAAATAAAGAATTCTGAAAGGTTCCTGCTAGGCGAGCTTCCCACGATATGTCCCAGCAGTCTGTTGTGATCCTCTGCTTCTAGCAGGGGGCATAAAGTTGCACTCAAAAGCTTCCTCAGCCGAGGAGCACTGCTTTGAAGAACAAGCATTGGCCGCGCGGCCGTGAAACTGACACGGCCGCGCGGCGCGAAAGTGAAAGTAATCGCGAGGGAAGCCAGATGGCGAGGGAAGCCATATGGCGCCTGATCGCGCGTGCACGCTCGCGTGAACTCAAGCTGGTCGCCAGCAAAAGCCACTGCTGTTTGCACTTGAAAAAAACCCGCTTACTAAAACTCTCGCCAGAGCAGCGCATGCGCTGGCTCAGGCGAGACCTAAAAACGAAAAGCACAAACACGCAAACCAAAGAGAGAATGCCAGGCATGAGGTGAAACAGATGCTCAGCCTCTGCGTGTAGGGTGGAGGTGGGCTCAGGCCATCTGCCCCCTGAGTGACGCATGATGAGAACCACACAGGCTGCACCAAGAAATGTGTTCCTTCGCTTACTGGGAACTGCCTGTCTGCCTCGGTGCTGGTCTGGCAATTAGAACGTTCACCCAGTGTATCCTCTAGCTGGCGTGCTGATGTTACTAGACGTTTAGAGCTTGTCACACCCGTGGTCTGCTTCTTCGAAGCTTCGCAGTAACTTGTACAAGTGCAGCCACCCGCAAATATGTGAAGACCGACAATTAGCACTGTTAAAAATACCACATTCAGACATGCTGAGCTCTTTTAAGATTACCAATAGAACTTAGCTGCAGTTTAATGACCTAGCCTCCCTCCCCCCCCTCCATTTTTTCTGTTTCGGGAAGTCAAAAATGTTTTGCTGATTTTTAAGAGAAAACGCATATACCAGTGAACAAGTCATAAACAAGCATTTGCAATGCAATAGGTCTCGCATTTGTGAGAGTTAGAGCTATTGGCGTTGTAAATGACAACGTCTTTTACCCATGTGTTTTGTTTTGGCGTTTGCTTGAAACGATATGGATGGGAGATGAGAAGGGAAGAAGGAAAACGGACAGGAAAGAGAGAGTGAAACAAGCCACAGGGACCTGACACAGTTAAAAGTTAAAATGTGTACATAACGTCATATTTACATTAGCCAGAAGAGGACAGCAAACAACATTAAATACTTCACTCCCGTTTTCCAGTGCACACGAGGATAACAGGCAGCAAAACAGGTCATCTAAAGAGAGAAGGCTCATAGCAGTGTCCATAGTGCCAATATCGGCAACACTCCTCAGTTCTCATACAGTGACATACATAAATAAACCACACAACACCTTTTTTAGTGGAGAAATTTGCTGCAGGTTTATTTGCATAACCAATATGCCAACATGGTGGGTTATCTTACGGGCGATCCCAGGGCAGGCCAGCCCTATGCCGCCTGATGAGCCAAATTGCACCGTGGCCGTCGCCAATCGGTGGTTACCAATTATTGGGAGAGGCCACCCCTCCCATCAGTGGACCGCCAGTCCACTCCTCACTCACGCCCCCAACAGGTGGGCAGAGCGTTCAGGCAGCCCCCGGTTGCTCAGACCCACAACCGCCCTTAGGACTAACGGGGCGCCGTAGTTCTTCCAGGGGACACGCTAAGACATGCCTGGGTATCCTTGGCTTAGCACCCTTGTTGTGCTGCTGCAATATAGTACCCTTCTGTACCTTGCAGACTCTGGATCGCCCTGTAACTCCTCCTGCAACACAAAACAATAAGTTAGATTCTTCCTCCCCGTACTACCCTTTGGCCGTCCGCAGAGGTAAGCGGTAGGGCGGGAAACAGCGAGATGGGCAGCGGTCAGGAGACCGTACAGTGGGCGGGGGAAGGCTTTTGTACCCCTGTCCCCCTCCCACGGCCGGAAGTGACGCGGCCAGCAGACCCCTTGTCCCTAGCCCAGGAGCCTAGTCCGCAGACTTCTGTGCCTTCCTGTGGCACTAAGGCGACCGCCCTGTTGGAGGGTCCCCTACGTGGCCCCCCGGGCAGCCTTGGCATAGTGCCAATATCGGCAACACTCCTCAGTTCTCATACAGTGACATACATAAATAAACCACACGACACATTTTTTAGTGGAGAAATTTGCTGCAGGTTTATTTGCATAACCAATATGCCAACATGGTGGGTTATCTTACGGGCGATCCCAGGCCAGGCCAGCCCCTATGCCGCCTGCCCGCCTCATGAGCCAAATTGCACCGTGGCCATCGCCAATCGGTGGTTACCAGTATTGGGAGAGGCCACCCTCCCATCAGTGGACCGCCAGTCCACTCCCTACTCACGCCCCCAACAGGTGGGCGGAGCTGTTCCAGGCAGCCCCCGGTTGCTCAGACCCACAACCGCCCGTAGGACTAACGGGGCGCCGTAGTTCTTCCAGGGGACACGCTAAGACATCCCTGGGTATCCTTGGCTTAGCACCCTTGTTGTGCTGCTGCAATATAGTACCCTTCTGTACCTTGCAGACTCTGGATCGCCCTGTAACTCCTCCACAGCTCTGGGGTGGCCGTCACCACCAGGGCCCCCACCAAGGCAGATATTCCTACCTACATCCTGTTGCTTCCAAGGCCTCCCCAAGGTCCAGCAAAAATAAGTCCATGCCTACCCTTGAGAGGTGAACCCCATCCACTTCCCAGCATCCAGTAGACTTGGCATGAAGTAAACCATGCCTGATGAAGCCAAATCCCCTTTGTTCCGTGAATTTACGCATGGCGCTGTTCACTCTCCTACGTGATATCTCAATGGCGTCTCCAGATCGGGCTCCTTGCCAAACTGGGCGAGGTAAAATTTCGGACCACCACAGTTCACATGCCCCCAGCTGATTACTCAACTGACACAGATGTCCCTCATGTCTTGGAGCAGTACTTGTAGGAAGGTGGAATCTGACTATATGGTTGCCCCCACTTTTTTGATGGTGTTTTGCTGGTTTATGACTTAGTTGGACTGGGATCCTGCTAATCAGGGCCCCAGTCTATCTGCTTTCTCTGTAAAAAGGTTTCCATGTGCCTTAGGCACATAACTGATTGGGATCTGGAGTGCCCTTATAAGTCCCTAGTATATGGTATACTATGTACCAAGCGCATAGGTACCTCAGAGGCCTGCCAGGGGCTGCAGCATGTATTATGCCACCCCTGGAAGGCCATCCAAACTGACACCACAGGTCTGCTACTGCAGCCTGGGTAAGGTGGTGCATGCACCCTTACTGTGATATAGGTTACCTATATCACTAAATAGCATACACACATATAAACCTATAAGTCACTCCTAAGGCAGGCCTTATCAATCCTAAAGGCAGAGTGCATGGTTCCTATGTGAGAGGGTGCCCCTGCATGAGCAGGGCCCCTCTGCAGCGTTCGGAGACCATCTCTGATGCTGTTTGTAGTGCAGCCTGACCATATACTCTTAAGCGCATTATATCCTCGCGGTAAAATGCTAACTTTGGAATGGCTGCACCTAAACATGTCGTGTTTGGTGTCAAACATCTTGGAATACTACCCCCGCCAATCCTGGCGGCGGGGTAGCATTCCACCCTTCTAGAGGGAAAGACATGTTAACTCTGACTAGTCCGGTAACTTCTTTCCAGAGCCCTGGCATCACAAAATGGATGCTGCTGCCACAGACACGAGTCTGGCCTCCTGCTGCTGGACGAAACTCCGGCAGGGAGGCCTGGACAATAGGTTTCCTGTCCCAGGGAGGTGTGACCACCTCCCCAGACAGGATAATGTGTATTGGGGCTGGGCGGGAGCACTTTCGGGTGCTTTGAAGTCCTGCACTGGGGGCACATTTGGTGTCCTCAGTGCATACCCCAGTTCAAACCGGATCAGGGGCTTGCAGCCCCTGCTTTGGCGCGAACTGGACAAAGGGAAAGGGGTGTAGCCACCCCTCTGCCCTGACCCACCCATAGGTGGGGCCACACAGTAGTCCAACCCCTATCTTTAGTATAAAGGTAGTAACCCAGTCTTTAGGACTTTAGATTATCCCTGGACAAAACTCTGTAACTGAATCCTGGACCTTCGACGCTCTACTCACGATTAGAGGACAGAAGAATCTCCCTTGGGGTCAAGGAGTGACTCCCTGCTTGGCAGGCACCAAAGAAGCATCTGTCCGGTTCGCATTTCTGAAGCTCCCGTCGGACGCCGAAGTCATCGCATCACCAGAGGTGGATTCTCAGACTTCCCCGAGGCTACCCTGAGTCCCCAGCAAAGCTGAGGCCCGTGGCTATCGTGGGTGACTTGAGACCGTGACCCCTGGACACCGAGCACATTTGCAAGTGCATCCTCTTCTGGGTCTCCCAAGAAGTCGTGCTTTGGGCTCCAAGTAGCCCTAGCCTCCAGCACCACCTGCACCGAAGATCACTGGCCCCCACTCCACGAGTGTCCTGTAAGCCAGATCCACGTGCGGCGTCACGAGGCTCCTTCGCGGTCGCTAGCCCGTTGGCTAGTAGCCCTTAACGAAGGCCAATCCTTTTCTAACTTGGCATCCTGGTTGCTCCAGGCCTGCCCTCACTTACCCTCGCTGGGTGAGTTCCACAGACCTTGCTGGTCTGCACCATCGACGATCTACATCTTCACCGAGACTTGCCGTTGCCAAGGCTTGTTGGGTCCAATCCGGTCGCCGACACCTCAGCACTCGACAGACATCGTGTACCAGCCCGAATCCTGCTCCTGGTCGCCGACAACGCCTCCTGGACCTCGTGGCTGAAGAGTCAAGACGACCGTCAACGCACCTGAAGCACTCGACATCGGTGGGCATCTGTCCATCGCCTTCCTGGTCACTGGCTAGTGACCCAGACTCTGTCCCCTCTGCTTTCAGGTTCTTCAGAACTCCGATCCACTCTTGGATCCACCCGGACACTTTTCTCTTGGTCGCCAGCAGCACTTTGCAGCAGATCGCCATTCGAATCGACGACGAAACCCGACCCCGAAAGGCACCTATGCACCCGGCTTCCTGGGTGAGGTAACACGAGTACTCCGGTGCTCCCGTGGGTAGAGACTCTTCAAAGTCCTAGATCTCAAAGGGTTTTGTCCTAGTCCTCTTTTAAGTGTCCCTTTTCTCTAATTTCCCGATCCCGACTTTCTCCATAGAAGTCAACGGCGTATCGCGGTTGTGTATTTACACTGCACGCGTCTCCCGTGGGTCCCCTGTGTCACTACCTTGGGTGGTTCCTTGTGGTCCAAGCACTTCTAGAGGCTCTAGGCCTAGTGTCTAGTTCAGTCGTGGTTCGCATACCACTTTATTGGTATATGGTTTGGTACGCCCCTAGGGCCCAAACGTGTATTTGTGCTATTACTGTGTTTAAATAACTTCTAACTTATGTACTTCGAACTCTAGCCTCATAAAGAGACTACAGGGGTGTGTTTAGCAATAAATACATATATTTTGAATATATACCTGGTGTGGTGCTCTTTCATTTGATCACTCAAGAGATTATAGACTGGTAAAACAAGCTGCTTTACATTCCTTCAAGACTTAGCCTGAAGGCTGCTCTCCATAGCTACCACTAGGATAGCTTTCAATAAGGTTGTCTTTAACCTATCTCCAATAAGGGGTTGTTTGGACTGGTGCAAGGTGCCCACTATAAATAGTGGACAGCATATGCCAGGCCAACTTCTCACATTGGTGTGCAGCGTGTGGGATTCCAGCTTGCTATTGTTTTACCAGATAATCTCAATTGAATTGATCAACTGAAAACCACTAAAGGTACCTAAGGTACATATAATTTAAGCTTAGAATACAGTAAGTTCTACTGAACTTAGAGTTGTGTGTTAAGGGATAGCACAACCCTTTCTACAACTCAAGAGAGTTTAGTAGGCCACACTAGAGTAGGTAGTGCATACACCACACCACACTAGTAATGTCTTTAAGGGTAGGATCTAAAGAATCCTTGCAGGAAGCCATTGAGCTTCCACCCTCCAAGTATGATACACTCCCATTCTTGGAATTGAGAGCTTTATGCAACTTGAGAAAACTAAGGACAGGCCAAAGCCTCACCACCCAACACCTCAAGGAGTTGTTGGTGGCTTATGACCTTAGTAAGCCCTTGGGGACTGAAGGGGTAGGAGCTGAGGGTGGGGCAGAGGAAGAGGAAGAGGCCAGGGGTACCAATACCCCCAGCCCCCTCTGAAACTGGCCAGGAGGGTGACAATGACCCTGACCTGGATAACCCAATCCCTCCTGTGGAAGATGATGAGGATGATCTGAATGATCCCCACTTTGTCCCCCAGGAAGGATTAAGAGTGTGCCCAGAAAGTCTAGATCTCCTTCTCAGGAGTCTAACCACTCTGGCACCTCCATAGGGAGCTCTATCTCCTCTCACAGGAGGGAATCCTCTCATGAGAGAAGAGACAGACTGGTCCAGTATGAGGAAACTCAGCTGGAAATCAGAAAAAAGCAATTGGCTTTAGATAGGGAATCCCTAGATCTCCTTAGAGAGAGAAGAAAGTTGGGACTAGAGTCCCATGGTGGCAGCCATGTCCCTAGAGACAGGGAAAGGTCCTATGACCATAGGAACCTGAGCAAGATTGTCCCTCCCTACCAGAGTGGGGATGACATCCACAAATGGATAACTGCATTAGAGAGGGCCTGTAAGGTACAGAAGGTCCCTCAGGAGCAGTGGGCAGCAATCTTGTGGCTCTCCTTTGCTGACAAAGGTAGAGATAAGCTCCTCACTGTTAGAGAGGAGGATGCTGATAATTACAAGGTCTTGAAGAGTGCTCTTATTGATGGGTTTGGCCTAACCACTGAACAGTACAGGTTGAAGTTCAGAGACACCCAAAAGCACAGACTCAAGACTGGGTTGATTTTGTAGATTGTGCTACAAAGGCTCTGGAAGGTTGGATACATGGCAACAAAGTGCATGACTTTTTAGGATTGTACAATTTGATTATGAGGGAGCAGATCCTTAATAATTGTCAAAACCAGCTTTTGCACCAGTATCTGGTGGACTCTGATCTGACCTCTCCCCAAGAATTGGGAAAGAAGGCAGACAAATGGGTCAGAACCAGAGTAAAAACTAGAAATCAGGGTGGTGACCAGAAGAAAGATTCTACTAAGTCCCAAGAGAAAGGTGGGGATAAATCTAAGGATAAGTCCACTACAAGGCCCCAAAATTCCTCTTCTGGGGGTGGGTCCCAAACTCCTTCCTCTCCTGAAAAGAAACCCTATTGCCATGTCTGTAAAAAGCCTGGGCACTGGAAAACTGATCCCAGTTGCCCCAGGATTGGCAATAAAGAAAATGTTCCTCCCACAACTACTACCACCCCTCCTGGTACTACCAGTAGTAATCCTCCAGTTGGGAGTAGTGCACCCAAAAAGTTGGGTGCTTTTGCAAGAGGAACAGAGGTGAGCCCTAGTTTAGACAGGGACCCCTCAACAGACTCCTCTGACTCTGATGGTGGTATAGGATTTGCCACCTTTACCATGGGTCCCACAGCGTTGGGCAGGTACAGATTGGAGCCAATAATTAATGGTCAGAAAGCTGTGGCATTTAGGGACACAGGGGCTAGTGTCACCATGGTGGCAGGGAAACTAGTCCCCCCTCACCAGTTTTTACCTGAGTTTAAGTACCAGGTGACCAACATTGATGGTGTCAGAACAGATCACCCCATGGCCATAGTCAATCTCAGCTGGGAGGGGGTCACAGGCCCAAAGAGAGTGGCAGTGTCCCCCACCTTACCTGTAGATTGCCTGATGGGCAATGATTTGGAAATTTCAGCCTGGGCTGAAGTTGAACACCAAACCCATCTTAGGATGTTGGGCGTCCCTGTAAAGGTTAGTGGGGCTGTGATGGCCACAGCCCCAGCCCAAGAATTTGGAGAGATGGAGCCTGAAAGAATGGCCCACTCTCCCCCAAAAGAGAGCACAAGGGTTGAAGAAAAGTCTTCTTCCCCCAGACAGTAGGTAAGGGTCAGCCTCCTCAGGGAACTGACCCTACCCCTAGTGAAGGAACTGCCACAGAGGTAGTCAGGCCTGGCCTGACCACCCCCTGATGGCAGAGGACCCTTCCAAGGTGGTACCCAGTCTGGAGCAGGTAACCTGCCCCTCTCTACCCTGCCTCAGTCAGCCCAGGGCTGCAGAGGTCAGGAGGTCAGTGGACCCCCAGGGCCCCCTGTCCAGAGGAACCCCCATCAGCAGATTAGGGGCACCCAGTCTAGTAGCCCTAGCCAGGTGAAAACTCCTCTACACACTGAGGGATCCCCCATGCCTTTATGTAGGGACCTCCCCCAGAAGGACTCTGGTAGGCAAGGGCAAACCTGGGACCTCAAGGTTCCAAACCTGCCCTGTCCCTCCAGTAGTCCATCCAAAGGGACCCAACCCCCAGCTGTAGGCAGCCAAAGGTTGACCCTTAGAGCAAAGTGCAACTCAGTCATGGAAAGACAGGCATACATGGTGACCAGTGATCTGAGGAAGCTGAGGCCAACATTCCTAGGGCCTCACTTCCCTACTCAGACACCTCACCAGCCTTGTACTTTACCTAAGCACACCACAGGTAGTGATTCCCCATGGTGGAGACCCTCTCATACCCTTAGGGTGAGGGATTGCTTAGTGGGCCATAAGACAGGGGGCAACCATGCTAGTGCAGGTGCTTCCTTATATGACCACTTAGTCAATGAAGGCTCAACTGGCCAAGGTTAGCCTTATCTCCTTTCGTTTGGGGGGGTTATGTAGGAAGGTGGAATCTGACTATATGGTTGCCCCCACTTTTTTATGGTGTTTTGCTGGTTTATGACTTAGTTGGACTGGGATCCTGCTATTCAGGGCCCCAGTCTATCTGCTTTCTCTGTAAAAGGTTTCCATGTGCCTTAGGCACATCACTGATTGGGATCTGGAGTGCCCTTATAAGTCCCTAGTATATGGTATACTATGTACCAAGGGCATAGGTACCTCAGAGGCCTGCCAGGGGCTGCAGCAGGTATTATGCCACCCCTGGAAGGCCATCCAAACTGACACCACAGGTCTGCTACTGCAGCCTGGGTAAGGTGGTGCATGCACCCCTTACTGTGATATAGGTTACCTATATCACTAAATACATACACACATATAAACCTATAAGTCACTCCTAAGGCAGGCCTTATCAATCCTAAAGGCAGAGTGCATGGTTCCTATGTGAGAGGGTGCCCCTGCATGAGCAGGGCCCCTCTGCAGCGTTCGGAGACCATCTCTGATGCTGTTTGTAGTGCAGCCTGACCATATACTCTTAAGCGCATTATATCCTCGCGGTAAAATGCTAACTTTGGAATGGCTGCACCTAAACATGTCGTGTTTGGTGTCAAACATCTTGGAATACTACCCCCCGCCAATCCTGGCGGCGGGGGTAGCATTCCACCCTTCTAGAGGGAAAGACATGTTAACTCTGACTAGTCCGGTAACTTCTTTCCAGAGCCCTGGCATCACAAAATGGATGCTGCTGCCACAGACACGAGTCTGGCCTCCTGCTGCTGGACGAAACTCCGGCAGGGGAGGCCTGGACAATAGGTTTCCTGTCCCAGGGAGGTGTGACCACCTCCCAGACAGGATAATGTGTATTGGGGCTGGGCGGGAGCACTTTCGGGTGCTTTGAAGTCCTGCACTGGGGGCACATTTGGTGTCCCTGTGCATACCCCAGTTCAAACCGGATCAGGGGCTTGCAGCCCCTGCTTTGGCGCGAACTGGACAAAGGGAAAGGGGTGTAGCCACCCCTCTGCCCTGACCCACCCATAGGTGGGGCCACAGAGTAGTCCAACCCTATCTTTAGTATAAAGGTAGGAACCCAGTCCTTAGGACTTTAGATTATCCCTGGACGAAACTCTGTAACTGAATCCTGGACCTTCGACGCTCTACTCACGATTAGAGGACAGAAGAATCTCCTTGGGGTCAAGGAGTGACTCCCCTGCTTGGCAGGCACCAAAGAAGCATCTGTCCGGTTCGCATTTCTGAAGCTCCCGTCGGACGCCGAAGTCATCGCATCACCAGAGGTGGATTCTCAGACTTTCCCGAGGCTACCCTGAGTCCCCAGCAAAGCTGAGGCCCGTGGCTATCGTGGGTGACTTGAGACTGTGACCCCTGGACACCGAGCACATTTGCAAGTGCATCCTCTTCTGGGTCTCCCAAGAAGTCGTGCTTTGGGCTCCGAGTAGCCCTAGCCTCCAGCACCACCTGCACCGAAGATCACTGGCCCCCACTCCACGAGTGTCCTGTAAGCCAGATCCACGTGCGGCGTCACGAGGCTCCTTCGCGGTCGCTAGCCCGTTGGCTAGTAGCCCTTAACGAAGGCCAATCTTTTTCTAACTTGGCATCCTGGTTGCTCCAGGCCTGCCCTCACTTACCCTCGCTGGGTGAGTTCCACAGACGTTGCTGGTCTGCACCATCGACGATCTACATCTTCACCGAGACTTGCCGTTGCCGAGGCTTGTTGGGTCCAATCCGGTCGCCGACACCTCAGCACTCGACAGACATCATGTACCAGCCCGAATCCTGCTCCTGGTCGCCGACAACGCCTCCTGGACCTCGTGGCTGAAGAGTCAAGACGACCGTCAACGCACCTGAAGCACTCGACATCGGTGGGCATCTGTCCATCGCCTTCCTGGTCACTGGCTAGTGACCCAGACTCTGTCCCCTCTGCTTTCAGGTTCTTCAGAACTCCGATCCACTCTTGGATCCACCCGGACACTTTTCTCTTGGCCGCCAGCAGCACTTTGCAGCAGATCGCCATTCGAATCGACGACGAAACCCGACCCCGAAAGGCACCTATGCACCCGGCTTCCATGGGTGAGGTAACACGAGTACTCCGGTGCTCCCGTGGGTAGAGACTCTTCAAAGTCCTAGATCTCAAAGGGTTTTGTCCTAGTCCTCTTTTAAGTGTCCCTTTTCTCTAATTTCCCGATCCCGACTTTCTCCATAGAAGTCAACGGCGTATCGCGATTGTGTATTTACACTGCACGCGTCTCCCGTGGGTCCCCTGTGTCACTACCTTGGGTGGTTCCTTGTGGTCCAAGCACTTCTAGAGGCTCTAGGCCTAGTGTCTAGTTCAGTCGTGGTTCGCATACCACTTTATTGGTATATGGTTTGGTACGCCCCTAGGGCCCAAACGTGTATTTGTGCTATTACTGTGATTTAAATAACTTCTAACTTATGTACTTCGAACTCTAGCCTCATAAAGAGACTAGAGGGGTGTGTTTAGCAATAAATACATATATTTTGAATATATACCTGGTGTGGTGCTCTTTCATTTGATCACTCAAGAGATTATAGACTGGTAAAACAAGCTGCTTTACATTCCTTCAAGACTTAGCCTGAAGGCTGCTCTCCATAGCTACCACTAGGATAGCTTTCAATAAGGTTGTCTTTAACCTATCTCCAATAAGGGGTTGTTTGGACTGGTGCAAGGTGCCCACTATAATTAGTGGACAGCATATGCCAGGCCAACTTCTCACAGTACTCTCCTCCCCAGAGTCGTCAGGTCATTCCCTCCCAAGTGTATGACCAGAATATGAGGTGGACCGATCCCTCCCCGAAGTCTCTGCTGCAGCTTCCTCATCAGCTCGTTCCAGCGCATACCCGGGTAACCTAGCCACGTTATCTCTGTGGCGGAGAAGCCATGACGCCACTTTCTTATCTCAGCCCACCGTGCCACTCTAACGATGCTTGAATGGCCAATTACCCAGACCTTGGTTCCTGGTAAATAAAGAGATGTTGTGTTTGAAAACCATATTTATTGTAACGTTTATATTCTAATAGTCTACAATTGCACAACAACACCACATCACTGCAACATCATTTGGCAATCCGGGCCAAAACCGTACACCTTTAAACACCTGACTGTCGGTTGCAACATAGGACCTAAGAGTCCTCTCGCCATATCCTTCCGCTCAAGGCCTTATATATCGTTTGTAGCATTGCGACTCCCAGCGCCCTACCTGCTTAATTCGCTCTGGCGGCATCCCTGATAGGAAGGCTGTGGTTGCCGCCCCAATCCTGAAGGAGTGGCTGCTGAATCTCTTGTCTCCCCTGTCTGTCCTGACAATTGCAAGCATGCCTGCATGATGTGGTCTACTTGAAACTTTGTAACCGGAGACCCGTCCTCATGCACCAGGAAGTACCCCACAATCCCCGGGCGGAGGGCCAAATAAGCCTTGCCCAAGAGCAAAGGGCAATACCTAGCGTCCCCCAGCCCCTGTAACAGGACTACTCTCCCTTCTCCTGCCTGATCAGTTTTAGACTGTCTCACCACTATCCTGAGACATGATGTGCTAATGGTAACGTCCTTGATATTCAAAGCCACCCCCGAGGTGTCCTGCTTGGATCGCGCCACTAGCTCCCCAATCCTAAAGGCCCCGAAAAAGGCCAGCGCAAAACAAGCAGAGAATAGTATTGCCTCATACCCCGAGCGGGTGGCCCTGGGCATGCTATCCAGCATCCCTTGTAGGATCGAGTAACTGATGGGAGACCTGTTGTCAGGGGATCGAGGTTCACTCCTTGCCCATTCCTTAAGTGCAGCCCTGATTACAAAGGATTTGGTCGGGTCAGATAGTCCTCTCAACCTGGCGTGATGACTGATGGCTGACAAATGACCCGAGATCCAGGGGTGGGATTTCCCACCATCCTTGGCCCACAAGATAAACTTTTGCACTCTGAGCTCCAGAGAAGACCCTGCATCCTCCCACGCTCCAATAGTCGCACAAAATTTGTCCACACAAGTCCTATAGCGCTTCACCGTCCTTGGTGCCAGAGACAGCTCACCTAAACTCCTCATCCGCTGTTCCACTTCAGAAGAAGCCACAGGTGTTGTGGGAAAGGGGTCATCTCCTCTCTCGCTCTCGGCCACGCCTCTCGGAAACGGCGCCACTGAATGGAGAGAGAGCGTCAACAGCCACATTCTGCACCCCTTGAATGTGGCGAGCCCTGCAGTCCACATTGTTTTTCAGGCATGCCCTCACCAGCTCTCTCAACAGGCACAATACCAGGGGGCAGCTTGCTGAGTGTGAGTTGATTGCTTGGACAACCGCTAGGTTGTCGGACCAGAACAGGACCCTCTTCGCTGTCAGCACCCCCGGCCAAAGGTGGAGAGCTATTACTATGGGGAAGAGTTCCAACACAGTGATCTTGGAAGTGATCTTTTTCTTCTGCCAAGAGTTAGGCCACCTCTCAGCACACCACTCCCTGACCAGGATAACCCCGAACATTTCCCTTCCAGACGCATCTGTGAACAGTGACAATTCTGCGCTGTTAGCCCAGGGTGCGCACCAGATGACAGACCCATAAAAGTTGTCCAAAAAGTCAGCCCACATTAGCAGATCCTCTCTCATGCCTCTGCTCAATTTCACCATGTGGTGCTTCTTTCTGACCGAAGCAGTGGCTCTGGCCAGCCTGCGCGCAAAGACCCTCCCAGCGGGAATGACCCTGGCATCAAAGTTGAGTTTCCCAAGGAGGCTCTGCACGAAGGCCAGCGGGGCCTTGTCCTTCCCCACGGCTAGCCGAATCTGCTGTCCCAGGTCCCGAACCTTATCTGGAGGCAGCCTGGATTCACCCAGCACAGTGTCCAGTTCAATCCCTAGGAACGTAAGCACTTGCGCAGGCCCCTCCGTCTTCCCCGGTGCTAAGGGGACCCCCAGGCGATTCGCAAGGGTCTGAAAGTCAGAGAGTGCCGCCTTGCATTACTGCGTGCCATCCCGCCCAATGAAAAGGAAGTCATCCAAATAACGGGAAGCCCTTTCCACCCCAAAGGTTTCCTGTAACGCCCATTGCAAGAAGGAACTGAAAGCCTCAAAGAAAGCACAGGAGACTGCGCACCCCATGGGCATGCATTTGTCAAAAAAGTACCAGCCATCTAGCCTGAAACCCAGCAGGTGTTGGCTGCTCGGGTGCACTGGTAGCAAGCGGAACGCCGATTCAATGTCTGCCTTCGCTAACCAGGCCCCCTTGCCCGCCCCTCCTGACTAAGTCCAGAGCCACATCTAGAGTACAGTATGACACTGAGCAAGTTCCTCGTGAAGCCCATGGTTGACCGAGTCCCCTTCCGGGTATGAAAGGTGATGAATGAGTCTGTAGGCCCCAGGCTCCTTCTTTGGTACCACCCCCAGCGGGGAAACTACAAAGTTGTCCAGTGGGGGCTCCCTGAAGGCCCTGCTACCCTACCTAGCTCCAGTTCCTTCTTGACTTTGGCCTGCACTACTGAAGGAAGGTCCCTGGCTGACCTGAGGTTGTCCGCCTCCCTGCAAGACAGGGGGCCCACATAAGGGATCACGAAACCTTCAGAGAACCCTCCCAACAATAAAGCCCCGTCCCCCTTGTTAGGGTACCGTCTGAGAAGGGGGAGGATGTTGTTCAGGTTGATTGGTGACGCCCCTTTCTGTGCGAGGGGAGCTAGCGAGCAGGGGAATGCCAGGGGTGCACTACGCTTGGGTGGAATGACAAGTACGGTTGAGGCGCTGTGCGGAGGTTCATGTGCTGGAGGGATTGATCTTTCTGCTTCCGTCAGTGCTGCCTCAATTGTCCTGTTTACTGTCAGCAGACGGTTTCTTATCCTGCTTGGCCTGGCATAAGGTCGCGGGATGTCGGCCACCGCATTTGCTGCAAGCATGCTGGAACCTACACTTGATCCCCCATGAGCATGCCCCTGCGTTATGGAGATTGCATGTTCCAGGAGACACCCTCCTAAACCCCCCTCTGTGGCCCCCCCTACGCGCCCCTCGAAAGGACTGCTTGAAAGCCCTTGTGCTAGTCCGGGAGTACTCTGAACCTGGGTGAGCCACCCCCTGCGCCTTAGGCTGTATCACTGTGCTCTGCGCCCCGCGGGACCCCATATGGTCCATCCACAACTGGACCTCCTTTTGGTCCCACCCCATCTCCGGGCATACTGCCATCTTTTTCCTAAATTCGCGGTCATAGTTTACCCACCCTGACCCACCCCACTTTTGTGCTTCTGTGTGGATCAGCCTTTGATATTGTACCAGCGCCTGCCCTTGTTCTGGGAATTTTTCCAAGATCACCGACTGGAAAATGGAGAAGGCCGATAGCCAGTTATCGATAGACTTCTCCGGCCATACCTGGAACCTGACTGTCTTGTCCTCATCTTTCCCCCCAACCCTCCGGGCGTCCTGGCCATGCTGGCCAAGCAGGAGCAGGGAAAAAATGTCTAGAAATTCACGCCTCCATATGAATTCCTTAACAGCAAGAGGCACCTCCCAGGACAAGGAGCTGCGGCCTGACAAGAGAGGCGCGTGAGTGACCGGCATGTGCCCTGATTGCGCCACCGGGGGGTGCACTGTAAGGGCAATAGCTGCTGCGACCGGCTGGATTGCTGTGGAATGCGCGACTAGGGGAGCGCTGGGTGCGGCCTGAGTGGAGATAGCCGCTGCCCCCGCTATAGGAAGTCCCACCACCTCGCCGTGTTGCACTCCGCTAGTCCCCGCTGTAGGTGCCGTACCCAGGAGAGTCGGAGTCTGGTTACCTAGTCCAAGGACACCAACTGTCCCAGCGGCTCCCGTACCATTGTAAGTTCCCGTTAAACCAGGCCCTGTCTGAGCTCCTAATCCGAGTTCCCCCACAGGGGGGGACAACTGATGCACTTGGGTGGGGCTCCCTTGGAGGGCCCACACATTCGCTGCCGCTGCTACCCCTCCATCCCCATTGTTCACAGTGATGGCCCCAACCGTCGCGCTAGCCCCGGCGAGACCAGCTCTGACCTCTGCCATGAAGCTCTTTAAAGTGTCAGTGAGCTTACCCAAGTCCTCATTAGTTGCGAAGGTCCCTTGGGGCGTGCCGCCGGCCGGGGGGGAGGCTAGTCCCTGTGTCACGGGCGGGGGAACGTGCAGCGAGGCACTTCGGGTAGTAGCCACTGCCCGACTCTTAGGTGGCGGCGGGTCTGCCGGGAAATCTTTGACTGTTGCCCTGCGTGTCCGCTTGGACCGGGAGGGGCCTGCCTCTTCGCTAGGCTCCTGCTCTGTGATCGAACCCCCACAGATGACACCGGAATCCACCGGGTTGCTAGCCTTCAATAGTTCAGCGGCCCAAGCCAATCCCTTGGTCTTGGCCAGTTCCACGATGGCTGCTAGCTGTGCGTCTTGGGAAGTGCCTTGCTGGGTTTCCTCCACTTGGGACGTCAACGTGAAAAGCGACGGGGATCCCTGGCTATCCATAATATCCTGATGTGGCCGACTCAACTCTCCTGAATGTGGGCAGCGGTCAAGAGACCGTACCGTGGGCGGGGGAAGGCTTTTGTACCCCTGTCCCCCTCCCACGGCCGGAAGTGACGCGGCCAGCAGACCCCTGGTCCCTAGCCCAGGGAGCCTAGTCCGTAGACTTCTGTGCCTTCCTGTGGCACTAAGGCGGCCGCCCTGTTGGAGGGTCCCCTACGTGGCCCCCCGGGCAGCCTTGGCATTCACGCTCATACAACATGGTTCCCTAGCTTTGTTTTTGAAGCAAACCACCATAATGAGTTGTGAAAGCTCTTTTTCAGTCACATCTGAGTGGGTTTAGCTGGACAAAGAGACCATTTTAAAGGAGAATATACGGGCTATAGATATTATTACACTATTCCATCAAGTTGGCCCATAAATTTGTGAAAATGCTGTTAAAAATGCAACATTAAACTGCCACCTCTTTGCTGCGAAATGTTTGGCCCTTTGATACACTCGCTCTTTAAGCAGCAACTCTATTTCCACAACTCCTTTGCTATTAGTGAGGTGACAGTGGGGACCAGGACACCCCCCCTCCGGAAAACTGTTCCATCGCCACTGCCTTGCCTCATCACTTTATAAAAGCAATCAGGGGCGTATCCTCCATTGGTGCAGCACCACCGGGGCCCGCGACCTGGGGGGGGGGCCCTCTGTACCCTCATTATTGATGTATTTTATAGTTCGAACAGCAGCCAGGTTGCCCATTTCCTTTCTTGCACGAGGGCCCACGACACATTATGTTACTGAAAGCAATTAGAATCACGCAACATAAATAGGATTTACATTTTGCACCATGTATTTGGAATGTATGTTGCAGTCACAAGATTACATGCTGTATATGAGTAGTCCCATGTTGGCGATTGCGTCACTCACAATCTATAGCATTGAAGTCTCTAAAACACCATAATCAAAGAGGAGGCCTAACACAAATACACAGTCAGCTGAGATACACACTTAATATTGGTACAATCGTGAGTGCTTTTTTTTCTCAAAAACAATTTAGTCTGTGCAGTAGGTCGTTGGTTTAATGAAGCACAGTCTAAAAATTGTGTATATGGTGTTGCAGTGCAGAAGATGACGTGAATGAGTTCCAAAACAAAAATACACCGTTATGGATACAGGCATATAGCAGGCGCGACAGGCTCCATGGCGGCTCCCACGGGAGAAAGTGGTGCCCCAACCCAGCAGAGGCTACAGTGCACGGCTGCCGCTGCCTGCTCTGGAGGAAGGACGGCTCAGCAGGTAGAGCAGGAAGGAGGCGGTGTCTGCGCTGCAGCACTTCTGGAGCCGCCTGGGGTGAGTGTCCTGCGCTACCTCTGCAGTGCTGTCTGGCCTACCACCAGGGCAGTGGGACCCTTGGTGTGGACGGTGTCAGGGGCTGTCCAGTCTGCCCTTTCTGCGGAACGTGCTCCTGCGCTGCCCACTGTAAATAAACATACACACTCCAGAACCGTAAAAATAAAAAACACGCTTTTTAAAAGAATGGCTGGGACTGCGCCGGATATGCCCCGCTGAGGAAGTGGGGGAGGGCGCAGCGGCCATGAAGAGGATGCTGTGAGGGAAACAACCTGTAGACGTGACTATGGCCACACCGTAAAACAATGAACGCCGCGGCTTGTTAAAGTGAAAGCGCCGTGAAAATCTAAGAAGTCCCATATCGAAGAACGAAGCGCCGCTGTTTGTTAAAGTGAAAGCGCCATAAGGATCTAAATAGTCACATACCAGACAATGAACGCCGCGCTTTGGTAAAGTGAAAACGCCGTGAAATGTAAGAAGTCACATACCGGAAAATGCAGCGCAGCTGCCATTGTCCCGAACCTGAACAGTGTCTGTATAAAATAGTACTGAACCAACATATAAATCCCACCATGTCACGCCGCAAGAGCACGATCCAGTCCGGATGGGCGAGCCGAAAAGGAGACAGGGAGGGAACAAACAAGCCTCACTTCAAATAGAAAGCGAGCGTTTACCATAAAGGATGACGCGCGCCAATAAAAAGCATGGGCGGAGCTTCCACTCCACTTCCAAAATCTCCTCAATTACAAGAGGTCTCTCAGAGTGAGCAGCGCATGCGCTGCAACGCTAGGCGAGACCTAAAAACACCCAGGCGGCAGCACTTGGGCTGTCTCACCGAGGAAAAGGTAATATGGCGCTGTGCTATGTGAGAATATTGCTGATATCATTCTCTGTTGTAAGTCTCAGGGCATGGCAGCCATGACAGTTCACCATTTTCAGCAGCAGTGCCCAGTGGTGTAACAAAACTTGAGCCCCCCAGCCCTTTGCAAAGTACATGGAGGAGGTTCCCCACGCTCCAGACCCGGTCATGCGCTCTCAGGCCCGCCCGTGCACAGTGCCGTAGGTGGCCCCCGTGTAGTGACCGGCTGGTCACGGTCTAGTGTTTCTATACTATGTGTTTCCACCAGCCACTCCATGAGGGCTGGCTTCCACACTCACCCCACACCCATCCATCACAGATGTCACCGGTTAAGTGACCCGGTTACTAAAAGGGGCCGAGCGCACGTGCCCTGGGCCAGTTACAAATTCAGTAATCCAGTGTCTGTGTTGTGACTGCAGCTGCATAAGGGCCTAAGGCCCTACCCATTACAATGGCGACGAGCGGGTCTGCCCCGCGTGCAAGCTAGCAACTGTTTTACAATTTGTTGTGGGGGAGAAGTGTAGCCCTAGTCTAAGGCTCCCCCCACTTACTGCTGACACGACAACGACTGAGGCACTGGGGATGTGGCACACCTCAACAAGGCAGAGGGAAGGCCTCTCTACGAGGGAGCTAGACGGCATACACCAATAATGCCCCTGCAGCCGCCTTGCACCTCAACTGCCATGAAAGGATGAGCAGTTAGGCCACTGGTGAGGCTGCAGACAGCGAAGGCCACGCGTCGCCCATACAAGAGGTGCCTGAGCACTGCCAGCTGCTAAAGAGTGGAATAGTACCCGTTGTGCCCACCCAAGTTGTCAGGAGAACAGCCATGCGGTAAGGGAAGGTGTGAGCACATTGGGCAGGAGGCCCAAAACAGTACCGCTCATGTGAGAAGGCTGATGGCGAAGTGAATGTAAAGCAGCAGCAGTGCCGAGGGAGTGTCTACGCCCCCTTACCTGCTTAGGCGTTTGTAAGTCGCCCCACCTGCTGCCTCGGCGAGAAGGCGCCTTGAGCCCGCACCAGCATGAGGAAAGCTGCCGTGGCTTTGTGAAATCACCAGTAGCATCAAGGAAGACTGCGGAGGGCCCCTACAGTTAAAGCAGCAGCACCGGCATAGACAAACCTGTAGGCGGTGGCACAACCGAGGTTAATGTGGTACACCGAGCCAGCCCCCAGTCTGCATCGCAAGCCCCCACACGGCCCGCAGCTACAACCGCGGTATGGAAGGGGTGGCTGCAGTGCCAACTAGCGGACTTCTGTGTTGCCGCACTTGCAAAATAGAGTAGAATAGAGTACAAAGACACGGGTCGTCTTAATGAGAAGATTGCAGTGGCCCCCGGATTCGCAGTGACAGCACCACCTACCCATTTAGCTAGCTTGCAGCGGTCCTGGCCAGGGCTATTATTGAAAGATGAGCCACTCTTCTGCACCTGCATTGTATCCCCCTTCCCCCTATTGACATCTCTAGTGCCAAGAGAGGCCCGCAGCAGCCAGGTAACTGCAGCGGTCTGAGGAGAGACTGCCCGGCCTGTGAGGAGTGATGTCTTCAGCACCACCTAGTGGTAAGTCCATGCACTGCGCCCAGCCCAAGGACAATAGGAGATGGCCGATAGTTGCAATTGGAGAAGCAGGCGGTGAGGCACACCTTCACTACCAAGTGCAGCAGCACCTGCATATAGACTTAATGAGAGGAGTAAAGAGACTCAAAGAAACATGATACGAGCTGCCAGCTCACCAGTATGTTTCTATTCCCGATACTGCTACTATCCCACTGCTCCCTTAAAATTGCCTTCAAACAATACCCTCTGAGACATTGTTGACTGCTATACACTTCTACCCTGGTCTCTACCGGGTTTATGGACTACCTCCTGTAGTTTGTTACTGTGTACTATCCCACTGGTAGCAGGGCAGTAGTGAGACTTTGAGACAGAGGCTGCGAGGAACAGCCAGAACAGGTGCTGAGAGCACCATATGCACTCTGTTGTCTAACAGATGTCACTGCAAAGAGGGAAGAGACTGTGAACCCCTGGAGTGAGGGAGCTCCAAGAAGCTCAAAGCTGCCCAGCCAAGGAAACTGACAAGAGTCCAGTGATGCCAAGAACAGCCAAGCAGCAAAGCCCAAGGCAACAAGCCCACAAAAGACACACACAGCCAGGTAACTGCAAAAGGCACACGCGCTGCATGTGCGCCCCCTTCCCAGTGGCTGTCTGACACCACCGCAAGGAAAGAGATAGCGCTGCACACCCTCAGTGGGGAACGGCCAACCATTGCAAGAGGCGAACAGGCACGCAAAGCGCCAGAAGAGGGTGCCTATGAAGGAGGACGGAAAAGTCAGAGGTGCGCAGAGGGCCGCAACGGGAAATCTGATAGCTGGGCAGGAGCCTTGGGGAGAGAGCCCTCAGAGAACAAGAAGAACTGTCGCACGACAGAGGCTGCACCAGTCGGCCACCCCAGCACAGAATGGCCAGTGTTGGCCCATCAAGCATGTCACAAGGAGTAACTGACCTGACAAAGAATGCCCGCCCATGATCAGGACCAGTTGCCGCCACAGCATAGCCTCGAGGCGCAAGTAGTGTGTCCTCGGGTGAAGACGAAGAGGCGAAGGAAGAAATGTGACCCTCCAGCCAGGGAGTGGCGCACCAAGAAGATCCCTGAAGGAAGGAACAGGACCTATGAGAGGTCCAAGACGAGAAGACATGCGAGAGGTCCATGAGGAGAAGAGTCATGTCCTACAGGCAGGACAAGAGTCAGCTCCTACAGAGAGGACAGGACACGACCAGGGAGGTCCCTGTGCAAAGAAGATCACAGCAAGAGGCCTGGTCAGAAGACAGAGGAGAAGAGAGACAGTCCTAGGGGTAGGACATGACCATGGAGGTCCATGTGAAGTGCACGTCACATGGAGAGGCCTGGTCAAAAAGAAGAAGAGCGTGACTAGATGACATAAGGCCATGTCTTGAAGAGGATGAGGAAAGCGGAGAAGAAGAGAGTTGCCTGACGCCACGTCACTGAAAAAGAGAAGAGTGGCACAATGCCACAACGTAAACAAGAGAGAGGTGTGTGACAGACCCATCACACAGAAGATCCCGACAACCGAAGGTGTGCAGGAGGAAGGAATAGGAATGACAAGCGTCATCACACTGAGCATGACATCACCACCTGCAGCACAGGTTGTCCAGTGGTAAAACTCACCATAATTGTGACTTTCATCATATGTCACCTAAAGAGCATCACACCACCTGCCTGCAAAACAACCTGGAGAGTGACAAGGTATCCCTGGTGTTGCGGGAGGTTGGCCACCCAGAGACCTGCTGTTACATCCTGTGAACCTGAAGCTTGCTGAAGAGAGCATACTCAACCATTTGTACCATCCACCTTTAGGGTTGCATGAGAGACTTGGTCCTATTCAGATTTCCTCAGTGACCTCGGTTGGGGGTCAAAAAGATGCTCCGAGCAATCCACACAGGCTCATTGCAAACCAGGGGCAATGGCCTCAGGGAATTCCGGTGAGAGGGAAATCCCGACATGAAAGATGAGTCTGCAGCAGCTCCACAGCAGGTACCAGAAAGCACTGAGGTCGCGGTCGGAGTCTGGTTATCCCAAGACTAGCAGATGCCTGTGCCCCTAAGTCCTAATGGCAAGAGAACACAGACCCTGAGACAACCACCCTTGCGGCGGAACGAGTGACTTGTATGTGGTCCTGTAGGCGGTTCCCCAGTGGCCACTTTGTGCGGCCTGGAAGACTTACCGCAGAGTCCAGACAGTCCTGTGGAAGCCCGGTGAGAAAGGGCCTCAAGGAAAGTACTGTGAGAGAGGAGTCCTGGCACGAGAGTGATGTCTGAAACTCATCCACCATCAAGTACCGGGAAGGACCACGGCCTTCAAGGAACCACCGCAGTGTCGTCCTCCGTCTTGGCAGGTTGGCCATCCATGGAGCAAGGACGTTTTCAAATATTTCTCTACAGCAGACTCCACCACTGCTCTGGATGCACCATCACAGTGAAATTTGTAAATAGACTCCAACACCGTGAGACCAGGTGGAGTAGGGCCACAGTGCCCAGGTGGGCTGTAACCTCATGGACAGGGGATTGAGAGTTCCAGACTCCATCCACACTGCCATTCATGCCCAAAGTAGTCTGGTTGAACTATGGAGGCGTGCCGTGATGCCGGGTCCTCCCAGCTGCACCTATCCACTCATCCTGTCCAGTAATCAACCTGAAGAGACTCAGTGATGTTTTTGTTATGTTGTTTTGCTCTCTCCCACAGGTTGGACTCATAAATTTTCAATAAAGTTTGGGAGGGATGTAATGACTGGCTGGTCATGGTCTAGTGTATCTACACTATGGGCCTCATTACGATGTTGGGCGGAAAGTCTCTGACCAGCGGTCGAAGGCTTTCCGGCCAACATGGGAGGTTTACAGTCCGACCGCCGTTTTAGGATGACAGCGGTCGGAGTTAAACCTGCAGGGGGATTCCAACGGGAGCGTCAGAAAGACAGCATAATCCCTTAATGACGGCGGTTCCGCTGTCGTGATTATAATGTTGATTTGCGACAGCCATTCCATGTCGGCCTTTCCGGCATGGAAAGGCTGTCGGAAAGCGATATTGCAGGCCCCTAGCAGGCCCCCTTTCTCCCCTGGCCCTACGCAATGGGGCCTGGGGGGTACCTATGGTGCCCCACTAAACATCCCTGCACCGTGCGGCAGGCACCGCATGGTGCCTGGCGCACGGTGCGGGGATGTTCACAAACATCCATTTTTCAATGGATGCTTGTGCTGCGGGCCCTTTCCGCCAGCCGCAGAAGCTTCTATTGGAAAATGGATGTTTGCGACCGCCCTTTGGGTGGTCGCTTCATAATCATGTGATTGGAACTGCTGACCTAAGGTCGGGCAGTTCCAAACCGCAACTGACATTGTAAGCAGGCCCTGACTGTTTCCACCAGCCTCTCCTTCAGGGATGGTTTCCACACTCATCACACACCTATCCATCACAGGTGGCCCCAGTAAGGTGACTCTGCTAATAAAAGGGGCCGGGTGCACCTGCCCTGGGCCAGTTCCAGATTCAATAATCCAGTGTCCATGTCATGATTGCAGCTGCAGGAGGACCTGGGGCCCTAACCATTACACCTTGGAGCTCGGGCTGCGGGGGCTATTGTTATGCCAATGGCAGTGCCTTCAAGGCTGCTGGCCCGATTTGGCCCTTAACCAAGCAGGTCTTTAAAAGAGCAGAGAGCCCACTAAACAAAGCAAGCATATGCCATAAAAGCGGCCTTTCCACATAATTTGATGTTTTAGTGGTTTATGAATGCACTGTCCCGCCCAAGGTATAGTGCAGCATAGCACAGCGCATAGCGTTGGCAGTACTGGATGCTTGCTGTCCATGGTGTGCTCCTGCCTATGTAAAACATAACCACGCCACTAATGAAAACTCTCATGATGTCCAATGCTGCCACACATGTTTTAGATAGAAGAACTGTGGCTGACCTCTGAGACAACCCCATAAAGAAAGTATGCCCTACCCTCACCACCAGACACCCACCCACCCCTCTGTGCGAGCCTGGCTCCTAAAAATCAGAGAACAATGTGCTTCTCCCTACTCTGAGTCCGCCTGACGGCATAGCACACTGAATTGATTGTAAGGTGACATTCAGGATTCTATAAAACACCCAAGTAAATAAATAGGATAGTGGCGACCCTGCAGCTTTTGTCTCTGTCAATGATTTTCTGTGATGGTTTTTGCAAAACTTTGTTAGGGAAGCTGCTGGGCCCTCGTCAGTTTACAAAAAAATAAAAACAGTGGCTAAAAGCAAATATATTTTTGGTCCCCAAAAAAATACACACACCATAGTGGTCTCAGTGCTTAATTTGTATAAGAAAGAGTGCCAGTGCCTGGAGCTCTGCACAGAAGCCAGCGGCCAATACAATTAAACGTTGGTGTGCTGAATACCAATGTTGCGTAGTCTAGAATCCACTGCATGCCTCATTAATCCACCACCAGACACTCACTACACCTTCATCTCAACCTTGCCCATTCCTACTTCTCCCTTTGTGATGGTTTTTCAGTCTTTCACGCTTTTCTGATTTGCGCGTTTTTCTTTCTCTTTTTCTAGGTAAATATCTGATTCATTGCATTCAAATGAATTCAAGCTATTTTTATATAATAAATGATTATGTCATGACAGCAAAAGGATTTTGGTGAGTGTCCTAATTTTCACTGGCAGGAATCAACAATTTAATAATTGAGAGGATAGCCTTAACAAATGATATCAGTAATTCAATAAGTACTATATTAGTTAACAGAAGTCAAGCAAACTGTTCTGAGAGGTATGGCAGGGGCATGAATAGAAAAAGACGTGCAAATTCTCAACCACATAAAGATATGAGTAACAGACAAAGGATAGAGTGGAAATTAAGAACTAAAAAGAAGGTTAGAGGAAATGAAAAAGACAAGAATGGACAAAATAGCATGGTATTAAAGGCAACAATCATGCTATTTTATTTTATTTTTCTTTCACTAGGTTTTACCATCCTCCATCCGGACAATCATTTTCTAGCGAGCTAGTTAAAATAGGAAGGATTCAAATTTACAATGCGTTCCCTTTCGCTAACCCGGGTGCTAGGGGTTGACCATATGGATCACAGCCATTAAATTGTTAAAGCTAGAAGTAATCTGAAGTATTTGTATTGTCATGATAATGATGACATACACTAAGTTATTGGATTATGGCAAAGCGCTCTTTGCTGGAATCAACGCTCAAATGACAAGAACACTTCAAACCATAAAAACCTCAGCAGCCGGGCTCACCCTCAGTCTCCCATCCTGCACTAGCTTTAACCACACCACAAAGAGCTCCGCTGGCTCCCAATCTAAAACACAGTACTCTTCAAACTCCCGACCAAAAACATACAAACACTTACACAGATTGGCCCCCACGTACCTCAACAACCGTAAAAACTTCCACAAACCTACCAGACACCTCTGATCGCCAGACTCCTACTCACACTCTCCCCCTTCCCCCCCCCCCCCATATATGCAGAATCAGATCTGGCAGTCATGGAGGCCTGGAAGGGCCTGGCCCTGTGCATCAGAGCCTCCTACTCAGTTCTTCAATTCTGCAAGAAACTAAAGACCTTGCTCTTCACCTAGCCCCAATCCTGGCTCAATGCAAATAGCTCTTGCTTCAACACCAGCAGGGCCAGCTTTAGGGCTGTGCCACCCGTGCAGCCGCACCTGACACTAAGTTTGGGGTGCTGTGTTTAGGAATAGCCTATGGGTTTAAAAGTACCTGCTGCAGAGTTCTTGTGAGTCCAGCAGTATTCAGGCAACAATACACATGTCAAGATAACTCTGGTGGTTAATGTTCCTGCTGGAGAGAGATTTGAGTTTTTTATTGTGGCAGTATTGATCCATAATAAAGAATGCAGAGGGTTAGTATGTCTGCCGCAAAGAACGTGTACCATGCAGATGACAACTGTATTTTATGTGGATATGTCAGTGGGTTACTGTTTTTGTCACAGAGATCCTTTTGTTCCTTGCAGTTCAAAAGTTACAATCCCAATAAAGCACAGTGACATATGAACTGTCATCAAAGAGGTGCCTGAAAACTGCATGGTATCAGTTAGAACGTTATGTTTGTTTCTCAGTCTTTCATTATCCTAATGTTGCTAAAAAAGGTTAGTTTGGCCAGAAATACATTCTTATTAGCAAAGCTAACTCCAAGCACCGTGTAAATCCTGAGTTTGTGCTGCTTCAGACCAAACACTCTTAAAATATACATCCTTAGTATTGATGGCATGTGATTCCTACAACTTGTAATCCTCATTGTCCTACGTAACATATCCTATAGAATTGATTTACATATGTATGCTTTACTTTGTAATGTGTGTGTGATGTAAGGTGTCCTGACACCCTACACTGGTATGAGAAGCGCTTTAAAACAAATTACACGCATGTGAGAGGGGCTATGGAGAGATAAGGTGCCCTGTTGGAAGGTGGTGGTAAGGGAATCAGTGGAGGAGGTGGTAATGGTGGGAGGGGTGCCAAAAAAGATTGTTGCACTGGGCGCTACCAGCGCTAAAGCCAGTCCTGAGCGCCAGGATATCCTCCCGGGTGAGCTCTGTGCTATACAAATACACATAACATAGCACTGAGACAAAACTCTCTTGGCTTTCCTTCTATCTGGCAGCCTGAGCATGTTCTGTGTCCGAGCATGCAACCAGCTTTTTTTCATTCTTCACCCAGCTTAAATCTCTCACTGCTTTTCCCTCAACCTCTCCTCTTCCCTTTTTACACCACCCATCCTTAAGATTAACCTCGTTTCTGTACATTTCCAAATCTTTGTCATTTTTCCTACGTCATCAACTCCTCCGAAACACACACATAACCAGTTGCCTTAGAGGTACACCTACCTGTTTCATAATAATTATAAACACGCAAAAAATATACCACACCACGCGCTCCATGTAGCCAAAACCAGCCTTGGTCCAGACCCTGGTCTTCACTGAAATTGCCAACTATAAAAAAAAACATCCTCCCCTACTCTTGGCTCCACCTAAGGCTTGAACTTTGCTACCACCACTCAGCTCAACCTCTTTCCCTCCACACACATCTCCGTTTCTTTGCCATCAGGCCGGCTGGCAAACACTCTGCTACAAAAACACCAACTGGTGCCAGGGGGAACTGTTAATCCAAGTAAAAAGCTACTTTTACCAATATTTTTCGGGCATTTGAGGTAATGAAATTATCACAAAGGAAGGCCTGTTGATTTAATAGATGGCAGGTGGAGACATTAATGTATTTTTCTCACTTTCTCCGCAGGGATGGCAGCAGAACCACAGTCACATCATGTACCGCATAACATGACCTCAGCAAACCCGAACACCTTGGCGGGCTAATGAAGTGGACGCCATTTTCATTTAGTAGAACTGCTGAGAGAAAGACAGTGAGGTTAGTGTCCTCGTCCACACGGCCTGAAAAGGCAATAACCCTGGAACGGGCCTTTGAAAAAGGGAAGGTTGGGCCAGTGCCGTTGGGCGCATAAGCGAATTTCGTGCCAGTAATGCGTGGACTTTAGGCCAGGAAAGCAAAGGAGGCGCTGAATTATGAAACACGGGATGTGTTAACGGCGGAGCGGGGGCCAGTGCGCTGCCGAGCGGCTCGTGGACTGAAACGTGAGTTAGTTTGTTTGTTTAAATTGCGGTGCGCTACTTCCTGGTTAAAGTTTAATGGGATGTATCCGGGTCAGCTGCGGTGACCCCGGCCCACTTCTGACATAATCAACCAAGAAACGGAACCCCATAATACTATATAAACGTTTAAACATGTGTGCAAGGGAGGGAAGAGGCATCGACAAAGCCAGTAAGTCTGGCCTTGGTAAGCTGGCAATGGTGAGCCTGGTTTTAGCAAATGTTTCGTTATGACATAAAAAGGAAAACATGCCGCTCATATGCTAGCAATAAAACAAGCATTTGCAATGCAATAGATCTTGCATTTGCGACAGCTTGAGCTATTGGCATTGTAAATGACAATGCCTTTTATTTATGTGTTTTGAAAACCTGCAAGTGGTGCGTAAACACGCACTTTGTACTTATAGTCCTTGCTTACGAGAACCAAGGCTGGCAGTAACTGCGCCTCTTTTACTGCCAGACTTGCTTCTCATAAGCAAGGACTATATGTACAAAGTGTGTGTTTACGCATCGCTTGTAGGTTTTCAAAACATATAAATAAAAGGCATTGTTATTTACAATGCCAAGAACTCAAACTCTCGCAAATGCAAGACCTATTGCATTGCAAATGCTTGTGATCCTTTGTCCTCCAGTTTATATGCAACGCTCTGCAACATGTGCATTAACCCACTGAGCTAGTAACAAAACGTACTAAAATTTGACCCATAGCTCCTGCAAAAAAATATTGTTAGCAAGACAATGATATGGAATGTATACAATATAATAAGCATTTACTGTTTATGCAGCTTTCGAAAAGACGTCACAAATAACATGACTGGGCGAAATCCTAGACCTATTACAAATATTGGTACAGGGCATCGAAGTGCTTGCACTGTTCCTAGGCACTTTAACAATGATAACTGCTGTGCAGTAAATACATGTGCTTATAAATAACCTATAGTTGTGTATATCGATGTGTTATATTGCATTGCAACATTTGTGCAGAGTTTCAGTGCCCCAACGGGGTCGCACAGCACTCATTATAATGTGTTGGTTTGATTTACATGTATGACAAACAACTGAATAAAGCTCATTATAATGTGTTGGTTTGATTTACATGTATGACAAACAACTGAATAAAGGCAAGTTGCGTTATTCAGCCACGAGCCACCGGAGCTGTACACAAGGAGGAGATGAGATCTAGGCTCTGGGTCGCCAATCTTGGGTTGAAACATTACTAATCTCGGTTTTCCAGCTTCGCCACAACATGTGACCCTGGGCAAACACTTCCCTCTGCTCAGGACTCAATAACTCAACTAAGAGCAAGACTGCGCTGCCCGCGGAGAGGCAGTCAGGGATGGATGGAGGGAGAGTTGGTCAGGGATGGATGGAATGAGAGATGGATGGAGGGAGGTTGGACGGTGTGTGTGTGTGCATAGTGGGGGGTTAAAAGCCTCTGCAGGTCATTTCTACATTTCTAAAACCGGAGCCTCTACTCTGATTACGCAAAGGGAAGGAGGGGGTAGGGGCATGTTGTGCTAGCCCTCTCTAGTCCATCTCCTGGATCTTGTCATTTCTTGTTCCCCATCCCCGTTCATTATGGGAATGGACATCGGAGAGCATGCCAAACAGGTGGGTGAGTACCTATAATGCAGCCTTTTCATACATGTCTGACCTCCTGTTTGGAATCCTGGGACATACCAATGAATACAAAAACCCAATGCTTTTCACAGTGGTATAAAGGTACAGCTGGAGACCGGAGGGGAGGAAGGGTGTCCACTTTCCGTTTGTTTACCGAGGGGGATGGGCCAGCCTCGGCTCGTGTTGGGCTCCAGGCTCCTAGAGGACCTCGAGTTGAGACAGAGCCAGACCCTGTAAGAGCTCGCCCACCTCTAATGCAGAATCTGTGTATTTTGGCTGACGGACAGTGCTCTGTTTGAGGCAGACGATAAAAGTGACTAGCGCTTCTCTGACAGAGCACTGTCCGCTAGCTCTGTTCACCAATGGTAGGACCAGTATTAAAGATAAACAAGAGCCGCCTTCCCACTGCGTGGCTGCTCATTATCTGAAGTAGCCATAGGAGGGCCCCACCAGTGCCTTGTTCAAAGCGGGTGTCTTGAATCTTGTATTGATTAATCTACCCTGCCGAAAGGCACGAGCATGCGCTTTATAGCTAAAGTTTAGCGGGTGGGGGGCAGTGAGGACGACAACTGTAAACACTTTACCGCACCAAGGTTTTTCGATCGCAGCTATCAGGGTATTTTGAAATGTTTTACTTATGCAGGGCATTGTAATGCGTATGCGTCTGTATGCAGTGAGTGACCTGGTATTCTGGGGGCTAGCGTACAACCCTAATGATTCAGAATAAAATAAATGCACAGCGCAATTGTTGATCCGATGTGTGCCCGGGGTTGGAAAAAAAGCGTATCTTAAAAAAAAAATACCAGAAAGCCAGAAGTGTTGCGCTGCTTTTAAGAAAATAGTGCTCACCGACTACATAACACAGACCGTGTAACAAGACAAGTAAAAGGTCCACTCGTTATGGGAGGTAACAAATGCAGACAAGGCAGTACCAAGGAGGGCCTAACAAGCCTAATAACGACTCGGAAGCCAGTGTTTAGGAAGGACAATGACACAAACCAATCAAAAATATGGGTAGAGTGTGGGCGGGGCTTCAGAGCCATACTTCAATACTGCATGCCTCGCAGCAGCGCATGTACTGCCCAGGCTCGACCTAAAAATGGAATTAAATGTATTTACTTTTTTGTTTTATATAGTGCAGACAAGACCCGGGGGTAGCAGAGCACTTTACATGTGAAGCGAGTCATACGAATAAAAACGATTATAACAAGATTAACTAAGCGAGTCATAACAAATCCAAGTGGTTGTAAGAGTAGCCACATTTCAAAAGAGGCAGCGGTTATAGTCTGCTGCTTTTCAAAAAAAGGGGGAGGTCAGGTTTTTTTCATGTAGACAGGTGGCGATTAAACCTAAAGCTTGTTCTTGAACAATTCTTCTGAGCAGCTCGTCCTAGTCTCTGGGGGAATGGTATTCCATAGTCTAGGAGCATTGTCTGAGATGGACTCCTTGAAAGTTTTGAATTTTCTCATCCTAGGATTTCAAGTAGGAGGGTGTCTTTGCTCCTTGAGTTTCTCTGGCCTCCTGCGGTGCTCCGTTTTCTAGCTAAGTAGCAGTGGAGGCTGCTCCGCTAAGGCAGAGGAGCGTCGCCCCACTCCTTCACAGCAGTGAAATAAAGGAAACATAAAATGATAATAGCTCGCGTTATTATCATTTTAGCTTTCTTTCTGCTGCAGCTTTACGTTTGGGGCAGGGCTGCTCCGATGACAAAGTAGCAGGGGAGGAGAGGTCAAACATTCATGCGCAGTTCACATCTTCTCCATGCAGGCTGCATTACAGCCTGTATGGAGAACATGCCCAGGCCTCCATTCCCTGGCCCCCATTCCCTGGCCCCCATGCCCTGGCCCCCATTCCCTGGCTAAGCGCCTATCCACGGCGCTCAGACCAATTACAACCCTGCATTGCAGCATTGTGATTGGCTATCGGGAGGCTGGGAGCCGGGTACTTCCTCCTGCTTCCTGCATCCTGCTGCAGGACCGGAGTCAGGAAGAAGAGGATGGAGGAAAGGCGCTGGCCATCACAGGTAAGTAGTTTTAAAGAAAACTTTTTTCGTCCCACACCCACTCCCCTGCCCTCTCCCCACCACCCGGGTCCAGTAGCAGCCACTACTGCTAAGTAGTTAGGAGAGCCTTGATGTATAGCTCTGTGGGTGATACAGGCCAATTTGAAACTAGATCTAGCCTTAGAGGGAAGTCAGTTTAGAGTGAGTTGGGTGGGGGAGATATGAGCAGATTTCCTGGTGTTTGTAGGGTAACTTTGATCAGTGCCTGGTGGGTTTTAACTGTTACATACAATTTTAGAACTTACTGTATCTTCCTTCCAGGCAGTTGCACTCACAACAGAAAAATATTGTCATTATGGATTCAAAAAACATACTGTTGGCTTTGAATTTCTGTGGCCTGAAAACAAAAAGGATGAAGTATGGAAAGAAAAAACACTGGTAAAGTACTGGCCCACCAGTCCTGGCACTGAAGTACATTTCTTTTTAGTTCTCAAGAGTTAGGCCCACTCCCCAATCCAGTGACGAAGGTCAGGAATCTTGGGGCACTTGTTGACAAGAAATTGTCATATGAAGACCACAGGTCAATGCAATATCCTCCTCAGTCTTCCTTATTCTGGAGATCATTAGAAAAATGTATCCTTTTATTCCGACCGATCATCGGAAAATGGTAGTGGCCTCCCTGGCCCTATCTAGATTGCAAAGACTACAGACCCTGCAGAATGCCACAGTGCAGCTTCTATTAGGGATCCCCAAGTTCCAATTAGCCTCCCAGGCGCTGGTTAAGTTACATTGGCTGCCCGTAAAAAGGAGGATAGAATTCAAGGCTATCTGCATTGCCTATAAGGCTTTACATGATGTTGGCCCTGATTTTCTTAGGAAATTATCTGGTATGCTTCTTCCAGGTGGCTTCATTCCTCCTCAGCCAGATATCTCACAGCCCCTAAGTTTAGGAAAACTCCATGAGGTGGTAGAAGTTTCACGGTTGGCACTGCAAAGCTATGGAACTCCCTCCCCCTCGAGTTGAAGCTAAGCCCCAATCTGCATTCTTTTAGAAAGTCACTAAAAACCTGTCTCTTTGTCAAATATGTAAAGCCTTCTGGCCTTCAGTTTGTTAGCAGCGCCAAGCTGCTTCCAGGCATTCGTTTGCGCTTTAAATGTTTTCATTTCATTTCAAAAGTCCTGGGTTGTTGATCCACGTGCCTACACCCTTCGTATTTCCAACATCCAAATAATCAATCCCAGAGCTAGCAAGAGGCAATACAACTCATCTGATAACTTGTAACCTCAAAGTTTCAGTAGGGAGAGTAGAAGCAAATTTTATGACTGCAGAACGAATTTACTACACCACCTACTTCTGAATGCTCAAACAAACTGGGTCTCTTATCTGGCTTAGATGTATCTGTTAGGTAACCTCTTCTGTGCTGTTGATAAACCACCAACCTATGGGAAATTTCTATTTTGTGTCAGGGGCTAGACGGGCTTCCAAGATATCTGTATAATTTGCAGTTGATTGAATGTTAAACTGGGCAGACATGATCATTTTTCAGAGCCCAGAAGTGTCATAATGTCTAACAATTTCAGTGCGCTGAAACATGGAAACACCCCACACTTTGTGAACTTAAAAAACAACACAAGGGCACCACCTGCAACCACAATACCATCCACTTCCACATTTTAAGTATGGGAGAAATTCCCAGTGGAGATGTCCATCAAATTATAAAGGGAGCTCCCCCAACACATATGTGTCAGGCTACTTGGAGACAAGACCTTAAAATAGTCTGGAAAACATAACATACACCCAGAGTGTTTGGAGTGTCATCTCCAATAAAGAACTGACATATTTTGTTGAGACACTGGTAAAATCTCTGATTGAGAATGGTAACAGTATACTAACTAGCCTTCATAAGATGCGTCTATCACTGTTAGAGATGTTCTTCACTTTGTCCCCAGACTGATGACCAATACTTGTAAGTACTGAATCGGTATCTTTTGTTGTCAAATCCCTCCCAATGGCTGTCCATTGAATCTGACATACAAAATCAACATTTCTCACTTGTTCGGCCTTCCACAATAATCTCCCTTCATGGCTTTCACACACACTTGATCAGTTTGACATGAACAGAATTCTAAGAAGGCAATCTCTTCCACAGAACAAATCCCTTCCTTTTATATATACGCATCCACCCTTGAAGACTCCTTATCTGACATGGTCCTATTTTTGGAAAGCTTTTCACACCCATACTAGGATTGCTCCTCCCTTATGGACTTTCAGTTAATACCTAAAAAGCAACTCTTACTTCATGAGTAGTCCTTCTTACTGAATCCAAGTGTGCTGGCTCTAAGTCTGCATGAGAGAGGGTGGTCAAGACCGGAGTGCTCTGCACCCTAGAAGCAGACCTTGCTGGTCAGTGGCATCCCGCTCCCTATAAGGTGTTGACATATCATGGAGCCCCATGCTGTGTGGTCTGCCATGGCCCAAAATAGTCAGAGTTTTCATTACTCTCAACCCTACTGCTGCTGTCTCTTGGTGTCACTTTTTCCCTATGACTGGGATGTCCAGGTGAGTGTAAATGTGCTACCTGGAAGACGGGTGAAGGGGAATGGTGGTATTAGGAGTGTGACAGTGTTTGATCCTGATGCCAAGATACAGAGATATATGTGATCACTGCCAATGAAACAAATAGCAGCCAATAAGATACTGTCCTCCTGCGCCTGATGAATTAGTGATCATGTTATGCATTGAAACAAGGTCCACTGTCACAATACTAGAGCTCTTCGCGGAAGTGCCGCTAGTGTTGCACCTTGTGCACTGCTGCACTGTTATGCATTTAGATTTAGGCAGGTTTCCCTCTGAAAATTGGGAAATATATCCAAATATCGAGTCAAACATTGTTATGTGACATGGGGCCTGATTAAGACCTTTGTCCTGAGTGAGTACCTATTCAGGCTTTTTCGCTTAGGGTACGCAGGCTGATGCTGAAATGAGATTTCGACAACTTCAAAAAGAAGACTGAAATTGGGGATATTGTATTTTTTCAATCCTCCACTCTTCTAATCCTACAACGCCTTAGTGCCTTGTGCAATAAAGCAATGGGTGAAAGGTGAAGAAGCCTCCTTCCAAATTTTGCATGGGAAACCTAAACCATATTCATCAGCAACGGGCATAGAATCATACTGTCCTCAAATTCATGAGAACTATTCCTAGCTGAAAATGTGAAGTGTATCCCAAAAATTAACATGGTGCACTGTGTAAATAAATATTATCTTCTATGCCTTTGTCTACACCTAGGAATTTTATTTACAGGCTAGAAATTATGAAGGTCTTAATTACTAAGAAGTATTCGATATGAGGAGTTGGCTGATATTTATATAACTGCTGAGGTGATATTTTCTGAATGTGCTCTAGTGAGTTCATTAATGGCACAGTAAGAGGCAGAGATGACTACCCTCTCTTCCAGTGCTCACGTGCAGCTTTGGTAGTTGTAAATGGTGCTGTACCAACAAACCACAGAGGGATGGCTGGAAATTCCTGCTAGGGATAAGGAAAAATATGTCACACAGGCACAATGAGTTCACAAAGCCATTTCCCCAAGAGACAAATTACATTACCACCAAGATCCTAATATCCCAACATGTAATGGAGCACAGTTCATTGTCTGAATGTGGATTAAGGGATCACTAGCAGTATGTCCTGAGATATGGACAAATCACAACATCCTCTAACATCTCAAGTGTGAGAAAGGGCAACGTATCATCTTTATACAGCTAAAGGTGATGTTGTACCACATAATAGGTAGAAGAATGCAAATTTGTTATTTTATTGGTGTTCTGCATGCTTTAGCCCTGCCTGCTCGTAGCATTGGAATACCATTGTGGGAAGGTACCTTTTTGGCATAGTCTCCATCAATGTTTTTTTAATTTTAGGGATTGCTGGCATGTTTTGACCCTTGGGTGCAAGAGAGGGGTGTGTGTGTGTGTGTGTGTGTGTGTGTGTGTGTGTGTGTGTGTGTGTGTGTGTGTGTGTGTGTGTGTGTGTGTGTGTGTGTGTGTGTGTGTGTGTGTGTGTGTGTGTGTGTGTGTGTGTGTGTGTGTGTGTGTGTGTGTGTGTGTGTGTGTGTGTGTGTGTGTGTGTGTGTGTGTGTGTGTGTGTGTGTGTGTGTGTGTGTGTGTGTGTGTGTGTGTGTGTGTGTGTGTGTGTGTGTGTGTGTGTGTGTGTGTGTGTGTGTGTGTGTGCGTGCGTGCGTGCGTGTGTGTGTGTGTGTGTTCTACCCCTTATACATTAAGAATAATGATCTAACCCCCAATGACCATATTTGACTTTAGATAAGGGTTTGAACCTGTGACCTGCAGGGCGCACACACAGTACTCTGTATTGGGGATTAGACACACTGAGCTATCGTGTCTGTAAGAAATTGATGTTTTTGGGATGGGTGACTACCCACCTCAAAGAATAATCACACCCCTTGTCAGAGTAAACCCTCAAAGTCACTAACTTAACCTGAACTCACCCCCCCTGGTAGGTTTGGCAAAGAGCATACAGGCTTAACTTACGGCAATGTGTAAAGTATTTATGCAGTAGCAAAACAGTAATAAAGGCAAAATGCAAAACGATAAAAATCTCAAGCCAAATTAGAAAAGTAGAATACAATTTTAACAAAATTACAAGAAAATTACAAAAATCCAATAGGAGAAACTGGCAATATGAATCTTTAAACCTTTAAGGAGGGATAGCGGCAAGAAGCACAAATTGTCAATGATAATCAATGGTTGTGGTAGACCAAGATCTAGAAGTAATTTGATGCTGCCTTCCTGGCCACATAGTCGTCTGTCCTCACCGCCCTCCACCCTCCCCATGCGTACCATACATGGCCCTGTGATATATACTCTGTGAAGGATTTTAAGTTGTACTAATCTCAATCTGGCAGAGATTGCTACCTCCCTTGGGGAGGCTATTGCCTCCTGCCACTCGTCATCATCGATTGCAATGCCATCTCTTTCCCACCTCTCCCTTGTTTGTTGTAGGGGATCTGCCATGTTGTTGATCAGTTTCTTATACGTCAGGGATATAGCTTTCTCTGGCAGGTGGCCATCCAGGAGCCTGTCCTCAAGTGGTGAGGCTTCTGGAGGAGAGCAGCCTTTAGACAGGAGCGCCTGTAGGGCGTGGCGGACCTGTAAATAACGGAAGTACTCTGAATTATCTAGTTCGTAATCCCGCTGCAGGGAGACAAACGTTGCCACGTCACCTTTCACCCACAGATCTCCTATTTTTGAGATCCCTATTAGGTCCCATTTGTCAAACCCTTTTGACTTCCACAAACTACCTAGTTTCTCGGCATCCCAAAGGGGGGTCGCCAATGTGAGTTTTTGCTCCCAACCCAGACTTTTATTCGCATTATGCCAAATCTGAACTGAATGTTTGGTCGGCCCCGTTAGGGGGTGCCGCTGGGGTTTCGAATATAGTGCCCTGTTATAATGACCTCCCGGCAGAAGCCACTTATCCATGGCATATCCCGGATCGTCTGCACGGCCGTAAGTACCCTGGTTAATGACCGCAAGGTGGGCCGCCCAGTAGTATTTCTTAATGTCTGGGAGACCAATCCCACCATCATACCAACTGAGGGTGAGCTTGGCCAATGCTATGCGAGGTTTCCCATCCCACAATAGATCCCTCTGCAGACCCTCGATCTCTCTGAAATAGGATGCCGGGACAAGGTCCGAGGAGTTCTGTAACGCATAGAGAAAGCGGGACAAAGACATCATTTTGAAAAGAGCCGCTTTGCCCAGTAGCGAGAGCGGAAGCGCTTTCCAACTTGCTATGTCTCGTTTCAACCTTTGCAGTGGAGGAAGCAGATTACGTTCGAATCGGAGCTTCTGGTCCGGGGTGACAAAGATACCTAGATATTTGAAGCCGACTGTGGTGATTTGTATAGGGCAGCCCTGTGGAGGGGTGGGCGGGATACCGCTGAGAACCTATAGGAGCGATTTACCCCAGTTAATGGAGAATCCAGAGTACCCTCCAAATATCGCGAAGATATCTAGGACACGTATGAGTGATGCTTTTGGGGAGGCCAAGAACAACAGAATGTCGTCCGCATATAGTGAGATGCGGTCCTCCCAGTCTGGGGACCAGCGCAGTCCACGTATCACTGGATCTCTACGGATCCACACAGCCAGCGGCTCCAGGGCAAGGGCAAAGAGGAGGGGAGAGAGAGGACAGCCCTGGCGGGTCCCCCTACTCAGCTGGAATACGTCGGAATTTTTGTTGTTGACCACCATCTGAGCCAGGGGCGCCGAGTAGAGGAGTCTGACCCACTGGATGAAGTTTGGCCCAAACCCCAACTTCTCGAGGACTGCAAAAAGATATGGCCATTCGATGGTTTCAAAAGCCATGGTCGCGTCTAGTGACACAATTATCGCTGCCTCCTGGATCGTTGTTATTCTCCCCAGAACCCCATGCACTCTACGTAAATTCAGGGCGGTGTTTCGGTGCGGCATGAAGCCTGACTGGTCAGGGTGGACCACCCCGCTGATTACTTTGATAAGGCGGTTCGCCAGGAGTTTAGCTAGAATTTTGGGTTCCGCATTGAGCAGAGAGATCGGCCTATAGGAGGCACAGGCAGTCCTTGGTTTACCCTCCTTATGAATGGTGATCACTGTAGCTATTCTTTGGTCCAGCGGGAGTATCCCCTGCTCCCTACTCTCTTCAAATATGGCACGCAGATGTGGAGCTAGTTTGTCAGGACGAAGTTTGTACAGTTCAATAGGTAGGCCGTTGGGGCCTGGGGCCTTGCCTGATTGGAGATTCCTGATAGCGTTTGCTATTTCGTCGTTTGTAAGATCGCTCTCTAATAAACTCCGATCTTCTGCAGACAGAGTGGGAAGTGCTATGTCTTTGATGAGTGACTGGGAGTCAACTTCAGTGTATGGTGTGCTTGCTCGGTAGACTGCACTGTAGTGCATGGCGAACTGGTTTGCGATTTCTTGAGGGTCAGTCGTGGACCTACCTTCGTTATCTATTAGTTCCGGTACCAGCCTACTAGCCCATTCCTTCCTGTCTAGCCAAGCGATTAGCTTCCCTGCTTTGTCCCCCAGGTCATATATTCTGCCCTGTTTTTCTCTCCCCAGGGTTCTAGCTCTATCTGTGGCTAGCGCTTTATTCTCATCCCTTTTGAGCTGTAGGGTGTGCAATTTTCCCTGTGTAATCCCAACTTCTAAGTCTTCCTCCAGCCGGAGGACCTCATTTTCTGCATCCACTAGCTCTTTGAATCTCTCCTTTCGCGTCCCTGCTATAAGTGACAGTGCCTGCCCCCGTATCACCGATTTGAATGCCTCCCACAGGGTTTGAGTGGATTTAACCGACCCATCGTTATCTCTGAAGTAGTGGTCAATGGCTTGGAGTAGTGCCTTTCGAACTCCTGGGTCTCGGAGATGCCACGGATTAATTGGGGCAATTCTACCCACCCTCCTCTGTCCCAGAACTACGTGCGCCCACACCGGGGAGTGGTCGGAGATACCTCTTGCAATGTGTCTAACTTCTTGGATATTGGCTGCCTGGGATGCCGGGACCAGGAGGTAGTCAATTCGGGAAAGACTGTGATGTGCCCCTGAGTGGAAAGTATGTTGGATACTATCTGGGTGATAAGTTCTCCATACGTCCACTAGGCCCAAGGCCCCCAGAAAGTCAGGAAGCCATCGATATGAGGCCCCAATCTCCCTAGGTGGGTAGCGGTCTAGGGAGCCGGAAACCACTGAATTGAAATCTCCTCCCACCATCAGAAGACCCTCCGGGAGCGAGATTAGTATTGAGCTCAGGTCTTTGAATGTGTCGCTCTGAAGGCCCGGTGGTACATAGACCGACATGAACGGTAATGTGGTTCCTTCCCATTGTCCCGTGATTCCTATGTATCTACCCCGGTCATCCGAACATGTGGTGGAAATGGAAAGGGGGAAGGAGTTCTTCAACATTATGCCTACTCCCCTGGAGCCGGTAGAAAATCCTGCGTGGGCCACTAACTTGTAGCCCACCCTATTTAGCGTCTTACAGGAGTTACCCACCATATGTGTTTCTTGGAGCAGGATGACGTCTGGGGCCTGTCTTCTAATGTATTGTAGGACTACGCTACGTTTGATCTTATCCCCAAGCCCGTTGACGTTCCAGCTCAATATTTTAACACTTTTGTCCCACTGTGTACTCATTAGACTCTGTAGAAACTATGAAATCCACTTGGCAATTGCATATTTTTCCTGTCGATTGAACAATAAAATACAAAAACTCTGAATCCCCACCCCAACAACCCCCCTCCCTGCTTCCCTGCACTCTGGGCTTGAAACTGCCCATTTATGAAACTATGCAGAGTGCCTGTCGCACAGTAAACAAACTCAAAGTTGAAAAGTGGGGGAAGCGGTGCCTCATCCCCCCGACTTCCCGTTACTACCACCATGAAGGTGCACCCCCCGAGGGGCTGAGTCAGAGGACCACCACCCTTTTACATTATGATGTGGCCCCCATCAGCCAGAGCCCGCCATTGGTGCCTGATACCTGGTAGTGTCGCAAACCTGAACACCTCACAGTGCGGAGGAGAGTTCTGACAGGGTCTTAGGGCAGGTCCGTTCTCGCAACTAGAGCCATGACCGGCCACCGTGGCTGCGCAGGGTGTTTTCGTCCGCTCCTGTCCGTCTCTCCAACCACTCGACGGCAGACTCTGGATAGTCGAAGAACCAGGCTTTTCCGTCTGCTTCCACCCGAAGCCGAGCCGGGAACAGCATTGCGTACTTCATTCCCTTGTCTCTTAGCTTCTTTTTGACAGCAAGAAAAGAATTCCTCTGTTTCTGTACCGCCTGGGTGAAGTCCGGGAAGAAGGTGATCTCGGCATTTTCGTAGCGGAGTGGCGGGGCCACCCTGGCATTTTGGAGTATCACGTCCCTGTCACGGAAGTTAAGCACCCTTGCCAGTATCGGACGAGGGGGGGCCCCTGGCTTCGGTCGTCCCCCAGGAACTCTGTGCGCCCGTTCAATGACAAAAAACTTCCCCAGGCCTTTGGGCTGCAGGTGATGAAGGATAAGGTCTTCCACTAAAAGGTCTGGCGTTTGCCCCTCCGCTTTCTCCGGCACTCCAAGAATGCGTACATTGTTCCTCCTGAGACGTCCCTCATAATCATCCAGCTTATGTTCAGCGAGTTTCTGAAAAGTTTGCAGTTCACTAATTTCGCTCTGCAGGTGGGAGGTGTCGGTCACCAGGCTCGCCGTTGTAATCTCTACTTGTTTGACCCTTTCGTTGATTTTAGTGAGATCAGCCCTAATGAGAGTCACTTCTGTCGAGATCGTGTCCATTTTGTGCTCTAGTGAGGTTTTGATCTCAGTTATTGCTGCCATGACATCTTTCAGGGTGGGCTCTGGTAGGTCCCCCTCAGGCTTCCCCGTCATTTTGTCTCTTGATTGTTGGTCTTGGAGCGTTTCCTTAGGGATGGTGTAGCAATCCAGTTTGTTTTGTTGAGTTAATTTGGGGCCCCTCGTGGATGACATCTTGGCCCTCTCAAAGATGGCTTCTGCTACGCTGTGGGGCGTCAATATAGGATGGGCCCAACCACTGCCCTCCCATGCGGGGGGCGTTTGTCTCCTAGTGCGTCCCAATCCCCCAAGAGATGCAGCTCTGTGAGTTTGGGGGGGGGGGCAAAAATGGAAAAATGGCCCGCCGACTAAGCGCCCCCGATGGAGCTAGATGGGCGAGAGGGCCGCTCCCAACGTCCACAAGGGTGTCCACTCACCGCTACCGCCGTTGCTGCCCCTCCCTTGTTGGTGCCCGCCAAGCTCCTGCCTCCACTGCCCACGCTGCAAAGGGGGGCCGCCACCCGCCCACGGCCGACGCGGCCGGGGTCTGCCTCTCCTTCTTGTGCCCGATACCACTTGGGTTTGGGCCACCCGCGGGGGCTCTCACTTACTTCCTGCGTGCCTGATGGTGAGTTTGGGTGGGGGGGGCAAAAATGGCCCGCCGACTAAGCACCCCCGATGGAGCTAGATGGGCGAGAGGGCCGCTCCCAACGTCCACAAGGGTGTCCACTCACCGCTACCGCCGTTGCAGCCCCTCCCTTGTTGGTGCCCGCCGAGCTCCTGCCTCCACTGCCCACGCTGCAAAGGGGGGCCGCCACCCGCCCGCGGCCGGGGTCTGCCTCTCCTTCTTGTGCCCGATAGCACTTGGGTTTGGGCCACCCGCGGGGGCTCTCACTTCCTGCGTGCCTGATGCGGAGTCGCTGCAGGGACAGGCCGATACTCGCTCTAGGCGTCACCAGCGCACCGGAGAATCACCACCGGAGCCTGAACGGGTCTACCGCAGGGGGGAGGGGTTTCTTCCGCTTCACCACGCTCTTTTACACTTGCTGCTGTGCTTCTCCTCCCTGCGTCGCAGCCCCCCGCCGCAGCACGGCAGCGCCGAGGCACCGGAATACCTCTTGCAGGCCGCCCCCACCTCCGCTGACGAATCACTGCAGGTCTCAAGGTAGGTGGTTCCCTGCTGCCCCCCGGCCCGGCGCCGTCACTCGATTCGCAGTCATTCGGGTCCGGTATTGTTACCCGCGAAGGTCAGGCCTCGACCCCGGGCTCGCTCCAGACCCCTGCCGAGATGTGCCTCCGCTCCCCCGGCTTCAGCAGTCACTCCAGCGCCCGGCTTGGGCGTCGGTGCAGGCCGAGAATCGGGACAGACGTAACTTCGGCCAGAGAAGTCCCACCGCTGCGGTTCTTCCAGCGCTAGGGTCGGTGCACCCTCCGACAGTCAGATCTCCCCTCAGGGGTCGGATTTGTGCGACGGATAGACGTGTGGGAGTCGGGTAGGACGGAGCGACTCTAGCCCACAGCCATCGCGCTACGCGGCTTGGCCACGCCCCTGAATTCGATTTTTAATAACTATTAAAAACTGCGGTTTAATTATTCTTCTAGCTAGTCTCATTCCCAAAATACAGTATTAGGATTTTAATCTGTACTCTGGTTTTGTATGTAGGACCACACAGAAAAAGCTTATTTCCTACAGCGTTCATAACTGGGTGGCAGAAATCCATGAAAATAATGTAGCATCCGGATGATGCTTTCCTTAAGAGATGTGACCAGTTCGTGTGGGTATTTCAGTGTCTAAGTAGTAAGTAAGGGAGCGACAAAAGGGATGAGTTGCAGTGGAAGACACCAGACCCACCACGGCAGAACCACCCAGATTAATGCAATAATATACAGGGGAGAACAATCCACTGTAGAGCATTACTACAGGTAACAGCAGCAGGAAAAGCGCAGATTTCCACTTGGTCAGGTTATGAATTAGCTGCTAAATCTGCAAATACCTCAAATCCGGCCTGCAAAAAAAGAAAGAAAGCAGGGACATGTCCTTCTGATGGGAGGGCCGGGAAAGAGATGGGAGCGGAATAAACTAACATATTCAAGTTTCATATCCAGTGCATGCATATGGGAAAGGGCAAATAAATTATTGCTGGATTCAGATCAAAAAGTTCAAACAACTGCGCTGCTTTGACCTATTATGCTCTGAGCTTGTTTGTCCCTAAAAAAGCTCTGCAAAGCTGCACGTCCCTAAGAGGGCTTATCTCAGACACGCTGAGCACTGTCCTGATAACAAAACAATCCTGCCTCGTACATTTACATTTCTTGCTGTCAGTGCCATGTTTGGACACAGCGCCTCTTGAATACGGATTCATCTATTAAAAACATATCCTCCCATTACTCAAAGAGGCATGGAGCGAAGATAAGCTGAACAGTTACAGGAAGTGATAGGATGTGCCTGGCCTAGCGGAGTGACAAAGCAAAGCGGTCAGAAAGCAAGAATTACAGGAAAAGCATCACAGTTTTTAAGGAGCATTATTGGACATGTTTCTTCAATGTCGGTCTTTCTTGTATGTGCAGAACTAGCTCCAGCTCTGAAGTAACTGAAAGGAGAAACGAAGCGCTATATAAAACACCCAAATAAATAAATTGATCATCTCAAACATACAGTGTTTGACAGGTCAGTTCTCCGAGCCTTATAGGACTCTGGCAACTAGCCAATCCTTATTAAAAATATTGCCCACAGCCAGGTGCTACTACGAGCTCAGTGAATTACAAAGTGGAGTGCTTAATTTGAGCTGGAGGTTTCCAGTGCTCGGTACCTGCACTTAATTGCCAACATCGGCATTTATGAGAGTCTGCCACATGGTAGTGCTGTTTGTCTAATTTAGAGAGTAGCACAACAACAGTTGGTTATTAATTCAATATACATTAAAAATGACGGCTACCTGCCGCCAAAGCCATTCTTATAGCTTTGGGGGTCTGGAATAGTCTCGGTTGTCACACTTGTAGGTGTGTGATGGCAGTAGTTGTGTTGGTACTGTCACTGGCAGCTCTGACAGGGGCAATGGGTGGTGCAAGCTGCAGTGACCTCTTGACGAGGGCCCCTGCACTTATGTTTTTTTTGTGTTTTTTTTTTTTTACAAATTATGGCTTCAACTTTCAGGGGACAATGCGGTCGGTCCCTGCTTTCTCTCAGAGGGTGGTGTGGGGAAGAACTTTATGTGCAGGTACCACAATGAGAACACATAAACACAATGCCCAGTCAGTTCATATATACTAGAGCCTGATTGTAATCTGTAGATTAAAATCAATTATATACTGTTTTAAGGAGATATTCACATAGGATATATATATATATATATATATACTGCTGTGACAGCTGCCGGGTCGGAGGAGGCCCTATAGAATAAAATGCCCTTGAAATCAGCATTCTTTGTGTGCGAGCTCTTTTCCTTGTGGAGCAGGGTTTTCTTTGGATATATATATTTCTGGCCTGCACCCCACCAGCTGGGCTGGCAATCCACAATACTTGACTCAGCCATCCGGTCATTCCTATTAATTCTAGAAACTCGCAGCACCAACCAGGGCATAATGCAGCTACTATCAGGGGTGAGCCGGGTCACAATATCAAACAGTCGAAACACCATTTAATGATCTAATCGGCTGCAGTTGCGAGTTGAAGCGTTCCGGTGATCTTGGAAGTTGGCAAGTGGTAGTGTACAGGGTTTCCGGATCAACACCAAGGATGGGGTGTGGTAATTAGGCTACAGGGGACAATGTGACCTTAATGTCCAAAGGCCAGGACCATGGGGTCTGTGAGGAAGTGGATGCAGGCAACTTGGCAGCATGTGCAAGACTGGGTTCAATCCTACCTTGCATAGGATAGGGAGGATACGGAATGCTTTGCTCTTGATGTTCTTGATTTTGGGTAGGGTTGCGTAGGGGTGGGTTAGCAGGTCTCTGATCTCTTCAATGCTTTACAAAGGCCTCACACCAGCGCATGGAACAGCTGGGTCCCTGGGCTCAACAAGAAACGTTCTTAGCATGCTAAGCAGGCTACCCCCTTTTCTTCCGGGTCTCAGCAACAGTAGGCCTTGTCTACATTTCTGGAGTATGTTCCTTACTCCTTGAAGGAATAAAGAAAACATTACAGTCCCCGGTGTACAGGACCCCCTGAAGTCAAAGGCTGGGCTTGAAATCCTGGCTAACAGGCCCAGCTTACATTCAGATACAGATGAGTAGAGTCGAGCCAACTGGTCACTCAGAATCAAAGTTGCTCTTAAACATTGGGATAAATCTACTCAGTATCAAGTCAATCCTACTATTGGTGTAACTCAGCAACATGAAAACTTGTTTTCCAACATACACGGTCACTCTGGTTCCTCTGACGATAGCAGGCATCCCATACTATCAACTTGGTTTGTATATTTAACATAGATACTCCTCGAACCAATCAGTGGCTTTCACTGGGCACAGGATGTGAGTGGATGGGCAGAAAACTCACCTCTTTTGTAATGCCTGCCTTTGCAGTGGCCATGCCCTTGGCCGCAGTCATTTACTCATGCATTCCCTCTTTCAGGCCACTGACTGGCCTACTGGAACTGGCTAGGCCGAGTATAGGTCAAGACAAACAAAACTTCTTACTCCATCAAAGGGGATGAGAATTCAAGCCCAGTTACATGACCGCTGGCTCACAGTGGCTGAAGCAGGGAGGGGGAGAAAGCAATGCAGGGGAACACACAGGAAAGGGGACGCAGCACAGTTTGGAGCCCTTACTATCCACATGGAGCCCCCTACAAACCTGGTGCTGCTTGAATTCAGAGGGACCACCTTCCTGAAGTAATCCACTGCAAATGTACCCAAGAATTCATTCATTATGTCAATCCTTCCCCCACACTCTCTCCCTCTCTAGTAGGCAATCTCCTCACTTTGGGGGAAGATAGAAAGGCTTTACACAGCAACTATTAATCAGCTGCTACCAATGGTTGCAAGAATCGCTGCTTAATAATGGAGACCAATGTCTCATAGCGACTGTACCATGGATCACATCCTGCACTAAATAACACAACATTGTGTTTGAAAGACCCACCTTCATCCAGACTAAAGAAAGACACAATGGGGAGTGGGACGGAAACATACAACTGGGTACTGTTGCACCAGGAATTAGCAGGAGCACCTCCAAACTCTTTACGACACACACTTGAAAGCATGGATACTTGGTAATAGGAAAAGCAAGACTCCAAAGGAACACAATGCTAAATCAACATTAGCATTAATCAAATGTCAAAGTAAACATCTGCAAAACTGCCTCCATCCCTTTCTTTGCCTCAATTCAGTTGCAGCGCACAACCCAACCTGCAGGAGATACACCTTAAAAATCGCATTGCATCACCTCACCACGACATATACAGAGCGGCAGGGTACATTGGATATGATGAACACTGTTGAGATGGAGATATTGCAAACTAATGTGTAAAAGAAGGACACACAAACGCTAAACATTATCATACTCATTATTAAAACAATCACTGACAATGCTAAAAAGACTCACCTTTTAGACCTACAAGCTTTGCGAATGGTTTTTGTGCAGCATCAGAAAGAAAAAAAAAGCTTTTTTGCCAATGCTGTGCAGCACCCCCTGCCCCCCCCAAAAAAACATAATAATAGAAAATACAATGCTGTGATATGTATGCATCAGACGCAATGGCGGCCCGGTGTGATGACCACGCAAGTGCAAGCATATGACATGATGCAGCAGCCATTTTATTTACCTTTGCAAGATAGTGGGTGTCAGTTAAAGCAGTAATAAAAAAATAAAATACAATTTAAACTAGTGTGAAAGCGTGTTTTAAAATTGGAGCGTTCCAGCAGGAAATGGCAGCTTCTGGGCCCTCTAAAAAGCTAAAAAATATATATATATATTTTTTGGAGAGGACCGTGACAGGCGGCATGGGTTGGGATATGGAGGAGCTTGAGGCAAAGAGGAGTAAATAAATTAAAAAAATAATAAAAAAGCAAAGAAGTACGGGATGGGGAGGGTACGGATCAGGGAAAGGTGGGGCGAGGAGGGAGCTGCCTTGAACAATATGAAGAAACACTTGTTAGCACACCCTCACCGTAGGGTGCGTCTCCTGTTGCAAAGCATCAAGTCCACTCATTAGTGTTTCATTCACAAAGTCTTGTTTGATAAACTTTTTCAATCAGGCATATTTACTAGTAAAAATATCATAAGCAATCTCTTATATTTCATCTATACATTTAGAGGTATAGTTCTACAAGAGCTTCATCTGTTTCAGGATCAACTCTGAGCTTTTGTTTCTTCTGTTGAGTTGTTCTGGCACTTGAGAAACGGAAACGTTTTACATATGTGGCTGGAAGCCAATCTGTGCTCTGTACTTACTCTATGACGTTTGCGGGCCAAGCAATAGGCGGAGTGTGTATTGAAGCTGTGACAATCTAACTTATGAATTTTCCTTGTCTGTATGGTATGCCTGTGGAGGTAGTGCTGGTATATGAGTGCTGTAGTCATATGGCTGCCATGCTTCTGTGGTTGCATGGGTGTTCTCTAGTTTCGATTATGGGACACTTCTTGAGTGTGTACACATGATCATTCTGGTCTCCAGTGCTCCCATGGGTGGGAGGCGGCGGTTGCTGCCATGATTGTGTGACAATACTGTATATAGCTCAAGGTTCTCTGTTGAGGGGCGGTGCACTTCCTGATATCTTCTTTGAAGGGTGCTGGTGGGAGGGCCTTTAAGCCAGAAATGTTATTTCTCTATAGTTAATTGGCACTATTTTGTGTCTTGTCAGTGGAGTTATAACTGAGAGTATCTTCTATGACAGCAGAGGGCCCTTTTCTGTACTCTTTCAGCATACTGGGCGGCTCAGCGCCACTACCACACATAAATAAACAAAAGTTGGGGGTAACCCGGAAATGTGATTCTTACTGTAAGTGATGACTTCCAGAAAGTACTACATTAACGTAATGTTTTGGATCGGGATTAGCATTTGCGCAAGATAAGGACTATAAGTAATACATACTGCAGACATACAGGAAACTATTAATGTATTCCAATGCGGAAGTGGCTGTGCATTCATCAGCTATAACATAATTGATTTCTCTCAGAGATATCAGGTTTCCACCCTTATCATGTTGAATAGATGATTTAGAGGGGTAAAATGGGCCTGGTTTCTGGTTTGTATTAACTTTGCATTGCTATTTTGATATACCAGGGACCCCCATCTCGATGACTGGGAATGATTCAAGCATGTGAATCTATGTAAGTTCCTATACTGGAGTACCGGTGCTGATCAATGCCTGTGTAGTACCCCAATAAATTAGGTGTGCAATGTAATTATTTTGGGGCACTTGCACAGTGCTCCAAATTAGTTTTCCTCTTCAAGGTGCTTAGAAAGTAGTTTGTGGGGGGTGGTAGTCTAAAATGTCCATGATGACATGCGGAAGCGTATTTTAGAATCAGATCAGGGAGTGCGGGGGTCCAAGGCGCCAGGAACCGGTGGGTGTTGTCTTTCCTGTTACGAGATCTTAGCGTCCTACATGGGAACAATTTGGAGTGAGGTGGGATTCCAGAAGGCTCAGCCTTTAGAATGGATGGTCCTTAGCCAAAACCTTTGCATGTGTTGGGTAGGTTGGCATGTAGGTTGAGAGTTGCTAGGAGATACAAAAGTAGATGTTTTGTCAGAGTACTTCCTGTAACCGTTTACACTGTTTACAAATGCAATGTCGAAAGGAGATCGAGTGCTGGTTTTATGCAAGAAGAGGAGGTGGCATAAAAGCTGAAATATTTGCTCTCACTGATGTTAATTGAAAGTAGTAAATGAAACACAAAAGGTCCTATTGTGTTTATTTGGAAGCAGAGCCAATTTCAGTATAACATTGATCCATATCAGTTTGTTTCGAATTTCTTCTGTAAAACAAAATGAATTACAAACAAAACAGAAGTAATCCAAGTAAAAAAAAATCAATCTTTGTGTAATTCACCCTAGGATTATAGTGACATTGTGTGTTCTTTAAAGAATGCTGCAACAAATGTTTTTGAGGTTTGTCTTTTCTTTATTAGGGAAACGATAGGAGACTTATCTAAAATAAAAAAAGAAATGTTTTGAAATATTATTTAAACTGAAGTTGGGTCATCTGCAAGTGAGTAAGACTAAATCATACAGGGGCATAATCAACAAGGTTGTATTTTTCTGTAAGTGTGAATTACACCAAATTTGTGCCTCTTATGTATTTGGCAGGGGTTAAGGCTCAGAAGAGGATAAAGAATTACTGATCACGTTCCCGGACATTTTTCCTTGAATGTCACTATAAGAAACGTAAGGAGAAGTATGCTAGTGGCATTGAAAATAAAGTTTTTAAAAAAACTGTATGCCAGTGATACTGCACACCTATTGCTAATTTGCACAAGGAAATGTCCAGCAGCCTTTTGCAGCAGAGGGAGTTTTGTAGCACGGACCAGCAGATGCAATGTTTCTACCGATTATTAGCCAAATCTTCAGAACAAGTCTGAAATGATAGAATTGGATACCGTTAATGCTAGAACTGGACCTGGGAGAAGGACAAAATTTACTAAAAATTGCAAATCAGGCCTTTGGGATCGCGGACTCCTGAATATTCAGGACTAAGTCACACTTAATAAAAAAAGCTTTGTGAGTCAGGCCCATATTCATTAAGGTTCTTGGCCGCCGTCCCATCTCCAAAAGCAGCGACAAGACCAACACTCCCTAGAAATCTATGGGCACTGTATTCATGCACAGGAATTTTAACCAGGGGGCCAAAGGTGGCCCTGAAGCCGTAGATACTGTTAGCCACCCATCTCAATGAAATGGTAGAGTTTAACATAGCATAACGTTTGTACAACCAATGGCTGATTAGTCCCAAGTGAATTAATGAACACTTATTCATTGATATGGCTGCATAAATTCCCCTTCAGTTGGGTATTCAACATGTAATCTAAGCACCAGCCGAAATAATAATAATAATTCTATGATAATAAGGTCCAATAAGAATCTACAGCGCTAGAAACCACAATGTCAGGAATGCACCTGATGTTAACTTGCTCATTGTTGTCTCACTTAAAAATGCTCACTATGCCTTATGTCTGTACAGTGCCCTGAAGTCCCCCAAAAGACAGTATGCTGGCACTACAGGAAGAGAAAAGCTTGAGGACAGGTATTCGTGAGATCTCTTTGCGGGTCACTGGGGGCTGTTGTTTGATCCTATATGTCGATGCCACGCCAGGAACCAATCAGGAACACTTTGCGAGGGAGCATCATTTCCTTTGCAAGTTGCCTGACTGCTCTAATGTCCCCTACTTAATATGAATCAGATTAACGCAACAGCGATGCAAGTTGCCAGGAATACATAACAACTCATTTCAATGATTGCTCGTGCCTCGCAGCATTGAGCCGACAGGCTATTTCTGTTTATTGTATGCTTTCCTGGAAGCCTTTCCAATTTACTGTCAATAGGTTTTCTGAGTATTCTTTGTCGGTGTTTAACATGCATATTTTGTAAAGACCGTGATTGCAAACCAATTCAAGAACCACAATGACTCCCCCGAGGCTAACAAAAGGAACACAGGTCTAGTAAGAGAAACATGTCCTGTAGGATGAACTGATATCCTGTATAACAGCGGTTCTTAACCCTTTGACTGCTGTGCACCCCTCACTGAATCATTACTGGAATCCAGGGGCCCCCATTGAATCATTATTAGAAGCCATGGACCCCCAGCCTAAAGAATTTCTACGAACCGCAAGACAGTATGTAAAAATACAAAAACGTGTACACCAAACAAATGCCCAATTATTGGAATATTTAGTTTAATTCACATATTAATTTGGAAACGTTTCCAAATTGTCAATTTTGCTTCTTTCTTTGAATGTACTTTTATTAATTTTAATGTATTCATTCTAATAGTATAAAAAAAAATTAAACTGTCATGGACCCATTGAAGAGGTCCCCGGACCACAGTTTAAGAACATCTGCTATACAACATAAATCCTTCGTAATAGAACGTGGTTTCCTGACTTTGTGACATTATAATCAACAACATGTCCAAGGTATTCAACCATAGGTGAGATGCGCTTGGCAGGCTTTGACATACACCCTGGTGAAGACACGCCACTTGAACACTCATGTACCGTCGTACATCAGCATACAGAACTCAGCTTTAAGAACATGGCCCAGTGTCAACTTTTCATGCTTGGGTTTGGCTGTAAGATCCTATATGTGCATTTTGGACACAGTTCGAGGGGCAGCATTGCTGGAGTAGGCCACCAGCAGAGTCCATGATGCGTCTCCACTAGTTGCAGACACCATTCTCCAGTCAATATCTTACAGACTGAAATCTGCCAGAATTAGTAGCCACCCCTACAAACAGTCTACACTAAATATTTTTTCATATAAGGTGATCTTTATAGAATTTATCTGTGATGGCCATCTGCATACTAGACCAGTATCAATGCTGTCTTAATTTCAGGCTCTCTCAGTCGGCTATATTATGGTTCTCTTAAAGGTCAACAAAACCCTTTGTTACTTATCTTCCATGCACGCAGGATAGTCTTGAACGATGATGTCCCATCTACTGTTCTTGGTGCACCAGGTCTACATAAAGGAAACATTGTCCAGGTGATATTCTGTCCCTGCTGGAACAAGTCATATGACTTGGGCTTTATAAATGACGAGGCTTGTAGGCATCAGGACTGGAGTTTAGCCTTGCATCAGCCTAGTGTTGCATCTGCTGTGTTCTATGGTGCTGGTAGAAAGAAACCTCATCCTGACAAGGAAGCACTGAAAGCAGGCGTGATCTTGTCCGATGAAATGGTAAATACTGAGTTTTAGGGCTATGTATGCAGGATTATACCACACAGCCAAAGTATGCACACGGCATACGATGTACAATGTATTGTTAGCTAAGAAGAATCATTCCAAAGATGGCAAGGACTACATGGGTGGGGAGACTGAAGACTTCCATCGCCCAGTAGAAGTGATTTCTGTAACGCGATGCCAAGGGATAAATTGGCTTTATAGTCCACTACTTTCTACACCAAAAGAATTCCTCTACAGAGGGCCTAAATGTCAAGTGACCATAGAGCCTTATTGCTTTAACCCCAAGTAAGCATTGATCTGTCCATTCGTGCCTCTGCCTCTTTATCTGTCCGCCCCCTATTCTATGTGTATCTGTTTGTGCATTGTCTGACTATATGTTGGTTGTTTGGGTCTCCATGTCTGTTGTCCATATGTGCCAAGCTGCGTGTGTTCATCCCGGTGCAGGGCTGAATGAATTTTTGATGGATTCTGTGGAAGGGTGTGTTCATGCCTGGTGGTCTACTGACAGGCATGAGCCTGTACACAGATACGTGAACATTTTTCCCTGAAATCTCCCCCCAACCCCCCCAAAACAAAAATGAGATTTTCAGCATTTGACCAGCATAAAAAAATCAAGTGATTTTCCCAATTGAATTCTGTTCCACTGGAATTTGCCTCCATTAGCCATGTAAGGGATGTACCTGTGCTTGGCTACATGTTTCTCGATTGCAGTCAGTATCATGTAAATACAGATATCTATTCTGATTTGTCAAAAGGCCAATCAGAATGACTGAAACAATGTCTTCTCAATCTGCCTAAGGACTAGGAAGGCATGTTTTGATTTAGGTCGAGGATGGTGCATCTGGAACAGGTCATCTCGCTGCAGTACGCGGTCCGCATAGGTCACTTCAGAGCACTATGAGAGTAAGAAAAATTAAAGAAGGGAAAGAAGGGTCAGAGGAAAAGGGGTCAGTGCTGGGAGGCATAAATACTAAAGAAGGTAAGAGGAAGCAGTCCATTAGGCTGTATAAGCAGATCAGGGAAGGGTATGAAAAGCGATTTACCTATGGTGTTAGACCTGGCTCTTCCAGCGGGTTTATCCCTAGACTTTTTGCTCTCCTGTTTTGGACCCTGTTTGTGTTGGTTTTATGACTCTGGGCACTTTACCACTGCTGATCAGTGCTAAAGTGCATATGCTCTCCCTGGAAATTGTATTTATGGATCGGTGATTCCATGATTAGCATATTTGATATACTGATAAGTCCCTAGTACAGTGCACTGTGTGTGCCCAGGGCCTGTAAATCAAATGCTGCTAGTGGGCCTGCAGCACTGATTGTGCCACCCACGTGAGCAGCCTGTAAATGTAACTCAGACCAGCCACTGCAGTGTCTGTTTGGAGTTTGGTACTGCCATGTCGACCTGACAAGTGCACCCACTTGGCAGGCCCTAATATTCCCTTTTCTTACATGTAAGACACCCTTAAGGTAGGCCCAAGGTAGCCCCATGGGCAGGGTGCAGTGTATGAGAAAGGTAAGACATGTACTGAGGTGTGTGACATGTCCTGATAGTGAAATACAGTGTATTTAGTTTTTCACTATTGAAAGGCAATCTGTCCCATAGGATAGATTGGGAGTTTATTTATAACATCTTATAAATTTAACTTCCCATTGGGACAGGATAGGAAGATGGAGTTTAGTATGCCTGAACTCAGAATATAAAAATGCATCTTTTAGTAAAGATGATTTTTATATTGTGTGTTTGAAAATACCACTTTTAGAAAGTGGGTATTTTCTTGCTTAGCCAGCCTGTGTGCGTCTTCTGGTTTGTGGATTGACTGTCTGGCTTTGGAGTGACAGGGGCTGGGGATGTGCATTCTCTCAGACAGCCACTGAGGGGTTGTCTGTGTGTCCTGCCTTTCCTGAATGAGTCAGGGCTGGGCTGAATAGACCTGGGCTGCATTTCGAGTAGGGGGAGGAGATTTCCTTTAAACCTGAATGGGCCTGGTCTGCTTTGGACAATGCTGCCTCCACCTCCTGCCGGGCAGCTGCACCAGAGAGGACAGAACTGGTTTTGGCTGGGCAAACAGTTTCTCTGCCACCAGAGAACAAAGGAATACTTGCTATAAAAAGTGGGGCCCAGACATTTTGATTACTTCTGGAATTCAAGAGGAACCTTTGCCAAGGAGAAGAGCTGAAGAAACTGAAGGAGAAGTACTGCCCCTTTGCTGTGTGCTGTCTGGGGTTGGCCTGCAGTGGCTGTTTCTGCCAAGGAAAGGACAAGGGCTTTACTGTGTGCTGTGTCCCCTGCTTGAGGAAGATCTCCAAGGACTTGAAGTAGAGCTTGCCTCCTGTTTTGAAGTCTCAGGGATACAAAGACTTAACCCCCAGCTCCCCTGAACTTCCTTGCTGGGAATTCTGACCTGCCAAGTGGCGCCTGTTGCTGGTCTGGGCCTCTGGAAGTTGTTCTTGCTGTTGGGAGCTGGAAAAGCAATGCAACGACCAGAAGCACGACGTATCCGCACCGAAGAAACCGACGCATCACCTGCCCGCGGCCAGAGAAATCGCTGCACACTGCATCGAGTGCACTGATCTACTGAGTCTGAGATCACTGCACCGATTCCGACGCAGGCCCTGCTGTGCGGCTGCAAGAACCAACGCATCGTGGGACCACAGCTGAAGAAACCAACGTAGCGCCGTTGCTGGATCAAGAACCGCCGCATCCCTGATCCTCACGCATCGCACCGGGCGCCAAGTGTACAAGGACACCGGGGCGGCAGTAAGAAACCGACGCATCACCTTCCTGTGCAGTAAGAAACCGACGCATCAACCCCACTTCAGTAAGGAACTGACGCATCACCTCCCCTGCGTGGCAGTAAGGATCCGACGCATCACCTCCCCTGGAGTAAGGAACCAACGCATCACCTTCCCTGTGCTTAAGGAACCAACGCATCACCTTCCCTGCGGCTGTTCTTGCTTTTGATTTTGATGCATCCAAGGCACTTTCTGTTGAAAGTGTCCCCTGAACTTCCTTGCTGTGAGTTCTGACCTGCCAAGAGGTGCCTGTCGCTGAAACCTGATCAGTGGTCGTGAAGGAGGTTGTTGGCTTCTAGATGGTCTTGCAATTATTTGGTCATTTCTTTTTCCACAATCTTACAGATGAATGGAAGAATAGAGACTTGTCTGAAATTAGATAATAATGCAGGGTATGCTGAAGATTTTTGTAAGAGGGGTTAGTTCTCGCTTGTTTCAATACAGCAGGTGCCTACAAGTGCCTGTAGGTGTCTGTAGATTTGTAGGTGTGTGAGTGAATGGATGCTGTATGTCTCGATGTGTATACACAGTGAAAAAAGCCAGACCTAGTGACTTTGTCAATGTTTGATGGAAGATGAGAATCTAGACAGCTTGTATTTAAACAGTTCTGACAAGATTTACATCTTCATTTCTGAACATCTTCTCCCTGTGTGCGTGTGCCCATCTTGAAGATTGTGGAAAATCAGGTACTGATCATGTAAACTTGCTATAGGTAAAAAAGAACCACCCATGCCCATTGTGACCTGCCTATGCAAGAATGGGATAATTACACCAGCACCCAACACAAGATCTCTCCTCCAAGCCTTCATCCGGTGCTGGCATCTGCCCTTGGATGAGGAAACAAGGACTTAGTTTACAGGAATTGTGCAGTTAATGTGTGCCTCTTTTATACTTCCTAACAACCTCAACCTTATATTTCCTACATGGTTTTCATGACCTCGCCCAGGTTAGTGCACAAATTACCAGAAAGAGCTGACTGCATGCCTCAGAGTCCTGAAAAATGAATGCACTGGCTGGGGGCTGGTGGTCCTTGTAAACTGCATTCACTTATGACCCCAGAAGCCCCATGCGAAATAATGGGATTTCCAATGATTTCTCAATGCAAACAGTCCAATCCATTAAAATGACCAAGCCATACTATGCTCAGTCTTACAATAAAACAGTGACAAGTAGATGTCCTCACTTGGCTTACCTCCGCTAATCATATGGCACGCACTTTCTCAGATCATGCTCCAGTCCAGATTTGTCTTCGTCTTCCTCACTCCCCACAGCGCGCTTTCACATGGCGGCTTCCTCCGAATGCTCTCCGCGATTCCGTCTTCTGTGACGAGATCCAAACAGCGATTACCAACTACTTTGATTTAAATGTCGGTTCTGTGGACTCAGCGTCCATCCTGTGGGAAGGCTTTAAGACAGTGATACGTGGCGAGTGTATCTCTAAACAAGCTGGTGTCCTTCGCTCCATCCGCGCCTCATTGGACAAGCTAGAATCGGAGATTAAGGCTCTGGACGCTGCTCATGCGGCCCACCCCAGGTCTGAGACCCTCGCGCTCTTGCGTGAAAAGCATTCTGAATTTGCTGTGGAGGCCGATAGGGAACTCTCCTTTCTTGGCAGGGAGGCCCGAGCTCGTCGCTTCAGAGAGGGCGACCGGCCTGGTAAGACCCTGGCCAACCTCCTACGTCCCCCCGTGCTGCGTCGTATATTGCGGCTCTCCGAGATGGTGACCCCACCAGAACCACCTCCCCCGACGAAATCAAGGCTCGTTTTATGGATTACTACTCGCAACTCTACACCGCTGGCTCCCCTCCCTCGCGTGAGGCCTTCGAACAATATTTTGATACCCTCGCGTTGGTTTGGCTAGAGGACTATCATCGTAAATTCTTAGACGAGCCCTTCTCTAAGGAAGAGATACTTGCTGCCATAAATAGTTTACCTAGTGATAAGGCCCCAGGTTTGGATGGCCTACCCGCCTCGTTCTATAAGGCTTTTGCTTCGCTTCTTGTGCCACATCTGGCCGCCATGTATAACGATTCCTTTGACAATGGCCTCTTCCCGCAGTCACTCCCCGAGGCGATGATAACGCTACTCCTCAAGCCGGACAAACCAGCTGACTGCCGCGATTCTTACCGCCCCCTCTCTCTAATTAATATCAATAATAATATTTTTGCAAAGTTATTGGCTTCCCGTCTTCTCCTCCTTATGCCCCTGATCGCCCTCCCCAATCAGTCCGGTTTCATCCCTGGCCGTGCCACCTCGCATAACCTTCGGACTATTTTTTCGGTCCTTCATCAAATCAACCCTAGCCTCCCCGCGGTGGCCGCTCTACTTGATGCCACCAAGGCATTCGATACACTGGAGTGGCCTTTTCTATTTTTTCTTCTACCGCGCCTTGGCTTTAGTAACATTTTTATCCGTAAGATATCTCTCCTCTACACTCGCCCCTCCGCCCGTCTTCGGATCAATGGTCAGATATCAGAACCTATTCTGATTGAACGCGGCACTCGGCAAGGATGCCCGCTCTCCCCTATGCTCTTCGCCATTGCAATGGAGCCTCTCACGGCCAGACTCCGGCAACACCATACTCAGAAGGGTATCGGCTTCTCGGCCCGCGCCTTCTTGGTCTCCATGTATGCCGATGACATTACGTTGTATGTCCGCCACCCCCAAGACAACCTCAGCCCCCTTGTGCGTGAGATAATACGATTTGGTGGATTGTACGGCATACAGGTGAACTGGAGCAAGTCAGTGTTGTTCCATCTTACTGATGCCACCAAGCCATTCACTCCGGACTTTCCCTTTGTATGGGCCTCCGGCCCCACCCGTTACCTAGGTATTTGGCTGAGCAGGGACTTGGATGACCTCTGGAGGGCCAACTTTGGGCGCGCGGTGGACTGGCTCGAGTCTAGAATACCCCATTGGAACCGACTCCCCTTGTCCCTGGCTGGTCGCATAGCCATCGCCAAGATGGTGGTCCTCCCGAAATTCCTTTATCTCTTTTTGAATATCCCAATACCTCTCACTGCCCATTTCTTTCGTAAAATTCGTTCTCTGATCATTTCTTTGGTCTGGGCTGGCAAACAGCCCAGGATTGCATATGACATCCTCACTCTCCCTATATCGGTTGGCGGTATGGGCGCTCCCAATTTTAAACTTTATGCCTTAAGTGCCCAGGCCAGTTTTTTACATTTCTGGATTCACCCCACTCCTTATCAGCCGCACGTTGCGGTTGAGGCCGACCTTGCAACTCCTTGGCCGCTGACCACCGCCTTGTTTGCCCCGGCAAGTCGCCCACGTGCTGAGGTGGACACGGTCGAAACACTGCGCTGGGCCTGGTTGGGACTGCGCCGTCTCTCCAATGCTCCGACGTTATCGGCAAATACCATGCCGATTGTACGTCATCCTGCTTTCCCTCCTCTCCAACCAACTGGCATGTCTAAACATGCCGCTCGCTTGGGGCTGACGACCCTGGCGGATCTTTACCCCGGAAACACGTTTTATTCTCTTCCTGCTTCCTCTGGTCCGATGGACACACTGCTTTTTTATCAGCTGCGGGCTATCTGCAAGGAGCTGCATCCAACGTTCCCCCAACCTCCACCTTCGATGCCTGCTCTTGACTTTATATATACACCCCCCACTCCCCGCAAGTTGGTAACTAAACTATACGCCCTTGCGCTGTCGACCACCTCCATCTCCACTGACCATGCACGCGCGGCATGGGGCGAAAAGTTGGGCATGGACATCGCTCAAGCTGATTGGCTTTATTGCTGTAACCAGACGAAGAAATTATCTCCCAACTATCGTCTTCGTCTCATACATTTCAAATATTTGCACAGGCTATACCGCACTCCTGTTCAGCTACATAAACTGGGACTCATTCCCAACGATAGATGCATGCGTTGCTCTGCCCCTGCCGCGGATTTTATTCATCTTGCGTGGTTGTGCCCCAAGGTATCGGACTTCTGGCTGGCGGTTTGTGCCGCCATCTCTGAGATTACCTCCGCACAGGTTCAGCCCGACCCGCCGTTGTGCCTGCTGGGCTTTGTCAAATTTTGCCCGGATGCTTCTCGCCGCCTGATCGCAATGCTGCTCGTCCTTGCTCGGCGTAGGGTGGCCATGTGTTGGGGTCGCAGACCAGCGCCTAAGTTCGCTCACTGGCTTGAAGATGCTTCGAGATGCCAGACCTTGTTATCTGAATTCTGGGACCTTATGCCTGCGAGATCCCGCCCACCTGACATATGGGGTCCCCTAGTGACATACCTCCATTCCCGACCACATCTGAGCTGAACTGCCTCTCCCGCGCTCCCCGCCGGCACTCCGCCCGTGGCGGTCGCCGGCGCTGGTCAGTAATTGCCTTCCTCCCTGTCCCTATCTCCCCCTCCGACCGTGCCTGCTTCTATCCCTACAGTGCTGTCACCACCTCCTTTAGCTATGTGTTGCTCATGGTGCCATAGCCGTGTTGTACAGAATAATGCTTCTATCTGATTGAGATTTCACTATGTCTATAATATTCCGCAAATAGCCTGCTATGTACGATGCTTTGCTCTGATGCAAAAGTGTATTTTGATTATACTGAATCTGTCAATAAAGGTTTTGGAAAAAGAAAAAAAAAAAACAGTGACAAGTAAGATATCTTTGTTACAAATAAATAGATCCGACACAGTTAAGTAATGCTTTTAATCATGATAATATCAAGAACGATACTTTATGCAGCACACACCACAAACGGATTTGTCTCTATGCTTCTGTAAAATAGCTATTAAGACAATCATCTTAAAGGTTGCTCTTTTAATGATCTCTGGAGGATGCAAGGCTTAGTTGGCCCTGCCAGGACTCAAACTTCGGTATGCATGCTTCCGGGTAGGCACGTAGCAAGTATCCCATTCCTAACTCACAGCACGTGGTCATGTCAGCATGGGAGTGAGGAGCGCTCACTTCCACCATAAGGTTAATTAACTGCAGCAAGGATAGTTTGTGAAGATGAACTTAAATTAATCTTAACCGGTTGATTGTAAGTGCTCTGCTAATGTGGACAGAACAACTGTGCCATCTCTCTGTGTCTTAGAGAGATCTATGAAAGGAAACCTTACATCTGAACTAATGCACCCTAATAAAATATACATAGAGAAATATTTCTTATTCTACAAATTGGGTTAAAATAAGAAATATGTATCCAATATTCAGAGGCATCAATTATCATATCAGTGGTCACTACATATTTCCCTGTACTAATTCGCCACTAATCCTTTTTGGGTTCCGGAGTATAGTGCTACTCGCTGAAGAGCGCTTCGACGCCTCATCAGAGGTAGTAAGAACTATATATATGCAATTACAATTACATATATGTACAATGTAGACCGGTTATTTTTGTTTAGCAGCTTTATTTAAAATGGAAAGGAAAAGATTCTTCTAGCTCCTTGGGAGATATTATTTGTCCTAATATAAACATAGGCATTTTAGGGTGAAGTTTATTGACAAAGCCATATTATAAGCCAAGTACACAGACGAACGATGGTAGAATGGAGAATCTGCGGGTGCGGCATGCAGGCATAAAGTCGCTCTTTCGTCGTCATCCACCGGAAGTAAGCTAATTCGCACAGCAGGAAATAGAAGGTAAGAAGAATTCCTTTCCTGTGACATAGTGCATGAAAACACTTGAAGTACAAGGAAGAAGAGTTTGAGATGTCCCAGGACCAAATACCTAAGCTATGGTCCAGACACTAATTTGTTAATTGTGAAGAGTTGCAGACTTTCTTTGCCTCGGCAGGAAACATACCGTCATATCCACAAAGCAGTATGTAAAAACTGGAACAATGCATACCAAACATCAGTGACGATACTAAAAATACAGTTAACAATTCCTGCATAGCCCTTTCAAGGCATCATGAAATATCGACTCAAGCCACCCTGTTCAAACCACTTCTCCATCAGACGGCGACAAACACAAGTTAGCGGTCTACGCGTATTGTACTCTGGCGTGTATATAGCATTTTGTGCCCTTTTGTGGGGCGTGGAACCAGGTGGTTAATTTGTGTTAAAAAAAAACACGTGCCGGGGCTCTCGTCAGGAGGCAGCATGCACCAGCCTATTTCTCCTGTTAGCCCGGCCTAAAACAGAACCAACTACTAACCATGAAAATGAGAGGGTGTGGCGTAATGGCCAGAGCTGCCAACTTGGGAGCTGGGGAACCAGGTTCGAGTCTCGGCGTCGGCTCAACATCCTGTGATCCTGGGCAAATCACTTAATCTCCCAGTGCCTACCATAAATGAATGTGTCCTTAACTGGTGCTCAGGAAAAGCGCCGGTGTTGATGTTTAAGTGCCGGAGATGATACCGGAAACCACTCACTCAAATTAAGCACTGGCAGAACCTCATTATTGGAAATGTGGCCCTAAACTGTGCACAGATCCATCCACCACCAGCGAAAATCCAAATGGGCCTTTGCGAGCACATCAGCATCGGCCAGTAGTCTTAGGCAAAGCAAACAGGGAATCCTTCCTGCACGCCAAGGGTGCCACCTTCCTGTCTACTGATGTGGAATTAGATAACCATGCTGCCACCTCTGCAGAACCAAGACTGCTCTCTGGTGAGTTCTGTCTGAGAATGTAAGAGAGAAAGGTGGTGGAGGGAGATAGAAGCAGAGGAGGGGTGCTGGAGAGAAAGAGGCAGAGGAGGGGAGAGGAAGAGAAAAGCAGAGGACTGGAATGAGCGGGAGGCACAGGAGCGAACAGAAAGAGCCTGGATATCGAGCCACAGAAGTGCTCAATTTTGGAGGGAGGGGAAGAGGGTAGGAGTTTAGGGAAAGAGTGTGAGCTCACACTCAGAGAATAAGTAGCGGGCACAGGAAAGCCACTCCCATGGAATTGTAATTACATATGAAAGGAGAATAAAAGGAAAAAGAGTGGAGCCACATATAAGCACCATCCCTGCACGCGACTGTCAGTGTCGTATCTTCTCCTTTTCCATGCCTTCAGACACGGACCATGGAAAATTGTTTGCTACAGTGTACTGAGACCTAACTTGTGATTTTTTTGTTTTAGATGTATAAAGAGACCAATCCACAGAATGGGGAGTTAGGAGTGCAGTAGGTAATCTGCAGTTAGGTAAAGTATCCACCAGAAGGAGCGTTAGTTAGCGTTAGTTAGGAATCTGCAGTTAGATAAAGTATGCACCAGAAGGAACGTTAGCAAAGGTAGGTAACGTGAACTTCTGATGGCTACTTCTAACTGCAGATTCCTCACCTTTAAATAAAGTGGAGGGTGCAGGGTCTGTGGAGTGGACTTAAATAAAAAAGTGTTGCAGAACCAAGTGAGTGAAATGCCAGACCTGGCTGTCAGTACAGTAGTGCTTTGTAAACCTATGCACTGACGCCCAAAGATGTAAAGGGCAGGCACTCGCTACCATTGTGTTGGCACTCCCTGTGCCAACACAATGGTAGCGGTCTTAGCCCTGGTGGGATTGGCTCTCAGACATTCTAAAGGCTGCTTCTTGACCATTGTGTTGCCTATCTTAATGCAGAAGGCTGTGAACCTCAACAAGTTACTCTTCCGCACAGCCTTCCATTTCGTTGCTCCAGAGAACCTCCCAAAAAGTTGTCCGTCTACTCAATTATCCTTGATGCATAAAGCCCCATTTGAGGGCTCTTCCAAAGGGTGAAGTATGGCAAAGAATGTTGGTAGAGTAATGGAGTGCCCAATGTAGAAGGGAGTCATGACTTTTGGCATGGAAGACACCTGCGTCCTCAGCACCAATTTGTCCGGAAACAATGGAGTGCAAAGTAGGTGCACCAAGAGTGACTGCAGTTCACTCATACGATGTAACTGCAATGAAGTAACTGCAATGAGGAAGAAAGTCTTCCTGCTCAGAAGACGAAACAAGGAGCTAAGCATAGCCTCGAAGCGCGTACACTCAAGGAATGTTAAGACCAAATTAAGGTCCCACTGTGCCTTAACAAACAGGCGGGGAATGAGCATGTGTGTCAAACCTTTAATAAATCACATTGAAATAGGAGATTTGAACAAGGACGGTTGGTCCGAATGTAGAAAGGGCAAAAGGGCTGACAAATAACCTCTTACAATGCCCATTACAAGACCTTGCAGGGCTAAAGACAAAACAAATTAAAGGGTATCCAACAGCTTTGCTGTAAAGGATCAGTGTCTCAGGCACAACACCAGGTTACAAATTGTATCCCAGTGCCTGACGTCTGGCATCAAGGATGACATCCTCCACTTCTGCCGGTAAATCAAACAGAATCAACTGCCACTACTCAGTCTCTATGCATGGAGGTGTAAATTGCATAGATTCAGGCGGAGGGCCCTGCCCTGTTGTTGACACAGGGTGTCTTTGCGAAGTGGTAGCCTGATCGGTGGACAGATGCTCATGCCCAGAAGGGTGACTTGGGCCTAGGTGTTCTTGATCTTCCTCAGAACATGAGGCAGGAGAGGTAGTGGCATGAAGGTGTAGAGGTGTGCCTTATTCCATTCCAGCTGGAATGTGCTTCCTAACGAGTGCTGTTGGGAAAACTCCACCACACAGAAATGATGACACTGCATATTCCCAACAGTGGCAAAATGATCTAGCCACGCTTCTCCCCACTGATGGAAGATGCCACGTGTCACCCTGGAATGCAGACACCACTCATGTTCTGCTAGAGATGTCTGTTTAATGCATCTGCTTCTGCATTCAGGGACCCAGCCAGGTGATTGGTGACCAGAAAGATGCCCTGGCACTCCAACCACCTCCAGGTACGCAAAGCCTCTGGCACAGGACTCCACTTCAACCGGTATTCTATAGCATAATTCTGCTTTGAGGAGTCAGCGCACTTTACAGACAACTGACAAAGGGTGGTTAACGTGCAAGAACCCTCAAAATTTGGAGTGGGAGTAGAGAAGGTGAAAGCGAGGAGAGAGGAGGAAGGGGAGAGATGCTGAAGAGAATAGGAGAGGGGACAGAAGAAGAAGAGAAAGTAGGGGAGAGAAGGAAAGGTTGGAAAAGAAGACGGGGAAGGTAAGGGGAGATGAAAGAACAGAAAGGGAGGTAGTGGAAGAGGAGTGGGTACTATGTTTGCTAGAAAGGAGAATGACTAGGTAGAAGATGATGTTGGAAGGGGACAGGCAGGGTGAAGGGGTAGGTGAGGCATCTGGGGAATAAGGGGGTGGGAGACGGGGGAGAGGGGTGGATGGTAGAGAAGATTATGGGTGAGGAACCAGAAGAGGTCTGATTAAGGGAACAAATAGGATTCAAGCTGAGGAGGGTGCAGAAAGGGGGGCTAAGAGGATGCTAGGTGGGGACAGAGGTAGGGGGAGGTAAAAAGATGCTGGTGAGGGAGGCAGAAGAGAATAAGGCTACGGCAGAAGAGGTAGGGAGGGAGGAGAGGTAGATAAAAAGGGCTATGATAGGAAAGGTAGGAAAGGAAGATAGATTAGAAAGGGATGAGGAAGTATAACATGGAACAATAAATAGGTAGAGAGAGGAGGGGTGATGTGGAAGGGAGGATGAGGGAACAGGGGAGGGGGAAGATAGAAGAAGGGGGTGCGAGGGGAAGCTGGTAGGTGCAAATTCGTATTTCATTATAAAGATAGAGTTCAGTATAAGGGAAGAGTTTGACGTGAAAACTAGTTCAGGTAGGGATTGAAAAGGAAAGGTTTTTAGTGTTTTGTAAGGGCATCAGGAAGAGCAATGCTATCTGCAATAGACAGCTGAAGCTGTCTGTAGCGAGACCCACACAAAAGACAGTTCTTGAAGGATTGCAAGACACAATAGCCATGCATTGTTAGAGTGCAGCTTTGTAGTCGCAAAGAGAATGACCAAAAATGTACATCAAAATGCTGAGGCACACACTTAACATTAAAACTAATTTACCAAAAATACAAATCCTCTTTGTAAGGTGCCATTACTAAGTAAAAGTATTAAAGATGTATTTTCTGCATCAAAATCCAGTCAACCCAAACATACCATCTGAAGGTTGCACGTGCTCTTGAATTGGTGTTACAACAGTACCACGTCACATCAGACACGGCAGAGTCCTCGCTGAGAGGACTAAAATCGACACCCGGACTCTGCACACCCACGGCTTTAACTTTGTTGTGATTGTTTCAGGGGGTCTATCAATTGACTTTGGAGTGGAAGGCCTGATGGGAACCACGACTACATTGGTCCCCTTCAGATCCCCCATTTGCACCCACGCCTTGAGTGTCCCGAGGCCACCATATGGGTGGGTGTTTAAGAGCTCTTAACAAAAACCCTAAGATAAATAAGGGAACAAATAAATAAATAAATAATGACGTGGCAGGTTGCATTTGGCAAAGGGATGAACTCTTTGTGTTTCATACACGTAGTGCAAACAATCGCCAGAGGTTGTTGCTGGAATATGCAACTGCACTCGTCAGTAAAGTCATAATTATGAATCTGAAATGTTTTTGATAACTCTCCAAGAAGAGACTGTTCTCATTATTTTGTTTGATGAGCAGAAAGTACGCTCCGAATTCTTTCTAGAGTCTCGGTCACGGATGCTCTTCTCTGCCAAAGACCAACTTGGTCTGCCAGTTTGTTTCTTCGATGGATAATCCGTGGAAGAACCATGGGGGCCAGGACCCCTGGGGAACCCTGCGTTGAAGGTGCCTTATGCAGGGTTCTGCCTGTAACAAGCAGGAGGATAACATATTTTTCATCTTCCCTCTCACTAGTCTGATACTCGGCGCATGCACCAGTGTGAAGACAGCTCGAAGGGGGCTGAACTCCTCAAGGAACGCCAAACATAAATCTTTCACTTTCTCTTATGGGTGAACTGCACACAAGCAAAAAGGTCATAAAAGGAACAGCAGGAAATGTGGATATTGCTAAACGTGCTGTGTGGAAATAAAGGGATATTTGGTCTCCCGGCAGGATGAGAATTCCACGTTGCAGAAATAAGGAAAACGTATTTTATCCAAGGAATTTCCCCTAAACGCTTTCATTGGAAAAAAAAATCAAAATAAAAAATGTATGTAGGAAGCTTGATTCTTTCGTTGATTGCTGCTACAACTCAGCAGAAAAGCGTAAAACACTTTAATGCAACTGATGTCATTAGTTTTTGGTGCAATATGGACGCGTTTAGATCCTGGATATTTTGTCAATTGTTTTTTAAATTTTAATATGTTTAAATATTTTGTACTTTAGGAGTCCTATTATTTTGTGGTTTCTTTGATAAGGCTTCCCGTTGCTAAGTTATCTTATTGTGTTTTACTACAGTATGCACTGGACCGGCTTCTTAGCACTACAAAACATCCAGGAAGTGGCCAGAAAGTGTTAGAACAGAGGGGAACCGCAACTGTTCCACTATTTTGGGATATCTCAAGTACTTTTCTATTAAGCAAAGAGGTGAGTAGCACAGCATGGATGGCAGGAATCTTAATTCACTTTAATCTGACCGTCTTTTGAACTAGAGGCTGTAGGCACACGGACACTTATCAAGGTGTCAATCGCATGGGCTAATCTGGCTTTAAGAGATTGAAAAATTGGGATTGTTTACTAACACTAGATGCATCTATATGCAAAGAACCTGCATCGAATGGATGACGGGTGGAACCAATGAATGCTACATATGGTCTATGGATGTATAACAATATGCGCCCTGATGAAGTTCACATGTGGTGAACGAAATGTGTTGGCTGTTTGCTATGATGCTTGGAGTCTGTTTTTATTGACAAAGTAAAATAAAGAAGATATGCAACACATGCAACTTGGAATTGAACCTCTTGAATGAACTTTGATTTATCAATGCACCACTATTTGTGATTTGGGATATCATTTGACTCTAACGCCGCACCTTTTTGAGCAGCAGGTGCTTTCGTTGGGTGCACGTATTAGTGGCCAGAAAGGTTTCTGAATTTTAATGGTTGGGACAAGAGGGAGATGCGGCTTTCAAAGGCTCGCTGCTCTGTTTTGTTGTCTTTAGTAAAACAACATTTTAATGCAACTGATGACATTAGATTGTATCACAAATATGGACGTGTTTAGATCCTGTATACTTTGTCAATCGTTTTTTAAACTTTTATATGTTTAAATATTTTGTACTTTAGGAGTCCTATTATTTTGTGGTTTCTTTGATAAGGCTTCCCTTTGCTAAATTATGTTATTGTGTTTAACTACAGTATCCACTGGACCGGCTTCCTAGCACTACAAAACATCCAGGAAGTGGCCAGAAAGTGTTAGAACAGAGGGGAAACGCTATTGTTCCTCCATTTTGGGATATCTCAAGTACTTTTGTATTAAGCAAAGAGGCGAGTAGCACAGCATGGATGGCAGGAATCTTAATTTAAGCTAAGAAGATGGACCCCTGCGCCTGCAGGTTGGGTGGTAATAGACAACATAGGTGGGCCCCTAGCATCCCTGAGGCCAGTGCTACTACACCTGCTGCACTAATGATAGCTATGCCCCCGCTAGAACCACGAAATTCCACAATTTTGCTTCGTGTACAGTAAATAGGTGTCCTCTTGCACAAGTCTTCCTGTACCAAATGTTAGTTAAGAGCTTTTTGGGGAGGCCCACAGAAGATGACTTGCTTGTTACTTAAGATGCTTGAGAAGGATAATAAAAAGCACTAATCTTTTAAATGTATTGTGGAAAAAACAGGGGGCCTTCAATTAATCCGTGCTGCCGCAAGTAGCTATTGTAATTGAGCCACTATTGGAGAAAGATGGTTATGTCTCTTGTTTTCGATTTTTTGACAAGTTTCTCTATTGTATGAATGTTTGAGGTTGCGCAGCAGGTAAAATGACATGTCGAGATACATCCTTTTGTCTACAGTTAGGGCTGAATGCAGGAATTAATGCATTCTACCCAGGACCTTAAGATGATAAAAAACGTCTAATAGATAGCATTGCTCTGCAACAGAAAACTATCAATCAAAAAGCCCAGGATTTTTTTTCTTTAGTATGGAGACTGATTTGGGGCAGACATCTACAGACCGTATAATTTGAAACACCAGCAGGCATCCTTTTTCTTGAATACACAGTCTTTACTCTCCCCGTTTCGAAAATGTCAAATATAAGGAGTTATAAAGAGGTTAAGATTTTAATACAGCAGCTGTCATTGGAAAGTACATGTATGGCTGTAATCAATTTTATACGGGCAGCTCTGAAAATCAGAAAAGGTTATGGAAATGATATTTGTGTCACTCATTGAGGAGAGAATTTTTTACTACGGATATTTTATTGCTGTTATTTACATTTTGAAAACCTGTTTGTATTATATTTATATTGTTCTACTTTTATGGCTCATACATAGCCGAATAAAGGATTCTATTGAATTGAATACCACAGTCTCTTTTTGCACACATGCAATTTAAAAAACAATTGGAAAATAAAGTGGCTAACCTAATTTAGGCTGATTTTATGGCAAAGAGCTGTGGCTTTCATATTGCTATTGAATCTTAGCAAAAACTGAATGCCATCATCCCAAGTGTAAAAAAAATCAAGGCAGATAAAAACTTGGTAATAAATATGGAAAGGACCACGGATTAGAGGATGTTTGCACAACTCTACTGTGAAAACGTGCTGAGAAGAGTAGAGCTGGAGAATGAGGGACTGCCTGCCTCCGGTTGTAAAGGAAGTCAGTCATTGGTCTACAAACATATGTGCATTGACACTGCCAACATCTGACCCTAAAACATATCACCACAAAGCACACCATCATGGATTCAGTCTGAATGAATTTTTATTTATGCACAGTTACTTAAAACCATTTGCAATGTACCAGCATGTTTTTTAAAAAAAAGTGGAGAATTGATAAAAAGACCATCACAATTTTAAAAAAAAGAAATTTCATATACAATTATAACCAATCTCATTGCTTAAAAGATGCCATAGGAAAATTGTAAAAGCTAAGTAGTAAAAACTGAATAGTAAATATTATAGAATACATTGGACTGCCCTCATTTAATCTATTTTCTTAGATTACGAGGGATTTACTCTTTTATCAGTCTTGAGTCGAGCTTCCTCCATATATCTTCCAAATCGGGCCAGTTCAGTCGGTAGGGTGCATGCGAACAGCGCCGCAACACCTTCTGTTGCTGTCCGAGCGCCTTTACTTAACCATATTGGCTTTAGTAGTTTCCGGCGGAGTTGTATCAGGCCTGGGCAGCAACAGATCAAGTGGGTTAATGATTCCGTTTTATAGTCACAGATTCTGCAGCGGACTTTTTGGTCGAGAGCTTTCCACCCCGGATTCAGTTCTTTTATTGGAAGGGGAACTAATCTGCCCCACTGGATGTTTTTTAGGGCCTTTCTTCCCAGTGCTTGATATAAGTAGGGCTGGACTTTGTGCTCCGTGTATGTGCCAGCCATCCCAGGAGGGCCTCTACCACTCTCAAAGTAAGCCCGATCTGTCTCTCTTGTTAGTAGGTAGCATTGTTTGTTAATTGCCTTTCTGATGGCTGGATAGGAAACGACATCTTGGACCCAGTTCTGTGTTGCCAGGCCTAGGGTTTCTACTGCCTCATGCATGTATGCCTGCCATGGGTTTGCTGCACCACCATAGATGGCTTTTAGCATGCTTTTCAGGCTCCCTTCTGGGGCTTTGAGTACTTGGTAGTAGTATTTAGCGTGCGCTCCTAGACATTCTTTACTCTGCTGCACCAGGCCGAACTCCAAACGAATCCAGCTATTGCGGGTATAATTTGGTAATTTAAATATACGTTTGTACGCCCGACATTGCGCTTTTTCCATCATAATGTGCATTTTTCCCGGGAAGGCCTGCTGAGCGTAGCCTGCAACCGCCCTTATTTTGGCCTGTAACACCTTTCTAATTGGGATAGTCGTAGGGCTTTGCATCTTCTCATACAGTTTGCATAATGCGAAGATTGTGGACTCTACTTTCGATTTCATTTTGCTCACATGCAAGCGCGCTTTACCCGAGTCACATAACCAGCATCCAAGGTAGTTGTATGATTTTGATACAGTGATTGGCACTTCACCTACATACCATTTGAGGAGAGTTTTTTTGGATAACTCCCGAAAATCAGAACTTTGGTCTTTTCTGAGTTTAATACCAACTCATTAGTCCGATTGTAGGCATTTAAGGCATCTAGACCCCTTTGTAATCCAATTTTTGTGTGGTCCATCACCACTAGGTCATCCGCATATTGTAAGACTTGGAGTCTGCTACTTCCAATTTTTGGGACTGCGAGGTTGGCATTTTGCAGCTTCTTGCCCAAGTCAGCTGTGTATAAGTTAAAAAGGGTAGGGGCTAAAACGCAACCCTGTTTTAAGCCCCGATTTGTAAAGCACTTTCTCGTGACGGTTTTGTTTGTTAATTTAATTTTAATCCAGGTGTTGCTGTATAGGGAAATGATTGCATTAAGGAGGTCAGATGGAATTTGCCAATCGCGCAATTTAGACCAGAGCTTGCCACGCGGGACACCATCAAAAGCTGCAGAATAGTCAATGAAGCAGGCAAAGAGGGTTTTTTATTCATTACAATTGCTTGCTGGCTTAAATATGATATGGCCGTTATGTTGTCACTTGTCGAACATCCTTTACGGAACCCCGTTTGATACGGAGGGAGAATTTCGTGTTTGTCGATCCATCTGTTTAGCTCAATCAGCAGAGTATTGGCATAAGCTTTTCCTTCAATGTCCAGTAAGGCAATTAATCTGTAATTTTTTGGATCTGTGTTGTCTCCCTTTTTATAGATGGGTTGCAGGATCGACCCACGCCACGAATCTGGCACCTTGGACAATAATCGGCATTCGGTGAACAAGTTGGATAATATTCTCCCCCAATAGATTGGGTCTTCCCTGAACAGCCCCCCGGTAGGCCATTTGGTCCAGGTGCCCCGTCTTTCCTAATCTTTTTAATAATTTTTTCAACCGCTGCCACTCCTCTATCGTTACTAACAACCCCGAAGTGCATACTGCTCCTTTGTTTGTGCTTTCTTCGTGGGCGTTAGTTGTCCAGTCTGTAACTGTGGCAATTTCCTTCTCTACATAGATTATTGAAACGTGTCTCATCCATGCCTCAGCATCCACAGAGTTGCCCCGATCTATTTTGTCGTTATGCAGCTTGGCTATGTATTGCCAGAGTTGTCGGTGTTTCTGCGGTTTTGTTAGCTCGTGAATCTTAATCCATTCCTCATCCTGCTTAATTTGCTTGAGAGTCCATAGCAGTTGTTTCCGCTCTTTATGCAATTTATTACGCTTCTCCAGCGTTTTTTCGATGCTTCGACCTTGTATGCTTTTTTGCTTTGTTAAGGCTGCGAGTGATCTCTCTAAATTTTAGATTGTTAAGCTTTGTATGTATGTTGACTTTCTCTTTTATTTTAGGCTCTATTTCCGTGTTTTTGGACAAAGCTGTTTTCAACTCCGTGATCCATTCTGACCAATTTTCCAATTTGGGCTCGATGCCGACAATAGGGCCTGTGGCTTCTTGATGTTCTTTCCAGGCCTTGAATACAATGGTATTATGCTTGTTCCATTTTATTCTTCTCAGCAGGGCATGTTCCTCGGTTCCTATTGAATGGGATATCGTTGTAATACATCCCCTTTGCGTGATTTCGATATTCAATTCAATCTGCAGAATTGCGTGATCGCTCATCTCATGTGATTTAATTTCAAAGTTTGCAAATTTGGAAGCTAAGCGGTCACACAAGAAAATATAATCAATTGTGGTGCAATTTTTGAATGTGGTTAACCCTTGGTTTTTTGTGGTTAAACCCTGTTGTAGCTTTTCGGCTGAGTATAGATCGTAGTCCCATAGGAAATGGTTAAACGTCCTTTCTGCCTTGGATAGGTGCCTCTTCTCGTTCCGGTTAATGCCTAAATGATGCAGGTTGAAGTCTCCCACCAGTATTTTTGCTGGCAATATGTGCGTGCATAGAGTTTCCTGTAATATTGTAACCATGGTTTCTGTCGCCTCTAATTTCAATGGGCCAGTGGCATTAAGATATATGTTGATTAAGAGAAACGAAACATTTTTCTCTCTGTGCCCTTTGCCCTCGAATAATAATGCCTGCAGCATATTTGAGCCTGTATTCACGGTGCTAACAGTTAACTGTTTTGCGTGTTTTACGTAGGTCGAAATCCCTCCAGACGGTCGTCCATAATAGTTATGTTTGATGGCTGGCTTATGAAAGCCGGCGTATCCTTCGATGTGAACCGGCTCTATGGCCCAAGTTTCTTGTAGGCAAATGATGTCATTCTCTAAGAGTTTGATTATGGCTGAACCTTGTTTGAGAACTCTTTGTAATCCCGCCACATTCCAAGAGGCCAATTTCAGATTGTGAAAGAGAGTTTGAAGTGGATCTGAAAGGCCTATGTGTCCCTCTATGTTCGCTTTTGGGACTGGTGATCTATCGTGCAGTCTTTGGCTGGTCCTCCAATGGTTGCCAATATGTTCTTTTGGTCAGGTCCGACTCGAGTGGCACTGTGTGTCGCTGTATTTCGTATTGTTTTGCCCCCTCCAGCTGATTTTCTGGGGTTTCTCGTCTTCGATAGTTCTATTCGTTCTGGTCCCCTCCTTTGTAGTTACAGATATACTTAAATTTTTGTAACGCTGGTCTGGTAGCCATTTTGTGGTTCCTCTCAATATACTATGATTGGGTTCCTTGTGATTCTTTGAACCATGAGTGATATTTGATAGTTCAAGTAAGACTAACGGATATTTTTCTTGTTCTCGAGTCGAGATTGCTATTCCCCAGTTTTTAAAAATTTCTTTTTCCTGGAGTACTGCCTCTGCTATGTGATGATTAGTCCAGGTCACTACTGTTAGCTCCTGGGTAAGGTCATCTTCACCTACTTCAAAGTGGACGCTCTCTATCTCTGCAGTTGTAACATATGACAGTGATGGTATGTAATGAAGGAGCTTTAATAAATTGCTCCTGTTTAAGATGTCATGTCTGCCCTTTGATTTGTATAACGGGTGGAAGATGCTTCGATTTGCTACTCCACTATCAATAGCCTCAGTTTTAATTCCTACCACATCAAATGGGTTTTTGATTGCTTCCCCCGTTCTCTCCTTTGTGATGGTAGTTGTGCCAGGGTGTGAGAGCATGTAATGCAACTTATCTTCACCTGTTATCGTTTTGGATTGCTCTACAGTTGTTTTTTTCGGCGGGGAGCTGTTATGACTACTGTGTCAGTTTTTACTACCTCCGCTTCTTCGGGCATGTAATGCGTCTTATCTTTACCCATTATCATTTTAGATTGTTCTACAATTGTTTTTTCCCGGCGGGAAGCTATTAGGTCCACAGTGGCAGTTTTTACTACCTCCGCTACTTCGGGCTTCTCCTGTGGTTCTTTGATGTCTTGTCCAAATGGGCTGCTTACCTTGACCTGGCTGCCCCTTGGCTGAATATTTGTTTTTGATGGTTTCTTAAAAATTGGATATATTTGATTGTCCATTGGCGAATCCAATTTTTGGACTGGTTTTGACTCTGGTTCTTTTATGACATAGGATGGCTGACCCCAACAGCGTTTCATTTGTGAACTTTTTCACGCTTCTTTTGCTTTCTTAGTCTCTTCTTCGTGCGCCTTGTCAGATTCATCTTAATAGATTGGATTATAGTTTCCCGATTATCCTCGGTACTTGGAGATGCTGTGGTACCTATCAGTTTTGCCTGTGTAGGACCGTTTAAGTTACCCCGGTTTTCCATGTTCTTCGCTTTTTCGGTGAGAATTAATCTTATGTTTTCCTTTTCATTCTTTGAATCTGTCTCTATGTTTGCGCAAATCTTATATACTTCTTTGTTTGTTTCGTTGTGCTGGGGTCTTGCAAGAGCGGTAGCGGTAGTGTGTTTAACATCAGTCACTTTCAACTTTAGGTCCTCGATAAGAGTAGTCATGATTTCTGGGATTGTTGCTAGTTTGTCAAGTGTAGGGCCACAGGCGCACTCAGTGTTTATACTGGCCGCGTAAGCTTGTGCTTGTGTGATTAAAGAATTTAGGTTCGCTAATCTTTGATCAATCCCTGTGATTGCGTTTGCTACAATGTTCAGCAGATCTACTTGTACGTCCATTTTGTTAGAGTGGTAATTCAATGCCTCCAGTGTGAGTTGTGAGGTTCTGAAGAAGAGGTCCCATATGGTTCCAGAATCCATTGCTAGTACTGGAGTGGGGTTTGTTGTACAAGCCTTCGTGTTATTAATGTCGTTGCTGTTGGGAGTTAGAGACAGGTTCCTCCTTTTTGGTGAATGTTTTTGTTTTGGTCCAGGAGAGTTTGTTATTTTTCGGTTTTTTCCTGGGCCTGACCAACTTCTGTGCTTTCCAAGTAATGTGTCTCCTTAATTTGCTTTGGGGATTGATAATTGATTTTTGCCTCAATTGGTTGATGGCCTTTGGTGCCGGCAAATTGCTCTTGCATTGTATGTTGCGTATGTTGCGTTAGACGGTCAGACTCTTCTAGTAGGCACTGTGAGAGATTGGTAGGTCTCAGGGATTGCGAGTATTTATTTCCAGTGAAACTGCCTTCGCATTCTATTTCGAGCCCCCATGGGTTATCCCTTTGTATAGCTGGCTCTCGAGCCACAACTGGGCATGTTGGTGTTGATGTTGAAAATGTTTGAGCGTTTGGCTCTTGCGTAACTACTGAGACCTCTGTTGTGTTTTCTCTTATTAAGAGGACTGGTGTTAGTGGTGCTGGCAGCTGGCTCTCTTTTCCTTGGTTAGTGAGCATTGTACCTACTGGGTCCTTTAGAAAGTCTATCTTACTCGGTGCGTTGTTTGCCCTTGCAAAAATGCGGAACACCGGTGAGATTAAAGGTTGTTCTTCCTTTGTGACGTTTGCTTTATTGTCGCTACTTACAGTTGTCCCTAATGATTTTCTTTTCCTCTTTAATAGAGGGAAGGGTGCTTTAGCTCTTTCTTTACCCGACCTCATGCTTGGCAAACCCTCAACCGTGCCTCGTGCCCTTGTTAACGCGCCCCCTTATTACGTCGCCCTTGCTTGCTGTGGGCTGTAGGCTGTAGGCCCCCTTGACTTAGAGGGAGAGGCGGTCAGGTATGCGAGTATGCGGGAGGACGATTAGTCTGTTAGTCTGTTAGTTGACTTTCCCTCGGCCACCTCTCTCAGCCTGCAGCTCTGGCGCGCGCACCCACACTCACGCACAGATAGCTTCCCTCAAAAGATAAAATATGAGAGGGTGAGAGGGTGAGTCGGTATCTGCCTCCTTCAGCGGAGGTTAGGTGTATGTGATAATAACCGGGGTCACAGCATTGGCACAGGATTGACACCCAACCCCGCCCTGGTTCAATGGTTTCAGATTGGCAGAAATTAGTTCGAATCAAGTTCAGTTTCTGTTCGATTTAAATTAGCGCTTAGCGTGTTTTTGGCTCGCTCGCTCGCTCACTCACTTTACTCCCCTTGAATGCCTCTCCTCTGCTCAAGCACGGGCGATTCCGTGGCATGCATGCTGTAAATGCCCCATCAGAGATGAATAAAAGAGGGAAATAGTAATGCTCACTCCGTGCAGGGGAGGCAAGACAAAGACTTCATCCCAAGGGCTTAATTACATGAAACTTTGGGGCCCAGTGCTGACTACTCCTGTGGGCCCTTTTCTATGGTAGAGCAAAAAGTAATGTCAAAAGTTACCTCACTTTGGAGGCGTTGGAGGCGGTGCTGCCGGCTCCTGCCGTGCGCCTCTAAAGATATCCCTGAGAAGGGCCACTGGCCCGGTGGAATAAGCCCAGGCTCAGGCTGCCAGGTAATTTCACTCACGGCTTTTTGCAAGAGGACACACGCGGCTCCTCCTGCGAGCCCTGCTTCACTCGCGGCTCCGTCCGCGGCTTCTGCTCGTTTCAGTTAGCCAAACAGAGTGAGTCGGGATGCACACCCACGGCTCCTCCCGCGAACCCTACTTCACTTGCGGCTCCGTCCGCGTTAGGGTTAGTAGCGGCCGCTCTCGGCTTCTGCTCGTTTCGTTGGCCAAACAGAGCGAATCGGGTTGCAAAGCAGCCGCGGCGGGCAGCGGGCAATGATACTGGCCCCCCGCACGGCGTCTCTGCTCCGCTTCCGCCGTTTCCTTTGCCTTTTACTTTGCCGCTGGTGCTTTAATCCTGCCGCCTACAGCCGCTGGGCTCGCGCTGCTGCTGCTGGATGCGGCTGGAAGCGGGTGGATGCAGGCTGTGAAGAAGGGGAGTCAGTCGAAAGCGTCGGGAGCCGAAAACCGAAAGCTCACCCACAGCAGTCCGGCGTCCGCACCACCCGCTCTCTCGCTCCGGCGGTCAGAATGAGTACGAAAACATGGCAAATGGATTCAGTCCTCCCACCTCGGTGAAAGCCAGCTTGAAAACCATCTGAGATATGATTGACGTCAATGAACAGTTATTACCACACAGCCGTAATCGCACTAGATAAGGCAGATTTGAAACCTAGAGAGATCCTCAGGGCCTACGCCTTGTTTCTTGAAAAAAGGAGACAGCACTGTTGAATTAAAGCCCTCCACTCTTCCATCTGAATCAACAGTGGAATTTATCAATGCTTGATGTACTGGTGCTTAGAAAGGCAAGCTGGATTTCTAAAGACTGGTCTATGACATTGCCTGGCAGCTATCTTATAGGGAGAAGGAATTAGTAAGAGTGTGTGCCTAGAAGCAGACAAGCAGTATTCTTATAGTTCATTTAGTCAAGGAATATTAGAAGTCAACAGCCTTCAATGGAATAATGAAGCCAGATATTGGACACATTATCTGCACATTGTTAGTGAAGCAGCCTACAAGATTTTCACAGAGTTTAGTACAGGGAACTCTGGTGGCTGTAACATGATTTGTTAGTCCATCAAGAGTTCTAATGAACTTTTGTGAGACATAAGGACTTGACTATTTTTAGAGTCCTTTGTTTTGATCCTCAGTTGCTTCATGAGTGCCCATTGTTAAGTCAACGACAGTAGCACGGTTATCCATTGTGTCTGAATGCTCTACTGTTACCTGTGGTTTGAGTCTGTTGTTTTGACAGGTGTTTTTATTTAGTGACAGGTTTCTTTGGGATGGTTGCAGTAGTTTACCCAACAACATCTTGCTGGTTCCTAATTAATCGTGGTCGGTTGTATCCGGAATTGAGGATGCGTCTATTTACAAACGGGGCATTTTCCATTGAGCTGCTGCATTTTTTCTAGAGCAGCACTTCCCAGAAGCATCCAAACACAGCAAGAACATATTCAAGTGCGCCTCTTTTGCCGCTTAAAACATAGTCCAGTCAACGATGTCAATACTAGGACTGCTTTTAACTATACAGAACACAAGTAGCGATTGCGTGATGGTAAAGCGAGCAGGATTGCAAGGCAGAGTGCTCCAGAGAGGTCAAGCTGCAGAAAGGCTGGGACCTCGAGTTTTCTTTCTCCAAACTTGAGCCCACGGCATCTTTACTTCAGCAACAACAGTGTTATTACAGCCTCAAAGAGCAGATTTTTTTTTTTTAAAGAGAGTACAATTGAATTCCTCGCGCGTTGGAAGACTTGACCTGCCATATGCGAACTATTTACATTGGTAAATAACGGAAGCTGAACTCACAGACCCTAAATCAGGGCGCTGTCACCACAAGGAGGATTACGGTAAGAGAGCTTAATAAACGTAGCGCAGTAAACACAAGGAATAAATCAGTCTCGGTTGTCGCTGGTCTGGAGCAAGGAATGCAAACTACCGCCGCGAGTTCAACAGACGACCAGAGAAATTCGCAAACAAATACAGCAAAGTATATAGTCGAACAAGTGCAGTGGGCAGGGCTTCGCCATCTTGGAATGCACAGGGCCAAAGCCGTTCCGGGAGGAAAACGTGCAAAACAATAACAAACATTTCACAACGTCCCCTACGTACGTAACGTATTGAAGACTGACGTACTGTAAGTGGCAGGACCACTGAAAGAAGGGCTGTCGTTATGTTGTGACTTGCGTACGCTTCATATTTGTAATGCGTGGCCCTCAAGCCTGTGGAGAATGTGAACACAGCCCACGTCAGCATGAATGTGAGCAGCTAGAAGCTGAGCAGAAAAGTTATCCTGCTGACGGTGTAACTAATCTTTATACTTGTATCAAAAAATGTTGACGTTACCGGTTGTAACCGAAGTGTCTGCATGCAGCATGACTTCCTGAGTAACCGGCCCTTTGACTTCCTAGAACAAGTGACCTAGTTCCTTAAGTTGAAGAATGTCATGTTTTAGGGCCAGATGTATCAATATACTAGCTGCATAAAGTGGTTGCAAATCGCTTTTTGGAAGCAGTATTGCATTTTGTGAACCTGCCTACGTATCAATACGTCGGTTTGCAAAATTATGAATCAGAGCGGGTTGCACTGCGACATACCTCATTAATATTCATCAGATAGGTCGCAAATTAATTTGCGATCTACTCCAATCACAGTGTTGGTTGGCCCACAAGAGTAAGCAGACCACCATGTCTTTGCTTTTTCATAAAGATTTGCTTAAAGGAAACAGTTCTGCTTTAAAAAAACACAACAAATACTTTTAAAAAACGTTTCCGAGGATCTTCTGCCTACTCACCCTGAAACAAATTTCCACAGTTCACAAACAGCAAGGTGCGCAAAGGAGGCCCCTTTTGTTTTGCGAATAAGACAGCACTCCAAATTGACAGTCAGTAACTTTTCAGTGGTTTGTGACAGGAATTCCAGGCACAAACCATTGATACATCTGGTAGCCGATTAGGTATTTGAAAGGGATGCCCACAACACATCCCTTCCAAATACCAAATTGGTATCAACTCACATTCCCATTTTAGGAGTCAGTAAAACTTTACTCCGAATTGGTGTGTTTTCAGTTCCAAAATTTACATACATCTGAGCCATATTTCTGCATCACAATGCTGCTCATTTTATGTTATTCAGTTAGCAGGACGATAGTTAAAGCGCTGTTCATCACCTTTCAGCCACGTCAGGGCGTGAGCGTGTTCAGCAGAGTTAAAGTAGAGACTGGAACAGGGAACTTTTGAGTTCGATCAGATACAAGATTGTGAACTATTATGTAATACATCTCCTAGTGTGGTTTATTGGATGCCGCGGGCCATTATTTGCAAGTGCCCTTCCACTGTGGTCCAAGTAGGCTTTATGGGCACTCGAGAAAATATCCTTGTAACCACCAATCACCTGTGAAATGGTGTCAGGTGATTATACTTTTAGGTTCAGGCGGAGCCTGTTAATCTATCCTTTTCAGACTGTTGATGAATTTCTTTGGGAGACTGTTGTAAATAATGTTTCAATTGTCCAAGCCTGCCATCATGAGGCCTTCCATCAGCTCCACCAGATGGTCGATTTCAAGAATTGCTGGGCTTTTCCGGGGCAATCCTAACTGAAGGTTGAATCCTTTGACTGCATCACTGATTAGAGAGTGAAGGAAAGATGGGTGTTCAATATGTATCCTAAATTTCTTACCTTCAGATAGGAGGCTGAGGTGTTATCACGTTTGGATTGCACATGGTACCTTCCGAACCTGGACCAAAGTGCACAGGGACTTATTTATGAGCAGACACTATAGAAGGGACCCCTGTGATGCTGGGCAGAGTGTGGGGCATTCTAATAACAGAATCTGACTGCTCTTGGATGACTAGAAAGCAGTGGATACCCCTCACCTCCCAATCCCTTCAGGGCATATCCAATGGATGGTTGCACCCAAATGTTTAGCCCTTCCAAAAGTGTGTTCCATCGAGGATGTCCATGCTGCTATTTAGAGATTGCTGTGCGGTCATTTATTGTCCCTCTGCTCAGTTACGTCAAGCTCATTTTGCTTTGAAACATCCAAAATGTAATTCTGTCGGTGTCTCCCTGTGAAATTATTTCGGAAAATAAAGCTGGAGAATAGATCCAAAGAAAAAGAAAAGTGGCAAACACCCCGAACATCGGCTTCCAAAAGTATTTAATTGAATTGCTAAATTCTTTTTAGGATCTCCTACACTATTTGATTTGGTAAATGTGATACGCATCTCAAAGAACTGTTGGAAATGTGAGATCATAGTCGTTTCTGGAACGGAAGAGAGACACTGGGCTGGTCATCTGCTTACACTGGCCCTCAAGCACATTTGTGTCCCATTCCGAGGTTGGGAGTTCTACATCAGCTCTGGCTGCAGTATCCACCTACTTGGGATGTATGTGAGCCCTCCATGCTGCCATTCCTCCAAGATAATGGGGTATAATGGCGATTATGACAACAATGGCAATAATAATTATAATAATATCAACAAAAATAATAACAACAATAAGTGTAACAATTTTGGAACGCATCGAGAGGTTTGGGAACAACATTCTTTTGTCAGCAAACCAACCCGGATGCGGATGTCAGGCTCTCACCTTATGCCATCAATCACCCGTATGAAGATAGCGCGCTGTGGCTCCGCTCTCATCAAAGTTTATTAAGTTTCTTAATATGAGTTTGAAGTAGGTGACTTCATCCTTCAGAATTATCTTCCAATAACGTCTGTTTTGTGTGGAATGATACAGGATCAGCCAAGGGGAAATTAAAATTATTAAAGGCTATTCATATAAAGGATTAAATGCAAGGGACATGACCAAAGGGTCCTAGAATTTTTAAAGAGTAGTGAAGTGGCTGGAGCCCTTCTCAGTTGATAACATAACAATGGCTGCTCTTCTTTCTTCTCTACAGCCAACCTCCCCTTTCTGTTTATTTCTGCTGGTCCCATAACAGCAACCTTGTTTTAACAGTCCTAGGGTAATGCTAAACAAACGTTGCATTGTTGCCAGTACTGAGCAGCTTGTCTCATAGGGAACCGAGCAATCATGTTTTGCTCCAGTTTGTATTTTCTAGAGATTTTCGCACCTTGGAAAAATGAGGGGAGGGGTCTGCAAAATCTTTGAAAAGAAGATAGATGATGCAGCTTTTGCTTGCACATCATTTCACATTTGTGATGGTGTCCATGCATGTTTTAATACATAAATATTGTAACATATGTTTACATGGTTTTCATGTATAAGCCAGAAAAAACACAGCCCTACGCACTCTTGAAGTTTAATTCAACAACACTGCAGCCATGCATCTCTTCGGATTTATTGTAGTTACAAAAATTAGCAGAAGCCATTATGGGCACCAATAAAATATATCATATCCCCAATCCGTTGCTTAATGTAAAGGGTGTATGTTGGTGTCCACCTCTGCCATGGACATCCAGTCACCAAAATGCAAGAGGCAGCAAAAGTGATATGACACAGGCTCTGGCCATCAGTGACACCACAGTGTTGGTCTCATGTCCTGTACTGCACCCCCTCTGCAGCCTTCTATTTGCTGCACAGTGCTGGAGGAAGTGGAAGCTGTAGGTAAACACTTCCTTTAGAAGCTGTCTTACATTTTGGTGCTGCTCCCGCCTTCATGACACGTGAGACTATGAGTAGCAGGAATAGCACTGGGGTAGTCAGGGGTAGAATTAGCTACCCCTAGATACCCATCCCTGAGGTCTATGACCTCTATTCTGGTTGTCTGCAAACTATCAGCGCCACAATCCTGCAAAGCCTGGTGGATGAACAACCTTTGTGGAAAATCTTCAGCCCACTGACTTTTGAATACCTTTGCTGGTTACATAAGAGAAATGGAACAAAGTCGTTTTGTCTCAAGCTTTATCCCATCATCAACATTTGAGAAACATTTACAGAAATACAAACATTTGTCTAACTCAAGCTTGTGGTGTGGCTGTTTCTAATTCCCTAAGCCTGTGGTGCTGGTGCCATACCGCAATGCAATGCTGGGGAACTAAAAATAGGGCACAGGCACTACAGGCACAGAAAGAGGCAGACTGCACAGAGGTATGGCACACATCATTTGTGTACACCTGTGCATGGTGTATTTGCATATGTTAGCACATTAAGGCCAGAACTAGTGGTTTTGCCAATGTTTGTTTAGCATACCACCAGCTCTTAGTTTGGAACAAATTCAGATAGGTCCCTCGCCTGTCACACAATCAACAAAAAGTTGCAAACCTTTACATAACGTAGCCATTCATCTGCTGCCAAGTTCTCAGTGTCTTTGTTCTGTGGAGCTGACTAGAGGGCAGAGGGAAGTCAGAGTAACTGTAGGCATTCTATCCCATGGAGATTTAGTCATCAACATGACTCAGTCCTATGTAGTTCAATTATCAGCACACCTTCGGTATAATAAATATCTGAGACAGGAAGACATGCCCACTTCAAAGGCTATAAGAGAGGCGTATTGTACAAACACGCCCACACGCAGGCCGCTGTGCTGCTGTTTACCTTAAGTGCCTAGTGATGCAAAGACACATTGCTTTAAATCAAGCATCAAACAGCCCCAAACATAAATGTACAGCTTAATTAAGAACTGCCCAGACTTGGCACACCTTTATAAAGAGACCACATTAAGGGGGGCTGGGGACTTAATTATGGGTTATGTGTCGATGCAGGTGTGCATCTGTGTGGCATGCCCCAGTCACGAATTACATGATATTTCGTTGTAGCCTACAAAAATGGAATACAAAAATGATTCAGGCAAACAGCAAAGGACTGTGGTGGGGATTAAGCGAATGAAAACAGGATGCGTTTCTCCAATGGTTGAACGCTTCTCTGCACAGAGTGTTTTAAAAACATTTCCCTTAATAAAAAAACGTGACTGGCTCCCCAGAAGCACTCTTTCTGACAAACAGGAACAAAGCTGTGGCCCACGCATATGGAGAAGGGTCGCTAGGGAGAAAAAACGTAGGGTGTGAGAAATTTGCGTAATATCCCTTTGTGTAGTTATGAGAAATTTCAGAAAAATTATATGAAATTATGTGAAACGCAAATCTGGCATTTGTGTTTTTTATTTAGTGCAAAGTGCGCATGGACATCCTTTAGGGGTCGCACTCCCTGCTGCGACGTCTGGTTTGCCCCTTGCGACCCCTGAGCTCAAAGGTGGCAAAGGCAGTCCCAAGAGCAGAATGTAAACAGTGTTTTGATGAGCACTGTTTAATTTCTGCAGCAGCCACTAGGAACCAGACATTCTTGTAGTGTACTGCAGGAAATGTTGTTGTGTTTAGCATGTGTACAGGTTAACCAGCCACTCCCTGAGGACTGGCCTTCCACACTCACCTCACACCTATTCATCACAGGCGTCACCGGTCAGGTGACCCTGCCAATAAAAGGAGCTGGGCTCACATGCCCTCGGACAGTTATGAGCACCCCAACTATGTGTCTGTGTACCAAATTTGTCTGCATGCAGGCCTAGGGTCCAACACCCTACAATTGTGATGATCGGATCTGACCCCACATGTTTGCTGTCAGCAGCTCTGCTGTTCCTCGTGGTGGGAAGTGTGGCCCTTGTCTAAGGTACCACCCCAAAGTGCCGCTTTGCTGTCAACTGCTGTGGGCGAGGGTGCTGCTGGGCAGAGCACTGCCACCACAACCTGCCCATGACGAAGTCACGATTGGAGGCGCAAAGAGTGCACCTTTCTTCGCTGGGGGAGGAAGCAGAGATGGACCGTCTGCTTCCCACACCTCCTCACAACAGCTGCCGTCCACCTGCCATGAGGGAGAAGTTGAGGCAAGGGACACCTCATGGCCCTGCAAGGTGGAAGAGCGCCGCAAGCATAGCCGCCCGGCCGGTGGCGAGGAACCGGGTTTGACAGCACCAGACAGTGGAGGGACCCGTCTGGTGTAAGATTGAGCCCGCGGAACTGGCCTAGCTGCTGCAGACTACCTGATGTGCACCTGGCGCAGTGTACCGGGGGAGGTGCTGCCGCCCAGTGAGTGGCGTCCTGCCGCATGACCTGCGGAACCCTGGCAGCTTGGGGAAGACCAAGGAGCCCTCCCCTCCTGAAATTGAATGCTTTCACATGACTCTGTATGCCTGCGTGGGCTATGACACTATACCTACTGCGAGGCGGCCAAAGTGCCCGCAGGAACGGCTCCTACAGTCCTCTTCATCACTGAGAGAGGAGCAGTGCAGCTCTGCCCGAATGTAAAAGGAAAGGCATAGCTCGCAGAACTAGAAGAGCTGCTGTGGCCTAGATTGGAAGATGAAGAGCCACCTGTAGCGTGTGGTCTGTGCTCCGCCACACACGCTCGGGTGTCGCGCAGCCAAATAACGGGGCACCACACAGTGTGATAGTTGGGTGCCAAGTGACCCGGTGCGGTCACGCCCTCTTTTTATTGTGCGCGCTCCACCCGCCGGCGTGAGCGCGTGGGTGCGACACATCCGGCATCCGCCGGTACAAAAGACTGGACCGCCAACTCGTTACATCCCATCCCAACTCAGTCTCTTTTCCCTTTTCTCTCGCTGGCTGCCCACGGCCTCGCCACTTGGCATGCAAAGTCTTTCAGGTGGGATCTCGGCCTCAGATTCTCCCTCAGTCCATATCTGGGGTGACGACCCCGGGCAAGGGATGTGGACTCCGGTGTCCTGTAAGTTGTTGTTGGATCCCTGGGGTCCTGCTGCGCCGTCTCAGTTCCTTGGTGGGCTTCAGTTGACGCTGCGGGGGTTGCTTGCAGTGGTGTGCTCGGGAGGTGGTCCTCCTGATCCCCCCCGCTGCTGCCGCCTGTTCCTGGAGTGTTGTCTGCTTCTACCACGGGAGGAAGCTCCGGACCCTTTTTGAACCATGAGATATTACGGGTTACTTCCTCCCCTTCCTTTTTCACGGTTATCATGGTTCCCTTGACCCTGACCACTGTCCAGTGGCCTGGTTCGTACACGGTTCGGAATTTTCCACCCGGTCTCCGATCTTTCATTATTACTGTGTCCCCTTGTTGCATTTCCCGGGATATTGCTCTCCTTGTCCGGCTGGCAGCAAGGTTTTGTCTCTCTCTTCGCCCTAGGGCGTCGTCCTCACTGTAAGGCGGCGGGACCCACCCTAGGCAAGTAGGGATGGTGTCGCGGCGGGTCCCCTTGAACATTAACGCCCACGGGGTTTTACGGGTAGTGCTGTGGGGGGTGCTCCGATACTCTCGGAGGAATAACTGCAGGTGTCGTTCTGGATCTGCGTTCTCTGCCACAGCAATGCGTAGAGCTTTGTTGAGAGTCCTCATGAACGTCTCAATTCCTCCATTGGCCTGTGACCATTGTGGGGTGATGCGGCGCTGACGTATGCCTTGATGCTTCATGAAGTCACTGAATTCATGCCCTTCGAACGGGGGCCCGTTGTCACTCTTGATCTCTTCTGGACACCCGAACATTGCAAATGTCTTCTCGAGCACCGGGGCAACCCGGGAGAAGGCGGTGGAGCTGATGACTTCCACTATGGGATATTTGGAGTAGCTGTCGACCATGACTACGGTCGTCCGACCGTCAGGAAAACTCCCAAAATCGATGCTCACCCTCTCTCACGGGGTCTTCCTGTGTTCTTCCGTCTGGACGGGTGCCGGTCATTCTGGGGCGCTGGTCAGCTGGCAGGCTGTGCACCTCTTCACGGTTTCTTCCACTCGAGCCTCCATTCCTGAGAACCAGATCTTTTCTCGCATCTGGGCCTTCAATTTTCTGATCCCCTGGTGTCCCCCGTGGGCCAGCTGCGTTGCTTGATGTTGTAGGGCTGCGGGGATGACAATGCGGGACCCTCTTAGCAAAACCCCTCCTTGAGTCACGCTTAACTCGTTTCTGATCCACCACATTTTCATGAGGCACTCCCTTTCGGGCCCTGACCACTCGTTGGCAGATTGTAAGAACTGGTGCCAGTTGCCCCCTTGAACGGCGGTGCGCACCTTAGCCACCACGGGGTCTCCTTCCGCTGCAGCGGCGATGTCAGCTAGCGTCATCGCTTTTGGGCATGTGATGGTAAAGATCATGTTCAGGTGAGCCTCCAGTGTTTGGACTTCCGGCTCCTCTCCTTGCCCTTCCTGTGGAGCAGGGTGACGCGAGAGGAAGTCGGCTGGGTTCTTGGCGCCTGGTCGATAGGCTACTTCCATCTCATACTGTTGAAGCCCAATGGCCCATCGCTCAATCCTCGGAGGTGGGTGTGGTGCAGAGCCCTTGAACAACGGCACTAGCGGCTGGTGGTCCGTGATGACCTTAAATGGTTGGCCGCAGATGTATAAGTGAAAATGTCGGCATGCCCAACGGATGGCTAGGGCCTCCCTCTCGATCTGCGCATAGCGCGTCTCCGTGGGCAGAAGTGCCCTGCTAGCGTACGCTAGTGCTGCCCACCTTCCTGGTTCCTGTTCCTGTGTTAGTACTGTCCCGAGCCCCACGGAGCTGGCGTCGACCAGTATCTCGGTGTGTTTAGGGGGGTCGAAGTACACCAACGTGGTGTGGTCGAGGAGGGCGCTCTTGACCTTCTGGAACGCTGTCTCTTCTAGGGGGCCCCACTTCCACATTGCGTCTGCGCGGGTGAGGTTCCGGAGTGGCTCCGCGATGGTGGCCAAGTCGGGGATGAACCGGCCACAATATGTGGCCATCCCAAGGAAACTCCGCACATCGGATACGGTCAGGGGAGCCGGCGCGTCTTTAATGGCTTGCGACTTCTGCGGGTCCACTTGGATTCCCTCCTGGTTGAAGATGTAGCCGAAGAATTCTATCTGTTTCTGGAAGAATAGGCATTTTTCCTTGTGTGGGGTGACGCCATGTTCTTGGAGTCGTATCAGCGTGGCTCTCAGGTGTTTGTAGTGATCATCCGCGGTGTTTGAGTGGATAAGGATGTCATCACTCACGTTCAACACACCTAGGAGGCCTGTTAGAATCTCTCGTACTGCGTCCTGGAACACCTCTGCGGCAGACGATATTCCAAAATTGAGGCGTTTGTACCTCCGCAACCTGAGGTGGGTGCTGAACGTGGTGATGTAGCGGCTTTCTTTGGCTAGGACCAACTGGTGATACCCCGCGTTCAGGTCCAGTTTGGAGAACCACCGGGACCCGTTAACGTCGGCGACGATGTTGTGCATCGTCGGCGTGATGTGGCGTTTGCGCCGGATGGCCTTGTTGGGGAGGCGCATATCAATACAGAGCCTAATCTTTCCTGGCTGTCGTGGTTTTTCTGCTATCACCATGGGGGACACCCATGGCATGGGTCCCGAGACCCCCTCAATGACCCCTTGATCTTCCAGTTTTTGTAGCTCCTGTTCTACTAGTGGCCTAAGGTGGAAAGGGATCCGCCTGTGGCGTAGTGCTGTCGGGGCGACAGACGGGTCAATGTGTAGTTTGATTGGGGCCTTCTTGATGCGTCCTAGGTCCTTGAATAGGTCTGCGAATTGACTTAGCAGTTCTTTGGTTTGGTTCACCTGTACACTTCTCGCGAACCTTACCAGGCGTAAATCTTCGGCGGCATGGCTGCTAAGTAGCGTATCGGCCTCTTGGTTGATGAAGTGAATGTCGGTGGTGAATTAGTTGTCTTCCGACCGTATTGGCATGGTCATTTTGCCACGGATTGGCAGAGGTGAATCGCTCCCATATGCAAATATCTTTGTTTTGGAAGGTTTTAGTTCTGGTTTGGGTCTCAGCCGGTTATATTGTTGGATCCCCATAACGTTGACTGATGCGCTGGTGTCAATGACTGCGCTTACTTCTGACCCGGCGATCTTCACTGTGCACGTGGGCTGTGGTCTCCTCCGTTTCTTGAGCGCCTGCGTGAAAGAGACTAAGTACGTCTCTCCTTCTTCGTCCTCTATGGAGGTGTCCTCCACTGGGTAAGTGGCTTGTTCGCTCTTCTTTTCACCTTGTGAGGACATGAGGGAGGCGCTCGATAGCTGGCGCACTAGTCTCCGCATTGGCATGGCTCCTCTGCCGACCTTGCGCTGGGTCTTCCTCCGACATACCGATGCGAAGTGATTTGGGATGCCACAGTTAGAGCACGTCCTTCCTTGGGCAGGGCACGCCTGGGGTGGGTGTTCTTCGCGCCCACACTATCCGCACTGGCCTTTCGGGGACAGGGGTGAACGGTCACGCGGCCTGCTTCCTCTGTCTCGTGTCTTGATGGCGTCAGCCCTCTCCGTTTTGATGGTCGCGCTCTTTTCTGTCGCCCGCGTCAGCGCTAGGTCCAGCTCATCTGCTCTAGCCGCTGATAGGTCGTGTGTTCTGGCCATAACTAGTATGTCGTTGAACGGTATGTTCGGCTGCCTCAGTATGAGTCCGTGTAGTATCTTGCTGCGCACCCCTTGGATAAGCTGAGCTCGAATCTACTCTGCAGCCCTGTCGTCCGTGGCGTATGTGCTTGCTAGCTCTCTCAGCCTTGCATGAAATGCGTCGATCAACTCACCCTCCCTTTCCCGGGCGTGTCGCAGTTTGAACCTCTAAAAGTCTGGGTTCAATTGAGGGTCGAAGTGCGCGTTGAGCGCTGTCACTGCCGCGTCGTAGTCATTTGGGGCTCCTGTGTTCGGGAGGTGCTTGAAAAGTAGGTATACTTCCTCTCCTGCATAGTGAAGTAGGAGGGACCGCTTTACTGCCCCGTCTGTTTCCCTGGTTGCTACAAAATAATTTTCCAAAAAGCCCAGCCACGTTTTCCACCGTGGGGACGCCGTGGTGGGGTCGGCCGCCCCACTGAAGGGGGGTAGCATGCCTGTGGGCGCATGTTGTGTGATGACCTGGACCGGGGGTGGGTTCCCACCAGGGTTGTCGCCCATTGTGTCTTGCGGGTTGTGTCCTGCCGGGTATAACGTGCTCTGAGACGGCAATGCGCTCTTTGGTGGGTCTGTTGTGCTCAGCTCCCTGCGTGTGCACCCAGTGGGGGTGTGCCGCTGCCTCTTTGTTAGGCTGTGAGTTGTCTTTCCTCGTTAGCGCTATTTCTTGCCATATGCCTGTGGCCTTTCTTTCTCTCTGTGGGCGTCCTCCCTCACATCTCCCCCAGGCTTGTCCGCGTGGGTGTAACTTCCCGTGATGACGTGGGTGGCCTACCGCGTGAATGCGCTCCCTGTGTGCTTCTACGTGTGAGAATGGGGCTGTGCCCTTACCGGCTGCTCCGGAACGTGCCACAGGTGCCGCTGCCGTGTTGGCCGTCAGTCCTGCTGGCTGCCAGGGCCTGGAGAGACGTGGATGGCACCCTCTCCCGTTACCGCGGGTGCGCGTCTGGCTGCCGGGCTATGCGCGATGTCAAGTGCACGGCGCAGGAGCGCAGGTCCGGCTCTGCACTCGTCACCAGTGTAGCGTGTGGCCTGTGCTCCGCCACACCAGCGCTCGGATATCGCGCAGCGTGCAGCCAAATAACGGGGCACCACACAGTGTGATAGTTGGGTGCCAAGTGACCCCGTACGGTCACCCCCCTTTTTATTGTGCGCGCTCCACCCGCCGGCGTGAGCACGTGGGTGCGACACATCCGGCATCCGCCGGTACAAATGGCTGGACCGCCAACTCATTACACCGCCTACCAGTGTAACTCGAGGCAGCGGCCCCAACCGGGCTTAAACTCGTGCAAAGAGCAGCCCTGCACCGTGAGTCCCCATCTGCAGCTCCAGCTCCCACGCAGCCCGTAGTTTCAGAGACATTGCTGCTGAAGTGAAGGAACAACCACATCAAAAAGAAATACCAGTTTGCACATAAACACCCCCCAACAGAACAGACACCCAAGACACGTACAAGTGGCTCCAGCATATGTGCAAACGCTGCACCAGCATTGATTGAAACCACTGCACCAGCGCTGCACAGAGCCCCACACCAGCGTCTCCAGTGCCCCTTGGAAGCTGCTCCCTAAAGCACTGAAGGAAGCCCGCACCAGCATTGCATGCCACCTGCTCCTGCAACTACAGCTACGCGTGGCCCGATGTTCAGGAAAGAATGTTACGGCCTCCTGTAGCAGCGGGGCAAGAGGTGGACACTATGCGAGGACCAGAGGAAAGCCTATGTGGGAAGAGAGAGCATTGTGGGCCCCCTGGTGGCTGTCTGCCACCACAGAGGGGAAGGGAGAAGAAAGTTTGCCTCCTGCAGGCAACCCTGCTGTCCCGTCAGTGCCCTCAGCATTAAGAAAGGAGGTTCCTGTGCCACCACACACAGCATTGCCCCTTACCCGCAAGAGAGAGTAACCGGACGGGTGTGGAGTATATAGAGCACCCTCTAGTGGACATCTGCAGTGCCTCCGCGACCTCAACTAAAGTAGCAGGAGTTAGAGACAAAGTGAGGCCCCACTGTACCATCATTCACAGCCCAGCAGCATCAGTAAGGCTTCCGCAGTCTGGTGAATAAAGAGGCTGACCAACAGAGCGCCACATGCTCCCTGGGGGCTGCCTGTCATTGCTGCAAGGAGTAGAGAGTCTGCTGACCCCACAAAGAGCCCCATGAAGTCCAAAGCTGCCCAGCCCAGAAAGCATCCAAGAGTCCAGCTACACCCAAATAATATTAACAATAATAATAATCCATATTTGTAAATCACAAACATATCACCCCTTAAGGTTTCAAGGCACTGGGGGCTGTCGGGGCGATTAAGTGAGCTATTGCCCACAGTTACATGATGCTGAGCTGAGCTGCAGCCGGGGATCGAACCGTGATCCCCGAGCGTCGAAGTCAGCCACTGTGGCTGCTGTGCCACACTTCTCCCTAGGCTGTGAAGCCAGAAGAAGCCAGGAAAAGTACACCCACGTTTGTGAAACGAAAGGCACGAGGAGCACTGTATGCGGCACGCGCGACCCCTAGTGGCTGCCTGATGCCTCCGTAAGTGAGGAGATAGTGCAGCACACCCGCCCCAAGGGGTGAACGGCCACCACCGCAAGACAAAGAACAGACACGCAAGGTGCAAGCGGCGGGCGCCCACGAAGGACTAAGAGGATGGAGTCACATGATGCTGAGCTGAGCTGAGCTGCTCCGGCGATCGAACCGTGAGCCCCGTGCTCCGGAGTCAGCCGCTCTGGCCACTGTGCCACACCTCTCCCAAGGATGTGAAGCCACAAGCAGCCAAGAAAAGTACAGCCAAGTTTGTGAAACGAAAGGCAGCTAAGCCCACGAAAGGCACGAGAAGCAATGTGTACGGCATGTGTGACCACTAGTAGCAGCCTGATGCCTCCGCAAGTGAGGAGATCGCGCCGCACACCTGCCACAAGTGGTGAACGGCCAACACTGTAATAGAAAGAACAGACACGCAAGGTGCCAGCAACGGGCGCCCATGAAGAAGGACTGAGAGCACGGGATCAGAGGTGCGCAGAGGACCACACCAGTAAATCCAACAGCGTGGGCAAGAGCCCTGAAAAGAGAGCTCTCCGAGAGCAAAAAGCAAAGCTGCACGACAGAGGCTGCACCAGCCTGCCACCCCAGGCACTGAATGGCCACCGTTGGCCCATAATGGAGTATGTGACACAGAGTGAGTGACCTGCCAAGAACGCCAGCACTTAGGCAGGGCCAAGTGCTACGACGGCAAAGCCTCAAGGCGCAAGCACTATGCCCTCGAGTGAGGAAGAGAAGATGGAAGAAAGGTGACCCTCCATCCAGGGAGTGGAGCACCAAGAAGATCCCTGAGGAATGGACAGGACCTTTGAGAGGTCCACAAAGAAATGAAGAGTCACATCCTACTGACAGGAGAGGACCTCTGAGAGGTCCACGAGGAAGCAAAGAGTCAAGTCCTGCCGACAGGACAGGACCTGTGAGAGGTCCGTGGTCAAGTAGAGAAACATTCCTATAAACAGGACGCGGCTAGGGAGGTCTCTGTGAACAGAACATCACAGCGAGAGGCCTGGTAAGAAGGAAGAGAAGAGAAATAGTCCTATGAACAGGATGTGACCAGCGAGGGCCCTGTGAAGAGAACATTACAGCGAAAGGCCTGGTCAGAAGAGAGAAGAGCATGGCATGATGCCACATTGTGAAAGAGTTGAAAAGTAGAAAACAGCGGCACAACGCTACACTGTTGAAAGAGAGAAGAGAGAGGCACGGTGCCACATCATGAAAAAGAGGAGAGAAAGGTGTGTGCCAGACCCGTCACGCAGAAGATCCTGACAACCAAAGGTGCGCAGGAGAAAGGAAAAAGAGCGACAAGACCAAGGACTTGTGCCACTACCGGAGAGTGCATTAATCAATACAAGCCAGCCACCGGGGTGTAGCGATGTCACTGAAGTCAGCACGGAGGGAATACCAAAAGTAAGCCGCCGAAGTGTGCGAACCGCGTAGCTGCCCCACGCTTCACAGTGCGACTTGTCCAGGCACCTGTCACCAGCTGTTTGAGATAGATAGCATCCCTGCTAGCGACTGCACATGCCAAAGAGGAAGAACCGCCAGTGGCCACAAAGTCCCTCCAGTCATCCTTACTCCAAGCAAGACATCGTCACCTGTAGTACAAGTTGTCTGATAGTAAAATCGTCCTCATTACTATGTGCATCACCAGAACCACCTAAGGAGCATTGCACCACCAGAGTGGAGCCTTATGCCTGCAAAACATCCGGAGACCAATGAGGCATTCCTGGCACCTTGGGAGACTGATCACCCAGAGACCATCTATTAGACCCCACGTGCACTTGAGTTCTGCTGAAGAGAGCACACCTGACCATTACATCACCTACCCTTGGGGTTGCACAAGCAATTTGGATGTGGTCATGTTGGGAGTTCCGCAGCGACCCCTTTGCGCGGCCTACAAGAGGCACCGTACAGCCCACGCAGTCCTGTGACAACCCAGCGTAAAGGGCCTCAAGGGAATTCCTACGTGAGGGATCCCGGCAAGAGAGATGAGTCCGAAGCTTCTCCAACGACAGGTACCAGGAGGCACCAAGATCTCAAAGTGATATGTCCTACAACCGCATTGTTGTCCCCGTCTATGCCGGTTTGTCTTTCATGGAGCCAGGGCACCTCCAAAGAAATCTCTGCAGCGAACTCCACCACTGCTCCTGATGCATCCCCAAATTGAACTATGTAAATAGACTCCAACACCGTGAGATCAGGTGGGGCAGAACAACATTGCCCAGGTTGACTGAAACCCCCAGACTTATGATCAAGGGATCCGGACTCCATCCACACTGCTTTTCGTGCTCAGAGTTGTCTGGTTAAATAACGGATTCGTGCTCCCAGCTTCACCTGTCCACTACTCCGGTCCTGCAGACTGTCTGAAGAGACTCAGTGGTGTTTTGTTTTGTTTATTCACTCCCACAGGTTGGACTCGTTTGTTTCTTTTTAATAAAGTTTGGGAGGGATGTAGTGTCCTGCTGGACACGTTCTAGTGTATAGCAAATGTACAGGTTAACCAGCCACTCCTTGAGGGCCACACCCACCCCACACCCATCCGTTTTGGCGTCACCGGTCAGGTGACCCTGCCAATAAAATGGGCCAGGCTCACGTGCCCTGGGCCAGTAATGAGTACCCCAACTATGTGTCTGTGCTCCTAATTTGTCTGCATGTGGGCCTAGGGCCCAAGACCCTACAATTATAAGCAGTGGTTAATTTGAGCCTTTGGGGCGCACCACCACTCATTGTAGGGGACATGCACTCTTTTGATCCAGACCGCAGGGTAGTCCAGTGGAAACATTTTCTCCACTGACAGTAGAGCTGCTGTCTTTATAAGCCACCCAGCATTTCAAGTTGGGCATGCGAGAAGCAAGGGTAAAGTGGAAACATCAGTATGCCTGTGTTTTCCACGATTCGAAATTAGTAGCGTTGCGTGGCCGCCCTTTGCTACCCTTGGATCGGCGCCTCCGCTTAGGCTGGCCTGGTGCTAAGCCACATGGAAGGATCCTGGTTTCTTGCTTACTGGCTCCAACTACCCTTGCAGCTGTATAAATCGTGTCATGCCAGCAGTAAGAGTCAAGTCCATCATTTCTTTGCCCGTTCTCCTTGCTGCTTACCTACGTGGTCAGACTGTGGCCATATGTTTCTGCATTGCAAATGCTTATGTTTACAATGCCTTGGAGGATTCCATTTAATGTTATTAGTCCTGAATGACGTGCTAGTCAGAAGGATAGAAAATGCACAGCCAGCGAGACAGCAGTCGCTCATACTCAGGGCCGGACAGGGAACCGAAACTGGCCCTGGCAAACTGCTCGGCCAGCCCCTGAAAGGGTGAGGGGGGGTGCGGCCGAGCTGTTTGCTAGGGCCGGTTTCGGCCGATTTTGTTAACGGGGGCCAAAATTGCCGGCCCCGGGTAACAAAAACGGCCCCCAGGTGCCGAAAACCGGCCCCCACCCTGGCGGCCCACCGGGGAGCCGCCCGGTGCCCGCTACGGCCAGTCCGGCCCTGCTGATACTTTACAAATGTTTGCATGGATTTTTGATGCTTAGGTATGCCGGAACACCGACATGGGGCACCTTCACAGAGGATTAACTGGGATATCCTGAACCTTCAGTGCAGTGCTTAATATGAGCCGGTGGTTTCCGATGCTTGGCAGCGGTACTTTATTGTCAACAACGGCTCTTATGACAGCCTGCCACATTTGTTGAGGAGCACTCCAGCTGTTGTTTAGTAATTAAATGTACATTAAAATCACAAATGTCTGCCACCCAATAAAATAAGAATAGCTTGGGCGGCATGTATTAGTCATTTCAATATATATTCAAAGTCTGAATCGTCACACTTGTGTGAGTGTGATGACTAGAACTGTCATTGGCAGCGCTAGTGAGAGCAATGGGTGGTGCAAGCTGCAGTGGCTTCCTGACACTTCTTTTTAGGTCGAGCCTCGAGTAGCGCGCAAGCGCTGCTCTGCGAGACTTTAAGTTAGGGGGTTTCGAAAGCTGACCAGACGCTCGTGCGTCATGGCCTTTTCCCTGCGGTTACGCGCAGGGCAGACATCTGTTTCCAATTATCGTACCCAGACGCGGGCGCGATAATTGGAAACAGATCGCTCGCTGTGGCGCGCGCACCACTCGCGTCGCCCCCACCTCCTCCCCGCTCGTGCCTTCAAATGCTTGTTCTGACAGTGAAGATGTAAAGCGTGCATTGCACGGTGTAGTTCCGCTGTATTGCTTTTTTCTCACAGTGAAGTTGTAATGCGTGCGTTACACGGTGTAGTGCTGCTGAAGGGCAGATGAAGCGTGTTGTTCTCACAGTGAAGTTGTAATGCGTGCGTTACACGGTGTAGTGGCAGCCCCTAGTGTGACAAGGGGCCCTCCTCCTCGGGGTCCCTTTACTCCTGTTCTAGGGCTGCACTCTTTGCTGATACACAACCCCCTTCCTTGTCGAGGGCCCCCTGGCCTCGCCTGCGGGAATGGCTGGATGGAAGGGTGCGGGTTCATTGTTGTAGTTCACCAAGCCGGGGTTTGCACGACTTTGCACCCGTGCGGTTTTATGTGCTTTCTATTCTCACCCTACATAGGGGCTCCATATTTCATCCCAAGAAGGCGCGTGCGTCCTGCTGCCTTAAGGGATCGCACCCGTGCTCTTACCGGGCCGGCTGACGTCATGGTGTTCCCTGAGTGACGTCAGCGGCGCGGCTCTGACGTCACGTACCAGGTTTGCCCCGCCCCGCCTGCTGACGCGCACGCTTGCCCAAATGATTGACGTCTTTTCCTGACTGCTGCTTCACACAGATCTCAAAACCACAGCGACCCCAAAACAAAGCGCTCTTCAGGTGTGTCCGGGACAGGATTGGGAGCCCTGGCGGTGGCCCGGAGGACTGACGCATCCACGCCTGGATCCTGCGACGGGCAGTGCAGCCTTTCATCCTTCCGAGTCACACGAACCAAGAGCAGCCGGCGGGAACCTGGGCACATACACAGAACAGGGGCTCATCCGGGACTTCTAGGCAAAGACCTCATTCAGTGCATGCACTTCATGTAATAATGAACATTATCACCTTCGGGAGTGGTTTTAATGCACAAAGAAGACATGAGCCCGAACCAACGACAAATGCAAGCAGTGCTCGTAGTTAATGTACATGGAGCAGGGGCGCATCTGGGACTCCTTTTCTTCTAGGCACAGACCTCATTCAGTGCATGCACTTCATGTAATAATGAACATTATCACCTTCGGGAGTGGTTTTAATGCACAAAGAAGACATGAGCCTGAAGCAACGACAAGTGCAAGCAGTGCTCGTAGGATGAAAGTCTGAGTCACCCTGCCTTGTAGAGATTCAAACCTGTGACCATCAGGATTCAAATAGAACCTTAAGGAGGTGTGTGGACCATTGAGGTGTCCTGCCCCTAGTGCTGCCACTGCTAGCTGGAACCCTACAGCAGGAAGGTAGAAGGCCAGAGGGTGTCCTGGGGAGGGAACTCCTTTAAGGTGTGAGCAAGTGGTTAAGACCCGGTGCCGCATAAAGGTTGTCTATAGAGGATGACCAGATTCTCCGAAACCAAAACCGAAACGACCCCAGACATAGAAATAGGACTGTGTGTTTGCACATACCGTGGATGCTAATGGACCATAACGGCAACACCCACGACATAGGCCTGCAAAGGCACCCCTGCCCCCCTTTGCCCCCTCCCCCACCACACTCACACACACAGACTGCATATTAGAACAAGCATTGGCATAGTGTGACGAGGTGGGACCACTGACGGAGAGACTCCCCGAAGAGGTGGCCTGGTGGTCAACAACATCCCTCTCCCCCCCTCTTGTCTCCCCTCCTCAGGATGAGTGGAGCATGCATCCTCTTTCTCAGCTGGACTCCTCGGGGACATATGGTGAGGGCGCCTTTAAAATTGGGATATCCCGGACGACGAGACTCCGCCCCCGACGGACGTCATAACGTGCAGCGCGATAAGAAGAGGAGGTTCCCGGAAGACGTGGTGGAATGTCACCGGTGAGACGGAAGGAGCCGAGGAGCAGAGCATCGCGTATACCGGAGGGAACGAGGCGTGCGAGGACGAGTCGCCCAGGACAGCAGACCCTGAGGGAGACACGGAGGTGCCAGGAGGCCAACGACAACACGAGTCGCCCAGCCACGCTCCTGGAGGAGCGTGGCTCACAAAGGTACGGGAACGTTTCGCGGGTTGGGCAGGGAGGAGGGATCGGCGTAAGGAAACGTAGCCAGACCTCGCTCTCTTACAACCCGCTACACCCTACCCTGAGCACAATCACTCACCTTAGCATAGAGGACGTGTGTCACAGAGTGCGGTGTCCCTTCACTCCCCTACCTATGGGTCCCGTATCGTTCACATCCTAAATCCCGATTCTTGTCTCCCCCTTTTGATGATCCACCGCAACGGAGTCTTCAAGCCCCCGTACACCGAGGCGGAGAGAGGAGGAGCGGACGACATCCCGAACAGGATACCAATCACGCCAGAGGAGCGAGGAAGAGTCCCGTCACCCACAGAACCCCCTCTCTAGAAGGAGACATATACTAGGAAAAATAAAGCCTTCCCTCACACGACCTGTCTCTCCTCCCGTTTGTTCCCACCCGTTACACATAGCCAATAGGTCTCGCCTTTGGAACCTTATAAGTTTTTAGCCATGCAACAGTTGATGTTATTGCACCAAGGATATTGTGCTGCATAACTAAATACTTATAAGGTCCCAAAAGCGAGACCTATTGGCTATGCCAATGCTTGTTTTAGAAAGTAAGCACTGCTTCAGTGCTTGGCACCGTGCCAGAGCTGGCCCACTGTTTGTGTTAGTATTTACTTGTACCATATTGCAAAGACCTGAAGTTGCCCATCTCGCCCCAGTATTCATCTGTACGCAAGGAATGGAGCTGCCAGGGAGATTTGCTGTAACAAGGACTGAACCTGGGACTGTCTCATTCTGGTATTATATTTAGTAAAACAGTGCATCACAGGCTGATCAAAGGGGTTAGTGTAGCACAGTCTGTGATTTACATTGTCAACAGAGACTTCCGGGATCAGTATTATTTCTTGTAAGTGAGTAATTAGGACAAAGGGTGTTTGATGTTGGATTAAAATGTGTTTTAACTGGCCGCATGGGTCACAATCACTTAGAATATGGAGATTTCATAATAAGAGATACACGCAGGCCTAGGAGAGAGCATCGGTCAAAGCGTGAGACGAGAGAGCAGGACTCAGAGTGGAGGAAGAGAAGTATAAGGAGAGGCGGGAAGAGAGATAAAAGAGTGCAGGTTGGAATGGAGAGAAGAGGTAGACTTTGTGTGAAGGAGAGAGAAGGAGAGAGAAGAGAGAAAGCAGGAATGTAGAGAAAAGAACAGAAGAAAATAGCAGAGAAGGGATAGAGTACAGAGTGACAGGGTAGAAGGAAGATAGAGCAGTGCATGGATAGAAGGGGGGAGGAAAGAGAGCAGGAGTAGAATGGAGAGACGGTACATTAGGAATAGGGAAAAATATGATAAACAAAGGGTTCCAAAGAGAAGAGAATGGACGTGTGGAGTGCAATTTACACTTTAGAGTAAGAACAGAGACAGAGCAGGGGTAGAAAAGAGAGGGCAGGTTGCACCTGAGGTAAAAGCGAACTGCACCTGAGTGCATGTGGGCTGGCCACCTGTAAAACATTTTGGCCACCGCCACCTTTTTTTTAATTTTTATTTTTTACAAATTATGCACTGATTACAAGTGATTATAAATCAATATGTTGTAACAATAACGAATAATTTAAGCGAATAACTTAGGGCCTCAGTACGCTGGCGGTGGGACCACCACATTCAGGCCATCAGTGGCGGTCCCACCGCCATCGGACCCTGCAGGACCGCCCGCCGCTTTAGGATGGCGGGCGGATGGAGGGATGGCAGAGAGACTGACCGCCACGCATCCGAGACCGTCGGAGGTACTGCAATCCCTACAATAGTGCGGTGCCTGCTCAGGCACCGCTGTAGGGATTACAATGTCCCTTTCTGCCGGCCGCTTCATGGTGGTTAACCCGCCATGAAAAGGAAGGCGGAAAGTGACTTTGCCCCCTGGACCTCCGGAATGGGGTCTGGGGGGCACCTAAACACCCCTGCACCGTGCAGTGCCTGCCACACGGTGCAGGGATGTTCACAAACATGCCTCTTAGCAGTGAGGCTTGTGCTGCAGCCCTTTTTCGGGCCGCAGCACATGCCTCAATGCTAAGAGGTATATTTCCGACCGCCTCCACGGCGGTCAGATTATAATTTCCCTGGCGGGACCGCCAACTCAGTGTCGGCCGGTCATGTTCCCGACAGGATGCCGGTCGGATGCTCGTCTGACCGCCATCATAATCAGTCCCATAGTTCATATTCAATTTATGGTGGGCGGCTCACAAAAAAAAATTAAACCAACACTGATTTTAACCTTATGTATTTTTGGTCATTTTTGCAATTCATGGGTTCTGATTTGAATACACATGGAAAGCTGCAGATGGATTCCTTGGGAAATTACATAATTTCCAAGTTTTTAATCCATGCCCACTGTACAGTTTTCTGAAGGGGAGAACTTTGCACAGGAATTGCATATCTTTTTTTAAGTTTTCTCTGCAAGGAAAATATTTTTACCCATGGTGAAACCCGTTTTCCTACAACCCAAGCGAATTTAGCAAAAACCCATTCCCCTTCCCAGCCTGGAAAGGGATTTGCACCCGTACTTGGCTGGAATAAAAATATGAATCTTTCAGACTGGAAAGAGGAATGATACAAGTTTGAGAATTTTAAAAAACATACTAGTTTTTGGGTATTCACAAACTTCCAAGGCAAACGAAACCTTGAAGCACCATGGGACACCCTCTTTCCCAACCCTTTAGAGGGATTTATGGATGCGTAGAGCTCTGCACTCACGATGGAGATCTCCACTCCCGTAAAAGAGCTTATGTCTGCTAAAAGTCCCTTTGTGGATTCCTGGCAGGTGTAAGTGAGGTAAATTCACCTGTAAAATGATTTTTATAACTAAATTTGCCTTTGAGAATAGGTCCAATGATCCATATTAATTAGGATAGGTGGCCATAACTACTGTTGTTTTTTAAATCTATTTTTTGTCTCTCCCTATGATTTATCATTAAATTCCAATTGATGGAACCATTAAATCATGATGGTTTGTGGTATAAATAATTTAGGTTCCCATCGTTGTTCTGAGTTTTGTGGCACTGTATCATTCTATTCAAACACATAATCCTTCATGTAGGACAAAGAGAAATTACAATTATTCCCCTGCTATATCATGTCAGCACCTTAATTATGGGGAGAGGAGTTGGCCTAACGGCTAGGGCAGTCGACCTCGAATCTGGGGAACTGGGTTTGAGTCTCGGCAATGACGCTGAACATCCTGTGATTCTGGGCAAATCACTTAAACTCCCCGTGCCTAACAAAAAGGAATGTGTCCTCATGTAATGCAACTGGTGCTATGTAAAGCGCTCTGATACCCGATACCTTCGGGTCAAGTTCGCGCTATATAAAACTCTGTAAAAAAAATAATATATATATATATAAGTGATATTAAAAATGCACATTTATCTGAGTGGTGTTGTTATATTACGCATGCAGTTATCATGGAACTTTATCAATGTCGATTATTATGATGTCATTAGGGTTTAGGTCACATGATATCACCTCCTGGGACAATTCAGGGTTATAGTTCATGATATCACTTCCTCTGATGTCATTGAGATCAAAGAGTGTGTAATGTCACTTCCACTACCCCTGGCATTTTGGTGAATCACTATCCATGAAAGTGCGCCCTTGTGTCCAAAATTGAATTGAGGGACGACATACCTCTAAAGAAAGGGCAAAAATAACAAGTGTCACAAGCAAGAGCCATTTGCATTCTGTTAGTACGAGTTGTTACATCGCTCTTGCAGTAGGACTTTTTACTCGCGGGAAATCCAATTACATCATGTGGTGTAATTGCATCATTTTACGGTATTTCTCCCAAAAGTATTACACAAAATGCTGGAAATTACATGAATTACACCGGCGCGATTCCAGTGTCACTCAGACCTAGAAAAAAGAACAGAAAGAAACAGCTATGCTGGAAATAGAAAAAAAATAATGGGGGCTGAAGTGGAACTAATAACTTTGATGTCAGGCACCTAGTTTCCTTCCTACATAAAATGTGATATTGGATCTCATAACTTCTGCATTAATTCTGGTACAGCTTAACACTGCAGCCACAAGTTCTCACTTCTCACCAGTGAAGCAAGACAGCTGTATATTTACTCCACAGTCCAGCACTTCCCAGCAGTGCCCCTTTAGTTGTAAATAAACCGTGCCAGCTGGTATTGGGCAGTACTAATACTTTCTGTTTTTGTGCCCTCAAATGCATGTGAGGTAACCGAACTTGAAGTGAAAGATAAAACTTCACTGGCTTCTATAAAGAAATAATTCAATTAACACATAAGCTTGTATGAGCGTATGAGTGCTTAGGGTTCTGATGACCTTGCTGAATATAAACATGTGCATCCTGAAGACAATAAGTTCAAATCCAAGTAAGGCAGATTTAGCTTCTTGACTCTGAGAGGTTGACACAGAGGTCTACTCTAGGGACATTACATACAGCTAGGGACAAAATGCATGGAACATAATCCGCATGCAAAAGGATTCTGTTTGGAACAATCCCAGATCACCCCTGAATACTAGGTCCCCCTCTGAGGTCTTTTCTGTTAACAAATCATGCAAGGCTGTGCCTCTTGCCGATATCTTTAATTATGTATCTAAGAATTAGGTCAGTGAATGTTAGCGTTACTAGTTGCTTTTAGTTCATATACGTCAATTTATGGCTGCGGGTCACCAGCGCTACTGTATGGAAGAATTAGGTTCCTGAACACAGGGCGGCTCCTCCACTGTAGCGGAGGAGCCGCCCCTACTACTAAGCAGTGTAAAGAAGAGAAACATAAAATGATAACTTTAAGTTATTATCAATTTATGCTTCCTGATCTATCCTGCTGCCTGCATAGAGAACATGCCCACCCCTCCAGCCCCTGGCTGAGCGCTGTGTCATGGCGCTCAGACCAATCACAATGCTGCAGCGTTGTGATTGGCTTAGGGGAGAGAGCCTGGCTGCCTGCTTCCTGTTCCAGTCAGAGGCAGGAGTGGAGAAGACAGGGGACCCGGCCTCGAGGTAAGTTTAGATTTGTATTTTTTTATTATTTTGGCCCCCCTTCCCCTCACCCCGACCCCACCCGCGACCCCCCCCAAGCCTCCGCCGCAGCTCCCCTCGTGGACCCCCCGCCCGCCCCACCCGCGAACCATGCCAGCCGCTGCTGCTTGAACGCTGCCATCACTAGATGCCCTTCGTTCACGTGTGTCAGGCAATGGCAGCAGGTCGCCAGTGGTATTTGAGGTGTGTTTCTGGATGGGTTCGCAGATTTGCTGATATGTCCTCCCAGGGTTTTCCAAATGTCATCCCCCATGAGGTAATCACAGTACTTAAATAAAACAGGCACAATCTTGATACGTTGATCCCAGTTCCATTAACTAGAGGATTTTGATTGACCGCAGAGTCGTCTGCTGAACGAATTATTGAATAAATCACAAAAGACGGTTGTAGGAAAATTGCAAGAAACAACTTACCCAAGCACACATCCTGCACCAGGGCAGCCTGACTGCACCACACCTGAGGTGTTCTCTGTGTGCCTCCCAAGCGTCTATTCAAGGATTTGACTAGTGCCCTAGAGTTTGGAAAAAAAGGGGAGTGTTTCCTAGATTTATGTTGAGCCTTCAGACAGACCCATCATTGCATATTTTTACAGTGCCTTGTCTTTGATTTCTTGACCAGTGAACCTTTTCCCGTCGTTCTGCTTGACTACTGTTGAGTCTGGAGAATTCTGACAATTATGAGTTTGATAAGTGTTATTTTATATCTTTGGTATTATACAGTGTTCCTTTCGGTTTAGAAATTCACCCATGATCGGACCAGTGGACAAACGTTTAGATAGTAAGTTAAAGTAAGAAGCCAGGCAACAACGCACCTGCAACAGCCCAGATTAATGCACGTATGAATGTAGATATGTATGTGTTTACACGAACATAGTGCACACTCCAGAGTCCTCCAAATACTTCAGCGTTATTTACGAAGGCTGACAACTTGATACTATTCTGGTGAGAACGACCCTTTATTATTGCTTACTTTATTTTGTTTCTAATTTATTTATTTTTTATTTACTTAATGTGATTATTATCTGTATTATTTTCAACAATAATTTACTTGAGATCAACCTTAATTTTTTTATGGGTGCAAGAATTGAGGAAACCGTGCCGTACAATGAGCTGATTCAGTGTATAGGCTCAGCTAGGTGTCAAGAACTCATATCTTTTGGAAAAGGTATATTGACGACGTCTTGGTAATTTGGCAAGGACCTAAACAAACTTTACAAGAGTTCCTGCAATGGATCAACTCATGTGACCCCAATCTCAGGTTTACACATGCTTTTGACCGGAAGGAAATGGTCTTTCTTGATGTCATCATTTCAAAAGCAGAAGGTCAACTACTCACCAAGACATATCACAAACCCACAGCTAAGAATAACTTACTGGAATTTTCGAGTTTCCATCCCAGGCCCTTACGAGAGAACCTTCCCTATGGGGAATATCTACGGTTACGACGTAATTGCAGCAAAGTAACAGACTACCGCACTCAGTCGGTTGAGTTAACCAAGAAATTGCGCAATCACGGATACCCGGACCAAATCCTAAAGAAAAGTTGCAAACGGGCCAGGAACCAACCAAGGGAGGTCCTCCTCGTGGACAATCCGAAGCAGATTGACGGAGTTCCCTTGACTTGTGTAACGACATATAGCGTCGCCTCCAATGCAATAACAAAGTCAATAAACAAGCATTGGAAGGCACTGGCAAGCAATAATAGGAAATGGGAAAAGCCCTTATTCTCTTACAAAAGGGCAAGAAGCCTTAGGGATGCCCTAGTGCATACTCGCCCGAAGAAAACTGACAGTGAAGACAACCTGTCTGTACTCAATGCCTGGGGCCTACCGAAGGTCACAGGGCATTTTCCGTGTGGCACATGTAGCGTTTGTCACCTTACCACACCTACAAAAACCTTAAATCTTGAACACGACAAAACATGGATACAAAAATCACACACGAATTGTAATTCCAACAATGTGATATATCTCATTACGTGTCCATGTGGATTAAGGTATTTGGGAATGACCACACGCAAAGCCAAGCAACGTTTGTGTGAGCATCGGAGTAATATCCGGTGCAAGAAAAGTACAACCAGGATGACTGAACATTTCCTGCAGGCCAACCATACCACTAATGATTTGCGCTGGACAGTTATTGAACAAATAAGAGCAGGCGACAACTCACGGAGAATACTGTTTGAAAAAGAACAACAGTGGGTGTATCGCCTCTCCACACACAAACAGGGACTCAATGACAACATCCCCTGGGGAACGGTGCTAAAGCGTTAACGTCCGCCCCCCCGTTCTGTTTCCGCTGTTGTATTTACATCATCATGACAGTTTGTGAAAGTGCTGCTCCCCTTCACTAGCTAGTTTCCTAGGATAAACATACCATGGCACTACAGCCACACCTTAGGTTTGATGAGCACGCAGTGTGCCAGCTATCCAGCATTTTATGTGCTATCTACACACAACTAACTTTGAAATAAACAACCTAATGGTTGTGACAGTAATAAGGATAGAGTTATTCTGCTTTAAAATCATAGCACAACTAGTCTGGTTGTTTGTTTTTTACAGTTTGTCTTTTACAGTTTGTCTTTTACAGTTTGTTAAATTTGCACACAATAAATTGTGCCATTTACTTAGAGTCCACAATGTCAATATTGCACAAGCAACTGCTTAATAGACAGCTTGGAGCGATCTAAATAGACTAGCGCTCTCCGGTTCCCAAACCGCGTCACAATCTCCACGTCTACCTCCAACTGAATAAAGTTATATCAGCTTCAATACCTGCCCCACATTTTTAATAGACAGCTGAGAGCGTTTTAAATAGACTAGCGCTGTCTGGTTCCCAAACCACGTCACAATCTCCACGTCTACCTCCAACTGAATAAAGTTATATCAGTTTCAATACCTGCCCCACATTTCGCAGGTTAGCAGTGCAGCCTTTCTCTTGGGCGTCCGACGGACGTGTGCGTGCGTATGTACGCACTGACGTCTTCGGGACCCGAGACACGGACTGCACACGTCCAATACGGCCAACTCTCAGTTTAAAAACACTCCGGTCGAGAACCTCGCTGTCTGCGGGGTCCTCGTGACGGTAGTTTCTAGGTGCCAAACGGGCGTCTGGCTTTGACGGAGTGAGTACTTGAGCATTTTTCCCAGCTACCGCAGGTAATATAACAGCCATACCTGTAGTAACGTGATGTTTTTGTTCTTAGCGTGTGACTATAAGCCACCGCCCCCTGCCTGGACCCATGGTGTAAGGTTTTCCTACACTTAAAGTAAGCTCATTCTCCATCTTGTATGCAGTCTGCCAGTTCCATTTTAGATATCACAAGCCTCACCATCGCTTGTGGTTTTTAATTAGTCATGTTCACCTCCTGTATAAATAAAAATATATATATTGACTGGAAATGCCTGAGTCAGCGTGCAGGATTGGAAGCGCGCATACGCCACGAACTATTGTTATTATTAAATCACCTTTCTGGGAATTACCCAGTTCACTTATTTTGGCATATAATGACTGGTGTACAGCATCTATGCACCACTGTCACGATTAGTTGTGAGCTATGACTTGACATAGCTACACTTTTGAAGAGCACTATCATCAGCATGTGCTTTGTCACTCTTCTGGCGACATATGTTGTTATAAAATTGTACATAACGGTCATATGATTTGTCTGTTTGTCTTGCAGATTGATCCGCCTTCTAAAAATGTTTTGAAGGTACAACGAGAACCGTAAGTCATTCGGTCCCTCTGTGTTACTGCCTCAGGTTAGGGTGCGCCTTAGCGTGCGCATACCGCCGTGGCAGTTGGTCCTGACGAAAGCCTCGCGATTGGCTCAAGGAGGCTGAAACATGTAGACCACTGTTTTTTGATATACCACAGGATGTAACTGGTCAATCTATCCAGTCTACAACATCCACCTCACCGTTTTTATCCCTTACCTTATTCCTCCATTATTAAAATTCTATTGGGCGAATAAAGGTAATTTTAAACACAATTTTTTTGCACCATCCCTTTTTCACACTTACGAAAAAACCCGCTGTAACCAGGCGTTGTAGCACACCAGAGGGGCATTCGGCCTCTCTGGTGGTGAAGCATGTCACCAACTAGGTTGGTGAGTAAGGGTTCTTTTATAAAAACAACAGTGACTATGTGAAAGATAGACAATGAGCAGCATTACAATTGCTTTTTGAATTATAAAAAGGGATCATGCACTTTTTCAGAGCAATGTTTATCTGAAGATTTTCAGTTATTACATGATAGGGCTGTGGCATGCTTCATTACTGACCCGCATGAGTTCATCAAAATAAAGCCACATTCAATTTGCATCTTACCACACACTATAAACTAAAAATGATTTTCAAAGTGACTTACATTAAAGTACTTAAAATATATGTTGTGAACAATTTTATACTACACAAAGGCATGTTTATTTTAATAGTACAGATTTCAGTGTTATTTCCACGTCCCTGCAACTATAGTATGTCTTTCAAGGGTTATAAAGAGGTTTGGGAGCGAATTGTATGTGTGACCATGTATTGTGAGGAATAAAATACCCTTTAAATATTTTATTGGGGATATTTTATCACATGTCTTATATCAGTGTTTCATTAAGAGGAGCATTAAGATTCAAGGCGTCAGATTTTGAATCTTTTAAACACAAAGGTAAAGGGAGCACACTGCCTCTCATCCCAGCACAGTCCACGCCATTGCAAATGCAGTACGCCTACTTCAAAGTTGCTGTAGTTTTTCACCAAAGTTGGTGCAGGTAGTGCTGTTATCTCTAGACACGTGTTTCTGGGTTCAGCCCTTCTTCAGTAGAAAGCAGAGAAAAGTCATCTTAATGCCCTATCATGCGGGGTTCGTGTAAATTCCAACCACCTTCTTAAAAGAACTGCTGCTTCATGAACAAAAGGATGTGAGCATTAATTGCCATCAACAGTGCAACAAGAAATTTCCGTCACAAAGAATGAATCAAGGATTCCTCCTGTTGGATGTGTATTTAATTATGTACTTCTTTATGTTTCCTAAAGTAGACCAAAGTAAAAAGCAACTTTCACAACTCATGAAGCTCCAGAATACAATGGGGAAACTCAAAATGACTTCACTCAATGGAGAGCGAGATGAAAAAACTGTGAATCGTTGCAAGCCCTCACTATCAATACAGTATTTCATGATGAGAGTGAAAAACTATAACAGTAACTGACTCTTGGAGTCCAAATTTAACCAGAAATTTCTGGATAAGGAAATCTCAACCACTCGTGGCCTCCTTCATCATAGGTAACCTTACCACTGTCCTTGTAAAATAGACACAAATCCATCCTGCTTTTGAGGGAGTTATTAATAAAGACATACTGGATAGATGAAGGGATCCAGGTTTATAAAATTACCTTAAGGTAAACTCAAAGACATTGATATTGAAGGTACTCCAGGTAAAGTTAAAAAGACGAGAATGATACATGGGGAAAAAACTTAATTCATTCGTTCTTGATGAGACGCCAGTTAATATAAATATCATATACATACTCTCCGTTGCCATTGTCTTTTTGCCACTTTTACCATTGTTTTCATGCACTCAATCAATCTTCAATAAATGTGAAAGAGGTAATCATACTTCCACACACTTTACTTAATTAATTACTTAGGTAATAGGGTTACTATCATTACTTAAGTGGAATAGTTCAGGATTGTGTTAATTGCTGAAAAAAATTCTATCTTTGCCTGTTCCTTTTTTATTAAAGAATAAACTCAGCCTGTAGCACATTATATCACACCCCTGCTGGGTTTTGTAATTTCTTGCACTCACCCGTAACCTTACATCTTACTCCCAGTAATCAGGCCAATGCAGTGCTGCAAGAACTAAAGAGAAGGGGGACCCCTGACTAAATGGAGGCAGGTAAGCAGGGGAAATAAGGAACACCAAAATCACAAACAACTACCTGCCCCAAATTATCCAAACAAGGCCCTAGAAGAGGGTCCTAAGATTCATCTACTATCTCTGGAGCAGATCAAGGGCAAATATAAATAATCACATCAAGTTTAATAAAATTGATGATAGTTTTATTAATTACACAGTCATTTCAACAATTCATAAATACACATATTAATTGTCACAACATATGATGATCAATAAAGCAAAATTCAAAAAATTCAAGAAATTCAGTCCCACACACCTCCTTCAAAACAAAACACTCATACCATCATGCATTCCCAAAATTCATCATAAGGACTCACACATCATTCACACAGATTCGAAAAACGCCACATGTGTAAGCACTCTATTCCAGTTTTGATACTAATTATATAGCTGAAATGTTGTTTTCCTGGAGCTCATCAAGGATTTGTTGTTGATTTGATTAAAAATATTGTCTGGGTGTATGAATATTTTCTTTGAAAAATATATGTTCCTTCCTTTTATATTTGTAGGTGCTTTGTCCCACCCCTCATTGTCCATCTCCGCCCTGATGAAGGTGTAGCCCCGGCTGGGGCAACACACCGAAACGCGCGTTGGCGTCATTCGTGTGGGGGCAGCTGGATTATTCTCACCCCTACCCCCTGATGACTTGTTTCCATTCTGTCATCTGACCATCTTGTGGCTGTTTTGCACAATTTTTATTCTATATTGTTTTTTGAATCTGTGTGAATGATGTGTGAGTCCTTATGATGAATTTTGGGAATGCATGATGGTATGAGTGTTTTGTTTTGAAGGAGGTGTGTGGGACTGAATTTCTTGAATTTTTTGAATTTTGCTTTATTGATCATCATATGTTGTGACAATTAATATGTGTATTTATGAATTGTTGAAATGACTGTGTAATTAATAAAACTATCATCAATTTTATTAAACTTGATGTGATTATTTATATTTGCCCTTGATCTGCTCCAGAGATAGTAGATGAATCTTAGGACCCTCTTCTAGGGTCTTGTTTGGATAATTTGGGGCAGGTAGTTGTTTGTGATTTCAATGCAGTGCTGCAACACACGGCCAACTCTCAGATCACTAATGTCTTCAAAACAGCATGTCTGTCTTTTTACCTATTCATTGCTCTCTGCCCCCCGTAATAGTGCTTGACGGTGGGACGGAGCAGGTGTTTATTACATGGATGGTGTGGCTGTTTCCCCCTCAAGTTGTAATGCCTGTGTCACACGCCTTGTATAGACGTGCAACATCATAGCGGAGCAGCTGCCACACTGGACCCTGGGACATGTGGTCCACAATGTTGTTGCGTATCCCTGGCCTGTCATTAATATTTATTTGGCTGTACAAGTGGATGTATACAAAAAGATTTTTTATATAAACATATTTTCTAAGGCGGCAACATGGGAGGAAAGAACAATATAATGAAAAGCCAACATTAAAGACCCCTTCCCCTCCCCCACTGATTTACAAATCTGGGGTGGTGGACCATTGGGAATATTTTTGCATTTCATTTGTTTAAAGGCCTACTGGATACACATTTCTCATGGGGTGTGCAAGGTAGTCTACAAAGCCCAGAACATAATTTTATTGGATTACAACTCCTTATCATAATAACAGGCTAGTGCGTGGAAATGATATACAGCTTATTGCCATTGGGGCCAAGGAATATCATCATTAAGACACACACCGTAAGTCCCCAGATGATAGATCCAGTGCTGTTCAGATTTGAGCAATGCGGAATTCATATCATTATGGTATGTCTGTAACCTTTATATTATAAACCACTCAATATCGTTCTCAGTATGTCTTGTGCCATAAAATGTTTTTGTGAGTTTCATCATAGTTTTCTCTGATGTTCCTAATTGTCTTTAACTTCCTTGAGGTCTTTAGCTTGAAAGGGCATTGGATGATACATATATAACATTCATAAAAAAATAGATTGTATGTTGACTTAGTATCCAAAGTGTTGCTAAGCCGAAGTCAATTTCTGTGATTAATTTTTGTGAGGGAGCAGACATTGCATTTACCATAGGGAAAATGGCCAGTGGCAGAAGGGAGGTCCCATAATGGTCTTTCATTCTTCTCACTATTGTTGTTTTTAGTCTTGTATGAGGCTCCCTCGTATACTCATATTTCTTGAATGAGATCATAGATTTCTCCAAGTCTAGAGTTCCTGACTTTAGAAATCTCCAATTTTTACTGATTATTTTTTTTAACAAATTTGGAATGAGTATTGTGTGTGGTCACACAGTTCAGTTTATCAGCTGGATCACTTATCAACAATTGTAAACAACGTTTACAAACTTGCGTAAAAAATGCAGCGGATACATTTATCTCCATGACCACATACAGTCCTCATTTAAATTTCGTCAAAATTTAGGGTCTCTCTCATTACCTCTTTCTTTTCCCTTTTTATCTTTCTGCATGCAAATGGGCTTGTTGCAAAATCCTTTTTATTATAGCTAATATGAAAATAATTTTACATGATAACAGTTTTGAATCTATACTGTTTAGAAACAAAACTCTTAATGTGTGCCATACAATTTAAAGTTAGCTGCATGCAGCACAATTTTAAAACATGTAGCTGGTCAAACCGGGTATCATGGCATGGTTGTTTGATTCGGGGTTTCTTTCCCCTGTGTCTTGGTTATTATCTTTTAGTCCTTTTCAGAACAATGTAACTCGGTTTACGAGTGCCCTATAAATACCACACATAACATAATATTGGGTTACACATTAAATAACCATTGTTTGGGGCAAATAAAACAATATTGCTTTGATCTTCGCTATACAGTGATTTGTACAAGAACAGCTGAATACATATAAACATTGAAACCTCCAGTATGTTCTTGCTCAGACTGTTATATACAAGGGCTGTTCCAAGATTTATGACAATGTCAGTCCATCTGCTGAACTGTATCCCAGATTTCAGATGATTTGTTAGAACGTTTACAACGTGTAACACAACTGGAATGATCCAAGAAAGTACATTTATTAAAACAAAAATAAATAATGTATTTGTCTCAGAATGACAACTTTTAAGCATCAAGCATGAGAAACGTGTCTCAGTATCTGAACTGAAGCACTAAGCCCTAGGTAGGCCTTCCTAGCCAGGCACATATAAATATTTGGTGATTCAAGTCACATTGACACTGAGACATGAACTTTGAAGAGCATATCCAGAGGGTGCGAACGTCCACGTGTCTTAAGGTTGAGGTGTTCCAATCTGCGAGCAGTAGATATTAGCGAACGCCTATTCAGGTTGTCGTAGAGAAGGACCACAGAGTTCCAAACAAGGTTCACTTGAAGGGGCCCGCTCATCACAAGTCAGCAGACACTCTTCCTGGAGCAGTATCAGTAAGAAGCATCTATTCTGGGTGATCAGTCAACCATTTTTCCTCCATGCAACAGTTAATGGCTAAACGTACCATCAGGTACGCTAAGACTATCCTTGGGCAGCCTTGTAAGGAGGCATAGAAGGGTGAGGGATGGGAGCCAAAGGGGAGGAGCAGGTTACGGGCATGGTGGGTGGTTTAAGATTGGTGAATAAACAATTTCACAACATGCAAATTTGAACTAATTCAATCACACAAACTGTGTTTTCAATGTAAAAGCACAAGTTCAACAACATGTCTTCCAACAATTTGATTCAAACAAATTATAATTCAATAAAATATATCCAGTCTATTTACATAGAATCTATGATAGTGATGCAAGGTCTGCCACTGAATGGTGTCTCGTGGCAGATCAACAGATACAGAGCACAAAAGAGATAGGAGTATGGGAAGATGATAATACCAGTCGCGGCCGGCATAAATCCCGGGTGGGTGGGCAAGGGTGGTCGCGCGGCGAGGGGGGGTGAGGGTAAATTTAATCATTAATCAAAATAACTTACCTGTCCGCCTGCCAGGTCCCGCGTTTTTCCAGCTCCGGCTCCTGCTCCTCTGCCTCCGGCAGGAACAGGAAGCAGGCAGCCTCCCTCCCCTCCACCAATCACAACGCTGCAATGGCAGCGTTTGTGATTGGTGGGGACGCCGCCCAGCCAGGGGCTTACGCGGAGGCCATTTTATCCATGTAGGCTGCATTGCAGCCTGCCTGGAGAAAGGGCAGAGTGAGCATGACTGGTTTGGGTGGCCCCAGAGGGCCGACCAAACAGTCATTGCGCCCCCAGGAGTGGGCACACCACTCCTCCTCTGCCCAGCCCTGCTCACAGAGCAGCCTGATCAAACCCTTCTGCTTTCTCGCACTGCGAGAAAGCAGTGAGGCGACGCTCCTCCGCCCTAGTGGAGGAGCTGACCCTGGATAATACATGGAATCCCATGACAATCTGCGGGGCAAAAGCTCTGTAAAAACGAGGGAACCCTTTTACCTGCCATGATCCACTTCTTAACCCCACTGATTTAGGCTGCATACTTATGCTTTTTAGCAATCCATACCCATTACTGATTTTTCTCTATAACCCTATGCATTTTTAAAGCCGGAATACTATGATAATATTATCTTCAGAGTCGGTGCACATTCTGCTTTGAGCTCTCCTCTCCTTAAGTAGAACACATAGACTGGACAGCTGGAGGCAGAGCTGTAGCTAGCCCGATCAGTGTGTGCTGGCCAAAGCCATGAGGCACACACTGCAGCGTCGCTGCTCATCAGGGGCTAAATGGAGTCCTACTCCCGCTCAACCTGACAGTGGCACAGGTGTATCAACCCTGTTAGGTGCCTCGGTGGGCCACAAAGGGTGCAATCAGGAACCCCCCCCCCGGCGCCACAAGAGAGACCCGCCTGAATGCCGTTTTTGACCTGATTGGGGGCAGGCGTCCTGGGACACACGTTCGGTTAGCCAACTCGGCCCCTTCCCTCCTCCAAGTTATATTCCCTCTGGGGAGTGGGCAGCCATTTTTGAGACTCCCTCATGAGGTAGGTTGCTGAAACTATAGAAGGGCTAGTTACCATCTTTTCTCTATGTTCTAGCCATTCACATTACTGAACCAGGGGGCAGACATCTTGGAACACCCTCACTTGAGTATTAAAAAAAAAAAAGGACTACTCCCAAAAACAGGGACTAAAGATCAGAAACAGAAAGGGGACTCTTCTCTTCAGGAATGGAAGAAAGACTAATCACCTACACAGTGACCAAAGAACAGTAAGAGAAAGGGGACTCTTCTCAGGCAGAAGAAATAGAAGTTGAACAGCCAGGACTATAGAAACAAAGGATGGCCTCACACAAAGTTCTGCAGAACTAGGTGTTAGTAATGGGACCTTACCCACAGATGACGAGAAAAGTGTTACAGTCTATTGAGAGTTTGATACCTATGCTGAAACCCAATAATTAGCCCCATGACCCTGGAAACTGCAACAGGAATTCCCCCTCCAGGTGTTCAGTAAGACCTAAGGAGCACATCATAGGAGTAATTTTGCTGCTGTACCTCAAATAATTTAAGATGGTTTCACCCCCCCCCGCCCCCTTAGTGGGACAGAGGGTATTCAGATATGGCAATGACATTATGAATCAACATTTTGATCAAATACGATTGACATTTGAGCCTGTATTCTGACATAAGTACCTTAGAGTTCAGACAGGCCTAGATAAACAAGCATTTGCAATGCAATAGGTCTCGCATTATTAAAGTTTGAGCTATTGGTGTTGCATTTGCAAGAGTTTGAGCTATTGCCATTGTAAACGACAATGCCTTTTATTTATGTGTTTCGAAAAGCTGTATGCGGTGCATAAACTCGCCCTTTGTACTTATAGTCCTTGCTTACGAAAAAGAAGGCTGGCAGTAAAAGAGGCATAGTTACTGCCAGCGTTGCTTCTCGTAAGCAACGACTGCAAGTACAAAGTGCCTGTTTACGCACCGCTTGCAGGTTTGTAAAATACAGAAATAAAAGGCATTGGTATTTACAATGCCAATAGCTCAAACTCTCGCAAATGCGACACCTATTGCATAGCAAATGCTCGTTTTCTTATTGCGTAGTAGAACCACTCTTTGTGGAAAACAACAATTATGCCATGCCAGATAGTCTTACAGGCATTCACAGATATACAAACCTACAATAAGTTTCCTATATTGAGGTTTTGGAATGTTCCGTTTTTTTTAAAGCACAATAAAGTTGGGGGGCTGTTGGTGGGGGTTGAGAGGTAACTCCCACCTTTAACTTGTGAGGGCCTGAGCCTGGTGAGGTAGCCTGTCTGCTTTGTTTCACTGTTCTACCAAGGTTTTAGGAACTGTAAGATTCTTATCAACAACAGCAAGTGATGGATGATCTGTGGCTCAAAACCTAATCCCAAGTAGTAATTGTAATAATTCATTATTATTATTTAGACCGGACTAAATATTGATAATGAATTATTACAATTACTACTTGGGATTCCGCTTGGTTTGCCCACAGATGAGTGCAAACATCCTTTTGTGTGAATATTAATCCAAAATGAGGGATGAATGCTAGCCACTAAAAAACAAAAGTGTCTGTCCATCCCCTATTTCTCCTTGCTATTTTTCCAGATGTGGTCTGGATGAGATGCCCACAGATTTGCCCGAGCAGCCGGGAGTGCACATCTGTTTGGTGGGAAGGGATAGCAAAAGATGGTGAGGGCGAGGAAGGAAGTAGGGGGAAAAGTAAGAGTAAAAAGGATAGAGAAGGTTGGGAAGGGATAGCAAAAGATGGTGAGGGGGAAGGAAGGAAGTAGGGGGCAAGGCAAGAGTAAAGGTCTCGCATTTACGCAAGTTTAAGGTATTGGCATTATAAATGACAATGCCTTTTATTTATGCTTTAAAAACGAAATAAAAAATAAAAGGCATTGTTATTTGCAATGTCAATAGCTCAAACTCAGCGTAAATGCGAGACCTATTGCATTGCAAATGCTTGTTTCAACTGTAGGCAGCATTAGAGCTTTATTTTTGGGTACTTTGCGGTGTTTTAAACGAACACTACACGAATGCTCTTATTGCAAGCGCCACAGTAACTGTTAAACTGTACACAAACTTTCTTTTTCACAATTTCGAGATGACAGATTTTCTTCAAATTAAGCTTCCAATACCAGTTTTTGCACGTGCAGGTCCGTCCTGTTAAAAATTTGAAGAATTTGAACTGACCAGACGGTGTGGAAATAGAAATATCGGCCCTGATGTATCAAAGGATTGTACCCATTCTGTGTCTATAGGGAAATGTGTTAGCACATATGAGTCACTGCTTGGTAATACCAGTCACATGGCCATTTCTCTATGTTATTCCCCATTTCCATTGGGAAAACATAGAAATGGGTGCAAGAATTGCCTGGAGAAATAAAGTCATCATGCAGTAAGGGTATTTCTTCTAGGTGGGGATTTTAACAGATTCTAGCAGCACACTTGTAATATGGGGGCTCCCAAGTCTCAAGCCCTCTATAGCAGGCCCTAGAGGAGCAGGGTCACCATCCAGGTCATCACAGACACTGTTACCAGCCCTGGACTCTCAACCTTAGACATCAGTGCTATCAGGTTAGTCTAACCTGCTCAACTGAAGCAAACCAAGACTACAACACCTAGAATGCTTTTGGTTAACCATGAAAGCTGTGGACAGGAAACAGTCGTTGGTGAAATATATGGAGCTGCACGCCGGACTGACGGGTGCTGCTGCTGAAATATCGGGTTTAAAAGAAGTGGGATTTTTTTGCTGCTATGAGCCTTTCTGGCGCAGGCACTTACTGCCTATTCTTAAAGCTTATTGGTTTTGCCAATAGAAACCGGCATTTTATTTTCTCTGAATGAGATATGAGCAGGCTGTTTGTTTGCCATTCCGTTGGAGGATATTTAAAAAGTGCTCTGCGCTGGTGCAACGTAATGAATTTTTAGACTCCTTTTGAGCGTAACCTGTTTTCTGATGGTTAGGATATGTTATGCTTGTGTATAGCTGTATATGGATTTTTAATGATTTTATGACGCGTCTTATTACTGCTGTTCTTTTATGATTATTGTTCAATAATCGAATAGAGATATGATGATGAAGGTATTCGTCAGATTCACTACTGCAACAATATCTATTTTCTTTCTTTATTTGAAGTTGTACATAGTCAGTACTTTAAGCAGGTAGGTAGTAGTCAGTACTTTAAGCAGGTAGGTAGTCTCCAGTCCTGAGTACCTGCACTTCTTCAATTTGAAATGGAGTTCCTGCACTTGTCAGCACTGCAGGAATACAGTTAATGGGAGATACTCTTCAGGAGTACACAGGTATAGTGAGTACCTGCACTTCTATATTTCCATGTGACCCACTGTATATAGTACACACCACATTCGAGTGACACCAGAGCCTTTTTTCAGGTTGCCAGAATGAAAAACACACTATAGACACAGCACACCTTGTTATGAATCGATATTAGCAGATAACATTGTGCGAGTGTACATAAAGACAGCATATACACTAGCGCGAGGGCACAGCTATGCAAGAGACGGGTGTAACTCGTCATAAAAGTCAGGACTGTAGCCATTAGACGCAGCATAGTAAAACTTGCGCTCACTGGCAGAAATGTTAAGATAACCCCATGACTGCAGTCAGAGAGCCTGAAAAGATTTCACCGGGGGGGGTCGGGGCACATGAAGGGGGTCCAAGAGGGAAGCTGCCAAGCCAGGTTTTCAGGATAACCGCTGCATGTGAATTTGTGTCGTGTGATACGCTGAACATCTGGCACGGACCCAGCCCTCCTGGACCAACGCTGGACTCCATGACAGTTATAAGAGAGATGAAGTAATGGCGGTGGGCGCGCGCACATGGCTTTGCAGCTGCGCCCCTTGACCCCAGCTTCACTTCTGGAGAAACAAAAAGACCCACTGACATCCCGAGCGTCTAGAGACTCTTGGGTAGCGAGCGCTAATCAATCAGTCAATAAAACCTCCCCATCATTACTGCAGTGGACCTGGTGTTAATTTTAAACATCCTGGAACAATCATGAACACATCATCTTCTGTAATGAGGTGTGGTAAGGTAAGGAGTACTTTATGTAGACAATCAAGTCCACTAAAGTGCAAAGTGCAAGTGAAAGGTACACCAAGAGAAAGTCAGCAAGACAATACACAAATGTAGCCAAGTTTGTTAAAATGTAAAAAGCATATAATTTTAGAAAGGTGTCTTTAAAAATGTACTCTTTAATGGTTAACTGCAGCACCTTTAAAAGTGATGGTATTAATATCATAACATGATGGTCACGCAATAGCGTGATCTCCTTTAATGAGTTACAGCCCACTGACTCTGGAATACGTTTGGTTAGGAAAAGCATGTAATATTCTGCAAACCTCCACAGTGGCTGCCTGTCACGCACGACACCTTTAGCCCGACTTGTGTTTTTTGTTTTTGTTTTGTACTTACAGCACTTTGCATTCTGGAACTTTTAGGTGTGCTGCTAGGTATAATCTTCATGCAAAAGAAGAATGCAAAGACTGAATAGATAGGCATGGGGTGGAGAAGACAGATTATGTACTGAATGACAGCCGCAGGGAATGAGATCAGATCAAAACAGTATACACATTTGTCTAAGTGAAGTATAGAACCCTCTTTAGAAAGTGAAGTTAACATCTACTCGGAGTGCAGGGTGGTTTCCACTTGTGAACGTGTGTACCCATGTCTTAACGTCACGTACGACAGTGTGTTCCAGGTTTGCAGCACAGGCGGAGGATAAGAGTGAACCGGGGTAATGCGAGATTAGAATGCGTACTGTTGTTGAAGTCATCAAAGGTGATAGTGTACAAGAGAAAAGCAGTGGCACCATTATTTGACTGGCAAGTTTGGATTTATTTGGCATATGGTGAAGGGGATTGACGAGTGGAGAAGAGGGGCGAAGTGACGGCGTAAATGCATATAATGAAATTATAACAAGGCCCAACTGCCATGAAAGTGGATGGGAACGGGAGGAGTGCGTGTAAGAAGCGGTCGTCAGGCGTATTTTGTTTTAAAGCGCTAACTGAAACCACTACCACAGCTCAAGCCCCGCTTGACTCTCGCTGTGACCCAGAGCCTCTACTCTCTGCTCCCATGCACTCCTGCCCCAATTGTGTAGCCGAGGTCCTTGGCAGTGCACACAGCTTCAGACTCCCTACCCTCACTGAGTACATGAGCTTCTGCTCACAGCACAGCTCACCTCACACCACACCACACTGTAACCCGAGCACCTGGCTCACAGCTCCAGTTAACCTTTCCTACGCTCACGGTGTGGTGTACAGGAGCACCAGCTCCCTTCTCCGCACTGTGTACCTAAACTCCTACTCCGAGCTATAATCTCCTCCCTACCCGCTGTACACCCAAGGTCATGCTACCATCTCTAATGTTCCTCTCCCACTTACCATGTACGCGAGCCCCTACTTACTGCGTCAGTACCCTCAATGTGAATCCGTGCTCCTGCTCACGAGCTCGTGAACCTCTTCCCTACCCTCCCCGAGTAGAGTACCGGAGCACACTGCCCCAGTCCTCTCCTACCCTCCATGTGCACACCAAAGCTCCCGCTACAAACAGAGCTCCCGCGGCTTGCTATTCACAAAGTCAGCCTCCTCCCTCTGCCCGCGGCTGTCAGTGGACCCTCCCCCACACTCACCTGGAGTTGGTGTCCAGGCCTGGATCCAGCATGTCCATGGGGGTGGGGATGGGGCGGTGGCAATTTCTGGAAGGGGGAGAGCGGTCGTGCGCCTCTTATTTCCTGGTTGCCGTCAGGCTGTTGTAGTCACGCGGGCGGCAGGCGGGCCTCCCTCTCCCTCCTCGGGCCGCAGGGACTTGGGGTATCGGCGCTGCTGATCACGGGGACAAACATTCGGGTCATGTGAGGGAGAGGATTGCCTTCCCCCACCTCCGGCCGGGGAGTCAAGGAGAACACGTGAGGAGGGAGAGCGAGACGGGAGAGAAGGAGCGCGCGAGCTGGCGGGGGCGCTGGGCCAGCCTTCGGAAGGGAAGAACGATAGCGGTGCGAGTGCGCTGGCGATTGCAAAGGAGGGGGCACGAGACACCTGCGAGAGAGGAGGGAGGGAGGGGAAACCAGTGGTGCGCGCGCACCACAGAGGAGCGGGAGGAGGGCGCACGGCAGTGGCAGGGGCCAGCGAGGCGAACGCGTGCTACTGCGCGTTCTGGCCACCGTCGGGAATGGGAGGAGCGAAGGCGGGACATGCGCCCGCCTTTGCCCAATCGCGTGCCGTTTTTTAAAAAAACGCACGCTACAGTTAATGTGGGCTTCTGAAAACAAAACCACACGCACGAGCGTGTGGGTCGTTTTCAGAAGCCCTTTCTAAAGGTCTCGCGCTGCGCGAGCAGTGCTGCGCACTGCAACGCTAGGCGCGAGACCTAAAAAGGGGGGATAAGTGGATGTGGGATTCTAACTTGACGCCACAATGCACCTACAGAAAATACCTCTTGTTACGGGAAGGAGTTGGGGGGGTGCCGGAGTCAAAGGAGATGATGATCTGGAAAAAGTTAATGAAGTGAATGTGGTAAAAAAAAAAAAGTCATGCGAAAAATGGGTGAGGAGCACAAAAAGAGTGGGAAGACTTTAGAGGTTGAGAAAGTAAAGACCTGTTTTAGGTATGGGAGTATGAAGCATTCAGCTGATGCATACAATTGTTCTGCTGTCAGGAGTAAATATTTTAAATGTAAGAAGGTTGGGCATTTATCGAGGGTTTGTAAAATGTCAGAAACTTCAAAGTACAAGAAGTCAGTCAATGTAGTGTGTGAAAACAATATGGAGTATGATGAGGGGGTATCGTGTGAAAAGTGAAGAAGATGATGTAGAAGTTTTGGTGGTGCGTAGGATGGAACCACCATTAGGTGGGCAGTCCCAGGAAGGAAATTATATTTATTGTCCACCAAATTGCGTAGTAAAAGTGAATGGAAGAAATATGAATGCTTGAGCGCATTACTGTTCCCCGTTTACTCCTATAGACAAGCCCACTTGGGAAAGTTTTACGGTGGGTGAATTAAGTCCAGCAGATGTGGTAGCAGAAGAGTATTGTGGCAATAAGTTGTCGATTATAGGTTATTTTGTGGCAGAGTGGGGTTTCCAGGACAGGAGAGCAGGATGAAAGGTGTATGTGGTTGAAAAGGGTAGGTCATTATTGGTGTGGAAGGAGCAGTGTGCTTTGGGTATGATGCTAAATCCCAATCACCCCAAGCAAGTATTGTTGACAGAATCACCAGGAAAGAATGAGTGGGTCACCATGTTTCAAAATTATTCAGAAAAAAATTGGGATGTTTGAGAAGATTTGAACACCGCATTGTGCTTAAAGAAAGGGAGGTGCCAAAAGTTCACAAGGTGAGAAATGTTCCGCTTGCTTTGAGAGGATTGTTGAAGGAGGAACTACAAAGGCTGTGTAAGGAAGGGGTGATCGAACCCATTGAAGCATCGGAATGGTTAAGTCCGATTGGTACCACGAGGAAATTCAACGTAAATATTTGCATGTGTGTGGATCCTAAGGATCTAAATGAGTGAATTTGTCCCCTTCCCCACATAAATGAGATGCTGGCAAGCGTGAAAGGTGGGTTTTACCACCTTGGAATTATCCAGCACTTATTGTCAGGTGCGTCTTGCAGGAGGAATCCAGACACCAATTCATCCGCATGCCCTATGGTTTGGCCTCCATGTCAGCGGTCTTTCAAAGGGTGATGCAAGGTGTATTGGAGGGTATGTCAGATGTGGTAGTGTTCCAGGATGATGTGTTGGTATGGGGCAAATGCAAAGACCAGCATGACGAGATCTTGAAGGAAGTGTTGCAAAAATTGGAAATGGCGGGCCTCACTATTGGTTTAGAGAAATGCAAGTTTAGCATGGATGAAGTTGTATACCCAGGGCATACTCTTACTCAGGATGGGGTAAAACCTAAACTCAGTTTAGTGGAAGCTATAGAGAAGGCTCCCTCTCCACGAGATAAGGACCAGTTAAGATCATTTCTTGGTCTCGCAAAGTACTACGCAAAGTTTGTACACCACTTTACTGATAAAGTTCATGCCTTGCGTTGTCTTTTGACAAAAGGTGTGAAGTTTGAGTGGTCAGAGGAATGCCAACAAGCTTTTGATGCTGTGAAGAAGTCCATTTCTAAGGCAGTTACGTTGAAGCCTTTTGATCCTCAAGATGAAATGACAATTGTGACAGATGGCAGCAATTATGGGCAGGGTGCAGTTCAGGAGAAAGTGCATGCGAGAAAAGAAAGAGTGGTGGCTTTTGCGTCACACACATTAAAGGGTGCAGAAATCATGTACTCCAAGGTCGAAAAAGAGGCATTGGCAAGCTGGTGGGGTGTGCAACATTTTCGAATTTTTTTGTGAGGTCTGAAATTTGAGCTTTGCACAGATCACAAGAAGCTGGTAGACCTTTTTTGCTACCGCAGGGGAGGGGAAGGCTACACACCGCATAGCAAAGTGGTTGTACCACCTTCAGGAGTACATGTTTTCTGTAGAGTATGTTCCTGGTGTCAAGAATATTAACGCATATTGCTTATTCAGACTGTCTTTGGAGGACAAAAGCACGAGTAAGGAAGATGAATGGATGGTAGCAGAGGTATCAGATGTCTGTGGTGCTATATGAGAAGGTGAGTGGAAAGAAGCTATCTCAGCTGATCTAGTTTTTGTGAGATTGAAGGAGGCATTTCTAAAGACTCAAAGTGGGAAATTGGATGGAGGTTTGGAATTGTTTAAACATGTATGGGCAGAGTTTTCTGTACTGGATGGAACTGTGAGAAGAGGTGAAAGACTGGTGGTTCCTGCAAATCCGATCAATAGATTATTGAAATTGCTCCATGAGGGTCATGGTGGAGGCCGCAAGATTAGCTCCACTGGTTAAGGGCCTGGTACATCCGGATCAAAATGGCTTTGTCCCTACCCGAAACACCTCCTTGAACATACGTAGATTCTTCAGAGTCCAGGAGTATGCTACAGTCGCCTGGCCCAACTCAGGCTGCATGGTCCTGGATCTGGAGAAGGCCTTCGATTCACTGGAGTGGCCCTATCTTTTCGCAATGTTGCGCAAATATGGGTTTGGGGACAACTTCCTTCAACTGGTTAGATTGCTTTACGCACGACCCACCATCAGAATACGCAAAGGTAGCATAATATCTGAGTGCATATCCATTAACAGATGTACCAGGCAGGGCTGCCCCTTGTCCCCACTGCTCTTCTCATTAGCAATGGAACCGTTAGCAATACAATTGCGCACCGGGCGGGGACTGGGGTATTCAACTGGGGGATGGTTTACATGTGGTTTCGCTATACGCGGATGACCTTCTACTATACCTCAGGGATTTACACAATGTACCAAGCCTCACTGTGGAAACATTAGGGCAATTTGAGGCGACATCGGGGTTGAGGGTAAATTGGGCTAAGTCGTGCCTCTACCCCTTCAGCAGTGAAACTCATAACCCAGAGATTCTCATTAATAACTCACCTCTTAATTGGCAGCCTTCCACCTTCAGATATCTAGGCATCTATATTTACCGCAGTCCCGCCGACATATTGGAGGGCAATTTGAGCTGAACCATATCTTCCATCAGGTCGCAAATAACATTTTGGATAACATTACCACTAAATGTGATGGGCAGGATTGCCCTGACCAAGATGGTATTATTACCTAGGCTCCTATATCATTTCTCCAATCTTCCCGTCTATGTCCCAACCAAAACGTTTCATGAACTGGAGCAGATGATTAGGGGGTTTTTCTGGAGTTCCAGCCGCCACAGGATAGCGCTCTGGAAATTATATGCACCTTCAAGTAGGGGCAGTCTAGCTGTCCCTAATATGGAACTCTATTACTTGGCATCTCAGCTTCAGTGGGTGGCGAAATGGCTCGCGGGATTAAATCTAGAAGACACAGCCTCGACACTTCCACCGTGGTCACACTCCCAGATTTACCATCTTCTTCATCCAATGGCTCGACCCCACACCCCATCTCCGACCTATTTAGCTCTTCGCTGTTACAAACGCAGCCTATATCTTACTAGGAGACAGATTCCATACGCTCCAGCCTTGCCCCTCCTCGGGACCCCGAGTAATAAAACGGGTAGTCCCAATAGTGCACTTTCACACTGGAATGCCGCCGGGATACACACGCTTGGAGACCTTTATACGGACGACACTCTTACACCTTTCAATAATCTATCTCACGAATACGACCTGCCGACTGGTCAATTCCTTTTACACAATTCAATCATTCGATCACTTACAACGGCATGGGGGGACATGAATACTGAACCAGAAATGCACCTGCTTATTCAGTATTTGCATGTAATGGGCAATGGAAGTCACATAATACGTTGGCTGACGGAGGCTCTATTAACGCACACCCTACAGCCTCTGACGTCCATCCGCACCCGGTGGGAGGAGGATAGGGGATCTCTGTGGACCGACGGCAAATGGGACATGATCCTGCCTAGCCCTACACAGATACCACGGAATGCCAAATTCCGAATTATTCAGACCTATACCATACATAGAACATACCTATCCCCTGACAAAATAAACAACTACTTTCAACTAACTAACTCAGCTTGTCCGAGATGTATGCAAATAGGTGCCACTTTACTGCACATGCTATGGTCCTGCCCCACATTACAACTATACTGGCAAGATGTGACAGCGGCATTGGCAACATACACTGATAGACCCCAAATGCACACATAGGAAGAATGCATATTGGGCATTTTCCTAGGCCCAAGAAGCACAGAGTCACTTCCAGATTCATAGACTTGGGTCTTATTGTAACTAAAGGACTAATTACCAAGCGATGGAAAAACAAACACCCCCCTGCCCTCATCAGCTGGAAAAACTCACTAGTGGTATGGGCACTGGCAGAAAGCACGGCACTGCATAGGGAGGAGATAGCGGGTAGGCGTAAATACCCCAACGCGCAATGCTGGGACACGATATTGTCGGAGCTAAAACAAATAGACCAGGAATCAGATAGTAATAACTCTCTAGATGGCGATGGCAATAGGACTGATGCAAACTCTTAAAGCGACATATGATTCAGGTACCACACATAACAATGTGGCACTGGCATCGCGCAGGAGAACACAGTGGATACATCTGGGGACGGGGACGACTTCAATTTTCCGTTTAATCTGTACCTTGTGGAATGGGGGCTCGAGACTGAGGATAAATATTCTCATGGCACAACTGTTTATAATGACTTGAAACGAGACTGATGTGTTGATTTGTTTTAATAAGTTTATTTTCATGTTAACATACATTGCATTATGAGATGCATTTTAGATCACACGGGTCCTACCTGGTTGCAATAGGCAGATCGGATCGTACTTATATTATGACATGGCAATTAGCAGAAAAGAGTGATGACTGCGAATATCCTCACTGGAAACATAAAATATATTGTAATTGTTGCCACTGATTTTATAAGTGTGATATATGCATGACACACCCATTAGATTCAAGTTGTAATGTTTTTATAATTACGTTAAGAATGCATTGAATTTATATGTCTGTTCCCATTGTATTGCTTATACCATATACCATGTGAAAGCTGTATCAATAATATAAAAACTGCTGATAAAAATGCGAATAAAGAAATTTAAAAAAAAGAAAAATGAGTGTCATGGTGGAATGACAGCAATAAAGAGAAAAGCACAAGTGGATTTCTGGTGGCTGGGCATTGACAAGCAAATTAAGAGGTTTGTTCGAAATTGCATTCCGTATGCATATAGCGACAAATCACTTGATTCAGGAGACCCCCATAAGTCCAGTAGCAATGCCAAACGTCCATGGGAAAGGATAGCTATCAATATTTGTGGTCCATTTGAAGGGTTGAACGTGAGAGAGAAATATGCCATTGTAATGATGGACTGTTTCTCAAAATGGCCTGAGGTGGCATTTTTAAGGGAATTCAAATCAAGCAGTGTGAGGACTTTTTTCATAGGTGTCCTGCAGAAATTCTAACAGACAATGGACCCCAATTCGTATCGTAGGAATTCAAGGCTTTCCTTAAGATATGGGGAATTGTACATCTTAAAACCCCAGTTTATCATCCCTGGGGTAATGGTTTGATTGAGCACTTTAACCGTGTGTTGGGAGAAAGTTCAATTAGCGGTCTCAAGCAATGTTTGTTGGAAGAGTCAAGTCAAGGACATGTTGTGGAACTACAGAACCACTCCACACTCGATGACAGGAGGATTGACATTTTGTCATTGGAAGGCAGGGTACCGTGTAATGTAACGGTGCCAGCGTGGATGGCTAGTTCTGGTCAGCAGAGGGTTGACTATTCTAGGTTGCGCAAAAGAGTTGAAAAATATCAAGCTGAAAATGGACAAAGGAACAACCAAACAATAAAGAAAGGATGCACAAAATTTGTACAAGGAATGTTTGTGAGAGTATCTCTGGGAAATTTAGTAAGGAAGGGGTGCTCCAAGTTATCCCCTTCAAAGAAAGTGTTAGAAGTGAAGGGCAAGACTCTCATGTTGCCAGATGGCAAGTGGGATAGTGCCAGGAGGGTGACCATCAGCAGTGATGCAGAAGGGCAAGAATAGGAGAAGAAATGCAGTGACCGTACTAGAGCAGAAGAGCGCAATGGCAAGGATCAAATGCTTTGCAAAAGGGAGTCTAGCATGGGAAACAGCCATTACTACGAGGCCGTTACAACGCATTACCACCACAACGTGGTTGGAAAAAAGCAAGTGCCATTACAACGCAAACCATTGCAATGCAAAATTTTACAACGTATATGCCTTTACAACGAATTTCGTTGTAAAGGCATGAATGGTAAAGGCATATGCATTTTAAATGTAAGTATTAGGTAAGTATTACGTGTTCGTATATATAGGTATGTATGGGTTTTTAGGGTTTAGGGTGGGTATGGGTTTTTGGGTGGCAAGGGTAATTTTTGAGTTTAGGGTGGGTATAGGTTTTTGGGTGGGAAGGGTAATTTTAGGGTTTAGGGTGGCAATAGAATTTTGGATGGCAAGGGTAATTTTAGGGTTTAAAGTGGGTATGGTTTTGGGGTGGCAAGGAAAATTTTAGGGTTTAGGGTGGGTATGGGTTTTTGGGTGGCAAGGGTAATTTTAGGGTTTATGGTGGGCATGCGGTTTTGGGTGGCAAGGGTAATTTTAGGGTTTAGGGTAGGTATGGGTTTTGGAGGACAAGGGTAATTTTAGGGTTTAGGTTGGGTATGGGGTTTTGGGTGGCAAGGGTAATTTTAAGGGTTAGGGCGGGTTTGGGTTTTTGGGTGGTAAGGGTCATTTTAGGGTTTATTGTGGGCTTGGGGTTTTGGGTGGCAAGGGTAAATTTAGGGTTTAGGGTAGGTATGGGGTTTTGGGTGACAAGGGTAATTTGAGGGTTTAGGTTGGGTATGGGTTTTTGGGTGGCAAGGGTCATTTTAGGGTTTAGGGTGGGTATGGGTTTTTAAGTGGCAAGAGTAATTTTAGGGTTTACGGTGGGTATTGATATTTGGGTGGCAAGGGGACAAACTAGCAAGATGAAGCTTCATTACTATAAAAACTCTGCGACGCTTCTTCCCCCACCTGGGAAGGCCCAGGCTATCTCTCTTGTTCTGTCCAAACTCAATTAAGCCTATAGCCTCTACCACAGATCATTTGTAACAACTATGAAAAGACTACAACGGATTCAGAACTCTGCTGCCAGACTACTCTTGCATATAAAGCCACAAGCCCACATCTCCCCTGCCTTGAAGGCCTTACATTGGTTATCGATTGCCAGAAGATCCACATTCAAGCTGCTTTGTATCACCCACAAAGCGATACATGGAACAGGACTGCTCTTCATCAGTAATAAAATCACTAAATACATTCAACAAAGGAACCTCTGCTCTAGATTGGCACCTCGCCTCAAAATCCCATCATACAAGAAAAAAACATAGGTGGCACATCCTTCTCTGTTCAAGCAGCCAAACTATGGAACTCTTTACCCCCAAACATAACATCCACGAATAACTACCTTATCTTCAGAAAACTACTCAAGTTGGCTCTTCCCCAATTAACTATCATACTCAAAGATATATATACAGCATATCCCTCTGAATATAAGAATTTATTTGGAGTATAGATGTGTACCTACATATGTGTATTGCTTTGTCTAAACGTGTATAATAATGATGTTTATAAATATGTAGATATTCGTTAATTCTGCTTAACAAATGTACATATTACTTATGGCAGTGGTTCCCAAACTTTTTCGACCCGCGGCTCCCCAGACCCACTGGCTGTTTGCTTCGGTGCCCCACCATCCCACATCATGCTTGGCGGGTGGGGGGATGCAAGCCCGGCACCGGGAGTACCTCTTTCCTTCTCCTTGAAAAAACCGGGATGAAGCTGATGAAGGTACTACAATAAATATGCAGTGCAGCATCAGCGAGGCAGCCTGGTTTCCCCCACCTGTGAAGGATCGCTGAACACTGTGGCCCTTCCAAGGCACACCCTGGCAAAACTTGCAGTCTCCATCCCTGTCTCAACTCTGCCCGACCAGACGTCCTTAAACGCCCATCTTCTCCCCCTCAAACAAGTAACCACTCCTAAAAAAAAAGCTCTTCCAGTGGAGGAAAAAAGCCCCAGCACGATGAACACAATGCGTGTGCATCTATGCATGCATGTGTGTGTGCACACGTCCCACCTGTCGTCCAGATTCCCACACCATCATGAAGCACAAAATATACCCAGTGATGCCATGTGGGTGCATAGCTGCCAAGCCCACAGACTGCCTATGTGTGACACGTCAGTGTCCCCAGTGTGTGTGAGTGACACTCCAATGCCAAATGATTGACACCCTTCTGCAAGTAAATCAAAGCAGCAAGCAGCACCCGAGCGCTCTCTGTGAACCCTCCACCATCATATCTAGACACATCACAGAAAATGAACACAAGCTCAAAACAAGCCAGACCCATCCCTGTCAATAGTACCAGCCAAATGAGCAACAACAATTATGCTGTGAATAATCAAATTCGAAACTACCTCTAGGTCGGAAAAGATGTGATTGTGAACCAAATATCACTAAGATCTGTGAAAGAGCCAGCGGTCCCCAGAGTCTCCCAATCCAATCTCTCCTGTTCTCCCTTCACACTGCTCTCATCTGCAGTCTCTCACCACCAGCCACCCACACCCTACCTCTCTCTGCATCCGAAATCTGCACATCCCAGATGCCATCTCCTTCCTCCTTACCACCAGTCCTCCACTGCGTCCCTCATGCACCAACTGCATGCCCCCTCCACCAGTGGCGGCTCGCCGAGGGAGTGGTGCGGGGCGGTGGGGCGGGGTGGGGCGGGGAGGGGCAGGGTGGGGGGTAGTGAACTCGGACATACGACGGACAGAACTCAGAGGGAGTTCTGTCCGTCGTAAGTCCGAGTCCACTACCCCCCACCCTGCCCCTCCCCCGCCCCACCGCCCCGCACCACTCCCTCGGCGAGCCACCACTGCCCTCCACCACACAACCACCCACCCTCTCTCTCTTCACCTGCAAGCCCCACCCTGTCTTCATGCTATCAGCACCTCAATATCCATGTTTTACTGGGCCAGATAGGAAACAGATTTAAGTTCACTTAAGAAGAGACATTTTAAGCCTTGAAAATACGTAAACGGACCTTAAGATTATATATTTTCATTGCCTCTAAAAACTTAGTGCAACAGTTTGGGTTAAACAGTATATCTCCTATGCACGCTTTGAAAATGTGATGAACATGCATGTAAACAGAAAAAATCACTATTCTTTGTTTAAGTAACATTGCCATCTAGCGGTGCAGTTTCGAAATGCACTTAACAAACTGCTATGGATTTCTATAACCGAGTGGTCATATTATTCTATGTTTAACATGTAGATTTATTTATACATAAGTAAATCTTTTTTCATAACTATTTAGCTATAATTGCTTCCCGATTGAATTACAAAAAAATATTTAAAAAAATTTAACTTATAGTACAGCAACACTTGAAAGTCTGAGCTTATTAAATACAACTTAAATCTACATATATTACCTTTTTCTACATAAATACCTTCCATGTACTTATGTATCGTTATATTTATTACTTTACTTCTAATTCAGCATCTCCAATTCACTACCCTATATCTCACCCTATACCTCTCTCAATATATCTTCTACCTCCACTCTGACTCATCCCAAACCTCATTCTACTACCCTCTCCAATGCACTACCTCCCACTGCTATGAGCTAAAAAAAGAATACACTATCTAGAACCTTCCCTCTTCTATCTCTCCACTATCCTTTTCTTTTTAATCCAACTAACAGACTAACATGTCCACCGCTCAAATTAATTTCATATTTCCCTATACTAATTTCCCACTAATCCTGTTTGGGTTCCGGAGTAGCGTGCTGAAAAGCACTTCCACTCCTCACCAGAGGTAGCAAGCGCTACGTACATGCAAACCCTTCCCTTTTCTATCCTTACACTATCCTTTTTCAATCCAAATAACAAACTCACATGTCCACCGCTCAAATGAATTTAATATCTCCCTATACTGATTCACCACTAATCCTTTTTGGGTTCCGGAGTACCGTGCTACTCGCCGAAAAAGCACTTTGACGCCTCGTCAGGGGTAGTAAGCGCTATATAAATGCAATGACAATTACAATATGTATGCATAAATATATATATATGCATAAATATGTATTAAAAAAGTGTTTGTACTTACCTATACAATTTTTAAGAAAACATGCCGTTAGCATGCATGCCTTTACAACGAAAATGTAAGTATTTTTACAGGGAAATATAAAGCTAATATATATATATATATCTGTGCCACGAACCTCGCTTACAGCCTTCTTCACAAAAACAAACGAGCGTAGACCCAGGTTTGGTGCCAGATGTTTAATTAGTTCAGCACACCATCAAGTTGCCATGCAACGCTGTGGCCGACATGATGGTGTGCTGATTTCTAAACTATTGTCCTGCCGGAAATACCCCCCACAGGCACGCCTGCACCGTGGACGGGCTCCCGGTCGCACACCTCCCCTCCTGTTGTTAATCTAGTACACGTCCCGTACCTGCTTAGGGACGTAGCTACCGCAGCGCGGCCACTCCACGAGGCTCCACTCCTCCGAGCGTCCACTCCCACGGCGAGCTCTCCACCGCAGCAGTCCTCCTTCCCCACGGGGCAGCGTTACTTGGCAACAGGGGGCTCCGTGTAATCCGTTTCCGGGTCGTTGAGAACGGCTTCCGGGATCCCACCAGCTTGCTCGAAGCCTCGATGCCCGCTTGTGTCCGCCGGATGCCTACGACTTTCCTGATCACGGAGCCAACTTGTGGGAAGGGGGTCTACGTCACCGGAGAAAGTCAACCCGGTGCACATATGCCACGAACCTCGCTTACAGCCTTCTTCACGAAAACAAACGAGCGTAGACCCAGGTTTGGTGCCAGATGTTTAATTAGTTCAGCACACCATCAAGTTGCCATGCAACGCTGTGGCCGACATGATGGTGTGCTGATTTCTAAACTATTGTCCTGCCGGAAATACCCCCCACAGGCACGCCTGCACCGTGGACGGGCTCCCGGTCGCACACCTCCCCTCCTGTTGTTAATCTAGTACACGTCCCCTACCTGCTTAGGGAGGTAGCTACCGCAGCGCGGCCACTCCACGAGGCTCCACTATCTATCTAGATAGATAGATAGATAGATAGATAGATAGATAGATTGATGCATGGAGTTAACAAAAAGGAGATACAGCTACTCCTAATGAATAAACCTTGGAAAATCCCACGCTTTTTCAACTGCAAAAGTGACTATGTAGTGTACGTCCTGCAGTGCACTTGCCCGATGGTATATGTGGGTAGTACAATTCATATGGTCCACGTTGGGATCCTCCAGCACCTCAGGGCGGTAAAAAGTAGAGACCAGTCATATCCAGTAGCTCGTCACATTAATGATATCCATGCAGGCAAGGTTGATGAGCTAACGTATTTTGTAGTCGACTCTGTTCCCAAAAAGAGACGTGGTGGGAATCGTGAAGGAAAGCTGAGGCAACGAGAGTCCCGATATATATTGATGTTTGACTGTAAAACACCTCGAGGTTTGAATTTTGACGAAGACATGCATGTCCATCTCGAATGAAAGATACAAACATGCTAAGAATTGATCCACCTCCTGACCAAAGTAAAACTTAAAGCACATTAGGATAAATATGTCTGTACACCACTCCATTGTTTTTAACATTTTTTATGTTATGGATAGGTATTTTTTACATGAACAACTTAGTCTTAAGAACATGCCCCAGAAGGTTTTTTTACATAGAGTGTTTTAGGTAAACTGATATAGAGGAGATTGGATGATCGGATTTTATTTATTGTGCTGTTGGTTAACTCTTTTGATGTACTAGTTTGCTTTATAATGTTACACTTTCGATCAGTTTTATACAAGCATCCGCACTTTATGCTGTTCTTTTAATAGTGCTTTCTGAAAATTGCACCTGCATTTTATATAAACATGCACTGAAGCACATGCACTTTGATACACCTGAAATTAGAAGAAAATTCAGCTCATTCCCAAAAGGTATTTCACCTAGGAACTTGGATGCTGCTATTGTAATAATATCTCCGAGTAATGCATTTGCACTTTATATAAATAATATGGACTGATGCACTAGCACTTTCTTGACAAATTCGAGATTAGAAGAAAGCACGAACTGATAACAAGTATAGGGGACACAAGCGGTACATGATTATATAGTGAGTGACACTAGCACTCTCTATTATGTAAATGGCTTGGATTGGACCGCTATATGGGCTTTGAAACTTTGTAACTCTGCACATGTAACCTTCTAGTGACTAAATCAAATCAGGGTATGGTATGGTTGAGTTCAGCCAGCAGGCAAGAATAAATGTTCAAATGATTCACCTTGTAGGCCATGAAATCCGTTATCAGTGCTTTAACATTGATGATATTTAGCACATGCACTTTATACGCTGAATGCGTAATACGTGCACTTGCACTTTAATGTTAGAATTTATGAGAATCACCTTGCAGGCCTTGAAATCCGCTATCAGCGCTTTAACAGTGATGATATACAGCACTTGTACTTTATATGCCGAATGCGTGATACTTGCACTTGCACTTTGATGTTACAATTTATGAGGTCCACCTAGTGATTTCGTGATGAGGCTTTCCATATATATCACCTTGGGAATTGATTAAAATGATTAATAGGATCATTTTTTGCCCTGTGGAATCAAGACCTGCTTCTGAGCACGCTCTAATTAATTCACCTCCAGTTGAGTTCAATAGAAGTATGCACTCTAAGGGGCTTTAAGTTGACGTGCAGTAAAGAATATTCAAACATACGTGGGTTTGACCTTAGGAAGTATAAACAATTGGCAATTTTTCAATAGATGTTAATGAGGAGTTAACGGAAACTCCAAAATAAATAATGAAGAAAAGCTCGAAAAAATTGTAAAATTGAGCAAAAGTGTAAAAAGGAAAATTATCAAGAAATATATTCATGGGGGGCGTGGCTTGCCGGCAACCGCGATGGCCGCATAGCTCTGAGTCTCTGAGCTTCTGAGCCACCTTCAACCCCCAAATATCCGTCTAATCATCCTGCAGCCAGGCGCACTGTCACGATCTGGACAGCCGCTGTCCTGGGGACTCTCTCGATCTTTTCCTGGCGGGACTGGTGGCCGTAGATCCGGAGCTTCGTCGACGGGATCCTGAGCCGGGGACGCGCAAGCTGTGCCGGCATCCGGGGCGGAATCAAGCGAGCTCCGGTGCGGCCCTTGGTCTTAATTGCGGGGAGGCCCTCGGCCCCAGCGTATTCCCTTCCGTAGCCGGAGGGCAGGCGGATCGCAGGTGGTGCCCCCCCGGGGACTTTGTGGCAGGCCTGAGACGGCGCTGCTCAGGGTGGGCTCTGGAGCGCGCATTTGAAGAATCGCGCAGAGGGCACCAAACGGACGGATTCCTGGGGCCCACCGCTGGTGCCAGGAGCGGCGCGGAGGCGATCCGGTTGGACCCCCCGGAGGGCCTGAGCAACGACGCATTGGAAGGCGGAAACAAGATATTTGGCCCCGGACACCGGTCCCAGGAACCCCCCCTTCTCGATTGCTATGAAAGAAGGGGATGAAACTGTGAGCTGAAGGGGGAGCTGCTCTGCGCCTCACGTGGTGGTGCCCACTCCACACAGACAGCTGGATAGTGCTCCCCTCGAGGTGGTGGGTCAACAAAAGGAAGGCCACATCGGCATTCAGGCAGTCTCCGTTGGTTTGCGAGCCTCCAGTTCCAGGACGTAATTGGGGAGTGTGAGGGGTGTTGGTGACTTATTGAGATTGCGGGCCTGTGACCCGAGGTATTTGGCCCCGGACATCGGTCCCAGGAACCCCCCCTTCTCAATTGCTATGAAAGAAGGGGATGAAACTGTGAGCTGAAGGGGGAGCTGCTCTGCGCCTCACGTGGTGGTGCCCACTCCACACAGACAGCTGGATGGTGCTCCCCTCGAGGTGGTGGGTCAACAAAAGGAGGGCCACATCGGCATTCAGGCAGTCTCCGTTGGTTTGCGAGCCTCCAGTTCCAGGACGTAATTGGGGAGTGTGAGGGGTGTTGGTGACTTATCGAGATTGCGGGCCTGTGACCCGCGGTGCACAGCTTTTCCCCCTCTCCCCCCTACACAGTTGGAAATAGGGTGGTGTAGGACTTGGTCCCAGGATTGTCCCGCGAGAGGCACGAGGCCCCCCGCCCCCCTCGCTTCTCTTAGAGTGCGCTTGACTGGATTTTGGCCCGTGACTATCCGTAGGGTCACTGGAACGATGGCTACTAATAAAGGGACCCGCCAATCTGGTCTGGCTAAACTGTCCAAGTTTGGGCTTTCGAGGACAGGGGAAGCGGAGGACGAACAGGTGGAGTCCGGGATGAAGCCACCGACGCCGGCTGAGGGCCCATCCCTCATGGATGTCATGGAGGCCATCCAGAAAGTGCGCATGGCACTGGAAGCAAAAATTGATTCCGCCATAACAGAGATTACTTTTATCCGGGCCGACCTCCGAAAAATGGGGGACAGAGTCAAGGAAACGGAGGAGTCAGTTAAAACTTTGTCAGCTTCTGCAAAGTCCCTCGAAGCGACCGTCAGGCGCCTGGAGGCCCAGCCGTCTGACTTCGAGGCGAAGCTGGAGGATTATGAGGGGCGTGCCCGGAGGAATAATGTCCGAATTTTGGGGGTTCCCGAAAAATCGGAGGGGCAGTCCGCAGACCTGTTTGTGGAGGAGCTGATACAGAAGCACCTGCAGCCTCGCTCTCTCTCGAAATATTTCTCCGTGGAAAGGGCACATCGGGTGCCCAGGGGTCCCCCGAAGCCTGGAGCCCCTCCACGACCCCTGCTGGCACAAATTTTTATTTTCCGGGATCGAGATATAGTCCTCCAGACGGCCAGGACCGCCCCGCCTCTGAAACTTGATAATGCCATTGTAACCTTCTTCCCGGACTTCACCTTTAAAGTGCAGCAGAAACGAAGGTCCTTTCTTGAGGTGAAGCGTGCCCTCCGGGAAGAGTGTCTCAAGTACGCCATGCTTTTTCCGGCAAAGCTGCGAGTCATAGCTGATGGGAAAACTTATTTTTTTCAAACTCCTGATGAGACTTGGGACTGGCTTGAGACCTGGCGCACTTCCTCCGTTCGTCATCGCTCGTCCCATGCACAGGGGCATGGCCTAGAGGGTTCGCAGGATCGTTTGGGTGGCACAGGAACTGGTTGATCCCTGCTACACGGCCACTGTGTTCAAGACTGGACCTGGGTGACGGAATGGGGTTGGACCCTCCCGGTCATGATGAGTATTGTCTGGCATCTCTGGGGGTGGTTGAACTGGCGTATTGGGCTTCCTTTTGTTTCTGAGACTCTGATCCTATGGAACTGATGCCACTTTCTTATTTGGTTTGGTGGGGTTGTGGGGGGATAAGGGGGGTGGATTATCTTATATGTCGGAGTTGTAGATCCTCAGGTTTTGCTACTAAGTGTTATGGTTGCTTCGCTCTTTCGTTTAGGGGGTTTGTTGGGTGGCCGCCCGGGTGGCTCGGCAGCGGGACATACCCTCCTTCGTTAAGATGTATGGGGATTACAGGCACTCTGCAAATTGGGGGGTGGGCAGTTTTGAGTCCACGTTGCAGGGAGGCAGGGAGGGGGGGGGGGGGGAATCCAGGGTTCAGGTTTGGGTTTTTTGTGAGTTTTTGTGGGTTTTTCGTCAGATTGTTTTTCTTGGTGCAGTTTTTCGTACAATTGTATGTGCAACACCAGCTGGGTCCTGGGTACGTGGTAATTGTAATGTTCAATGTTCACTTGTGATGGCTTTGCTCTGCTGTGTCTCATATGTCGGATTCGATTGTCTATCCGGGCTTTTCCAGTCACTAGGGGTGGGGGACTTCACTTTAATAGATTTTAATGAGTCAAGACTGTAGTCCTAGCCCGGCCAGGGCCCGCCTTGAAATCCTCTCCTGGAATGTGAATGGGTTGGGAGATCGCATTAAGAGGGGCATAGTGTTGCAATATTTGAAACGACAGTCCCCAGACTTGATTTTGCTGCAGGAGACGCATATTCAAGGCACTTCTTATTGTGCACTTAATAGGTGGGGCTATAAACTGATTGCACATGCGGGCTATACCCGGGGGTCCAGAGGGGTGGGCCTACTGGTGCGTACCTCCCTCCCCGTTCAGGTTTCTAAAATCATCTCTGACCCCTTGGGTAGGTTTGTCTTGGTTAAAGGGCAATGGGAGGGGAGACCTTTAAACATCACCTCTCTCTATGTGCCCCCCAAGCTGCATTCCTCCACTCTAGCCGATCTTGGTTCACACCTGCTAGGTTTACCGGAGGGTGCAATGTTGGTGGGAGGTGACTGCAACGCAGCCCTTAGTGGGGAAATTGATTGTTTGCCGCCTAAGCGGGGGGATCCACATGGCAAGCACTTGTTGGAATTTTTAGACGCCCTGGGTTTGATTGATGTATGGCGTGTATGTAATCCAGCTTCAAGACAATACACATTTCACTCAGGGGTACACAGGAGTATGTCTCGCATTGATTATCTGTTTTGCAAGGCAACCCAGCTCCCCCAATTTGGGGAGATTACTTTCCTTCTGAGGGGTATTTCTGACCACTCCCCGATCGTTACTTATTACGGCGGCACTTCCCCCCCCCCCTGCCCCCCCCCCAGTGGCCGAGAAATGGTGCTCCCCCCTTGGTATCTCCGAGTTCCGGCGGTACGCACCAAACTGCTAGAGGCCACCCAGAATTATTTCACTGAGAATGATGGTTCGGTTCCATCTTACATGATACTGTGGGAGGCATATAAGTCAGTGATTCGTGGGTGTGGGGTGGCGGCGGTGGCAGGGCACAAGAAGGAGAAGGGTAAACAACTACAGGATATAAAGAAGGAGGTGACGCAGTTGGAAGCTGAGATGGTTGCCTCCGCATCCTCGGAGGTCTCCCATAAATTGGCCGTAAAGCAGAAAGACTACCGAGATATAGCTGAAGATGCCGCCAGGACTCATTACCGAGCCACTCAGCATTGCATCTATGATATCGGCGATAAAGCTAGTAAATTGTTGGCTTGGCTGGATAGGAGGGAGTTGGCCAATAGATGGGTGGCAGAGATTTTTGATTTGCAGGGAGTGCGCCATCATGATAAGCTCGGCATCGCTGAGGCTTTTGCCAGTCATTTTAAGGGTGTCTACACCCCCTCGCCCACTTCCACCCAGGCGGCGGCGGAGCTGCTCTCCACGCTCCCCTTACCACACCTAGATCCACAGGAGGGGTCAGACCTGGATGCCGATCTGACCTCGGAGGAAGTTTCCAAAGCCATTGGTGCGTTGCAGTCAGGGAAGGCCATGGGTCCAAGGGCCTCCCAAATGAACTTTACAAAATGACTGCTTCTGTTATCTCGCCCTTTTTGGTGCATATGTATGACGAAGGGGTAACCCTCGGTATTTTGCCAGCTACACAACGATTGGCAAACATTGTGGTGATTCATAAACCGGGCAAACCCCCGGACCGCTGCTCCTCGTACAGGCCTATCTCTCTGTAAGACCCCGAGGTCAAGATCTTGGCCAAACTCTTGGCCCTCCGCCTCTCTCCCTGTCTTCACAGGTTGATCCATCCGGATCAACCCGGCTTCATGTCGGCCAGAAATACTGCGCTTAATCTGTGCCGCTTGTTTGGGGTGTTGGGCCGGGCCTCCATTTTTTAGGAGGATTCAGTGATAGAATCCTTGGACGCTAAGATGGCCTTCGATATAATTGAATGGCCCTTCTTGTTTGCTGTGTTGGAGAGATATGGGTTCGGTGCGCGATTTATATCCTGGGTGCGCCTACTCTACGCCCGCCCTTTGGCCCGAGTCACGGTAAATGGTGGCCGTTCTGCCACCTTTGAGCTGGGTAGGGGCACGAGACAGGGTTGCCCCCTGTCACCTCTTCACTTCGCCCTGGCCTTGGAACCCTTGGCCATATGGATCAGGGGTGACCCTCTGATTCGAGGTCTGAACTGGACACCAGATTGGTCAGATAGAATTTCCCTTTATGCCGACGTTGTCCTTCTTTACTTGGCTCGACCCCGGTCTTCAATCCATTGAGTGCTACACATTTTCGCCCTCTTCCAACAAAACTCCGGTTACACGAACAACTGGGATAAATCTCTGGTTTAAGTTTTGAGCGGGGTGCCACCGACTCTCCCGGCGGGTTGCCCGGCCCGTCACTGAGGGGTTTCGGTATTTGGGGTTATATATTACTAAGGATGAAAGGGTGTTCCATCGTCAAAACTTGATCCCCCAGTTCCAGCGGTTCTGCGCAGATGTGCAACATTGGAAAGCTTTACCCCTCACACTCCTGGGTAGAGCCGCTCTCTATAAAATGATGGCACTCCCCCGCTTTCTTTATGCATTGCAGAATACGCCTTTCTTGGTCTCTTCCCAATACTTTCGGTCTATTGACTCCGAGGTTCGCTCCTTATTATGGAACAATGGGGCACCCAGAATCGCCCTTGTCAAGCTCACCAAAAGCTGGTATGATGGGGGCATAGCCTTGCCTGCCATTCAACACTACTACTGGTCCTCGCAGCTGGTGGCTCTCAATCGCTGGATGCATCGACCCATCACGGACCCGGCGTATACAATGGACAGGTATAACATGTCATCGGGTAACTTTCTTAGGGCTCTGTATGGCGGAAAAAAATATGCACCTCAGTACACCCCGACCTCGACTACGGTAGCTATATGGGGCGCGGCCACCGCGGCGTTGGGCTGGAAAGGCAAGATCACTAAGGCCACCCCGCTGTTTGAGTCTCATCAATTAGGCATGCTCTCGAGGTTCCCCGGATTCGACAAGTGGGACTTTTAATTGGGCTCTCGACGGTGGGAGACCTATGGCATAAGGGGGGGGAGGGGGTTGTTCCGTTTAGTTAGCTGCAACGACAATACCATCTTCTGGCAGGTGAAACTTTCCGGTACCTTCAGGTGCGGAGTGTACTGCAGAAGGTGCTACCTAGGGGCTCCGACCTGCCGGTTTCCTCGCCGTTAGAAGATCGGTTACTGGATGATTACCTTCCAGACCGCGCGATCTCTCTGACATACCGTAAGATTCTCAATAATATGCCAGACTCTATGGGTAAGATACGGGCAAAATGGAACGACGAGGTGGGGGAGCTCGACGACGAGGAGTGGAGGGAAGCCCTGGCCTCGCCACGAGAGGTGGCGATTCGTTCGTGTTTTAAGTTGATTCAACTTAAATTGCTTCACAGGTCACATTACACCAGTTCGGCACTTGTTAAGATGGGCCTTTTGTCCTCACCGGACTGTCCCCGGGGTTGTGGACAGCTGGGTAATTTTCTACACCAGTGGTGGGACTACCCCGATCTTCGGAGATACTGGGGAAGAGTTGTCTCCGCCATGTCCCTCGTATGCCAGAAACCAATAGCTGTATCCCCACGTCTCTGTCTTTTGAATGTTTGGGAGGACTCTGATTTGAATAGGTATGAACGTCTCTGGGTCACATTGGGGTGTATGGTCGCCAAGCGTAACATTGCTAGAACCTGGAAGGGGGGGGTTGCCCTTACGCATGCAGACTGGGCATCAGACATGGACTGGTGCATGCAGGCGGAGAGGGCGGTGTACGAAAGCAGAGGTTGTCTGGGTAAATGGACCAAGGTGTGGGGCCCCTGGAACATAAGTAGAGGCTTTATTTGTACCCCATTTGCTGAGTCGAGTGGCGTTGTTGACGACGTGACACCATAGGCTGGCTGTCGCTCGGGTGGATGACATTATAAGTGTGTTTTCTTTGACGCAATGTATAATTTGGTTTCATTTATGTTTCCTGTTGTTTTCTGGTATTGTATTTTGTATTGTAACTGCACCAGTACTGTGTTAATTTGCTTTATTTTAATAAACAGTTATAAAAAATATATATATATATTCATGTAGTAACAATTGTTAAACCCATTTATTCGAATTTTGTAAATGAACTCTGCGCATTTTGAAGTATGTTGTTTATGTTTGTCATCATGTGATAGAGGGTTTAAAAACAAAGATCACACTGTGAGTGAACAAGACAGGGGAACCTGTCGTAAAGCGCCACAGCCGAGAGAGAGAGAGAGAGAGAGAGAGAGAGAGAGAGAGAGAGAGAGAGAGAGAGTGTGTGTGTATGACTCCCGGCCGAAACACGTCAGTCAATAAAACTTTAAATCTCCTTGATCCTGGCGTGCGGTTACTTCTTTGCGCGACAGCGCAAGGGCTCTCTGATATACACACATATATATATGTATATATTCACTAAAAAAAACAAAGGTTACAGGGACGTTATAGTTACGCTGACATTTCACTCGCACAAAATCAGAGAAATTCAGCAGTTATCGTTACCTGAGCTAACTATAACTCACGCTCCTGCAATGCACTGCTTATGATCTCACATATTACATCACTCATGACATGGTCAGTGACATCACTCATGACATCTCAAATGACATCACTCATGACATCAGTGATGACATCATCCAGTGATTGTGAGTGTTTTTTTAAGTTACTGAGTGTTAAACATTTATACGAAGGTAATTCGCTGTGGAAGTGCCTGTATGGGTAAGTGAGTGGATGTGTAAGTGGTGTACAGAAGAGTGACTCGGTATATAAGTGACTGGATACATGAGATAGTGGGTGTGTGAGTTTTTTGTATAGGTGAGTGGGTGTGTCTGTGCGTGTATGAGTGAGTGACTGTGTGAGTATCTGTATAGTTGTCTTAGTTGGTGCATCAGTGGATGTAAATGGTGAATCAGAGGGTGCATGAGTGGCTGAATGGGTATTTGAGCAAATACATAGGTGTCTGTATGGGCGAGTGACAGGGTACAAGAGTGGCTGTCTCGGTGCATCAATGGGTGTATAAGTCAGTGTATGGGTGAATGAGAGGGTGTATGAGTGTCTGTATGTGTGAGTGAATGGGTGTTTGAGTGGTTGTATGGGCAAGTGAGTGTGAGAGAAGTTGTATGGGAAAGTATGTGGTTGTCTCAGTCACTGTATAGGTGAGTGAGTATATGTATTAGTATATGTAAAAGTAACTGAGTGGTTGTGTGAGTAATTGTATGGGTGAGTTGGCTGTGTGAGTGACTGTATGGGTGAGTGAGTAGGTGTATGGTTAACTGATTTACTGTGTCAGTAGCTGTATGGGTGTATGAGTGAGTGTGTAAGTGTGTCTATGTCTTTATAACAGAATCTGTGATTCACTGTATTAGTAAGAAGGTCGGTGCATGAGTTGCTGTATATGTGAGTTAGTGGTTCCATTAGTGGCTCTATGAGTGAGTTGATGTGTTACTGGCTGTATGGATGAGTGACGGTAAGTGTTTGTATGGGTTCTGTGAATGAGTTTGGTAGTGATTGTGTGGGAGTGGGTGTATTACATGTTTTATGGAGTGTAAGTGGGTGTGCCAGTGTTTCTCTGGATGATGTCATCAGTGATGTCATTTCAGATATCATCATTGATGTCATTTGAGATTACATCAGTGATGTCACTGACCATGTCTTGAGTGATGTAATATGTGAGGCCATAAGCAGTGCATTGCGGGGGCGTGAGTTATAGTTAGCTCAGGTAACTATAACTGCTGAATTTCTCTGGTTTTGTATGGTGAAATGTCAGCTTAACTATAACGTCCCTGTTACCTTTGGTTTTTTTCAGTGAGTTTATAAGGGTTTTTAAATCCTAATTCCTAACTATAACGTGCCTGTAACCTTTGGTATTTTCAGTGAATTTCTAAATGTTTTTTAAATCCTAATTCCTAACTATAACATCCCTGTGACCTTTGGTTTTTTAATTGAATTTCAGCCACCACCACATTCAAAACTTATAACTGCAAAATGGTTTATAACCAACACACTAAACACATTCCTATCTAAATGACTCTATAACAGCATGTATAACTCCATTAATATCTCTATAACACAGTGTATAACTCTTTCAGTGGAATCTGTAAGTGCATGCAACACTGTATCAGTAAGTCTCTCATTCCATGTATAAGTATTTGAGTGGATCTGTGAGACGGTGCATCATTCTATCAGTGGTTCTGTAACAAACTGCGTGACTGTCTCAGTGCATCTATGAGTGGGTGCATCATTGTCTCAATGGGTCTGTGATTGGTTGCATGAGTCTGTCAGTCGATCTATGAGTAGGTGCATGAGTGCCTTTCTGCATTTGTAAGTAAGTATGTAACTGTCTGACTGGATCTGTGAGTGGATACATGAGTGGGTGGATGCATGCGTGAGTGAGTGGGTGGGTGCATGAGTGTCTGAGTGGGTCTGTGAGTGGGTGTGTGAGTGACTATGGGTATGTGAGTGTCTGAGTGGGTCTGTGAGTGAGTGTCTGAGTGGATCTGTGAGTGGGTGTTTGAGTATCTCAATGGGTCTGTGAGTAAGAGCATAAGTCTCTGAATGGGTGAGTCAATGGGTGCATGCATGAGTGTCTGGGTGGGTCTGTGAGTGGATATGTAAGTCTTTGAGTGAGTGAGTGAGTGGGTGCCTGTATATCTGAGTGAGCCTATGAGTGGGTGTGCGAGTCTCTGGGTATATGAGTGAGTGACTGAGTGCATAACTCTCTGAGAGGATCTGTGACTGAGGGTGCGAGTGGCTGTACGTGTGTGGGTGTATGAGTGTCTGAGTATCTCATTGGGTATGTCAGTGGGTCTGTGAGTGTATCAATGGGTATGTGAGTACATACATGAGTTGGTCTGTAAGTGTGTGTGTGTAAATCTCTGAGTGGGTCTATACATGGGTGCATGACTCTCCGAGTTAGTCTGTGAGTGCATGAGTAGCTGAGTGGGTCTGCGAGTGGGTGCATGAGTGCCCAGGTGGGTCTGTGAGCGGGTGTAAGAGTCTCTAGGTGGGTATGAGACTGTGCGCATGAGTCTATGAGTGAGTCTGTAAGTGGGTGCATTAGTACCTGAATGGGTATGTCAGTGGGTGAATGAGTATCTGAGTGGATATGTGACTGGATGTATAAGTGTGTGAGTGGGTATGTGAATGGGTGTATAAGTGTCTGAGTGAGTTTGTGAGTGCATACAAGAGTCTGTGACCGGCGAGTGTGTACAAATATATATATATTTGTTTTATATTTCCACCAATATTCGCGAAGACTTCACAATATTTGCAATTTCCCAGTGATGGAACATGAGGGGCCATGCTGGCGGTCGCGTCATCAACGCGAATATCGCGTGTGATTAAAAAAAAGCAATTTTGGACACACAACTTGTGTCACTAATACCCCATTTCTCAAACATGGGGTCAGAGTATCTCCACCCTGACCCCTTACCTTAGCTTTGACACAAATTTTCAACCCCGGGAACCGCTCCTGGACAATAAAATGGAAGCCGCAACTTTCTATTCAGGTTGCGTTCAGCCAATAAGAGCATTACCGCTGGTGCGTGCTTTCGCAATTTACCTCAAACACGTCGCAATGTACCCACGATCACCGCAAAACCGCCGCAACTTTCTGATCAGGTTGTGTTCAGCCAATAAGAGCATTCCCGCTGGCATGCACTTTCGCGATTTACCTCGAACACGTCGTGACTTAACCGCGACCACCGCAAACCGCCGCAAGATATCTGTGACCAGAGATATCATTATATTGTTTGGATTTAATTTCACAAAAACTACTGAATGGATTTGCCCACAAAAAAGCACAATCTGCATAACAACATCCACCTTTCTGCCAAATTTGGTGTAATTCCATCCAGCGGTTCAGGCTGTGGGTTTGACAACGCTTTTCTATGGGAATTAACATCACAAACGCACCCTTATTTCGTGCCTCTATTTCTCGTGCCCCTTTTTCTCGGTCCCCACTGCATGGATCACCGCCAAACTTTCCATGACACACAGAACCAACTTTGACACTTTTTGGGGAAAATTTCATGAAGATTGGTCAAACGACGCCAAAGTTATAGGCAAGTCCAAAAATGCTTTTCCTATGGAAACTAGGTTCTAACTAGAACTACCTACTGGCGACTGTCAGTAGAATATATATATATATTCACAGAATTTTTTTTATAGTTAGCAAATAGAATTAAAAAAACCCTAGAAATTCACTGAAAAAAACAAAGGTTACAGAGACGTTATAGTTAGGCTGACATTTCACTCGTATAAAACCAGAGACATTCAGCAGTTATAGTTAGCTGAGCTAACTATAACTCACGCCCCCGCAATGCACTGCTTTTGACCTCACATATTACATCACTCATGACATGGTCAGTGACATCACTGAATTTCTAAGGTTTTTTTTAAATTCTATTTTCTAACTAGAACGTCCCTGTCACCTTTGGTTTTTTCACAGAATTTCAAAGGTTATTTAAATGCTAATTCCTAACAATAACGTCCCAGTAACCTTTGGCTTTTTCAATGAATTTCTGTTTTTTTTTAAAGTAGTAGTCACTTTTGCAGAGTGGTGGAGAAAGGGGGCTGGGCCTCCGACCAGCTCTCAGGAATCCCGCTGTGTAGGACTTACAGGAGGTACCAGGAGGGCTTCTTGGCCCCAAAGGTCCCTCTGGAGTAAAGTGGACTTCATCCCCCAACCAGTAGTGCACCAAGATGAGTTTGCAGAGTGGTGGAGAAAGGGGCGTGGCCTCCAAAGATCTCTTAGCAATCCCGCGGTGTGGGACTTATTGTAGATAACAGGAAGGGTAGTTGGCCTCCAAGGACGTCCTTGGGGGCCACCTACCCCTCCTATTACCTCCAGTAAGTCCGATACAGCAGGATTGCTGAGATCTGATAGCAGGCCATGCCCTTTCTACACCACTCTGCAAACGCGCCTCCTGGTACCCTACTAGTAGGGGGATGAAGCCCCCTTGGCTATTGAGGGTCCTTGGGGGCCAACTATCCTTTGTTTTACCCCCAGCAAGTCCCACACAGTGGATTTGCTGAGAGGTTTTCGGTGGCCACGCCCTCTTTTTCCTCCATTCTGTAAACACACCTCCTGGTGCAGTACTAGTTGGGGGATGAAGTCCCCCTGGCTGCTGAGGGGCTTAGGGTCCAACAAGACCTTCTGTTACCTCTAGTAAGACCCACACAGCTGGATTGCTAAGAGGTGGTTAGAGGTCACGCTCCCTTTCTCCACCACTCAGAAAGCGCGCCTCCTGGCGCACTGCTGCTTGGGGAAAGAAGTCCACTTTAGTCCTCAGGCCCTCAGGAGGCAAGGGGACGTCATCCCCCACCAGCAGTGCGCCAAGAGTCGCATTTACAGAGTGGTGGGGGAAGGGGGCATGGTCTCTGACCACCTCTCAGCAATCCAGCTGTGTAAGCTTTACTGGAGGTAACAGGAGGCTGTGTTGGCCTGTAAGGCCCTTCAACAGCCATGGGGACTTCATCTCCTAACCAGGAGCATGCCAGGAGGCGCATTTGCAGAGTAGTGGAGAAAGGGGGCAGGGCCTCCGGCAAGGTCCCGGCTTTTGCTTTTTTCCCCCTTTTTTTCAGAAAGGGGCTGCGTGGCCCCCCTTCCCTGGGCCATTTTGTGCCCCGGAGACCCCATCCCCCAGAGCCTGAACCTTATTTCATTTTTTTAATAAAAAAACAGGAGGGGGGCTGCGCGGCCCCCCTCCCGGGATGATTTCGGCACCGGGGACTCATCCCCCGGCCTTTTACTTTGTTTATGTTTTATAAATAAAGGAAGGGGGGCTGCATGCCCCCCCCCCCTCCTGAGGCCAATTTCGGCCCGGGGATCCAATCCCCTGGGGCCAGATATATATATATATATGTGTTTTTTTTTTAAAGGGGAGAGGGGGCTACGCGGCCCACCTCCCCAGGCCGATATCAACCCAGAAACCCATCTCCCAGGGCCCGGCCGTTTCTTTTTTTTAATAAAAAGGGAAGGGGTCGAGTAGCCCCCCTCCTGGGCCATTTTGGGGACGTTGGTGACTGCTGTGGGAGCTGCAGGCCCCCGCAGTCCGGGCCGGCTCCCACCTCCTGCGGGAGTCGGCATTGCTTTTACACACAGGGAGCTGCTGACATGCAGCTCACAGTGTGTAAAAGTAAAGTGTGCTCCACTTTGAGCAAGCGAGAGCAAAATGCTCACGCTTGCTCAAAGCGGAGCACACTGTTTGGTATGGCATGGCGGGAGCACCCATAGCAAACTGCAATGTCCCAGGGTGGGCACCCCGGGGCATCGCTGGAGCCAGCCCTGGGGGGTGGCGGTCCCCAGGATCATGTTGGGCACCTGGAGGGGGGCTCACAGTGTGTAAAAGCAAAGTGTGCTTTGTGTTAAAATATTGGCATTGCAAGTGATACGGACAAAACAAGTTGCAATGTAGCTTTATAAATAAATTTGCTGTTTAAGATAAATGAAAATAAATTGAGAAGTTTCCAACATTATGGTTATACTTTTTTGAGTTAGGTATTTTATGTCAATAATTGCTAGTTTGTTAAGCAGGGCATGTTAAAGCCTGTATTATGCCATTTCCGGTGATGCATCATTATGCTAGCAATTGTGAAGACCAAAAATCCTACCTTCATACTCTTTTTGGAGATAGCATGTTGGCAAGTACAGAAGAGCAGCAACAGAACCATGTGATCCAAGATATCAAGGCCATTGACAGGTCGAGAATGACAAAGAGAGCAAGAGAGGCACTGTCCATGGCCATTGGCAAATACGGGGGCCTATGTGCCACACAAACATTTCTAAATCTAGATTGGCTGACTTCGAAAACATCAGTCTTCTCTAGCTGCCTTTCTAAACAGGGTTGGATTGGGATGAAAAATAGGCCCGGGCATCCTTAACCCGTTGACCGCAGCGCGAATTCCGCTGCGGTGCGGTGCGGGTGATTTATTGAGTGGGCGTGTTTAGGACGGCCCCCGGCCGTCCTCCGCACACGCCCACTGTGACGTCGGACGGCCGGGGGCCGTCCCGAGCACCGAAGCAGTTAAAAGTGGACCACATTTGCGGATTGCGCCTTTTTGCAAAACACTGCTTCAGTGTTTTAAGTATTATGAAAAGAAGGAGGAGGGCTGTCTAAAAGAGGTATGTTTTCTTAACTTCAATGAGATGAAGAAAAATGCAAATGCTGCCAGGACTCTTTGTGCACGGATTAGTTCACACTGATGAACTACACCTGAATATAAGTGAGGCCACTTCTGCTCAGGCCCCCTGCCCCTGCTCAATCTGAGTACATTGACCAGTCGAGTGAGAGACTGGGAATGACACCTCCACCCAGTTGGTAAAAGGGAAGTAATAGAGGCCCATATACCTCTGGTGAGGCTACTCAGGCCCCCACTAGGCCGCTGGCAGCATCTGAACAGCACAGACAAATCGGCCTCCATGTTGCCCAGAAAAATAGCCCACAGCGGCAACTTTGATACTGGCCCATTGCCCGTCATACCAATCCGACCCTGTTTCTAAACCATTTTGTCCCACCCTGTTCCCCACCCCATGAGCATCCTCTAAGCACATATGTCTGAATGTAATGTGCGTATTACATGCTATGTGTTTTTTTATGCAATTGTTATTGTTTGTATGGGTCCTTGGAGAGCGCGATTCCTGGAGTCTTCTATAGGCAAAGAGAGATTCCGACGTCAGCCCTGCAGGACCTGCCTTCCGTTACTGGAATAAACTCACTTGGATTACAAGTTGTCCTGGTTATTTCAACACAACACTGAAGTTCCCGTCAACAGCTGTATTGCTTTGCTGAGTTGTTAACGTCAAAGGGGTCACTCAGTAAATTATGTCACAATAGATCTCAAAACCCACGCTGACAACATCAAACCAACAAATACACTAGAATGCCTATTGTTGGTGCCTGTTACTGGTGCAGTACTGGGCAAAGAGAAATGTTGCCCTCTACACTGTATGGCACCTGTACGGACCTGAGTCCACAACACATGATCTGACACAAGACCAGTGAGGGTTACATGGAGGATGACGTGTGTGTGACTACTGTTGAGAACATTTCCCCTTCCACAACCGGCTCAGACAACTTCACATATTGCACTCCTCTCTAATCACTGTTTCACGTAAGTTGCTTTTCGCTGAAGATGATGAAGGAACCACATTCAGAGATACAAATCAAAAGAGGATATAACCTCTAAGCAGCAGGGCCGAGTTTCCCAGCTGATCCAGTCCAGGTTTTGTCTTTAAATTTTGGGACTTGTAGTCCAGTTTTTCCCATTATAAAACCAGCACTACAACTCTCAGAATTCAACACAAAATCCTGATTTTGAGCAGCTCATCACGCATGGACCTGGGAAACATGGCAGCTATGTATAAGAACGCAGTGTGAGGAACTGCGTCGAGCCCAAGGGAAGGGACGCATGATGCCGGCACACAGACGTTGATTTACAGCGAAATTAAAGCCTGGTTTTTTTTTGTAAACATTTAAATAAATAAATATAAGACTGCATTTCTCTTGGTTAACTATTTATATGGTAAATAGCAGGGACGGTAACCAGCACATTTGAGTTGTCCTAGGAAACAGAGCTCTGGCGTATTGCTCACCCATCTTTCATGTTTCAAATGCCGTAACATTTCAATGGTGTATAAGTAATTCACCTCAAGTTTTCTTGTACACACATTAAAATAGAAATGTGCTATTATAATTACTGGGAGCATATTAACATCTCAGCTTCATGCCAGCTCACCGAAGAGCGGTCTTTAAATCAGAATTTACTGAAGGCATATTCCTCTGCTGCCCTCTGCTGTTAAATAAATAGAAAGCAGCGCAGTAGTTTAGGCAAGGAATCAAGACTATTTCACAGGCTGGACGACTAATATATATTAAACAGTAACCGTGAATATGTAACTCTTGCTTTTACAGTTCTACTGCTATTCCGCACAGTGGCACAGAGAACAATTCAGGACACCAATAAAACAACAGAGTAAAACAAGCACTGGTAAAGCCAATAGGTCTTGCCAAGGCACAAGTCCTAAAAAATAGGAAGTGGGGGAACTACCCAAGTTAGGGAGTATGCAAGTGATATCATGGCGCGTGACATCTCACTGAGTGACGTCACAGTGCATGACATTACGGCACGTGACATCACCCATGACCTCACAGGAAGTGACATCAGATCTTAAACATACGTTTAGCAGGCCTATCATGAGTACATTTAAGCGCATTACAATATTTAACAAATTAGATTTTGCGTAAGGGTAGTGCCGAAAAAATGACCCAACCACGACGCCAAATCTAGACCTCAACTTATATATTTATTTTTTAAAACCCTGCCACAAAGAAATTAGCAACATGGAGAAACGTGGCAGTATATCTGTTCTGCTTAATTGGTTGCAGTCTGTATTTTAAAATATCTTATGGGGTTAAGGCACCTGCTGCAGAGATCTTTGTGTGCCATCCAATTTTCAGGGAATAATAATAATGGTACGATAATTCTGGAGGATAACGTATTTGCTGAAGAGATCGGTGTTTTGTATAGTCCCAGTTTAGAACCAAAGTCACATAGAGGGCTAAAATGTCTCCTGCAAAGCACATTATGTAACATGCAGATGACAGATTTTTATTTTATGTAAATGGGTAAGTGGGTTACTGCTTAACACAGAGATCCTTTTGTTACTTGCCGTTCATAAATTGCAATCTTTCTAATATAGCACAGTGAGCTATGAAGGACATGTGTAACCCTCACTCTTACGTAACACACCCTGTGCATTGATTTACACACATATGATTTATTGTCAATGTATATTGTGTACGTATGATGCAAAGCGCTCTGAAACTCTGCCTTGGGATGAGTAGTGCTAAAGCGCTATAAAATAAATAAAACAAAATAGTGGTATTTAAATTGTTGTTTGTGTAAATACTGGGACAGACCAATACATCTGACACTCTTACAGTGCATGCATGTCTCATATATAGGGACTGAATAAAGTCAAAAGCATGCCTCCCATTACGTGCCTGTGAAGTGATAGCAAGCTGTGAGGCTTTGTTTCCCCTCCATAGCATCTAGGTGTGAGGCTTCTGACAGTTCCCACCCAGGATACTCTAACAAAAGGAGGCCTGATCGCATCTTAACTTTGGTTTTTGTTATGGGCGCAGCTGGAATTTGATAAACCCCTTCCCTGCCTGCGCCTTGCTGCTCAGAACAAAAGCAGACAACGTGCAGGCGTTGCTGAAAGTGTCCCAGTGTCTGAGAATTATACCAGGACAAGTTTAGCATAATTCTGAAGAATCCAACCTCTTGGCAGGGTAGACAGCGTCCACCCTGTGAAAATAGTGAGTAGATGCTGTCTACCCGTGTGTACCCTCGACTTGTGCCCTGAGTCTTGCATTGGGACCTTTGGCTTTTCCAATGATTTTTAGGCCTGCTGCACAGCATCCACTATGCTGTGCAGCATGACTAAATGCAATAAACTAAAAAAAAGGCACTATGATGTGGTCGTGCCATCATTTTGTAGGCCTGCGCCACACGTATAGACTTACAAAATGACACAAGCATTTTTTTTTTTACACTCTGTGAGGAGAGAGCAAGTAATAGGGAGGACCATGGTGCTGTGGAAATGTTGCAGGGTGTGCAGATGGGGATCGGGACCAAAAGGCGAGAAGGATGGTTCGGGTGCACGAAACAACAAGGAGGGCGGGGTGGGAGAATGCAGCAACACAGGGAGGCAGAAGCAACATGGATTGCAAAGGTTGGGAGGAGAAACAATGGGCACGACTGAGCAACGTAGAGCGCAGGGGGAGCAAACAAGCAGAGAAAGAAACATGGAGGGGGCAGCAGAGAAGAGCATGGGCAAGAAAGCAAGGCAGGGGTGGAGAGATTCATACAATGGTGAGCACATCATGGAGAAGACAGAGAGAAGCACACAGCAAGAGAGCACAACACAGTGCACAGAGGGATGGTTCAAGAGAAGTACATGAGGAAAATGGCTGATAAACACACGCACTGTTCTTGTTTACTTACCCCAGAAGAAAAAAGGTCCTTAAAAGTGAGCAGTGGAAGGATACAAGTAAAGGGACAATTCTGCAGGGGAGGGGTAGAGACAAGATCGACAAGGCAAAGCATTGAATAAAAAACAAGCAAATGAGGATGACAGGAAAGTCAATCAATATTAAGCTATAGGTGGGCTAAAAGTCGCTGTATGTTCTTGGTGAATCGCAACAGAATAGCGTATGTGCTTTCTAGTAGGCCCAACTTAAAAACAACATGGCATAAACAATATATGCAGATCTGCTGAGTGCAATATGCTGTGATTCTGGGAAAATCACTAAACCTCGCCATGCCTAAAAAAATGTATGTGTCCTTGTATAATGTAACTGGTGCTCATGTAAAGCAATTCGATTGAATTCACACTATAAAGAAAACTGAAAAACAAAAAGGTAAAAAAAAAAAGGTTACAACCATGCAAATGCAAAAGCAACCTTTCCAACAAAACCCACCTTTTGTTTCCCTGATCTCAAAACACACATACATTTTTTTAAAATGCAGGAAAATGCTTATCTACAAAACTAGGAGATTGTGCACACGGCCTTGCAAACTGGAAGAGGGATGCCCTCAATTCAGTGCTTTAAATGGAAATATAGAAGTGCAGGTACTCACTATTTAGAGAATCTGTTTGCGCCTACGAAGTGCCGGTACTCTCCCATTGAATGTATTGCAGCAGTGAAGAAAAGCGCAGATACTCCCCCTTTCAAATTAAAGAAGTGAAGGTACTCTGTACCTGCTCATTTAAAGCACTGCCTCTATTTCCTTTCCACTTTCAATGCCCCCACACCGCCAAAGTGTTTAAGCGCTGTGAAGCGAGGAACAAATTAGCCAATAGCCAGAACAGGCAACATAGCGCTCCACAAAATCAAAAGTGGATTACCTGTAAAACATTAATGAGGTGTTGTTAACTGCCCCTTTACGGCTTATCTTCTTTCCTAATTACTCACACTTGCTCTCCCAGGACCAGCACCCACACCCACCCAAAATAATGGAAAATAAGGGAGAAATGTGAAATATGAAATGTCTGAATTGTATTTGATTCAACTTTATTTTGATGGACGTAGGGTGACTATCTGGCATGGAGGCAAATTGAGGACAGGACTGTAAAGAAATCAGGACAAAGTCAAAATTCAGGACAAAAATTCAGGATAGAAGGTCAATTTTACGGACACATCCAAGGCACGGCCATACCCCACTACATTATCAACGCATTTATTTACTATTTTTTATGTTGCACTTATTTACAACTTTTGTGCACTATGCTATATGAGATTACCTCTAGGTATCCTACATTCAGATGGTGCATTATGTCTTTGTTCAACAGTAAAATGATGCCCGTTAGCACGGTGTGAAGGGAATCACTCCTACCCAAATCTACCCAATCTTTCGTGGATAGAAAGCAGCAGAAAAATGGTGTTTATGTTTCTAAACTTTTCAATACTGCTGGCAAAGAGTTTTGGAAACTCTTTGCCAGGTAAGTGACTGTTTCACGTTCTGCTCATCACACCCTCCACTAGACATCAAACCTAAAAAGATTAATGAAGCAGAACAGATGGTGTGGGTGACACATCCTGACATTAGGTGTGAGACTGAGGTACCCACAACTTGTCTCACAGCACAAAGAAGACCCAACTGATACATTAGAGTGTGCGTCAAGGACTCTACATTTATCTCAGAACTGGGAGCCTGATCATCACAACGAGAATTAAAGAGCAGGATGAACTCAAGATCAGATGGGAGATACATAGCAACTGATTGAAAGGGTCATTATTAAGAACTGGACAAATAAGGGAGAGAAGAACAAGAAGGAAAAATTCCTAAAATCAGATGGGACCTCCATGAGTATTGGAAAGTATTGCGTACATGGGGAGAAGTCTCAGAAGAGCGGCCAGAAACAGAAGAAGCACTGTCAAATGGCAGAATAAGCAGTGCCCTCCCACTCTGGCAAACTCTGCCTGTGCGATGGTTCATTGGTAGTACTTCTAGAGGGCAGGCAGGGGCTGGGCCTCTTGGAAAGTTGGGCCCTGAGCAATTGTCCACCCTGTCTGTTATATTCCATATAGGTATCCCGATATATCGTCCCTACATTACATACATAACGGGCTGTTAGGACTTACCCTTTACCTAGTTGCGTTACTGCTTACAGAACGTGGGGTTTTCCCTGAACAATAGCCTCATACATTATGCATGAGGATTCTTGGAAACTCAGCAGGACTACCATCTCCTGCATAATAACTATGTACAAGGTTCATTCCCGACGTCATCCTAAGTCCGACAATGGCACAGCAAGGTAGAACTCCTGGGGATACCTTTGGGTATATAAACATCACATCTTGCTGAGATAGTCAGAGGAGATCAAGACTTCCCTGCCGACACACTGACGCGAGACGCTCAGGTTCCTGCATGCAGATACTCGAGCTCGCAGTGGTCTAACATCCCTTGTGGGGTGTCCAACTCGAGACCAAGACGGGGTCCCACAGTCTCTCACTTCAGGTAATGGCGTTGACGTTATCCTAGAGGGATTCTTGGCTTAACACCTACACACATGCTAGGTACACTTAGGTACATCTAGTTAGGATTGCATCGTAGGAGTACGCATTTTTATTGTCATGTATTTTATATACTTGGCTGTATTCATGGTTATAGCAAAATGGTAGAAATCTACCATCCTTTTACTTTCTTAGTGCTTCTAATCATTTATATCTGTTTCTGTCTAGTGGTTGTTTCAGCACACCTATTTTACACTAGAATAACAACTGTCCAATAAATGCTTATTGAAAAACGTCCATACCGTTTATTCTGTGTATCTCTCTGAGACTAAGTGAGCATGAGTGACTGAGCAAAAAGTAGTACACTGTTTCCACGGTCCTGAGGGATCAGGGTTGTCATGTTCGATAGTTGCCAAGAACTATTCTCTCCTTGGTAAGAGGAGTTTCTAGTGGCACTGTGAGCTAGTTGGTACACAGGCCAACATACCCGGTGGGGGTGTCTAGAATCAGTCTGACACCAATCCTACAGTGTATGTTGTCTAAACGCGCAGATCTTATATAGGTTTATAAGAACTACACAACATGGTGCCGCCAATGTTGGTTGGATACTTATTTAACAGTTAAATCTGAGTAGTTCAGTCGTGCTATTCTCAGAGACCCCTACTCACACTTCCCCAGAGAAGTCTGGAGTGGGAGGGAACATAATCCGCAGCAGCAAAGTAGGGAAAAATCCTATGTATTGGCTGTTGGTTAATCAAGCTTGAAGGACACATTGTTCCTATTGTGCATAAAACCTTATCTCAGTTCCCTTGAGAGACTCTTCTTGCTAAAAAAAAAAAGAAAGAAAATGACTGAGCAGCAGGAGGACGCTGTGCGTGACCTAAATCTCTCAGCCGAAGAAGAAGAGGCAGATGCAATACAAATTTCAGAAAATGTTAGAACTGCCATCACCCTAAAACTAGCAGCATATGGTTTAACAGCTAGGGGTGGGCCAGTAACCTTCGTGATTGAGGCACACAAATCATATAGAACAGAGGTATTCTATTCATAGGTTAGATTCCCACAGGCAGATGCACGTACAAAAACATTTCATTACTACATAGAAGATGACATACCGAACAAATATTGTCCGTACGAGGACATTGAAGTTCCGCTCACTTACCAGGAGCACATAAACTCGTTTAAAGGTGCCCTCCCCAATTCAAGAAATAAAGTAAGACTCGGTCCGCTTGGAAGAGACGGAGCAACATGGCCAGTACTAGCGGACTATACACCACATCCTGACATTGAAACAATGCCAGTAGGAGACTTACGCACACTTCACAAAGAACTAATAAGACTTTACAGAAACATGACACAGTTCATGATGAGAACACTCACACTCCAGCCAACCACGGCTATACCAACAGGTCCAATTCAAATGTCGACAACCAAAATTACGCCACAAACGTTACACGCAGTGATGGGTAAAATACCCACTAAACGTGAACAAATGCCATTCTGGATAGCTCAAAAAATAACACAGCTAGAGGCAGTATTTCCACACACTGCACCACAAGAAAAGCATAGAATGCTAACAATTTGCTTGCCCATGGGAATAGCTCCCCAGATAGAGGATTGTACGGCTTGGGGTACAGTCTGCGCTGCCATATATACCAGGACTCATGGTATCCCTTCATTAGCAGTAATACCAGATGTATTAAGACAAATACAGAATGAGTATGGAGCAGAACCTGCTCTGAACTTAGGGATGAAGTTACTAGGTAACTTTGCCCAAGTATCAGCTGTAATATTAGCAAACATTAAAGGGGACGCAGCAGCAGTGGCAATACGCCAACGCCTGAGGGATTTCACTCCTTTACAACAGGAGACAGAATTACCTAAAATTATTGAAACCGCTTATGCAGAATTAAGTAGAGATAGTTTGGGAGCTAGACCAGTAAAACCTCAACTGATGGGAGGTCCAGAAGAAGAACACAGCAAGCAAACACCAGCTTCTTCAAAGAAGAAATGGTATAATGACAAACAACAAAACAATAGATCTCAATCCAGAGGTAGGTCTCCTCAGCAGGAGCCCTCCGAAAGGAGGTATAATCTTAGGAATAGAGATAACATTAAAAAACCGGACAGGTATCAGGACTTTGATACACGTTCCTCTCGTTCCTTTCAGGGTTCATCAAAAAACTCAGAGAGGGAAGGATAGTCAGAACACAGACAAAAAGAGCGTACAAAGTCCAGAGACACGCAATGCACTTCAGATTACGCATCCAAAAAGGAAGAAAAGCTTAAACCAAAACCTCAATTCAAAAAGAAGAAAGGAGCAGGTCTTAAGATCAGGCCTCCCCAGAATTCTGAGGACTCAACTACTGAACGCGGAATGGGCTCTGACGATGCTAGACAGTGCAGCAGAAGTAACAATAGCTCGCCAGAACCTGATGGAATTTCTGGTGACAGCGGAGCTGAGTGAACACATCACGGTGGAAACACCTGATACTACGGTAAGCGTCCCACATAGGTTACAAGAAATAACACTCCAAATGGAGGGGAGACAAGCCCAGAAAAATTAAAGGTCTCTTTTGGGAGAACCTGACTTTTGGCTATGACATTCTTTTAGCTGAAAGAGATTGTCCGCCTGCTATTGTTATGGATTGCCCAAAGGGAGAAAAGGCCATTTTTCCAGCCTTTTCCGACCTCGTTCCCACACACTCAAAACACACATACGCGCAGGAGTGGGCGATAGCCCTTGCCCCTGCACTATATCGCAACCATGTTGGGTGGGTTGAGGAGTCAGCTCACCACATGATACCACTAAAATCTACTCCAACTCCACAGAGACAGTATCCAATAAAACAGGAAGCGAAAAAACTGCTCAGGGAGATCTTAGATCAACTTGAATACCAGGGTGTGATTGAAATTTGCACCTCTTCAATGAATAATCCTTTGTTTCCTGTAATGAAACCCGATAACTCGTATCGTCTAGTTTTAGATTACAGACATCTAACTCATGCACAAAAACATTTGCAGTACAGAACGCACACAGTGCCGCATTGATGAATAACATTGTGCGGAAAAAATACAAAATAACACTAGATGTCTCGAATGGATTCTTCTGCCAAAATATAGCGCCTGAGAGCAGATATTTGACAGCATTCTCAGCGCTGGGGTCACAGCGTCAATTTTGTCAACTCCCCCAGGGGTATAAGAACAGCCCGGGGTTGGTTTCCACCAGGGTAACTGAGTTACTTCAGAATCTGGATGAGGAGGCATTGTCCTGTGTAGATGACATTTATCTGACGGATGATGACCTGGAGGAACACTTGACCAGGGTGAGCACCATAATTTGGGGATTTGCCTCTGAGGGTTATAAATTCAACTTTAAGAAATCTAAAATAGCCCACCTCAATGTCCTATTTTTGGGATATGAGCTTTCAAGTGAAGGAAAAAGCTTGGCAGCTAACTTTTTGGAAAAGTGTGCGCTTCTCCAACCTCCGAAATCATTGAAAAATTACAATCCATACTGGGATTCCTGAATTTTGGCAGAACATACATTTTGGATTACGCAGAAAGGGTTAAACTTTTCTACCACCTCATAAGACCTGATTTTTCAGTTGGGCAATGGACACCGGAACACACAGATATCCTTCGTTCCCTACAAGCTGACATGATAGCGTCCAAACACTTACAGAGACGCGTAAATGTGCGCAATCTAGTAATCCGTATAGTTGCGGGTCAATCTGGGTACACCTACCTTTTACTGTGTCCAGTCATAAAACGAATATCTTCACTATTGGGGACAAAATGGATTTAAGGACTCGAAAGGTGGCACAATTAAGCATAAAATGCTATGGGAACAAGTAGCTGAGTTGAAAAACGAACTACCAAGAGCTCACGTGATACACACGCTGAGTCATCAACGTGATGACTCAAAATTAACAGAATGATTATCATAAAAGGAGCTATGATCATCAGTTGGAACTACAGTAAAAAATGACATTTATGGACATTTAACTTAACAATATTTATTAACCCTCCCTTCTGACAAAGCCATGAGTCACTCAAATATACAACTGAAACCAAATGTGAAATTTGACCTTTAAATATATTTTCATTTAGATATTGCAGAACAAATCAGTACATAATTGAAACTTCATTTCAAATTAAACAGTTCTGTGACATTCAAAACATTGTTAAACAAATCATTCGATATCTTCAGTGGTGTGTCTTTCAATGACCCCAATGCATTTCGGGTTACTTGAACCCTTCTTCAGGGGGATACATGTCATTAATGCAAGCAAATGTACACAGGCCTCCTGCTGGAACACAAAAGACAAAATCAATTGCACGGCATGCGACTAACGCTACAGATTACAAAGTATAATATCATTGTTTGCCAACATGCTAACTAACCCAGACAAAAACAAAATTAAACACCGAAACCTTCAGGTGTACGGTGAAAAATCCCAACATGCTCCACTGAATAAAAAACGTAGCGGAAACAATGTGCATACTCGCACAGTAATCCTAAATATAGTGCCATGTGCTGAACTTATGACTCAAAGACGTGTCTAACATGCAACACCCGTGTATTCGACCTCCTATTACTTCATGCACTGACAAATTAACTGTAACTGCTACCTCCTTGACATGATGAAAGCGCTTGAACTCCACCAACATACGACAGACCAGTGTTGCACCAAATGGCCGAGAATGGAAACTCTCTAATGCTTGTTCCTGTATCGTAGGGAACCTGTAGTTAATCCTCAGTCCGCCATTAGCATTTAGTGAACTGAAACATACGCCGTATGTCTTACCTATATCCCAATGCTCTGTGGGTGTCAGTCGAATCTTCATTTGCTTATATCTGAATCGATACAAGAAATTGCTATTAAATTATGCCCGTCCGTAACGGCGATTTTTACACTTCTTACTTGCTGAGTACAAACTCACCCATTTTGTTCTCGTGCTTCCGCTTCTACGTGATACTGTCATCAAGACGGCCCGCCGCGGGGATCTTACTTTAAATCTTACGGGCTGCGCCCAAACCGGAAATGCCCAAAAAACTTTCTTACTCCTGGCATGCGAACAATCTTAAGTACTGCTCACTGAAACGTCATCAAAAACGTTCTAAACCAGATACCACTTGTGAGTAGAAAGGCCATGCATTATGCTATCGACCTCACTAATGCCTAAAAAAATAAGTCATACCCAATTTACTATCTAATGATCCCCTAAAATAAAAACCGAAATAAGGGTAACCAACGTGTTATTAATGGAAGAAGAGCAAAGGAAAAGAAAACAGTACTCACCCTCTTTGTTAAAAAAGCCCTGACACCACATGTGAAGTCCACATAAACGGGCTTACAACTTGGTTGTCATCATGTTCGCAAACAATGATTCACAAAATTATTTACATGTCAATAAAACCATGTTTCACAAATGCATCAGTGGAAACCAATATTATATAGATGAAGAATACATGAAACTTAGACCTATAAAAAACATACCATTTCACATTTATCATTAAGTCCTTTCGGAATCAAAGTATCTAGATACTTTATCCAAAACGTTTCTCTGCGTGCTAATTGTGTATGTGTGTCCTTGCCTGTCTGTATTACTATCTTCTCTAACACCGTGAAACGTAGGTGTGAAATTGTGTGATGCTTGTTTACCCAATGTGCTGCTAGGCATCAGTTCTTATTTTGAGTTCTGATATGCTCTTATGCTTGGTGATTCTTATTCTGATTTTACGTGAAGTGCGTCCCACATAAGTGAGTCCGCACGGATGGATATTTGATGGTTTGCAGAATTTAATAGCAATTTCTTGTATCGATTCAGATATAAGCAAACGAAGATTCGACTGACACCCACAGAGCATTGGGATATAGGTAAGACATATGGTGTATGTTTCAGTTCACTAAATGCTAATGGTGGACTGAGGATTAACTACAGGTTCCCTATGATACAGGAACAAGCATTAGAGAGTTTCCATTCTCGGCCATTTGGTGCAACATTGGTCTGTCGTATGTTGGTGGAGTTCAAGCGCTTTCATCATCTCAAGGAGGTAGCAGTTACAGTTAATTTGTCAGTGTATGAAGTAATAGGAGGTCGAATACACGGGTGTTGCATGTTAGACATGTCTTTGAGTCATAAGTTCAGCACATGGCACTATATTTAGGATTACGGTGCGAGTATGCACATTGTTTCCACCACGTTTTTATTCAGTGGAGCATGTTGGGATTTTTCACCGTACACCTGAAGGTTTCGGTTCTTAATTTTGTTTTTGTCTGGGTTAGTTGGCAAACAACGATATTATACTTTGTAATCTGTAGCGTTAGTCGCATGACGTGCAATTGATTTTGTCTTTTGTGTTCCGGCAGGAGGCCTGTGTACATTTGCTTGCATTAATGACATGTATCCCCCTGAAGAAGGGTTCCAGTAACCCGAAATGCATTGGGGTCGTTGAAAGACACACCACTGAAGATATTGAATGATTTGTTTAACAATGTTTTGAATGTCACAGAACTGTTTAATTTGAAATGAAGTTTCAATTATGTACTGATTTGTTCTGCAATATCTAAATGAAAATATATTTAAAGGTCAAATTTCACATTTGGTTTCAGTTGTATATTTGAGTGTCTAATTCTAGCCAAGTGAGCAATTTTTGTGTTGATCCCTTAGGGGTAATCACGTAGTGCGCTTCATCAGTGTACGGAGTTTTCTTCGCACCTAATTCAGAGACCTTTTACCGAGGGATAGCGGCAGATCCCACACATGAAGCAAAGCACACACTGTTTCATTGTAACATTAGATTATTTTGGTAGAAAATAATTACTAAGTGTGCAGGTTGACACAAGTTATTGAAAGCCATGAGTCAACAATGGAAACCAATTGGCTGGTGTCTCATATGTCATGGCCAATAATATTTTTATGGCTGGTGGAAAAAATCAGACCATTAAGGCATGTACTAGTGAGATTTTTGTATAGAATCCATCTTCAACTAAATTACTTGAAAGTGCTCTCAAATGAAGTTGATTTTACTTAAACCACACAATTCAGTCATGTGGGTCACCTAGGATTTGAACCCAGGTTTCCTGGTCACACATAGGGCATATTTATCAGTGTGTGGCATCTCCCTTGCGCCATGCAAGGTTTATCAAGCCATGTAAGCCCACCTTGGGTGGAGCGTGGGTGTTCCCATGCATGCACCCATGAGTTTTGGTGCATTCCCAGATTTACCATTAGTGGTATACATGGGAATACATCAAAATGCTACGCCTCTCCGGGGAGGGTGGGGGGGACTGTAACGAGGAGAAATATGTTTATTTCTCCTCATTTTTTCCTCTATGTGTGCTGCATTCTGCAGCATACCTAGAAAGAATCTAATGCCTCTCAGGATTGTTTTTGTGCATGAAGGTGTCCCTTCCTGCACAAAAACAATCTTGCTTATAATGCACGCACCCTTGCACCATAGTGCAAGGGTGCCTGCGTTGGCGCTATGCAACCAAAAATGTGCCAGCGCATGGAAAGGACAGGAATGCGCTGTATGATGTTAAATACGGCACATTCCTGCTCTTCCATGCAGCGGCTTGCTGCGTGAAACTATAATAAATATGCCCCATAGTGTATTTGCAACTGACTAGATTGCGTTCTTTTTCTCAGTCTCCTTTAGCACCAGAGGACAGTGGCTTTGCAGAGTTCTGTCAGGTGAATAGCAGACTGTGTTAAGTAAATACAGATCACAGGCTAAGTTTACACAATATATATTAAAAAAAAGATTCATAGTGAAGGTGAGGGACCATGGGAAACCATATGCTAGTATCACTGGCTTTCTCAGACTTTACATAGCTAGCCAATGTAGCAGTCCAAGTGCATTAAAAAAGTATGGATACTGTGATCCTGAGTGCAATTGGAAAGGGGTCAGTGAGCGTGGAAGCGGAATCATAGGTTTGGCTAACAAGAACAAAATATTCAGTGACTATTTTATTGATCTTTCACCATCGAGTAACTGCACATAAAATAATTCACACCTTAAATGAAAAGTAAATGCAAGTTAAACCAATCAATGGGAAATAGACTATTTTAAATTATGAAACCTCTGTTGATTAATGTGATCACTGCAAATGTATGTGTGGAGAACCAGAGGCACATGGGATAGAATCTTGTTTGGCTAGCAAGGCATAGTGACCAGTGTACTGTTAATGCTAATAGGCCCATGCACCTCACAGAAAGCACTGTGAGTGTAAAAGTCACTATTTTAAATTTGCATTTCACACAGTATAAAATTGGGTGCCGCAAAATGTGAAAATAAATTTAGGTAAAGACAAAAAAGTGATTTCAAAGTGTACATTTTAGTAATATGCAATTGTATCTAGTGCAAACAGTTTTACAACTGTCCATTAAAATCACACACTTCACAGCTCAGCTTGGAACACCCTAACAATACCTCTCAAAAAGAAGAAATCTTTCACTCCAGGCAGCTTAAAGTGAACTCTATCAATTAACACCTATACCGGCATTCAAGCAGCCTTTACATGTGCAGATTAACCAGTTGCCCACATTTACATTTCTTTGAAGCAGCCCGGAACCCTGGCTGCCCCTCCCTCTGGATCACTGCACTGGAGACCCCCTCCCTTCTGCTGAGCCATCTCAACTGTTGGAGTTAACATTTGTCCGTTATCACAAAGGACAAAATTACGAACAAATGCGTCCATAGAAACTTCCTTCACGGACAAAGGACATGAAAACAAATGCTCCGAGTGGCAAGGATGCCATAGGAAATAGTACTGTTGTGTGTCTATTGATATGAAGACCCGACACTTTACCGAAATCTGGCATAAGCCGCAATAGGTGCAGCACTGATCTTTCAGGATCAGACATGTAAAGGAAAGTGTCATCCGCATGCATGGACAGTATGCGAGTTCTGTCTCCCTCTCAGATTCCCCAGTCACAAAGTTTGTCTCTCAGATAAATCGCCAGTGGTTCCATGGTAAACGTAAAGAGAAAAGGCGACAGAGACCCCCCTTCTTGTGCCTCTCCCAATCCTGAAGATATCCGACACCATTTGGCCAGTTTGGTCTATTGCCCTGGGCTCTGTATATAACAAATGCACCCAGGACAAGTATCGTGGACTGAGTCCCATTCTCTCCAGCACCTCCCATAAGTATGTCCAGGAGAGGGTGTCAAAAGCTTTTTCCATATCTAATGGTCACCAGCGCTGCCTCCCCCTTGCAGTTTAAGTGGCATGCAGGTCATGCAAGAGCCTCTGCAAGTTCATGTGGGTACCTCTCCCTGGCATAAAGCCACTTTGATCGGTATGCACCAATTGGGTAATCACCCGACTCAGACGCGTCGGTAGGACCTTCGCGAGCAGCTTCACATCTACGTTCCTAGTGCCCTATGGTCTTTACCGGGTTTTGGCAGCATAATTATGAGTGCCTCCTGCATGTGTTCAGGCAAGCTACCGTTCGAGTTAGCCTTCTGGAAAGTTTCCAGGAGATTAGGGAGGAGATCGGCAGAGTATGCTTGAAAGAACTCCACAGGGAGCCACCCGTCCCTGGGCATCTGCCCCTGGCCATATCTCGGAGGGCCTCCCATAATTCGTCCAATTTTATCTCTCCCTCTAGGGCCTCCCTACACTCTGCGCCAGTTGAGGGATCACAACCCCGTTGAGAACTATCTCTATTTCATGCAACCCGTTGCCCTGGGGGTCTGTGTATACGTCTGCCAAGTGCTCTCGCGGAGCCAGGTTGATTGCTGTTTGACCCATAACGACCTGCCCATCTGCCCTGGTCAAGGAGAGGATCACAGGGGGCAGTCTTTTCCACTTCAGAAGCCAGGCCAACATACGACCTAACTGGTCCCCCTCTCTATACAGTCTCTGGCAGTAGTCTCGCCTCACATGACAGTCTAGCCGGTTCCAGATGCCGGCAACTTGCCTATATGCATCCGTGAGATCCGTCACCTACTCCTCCCGTCCCACCGTCCGCCACTGGAGCTGGGTCAATCGGGCCTCTCCCTCCAGCAGCTCTCGCTCAAGCTTCCGCTGGGTGACATATACTTTTCCGTGGCTTTCCCCTCATACGACCACCTTAAAGGCACCCCATTCAATGCCCTGCGTCTCCAAAGAGTTCCAGTTATTGTCAATTTAGCTCTGCAGCGCCAGCTGAATATCTACTTTAAATTCTTAGTCTCTCAGAGACTCCAGACAGTCTCCACAAAGGTACACAAGGTCTGTGTCTTCCTAATCCACATTCTAATAGGAGGGGTGCGTGGTCCGAAAGAAATCGTACCTGGTAACTTACCCCACAGACGTTCATCACCGTCCGTGGACAAAAGAAATCAATTTAGCCTACTATGCGCATGGTGTGTGGGGGAGTAGCAAGAAAACTCCATATCCGTTGGATCGAGTTCTCACCATATATCAACACTCTGCAGTCTGTGCATAGTCTCACATAACTTGGAGGTTATGTTGGGTTTAGTTCTCAACTTGGGCGGATGCTTATCCACTGTGCCATTGAGACGCAATTGAAATCCCCAGCCCGAACGATGGTTATGCCCATGTACTGTAAAAGATCATCCTCTAGGGATGCATAAAAGACACCATCATCTGTATTGGGAGCTTAGATGTTAAGGAGGCACATCTCCACACCAGCCATACCTCTCCTCTATGTCTGCTGTGTGTCTAAGCTGTTGAAACGGAATCCAGCCGCCACTCAAAGGGAGACTCCCCCCCCCCCCGGCATAGGAGGAATAAGTTGATGAGTACAACTGCCCCCTCCACTTTTCTGCCATTTCCGAGCCTCCCTGCCGTCACAAGTGTCTCCTGTAACATTGCAATGTGGATCCCCATACGTCTCAAGGTGTGTGTCCTATAACGTTTTACAAAAGAGCCCAGACCCCTTATGTTCCACATAAGAAAACGAGTGGAGCTACCCATCAGAAACATCTAGGAGCCAGAACCTAATGGCCCCCCTCCCCAGACCTCCATCCACCTATGTACCTGAGAATCTCATCAAAGATGGAGCAACATTATAGTCTATTGAATGATGTCCAAGAGAGGATTTGTACAGCACGTGTCCTGATCTGATGTATTTCAAGGTGCTGTCAAATATGGCGATGAAGCAAAAGGAAGCACAGTAAAATAAAATAATTGCTGAGGATCACACAGTTTGGTCAAGTGAGGTTAGGAAGCTGGGACTGGTCACAGGCTTCCTGGTTGCACACTGTGCAACTCAGCCACAAGACATTCATGACAGTGATTATATTGTATAAGCATTTGAGATTTTTAATTACCCACATGTGGGCGGGAGCGGTATTTTGATGGTCTGTATAACTCCTATTTCCCCATCTAAATAAAGACACTGAGCAGACCCTCTGCAACAGGATGGGTAGGTGGGGGCGGGTAAGACAGGTTCATACAATGAGGTAAGAGCGTGGGAGGCAGGGCAAGCTGAAGGCACTGTATTGGGCTCTGGGGTACAAGAGAACCCCAAACTGAGCCAGAGGCAGCCACCTGGCTTGAGCTTAGCCCGTGCCTTCAATGGCTTTCCCACCTCTACCAATGCATTCCAAGTGACATCAGTCAGATATTAGGAAGCTTGAGTTGTCTGTGCTGTCACTTCGAACCAGGAGGTGGGAAGCTCCACAAAAGTAATATCTACAATTCTATGTTGTGCATCACTCCACATCCACTTCTCCTGCTCATATCAGCAGCATAGAAGAAGGAAAGTCATGAAGAGCCATGCAAAACATGGCTCACCATAACCAGCCCCCTTGCTGTCATTTAAAAATTAAACAAATCCCCACCACCCTCTGGCAACCTCTCTACTGATTAAACCACTACTCCATTTTCTATTCACAAGCACCAGAGGACAACAAATGGTAACTAATACATATTGACTACATCATGATTTGCGTTGTAGTAAATCTTCTTTTGAATGGTGTACACTCAGATTTTTGTCTTAACTGTTTTGCTGGTTGTAGAAGTCAGTGCACTTTACTTCTGATAACCAGTGATAAAGTGCCTATCCTCCTCCTTTCAACATGATGAAATTGGTATACTTCTAATTGGCATATATAGCTTACCTATAAGTCCCTGGTATATGATACAAAGTGTACCCAGTGCATGTATCTTAATTGTCATTAGTGGACTGCAGCGCCTACTGTGCTATCCACTACAGTAGCAGTGCAAACGTGGCTGCAGGCCTTCCACTGTAGCAGTGTAAAAACTGCAATTCACTGTGTCAAAATAAATCCTTTTGACAGGTCAAAACCTTCCTTTTAAATATTACCCAGGGATACACAAAGTAGGGTCCTCTTGACCTCTTTAGGTTGTTATTATAAATTAGTTTATTAAAGCAAACACAAGATACGTTTTTATACTGTGCACATCTTGAATTCATTTATTTCAGAGGCTCTCATATGTGATCATGAAGAAAAAAAGGGAAAGTGAAACAATTGCCTAGGATCATACAATGTGGTCAAGTAGGACAGCCAGGATTGTTACATGTTTTTCTGGTTTCAGGCTGTGCATTTAAGCCATTAGAGCTCTATCTCTCCCTTTCTCATTTAACATCCAACGTTAATGATTTGTCTTAAATTCTTGGCACATGAGGTTAGAGCGTGAGCGGCAGACAGAATTCACATGAAGATATGGCTCGTTTTGGGCTCGGGAGCCAAGAGACCCTTGAGCTAAGCCACAGCCAGGCAATTGGCTCGAGCTTGGTTCAAGCTTTTAGTGGCTCACACACCTCCATCACATAATGGCAATTCAAGGAACAAAGGCATACGAAGGATAAGATTTGGCTATCATCAAACTGTGAAGCAGGAATACCAACACCCCAGTGCAGGAGTCCTTGTTTCAAGATTTATAACTTTCTCACTTTACCATATGCTGGCAAATGCATTATGATATTGGGTGTTCTCGCCCCATGGGTAAAACCAAATGATAGTTGGGTTACAGTCCTGTTTTCTTATCACATACTTACTACCAGTATGTAGTTTGATTTTCATATCTGTTAAAAATGGAACAGAGAAATATGTTCGGAAAGTGATTACCCAAGAGTGCACAATTTGTCACGGGGGAGGCCGAGTTTAATGCAAAACATTCCTTCTGGTTCCATGGTTTCCATCTTGCTCATTTTACAACAGGTCGAATAGCTGCGATGGTGAGAATAAGGGACTACTCTCACCAAAGAAATGCCACCGGGCTGTGGACCCTGCCCATACTTTGAATACAGAAATCACATCCAGCAAAGGTAGTGATAGCACGCAGATGGATAGCGCCTCAGATACAGCTTAGCACAGTACTGGCTCGTCAAAGACATTCTCAAAAGACAAGTGGCTTAAATGAGAGAGAATTAGGGAAGCAACCCCCAAAATAACTTCACTGCACACACCATGCACATGCTTTGCTTTCCCCATGCCCACCGTACACCCCCACACCTTCGCCTCCCCGGATGGAAATGTTTGAGAGTACCCATGCTCTAACCTATGTGTGGACCCGTTAGCACATGTGACCAGCATGTGTCACTTTAAATTTCAAGTGTACACATTCACCTCAAAACCAGTGCGCCCCAAAGTGGGTCCAAAGATGGGCATAGCCAATCAACCACACCAAAGCAGACATTCTGGACAGTCTCTCAAGAAGGCCTGCGAAAGCCTTCTTATGGTGCCAAGAACATGACATTAAAAGAGGTCATTTGCACCTTGGGGAATGGAACACAATCCGATCTTTGGTTAATGCCACCTTAGACCTGTACTTTTCCAGGTCACGGCCCAGAAGCCTTGGACACTCTCAGAGCACCAAACCACACAAGGAGGTCCAAACCTTCCTTTTACATCCAGTGTTAGCCTATCTGATTAAAACTCCTCCTTGATGCGCCGGGTTTTTAATGTAATAGCGACACTTGGCTGCTTGCGAGCCTTCCACTTCCTGCACCCTGAGGAGGGGCGGCAGGGCCATGCAGCATGCCACAGCCCAACCCTTCAGGCGTGCACCCTGCAGGGCTCAAAGGCCCCTGAACTTTCCCTCACACTTGAAATTAATTATCTGAACACCAGTGGATTCAGGATAACATTTAAGTTACTAGCGAGTGTCAAAAAGCAAGCTTCCCTCCCATCCACCAAAACAGTCCTGCTTTCAGTGCAAAAAAAATGGTATGAATTTTGAAGCTGCCCTACTAGTACAATTTACAACCTTGTTCAGGGCACATGTTGCCACGTAAAACACATTTATCACCAGTGGTGAAGGCTGGCGATTACAGCAGTGCTTGGGCTTTGATGCGCGTTGTTATTGACAATGGAATTGTCTGCTTTTAAACAGCTGCACCAGGGGTGTATTTTTAGTGACAACAGCGACATCTACTGGCAATGCTAGGCATATACCTCTCAATTACTGAAGTCCTGAAAATTTTCACGAAGGGCTTAATTACCCCTAAATAAACAGAATGTCTGATTGTCATAAAAGGAGCTATGAACATCAGTTGGACCTGGAGGAAAAAATGACATCTAATGTGGCCGTGAAATTAACAGACCCTGCTACTCATATCAATCATCGACTAATCAATGAGCATTCTATCCAACTAAAATACGTATTTAACAGGAACTACAACTTATACATATACTTGCAGAGGAAAGGATGTAGTTAAACACCTCTCGTTAAATAAAAGGCCTTCCTCCCTTGTTCGAAATATCCATATCGATGGATTCTCTCCCCCGGACATGGCTGAAGAATTTCTCTGTTTATTGGTGTTAAGTGACATATTTTGGGGAGACGGGAAAACGCTAACAGGCATTCTTTCTTTCCAAAGAAAATACCGAGCCTGGACTAAGAAAACACCCGGGAGGACGCATGATATACAACTTGTTGACTAGGGCGTGCAGTCACAGGGGAGCCTGAAGCTAATGGCCCCTTCTCCGCGCCAAAGGCGCGCGGCACGCCTAAGATGACCCCCTCTCCCTGCAGTAACGTGGAGCCAGCTGCCTTGTTTGTTTTAAAGTGAGTCAGGCTGTACAAGCCAGACATAAACAAGCGCATCCTGTTCTTCCTGCAAGTGGAATAAGGGCTTTTATACAAATACTCCTCCAGCAGGGAGCTTGCTGTGTTCCTTTCTACTCCCGTGTTAACTTCTTTTACCTGTAGTGCTTCCCGCGAAGTAGCACACAGTGATATCAGTGAATCCATCCCCTTTAATATGTCAGAAGGTCTGGAGAAGGTCAGGGGGTTGTGAAGCACAGGTACTCAATTTACATCCACTTGGTGCGATCAGATTAGACCAGGGGATTGCTTTCTGGAAGGTGGTGGGTCTCTGATAGGGTGACCAACCGTCCGTACATTTCACGGACTGCGCGTAATTTGGGCCTCTTGTCCGTTGTCCGTAAGGGTTTCTTCCACGAACGCCTTTTGTCCGTAATTTCGGACTTTAGAGCGAGCTGCCCCCTGGAAGCAGCCTGAGAGTCCTGTAACTCTCACTGCAGGGGCCAGCTCGCACTCCTGCTGTGATCAGTGGCCTGCAGCAGCCCCTCCCCGACATGGCACAGGCTGCTATCGGCCCATTATCATTCTGTATGTCAGCCTAATTATCACAAACAGAATGATAATGGGCCAGTGACAGCATTTGCTGGGCCTCTTCCCTCCAGAGCCCAGGGCATGGCAACCTGCTTTTGTTTATGGGCTCCTGTCACCTCACCAGGGGCCAATCTCTTGGGGGGTGGAGGTTTCATTTTGGCGCATGTTACCCAGGTGCATCCAATATGCAAACGCAGGTATTTAAGTTTCACTCAGGCACACAACAGATGCAGTGCAAGGTTCTCTCAACCTAATATAAACTTATTTTGACTTGTGCTTGTGTTGGTTGTCTGTTTACTTATGTAATATTGCGTGACCTCCTCTGATGTGTCTGTAAAATGAACCTTTTGTCCCGAATTTTTGTCCTGAATTCTGACCTTCTGCCCTTAATTTTTGTCCTGAATTTTGACCCTTTGTCCTGAATTTTTTCACTCACTGTCCTGAACTTGCACCCATGCCAGTTGGTCACCCTAGTCTCTGACATAAAGGCAGTGGTCGAAGTGGGCGGGATCTGAGGTGCACGACGTACCCATACTTTTTTAATTTAAGAAAAAATGTTTCCCTACTTTTTTTTGTGAAAAGATGGCCGTCCCTGGACGGTTGATTCAGACAGCCGAAATGCTTCAGGTGAAGTGTATGAGCAATGGAATCTCAGCCTCCGGTGCTGTGAAACTGAGGGAGGGGCAGACAACTAAATGAACCTTCTTGTCAGGGTGCCTGCTTGCTTGAAAGAAATGTAAATGTGCGCAACTGGTCAATCTGCAAATGTAAAGGATGCTTGGAAGCAGGTATTTGCTTTTATTGATGAATCACTTTAAACTACCTGATGACACAGATTTATTATTTTTGAGTTGTATTGCAAGGGAGTTTACCAGCTGAGCTGTGAAGTGTGTGCTCTTATTAGACAGTTCTAAAAAAATTGAACTATGTACAGACTGGGTATTACTAAAATCTATATTTTGGAAGCACTTTTTTTATCTTAAACCTGTTTGTGCCTTTTGTAGCAACCTATCTTATACAGTCAATCAATCAATCAATCATGTCACTTATAAAGCGCACTACATACCCGCGAGGGTCTCAAGGCGCTGGGGGAAGAGGGGGGTGGTGCTGCTACTGATCGAAGAGCCAGGTCTTGAGGAGTCTTCTGAAGGCCAGTAGGTCTTGGGTCTGTCGGAGGTTGGTGGGGAGGGTGTTCCAGGTCTTGGCGGCGAGGTGGGAGAAGGATCTGCCGCCGGCGGTCGTTTTCCGGATGCGGGGGACTGTGGCGAGGGCGAGGCTGGTCGAGCGGAGCTGGCGGGAGGGGTGTAGAAGCTGAGTCGTCTGTTGAGGTAGGCTGGTCCGGAGTTGTGGAGTGCTTTGTGTGCGTGGGTGAGGAGCTTGAAGGTTATCCTCTTGTTGACAGGGAGCCAGTGCAGGTCTCTCAGGTGGGGTGTGATGTGGCTGCGTCGGGGGATGTCGAGGATAAGACGTGCAGAGGCGTTCTGGATGCGTTGCAGCCGTCTCAGGAGCTTAGCCGTCGTTCCTGCGTAGAGGGCGTTTCCGTAGTCCAGCCTGCTGGTGACGAGGGCCTGGGTGACTGTTTTTCTTGTTTCGGTGGGGATCCACTTGAAGATCATTACAGTGTGTAATGCAATGACATATATTCACAGTACTTTCTTTCACAGACTGAGACCTCGTAGTACTAAACATTCATAGGTCACTATTCTCCACAGCACCAACCAGGTTTCAGTTCTGTAGCTCTCTTGTTACACACACAGACCTCTACAGTGCTTTAACTAATTGAGGTTTCATAATGTACGATAGCGCATTTCCAACTGATTAACTTAACTTGCATTTATTTTTCATTTAAGCTGTGCGCTATGTTATATGTAGTTACCTAAAGGTAAAAGACCGAAAAAATGTACATAATATTTTGTTTTTTTAGCCACACCTTTGACCCCACCCATATGCTCACTCACCCCGCCTCCATTGCACCAGCATCACTTTATTTATCGCACTTCGACCTATGCAAAAAGGAAACAACTTCACAAATAACCAGATACCTAGAGCCTACCAAAACAAACCAGCCTAAAGACTTCCTTTCCAAGGTACTCCATCAATCGCTGTCTCTTGTCTCTACCTAAAGTGCACGGTGCTCTCTTAACCAGGTTTTATTTAAGTGCAGGGAAATGATGAGTGAGGATGGTCCAGGGTGGTGCACAAGAGTGCATCTAGAAAACAGTACCTGACGTATCAGCGAGAAATAGTGCAAGGTGTAGACAGTGCGCAGGAGAGAATAGAGGGTACTTTCAGGAATTCAGGCGTGATAAAGTGCAAAATGTGGGTATCTTACCGCAATTGGAATGGGTTCAGTGAGGAAGTGTGAATACAGTGCACCATTGAGAAAAGTGTAAATTCTACAACTGCACAAGATCAAAAGAAATGGCAGCAACCCAGGTGAGAGAGGAAGGAGAAGCTCATTTCCTGGTGAATAGTAGCTCTGGATCAAAGCAGCAACATTTTATGTGGTCATACTCAAGATGGCTGATTGTTAAAGTTTGTTAAAATAGTAGATCTTGGGGGGCGTGGCTAACTGCCGATGGGAATGGCCGCTCGGTAGCTCGGCTCCGGAGCGCCACTCCCGCATTATCCGGATAATCCAGGGTCCCGCCGATCTGATCTACGCCCTAAAGCCTTCTCCTATGTCTGGTGGCGCCTAGCGACATTGTGTGTGAGTTTGGTCCTGATTGGTGGCTGCACCGGCGACGAGCTCCACGGACCGGGTCTTCCCTGGCGTCCCCGCTGGAGGGGGTGCACCTCGGCTGGTGCGCGTAGCTACGCGAGACCGCGGCTGCGGCCTACCACCCTGGAGACTGGCGGAACCGCTGAGACGGAACAACCGGCACTTCACCCTGGGCCCAGAGGGAGCCAGCAGGGACAGATCGGAGGCCTGAGAAAGGGTGGAACCGGAGAGTGAGCACCGACGAGAACATAGGGCCGGGACGGGCCCGTCCGTGTGAGTAGCGCCATAAGCGGCCCAGCGGCCTCTAACCCCAGGACTAAGTGGGCCCGGCCACAAATAACACAAGTCCCCGCTAGTGACTTGGAAAATCACCGCGGACCTGAGACAACAGTGGCGTGGTCCCGCGGTGGCTCGAGCGGGCCTGATACAGAGGCCCATTAACCCTGGTCCCGCACTCTTTTCTGCTACACTCGAGGGGATACATTCGGGACAGCACGGGGCCCATAAACGACCCAGAAGCTGGTTGGGTATCTGACGCCTCCAGTGTGGGGTACAACGGTGGCCGGACGAGGCACGGCGTAGGAACCCGCTACTCCTTTCCCCTCCGCGGTGTGATAGAGGCCGGGAGTAGGAAACAGGTGGGGCCCCAGACGACCTGGAGCAAGGGTGCTCCCTAGAACAACAGGAAGATCTCACACCAGGTCCAGTGAGATTAGACACTGCGGCGGATATCTGCTGTGTTCCGTTGGCCCCGCTGGGACCGCCTCGGCGGCCGGAGTACCACGCTATAGTTGAAAAGACGACGTGAAAACGGAGGAGTTAGAGGCCTACACCCACCCAGACCCTCTCTTGTTGGATTTGGAGTTTAGTGGGGCGCCACGAGAACTCATCTGACATTACACTCCCTGTGGGGTGCTCCCCTGGTTGGGGTGCGTTCCGCGAAAGCCGACAGGTCGGGTGGAGGACCCCACTGCAGGCGGCGGTGAGTAGCGCCGGGTGGGGCCAGCGAAGCAGTGACCATGGCGACCGGACGTAGCAACAGAGCAGCTACGCAGACCAAGCTAGATAAATTCGCCTGGCAAAAACAACAGAACGGGGAGCGAGACGCGGCGGTGGCCTCAGGTGACATGACGGAACCCACGAATAAAGATCTCCTTGAAGCGATCACTGCCATTAAAACATCCCTCGAGGCGAAAATCGACACAGTGGCCACCGATGTGGGGCTGATCAGGGAAAACATGAAAAAAGTCGCTGAACGCGTGGGAACAGTGGAGAGCACGACTAAAGAATTGAGCAATGACACCAGCTTTCTCAAGCGAGAAGTTACTGAACTGCGCGCCTCCCACGATGCAATGGCTCAACAGCTGGATGATTATGAAGGCAGAATGCGCCGGAACAATGTTCGCATTATAGGTGTCCCGGAACACGCAGAGGGGCAAGCAGCGGACCTTTTCATCGAGGACCTGGTCCTCAAACGTCTTCAGCCTCGAGGACTTTCTAAATGTTTTTCGATCGAAAGAGCTCATTGGGTGCCGGGGGTCGGCCCAGGCCTGGGGCGCCCCAAGACCACTTCTTGCCCGTGTGTTCAATTTCCGAGACCGGGATCTCATTCTCCAAACGGCGCGGGCGGCCCCGCCGCTAACCATCGACAACAGTAAAATCATGTTCTTTCCCGATTTCACACTGCGTGTCCAGAAACAGCGGCATAGCTTCCTGGAGGTGAAACGAGCTCTCCGAGCTCAAGAAGTTAAATACGCAATGTTGTTTCCTGCCAAGCTAAGAGTGGAAGCCAAAGGGAAGTCATGGTTCTTTACCCGCCCGGAGGAAGCATGGGACTGGCTCGAGGGATGGCGCACAGTGGGGAAAAATGCGAATAAGGGACTCTCGGCGGCGGATGCGGCCGAAGACTGGCGCCAGCAGAAACGTGCTTCTCCACACCCAGACTCTGACTCCCAGGACCACACGGGGGGGCACTAACCTTGGATGCTGGTAAAACTGGGTGTGATAGCTCTTGATCCCCGAGGGTTCCCCATTAGGCTCCTGATTGTGGACTCGAATGCCTAACCCTCTGAGGGCGAGAGTAACAGGTACGGGTCTGATCGGGCGGAGGGAGGGAACTACCCTTGCAGGCGAAGCGGCATTCCTGGTCACTGCTGAGGGGACTGACTCAGTGTTTGAATGCCTATTGTCAAATGTTATCGCTGTGTTTTTTTACCTGGTGGTGTCCGTTTCTGGGTCTGAGACCAGGGACATATAGAATCTTGGGCCGAGACACCGATTGGAGATGGTCAATTATCCGGGTTGAGCCCAGAGTTCTAAATAGTGCTGGGGGTGGGGTCGGGTTGGGGGACAAGGAACAAATTGATTGTCTGCAACTGTGATGGGAGTGGGGTAGCTCACGTTCCCTAGAATTGTTTATGGGTGGGCGACAGGCACTCTGCATGTTGGGGGTGGCGGGCGGTTTTAGTCCCGTAATGCAGGGAGGCAGGGAGGGGGGTGAGTTATTATATATTTGGGCTTGTTTGGGTTTGTTTTGTTGGGAGGATGTTTTTTATTGTTTTAATGCAGCAATACGAAATGACATTTCATACCAGTGCACCACAGCTGGTATTGATATTCATGTCACTGAGCCCACACCTAATGGAGCCATGGGGCGTGATGACATAACAGGAGCAACACAGACAAATACCGTTATGGGTTACAACCAATTGACACACCCCTTTCACATCATTGTATCGATATTGGTGTTTGATGGCAAGAGGTCAGGGACTTAGACTCATGACATGGAATGTCAACGGACTGGGGGACAAAATCAAGCGTGGAATAGTGCTACACTACATTCACCGTCTGGGGCTGGATATGGTGTTGTTCCAAGAAACACATTTAATAGGTAACTCCTGTAAGGCCCTCGATAGAAAGGGCTATCGTATGGCTGCACACTCTGGCTTCACATCCGGGTCTAGAGGGGTAGGGATCCTCCTTCGAAAGGGCTGCCCCTATATGATACAAGATACGTGGACTGACCCGCTGGGTAGATATGTGGCTTGCTCGGGCATCTGGGAAGGCAGAGTCCTCAACGTTATCTCCGTGTACGCCCCACCGGGCCTCCAACGCTTGACACTAGCAGATATTGGTGTGCTATTATTGAACTTACCTGTAGGTACACTGGTGATGGGAGGTGACTTTAACCTGACAATGAATGGCCAAATAGACCGATTCCCGCCCAGACGTGACTCCGCGCACAGCACACAATTACATGATTTCACTAATGCCCTGGGGATGGTAGATATCTGGAGATGGTCACACCTGCACGACACACACTTTACGTTCCAATCCGGTGTACATGGCAGCCAATCACGACTAGACTACCTGTTCACCCACGCACAAAACATACAAGACTTCACAGATTCCGCCTGCCTTGCGAGGGGAGTGTCGGATCATTCCCCTGTCACAACAGTTTTTGGAGCTCGCCGTGTGGTGCAGCCTGGCCCTATCATGATCCAACCTTGGGCGCTGAAGATCCCACACATTCGGGAAAACCTACGGAAAGATACCGACTACTATTTTGAGGAAAACACAGGGTCTGTGAAATCAGCTATTACACTTTGGGGCGCCTACGGGGCAGTGATAAAGGGGAGAGCCTTGGCAATGATGGTGGGCCACAGGGCTGAGCGCAATCGGCGAGTGACTGAATTGGAATCGGAGCTATCGGACCTCGAACGCGCCATTGCGCAAAACGCGGATCAAGACGTTCATCATAACCTCACCGTTAAGAGACAAGATTATAGACAACTGCTTTTAGAGGACGCCAATAGACGTGCTCTGGCCACCCGTCATAAAATATACGAGCAGGGAGAACGTACCGGTAAATTATTGGCATGGCTGGAACGCAAGGAACAGTCAGCGAGATGGGTGCGCGCGCTCAAAGGGCCCGGTGATGTCCTGACCACCGATCCTCAGACCATTGCAGAAACGTTCGCAAAATATTATGAGCACATATACACCACGCCGCAGAACTCGCAGTCGACATGGGCGGCAGATCTCCTTGCTACTATTGAGGTCACGTGTATCTCCCAAACAGATAAAGAGGCCTTAGAAGCGGATATTTCAGTTGAAGAGATTCAGAAAGCCATTCAAGATATCCGGGCGGGTAAGGCCATGGGCCCAAATGGGCTTCCGATTGAACTAATGAAACCCATGGCTATGAAACTCGCTCCCCATTTACTAAACCTCTATAACGAATGTTATGAAGCTGGCCTTCTCCCAGCAGATATCCGCGCGGCCACTATTGTAGTCATCCGCAAACCCGGTAAACCAGCGGAGGAGTGTACATCGTACCGACCCATTTCCCTGATTACCGTAGAGGCCAAAATCTTGGCTAAACTGTTGGCTAACCGCCTACTCCCATATCTCACTGATTTGATCCACCCCGACCAATCGGGATTCATGCCGGGGCGCAATACAGCCCGTAACCTACGCCGCGTCCATGGCGCGTTGGGTCGTGTGACAACGATGGAGGAAGAGGCTGTCTTGCTCGCGCTTGATGCCAAAATGGCATTTGACACCGTGGCATGGGACTATCTGTTTGCGGTTCTGAATCGCATTGGGCTCGGGCCCAAGTTGATTGGGTGGATCAGACTGTTATACACCCTTCCTACCGCCCATGTCTCAGTAAACAACCATCGTTCAGGCTCTTTCCCTCTGGGCCGTGGTACAAGGCAGGGCTGCCCACTATCGCCCCTCCTCTTTGCTCTGGTCTTGAAGCCGTTAGCAGTCTGGGTCAGGGGAGACCCCGGTATCAGAGGCTTTAAGTGGGCAGACGGACACGAAGACCGCATATCGCTATATGCGGACGACATTTTACTTTATCTTACCTCACCGGCACGCTCACTCCGCCGCGTTCTTCATATCTTCCATATATTTGGGGCCCACTCTGGTTACCAGATAAACTGGGCCAAATCCCAGATGTATTCCCTCTGGGGTAATCCACCCCAGAGTCCGCGAGGCTACACCATTCCTGTGGCGACTCCGGGTTTCCAATACCTCAGCATTTTTATCACAACTGATGTAACAGTGTTCTATGAACAGAATCTGAGGGGACCGCTGCAGAGGTTTAAATCGGATGTCATCCACTGGACGACACTACCCCTTACCCTTCTGGGGCGGGCATCATTAGTTAAGATGTTAGCCCTACCACGTTTTCTCTACGCCCTGCAGAATACTCCCATCCCGATCCCCGGAACCTATTTTTCGCAGATTGAGGCAGCAATTAGAGATTTACTATGGGATAATAGGCCGCCCCGGATAGCCACAAATAAGCTCACGATGGAATGGTACGATGGAGGCATTGGGTTGCCGGATGTGCGCCTTTATTATCAGGCGTCACAACTAATCGCCATCAACAGTTGGGTGTTTGGGTCTCATACTGACCCCAGTTTCCGCACCGATCTGTGGCTGATGGGGAAGGGAAGCTACAATAGAGCGCTATACTCCAACCCCCGAAAACAAGGTCTGACTGGCCCAACGGCCCGTGCGGTAGAAGTGTGGAACGGGATTCAGCGGCGGATGGGATGGCAAAGGCGTCTGACAAAGGCTACCCCCCTATGGGAACCCGACATCTTGGGACGGCTGAGTGTCTGTGCAGGATTTGACAAGTGGGACACGATTGGCATTTCCACGGTGGGAGATATGTGGATCAAGGGCAAGAAGGCTTCATTTGCAGATCTCCAACTCAAATACCAACTAGCACCGTCAGAACACTTCCGATATCTTCAAATAAGTCAAGCCATAGATTCTGCCCTCCCTACAGACACCCCCCTCCCTGATTCCTCTCCTCTGGAGGATAGGTTGTTACTGGACCCAATGGCCCGCAAGGCTATCTCCCTAACCTACAAAAAACTGATCAATAACCGAGCTGACCCAACTCGGAAATTGCGCTCTAACTGGGAGGCGGACCTGGGGGCAATACCTGACGAAGACTGGACTGAAGCACGGGCTTCTCCTCGGGAGGTGGCAATCCCGATGCGACTCCGGCTCGTCCAGCTTAAGATTTTCCATCGTGTGTACTTTGATGCCATATTGTTATTTAAATTAGGACGACAGCCAGATACACTTTGTCTTCGACACTGTAATCAATTGGGTACGTTCATACACACTCTATGGGAATGCCCCCCCATACAACAATACTGGAAAGACGTCACCCGACAAATGGCAAGGACTACTAATAAAACCATACATCCATCACCCCAGATGTGCCTTCTTAATATCTGGGAGACAACAGACCTCACCCAAGCAGAACAAGCGTGGGCCACTCTGGGGTGGTGCATAGCGAAAAGGAACATCGCCCAGAAGTGGGGGTGGACACTATACCACAATTGCGAGATTGGGCTAAGGACATGAACCATGCCATGGTAGCTGAGAAAACTGTATATAAAGATAGAGGTTGTCCACGTAAATGGGATCAAAAATGGGGACGCTGGAATAAATACAGGGGGACATCTGCATTTACCCTACAGTGGAATTTAGACGGGAGAGGCAGGCATTACTGGAGGAGGAGGGCACAGATGGGATAACATAATCCTCCGGACCAACTAGAAGAGTGTGTGCGAGTGATGTTCCCAGACTCAACGAAGTGACTGTACCCCTCATTATACTGCTCAGCCCTTCGCTCTATGTTATTTTGGGGGCTCCTGCTGGGCGGAATGTGATTTGTGTAATCCTAAAATGCCTATATTCCCAGCTGAAATGTTTATGCGATGTCACGATTGCTGCGGTTTTGTTTTCAATAAAAATTGTTAAACAAAAAAAAAAATAGTAGATCTCTTTTACTACGTCTCTTTTCATATTATATGGGTCGTTATTAAGTTCAGGAACGGGCATCAAAATAACGGTTGGGCAATTGGTACCAAAATGAATGTCCAGTGAATGGCTTCAAAACACGGGTTTAGTGAATGAGACAAATTGAGACAGTTTTCAGTAATGCAGCCAGAGCTGGTGTGTGTCTTCCAGCATGACTGGGTCCATTAAAACTAGGGATTAAAATGTAATCCATTAGAAAGCACCTTGAGGGACCAGGACAAGAACTGTGCCCAGCTTGAAAATGAAAATGTGGTACATAACACCCTTAGAACCAGCCAGGTAACAGACAAAGAGCAAAGCAAAAAAAATGGAAAGGGACAATAAAAGCAAATTTTGATGTCTCTGGAAGTAGATATGAGATATAGGGCTGAAAAATGGCCCTATCCAATTAGATACTTACATTGAACACAATATTACACAATGTACGTCCTTTAAATATATTCTCATGAATTGCATTCTGGGGTGTGAACTGCATTTGTCACACCTGTCCTAAACTGGTCACCATGGCATAATGCAGCTTCCCAGACAAAACATTGACTTACTGCATGAGCCACCCATTATGTCCAAAAAAAACTATCAGTATGGGATGAAGGCTCCAACAATTCACCAGCAAATTCCAACTATTTTAGGAAGAATGGATTGCTCAACATAATTCTATATCCACCCAAGATACAAGCCATGTCCTGGATATGGGCAGATCAAAGGAACTTTCTAAGGAATTAGCTCATTCTGTAATTCTCGCCAAAGGTAAAATAAAACCATTATCCAATAGAGAATTTACATTACAATAAAACTACAGTGTGATCGGCAATCCTTTGTACTTAAAAGTGCATCACTTTGAAAGTTTATTACAGACTTTCCAACTCACACAATGCCACTGTGTGTCACGCGATATCGGCTCCCATCACACGGTCAACCAAGGAGGAGCCGATGTCAACATGGTGTCCACATGATTAGTTGGAAACCGCTGCTGAGAGCAGGTTTCCAGCTAATATTTTTGAGGCCCTGCTAAGCTGATGTCCATTATGAGGTGTGAAACCACCTAGGTACATCAGCAGCAGCCTCAAAAACTTGTTTTTGGTGTTTTGGGGGGTGGGGGAGGGGAGCCGGAGAAAGTGAATTTAAAAGTGCCTCGGGCTGTGCTCAGCACTAAGCCCTGTCCCTTTCGAGGGCCGGCCCCTCTCTTCACACAGTGAAAAAGTTCACAAGTATGCAGGTCTGTTATTCGATTTTAATAAAATCCACAAATCTTGTTACTCTATGCAACACATAGGATGATTCTGAGTTCAAAGAGAAAGTGACTGCTGCATTATGGGTTCTATTAACATTAACGAACAAGTTACTTACCTTCGGTAACGCCTTATCTGATGGAGACTATATCTAGCCGCAGATTCCTCACCTTAAAATTTCCCAGGCGTCAGACTGGATACGGAAGATTTTTTGAGAGCATACCCCTGCGCGCCAGTAGGTGGTGTCGTTCTGCTATGTGTGCGTCATCCATGCAAGAGGTGACATCCAAGGCACCTATACGGGTGCCACCTAGGCGCGCTGATGTCCGTTTCCTTTCACGACTTTCCACGCCGGAAGCGTAGCGCCATGAAGAACACTGACCACTCGTGAAAACTAGGGCCCTGAAAGGGATTAGCCCTGACCCTAGAAATCCGTTCGCAAAGCGGGGATGGGTGGGTCGGTAAGGAATCTGCAGCTAGATATAGATCTCTACCAGATAAGGTGGTACCAAAGGTAAGTAAATTGTTCATCTGATAGAGACTTCTAGCCACAGATTCCTTACCTTAGAATAGATACCCATGTAATACAATACCACGTGGTGGGTCTGAGGACCAATTTCAAACAAGGAAGTCCTGCAGGACCGAACGGGCAAAGTGCTCCTCCCTACGGAACTGACTATCCAGACAGTAATGTTTGGTGAACATGTGCAGGGAAGCCCACGTTGCTGCCAGGCAGATGTCCAGGACCGGAACTCCACAAGCTAACGCAGTGGTCACGGCTTTACCTCTGGTGGAATGAGCTCCTAAACCTTCTAGAGGTTGCTTCTTGCCCAGTGTATTGCAGATTTTAATGCAGAGCATGACCCATCTGGAGATGGTCAGCTTGTGGACAGACAGGCCTTTCTTTGCACCAACATACCCCGTGAAGAGTTCATCGTCTACCCAGAACTCTCATGCGCAGTCAAGGTGGAACGACAATGCTCTTTTTGGGTCCAGACTTTGGAGTCGCTCCTCTTCTTTAGAGGGATGTGGAGGAGCGTAAAAGGTAGGCAGTGTGATTGATTGGCTTACGTGAAATGGGGTAACCACTTTCAATAGAAAGAGGCCCTTTGACCGAAGCACCAGTTTGTCAGGATAGTCTGATAAGTAAGGTGGCATAGATAACAAGGCCTGCAGCTCACTTACTCTACGGGCAGATGTAATAGCCACAAGGATGGCTGTTTTAATCGTCAGACGCCTGAGGGGACAATTATGGAGAGGTTCGAAAGGAGCACACATCAAGAAAGTTAACACAAGATTAAGGTCCCACTGAGGCATGATAAATGGTAAAGGAGGGAAGTGATGGACAAGACCTTTTAAAAACCTATATACAATAGGAAATTTGAAAAGAGAGGGTTGGTCAGGCAGCCACAAAAAGGCAAAAAGAGCAGACAGATAGCCCTAAAGAGTGCCCAGAGCAGAGGCCTGCTGGGCAAGTGAAAGAATGAAGAGTAAAACTTCAGAAAGGGGATCAATGTCTTTTTCTGCACACCATGCCACAAATGTTTCCCAAAGGCAGGCGTATACCATCTTGGCTGCCAAGAAGATGTTACAGACTACAGGAGGAAGGTCGAAGGCTGTCAACTGGTGCCGCTCAATCTCCACGAAATAAGGCAGGGACTGGACAGGACCCTGCCCTGCTGCTGTGACAGAAGATCCTCCTGAAGGGGCAGCCTGATCAGAGGATCGATGGCCATGCTCAGTAGCTCAAAATATCAGACTCTCCATGCCCAGTCCGGAGCCAGAAGGATGACTTGGGCCCGGTTGTTCTTGATCTTCTTGAGAACTCTGGGCAGGAGTGGTATGGGCGGAAAGGCGTATAGGAGGCCTGTGCTCCACTCAATACGAAAAGCGTCTCAGAGCGAGAGCCGCCTTGGAAACTCCAAGGTCCAAAACTGCTGACAATTCACGTTCTCAGTGGAGGCAAACAGATCTAACAAAGCCTCTTCCCACTGTTGAAAGAGACTTTGCACCACCTCTGGTTGGAGATGTCATTCGTGATCTGCTAGGCATCGACCGTTGAGTTCATCTGATCTGGCGTTTAGAGAGCCTGCTAGGGTTGAACCACCAGGGATATGCCCTGCTGTTCTAGCCATGTCCAGAGACGCAGGGCCTCTTGGCAAAGGGTCCACAACCCCACCCCACCCTGTTTGTTGAGGTGCCACATGGCAGTGGTGTTGTCTGTGAACACCTGTACTATCCTTTCCTTGTTGGAGGGTAGAAAGGCTTTCAATGCCAAATGGATCGAACAAAGCTCCAGCAGGTTGATGTAGAGTCTGGATTCCACCAGAGACCAAAGTGCTCTCATGTCCACCTTTACCAGATGGCTGCCTCCTTCGCAGGAGTGATGTCACTACTGTCAGATCTGGTTGGGGAAGGGAAAGGGTTCTGCCTCTGACCCCACCATGGTTTATTAGCCACCACTGCAGATCTTTCGCAGTTCCCTCCGAGATCTGGACCATGTCGGACAGGTTCCCCTGATGCTGTGCCCATTGAAACTTCAGGTTGCACTGCTGAGCCTGCATATACCATCAGGCATGAGTTACCAGCAGGATGCAGGAGGCCATGAGTCCCAACAGCCTCATGGTCTGCTTCACCGAATTCCAGGATAGAGGTTGAAACATCAGTATCATAGCCTGAATATCCTGGACTCACCGCTCAGGAGGATAAGCTCGAAACTGCAGTATCCAGAACAGCTCAAATGAAAGGGAACGTCTGAGAGGGAGTCAGGTGTGACTTCAGCATGTTGATAGTGAACCCCAGCGAGGGCAGGAGGTTTGCTGTAGTCTGGAGATTGGAGACGACAGCCTGGGGCGAGCCTGGCTTTAACAGCCAGTCGTCTAGATAGACGAAGACTGGCGCCCCTGATCTCCGCAGATGAGCTGCAACCACTGCCATCACCTTGGTGAACAAAAAAGAGGAGCTGGTAAGGCCAAAAGGGAGCACAGTGCACTGAAAGTGCTCATGGCCCACCATCAAGCGTGGGTAACACCGGTGGGCTGGCAGGATGGGAATGTGTAAATAGGCATCCTGCAAGTCCAATGCTACCATCCAGTCTCCTGGGTCCAAGGCAGACAGGACCTGAGCTAACATGAGCATTTTGAATTTCTCCTTCTTGTGGAAGTAGCTGAGTGCCTGTAGGAAGCTGGCTCTGATTATTCTATACCAAAGTAAGGTATAGTGTGCACAGAGTCCAGTGGATCCCCGGAGGTATAGCAGAGGCTAAATTAGATCATCTTTAACAGCTCTATTTGTGGTAGTGTGGTCGAGCAGTTAGGCTTATCAGGAGGGTGTGTTAAGCATTTATTGTATTCATTCAATCAAGACTGATGGCACACACTCAGACACAGAATCCACACCAATTAGATAAGTATTAAAAGGTATAGTTTTATTTCTAGGCACAGGTAAGTAAGATATGCTTTCAAATGCAAAACTTTACAAAAAAATGCAATTGTGGTTGAAATTGAAATTGTTACAGGTTTGTATTTGCTTTTAAAACAGTTAAAATACATTGACATTACTTTGGAGTACTTTTGGATTATTTTTTAGTTACTATTACAACTAGGGTGATATGCCTAGATATCACAACATGGGTCTTACAAAATACAGGTAAGTACAACAGTTTTTGGTTCAAAGGAAGTTACTTTGGTTTCCATACAAAAAGTCAGTTCAGCACAGAACATTTCTAGGACAAAAATCATACCATTGGTTCCGATGGGAGAAAAGAACGTTATCGATTTGCAGGTAAGTAAACGACCTGCAAGAATAGCTTTTGGGGTTCCCCAAGGTTCCGTTAGGGTCTCAAATCGCACCAGCGGCACTATGGTGGCTGGGTGCAGAGTGCAGGGGCCAAATGTTAGCCAATGGGGCTGAGGGCCTTCGGTCAGGGGCTGCTTACGAGCAGGCCACTCAGTTGTGGGAGCAAAGCTCCTGAGGTTAGGGTCAGCACTACAGGGGCCAACAATCAGTACAGGGGCTGCACCACCAGCAGCACGGAGGCAGCCGGATGCAGAGTGCCAAGAAGACATCGGGAGCCCTGTTGTCTTCAATTGAGATCTCGGTTGGAAAGAAAAGCTGCAGGCTCGGGCAAGGAGGTTTCCTGAAGGCGACCACCAGCAGGAGAGGTAAGTTTCATTCTTGGGGGATGGCTGGATACCATCGGTTGGGCCACCCAAGGCTGAGGGGTGTCGGATGCAGGGGTGTGTTTAGGCATCGGATCTTCTTACCAGCTATGGTCGCAGGGACCCCTCAGGTTGAGGCTGCAGGCGTTGGTCTGAAGCATGAGGTAGGTCAGGAATCACCAGGTCCCAGTTCAGGATCACTGGGGAGACCTCCTCGTGGTGTTGGGCCACTCAAACTCGGGCCGTGGGCTTCAGGTGCAGAGTGGTGCAGAACCGCGGAGCCGCCTGGATCCAGGTTCTGTGTTGGTGTCTTTGGTTGAGCAAATCCGGTGCTCACGGGAGATGGAGTCATTCTGGTGATGGCAGGGCAGGTCCTCCGGGTTCTGGATGGCTGCTGGCTGCAGGACACGCCGGGGTTTCGCTGGTTGCAGGTCAAAGTCAGGACAGGCCGGTAGGGCTGGGGCAAAGCAGTTGGTCTCCTCTTCCTTCTTCAGCATGGCTCTTCGGTCCTTCTTCTTTCTTCTTCTCTAATCTGTCGAGGCAAGGTTCAGGATCGCCCCTAAATACTAAATCTAGGGACATTACAGGGGTATTCAGGTCGGGACCAATAGGTCCTTCCTTGAGGTGAGTACACCCCCTAGTATGCCACCCTCTAGTGGAAGGGAGGCATGAGCCTCTCTCTGATTGGCTGGGTCCCCTCATCTTCTAGATGGAATGGACTGAGATGTGTGCTTCACCTCGCCTCCCCCACCTGAGGGGTGGGGTTGGCAAAGGTGGGCACACCTCTACGTGTGGTTTTCCCACCGATTCTACCGCCCAAAGTGGGGGTCAGAACCGGTGGGAGCCAGTTGCTGGGGGCAGCAAAAGGCAGGGTCAACTTACAGAGGTGGCAGGCCTTTGAAGCTTCCCCCTCGTGGGCCCAACCCATCCTGGGCAAGGAGGCTTTGTTTCTGGACCCAAAGAACAGAGATCCTCTACCCAGGGGTCCTGAAACCCATCTAGTGGTGGCAAATGACAGGCAGCCATTCAGGAACCACAGCAGGGCTCATCGTTTTTCATGGGGCATCTCTAAGATGCCCTCTCAGTGCATTTTACATTAAATCCCACACTAGCATCAATGTGGGTTTATGTGCTGAGAAGTTTACTACCAAACTTCCCAGGTTTCAGTAAAGCCATTATGGAGCTGTGGAGTTCGTGATGACCAACTTCCAGACCATATACTCTTTATGGCTTTACTGCACTTACAATGTCTAAGAATGTACTTAGACACTGTAGGGGTGCAGTGCTCATGAAACTGTACCCTCACCTGTGGGCTAGGGCACCCTGCTTGAGGGGTGAATTTACCTAGGCCACAGGCAGTGGGTTGCAGGCATGGCACACAGGGATGTGTGTCATGTCGACTCTTCACTTTTCTCTGCATCAAAACACGCAGCCTGCAATGGCAGTGTGTAGGTGTTAAGGTGCAGGGTGGCACAATAGGTTTGCAGGCCTTAGAGGCCTTCCCTGCTCACAGTGCCTTTGGTACCACTGGTACATGTTACAAGGGGCTTACCTGTGGCCAGACCTGTGCCAACTGTGGGTACAAAGGTACAGTTTTGGGGAAAGAACACAAGCCCTGGAAATCTGATTGGTAGGGATCCAGGGCATATCAAGTCAAAGGGCATAAAGTGTCAGGCAAAAAGTGGGGACTAACCATGCAAAAAGGGGCACTTTCCTACAGTGTCTGCAGGTCTAGGACAGGACAAAGGCCTCCATCCTTTTTGAGGACAAGAAAGTAGCGGGAATAGAAACCACAGCCCATTTCTGGCCAAGAGTGATGTGACTTCCTTGCGGAGAAGGGATAGATGATCCTCCGTCAGCTGGTCGTGAGATGGTGGCATGGAGGGAGGGGTTGTCACACAAAGGAGGGAGTAGCCCCTTTGGACGATTTGCAAAACCCACCTGTCCGATGTTGGGGCAGGTGATGGCCAATCCTGCCGCCAACTGGAAACCCATGCCGGTAGTGGGGCAGATTAGGAGGGTTTGGAGGCTGCAGCTGCTGGGGGGGGGGGTGGTGGACTGACCAGACCGCTGGCTGCCTGACCCACAAGGTCTGTGGGTGCCGCGTCCTCGGCCACGCAGAGGCTGGGGAGCATGCGCAGCTCAGTGGCTGGAAAGGAATCGGTGCAGCTGGAAGCCCCTTTCGTAGCCACAAAATGAGTGAAATGCGGATTGAGGGTGATGTGGGGCCATAGAAAGTCCCAAAGACTTGGCCGTAGCCCGAATATCCTTAAAGCACTCCAGCGTCAAATCCGCCTGGTCTCTGAAGAGATGGGTGCCATCAAAGGGCATGTCCATAAGAGAGGATTGGGCATCTCCCGAAAAGCCAGTCATACTCACCCAGGTGTGGCGCCTCAAGGCCAGGGGCGGCTCCTCCGCTAAGGTGGAGGAGCATCGCTCCACTGCGCTGCGAGCAGTATTGAAAGGAAAGCTAAAATGATAATAACTAGTGTTATTATCATTTTTGTTTTCCGTTTGCTGGTGTGAGCGGGGCTGGACTGCCAGGGCAGGGGCCAGAAGGAGGAGTAGTTGCTCCACTCTAAAGTGCGCATAACTGTTTGGCCGGCCCTCTCAGGCCGACCATAACAGTCATGCGCACTTTGCATGTTCTGCACCCAGGCTGCATTACAGCCTGGGTGCAGTACATGTTCAGGCCCCCATTCCCCGTCTGAGTGCTGAACCACGGCGCTCAGACAAATCACAACGCTGCTTTGCAGCGTTGTGATTGGCTAGGTGAGTCAGGAGCCTGGGTGATTCCTGGTTCCTGCTTCCAGCGAGAGGCGGCGGCGAGCAGACAGAGGCGGCCTGAAGGTAGGTATTTTTTAAAAATATTATTATTTTAATTTCCACCCTCCCACCCCCCTCCTCCTTCCCCCGCCCTGCCACCCCCGGTAAATAGCAGCCACCACTGCTCAAGGCCACCGTCGACTAAACGACTCTGCTCAGTGAGTCAGTTGTGTCACGTCCACAACAGATTGTGAACTTCGCTGCATCTCCCCCATCGGCAACAGCCTGAGAGAGTACGGCCCGGGCCTCCTCCGGGACTGTTGGCAGCACCTGTGCAACCGTGTCCCACTGAGTGTGGGAATAACGGCCAAAAAGGCATGCAGTGTTCATGACCCGCAATGCCAGACTGGTAGAAGAAAACATCTTCCTCAATGATTCCAGCCTCTTGGATTCCCTATCCGGGGGAGCGGTAGGGAATGTGTCAGGATTTACATGAGAGGTCAATGCTTGGACCACAAAGCTCACCGGGGAGGGTATTGGGTGAGGAAGTTTGGGTCCCCTGGAGCTAGTGGAAAGGCAGGCAATAGTCCTATTCACAGGAGCCCCTGTGCTGTGTGTAGACAAAGTCCCCAAAAGGACGTCTGTGAGGGAGTCATTGAATGGCAGTAGGGGTTCTGAGGGGAGGACTCCAGCTTGCAGGACGTCTGCCAAGAAGTTAGTCTTGACTGCCACTGAGGGCAACTGAAGGTCAAGGACCTCAGCTACCCTCCGCACCACCATTGCATAAGAAGCTCTCTCTTCCATAGCCATGGTAGGGGGAGAAAGCATACCAGTTCCTCACACCAGTCCATGTTAGGGTTTTCTTCATATGACTGGTATTCTTCAGGGTCCAGCGAGACCCCTTCCATTCCTCCCAGAGTCCTAACCCAGGGGAATATGGCTCAGGCTCCAATCTGGGAGGCAAGGCGCCAGATATGGTGTCGGGCGACACCCCTCCGTCTCCGTATCGGAGTCAGGGATCAGAATGGGGATGGTGCCACCGGTGGGCACAGCTGACACCGGGAGCATCAGTGTTAGAGAAGGTCGATATGGTATGACCGGAACCGGTCCGGATCCAAGAACGGATTCTTTGTGCCTGAATGGAGCCAGAGCCAGGGCCACCAGCGCGGAACCGGATGGGGCCTCTTCCAGCCCCATGGGGTCTGAAAGCACGCCGGGAGGGTCTGGCCACCCAAATATGAGGTGCAGGGCAACATAAAACTCCTTCAGTAGAGCGGGGGTCGCTCCGGCTCCTGTAAAGTCAGGGAGGTGTTGAGTCGGCCCAGGCTGTATTGCAGAGCCAGGCCTTGAATGTCGACGTTCCCTCATCTCATCAGCCGACGGACGAGGAGAAGTTGAAGACCTCTTCGATGACTTCTTCTTTTTGTGTCACGACTTACCCAAATGTCCCGAGGATTTGAAGTGGGACAAGTATCTCAGATTCCACGACCGCTCCCAGGACCTTCCCCTCGAGTGTTGCGGTGTCGCATGCTGAGCCGCCATGAGGTTGAGGAACCGTTCCTGCAAGGCCTTAAGATTCATGGGGCGGCAGTCAGATCACGACTTCGGGTCATGGTCGCGCTCAAGACACCACAGGCATACAGGATGCAGGTCCGTCACCGACATCGGTCGATGACAGGCTCTGCAGGGCTTCAAGAAGGCTTTCCTGGAGGACATCCCTGCCACACCAGGAGGAAAAAACCTCAAAAGAGTAGACAAAAAGTCGAACAAATCTAGTCAGTGACTGAATGGGTAGCTCTTCACCGGATCAGTGCAGGGTGGCGCAGAAAGAAAAGAACCGATATCAGCGCACCTGGGTGGCACCTACATAGGTGTAGACTATACCAACGACGCACGTAGAACCGAACGACACCACCTACTGGCGCGCAGGGGTACTGCTCACGAAAAGTCTTCCGGATCCAGTCTGACACCTGGGAAATTCTAAGGTGAGGAATCTGCGACTAGAAGTTTCTATCAGATCTAAAAATTTAAACATAATAGCAGTCTCTTCTCTTGCTGAAAACATGAACGCAAATATAACATATGATCAAAAATTCACTTTTGTAATGCACAGCATGCATGCTTCTGATCCCCCCTAAAAATATTCCAGCTTTCCCTGAATTAAGAAATAAGTTGAAGGACTTTCTGCCATGCTACAGTCGATAAGACTGAGTTTAAGCAGAGTATTTCCTTCTCTCTTCCCCCTTTCTTGTGTAATAAGTACAGCTATGAAAGGGAAGAAATTATGTTCTAGCCCAGGAAGAAGTCCTTCTTAGATATGCCATTTGAGGGATCAACTACACAACTGCAAAATAATTTCACATCGGCTTTGCACTCTGTGCTGAATCACATAGCTCCATCTATACAAACTCAAACTGATTACAACCATCATAATCAGAAACACTGATCGACAAAGTGTCTAGTGGCCCTGAGGAGAAACAGCAGGACACATGACACTAACTGGAATGAGTATGCCATCAGTTCAGACTATTTGACTTCCTGGACTCATAACACAGATCTTCACATAATAATGCTCCAGGCTAGATTCTAAGTATTCATATCTAGATCAAATAGCTCAAACCCTAATCAAACTACACAGCAAGGAATTCTGTATTTCTTCCTCCACACCTCTATATGTCCACCTACAATCCGTATTCATCCCCATAATTAAAGTCTAGAGCGGAAATATTCTTAAATTGCCAGCCCTAGTTCCACGCAGTCACTAGTCAATCACTGGCTTTACCTGTATTCACTGACATCCAAATAAAACTTCTCATCTGAAAAGCTAATATTGAGGCCCAGCATGCTATGTCCTCTTAGACCTATGCCTTACTGATCTCATGATCAGAATGGAGGATGTTTTGACACCTAATATTATGGAGATCATCAACACATCCTCTGATGAAGAATGTGTACCTTCCCACCTTATTATTTTTTTTTACCATCTTTATTGGATTCTTATTATTGGAGGTACAGTGGGCACATCATTCCATTCATACATTTCGACAAAATCTTTAAAGACATTATGCAAAAAAAGCCCCATAAACATGAACACACGTGTGGTGACTAGGAAAAACATGTTCCAATAATTCAACAAACAGTTCCAACTGTGAGTCAGTCCGAATACAGACATGAAAAGTAAAACAAATAATGTATATTCGTGGCATGCAGACTGCTCCTGGGATACTCCATGGCACGGTGGGTCCCATATCGGCCTATAATCTGTGGCATAAAGTGTGTCACTGGCAACGCAGGAAGGGGGGGGTCAGGGAAGATGGGGAGGGAAAGAGGGTCTATACTCATGAAATGGCTCCAACAAGCTGTTGCATCATGTGGTTGATCAGTCCGAGGTGGTGGAGCTCTCCTGTGGTCCCTGGAGGGCAGCTAATAGATCATCCCAGCCTGCGGCTATGGGTTGCCACCTCATTCCGCGCACCTCTTCTCGCCGGAGCTCTGTTGCTTTGGCACTGCCCCACTTAAGAGTCGCTGTTCGCCAATTCCCAACACTTGGCAGCATGTTAGCCTTCCAGTGCATAGCAATTAATCTATGAGCCATTAGGAATGCCAGGTCAATAAAGCGATTTGTAGCCCCCCAGCCCTTCTGCGTTTGTAAAGGCCTAACATGCTGCTAACCACGCAGTTGAGGTCAGTACGGCATGCGACTCTCACAAGGGTATTCGTGACTCCCGACCAAAGACTGCGGGCCATCGAGCAGCTCCAGAACATGTGCAGTATGTACGTGTACCTTCCCACCTTAAACATGAGGGAAGTAACTCCTCGTCTACAGATCCCCACACTAAATGCTGAAGATTACTTTTGACTATCTCTGAACTTTCTTTCATAGTTTGAAACATGGTAGAGGTATTCATGTTCAACAACGCCAGATGCCAAATTGAAATCAATCCAGTTTTAGACCTTGCCATGGCACACAATTAGCTTTCTAGATTTTCAAGTATTTCACGTGGGGCCACTGGACCCAGGGTATTTACATATTGACAAAGTTGGATCATATTGTCATCTTCTGCTGACAGAACTGACCATATGAGGCCCCTGGAATCTGTAAGAGACTGTGTTGGGGTTAATTCTAACATAAATGAGATTGATTCTATCATGAGAGAATCAGTAATTTAACAGTACTCACCTATGGAACTTCCCAGGTTTTACCACTCTGTCTCTTCTGTGATGCAATAACTTGGTTTTTTTTCATATAGAGCGTCATATTTCATTTCTGACATTTCTAAGTGATGTATATATGAGGTGCAGATACTACACAATGTAATGTTATTCAGCCTAATTATCTCAGACGCCTTCTCGCGATTCAAACATGTAAACTACAGATTCCAAGAGATTTCCTTGCAATCGTTTAGCTCACTGAGCCATTTTACTGCAGGTCTCTGTGTATACACATACACATAGGCTGTAATAGGCTTATGCGCTCATTGGCAGGACCATCCGGAAAGAAGAAGAAAGGAGAAGTAACCCCGGAATCAAAGACATTGGTAGATGACACCATTCACATTAGCCTCTCAAGATCCATGAATGCATGCATACTAACAGGCAGGTTCTAAACAGATCCAAACATAGAGTGTATTCATCATTCTCAACTGCCATCCTAGGGTACATTCTAAAGGCTTACCAGTCATTCTTCTCATTCAGTGCTCTGTGAGGCTTTATTTTAATTTTATCGTTATGTTTTGCTTGCATGTCACATTATGGCAATTTACAACCACTCTATTTTAACGTCCAGATTAGTGAAGTGGTGAACACTTTCACCCATCACTTTTGGCTAGGAAGAAACATGATCTCACACAAACTCACAAATGGCAATGCAGGACCTTGGCAAGAGCTAAAAGAGATAGGGCTGGGTTAGGAATTCAACAGAAATACAAAAAAAGGAATCTACCAATTCCATTACTCTATTGGTGGTCTGGAATTTAACTGTTTACCTCACTTTCAATCAATACAGCCAGAAATGCCAACTGTCCCCTACTGCATGGAACACTCCATGGAATATCCCAAGACTGTTATCTGGTTGGTCTAGGAACATGTGGAGAGTCCCAGCGACCAATCAGATAGTCCAGAAAACAGGGACCAGGGATGTTCAATCAAATTGGTTAAAACACCAAACTGTGCCAGTCCTCCTGATTAGCTGCTTTTCAATCAATCACAATTGGTCTCTGGGCTTAGGCCATTCAGACTGGCTCCTAGGCAGATGGGGAGGGGGCAGGACTTCGTGGATTGCTTTCAGCTGTGGAGGTTGGGCATCAAAAATGGACCTGCTTTAGATTTTGCAAGGAATTCGAACTGCCATTAGCCAAATGGTGGATTTATCCTGTGGTCTCCATGAGTCATTAACAGAACGGGATTTCATGGTTCAACAATGTGAGAATTAAAGTACAAAATGAAGCACCAACTCGACAGTAGTCCTCTCCATGCAAAAATAACTGAAAACGACCTGTTTCCAGATGAAAAGTATCTAAAAGAAGATGTTAAAATCTTTCTAAGCAAAATCTCTGTCTATGCATGAGTTTGCGATCTCCTACTGATCTCCTTTTACTTATATTTTTTTTACCACTCTCGGTTCAAAAAGTTTAAATGGGTAAGCACATGTTCTTTTCTTTGCATCTGGAAGTATCTGTGCATCTGTAGTAGATGCCATGGAACCTTTGAGTACTTTTTATTATCTGATTACTGTAGTCAAGTTTGTTCGTTTCTAGCACTTCTTTACATTATGCAATTCCATTTCTACCCTAAAGAAATCTTCCCACCCTTGCTGTCACAGGGATACCTATGGTAGGAATGGTGCAGACCACTGAAACTGACCTGAGTGCCCGGGGTAATTGTAATTCATTTTAAGTAAGTCCTTTACCTTGAAGTACCTTCTCGTTCACTTTGATGGGGACGCGCAGGGCACGAGTCGGGGGTACAGGCTGGTGGACGGCGTCCACCCACTTTTTTCACAGGGTGGACGCTGTCCACCCTGCCAAGAAGTTGGGCCCCACTGAAAAAGATGCTGTATTCGTCCCGGTGTAATTTCCAAACACCGGGACACACTTTCAGCAGCGCCTGCACGTTATCTGCTTTCGATCCGCACCAACGTGCAGGCGGGGACGGGATGGGACTTTCTTATTTCTAACTCCTGCTGGGCCCATAACAAAGGCCGAATCTGAGGGGTCATCAAGCCTCCTTCTGTTCGAGTCTCCTGGCTGGCAGCAGTCAGGAGCCTCACACCTAGAAGCAAATGCAGCAGAGGGGAAACAAAGGCTCACACCTTGTTAGCACTTCTCACATACTTAAGAGAGGCAGCTTTTCACTTTGTTCAGGCTCTGTTTAGGAGATATTCATGCACTGTAAGAACGTCAGATGTGTTGATCTTTCCCAGTATTTGCACCAAATAAATAGCATTTATTTAGCGCTTACTACCCCTGAGGAGGCGTTGTAATAATTTAAATAGCACTATTTCTTTTAAAACACTATGGCTAGAGGAAGCTTTACTCTGACAAAAGGCAACATTGTTTTATGTGTAGCGTACAAAAGTGTGAATCTTCTGCCTAAATCAGGAGGGTTTGCAAGTATCCTCCAAATGTGCTCAAATGTACTCATGATAAACCTGCTAAACATATATGTGAGGGCTTAAGATCTGATGTCACTTCTTGTGATGCCACTTCCTGTGATGTCACGCGCTGTGATGTTACGTGCCGCGATGTCACGTGCCGTGATGTCACACTGTGATGCCACTTGAATACTGATTAACTAGGTTATTCCCCTCACTTCTTTTTTTAGGGCTTGTGCCCTGGGGACGCGGGCTACTTCAAGGGGAGAAGGAGAGTTTTAATCAGTTTCATAATTAGAATGAAGCACAGATTTTGAGGGTTTAGCGAAAAAAAGACTTTATGTTGACTAATCCCAAGGAACAATCACTCCAAACATCCTCAGTTGAGAACAAGTGTCAGGCTTTCTGTTTTTAATGTCTTTGCTGGTAGACAGGTGCTTCAAATGAACACTGTGTGGCTTTCAAGTGGGCAGGCTCGACCAATCAGGGATGGCACACCACCAGAGATCCAGCACGATGTAATGTATTATTGCACTGCGTGAGGCAGTGAATCAGCACGTATGCTTACTGGAATACACCAATGTTTGCAAACGAAAAACGTGTTAAAGGTATAAATCGTCTCAAAGCACATGAAGTCCTATAGTAGTCCATAGGACTTATGGAACTGTCTCTTTAAAAAACGGATAGTGCTTGCACTGAGAAGAAGGCCTGACAGATCCTGTTCGTTCAAACTGCTGGCTTTGGTCATTTGTGGGGTAGGTTCAGGAAGAGTCAATATTATGCACTGCCTCGAAAAGGGTGCCAGATTGTTCATAGAAGCCACAAAAAAAGCCATGCTTAGCAGGAAGTGTGTGGGGGAGTTGGCAAAATGTTCTTCGCCTGGGGTGGCAAAAATATCTACACTAGTCATCAGTCACTCTCAAACTGTTTCTTCCAAAAGGCTCCTTCTCAGCTTGGCCACACACTTGTAATCCGAATTGACTTATATTTGATTTCCTTTGGGGCTCATAAGAAGGGGGTTAAATAATTGACGCACAGAAGTTGGCAACACTTCATAGAGAAGGAAGATGCTGCAGCAATATTTTGCTGTTGACACAAGCAAACAAAAATATACACCAGAAAAGTAAGCTGACCAAATATGGTAATAAATACAAAACTCAATCTTTAATCTGAAGTGATATTTAAACGGCCAGGGTCCTTTTGATTTAATGCAAGCTCTGGATGAGAAGTAAATGGGTTTATTTGTTTTTCTGTGTCTTTTCACCGTTGTGACCTTACAAACTGTCTATACTGTGAGGAATAATGCAGCCAGCTTTACTAGGCAGACCCACAGTCACCTGGCATCAGCCAAGCATGCTTGGACCCCCATCCTCCTCCCTGCAGGCGCACATCAAGCTGGAAGCCTCGTAAACAAAGTCCTTCAGGCACGCTAAGATGGATTCCTCTGTGTCACCTTACTTTCCAACTATGACCATAAAAGCTTTTTTGGAATAGGTATAATTCTTAAAACCACTTGGTTTCAAGATGTCCTCCTATGACCAGGACAGCAGGCCACAAATCACAGGAACGTCCTCATATCTTGACCTGGATCCAGCAGGAACACTCAGCATCGTAAATCGTGTTGCTGAGGAATAGCCGTTTTGACTTAGCAGATGTGCGAAAAGTGCATAAGTGACCTACTTTGTTTCATTAGAAGCTTTACGGGAACTATAGCTGGTTCTCAAATGAGTGATAATGTTCTGAGTTCTGCAGTGGCCGCTGGTGATCTTTAAATGTCAGGGGGCGTACATACTTACCTTGATTCATACCTGCCAAGGGCTCAGATTGCCTATGTGAGACATTTTTATAATTTCAGTATAATTATGAGTGACATTCGGCGACTATGAGTGACACTTTCTGGCAAGCAAAATCAAGCAATGAAGACGAGGGAAACATATGAATATCAAAAATTACACCCATTTGAGCAATGAGAAACTGTAAGAAGATCTTGAAACTGCTGCAAAGCACCTGAAATGGAAGAACACTAACCTAGTGCCCTTGTAAGCTGATTGTACAGAAAAACTGTTGTTTAACTGTGATATTAAACAGTAAACATGTCTTTCAGAGGCAGTACTTTACTAACGTTTTTTGAACATATGCAAACACACACCCAGTTAAACACAGCTGCCAAGTTTTCAGCATGGGTATGTGTGACATTTCCATGGTTTCAGTGTACTTATGAGTGACATTCAATGATGAAATGTGTGACTCTTAGAGTGACACTTTCTCATGAAAAAAACAAGCAATGAAGTGAACAGAAATATCAAAAATTATACCCTTTTGAGCAATGAGAAGCTCTAAAAAGATCTTGGAACTGCTGCAAAACACCTGAAATTCAAGGTCACTAACCTATTACCCCTTTCTAAGATAATCCTACTATACGACAATTGTTTCACCATGATATTAAACAATGAACATAAAAGACAAAAATACTTACAGAATATTTTGCCCTTTAAGCGATAATGTTTTTGACCCCGCTCCTATACTCAGGCATCACCACCACTGCACTTCAGTTGTCTGCTGGAGTCTCACTGTGCCACCTGAAGTCCTCCTCACTGCAGTGCCAGGCTGAGCAAGAATTGCCTTTGGCTGGGTTCCTAGGCAGCAGAGGGCCAGTGGGTGACCTCTGTAGGGCAGGTGGCTGCACTCTATGGTGCTCACAGAGGCATAGTGGACTTGCCTGGTTGCTGCACTTGCGCAGTGCTAGGCTGCTTTCTGAGCAGGACTGGTGTCATGTGGGCTGCAGACTGTCACTTTTAATGTGTGTGTCCATGGGAGGACACAGGAGTCCACCAATATACATACCCAGAGGCATTAGGCTCAAAGTTGTTGACACAATAATATGTGCGGCAACTGGCGATCTTATCAACATTGATGTGACAATCATGGGCCGAGGAGTGGGGAGAGAGCCAAGTAAGATAATGCTCTTCCCCAGTGGCGCTGACCCAGCCAGGAAGAAATGCTACACTGCTTTTGCTCGCTTCTCTGGTACCCAGTTGAGACGGTCACCTCCTCCACACAGTACATTGCGAGGGGTTACGAATCAAGGTGCCACCTAGTGTCAGTGCACAGACAGCACAGGAACAAACATCCGAGCTGCTTCTTGATTGGGCCAGTTAGCTGCACCAGCATGGATTCCCCCAGAAAAAACTACAGAAGGAGCTGAATAGCTAAATACACGTTAGATGGCAGGTCCAGCGTTGCTATTTGTTGTTTATTTTTAATTATGCCAGGACGTCGGACGCACGTGGCTCAGAGAGGTCGGCCCTGATTTGAGATCACAATAGTTTTTCTTTTTTTAAAAGGACACTAATCCACACTACGCTTGCGGCAATTAAATAAACAAAGTACCAACTTCTCTTAGTTGATTGTGCGACCATAGAAAAGAGTTCAGGCCCAGCTGTTCGTGTAAAATTGCCTGTGGCAGGCAGGCATCAGCAGTAGGAGCTGAGTGTGCTGGCTTCTTAGGTTCAATTAAATTGCAGTACCTTATCATCGCACAATGTCGGAGAAGCTTTAATTATGCGCGACTAATGCATTTTAGAGCGGTGATGCAGGCACCTGCACTAAAACGTGTTAGTCTAACCCTTGATGCATTGTACTTGGCAGGGCTGTTGATTGTCAGCATGAGAGCCCAATGTGCTATAGAAGAGGTATGGGAAGGGGGAGTTCTCCCACTGAGGAATTTTGATAACATTGGGTTAAATAATGCATTTTATAATTATCAGATATATTTGAAAAATACCTTAGGGTGCTAAAGGTGCACTCATGAAATATTCTAATATGTGTGTAGTGAGCAAAGCAAACCTGATACTCTATAGGAGTGCTGGAAATTCATTGGTGCTAAGAACGATTTGAGAAAAACTTGGAAGATGGTGCATTTTTGCAGCACTAGTTCCCCAGAAAACATGTTAAAATTGCCATAAGCAATGCAGGTAGTTCAAAAACGCATTTTCACCTTACCTATAGTTTTTCAGAGCATCTATGTACACTTCCATATTTCACCTCCTTTTGTTTTTCCACTTCTCCCCTTCTAAGTAGATTCTCAATCATATTTTATGACTGACAATCACGCTAGAAAGGATGGAAACATTTTTAAAAACACAAGTGTGGCAATCTCGGGTAGTATACAGCAGAGCTAAACAAAATGTACATGATACTACAGCAGTGTTCGATATCGTTCCCGTGACGTTTTGCACTGCAGATATGTTACACCAAACCAGTGCTTATTTTTGGGGACTGGCACTTATTTTTCCTCATCAGACATCAAGGCTGGACTGGCCGTACCTGGCATTTCATCAGGAGGCGGAGGCGCTTTTGTTATTGGGGCGGTTTTGTAGCAGTGCATCAACTTTAAAAGCACTGCAGAGTTCTTTGTATAGCCAACGGTTTTCCGGCAACAATAAAAGTGCCAAGAGAACTCTGGTGATTAATGTACCTGCTGGAGAGAGATCAGAGTTTTTTTCTAGTGGCAGTTTTGACTCATGCAGAGGGTTAATATGTCTGCTGCAAAGAGCGTGCACTATGCAGATCACAGAACAGTATTTGATGTGCATAACTCAGTGGGTTACTGCTTTTGTCACAGAGGTCCTTTTGTTACTGTGCAGTTCATAAATTACAATCGCAATCTAGGTTAGAAAGTTATGTTTTTTCCCCAGTCTTTCATTATCCTAATTTTGCTAAATGGTTTGTTTGGGTAGAAATACATTCTTATTAGTAAAGTCAACCGTAACCGCTGTGTTACATCCGGAATCAGAGTTTGTGCTTCCCAAGACCAAGCACTCTTGAAAAGTGCCTACCAGTATGGATGACATGTGAATGCGACACCTTGTAGTCTCCTTTGTCTCATGTTACATTTTCTATACACTGATTCACCCACGTATGATTAATTGTCTCTGTATGTGATATTAAGTGCTCAAAAGCCCTACACTGGTAAGAGAGGTGCTATAAAACAAAATACATGTGAGAGAGGGGCTATGGAGAGATGAGAAGCACTGTTGGAGGGTGATAGTGGGAATCATTGACGAGCCCCAATAAAGATTGCCATATCTTGGTGCACTGTGAGGTCATCATTTACTATGCTTTAAAAAATAATACAATTGAATATATAATGTTAAATGTGTTGTAGAATGCACCATTTAAGCCATTTTTTCCACATTTTCTTGGGGGGAGAACACCCCCAAACTTCCTTGTAGTGGTCAGGCTCGCTTGCTGCACTCACTCGCTATGCATCATATGGGGGCTGGTCTGCCAAAATTTGCCATGGCTGCTTTGGGTTCCCTGTCAGACATTTCCTGAGAGCAAGAGATGGGAAAACACACAAAACAGAAAGATGAGGAAGATAAAGACAGAACATCTGTCACCAAGGCAAAATGCAGAAACTTGTAAGAGTGAGATAACGGGGCAGGTAGCATCTAATAGCGATATAAGAGGCCTCAGTTGGATTCAGGACTACACAGTTTCGGTATTCGGCACACTGACATTTTATAGTGCCGGCCACGGGTGTCTGAGCAGCTCTTTCGGCACCGGCACTTATTATTTTACAAATAAAGCACTGCACCAAACTAACCGACTGTACAGCAATAGCGATTAGCACTCAAATACAAACTTTAAATATATATTTGGAAATGTAATAACTTTGTCTCTAGACACCTGCTTGCAGTTTATGAAAATATGTGAATTCTTCTATTGAATGCAGGCTCTTCGATTTAGAAAAATAATTACCAACAAAAGCTTATAATTTTCCTAAAAAAATTGTTTTTTCATGAAATAACATATTTTAATTTTTAAGAAATATATGATTTGTGCCCAAACATCAATTTATCATTTTTCAGCAAATTCTCACATGTTGTACTACGAGTACATGGATAGATTTTGTCTTGCATGCCCATCTATCACCTTTTCGTGTCATGGGTGTGAACATGCCAATAATATGCATGGGTCAGGAATAAACGAAGAGAGGGTATCGTCGATAAGGACCCGTCTCAGCACCTGCTTTATAGAGCTGCCGGTGCTGAGCACTGGCAGGACCCGGCTCACTTAAAGACCTGCAACACATACAAAAACAGACACACAGGTTCACCGACCATCAAACCACCTGCTGGACTTTACTGCCACAACAAACAACAAGATGATAGGTGGGATGTTTTAATTCATCTCAGCCAGACACTGGCACTCCCTCGGGCCGCATCCCAATCCGTTGTTTTATTATTTACTGCCATGAAACTATTGTATATTGTATGTGTTTATGTACATCAAAGAGTTGGATGTATGCACGGGTGTCTGTATATCTTTTTTCTGTTACTGCATCCCAACATATCACACACTATACAGCTATTACAATTAGAGACAAAGCCAATAGGCCTGGGAAATAACTAAAAAAGCAAGTCCGACATATTGTGATTGCCAGTGGTTGTTAAAAATGCTTTACCTAAAAGAACGTGAAAATAAGGCCTCGGGCCGCCCTTACTCCCAAGTGGAAACACCCTCACTGACATCCAAAACTGCGACGCGTCATTGTATAAGTGCATTGCTCATCTAAACGTCATATCTCGCCTCTCGTGCCGTATATACTGCATGCATAATTACTCAGATATCATGCATAATTACTCAGATATCAACGTGTTATTATTTATGTGCAGCACCTCTAGGACTAAACAGGAAGGTGAACACATACATAAATGTGCATAGCTAGCTTTTTCTACACTCCGCTTTGACGCTGCCTCCACTTTTGAAGTGCCATGAACTGTGCACGCGAGCTAGCCGCGCAGTGCGACGTTTAAACGACGCATCCCCTAGAGACGTGAAAAGTAAAGGGCGTGGGAGGGCTCTGGAGAGCGACCGAAGTAAAGAGACGGGCTCTCGTTAATTGAAGCCATTCTTGGCAAATGAGGAGCCAGGGATTATTTATTGCACATCTGACCCTCACAGCAATGCGGATTCAGACAGTGCCAAGAACGAATTAGGCCGTCTGCCGTGTCTATTCCTCCCGGTGGGGAGGCTTCCTGCTCAAAGGCAGTCGGTGCCAATCCTGCTGACTAAGGCTGAGAGAAAGAGGCGCAGTCCAGGCTCTAAAGATTCTGCTGCAACCTTATAGTATGTAACTGTATTCTTCCAGTTTCTGAGATAAATGTATTGCTCGAGAGCTTTGTCAGAGTTTCAGCTGGAACAGCGGAGAATGACCAGTTCTTTAGTTCTGCCCACAGCATTCTCAAGTTCTCCAGGGGTAACCACCAGCTCTTAAAATAGATTTTTATCTCTCGCCTACAGACAGCTTTCACTGTCTGCTGTCGAAAAACATATTGTGTACAATACCTTCACTTTAGTGGGCTTTGGGTCAGCCCATTTCTTCTCATTGGCTGGCTTTCTTGTCAGTCACATTTATTTGCTTCCTATTCAGTGGCTTTCCTTCCTCTTTTAGTGTTTGTCCCTCCAAAGTTTTGAATGGATGACTTGTATCCTTGCACTGTTTACATTCAGGGAGCTATTTTTTTTATTTCAGCACTTGTTTTTCCTCGCAATCTCCCCCCTTGTTCCAGTGTGCTGCTTTCCCCTTCACATCCCCGCCCAGGCACTCTCCATGTTGCTCTCATACATGCCCAGATCACCCGTTGCTTCCCTGAACCCTCCCTATCTGGCTCAGCTTTTTTTTTTTACCCTCTTGACGCGGGGTCCTCCACTGCTCACTGGCCCTTCCTTGTTCATCATCACTTGTCGTTCATCTTAGGCAACAACGTTGAATAACAATTTTTCTTGCCAATAAGGACTATCATCAGCAACAAGCTTGAGCAAACCGAAAAAACACCTGTGAAAGGTAAGAACTATTTACTTTACAAAAGCTTGTTATGGATTGGTGTTTAATGATACGGCCACTAGGTGGTGATGTTTTGCGATGATGTTGCATGTACAGTGAGTAGGAGGTACAGTGATGAAGTGAATGACCTTCTACCTCACCCCAATCACTTTGCACACTCCCTACCTTGGACCAAATAGTTCATGTTGCTTTCCACTCCCTGCCCCTTCAGCCAAGTGCTCCTGACACCTACATTTTGCTTAACACACCCTGTTTATCTAACCAACTGTTCCTGATGCCCACCTCCTCCCACTCATTTTCCATTAATCTCCACACTCTCCATTCATCGTTCCACCAGTCACCCTGGATTCACCATCCCCTCCATTCATTATCACTGACTACCATCCCTCAGCATGTACCATCCATACACAAATCACTTACCTGTAAAGCGCGCTGATACCCTCACGGGTCTTGTTCGCGCTATATAAAACTTAATAAATAAAATAAACTTAAAAATCACCATCCATCCATATATCATCCATTCACCACACATTCACACTCCATTCATTATCTGCCATTCATTCACCAGTCAAGCAGGATTCACCCCCATTCACCACCCACATACCCTGTATCAGACATTCACACTCCATTCACTATTCACAATCCATACTCCGACGAGTCATAATCCATTCTCCCTTTCACTCATTATTCACCATCCGCTTATACATCATGCATTTACCAATCATTCACAGGCCATCATCCATCCACCTACCATTCACAATTCCCACACCATCATCTTGTGCACTATACATACAGTAATGAACCTGGATTCACCATCCACAATCACTCACAATCAATACATCATCACTCAATATGCACCATCCATACATCAATCATTCAGAATTCAACAGAATGGTAGGTTCAATACCAGTAAGTGAGAGTGTGTGTCTGCAATTCGCTATCCACCATCCACCCATCAACCGCTCACAATCAAAGCACCATCACTCACTATGTACCTTACATACATCGATGATTCAGAATTCACCAGAGTTATAGTTTCATTATCAGTAAGAGAGTGTGTCTGCAATTCACTATCCACCATCCATCCATCAACCACTCACAATCGTTACACCCTCACTCACTATGCACCATCCATACATCAGTTATTCAGAATTCACCAGAATTATAGTTTCATTACCAGTAAGTGAGAGTGTGTGTGTCTGTAATTCACTATCCATCATCAATCAACCCCTCACAATCACTACACCATCACTCACTATGCACCACCTGTACATCAATCATTCAGAATTCACCAGAATGATAGTTTCCTTACCAGTAAGTGAGTGTGTCTGCAATTCACTATCCACCATCCATCCATCCATCCATCAACCACTCACAATCAACACACCATCATTCACTATGCACCATCCATATATCAGTCATTCAGAATTCACCAGAATGATAGTTTCATTACCAGTATGTGAGTGTGTGTCTGCAATTCACTATCCATCCATCCGTCACTCACAATCAATACACCATCACTCACTATGCACCATCCATGCATCAAACATTCAGAATTCACCGGAATGGTAGGTTCATTACCAGTATGTGAAAGCGTGTCTGCAATTCACTATCCGCCATCCATCCGTCAACCACTCACAATCAATACACCATCACTCACTATGCATCATCCATACATCAATCATTCAGAATTCACCAGAATGATAGTTTTATAACCAGTATGTGAGAGTGTGTGTCTGCAATTCACTATCCATCCATCCATCCATCCATCAACCACTCACAATCAATACACCATCACTCACTATACACAATCCATACATCAATCATTCAGAATTGACCAGAATGGTAGGTTCATCACCAGCATGTGAAGAGGGTGTGTCTGCAATTCGCGTGGAACAGCAGAGGGGTTAAACATGCTCAAAGAATGAGACACTAGTGTGGCAAAGTAGGGTCTAAAAACACACAACCAGGTAGCTGGCTACTTGACATCTCCTTCTTCGAAATCTATAGCAGCTGGCATCGCTGCAGAGGTGGGTTGGTGATAGGAAAGTATAAGTAGCTGTAAAGCATGACCACCACCATGAAGCGTGTCCCGGCATGCAGTGAGGGATACTGTATAAAGGAATCTATAGGGCTCATTTAAAGAGCCATGGATGAGGGGCTTTACAAAACCCAGACAAACTGGGGTTTTCTCTAAAGAAAGAAGAGGGGTTGTTTAAATGTTTGCCACCAGGTACGAGACGGCGCAGCCCCCACAGTGTGCATGACGATTGAGAGACGTGGTCATGCCACTGGCGGAGGCGGAAGGCATGGCAGAGATATGAAGCATGGCATCTCCAATGCCTTAACTGCAAAAAAGGAAGGGCCTCTAGAGAGGATGACTTGAAATGCAAAAGCGTTTTGAAAAGATTATTTAAGGACTTGGAAGCTAGTGGGGCTTGATCAGCATTGAGAGATGGCTCCAAGCAGGCAGAAACAAAATAAGTTGGGGTACAGCATTCTCCTGAGCTGGAGTTTGGCCATCCTGAAGTTGAAAAGGACCACATACACAGACTCACCATGCACCAGGTGAGAACCCACAGTACCTTGAATCACCATTTTCATGAGTTAATTGGTAGTTAATAGGTAGTAAAAGGAAGATTTTATGGAGGGTTGTGAACCAGAAGTAGACAGAGCAGATGGAAGTAAACATTCGAACCTGGGCTGAAAGGTCAATGCCAATCATGAAGGCTCGGTTACATACAGAAAAAGATGGCCCAGGAGCAGTGCCACGCTGGGAGGCCACGAGGCATCAAACCAGGGAATAGATGGGTTTCCTGCTATAAGTATCTCCACTCAGGGCTGCCTTTTGGCCCGGGCAAGCTAGGCCCAGGCCCGTGAAGGAGCTCACTTCACCATCTGCTTTGAATATTGTATTTCCAAGCCACTGGTGCAATTCATGTCCAGAATGTTAATAAAATCAAATTGTTCTGTTTACTTTCCTGAGCCTTCCTCCTTTCACATCATTCCTACTCCCTTTTGCCCCCTGCGGCGGGCTCTTGCCTCCGGTTAGAAACTGAATAGGTGATTACGGTGAGGAGGCGAGGCGGGAATGTGTGTTCACAAGCCGGTCATAGCTCTGAGGTAATCAGCCAGGACCTGACCTGTGGGTGCAGAGGTCCCCCCACTAAGAGCATTAATAGGAGGGGGCTCGGGGAAGAGCTAGAGGAGGTGGATCTGAATGGGTGCCAAATTTATTTTAGCATGGGAAACATTGGCGTAGCATGGTGGGGCCACAGGGGCGGTTGCCAAGGGTGCAAAATTCTTAGAGAGCGCAAAATTATAAACGAAACAAAATTCGTACTACAAATGTTTTTTCTTTTAAAATTTTGCGCCAGGAAGCGCTAACAGTCCACAGGTTAGGGGGTGCAAGACTTGCCTTACCCCAGGTGCAGGCAACCCACGCTACGCCGCTGATGAGAAAGTCTGTCTGTGCAAAGGCCCGCCAAGCCTCCCCCACTAGTGTGAAGCTTGAGGAACGCAAGCTTATGCAACCGACTAGAGCTCTGAGGATGCAGGGAATTGAGCCTAACAATGAGCAGGAGTGATCCACAGAGATGTACAACAGGAATCCACAATATTGTATAATGTGGACATTAAATAAGAGAGGAACCCTGAGGCACTCTGCATTTGAGTTTGCTAAACGTAGAACAGAAAGGAGAATGGCAAATGCCTGGAAACTATCCTGGAAAAAAGATGCTATCCAATGAAGTACCACGTCGTTCACTCCTGTGACGCTAAGACACTTCAACAGCCAGCCTCAACAGGGGCGTAGCTTGGTCAGTATGATTGGGGGGGGCGTGAGCTTCAGATTTTCCAACAATCACGCTGCCATACAATGTTAAATAACATTATACGACAAGCAAAGTGCATGAGAGGGGCCTAAGGGGCAGTGGAAAGGGAGAAGAATGCAGATTGGTAGAAGTACTAAAATAAACACAATATTTACCAACATTTTTGAGGACTTTTAAACCAGAGAGAATGTCTGTGCAATTTTGTCTATGTCAGAATTCCTGGTGAAATACGACTGACACCTCACCATACCCCGAGTGAAAGCACCAGCACCCAACTATTTATCAGAAAATACATATATTGGGAGGGTTTAACACCCGAAACACTCCCCATGAAGCTACGCCCCAGAACCTCAAAGGTGGCAGACGTAAAAAGAATGAGGGCCACTCTCCCAGCTTCATCCAGGATCAAGAGAAAGTAATCAAGAGCTCTCACCTGCACCGACTGACTCAGTGCCGCGGACAGGGAAAATGACGGCTTGTGGAGAGTCAAACAGTGTATACCTGCCCAGGAATTAGGATAGCTCCCTGGTGCCTTAGGGAGTCTATTTTGGACAGTAGTTTGCCATAACATTGTTGTCACAGATGGTTTTGTAAAAGAGGAAGAACAAGTACCTTGTTTTCAGAGTAGCAGGGTTTAGTGGTAGCAAAGAACAAACTGTAGATGTTTGTAATGAGCTGTGTAAATATGTCACAGAATGCCTATAGAACTCTCAGGTATGGCTCTTATGAAGAGCTGAATTTTAAAGATTATGGTTACGTTACAAAGTAAACTGTACCAAATATCTGTGATCGGCACGGTCATGCAAATGAAAATGTACATAATTTATTAGGCGCTGCACATATACTCTGTGCTGTGCAATTCACTTTAAACAAAATACTACTGCAAAGTACCATATAATTTAGGATACATAAGAATCACTCAAAGATCCAACACCAATAAATACCTGCTACACAAATTATGAAACATTCTACCCTGTCGCCGATGTGTTTGTTTATTTTGGAAAGTTCTAAATTAGTGCGCCATTACCCCAATGGAAGATAGGGGCTGTATAGCAAAATTTAAAATGAAAAAGCAAAAATAAATATGAAAAAACAGAAAGAGAAAAAAGTATTCTAAAATAATAATGGAAAGAAAGGGTAAGATAAATAAAACGACAAAATCATCAGGGCAGGCCCTGCAAACTACAAAAGGAAATGTCAGCTTGGTTAGGTATATGTTTAAAGGCTTCCCCACAAAAAATGACTTAGCAGAAGGCGATTCCCATGAGGCAAAGTGTTTCACAAAAATGGACCGAAAGCATGAGATGAAAGCCTCGCTTGTGTGATCCTTGGAACATCGAAGAGTCTAAAATCCGTGATCCTGCTAGATGAACATCCACCGACGAGTTTCTTCACCAGGTTCTGCACACACTGGAGAGCTTACAATACTGACAGTGTCACATGGCCCATGAGGACATTGTTGTCTTCTCTAAGTTAGCATGAGCATGCTGCAGCTTGCCCGCTGCTTTGCGCACGTTAATACACAACTTTATTTTTGCAATACTTCTATGGCTGTTTTCACATGAGAACGCATCGCTGTGTTCACTCTCTGCAGGTTCCTGGGATTTGACTGAACATTGTGAGCAAGGTCGAACAACAATGGCCCTTGTTATTTTGTTCTGGCCAGGCCTTAGCCCTTAGATAAAACATGCCGATACAGCTGTTGTTTGGACAACGTATTTTGGTTTTATTGGAATACACGAATAGGTAGCACACAATTGGAGAGGGGCCTTTCCAGGGAGAAGAGCGAGCTAGCACCTATGATGTAGATCTACCATCTATAGGCTAAGGTATGGGGTCTGCTGACAAAGCCCAGAGATCTTCCAATATATAATAATACTGCTTCTTAGCAAGGGGAGGGAGGTTAGGCTCTATTGTCTTTCCATGATGACATCTTCATTCAAGATTTATGGACTAGCTGCTATGCTGACTGTATTCAAACTATGCATTATCCTGCTTGTTGTGGCACGTATATTGCATGTTAGGGCACGTTAGTAAAAATAAATATTTTAAACTGTTTCATGTCTCTGTTAGATCTTATTGTGGACAAGTACAAGAGTGCGAGCGAAAGGGTGTTTCTTGTTACTGCGATTCCTGAGAGATCTGGGAGTGTTGTGTTCTGGTGTGTCTAATCATTTGTTTCTCTGTTAGTGAGTAGGAGAGCAAGTGAGACACTATAGCTAGTCAGTCCTGGGCCCATCGGTACTAAGGTGGTAAGATGAATCAGTCCCTATAAACCAAGGTTCTATAAGCCTGCGCATAGTTCTGTTTTTGGGCAGAATCCCTGCAACATGGCGCCGCCAACGTTAGGTCTGGTACTTATTCACGAGACCCCTGAGTATCGCTTGTCCTTGTCCACAATACCCTCTCACCAGTTCCCAGAGACGTCCGTGGTGGGGGGGCTTGGCCTCCTATATTTGTAGGGAATCCCTATTTCTAAAGGTTTTTCAAGCTTGAAGTTTAAAAGGTTTTAGACCCTGTTTTGCGCTGACGTTTTCATGGAGTCCCCAATGCATGGGCAAACATTATTTTCGTAGTTGAGGCTGATCCAGCATACCGCGTTGAGGTATTTTATTCTTGGGTTACATTTCCGGCAGTAGATGGAAATGATAATTTGTTTCATGAATATACGCCCGCTGCACCTCCTCAAGGGTATCGTCCTTATGCATTACTTGAAGTTCCGTTGACATCCTAGGAGCATACCATTTGGTTTAATGGCGCCCTTCCTCACCCTGTTTCTTTTGTTCGAATGGGCCCCTTGTCTATCGATGGGGCCACTTGGCCTGTTTTGGCTGGTTTCACACCACATCCAAATTATATTAATGTTACTATCGCAGAGCTACATCAATTGTATGTACAGTTGATTCATCTTCATAGACGAGTCATACAGTTTATGTCTCGTGCACTTCAATTTTACCATACTGGGCGATTTAAACTTGCACTTTGAAGATTTAACCTGTGTAACCAGTGCTGCACTTATTTCAGATTTTGCTGCGGTGAATATGCTGCTTTGCAATTCGGGGCCTACACATGTTGCTGGCCATCTACTTGACCCCATTTTTTCTAATATGCACAACATTTGCTGCTCCCCAGCTTTGCCTGTACTATGGTCCGATCATTTCCTAGTTGGCTTCCAAATTTCAAAAGATTCATTTGACCCGTCTCCCACGGTCTCTGGCCTTACAGCTAAATCTAGGAATTGGGGAAAATTGAACGCTGAAGTGTTCAACAATATGCTATCTAGAACTGTCCCTACAGTCGGCCTTTCATTGGCAGACGATGTTGTTGCTGTTCAAAGTTGGATTTCCAACTCTGTCGAGGCTTGCCTCCCACCATCTGCCAAAAAGGCAAATAATCACTGCCCACCTGCCCCCTGGTTTTCAGAGGAACTTAAAATAGAGAAAAGTAAATGTAAAACGTTAGAGAGGCATTGGAGAAAGGCTTATGCCCCTGAGGCTAAATTAACATATAAAAAGGCTTAAAGGGACTATCACTCACTTTGTAAGGCTGCACGCGTAGATTATGTGGCCTCAACGGTGTCTAAAGCACAGAATAATCCCAAGCAACTATTCAAGCTTGTAAAAAAATTGTCAGGTGCTGATTGCCTACCTGCTTCTCCTGATCTGATTGCTTCACAATGTGAGGAGCTCGGCAGATTTTTCTTGAGTAAAGTCGAAAAAATATATGGCTCATTCCAGGACTTTACGTCGAATAATGCCTCACAGCAATCTGGGAATTCCCATTATCTTACTACCAATGGGACCTTACAGGCAGACCTGTTCCTCGAACACACTGACAAACTTGACGTCTGGGCACCCTTAGAAATTAACTCCTTTAGGCGGATACTGGACAGCCTGAAATCTGGCTCTCCCAAAGATCCCATTCCCATCACTGTGCTTCAGAAATTTGAGCGAACCTCCCTGATGTTGATCATGGAGCTGCTTAATGCCTCTTTAAAAGAGGCAATTGTTTCATCTATCTGGAAGCACGCAATGGTTTTACCATTGCTGAAGAAGGCCACTGCTGACCCCACACAACTATCTAATTTTAGGCCCATTTCCCTTCTTCCTGCTTTTTCCAAAATGTTGGAAAAGCACGTCAATCTCCAATTGACATCATTTGTGAACTCCCAAAATTTTCTTCATGGTTCACAGTCGGGCTTCAGAGCTGGTTTTTCTACTGAAACCGCCTTGCTTGGGGTTAAAGAAATGGTGCGTCATCAAGTTGACACGGGAGGCACTGTGGCACTTATACTTTTAGACCTAAGTGCCGCTTTTGACACGGTTTCGCATACCGTGTTATTGCAGGCTCTCCAATCATTGGGGGTGACCGACAGAGCACTGAATTGGCTTGCAGACTTCCTGACGAACCGTACGTTTCAGGTTTTCTCGCCGGCAGCTTGCTCCGAGATCCACAACTCACCTTATGGGGTTCCCCAGGGCTCAATCCTCAGCCCTTTATTATTTAACATCTATGTTAGGCCAATGGCGAGGATTGCGAAGGAAGCTGGGTTGTCCCTCTTTTCGTACGCCGATGATACCCAGATTGTCTTCTCCCTTTCTGCTGATAGGGCGTCCAAATCCTCCCTACTTCAGGCCGGTTTGAGGAATATAGCAAGCTGGATGCATACCAACCTGTTAAAACTCAACGGCGATAAAACGGAAGTGCTGATTGTGGGCAGGAATAAAGATCTGTGGGGCCCCCAGCATTGGCCCACTGAAATGGGTCCTCTACCTCAGCCGAAACATCAGGTCCAAAATTTGGGCGTCTTAATTGACGACCAATTATCCATGAAGCAGCAAGCAGTGAGAGTAGCCTCGACTTGCTTCACAATCCTCAGATGGCTTAAGAAAATCTTATGGATGTTGCCCCCGTCCACCCAACGTACCGTGGTCCAGGCTCTTATCACCTCTAGACTGGACTACAATAACATTCTGTACTTGGGTGCCACTAAGGATGTGTTGCGCAAACTTCAGTTAGCACAGAATGCTGCAGCAAGGCTGCTTTGTAAGATTCCTAAAACTGCTTCCATCTCTGGGTCGCTTCGAGACCTCCACTGGCTCAGGATTGAGAACCGTATTAAATTTAAAGCTCTGAGTTTTATGTTTAAGATAAAATCTGGTAAGGCGCCACACTATCTGAAGACTCTAGTTCACCCTTATGTACCATCTCGAGTGCTCCGCTCAGCCACTCAGGCCAAGTTTACTGTTCCTAGGACGAGATTAGTACGTATGGGCGGTCGCTCTTTCTCTTGCCTGGGTCCTTCTTTATGGAACGCCCTTCCTATAGGTCTCCGGAATGAACTTTCTTATGAGAATTTTCAGAGGGGTTTAAAAACTTGGATTTTTAACATGTAGATCTCTTTCTTTGCTCTTGGCTCTTTTCAGGCGGCGCCGGGAAACCCTAGGGTAGCTGTGCGCCTTACAAAATCAAAATAACAATAACAAGCAGCTCCGGCTGGAGCTCCTCCTCCACCACCAGGACACAGCAGTGGACTGGTGATTAGTACTGTTATGATTAACTCGGTGATGAGCAAACGTCCTCAGAACCGTGATGACTTGCCATTTTTGCTTGCACAGATATTTGAGCAGCTTGAGGCAGTTTTTCCCCACACAACTCCTGTTGAAAAACACAGGATCCTAACAATGAGTATGCCGAGTGGTCTGATTCCCTCTTTAGCTGACTGCACCACCTGGGGATGGTGTTTGCTTCGGTGTATACATTGTGCTTTGGCACCCCCTCCATGAGAATTCTTCTGAACGTTCTAAAGAAGGTACAGGATGAGCACGGGCTGATCTAGCATTAGATTTGGGGATGAAGTTCGTGGGAATGTTCCCTATTGTCTCAGATATGATTCTGGCCAATATTAAAGGTGAGGCAGTTTGCTTACAAGTACGTCAACGCCTAGCGGCGGTGGCGGAAGTGGATCGGCAGCGACAGTTGCCGATTCTTACTGCGGATGTGTATACATCCTTAGGTCACAGAAGCTTGGGGATTCAACCATTTACACAGGCACTGAGTAAACCCCGTCCTGAAAAGGAGGGTCGTCCAGTCTTTCCTAAAACGGCTTAGAACAAGAACCAGCGGCAGCAACAACAGAAGCCTAGTTCACGTCCGGTTCGCCTCCACTGGACGCTTGTGAACGTAGATATGATTTGCGTGACCGCTCAAAAATTAAGACACCCGAGAGGTTCCAGGTTCCTGATCCTTGCTCTCCTCGTTCCTTTCAGGAATCGTCGGATCAACAATTCGGCGGAGGCGGGCATCAGGGTCGCAGACAAGGTGAGTCTACGCAAGCAAGTCGTGACCCGCTGCGCCAGTTTGATGTAAAAGTCAAGCAGGAGGAAATAACCTCAATATCGTGCCCCATTTCAGAATAAAAGAGTTGCCGATTTGACTGCAGAGTATTCCTCAGACGGTGAAAACCCTGCTCCTCGACAGGAGTTGGGCGGTAGCCCTCCTTGACAGCGCGGCAGAGGTTACCATAGTGGGGCAGACACTCCACCTGCGTCTGGAGGCGAAAGCAACTGACACTTTTATTTCCGTAGAAACAGCTGATACTCGAATAGCTCCTCCTGATAGGCTTTATGAAGTAAGCCTCCAAATTGAAGGTGATATTAAACACCCGGTTAAAGCATTCTTTTGGAAGAATCTCACTTCTTCTTATGATATTTTATTGGCGGAGGTTGATTGGCCTCCTCCTTTTGTCCTAGCTTCCTCCAGAGGGGAAGATGTTATTCTACCCAGTTTTTCGCAATACGTACCTGATGACGATAAAATGGCTTATGCCTCGAAGTGGGCATTGTCCTTAGCTCCGGCGTTATATCGCAATCAGGCGGGTTGGGACGAGAATTCCCCAGTTCATGTGATTCCTTTGCGTTCTACACCTCAGCCCCAACCATAGTATCCAATTAAACGAGACGCGAAGCGTCCGTAAGTGACATCTTGACCCAATTGGAATATCAGGGTGTGATTGAACCCTGTGTTTCATCGATGAATAATCCTCTTGTTCCGATATTGAAACCGGAAGGTTCATATCGTATAGTTTTAGATTACAGGCATTTGAACTGTCATGTTCGTACCTTTGCAGTTCAGCACACACATAGCTCTGCGTTAGTTAACAACATTGTTCGAAGAAAGTACAAAACCACTTTGGATATTTCCAATGGATTTTTCAGCCACTCTTTGGCTCATTGAGAGCCGCGATTTGACCACATTCAGCGCTCTCGGCAATCAGAGATGATATGTGAGATTGCCTATGGGATATAAGAATAGCCCTGGTATGTTCGCGGCACGCATTGTTTCAATTTCACATGATATTGACACTGATGCCTTATCGTACATCAATGACATTTATTCGACTGATGATGATTGACCCCGCATCTTATGCCCGTGGATCGCATAGTCACACATTTTGCGAAGTTAGGCTACAAATTTAATTTTGCAAAATCACACATTGCCTTTCTGGTGGTGCTTTTCCTTGGTTATGAACTCAATAACGAAGGTAGTGGGCTAGCCCCCCACTTTTTGGAGAAATGTGCTCAATTGCAGCCTCCTTCTACCCTTAAAAAATTTCAGTCTTTGCTGGGTTTTTTGAATTTTGTCAGAACTTACATTCCTGATTATGCCCAGCGTATCAAACCACTTTACGCGTTGATACAATCCTCTTTTTCGTCTTCCAGTTGGCTTCCGGAACATACAGCAGTACTTGGGTCTTTGAAGTCTGATCTGCTTGCGACTCAATTCTTGTTAACGAGATATAATACAACTAATTTGATCATACAGAATGTACCAGGAACGTTAGGATTCACTTATGTGACTTTCAATGAAGGGGACACTGTCCCCATTGTTTATAAATCGCATTTGTATACTCCAGCTAAGATGCGTTTCTCTTCTACAGAAATTTTTTTGACATCGGTCCAGATGGCGATTCTGAAAGAACGCTCTTTGGCACAGGGCAAACGCATTTTCATGGTTTGGACAGTGCCTGCTTTAGAAGGGGTCATAAAGGCTAGCATCCCAAATTACAAAGCCTTGCATCCACGTTGGATATAATGGGCTAGTTCTTTGACGTCGGCTGATTTCAACTTTATCTTTGACCCTTCTTTGCAAACACAGGAGTTTTTACAACATGAACATGTTCATACTCCACCTTTATCATTACTCCCTCTTGATCAGTACAAATGCATTATTTACACTGATGGGTCTGTGCAGCCAGCCATTGGTTCTAAACATGCTTATTCTGCAGCCTGCGCGATTGTGGCAGGAACAATTGTTGATGGGGATTTTAAGTCCTCCTTGGTGCACAAGCAATCACTTGGAGATTGCACGGCTCAATTGGCGGAGCTACGTGCTTTGGTGTTGGCTCTTGAGTTTGCTGATCCAGAAGTTCCTACACTTGTAGTGTGCAATTCGTTTTACTGTGTATAATCCTTTAATGATAATTTGTTCTTCTGGACACAAAATGATTTTCGAGATTCTAAAGGCAGCGGAATTAAGCATAGAACGCTTTGGGTCTGAGTGGCCGCTCTTAAGGAATGTTTGCCACTCACAAATGTTATTCATACTGTGGGCCATCAACATATGGGAGCACATGCTGTTGGTAATTCGCTGGCTGATGAGGCAGCCAAATCTGCAGTAGCCACTTGTTCAGTAGCAGCAGTCACTAGGTCTATGACTAAAATTGATGATGATATTCTAGCGGCTATAGCTGCAACGAAAGAGGGAACAGAGTTTTCCCAAGATGTCTCTTCCCGTTATACATACCATTTGTTTTCTGATAAAATTCCATTTGCAACTATACCATCCGTTGGGGATCGGTTGATTCCCAACGAGGACCACAGACTGTCTTTTTTTTTTTTTTTTATTCTTTTTATTAACATTTTGAAAATATGAAACATTGTAGGTCACAGTATTGTAGCATATATAATTTAGATACCAGAACACATTCTTTATACAGGCATTTTCATCCAGGGTATTAATGCGGTGTATCTCGTTGCCTCAGTTGGTACATGTCTCTGGTGTCTCCTGCCAGTTCAGTTGTTGGGGAGATACAGAGCCCCCCTCGGTATGAGTTCCATTTTCCCCATTTCTTATCCCATTTTTTGGGACAGCCTCTGCTTTTAAAGACTTCCTTCTCTGCAATCATGCTTTTATCCATGTCTTTTGCCCATCCCCTCCCTGTTGGTAATTCATGTGTACCCCACCTCATGGTGATATTACGTTCGATTAGTGTGAATCCTAACGTGGCCCATTGCTGCTCAATGTTAGTGAGGTCTGTGTCATCCCATATATTAAGGAGACGCAGCTTGGGAGTTAAGTGAATTTCTTTGTATATCACTTCTTGCATCTTTGATGTAGCATTCTCCCAGAGTGGTGCAATATTAGGGCAGCCCCATATCACATGATAATATGTAGCCTCCTCCATACATTGTCGGAGACAACGGGAGTTCTCCCTACGTCCTATTTTTAACATGGTGGCCCCTGAGAGGTATGGTCTGTGTAATACTTTAAGTTGAATGAGGCGGATTTTAGGAGTGTGGCTGCCTCCCGAGGGTACATTAGTGCGGATTGCCAGTTGTCGTCTTCCAGGTGTCCTATTTCTTATTGCCACCTTGCTCGAAGTCATGAAAGTGGGTCTGGTAGATTATTGCATAGTTTTTGATAGGTCATGGATATGGCTTTTTTTGGCATGGGTTCTAAGAGTAACCTGTCTTCTAGTGGGGATGCTTTTGGTACCTCACTTTGGGGTTGGTTGTAGTTAGTGCATGGCGGATTTGCATATATCGGTACACTTCCTGGTGTGCCAAATCATATTCCTTTTGTAGCTCCAAGAAGCGGAGTATATTCCCCTTTTTCCATAGGTCACCTACTGTAGAGATGCCCATAATATCTCATTTGTTAAATCCCGCCTGTTTCCCAAGTAAGCCTAATTGATAGGCTGTCCATAATGGTGTGGCTTGGGTTATTTTCCCCAGCCATCCTAATGTTTTGGTTGTCTGATGCCATATATCAATGGTGTGGGCCGTGGGTACAGAAAGTTTTCATTTTTTAGGTTTGGAGGTAAGGGCCCTGTTATGCCCTTCTTTTCCCATTAGGAGCCTGTCCATTCGATATGCGGGCTCAGTCTGCGAGTGAAAGACCCAGTGATTGATGACCACCAGTTGGGAAGCCCAATAATATAATCGAATATTGGGAAGAGAAGTCCCTCTATCATACCAGCTTCCCGTGAGTTTGTGTGTGGGGGAAACAACCTTTACTACGCATGCATTACATCGCATGCCATTAGATCGCAGTCTTTACAACGCAAGTCGTTACAACGACTTGCGTTGGAGGGCGCTATAGGACAAGGAATAGTTTAATTTACTATCCAACACCTTCCCTACTGTACGTAGGCTGGAGTTGGAATAGTAAATTAAACTACTCCTAAGTCCAGCGCCCTCCAACGAAAGTCGTTGTAACGACTTGCGTGGTAAAGACCGCAATCTAATAGCATGCGATGTTAATGCATGCATTGTATCATCATACATTCGTGTGTGGCAATACGTGGGGTTTTGCCATCCCAGAGTAATGCTCTGACTTCATTATCTATGTTTTTAAAATATATATTGGGGACCCTAAATGGGCAGTTTTGTAGTATATATAGGAAGCGCGGGAGTGCCAACATTTTGAACAGTGCTTCGCTTCGAAAGAGGCATTGGCAGTTCTCTCCAATATCGCCATCCTTTTGCAATCGATTCAATGGGCTCATGAGATTCTTGGTGTAGAAAAGTCCTGGGTCGGAGGTTATGTAGATCCCGAGGTATTTGAAACTGTCTACTGTGGTTGACGGCTCACAGTCAGGTGGCAGTTTTGGGCTTGGTCCCCGGAGCGCGTAAATTACAGACTTGGACCAATTAATGGTGAAACCTGAGTATTTACCAAAGTTTGTGAAAATGTGAAGGATTCTGTTGATAGAATACGCTGGTGACGCAAGGTATAATAAGATGTTGCCCGCGTATAGGGATATTCTATCTTCGTGGCCCTCTGCCCATTTTAACCCTCTAATCAGGCAATCGCCTCTTACCCAGGTTGCGTGTGGTTCCAACATCAGGGAGAATATCAACGGTGACAGCGGACACCCTTGTCGTGTACCTCTCTTCAGTGGGAACGTACGGGACGTATGGTTATTTACTTTTACTTGTCCCTTGAGGTCCGTATAGAAGAGTCTAACTTTATGAATTTTGGGCCGAAGTGTTGCAGGACCTCAAAAAGGTATGGCCATTCGATGGTATCGAATGCCATTCTCGCATCTAATGATAGAATCACAGCGTCTTCTGCTATAAATTCTCTCCTACCAAGAACATTGCGTAATCGGCGTATATTCAGAGCCGTGTTGCGGCCGGGCATGAATCCCGATTGGTCCGCGTGCACTAGTTTCCTTATAATGGGAGCAAGCTGAGTCGCCAGAATCTTAGCAAGAATTTTGGCCTCGGCGTTTATTAATGAGATTGGCCGGTAGGAGCCACATTCACCAACTGATTTGTCTTTTTTGTGTATAACGACTATACAGGCTAATCTTTGATCTTCTGGTAGGGCCCCCTTCTTGTTACTTTCTAGGAACATATCACAGAGATGTGGTGTAATCTGGGATGCCGTAAGTTTAAGAATTCGATTGGGAGACCGTTGGGCCCCATCGCCTTCCCGGATTGTATATTACCAATAGCTGAATAAATTTCCTCTGTCGTGGGGTCTCCCTTGAGTGAGTCTCGATCATCGGAGGATAGTGTCTGAAGGGAAATGTCAGCTAGCAGTTCTCGTGAATCTTCGGCAGTGGTTTCGACGGCTGGTGCACATAGTTTTTCGAAGTAATCGGCAAATGACTCTGATATCTCTTGTGGGTCTGTGATAGTTGCAGGGCCATTTACGTGTAGCATGGGAACCCATCGCTCAGCTTGTTCTCGCTTTTCTAACCAGGCGAGGAGTTTACCTGCTCTGTCCCCTGTTTCATATAGTTTGTGTTGAGCTACTGTGTGTTTGGCCTTGACTGCCTCTGTCACTAGCGCCTTGTATTCGGTATTCTTAATGTCCAACTTGTGTTTGTTGGACTCATTAGGGGCCCTTATGTATTCTTCTTCCCCATCCATAATATCTTGTTCTAGCTGCTCTATTCTCCCCCTGCATTCTTTGTTGTGTCCAACCTCAAGCATACCGATTTAAAGGCCTCCCATAACGTTTGCGCTGAATCAATTTGTCCTTTATTTTTGGAATTTTGAGGAGCCACGGGTTAAGTTTCAAATTGGACCTCAGTCTGTATTTATCAAAGGATAGGGTGGCCCAGACGGGGGAGTGGTCTGATATACCTCTTGCTAGGCATCGGGCTTCCCTAAAGTAACTTATATCCGCTGTGTGTGTCAGTATGTAATCTATGCGGGACATGCTTTCGTGTGCTCTGGAGTAAAATGTGAATTGAGAGGCAAGTGGGTTGAAAATTCGCCAAACTTCTGTCAGGTCCATGGCTTTGAGAAACTCAGAAAGTGGCATGCTATCACGGGGCTGGGCACGCTATATTTCATGCTCATATTGGAATCGCCTCCTAGCACCAGGGTTCCGAAAGGCATGTCTAGGATTAGTTTACTAAGGTCAATGAGGGCAGACTTATGCAGGGCCAGGGGGCATATGCTGATACTAGATTGATCGGTTTCCCCTACCACAGTGCTTCCGGTACCGCGAACCTTCCCTGTGGGTCAGCCCATGTCTTTTGTGTCATTAATGGGAGTGTTTTACGGATTAAAATGCCCATGCCCCTGGATCCCGATGTAAAACCGGCGTGTACCACTAATTTGTACCCCCATCTACTCAGGGCCCTGCAATTGTTTCCCACTAAGTGGGTTTCCTGCATAAAAACGATATCAGGGCAATTGACGCTTAAGGTACTGTAGGACTATCCCTCTTTTAAACTTACCCCCCTACCTGCAGCCCTGCTCGACGGGCTTTGAACTACCCGCCTCCCCAACATTGCAGAGTGCCCGTCGCCCACCCCAAGAAAGAAACACAGGGGTCCGTAGTCTCACCGAACCCTCACCCATCCCTTATATACCCTATTTAAGGCAATAATACAAATTGCGCTTTGGTCGTCTCCACCTGATCACCTTCTCCTGGCGTAACGTCGAACTGTTGATTTCATATCTGCTCGGCGCAGTTTTCTGTAAAGTCAGCTGCTGGTTTATAGCACGCCCGGCAGGTAGCTGTGTAGTTTAACTCAGAGATAGCAAGGTATCGGGGTGTTTGTGCTCTTGGTGGCGCTTTCCCTACTATTGATTCTGGAGTTACAAAGTCTCTGTTCTTTTCGGCTCAGAGTCTGCTGTCCCTGGGAGTGATTCTTTGAGAGCCGTATGTGGTTGTTTTGGCCCATTCCATTTCTGCTTTGATCGCCCTACATTGTTTGAAGCCCCCACCTGGCGCCAGCTGTCCAGCAAGTCCCAAGCCTCTTCTGGAGTGGAGAAAAAACATGTTTTGCCTTCCGCTTCGACCCGAAGTTTCACTGATGAGAGCATTGCATATTTAATATCCCTTTCCCTGAGCTCTTTCTTCACCTCCAAGAAGCTTCTCAGTTGTTTCTGTACTCTAATCGTGAAGTCAGGGAAAAGGGTGATTGTGCTGTTTTCAAATGTAGTCGTAGGGGCACAGCGAGCTGTTTGTAGTATGGCGTCTCTGTCCTGGAAATTGAGGACTCTGGCTAATATTGGTCTAGGGGGGCGCCCTTTCGATTAAAAATGATGTGAAAGGCCTTTCGGTTGTAGATGCTTTGCGATAAGGTCTTCTACGAAGAGGTCCATGGCTGGCCCTTCTGCCCGCTCCGGCACGCCAAGGATGCGCATGTTATTTTGGCGTGCCCTACCTTCATAATCGTTTAGTTGCGCCTCCATCAACTCGTGTTTAGATTGGAGCAGTTGTACCTGTTGCTTGAGATGGGATGAGTCGGTGGATAGTGTATTGGTCGCTTCTTCTACTTCCTTGACTCTAACATCCATATTGCATAGGTCCGCTCTCACCAATGAGATTTGGATATTCATGGTATCCAGTCTCGACTCCAGAGAAGTCCTTACATTGTTAATCGTGGTCATTACGTCTTGGAGTGTGAGTGTGGATTGTTCAGTGGGAGTCTGAGCTTGTGCTTGCGCACCTGAGCTTGTGGTCTCTGGTTCCTCACCACTTTTGGCCCAGTTGTATTTATCAAGCTTGGTCTGTAATGCGGCTTGCCATCTTATTGCTTGCGGCTTGTGGCTGTTCGTGTGTGCCAGTAATGCAGTAATCCCCGCCGCCTGCTTTAGGGCGAATGCGCCCTGTACGCCTGTCGGGTTTCCCTGGTTATACCACTCGAGCCGTATATGCACTGGGTAGTAGATCGTTTGAGCGCGAGATTTTATAGAGAAGTTTTTCACCCAAGTTTGAGTAAATCCTTCACTTTCTTTGCGCCAGGTTGGATGTGTATTGGTTGTCTGGAGATTCGGAGCGGGGAAGGTTTGTGAGGCTTTTGAGGGGACTGCAGTAATCGTGCGTTGCCAATTGTGCGTGTGATATCGTTGGTTCCTTTAATTATATAATTACCTCAAGGGCTGATGGCCCGGGAGTCTCAGCTTATCTAGTTTTGTGCCTTCTTCTCTCAGCGCCTTTTTGTGTCTGCGCACTCTGTTTCCTGTCCCCCAAGTGCACCTCACTGTTGCCGCTACTGTAGACACATTGAGTCTCTTTTAACAGGGGTGTAGTTGGCCCCTTCCGATCCCGTTGTCCGCTCGCACTTTTCTGTTTTTTCCCCTTCCCCCTTGCCCTAGTTAATGTTCTGGCGGGCGGCGGTGGGGGCTTGTGATGTGCTTTCCAACCGGGGCCAGAGACACTCCTTCCACGGTGCAGCTGCCGATATTGCCCTGTGCAGTTGCTGTAGCTATTCAACTTTGGCCACTTTTGCTCGCCTGCAGCGTGCCCCCTCACTCACCACCTTCACTCCGAGCGGGTCACTGTCCCTGGGCTCCGGTGTCTGTTGCTCGGCCTCTTGTCGTCTTCTTCCTGGTCCTCAGCCGCCCGTACCGCCGCTGGTGACTCCGGGCAGTTCTTGAATGTGCGGCGCGTTGGTCGCTGCTGGTGGGTCCCGGCGTTAAGTTCTGGGCTGCACTTCTCTAGTCCTCATTGTCTCGCGCTACCGCTGGGTACTGCAGTCAAATCCCTGGTGCGCGGCGAGCGGGCGCCTGCCTGCAGGTTCCGGCTTTAGGCTCTCGGACTTGCGCTTTCTCCTCCCTGGCCCCTGGTGTTTCGAACCACCGCTGTCTGCCCCGAGTAGTTCTTTCGTTACTCTGGGCTTCTAGCCACTTCAGCCTCCGCTCGTTGGTGTCTACGTGTTAGGCGTCTCTTCGTGGGCTCCGGCTGCTCCGCTCAGGATTCTTTTCTTCCTCGCTACAGTCCGGGTGGCACCGCCATTTTCTGCCACGGGCTTTGTTTCTCTTCGCCCTGCCCTGTAGATCCGGCAGTTCTGACTCGTGTTTTTAGTAGCCCATGATGTCGAAGGGCTATTACCTTCAGGTATGTGTCTATTTGGCAGGATAGTTTGCGGATTTTAACGGGATTTTGGGTGATGGTATCGGAGCCGCGCTAGAGTTCGGCCACTTCCTCCGGCTGTAGGCCATGCCCCCCGCAGACTGTCTTTGATAATTGCCGCTCATGAATGCGCTGCTTCTGCACATGCCAGAGTGACAGCGACTATTTCCCTTTTACAGCAACATTTTTGGTGGCGTGGTTTATACCAACAGGCATGTAAATATGTTCTTTCCTGTGACATTTGTCAACAGATTAAGCCTTCAACTGTTTCACTCCCACCACATACTCAACTTTTTATTTCTAATCAGCCATTTGGATGTATTTATCTTGATCACTGCGGTCCTTTAACTTCTGACAATGCTTTTAAATACATCTTGGTTGCAGTAGATTCTTGCACTAGATTCCTTTGGGTTTGGCCGCAACGCAGTGCTGACGCTCGAACTGTTATAAAAGATTTGCGTGTCTTTGTAGGGACATTTGCCTGTGGCACCTTCCATTCAGACCAAGGTCCGGCTTTTGCCTATAAGGCTTACCGTGATGCGATGAAGTCTCTGGGGGTGCAGGTGCAATTCTCGTCCCCATATCGGCCTGAGGGCAATTCTGTTGTGGAGCGGATGAACCGTGACTCAAAGCAATCTTTAGCAGCGAGGGTATTAGGTACTGGCCGGGGCTGGTTGACTCATTTATCTGGAGTTCAACGTGCACTAAATAATCTCCCTAGAAGATCTCTGGGTGGGCGGACCCCATACGAAAGGCTGTTTGGCATCAAAATGTTTATGCCAGACCTTGATGGTCTAGACGTTGTGGCGGCTCCAGCAACGTTTGACGTAGATAACCATTGTGCTATGTTACAGGATCTACAAAAGGCCCATGATTCACAAGCGAAAGCCCATTTGCCCTCTTCCACGGATGCGGCTGTGCTGATTCCGGTTTCTGGCTGGCTTCCTAAAGTTGGAGATCTGGTCCGAGAGAAGGTGGAGAACAAAAAAGAATTTGGTCCATCATACCGTGCACCGGTCAGAATCCTTGGTTTGAAAGGCATCCGTACTGTGATTCTGCCTCCACTATCTGGTCGTAAGTAGAATAGTTACATTTCAATCGAGTATCTCAAGCTACACCATATGGCCGATACTGAATAGTATGCAGACAAGCATTCCGCGCAGGGATATTTCACTGAACCCGTTGGCTTCTGTTTCCTCGACATCTCCCCAACAAATGGAGGGGACATTTATTGCCTGTTCTACCTTCTACATCTACAACTGTGGATAATGAGTATGCTTCTCCTCCAGTTGAAGTTATGATTGACATTCCTGAAAGTACAATTCGTTCACCTTCCAATGAAGAACAGCCCCGTTGTTTCAGCTGGGGTCCAGTGTTTACTATATGGACTGCAATAGCTTTTCTTCTGATACATCTTCATTGTCATCGTCTGTGGCAGAGCCCCCTACACGTACCAGTCTTTTCATCTCCTGGTTCAAAAAGACTTACCTAGTCCCACCCTGGACATATGTCTGGATGGTGCTGACGATGGTGTTCCTCTTCATGTGGATTGGGTTCGTGACTGTGTTTTTCCTGTTGATTAATGGCCACTACTTACCTGAACGCTCTGCTGTGAACTTGGTTAATGGAGTTCTGGCCCCTCACACTTCATTTCATAAAATGAAAAGAGATCAAGCCCTAGTTCATATTTCAGCCTTTCCTGTTGTTGATGGAATAGTTTGGCATAAAGTACCATTCGAAATCCATGGCCCGACCAAGACTTTGAACATTCCATACGTATTCTGCGTTTCTTTAGGAGATATGGTTTTGCCTGGAACACACTCTGATGACTGGGATGTTAACGCTGTTTATTCATTGTTTTCTGATTTAAATTTTATACTGCTTTTGACACTGAGGATTTGTATTTGAATTCTGCAAATTATGCTGATTTATTCTGTTACCAACATTATAGCCATAATATTTTACACAAAACCAATACTCAGAGACCATATTTTAATTATACCCAGTGGGAACATTGCCCAACCCCATTACAGGGGAGCTCAAAGACCCAACAGAGTAAATTTATGTATTTTACTGGTTACAATCTTTCAGATCCTCTGTCCTATTTTTATAAGTTGAAGATGCCCACCCGAACCAAATTTATGCTGACCGATACTAAATTAGTCTACTCCTTGTCCTTCATAACAGATTTGTCAGTGAAAAGTTATGATTACTGGAAGGGCACGGTTGATTTAAAATCCATTTGGGGTACCAAGAATGGCAAGTGCAGGGCACTGAATCATTGCATCGTGCGTGTCTGATACCGTCTCAGCTCATATTTTTAAATCAGATTGTACAGCAGACTACTTGTTTTGGTTTAGCCACAGCTAAAAATTTAAATACTCCGTCCATTCCATTATTGGCTGCCTATGACACATGGCATTTGCATACAAACTTCTCGATTGAGGATTTAACTGTCATGTTTCAGAATCAATCAATCAATCAATCAATCAATGCATTTATAGAGCGCGCTACTCACCCGGGAGGGTCTCGAGGCGCTGGGGGAGGGGGGAGTTACTGCTCGAACAGCCAGGTCTTGAGCTGCTTCCTGAAGGAGAAATGGTCCTGGGTTCGCCGAAGGTGAGTGGGGAGGGAGTTCCAGGTCTTGGCTGCCAGGTAGGAGAAGGATCTTCCTCCGGCGGTGGCTCTGCGGATGCGTGGTACGGTGGCGAGGGCGTGGCTGGTTGATCGTAGCTGGCGGGTGGGCGTGTAGAAGGTCATGCGGTCGTTGAGGTACTTGGGGCCCAGGTCGTGGAGGGCCTTGTGTGCGTGGGTGAGGAGTCTGAACGTGATTCTCTTGCTGACGGGGAGCCAGTGCAGGTCTTTCAGGTGTCCGGTGATGTGGCTGTGTCGGGGGATGTCCAGGATGAGTCGTGCGGAGGCGTTCTGGATGCGCTGGAGTCTTTTTGAAGTTTGGCTGTGGTTCCGGCGTAGAGGGTGTTCCCATAGTCCAGTCGGCTGGTGACGAGTGCCTGGGTGACGGTCTTCCTGGTTTCAGTGAGGATCCATCTGAAGATCTTGCGGAGCATGCGCAGGGTGTTGAAGCACGAAGATGAGACGGCGTTGACTTGTCTGGTCATCGACAAGGAGGAGTCCAGGATGAAGCCCAGGTTGCGTGCGTGGTCCGTTGGCTTGGGCGCGGTGCCCAGCGCCGGGGGCCACCAAGAGTCGTCCCAGGCGGAGGGTGATGAACCCAGGATGAGGACTTCCGTCTTGTCTGAGTTCAGTTTAAGGCGGCTGTTCCTCATCCAGTCGGCGACGTCTCTCATCCCGTCGTGTAGGTTGGCTCTGGCGGTGGTGGGGTCGTTGGTGAGGGAGAGGATCAGCTGGGTGTCGTCGGCGTAGGAGATGATGTTGAGGTTGTGTTGGCGTGCGATGGCTGCGAGGGGGCTCATGTAGACGTTGAAGAGGGTAGGACTGAGTGAAGATCCTTGTGGAACGCCGCAGATGACTTTGGTGGCCTCGGATCTGAACGGGGGAGGCGGACTCTCTGGGTTCTTCCGGCGAGGAACGAGATGATCCATTCCAGTGCTTTCTCTCGGATTCCGATGTTGCTGAGGCGCTTCACTAGGGTGCGGTGGCAGACGGTGTCGAACGCCGCGGAGAGGTCCAAGAGGATGAGGGCTGCTGTTTCCCCGTTGTCGGTTAGGGTTCTGATGTCGTCGGTGGCTGCGATTAGGGCGGTCTCGGTGCTGTGGTTGGCCCGAAACCCGGACTGCGAGGGGTCGAGGGATCCATTCGTCTCGAGGAAGGCGGCAAGCTGTCTGTTGACGGTCTTCTCGATGACTTTGGCCGGAAACGGAAGGAGCGAGATGGGACGGTAGTTCTTGAGGTCGGTGGGGTCCGCCGTTGGTTTCTTCAGGAGGGCGGTAAGCTCGGCGTGCTTCCAGCTCTCCGGGAAGGTGGCGGTGTGGAAGGAGGAGTTGATGATGTCCCGGAGATGGGGTGCGATGGTGGCGTCGGCTTTGTTGAAGACGTGGTGTGGGCAGGGGTCGGTTGGTGATCCGGAGTGGATGGAGTTCATCGTGCGGGTGGTGTCTTCGGTGCTGATCGGGGTCCAGTTGCAGAGGGTGGTGGTGGCGGGCGTTGGTTCGGCGGTAGGGTGCGTGGTCTGTGCGTCGAAGCTGTTATGTATGTCGGTGATCTTGCGGTGGAAGAACGCGGCAAGTGAGTTGCAGAGGTCTTGCGAGGGGGTGATGTCGTTGTTTCCGGCGCTGGGGTTGGAGAACTCTTTGACGATGCTGAAAAGTTCCTTGCTGTCGTGGGCGTTGTTGTCCAGTCGTTCTTTGAGTGCCGACTTCTTGGTGGCACGGATCAGCTGGTGGTGTTTGCGGGTGGCGTGCTTGAGGGCGGTCCTGTTGTCTGTGGTCTGGTCGAGTCGCCAGGCTTTCTCGAGAGTGCGGCAGTTCTTCTTGGATTCCTTGAGTTCGTTGGTGAACCAAGGGGTTTTCTTGCTTCCGGGTCTGCTGGGAGGGTTTTTAGTGGTGCGAGGTCGTCGGCGCAGGCGGTCAGCCACTTGGCGAGGTTGCTGGCTGCTTCGTTTGGGTCCGTTGTGTTAGTGGGTGTGTTCTGGCTGAGGGAGGCGGTGAGCTGCTCGGCGGTGATCTTGCTCCAGCTCCGGCGGGGAACCTGTTGCGGGTGGTGGTGGGTTGCAGTCTTTCTGAAGCTGAAGTGGACGCAGCTGTGGTCGGTCCAGTGGAGTCCGGTGGCGTGGCTGAAGGAGATGTGCTTGCTGGAAGAGAAGACGGGGTCAAGCGTGTGGCCGGCGTAGTGGGTGGGCGTGTTCACCAGTTGCTTGAGTCCGAGGTTGGCGAGGTTGTCCAGCAGGGCAGTGGTGTTTCTGTCGTTGTTGTTCTCCAGGTGGAAGTTGAGGTCCCCTAGGAGGATGTAGTCAGCGGAGGGCATGGCGTGCGGGCTGATGAAGTCTGCGATGTCTTCGCTGAATAGTGTGCGTGGTCCCGGGGGTCTGTAGATGAGGGTGCCTCGGAGGGTGGTCTTGGGGTCAGTGTGTATCTGGTACTCTAAACTCTTCCACTATTGACCCCTTAGGTTGGTTATTTTGGCCAACGAGCTCTAATGCGTGTCAATTACGCTTTTTGAATACCACAAAAGGGCTTACACAAAGTAGAATTGATCCTCGTTTTCCACATTCACATACAGTTACCACATATTCTGTCGGTAAATTAGGTCAACAGTGGTTGGAACATTCCATATTGTCATCTGTGAAACAACATCTTTCCCTTTTAACAGGTGACATCGATCTTGCTGATTTTCTTTTGGGTCCAAAGTCCCCTCGAGCAAAACGTTTTGTTTATGCAGCATATAATGAATTTTGGAAGCTATCGCAGATGGAATCTGCGGTTCACCATGCGCCAAATAGACCAAGATAATTTAGAAAAAGTTCTTGCAGTAGTCGATAACAGCATTAATACACTGCCTTCTCGTATATATACTTTAGATAATATTGTATCATCAGTCATTGATATTGTTCAAAATGAAGTGTCTGTTTTGTACCATGGTCAAAATCAGTTACGTTCTGTAATGCAATTTGGTTGGACCTTGCAAACACTAAAAAGTGGAAAAGTACCATGGGATCCCTGAATGCGTCCGCAATGTTTTTACCATTTAATATGACAGATAAACAGAAATTGATGTCAATAAAGGATGCAACATACACAATGTTACATATTGAAAACTAGAACAGTTACCATTTTCTGTGGCAGAAACTGATTCAGCTGTGTGGTTAATCCATGGGGTTATTTAATTGCCTATCTCACTCTTCCAGTTTACGGCCTGCATGAAACACTATCCAGTTGGTAGATATGAGTCCCTTGGGAGTAGCTATATGCAAGAATTATGGTCGTTGCCTTTCACATTTCTGGTGTCAACGAGCAGATAAGGAGGTTTTCCTTACAGGGGAGGATTGTGATTCTAGAGCCTGCAACGTTTGGGCCCCTAATCTGGCCTGTTTTTTAAAAGGGACCCCGGTCCCGGCTATTATTCCCGCACTAACTTTACTTTCTAACGGCAGTTATCTGCTTCTAAATAATCACAACTGCTGCAGGCTTACGGGCAGGCATCCCGTAAATAGTAACGGTTTCACAACGTGTTACATGTTGCAGCAATGTCCTGTTTCCACCCCGGATGGGATTGTAGATAGTTCGCTTTGGCCGTCCATTCCAACTTTAAAAACAGATTTCAATAAGCTAAGCAGGCTCAAAGCGCTATTGTTTCAACAAGAAGTGGCTCTCACATAGGCTTGTGAGACCTTCGAATTGAAGGTGACAAGAACCCCAAGTGAGATTCAGTCACTGCTAAACACGAATCTCCCACTCCATTTTGGAGAATTAATTCACCAAATATTTAATGCGTCTGATACAGAGGGCCTTGCCCACTTTTTTAAACTTGTGGGATCCGGACTTGTCACCTCCTTTCAGACTATTTTTGGATTAATCCCAGCTTTTATCCATTCTATTTTTCCCAGCGCCTTCGGAGGGTTTCCCCTAGTGCTCCTGCTAATTTGCGGCGTACTTGTACTTCTAATGCTGCTCCGCAATGGCTGCTCGATCTGTAGAGCTGCCAAGCCCAGTCCAGTTGCAGCTGTACCGTGATCGGATGCGCCAGCTTTTTGGTTCAATGCCATTAACGGCTCTTAACATCGACTATTGGCTGACCTTCCGTTATGCCTGCTTTACCTGCGTGCAACCTGTGTTCCACTGCCTCCGGTGCCCTTTTCAATGGGCCCTGGATGTCTGCCTCTCCAATACGTCACACGCTGCCCTGGATTATAAACTGTTGATGGGTCCGTTGATGGCCCATGACCAGGACTGTTCCATGGGTAGGCGCCTGGTGTGCGATCCTCTACATGGACCAACGGCAGACTTGAGTACCTGTGCTCGTGCACAGCACCTCTTGGATCGGAGTTTCATCGAAGTTAATGCAGGTTGCCCTGATATGCTCCTAACGGCCTCCGGATATGAGGAGCATGTATGCTCGTTCGACTTACTTAATTGGATGGCATAGCTTTTTACTATGGAAGGTTCAGACAACATACTGGAATTTATGGCATTCCTCTTTTCCCGCAACTTGTTTGACTCTGACGATTAACAACAACAATACAATGGATTGAGGGTCTAAGGGAACGTTTTAAGACCAGCGCATGGATATATTCCCCAAACACAGTATAGAAAACAACAGAATATCCATGGTTCTATGAGCCTGAAAGAGAGCTCCTACCTCAGCTGGCACAAGAAAAGACCTAATGGTGTAATCAGTGAAAATCCTTTTAAAAGGACGGAACCCCATCACTCACCGTGGTGACATGCTTCATCATCTGGGATCTTCTCTTGGTTGCAACCTGGTGTAACCAAGGGCTACAACCCCCTCTCTGAGAGGGAGGAGCTCAGGGATATTTTCAAATGAGATGGATATAGCTAGGATTTACTACAATCCAACAGATGTGAAGAACTGAAATTCGTAATCTATTGGTCACCAAATTTAAAAACAGTGCAGATGCAGTTTTGAAATAATGACTGCATAAGTACAAAATCAAGGTCTACATGTTTCAGCCATTAGGATTGTGTATAATCTTGGCCTTCCTCAGGACCTATATAATTATGCTACTGCGTATGTGAAACGTGAATACAAAGATCATAAAAATAGGTTGAACCAATTGCAACCTACCGACCTGGCGTCTAGGTTCTCAGTGAATTATGGTGCAATGATGACACCTGGACAGAAGAAAAAAAGAACAACAACAAAAAATCAATACTTGTGCCAAATGCTAAAATTCTACAAGGGTCGAAATGACCCCTCATTTCTGTTATCTGAGTGATGTACTCACGATAGTATATGTAGTCTCATGCTTACCTATAATGCACGAGAAAACTGCCTCGCCTCCCCTGGCTACAGCTCAGGAAATGAGGCCCCGCTCTGAGGAACAAAAAGAAGAAAAAAACTAGGTAATGACAAAGCATAGGGCCAGCCACAGAGTCTCTGAAGCCTAAGCTGCCTGTAAGAGTTTTAAAAGAAACCAGACACTAGAACAGTGCTGGACGTGACAATACTCTGATGCGAAAGTATAAGACATAATACTAGGCTTGCAAAGTGCGTATTGTTTCTGTCCACTTTGGTGAAACAGATAAATGGAACTCCTTCGTGTCTAGCCCCTATCAAAGTTTAACACCATTGCATACTTTGGTAGTGCGTGAATTAAATGGAGAAAGCCTCCGTCTATTCTGCTGAAAACGAAGAGCTCGCTGTTTTCACAGCGCATATCTGAAATTAAGTTCTTTTTAATTATTACCATGTATGCGATAAATGGAGAAAGCCTCCCTCTGTTCTGCTGAAAACGAAGAGCTCACTGTTTTCACAACGCATATCTGAAATTAAGTTCTTTTAAATATTACCATGTATGCGATACTAATCAAAAGGGATCATTCACACATTCCTTTGAATGCAAATCACCATGCCGTTCATACTTTTATAAATGTATCAATGTACGCGTCCATGTCTAGAAAACAGAGCCTCGCTAACTATGAGTGCGGATCATATTGCAAAAACAGAGACTGCAAATATAGGGGTGCCTACCTCTCCGTCGGTACCTCGGACCAGATCTAAGCCGTTTTTGGAGGTGCCCGGCGGTCGGTAGAGCCACTCTATTTATATGTTAAAAATGGACCGGTGTGGCTCGTTTACTGACATTTGGTCTCTGATTGATGACGTCAGTGCATAGAGAAAGAAACGGACTACAGGAAACCGTAAAGCATCTAGGGAATAGTAGTTTACGGTATGTATGCACCAGCCGTGAGTCCGAGTTACTTAGACAATAGTGGGCTCTTCGATGGACTTGAAAACCAAAGATTAGTAGTATTGTCTAAAGTTACTAAGTCCATAGATATTCGACACCAAACAACATGAGTGATTTATAAGTTAAAATTGCACCGGTGTTGCTCATTTACTAACGTTGGTCTCTTGTTGATGATATCAGTACGCAGAGAAAGAAAGACGTACTGCAGGAAACCGTGAGGCAACTAGGGAATAGTAGTTTGCGGTATGTCTAAGTTACTGGACAATAGTGGGCTCTATGATGGACTTCAAAGTAAAAAAAAAAACAATTAGTAGTACTGACAACAAGGCCACTAAGTGCATAAATATTCAACACCAAGCAAAACGGGAGTGTGACAGTGTATACAACCTAGCTAACGCATAGGGGTATATTAGCATGGATGGAAAAAAGCCTTTTGTTGCTACATTTCATGTTGTCAGTCGAACACGTCCGCAGTTGGCGATAACTCAGCCATATTATACCAAATATGAAGTTCTCCAACCTGGTCAAGCCTAGTTATGATATAGAATTTTCTAGGATAACCAGACAACGTGATAGTGTAGCGGTGTATTCAACCTAGTTCCCACATAGGGGTGTACTAGCATAGGTGGAAAGTAGCCTAATGATGATGCATTTCACGTGATCAATTCAAAAAACTTTTGCAGTAGGTGGCGGCTCAGCCATACTATACCAATTATAAAGTTCTCAAACATGGTCATACCTGGTTTAAATACAGAATTTACTGGGGTAGCCATGTGTGTGAAGAGGGGATACAGAAGGCCAGCTTAATTCGAAATTTCTTTTGATCATAACTGAGAAAAGAAGTGTGCAGAGTCAATCAAAAAGATGGACCAACTATAATAGGGCCCAAGGAATTTCATCATTCAGACCAATTTTGTCGCTCTGGAACTTGAACACCCATTTTTGCTCCTTGCGAAAAAGAAATTTGGACACCTGTGATATGTGCAGGAATGAACGGTTGTTCTAATACAGTCCATTTGAGTTCGTCAGCACTATGCTTAAGATCTAAAAAGTGCTGAGTGAGCCTAGTAGCCTGTTTTTTGCACCTTATCGTGCTCTTATGTTCCATGATCCTTAGTTTCACTTTACGTGTGGTCATGCCGACATACCAATACTGACATGGACAAGTGATCAGATAAATTAATTTATCACTATTACAATTAGTGTGTTTACACAGCACCCATGGTCTTGCTGTTCCAATGTCTATTGTGGTGGTATGCTCTGTTTGTGGACATGCTGCGCATGATCCACATGGAAAGTGTCCTTGGACTGCTGGTAGGTTCCAAAGAGTCTCATGGGTCTGAACTGGTTTGCTTTTGGGTCCCGTGTGTACCAGATTGTCTCGTAAGTTGGAACTCCGTTTAAAGGAAAAAAGAGGTGGAGGATGGTCCTTGTTGCCAACGTTGAGTGTCCGCCAGTTCTTACGCACACTCTTTTGGATCCCATTAGATAGTGTATTGAACGTGTTCAAAAACGTCAATCTTGTCATCGGCGGTTTCTGTATTGGTGGATCCAACAGGGCATCTCGGTTGTTATTGGATGCCCTTTTTAAAGATCGTCGTATCAATCTTTTTGGATATTTTCTGTCTTGAAGTTGTTTGGAGAGTGATGTAGCATGAGCCTCATATGTATCTTTAGTGGAACAATTCCTCCGGAGACGGAGGAATTGCAAGTTGTCACGCAGTGATTTAGGATGGTAGGAGTCGTAACATAGGAGAGAATTCCTTGCCATCGGCTTCCTGTATAATTCACTCTCCAAGCCAGTTGATGTTGCAACAATCAGTAGATCCAAAAAGGGCAATTTATACTTATCAAATTCGACCGTGAATCTGAGATAGTAGTTTTTAGAATTCAACCATGTTTGAAAAACAGTGATGGTGTCTGGATCCCCTCGCCATATGACAAAAATGTCGTCAATATAGCGTTTCCACAAACGGATGGAACTGTGGAAGGGATTAGTATCCTTAGGTACATGTTCTTGCTCGAACAGATGAACATACAAATTTGCCAAGCTAGGCGCAAAAACACTCCCCATGCTGGTCCCGGATACTTGAAGATAAATGGTGTCTTCAAACCTGAAGACATTTTCTTTCATGGCTAACTTGGGGCAGTCCATGATAACGTGTACGGGGGTGATAGTATCTAGCTCTCTCTCATCCAGAAGCGATCTAATGGCATCCAATGTCTCGTCTTGGGGGATGCAGGTGTAAAAGGACTCGACATCAAATGAGACTAAAAAGTCTGAGTGTATGTCGAAGTCAACCTCAGGTAACAGTCTCAAAATATCCTTCATATCTTGTAGATACGTGGCCAACTCTTTAACCATCAGTCTCAAAAAGTGGTCAACGAAAGTAGACAAGGGTTCGAGGAGGGAGCCCAATACAGATATAATCGGGCGTCCTGGAGGCGGTCTTTGAGGTTTATGCACTTTGGGGAGTACATAAAAATAAGGCATCACGGGATGTAAGGTTGTCAGATACGCAGCCTCTTTAGTAGTAATTCAACCCTCATTTCAAGCTTCTTCCACAAGAAAGGTAATCTTGCGTCTTAATCTCTCAGTTGGATCTGTTTTCAAAGGACGATAAAATCTCCTGTCATTGAGCTGTTGGAGGCATTCAGCGCGGTAGGTGCTGGTGTCCAAGATGACAATGGCACCACCTTTGTCCGCCGGTTTGATGGTCATATTGTCATCCGTAGTCAGCGTCCGTAAGGCATGTTGCTCATCTTTGGGTAGATTTTGGAAATGTCCATATTCTTTGGCACAGAGGGAAGTCATCTCTTCAGTCACCGCCTTCTCGAAGGTCAAGACTTGAGCGGGGACAGTGTGAGCAGGTGGATTGAATTCAGCGCGTTTTTTAAGGCCTGTGTTTGTAAATTCTTCCTCGCTGTCAGTGTTCTCACGATCTTTGTCTTTGAAGAAAAAGTGCAGCCGTATCTTGCGGAAGAATCTAGCCAGTTCGCATTGTATCTGAAAAGGATCACCCTTGAACGTGGGTACGAACCCCAAACCTCTGTTAAGTACCGCTTGTTCGTCCGGTGATAGAATACGATTGCTCAAATTGACCACTAGGTCGTTTCTGTGCTGGTCCCTGGTTGAGTCGGAACCTTCTTTTTGCTGCGTAAGCTCCTCGGTGAGGGTGGGGGGCTCCAGTGGACTTGGGCCTGCTGATTTCTTCTTCTCCCTCTTGAGCGACCGCGGTCAAACCCTAAAAAAGGCTGGTTGTTAAAAAATTGGGGCGGAAAAGGTGGATTGGGATAGCCCCACGGAGTGGGGGACCACCATTGGGGATGTTGTGGAACTGGTGTGCCGTGCCTCCAATTGGATCTATTGTATCTCCCTCGTCCTCCGTGTGGTTGCACACCGGGTGTAGAGGAATCAGAATCGCTTGACCATTCTTCACAGCCTGAGGACGAGTAGTTGGAACCATATCTTCGTCCTTTCGGGTTGAATTCAGGCGGAGTGTACTTATCGCTCGTATAAGGATAAACTCTTTCATGTGAGAAACATGCTAAATCTTTCTTAAATTTCTCGATTTTAGTCAAAAGAATGGAGTCTTTAAATTCTTTGTTGGTCTTATTTGATTCCTTTGTATTCTTCTTGAACAAAGTGGTAGTGATGGTACTCTTAATCTGAGATTCAATGACTTGTATTTCTACAAGGATTGTGTCAGCTACGCGTTTGGCCGTGCTGATAATCAATATAAGCCAATTGCGCGTGCACCGCCACGCGATTAGTGACCAATCCTTCAGAAATGCCTTGTCTTGAAGGAATAACCTAGGGGCATTCGTGACAATTAGCCCCATAGGGGCACAATTGCCACGAAGATATTCGGTCATAATAGCCCCATGGATCACAGTTCGTGAGTGTGATTTTTTCAGTCCTAGTAGTGTGGCCCACTCATCGCCATTAATGACCCCCGGGTTAGAAATAGTGTCAAGTATACTTGGAGTAGTAAGTATAGCCTGTAGTGTTGATTTGTCAAATGCTAAGCCTGTGAGTTCCACCATCATAAAAATACTGTCAATGTCCTACACAGACCGTATCTAGTGTAGAAAAAACTAAAGAACGCCAAACCTGGGTGGTTGGCGTATTCGATAGACACGTGTAATAAAAAGACCCGCAGCCATAGCTGCACTAGAACAACAACAACAATACAATGGATTGAGGGTCTAAGGGAACGTTTTAAGACCAGCGCATGGATATATTCCGCAAACACAGTATAGAAAACAACAGAATATCCATGGGTCTATGAGCCTGAAAGAGAGCACCTACCGCAGCTGGCACAAGAAAAGACCTAATGGTGTAATCAGTGAAAATCCTTTTAAAAGGAAGGAATCCCATCACTCACCGTGGTGACATGCTTCATCATCTGGGATCTCCTCTTGGTTGCAACCTGGTGTAACCAAGGGCTACAACCCGCTCTCTGAGAGGGAGGAGCTCACGTATGTTTTCAAATGAGATGGATATAGCTAGGATTTACTACAATCCAACAGATGTGAAGAACTGAAATTTCTGAGATTGGTGGGTGCAGTGCAAAGAATGTGAACAGTGATGTGCTAGTTAAAATTGGTTGGCAATAGACTTTAGACAATACTATTAATCTTTGGTTTTCAAGTCCATCGAAGAGCCCACTATTGTCTAAGTAACTCGGACTCACGGGCTGGTGCATACATACCGTAAACTACTATTCCCTAGATGCTTTACGGTTTCCTGTAGTCCGTTTCTTTCTCTACGCACTTACGTCATCAATCAGAGACCAAACGTCAGTAAACGAGCCACACCGGTGCATTTTTAACATATAAATAGAGTGGCTCTACCGACCGCCGGGCACCTCCAAAAACGGCTTAGATGTGGTCCGAGGTACCGACGGAGAGGTAGGCACCCCCATATTTGCAGTCTCTGTTTTTGCAATATGATCCGCACTCATAGTTAGCGAGGCTCTGTTTTCTAGACATGGACGCGTACATTGATACATTTATAGAAGTATAAACAGTGGTTTGCATTCAAAGGAATGTGTGAACAATCCCTTTTGATTAGTATCGCATACATGGTAATATTTAAAAGAACTTCATTTCAGATATGCGTTGTGAAAACAGTGAGCTCTTCGTTTTCAGCAGAACAGAGGGAGGCTTTCTCCATTTATCGCATACATGGTAATAATTAAAAAGAACTTAATTTCAGATATGCGCTGTGAAAACAGCGAGCTCTTCGTTTTCAGCAGAATAGACGGAGGCTTTCTCCATTTAATTCACGCACTACCGAAGTATGCAATGGTGTTAAACTTTGATAGGGGCTAGACATGAAGGAGTTCCATTTATCTGTTTCACCAAAGTGGACAGAAACAATACGCACTTTGCAAGCCTAGTATTATGTCTTATACTTTCGCATCAGAGTATTGTCACGTCCAGCACTGTTCTAGTGTCTGGTTTCTTTTAAAACTCTTACAGGTAGCTTAGGCTTTAGAGACTTTTAAAAGGATTTTCACTGATTACACCATTAGGTCTTTGCTTGTGCCAGCTGCGGTAGGAGCTCTCTTTCAGGCTCATAGACCCATGGATATTCTGTTGTTTTCTGACTCTGACGATTCCCTGTGAATGGATATATTTTTGGGTACCCAGTTGGCTATTTTTTAAATTTGAGAAAAAAATTTTGGGAGGTCCGCAAACATTCTAATTTGGATACCACCGAGACGCTTTGCCTCTGCTTACCTCTGATTTTTGTTTTAGCCCAGTGCTAATGACCTGACCAAGGGGAGGGTGTCACATGGCCCATGGGGACATTGTCGTCTTCTCTAAGTTAGCATGAGCACGCTGCAGCTTGCCCGCCGTTTTGCACACGTTACTACACAACTTTATTTTTGCAATACTTCTATGGCTGTTTTCACATGAGAACGCATCGCTGTGTTCACTCTCTGCAGGTTCCTGGGATTTTGACTGAACATTGTGAGCAAGGTCGAACAACAATGCACCTTGTTATTTTGTTCTGGCCAGGCCTTAGCCCTTAGACAAAACATACAGATGCAGCTGTTGTTTGGACAACGTACTTTGGTTTTATTGGAATACACGAATAGGTAGCACACACTTGGAGAGGGACCTTTACAGGGAGAAGAGCGAGACAGCACCTATGATGTAGATCTACCATCTATAGGCTAAGGTATGGGGTCTGCTGACAAAGCCCAGAGATCTTCCAATATATAATAATACTGCTTCTTAGCAAGGGGAGGGAGGTTAGGCTCTATTGTCTTTCCATGATGACATCTCCCTTCATGATTTATGGACTAGCTGCTATGCTGACTGTATTCATACTATGCATTTTCCTGATTGTTGTGGTACGTATACTGCGTGTTAAGGCACGTTAGTTAAAATAAATATTTTCAACTGTTTCGTGCCTCTGTCAGATCTTATTGTGGACAAGTACAAGTGTGGAGCGAAAGGGTGTGTCTTGTTACCGCGATTCCTGAGAGATCTGGGAGTGTTGTGTTCTGGGGTATCTAATCATTTGTTTCTCTGTGAGTGAGTAGGAGAGCAAGTGAGACACTATAGCTAGTCGGTCCTGGGCCCATGGGTACTAAGGTGGTAGGATGACCAAGTCCCTATACACCAAGGTAGTATAAGCCTACGCATAGTTCTGTTTTGGGGCAGAATCCCTGCAACAACAGACACAGACAGAATAGTCTATGTGTAGGTTATGGTGACAGCTGCAGGTAAAGCATTCCTTTTTGATGTTGTTTAGCCCTCTCACCCATGATTGCATTTTTTGTTTTGAGTGTTAATATATGTCACTTCAGTAAAGTGTGCAGAGTAGGCATTAGTCTTACAAGGGCTCTGGTGAAGCGGTGGATGACTGGCTCAGAGGGAGGGAAACGTATGGTTGGTCTGAACCAGGGACGTGGTCTTTACTGAAGAGCTTCCTGGCCTTTCTCAAAGAAGCTCCAAAGTGATAATGTTCTTGAAGGTTTTGATCTTGGGCACACAGCGGACACAGTTTTTGCAGCAAATTGTCTTCACATGCTCACAGCCCTTCTTCGCTGTTGGTTGCTCTTTCAATTCTTAGTCATCTTGGCTCCTAGGGTTTTTAATGATTGCTCTCTTAACCCTTTCGCTGCGTGCGTCGGCCAACGACATCGCGAACACTACCTCGGTAGTGCTGCGCACGTCCGTTGGCCGACGCGGCCCCGCCGGCTTAATAGAACGTTCCGCACTGGCGCGGAACGTTCGAAGCAGCTAAGCGGTTAATTGTATTTTGGATATAAGCACACTTCCATGGTGAAAAGTTTAAACCATTCTTACTTTGGTCCATCCCGGCTTGGGTGGTGCGTTGTGGTGGCACACCCCCAAAGTGCTGGACACCTCGCTGTCTTATCTATTTAATGGTTGCTGTGCTCGTCCCAAATCACATTTTACCGAGGTTGATGAATTACTTAATCCACCAATTTCTAGACCTGCCTGTATTAAAAGTGTGTAACGCTAAGCAAAGAGTGACAACTCTTCAGTAAGAGTGAGTGTGTGTATCATACAGAAAAACTGTGAACTCTGGCCCAAAAAGTTTAATCTGCAGAACCAGGTAATACAACCCGAATTCTAATGTTATATCAGCCATCTTGAAAGGAAAACCCCCGCAAGACTACAAACAGGGTAGTGAAAACAATAAGAGTGCGAAGAAAAGGAAAGATCAATGAAAACAGTAAACCAGGAAACATAATTTTATGGCCCTGCACTCGGTCTCGAAAACCCCCGCAAGACTACAAACAGGGTAGTGAAAACAATAAGAGTGCGAAGAAAAGGAAAGATCAATGAAAACAGTAAACCAGGAAACATAATTTTATGGCCCTGCACTCGGTCTCGAAAACCCCCGCAAGACTACAAACAGGGTAGTGAAAACAATAAGAGTGCGAAGAAAAGGAAAGATCAATGAAAACAGTAAACCAGGAAACATAATTTTATGGCCCTGCACTCGGTCTCGAAGAGCCGACCTCCACACAGGATTCTGTTACAAAATATGAATTCTGTGGCACCGCAATGGCACAAAGTAATCTGCTCTTAAACTGCCAGGAAGCAAGAAAGTTGGAAGTTGCATCTTAAGAGCACTGCATTTTAATTAACTACTTTCATCAAATGTTTTTATTGCACTAAGCCTCTTGGCAAGAAAAGCTAAGTGTTTCCTTCTCCTTTCTTGTAACCTGTTACTAATCTTTTATTTAATTCGAATATTGTTTTAGGGGCCACATTTAATGAAAACGTGAATTTCAAACTCAATTTGACTGAGTCACTCAAAATGACAACAAACCACATCCCGATTTTGCATATTGCTGATTTTACAGGTTCTAGGCAATTTCCACTTACTGGATTTTACAAAACTCATTTGAACTACACTCACTGCACATAAAACAAGGAACTGTAACTGCTCCTGTTTCTTTTCTGCACATGTTAAACAAATGTATTAGATGAATAAAAAAATATTGAAGCAATTTTAATAAATAGATTTTTTGATAGATGTTAGATGATCAAAAGTTGTATACAGCATTTTTAAGAGATGATTGGCTTAACACATAGACAACATGCAGCCATGTAGTTTATAGAATGACAGTTGTATAGCATGAGCTGTTATTGAAAAAGTAGTTTTGATATTATTTTCCCAGATTCGAGACCATAGATACCCATTTCCGATACCCATTTCCTTTTTCTATGAAATACCCAAAGTATAGGTTTTAATAGGAAAAAAGGTTGCACTTCACCTTTCAATAGTCTTGAACTGACAATCTAAGCTCCTCGTCACTTACCTACACACCATCATAATCATTTTAAACCTAAGGCACCCTTGCCTACTGGCCATGGGACACCAGGTTGGCTCCATACATTTTAGAAAGGGAGTCAGGCTGATATTTACAGCAGGAACCTCATTTAGAGTTTTGCAGCGAATGGTGCTCGACCACAACAGCAGAAGAGTATCCTCTTCACCAAACTGAAGCTCCGCCCGCCTCATTTAGAGCCGGGGGAAAGTTAAGTATGTCAGTGACAGAGACTACTCCGTCTCTGCTGCTGACATACTACTCTGATGGCCCAGTGGAGTAAGGGCTGTCGGATGTTTGGTCATTTGTCCATCCTCCCTACAGCAGTGGGCAAATGGCCAGTTTTTATTTTTACGTACTGCCATCCAAAACGTGGTGGTAAGTGAAAGTAAAAACCTTTTCATGACCCTCCCCCACTCCATAAGAGAAAACTCCCATGGTATGGGAGTCATTGCTTTTTTATTTTCAAAAAGAAAATACCGCTTTGGGGTTTTGTTTTTGAAAATAAAAAAAGATACTGAAAGTGTGCTGTTTGGCACTGTCATGTTGATGGCGCTGCAAATCACACTTTCATTGCTACGACAGAAACTGCGGTTACATCGGTTCCTGTCAATATAAGAGATGTCCGCTGGAGCGGTGGACATCTCTAAATCCAAAGTATGGTTACTCCATAATGGCGACTGAGTTTTTTTACTCGTATATCACTCTGTACAAAAAATTGTGTGGGGATTATTCAAATCCAAAGAAATCATCCAAAGGTATGAAGGCTCTGTAATCTACTTAATCACAGTCAGTGCAAACTTAATTCCATACACAGACAGTAATGAATCCTGAATTTAGATTAATCAATGATAAATAATGTTGCTGGTCATACATGTATTCTATTCATACATATATAAGCAAATATAGACATGGTGTGAAAAAGTGAATCAGTAGTGTAGACGACGCAGTGCGCACATAGTGTTTAAATGGACAACAGTTACTACACAAAGACACTGCACATTCCCCAATGATTATATACACTTTCAAGTTCTCAAACATCTAGGGAAGCTTCCATAAAATTGGCAATCCATCTCTGTTCATTGCAGGTGTCAACCAATTGTGGAGTTTTTTTTGTCGACATTTCAACCCTAATATCTTTGAGGGGTCTCCTCAGAACATCATCATCCAACTATCACACCTACAAAAGTGGAAAACAAAAAGCGGAAGAGCCAGAGTGCCAGCACAGTCCACAATAAAACTGTTTAAAAGATACACAACCAGCTGGGTGGTGACTACCACTCAAATCGTAGACACATCACCTTGGTGTCGATACTGCCAGCCTGTCCTTCCATCATTCTAGGGCAGAATCAAAAGAGGTCAAAAGCTAACCTACAATAGTGTAACACATGCTCCAAATCCAACAATTCACCTCAGTGAGCAGCAATCCATCTTGTGGGAATCACGCCTAGTGTGTGCCACTTGATGGACAGCAATACTTTGGCAAACATCCAATCTGGTGGTGCACTAAGGATTTCATTCTAGTGTAGGTTAACTTTTGGCATATCGCCAGAGTTAGGATGTAGGGCGGCATGTGGGTGATTCATGAGCATGACAAACAAGAGACCTTTCACATTTTTCTTCCATTCTATTTGCACAAAGGGGTAGGCAAGGCGGGGAGACATCCACGCATATCTGGAGGGGTGTGCAATGCCAACTCTATTGAGGGCACTTAGGGATTCACTGAAAAAACTAGATATATCTGAAATCCAAGATGCCCTGAAATCTATTCACCCCAACTGGACACCAGGCCAAGACAGTATTCCTGTGTTTTTATAAAAACTTCCATGTTCAGAGAGGTAAGCCATGTCCTGTGCAATCCTTCACACAATTCTCAGGCCTAACCCTCACTGTGGTATAGGTTGAGGTATCTCTTATTTCCAAGTTGGGAAAAAACTTAAAGGAATGCACTTCCTATAAGACCTGATGTAAACGTTTTCACAAAGATCTTTACAAGCAAATTAGAATACGTGATGCCAGGCTTGGTTGATGTGAACTGGGCTGGATTCATTAGCATGCAAGTGACATTAGATGATTGGCCCACCTGGCGGAAAAGATTGACAAAAAGGGATTCCCAACTTTACATCTTTCATTAGATGCAGAGAAAGTGTTTGAACGAGGGAGCTAGTTTTTTAGGAAGTTGTCCTAGGCATGCCTAGAAGGGCTGGTGGGAGGAGATGGAGTCTGACTGGATTTAGAGCCCAATGGTGGCTATCAGCCTAAATGGCCAATGATCCCCACTGTTCCCCCTAAAGAGGGGCACTAGTCACGGTTGTGTGCTCTGCCCCCTCCTATTTATGCTGATTGTGGAGTCTCTGACTCTAAAAATTAGGTCTTAAGACAATCTGAAGTGTATTCCTTTTACTGGAGAAAAACACAAACTCTTCCTTTTCACAGACAAGGTTCTTGACGGACTCCTGGTGTTCTCTTTTGGCAGTAAAGGGTGTTCAAAAGCGTTTCCAGCTTTGAAGTCAATAAGCAAAAATGTATATTCTTGAACATGACAACAGATTAGAATCTACCTTCCCCTTCTAATGGGAAAAATGTGATAAGGTACCTCAGACGACTGAAACTGACCAGCAGTGTGAAGGGAGAAAAACTGACCTGTTCTGTAGACTTATGAAGATGTGAGACGACGGTGGTCTCTGTGCATTGCTTGGCTGAGGTGCATAAATATTTTTAAAATGAACAGATGGCCAAGGGCCTTCTTCATATTCCAGGCACTCCCTGTCAGTATCCCTATACCAGAAATGCAAGCATGCAAAAGCGTCTGATGGATTTTGCCCAAGGTGGGGCCAAAGGTCTCAATAAAGATTCTGATGGTCACTAGACACAGGTGAGATTTGACTTGTCCAGACCTCTTCCGTTACTATGGAGCAGCACACCTCCATATTTTCTTAGAGTGGATGGTCAGGGAGAGCAGTATGCATGGATTGGGTGGTACTCTGGGAGTTAGCCTAGTTGAGGAAAACCCAGCGCCCATAAAATGCCTGCCAGATATTTTCAACTTTAATGCCAGGTATCATGGAGTACAAGTCTGTAGAATCTTACAAGTTATGCAAGCTGTTTTCTATAAAGCTCTAGCCTCAGTAGGAAGCCATTAGAGAGTTAATATCACTGATGTAATGTGGTCACATCTTTTCGTGCCAAAGATTAAGCATGCTGTAGAATGTAGCAAAGCTTTTAATGGAGCAAGAGAGAGTTGCTATCAATTTGACAAGATTCATATGATTTGTATTGGGATAAATCAAAGAATCCCCTAGGGCAATCACAGTTTAAAACCCACATTATTGCTGCATCTGACTCCAACGTGGGCACTGGTGTGTGTTGACTCCCTGCTCCTTACTTTAGAATGATGCTTCCTCAGGTCATGCACTCCTGACCTGCTCGCACAGCTAGCACCGAATAAACTCCTCCTGCAACAGACCCTCCTATTTGAAGTGTGAGAGTCTTGGAGACATAGAGCTTGCATTTATCATTGGGGTAACATAATAGTTAAACACCTCCACTGGCATACTAAACGTAACAGTGCCACCTCTTTTATTGGCCAAATCCTAAATTGTAGTGACCACCCAATAAAGGTCTGCAAGATGTGTCCCCCCAAGATCTTTGCCAATCACTACCAATCTATTTATGCAGGGGGAGGCTCCACCGCCCTGCAAAGCCTTAATCCGTTTATGAGAGACTTGCCTATGCAGCACCTATTCATAGCCGATAGGTTGACCTAGACGTGCCCATAAGCGATAAAAAGCTGAGTCAAGCAATTACCCAACTACGGACTGTAAAATGACAGATCCCAATAGCTTCCCGCAGAAGTTTTCCAAACATATCTAAGGCAAAATACTTGCACAAACATTTGCTTTGTTTGAAGCTGCTGGAGATAATGGACGACCACTCATCTGACTTAAAAGAAACTCTAAGCATATCATCCATAAATTTAGCTGGTCTGGTAGAGGCCTATTTCACTCCTCAGGTCGAAGGTAACATGCACACTAAGGCACTTGCAAACCATCTTGTCCATGTAACTGGCTCCCTAATACAACCGGGCAAAAATAGCTTCATGACGAATGGATCGATCCATGCAGACCTCACAACACACTGGCTCTATCTCACCATCTAGATGGCCCAAGTTGCTCTGCTATCGTACATTTTAAAAAGCCCTTTGAGCCATCGGCTAGTACTTTCTCTTTGCCGTACCAGCCAAGATGAATTCCAGGCCTAGATTCATTCTAAATGTCTGGCTCCTTTATACTCAACTCTCTGCTAGAGCCTGAATCAATAGAGTTCGATCCGATGACTGGATGTATTGTCCTGCGACCGACTGTCCATCTGCAGTGGAGTGATGGTCTGTAGGAAACATGCGCCCACTACACCCCCTACACTAAAAAGAACCCTCCCCTTGATCTCTCAATGGAGGTGTCTACTGTAATCCAAAAGTAGAAGGACATCCTAAGGGTTATTGGCTGGAATTATCACCTTACTAAAGAAACCCTGCTATGGATGGGTCCCTTATTGAATGACGTGAACTGTTTTCTTGACTTCGGAGCCTGAAATTCAGTCAAAATCTTTCAACTACAATTTGTAGTGACATAAATCACTGTTATCTGATTTTCAGAACTCCAGCCCTAATTTACTTTGCATAGAAATAAGTTCTATAAGTATCTACAGATGCACCATGCACACTCTGCCTATTTAAAGACACTCGATGATATCACTGCTTCAGTCTGGTTGAAGCCAAGCATTTGATGGCAAGATGAGCAGACACAGCATATCGCAAATATATTGGTCACTTATTGGTAATACTTAAGACTTCTTCCCACCACTATTTGAAGCATGGGAATTGAACATTGACCCACTCACTGAAGAGGAGTAGCGTGATGCCCTAATGGTACCTTGAGAAGCGATGATTGGCATAACACAAATTCTCCTTAACTTGAGAATCTGGGGCTAGAACACTGCAAAACACTTTTACTCCAAATGCATGAGGCCCAAGGTTGCCCACAAAAGCAACAAAATATCTATGAGGCCTGGGGAAGAAAAAGGGGCATTGCACTAGGGTCCAACTGAGGGGTGATTGCAAGGGGCATGGAAAGAGAGGGCTAGTGTTCATAGTATAGTCAATAAAGTCAATGATTAATATAAGTGTCATCTTGTCAACATGGATTCCATGTGTAATCTTAATTGAAAGACTGTGCATTGCTGAATATTTTATCTTTTTCATTAAAGATGCCAATAAAGTCTATTATAAAAACAAGAAATGCATTCTTGGCCACTGAATGAATATGTGTCTGAAGATTAATACCCTTATTTAGAGTTTGGCCAGTAAGGGGGGCGGAAGTCATGACCTCCACAACCTGCCATATTTACAACTCTCAGCCTGTCTGACGAAGATCTCTGTGCCTTCAGAGAATGCAGGAATTCTGTGGTGAGTTAATTCCTAGCACGAATGAGTCAATGGATAACTTCTTACACTAAATAGCATTCTTCTGATGCGCTGCAAAGCCTCAGACAGTCTTATCTTCACAGTCTAAATGGATAATTATTTTTTGTATACACGTTTAATTGATTATTGGATTATTATTTGGGGTGGGTAACTACCCACCTCAGTTAATAATCGCAACCCTTGTCAGGGTGAACCATCAAAGTAGACACTCTGGTAGCTATGGCACAGAGCAGGCAGGATTAACTTAGGGCAATGTGTAAAGTATGTAGGCAGTACCATAAAGTCAAAATGCATAATAAAAATACTGAACCAAATAAAAAATATAGAGTGCAATTTAATAAACAAAATTACACAAAAATGACAGAAATGTGGTGATATGGATTTTTTTACTTTTAAGTAGGAATAGCGCCAAGAAGCATAAATTGCCAATGATAATTAATGGTTGTGTTAGACTGGAACATAGGGGTAATATGACACTGACCGCGATGGAGTGCAGGTCGGATACACCAACCAGATTTAGTTCTTGAAGTCCCAATCCACCACAGGATGACACTTCTAAAGTCCCCCAGGACCTCAGGGGAGGCACTTACAGAATCACAGGGTGTCAGGCAGAGGCCAAACAGCAGGATCCAGAAAAGGTTCAGATGCCATTAGTCAGCTAAGTAGTTGCATGAAAAGGCATCTTGTAGCTAGTTGTGCCCTTGTAGCTTTAACACGTGGTCAGCCTTATGACTCTTGGAGACCGCTTCTTTGTCCTGGATACAAGAGAGAGCAGGTCCAGTCCTTTAGAGATCTTTTTAGGTCACAGACAGCCGGTTCAGCCCTCTTTAGATCTTCCTCAGGTGTTCTGAAGTGGGTGCCTAGAGATGCCACATTTATGCCTGCCATGAGCTAGTGGGTTGGAATGACTCTTGGGCACGCCCTAACCAATGGGGTAAAGGTTTCCGGGGTCACCCCTACCCATTTTGGTATTTGGGAAGGCTTCAGCCAATGTACTATGATAACCCTAGTGTCCTCCTACATCTACCACTAAAATCCAGTTGAGGGCAGTCACTGTACCCACAGTAAACACAGAGACAGACGTCTGATAGAACAAAAGAAGGCTTTTCAAGCAACCAGACAGTGGATACAAGAGAACTGTTTTGGCATCCTGTTTCCTTTCCTTTCAAGTGCTCTGCAAAGGATATATGTAAAACTCAGCAGACCTGTCAAACAACACATGCCATTCATGCAGGATTTGACACTGAAATGTAAAAAGGATGTTCACAGCCCCACCCAGAATATTCTGTCACGTTCAGAGGAGCCATCTCTGCCCTTTCAGGTCAGCCTATTGTTTGCTCCTGAGAAGCACTTCTCACCTTTTTCACAACTATTCAAATGCTAATTACTGGTTGTCAGAAGTGGGAGAGCAAATGCAATTTTAACCTCTAGGACCTTCAGGCAGGGAAAATGTAACTTTCTAAAAGTTACCTTTCCTCAATATTAATTAAACATCCTACTTCACCCTTGAATTGGATTTCTAATATCTATTAAAAATAGTTGTTTAATTATTTTTCTAGCTAGCCCCTTTCGAGCGATAAAGCATTAGAATTATTAATATGTACTCTGGTTTGGTATATAGGAAAGCTAGGCCTGCCACAGTGAAAAATAGCTTTCGGTGCTAGTCACTGTAAGGACATGTTACATTACATTTCTACATGTCCTACTTTTAAATACCATGCACCCTGCTTTGTGGGCTACAAGGCCTACATAGGGGTCACTCATTCATATTTAAGACTTAGGTTTTGCCCTGATAAAGGCTTTATCTTGAGAAGTCAAACTGGAGTTTTTTACACTGCTACAGTCTGGCTAGAAAAGTAGGCATGTAGCCATGTTTGCACTGCTGCAGTAGTGGATGACACAACAGTTGCTGCAGTCTACTTGTGGAATTTATCTTCCAGGCCCTGGGTACATCTTGTACCATATACTAGGGGCTTATAAGTAAGTTAAATATACCAATTAGAAATATGCCAAATCAACCATGTTTAAAGGGGGAGCACAGGCTATTTACCATTGGTTAGCAGGTTTAAAGTGCACAGAGTTCTAAAGACAGAAAAAATATAGGGTCCAGCAAAAGGCAAAAAATATGGGTTGACCACAGAAAAGTCAGATTTTCTATAATTACTGCATTCAATTATTAATAACAATAAACATTATCCCAATTATGTACACTTTTAGCTCCTCAGAGTATGCCTAGTAAGTCCCTTTTGGAACCACAAGTGCACAGTCCTTAATGCCACCTTGCATTCTACCTCACCACGAGTCCAGTTTCCCCGCTACAGCACACTCGTTAGAATCCCCTCAATTGCAATAAACCCCCCAACACTGTAACCTCATTAATAATAGGCTGCTGTGTTACTTTACCCCCACCCCAAGTTAACTGTTACAGAGGTGCCCGTACTTACGAATGATACAATGGACCAATTCACCCCCTCCTACGCTTGGCTTGGACCACAAAGTTAGCCCGTGCTCCTTCTTCCTTCTTCTAGAGGTAGCCCGCCTACGTTCAAGCCCCCACTTCATCTCTACCCCGAACCACGCAGCGGACTTCCCTCAGACTTAAGTGTTCACGCTGCCATACAATAATTCTGCTAAGCATGCTATGTGATTATTATCCTGTCATGCCATATTGTACTGGTAAAACACCTCAATAAAAAGAATTTGAAAAAAAATAATAAACAGTATCCCAACAATCCCGATCCCTCCTTAAGGCACTGAGTCCATGAGTTTGGCTCGTTTTGCTTATACTGTAGGTTTAAATTTGTTTTCTGTTATTCAATTCAGGTTATATAATAGTATGTAAATATCTCTGTTGCTTATTTAAGGCATTCACTCTTTCTTCACATCATTTGGAAATGTTTCATGGTGGCATTGTGTTAGATGAGTACAGCAAGGTAGTGACGTATAAATTACGTTACACACACTAAGGATTGGAAGGAGGGACTACTCCTACTTCAACCTCCTCAACAATAATCTCAGCACACAAAAGGAAGTAGGAGTGAGAAAATAATAGACACTTAAAGAGTTATAGTAGACAAAGTCTACATGTTTGAAAAACTGCCCTCACCCACACGAATGTGGCATGCTTCATCATAGGGCTGCTAACACACCCCTGCGCAGCTCAACGCCTGGGGTGGAGCAATAGGGTGGGGGAGACAAAACAAACAAAGAATAATAGGGATCAAGGGTATGATAAGTGCAGAAATATATGTTAAAACTAGCTCAGGGATGTCCCAAAGCCTATTTTATTCCTGGACTCCCCGGCCAGGGTTAAGACGGTCCAACGACCTAGAGGATGGTGGTGAGCACGGTTTATTATGCACCGTTCGCCCCTCCTCACTGAAAAATGGTCAACATGTTTCAGCCGGCTATTTGTGTCTTCCCCAGCTTTCTTCAGGACTGAGAAGATCCCTGCCATCCTGACCTCTTTTCTCTATTAGAGGGTCTAAGACTAACCCCTTACTTACGTATGGGTCTTGTATCCACACTTTGGATTATGATTGAGTTTCACCGCAGTATGTGCTCGAAAGGACGGCCTCCTGTAGTCACACATTTGTCAAGGTGAGCCTGCCACCAGCAATGCATCGCTCCGTACGCCGTGAAGTATAAATACCATATACACGATTCCGCCCACTCGACACTGTTTGCTTTTGTTTGCGCCTGATTTTTCCCTCTGCCTGAGTCCAAATGATCATGTCCTTGATCCATAGGGATTGCGCAGATCTATTTGTTTTTTCCAATTTAACACAATGCATCTCTTCAACAATGCTAGGCCCTTCAATACACATTTTGTGGTCTGTTTTCCATTCTTGTTTGTTGGGACATCCTAATAAAAATACTCTTGGAGTTGATGCTATTTTGCAGCCAGTCATGTCTTCCAATTTATCAACTACGTCTTTCCAGACTATCACTATGGATAACTGAGTAATTAGGAGTGAGCAGGAGGTTCATGACATTGTGAGAAGTGTTGCACTGCAAAAAGGCGAGACTGAATAATGTTCAAGACAAATGCATCCAAAGCAGTTCATATTTTATGACAGAGAAGAGTTTCTAATGGAGCCATTAATTCTTGTTAGACCACTTTCAACAAGTCAACATTTGGAACCATTTGTGCTTTTCTATAGATCATCGTCATATAAAGACTGGGAAAGCATTAGAAGTGCATGTGAGGATAATGTAAGGAAAAGGGCCAGTAGGAGGGTTCCTGTGAGGCAAATAAGTATCCACAGCAATATAATACACCTTTCCAGAGTAAACAGCAGAGTGAATGCAAGAAGGGTCCAAAACTTGGAAGGTCTGCGAGCTTGCTGGATCAGTCAGTCTGATGAGGAGCAGCACGATCACGGACGGCCACTATCCAGAAACAGCAAGAAAATAGAAAGAACACCCAGGCATGTCATCCATGCGCAACTTCAGAACATATCAAACATTCAACCACATCAACTATATCTAGCTCTATTCAGAGACTATGCTTAGATGCCTTCAACCACTCTGCAGATATCTGGTTGAAAATTTGATGCATGTAATCAAGCAGACAACTTGGGGTCTCAATGGTAGTCTCCCAGAATTGTGAGTTTATTTGGCCATAAGACATGAACACTTCTTTGATCTAAGGACTTGGTTGGTAAATGTAAAAATAATTCACTCCAGTGAGTCCAATTTTTTAGACTTCCAGTCTATTGGAAGGTTTATATAGGCACTGTGCTTGGACAAGCAGGCCTGAACTACAAGCCGTGAGTCGAGTACACATTAAGCAAACTCGGGTCACCAGGAGAAGGAATGTTTCTTTTCCTGTCTTGCTTTCTGACAAACAGAGGATTTCTCCCAGATGTCCAACCTTGTTTCTGCCAGTGCTTTGCCAACACTTTATTTCAAGCTAGATAGCCTGAGGACTCCAGTATCTGTCAGCCTATGTTCAATCAATCAATCAAAATACTTTATTCGGCTTTAGGATTAAAACCATAAAAGTTACACAACTCCATATAACAGTTAAGACATGTAATTCATAACAATAATATTAAAACAAATTGTCCCCTAAAATACAAAGATATATACATCTAATACATAAAATTATATAGGGGGGAACCACTACACCAGAGGACCAAATTACATCAATGTGGATAGTAATGGGGAGTACCTACCAACGTTGGAAGTTTACTAACTCTCCATACAAATCCTAGATCTCAGAGAGGATTTCAGAAAGCCTACTATAAAAGTCACACAGTCTAATTTCAACAGTTGTAAATAAAAAAGAGCTGGGCGGACCTGAGTAAAATTCAACTTCTTTAAAAGGGGTGTTAAAAAATATCTGCGAGGTACATCATAAAATTTACAAAAAAACATAAAGTGTAGCAAATCCTGAGGAGACACTCCGTCGCAGCCACAGGATGCTAACACCTGGCCTCTGCAGCTCCCTCTTGGGACAGCTAATAGCAAATGAAAATAATCCAATCGAAACCTGATTAATAAAAACCGCTCATGGGGCGACAATGGCCACAGAAGATAAGGCTCAATAGATGGGATTGTTTTAAGCATCACATATTTACGGACGCTTGATTTCCCAATTTCTAAATCGTCTCTACCATGCTTTTTTAAGGTAATAAAGGTTTTCTTTACAAATTCCACATCCTTCATGGTAAAAGAATCAGGCTTTAAAAAAAGGTCCGGCCGCCCCAGCTCTTCAAAACAACCCTTAATATATTTTAACCATGGAATATGAGACATGTAATCAAGACTCATAGTTTCTCTTAAAATCTGATGGTTGAGAACTAACTCCTTGTTTAACCAACAATTGAGCCAAAACAACAAGGGGCGCATAGCCAAGGTGTCGCATAAAAATGGCAACCCCAGTTCTTCATGTACCACCAGATTTGATGTTCCAGTGGGCACTCCTAGGAGACGTTTTAGAAAGGTGTTCTCCACCACCTGTAGAGCATCGGTTGCTACATAGCCCCAGATTTCACTCCCATAGCCAGCGATAGCAACACTTTTGGCCTAAAATATCTTCAACATTGCGGCAATTGGGCGCTTACCCATCTTCGCTGCAAAGTTGAAGATTGCCGCATTCGCCCTTGTAACCTCCCCTTTTTTCCTCTGAATCAGGGCCCCCAATTCAAACGGTCATCTATTAGAACACCCAGGTAAGAGAATACCGAAGTCGTTGGTACTTTCTCATTACCCACTTTAAAAGGGAACGATTTCTTCGGGCGAATCCCAACCTGCATAATATAGGATTTGGAATTGTTAATTGCCAAATCACGGGCTTCCATAAAACTCCGAAATGTGTCTAACAATGTCTGAAGTCCCCTTGCCGTCCTAGCAACGAGGACCGCATCATCCGCATATAGCAGGACGGGCAGACCTCTTTGCCCCACATATGGGAAATCGACCCCTGTTTTTATCAAAGTTTTTTCCAGGTCGTTGATATATAAATTAAATAAAAAGGGGGCCAAAATACACCCCTGCCGAACCCCCTCTCTATTTTAAAATCTCTGGATACACGGAGATCCTGTGCATATCTGATGTTAGCCTTTGTATCCCTGTGCAGATCCTCCAGGAAGTCAACCAAATTTTCCTCCACCCCCATGGCCCGCATGGATTGCCACAGTTTCCCCGATTGACACAATCAAAGGCAGAGGAAAGATCCATGAAGGCCATGTAAATTGTACCTTGGCGGGCAATTGTATACTTTCCCAGGATCAAATATAAATTAAGGCATTGGGCCAAGGTGGAGCGCCCTGGGCGGAACCCATACTGTATATCAGAGATGATCTCATTCTCTGCCGCCCAAGAGGATAATCTTCCCAGTAATACCCCACCCACAACCTTGACCACGGAGTCAAGAAGGGAGATCGGTCTATAACACAAAGTGCTATTGCGATCGCCCTTCTTGAATACCGGCACAATGGTTGAGATGCTCCAGGAGTCCGGACAGCCAATCCTGGCCGCCGCGTTAAGGACAGCCATCAATACTGGGGCCCAAAAGATGGATTAGATTTGAAAAGGTCTGGAGGGATACCATCCGGACCTGGGGCCTTATTACACGTCAGCCCTAAGATGGCCTTCTCCACCTCTTTCTGCTCAAACACTATTGGAGCAGTAATATTAACCCTACTTTGGGATTGATGAGGCTCCATGGGGCGTCTAAAAATAGATTTAAAATGAGACACCCATTCATCCTCAGATATATTAGTGCCTACTTCTCCATCCCTAGCCTTTTCAAATAAAGGTCGATTAATAATGCCCCAAAACCTTGCACTATTCCCCAAAGTGCTTGCCTCCAGTAAGTCCCTCCACATTTCCTCCTTCAGTTCGCCCTTACGGTTAACCAATGCCCGTTTATATTCGCGACGGCGGGCACATATCAGAGACTGATTTCTCGGGGTAGCTTTTAAAGCATCTTTCAAAAGTTTAGCTGCCTTAGAACACTGTGGATTGAACCATCTAGGGTCAGATAACACCGTCCCATGAGAAGGGGCACTTAAAAGTGCCCCTATCTTTAAAACAATAACATCAAAAGCCCCAAGGACACCCCCGGGTGGAAACCAAGTGACACACAAAAAGCTAATTCGGTAGCACAAGATACTTGTACCTTGCCATAAAATGAGTCTGGGGATATCTGTGACCATTTTAGGCGGCGTTTACCATCCACCGGTCTCAACATGCCTGGGAATGTCACCCTAGCTTGTGTTATCAACAGCCTACCTCCAAGGTGGACACAGATGGGATTATGATCGCTAAAAGCGCTATCCATGATGGTAAACCCACGGAAACTAGACTGGAGTCCGGTGGAAATCAAGATGTAATCTATAAATGAACCATCACTACATCCTTTAAAAGAAGGAACGGACTGTGTGCTAAGGGGGTTAACCAGAGACATTGATGATACCAAATCAAATTCATTAAGCAGACCATTCAATGCATCCCCCTGAACGGAATGCTCAAAATGGAATCCCCGCATCCTGGCACATCCCATCTCAGCCATACATCTTATTTTAGGGTCTCCACAAGGATGAATATTAAAATCCCCTGCCACCATAAGATTATGAGCAACAGAACCACAGGACTGTCTTATAAGGCAGCCTAGCTGGGCAATCTTACACTCCCCCAGCACACTTAGTGCATTATAGAAATTAATAATGCCCATACAGTCATTTCCTCTCCCTAGGACAATTACTTGAGAGTCCTTATTAGCAGTAGGAAGTTGCTGAATCCTACAGGTCACAGCCAACGATATGTAGGTCACTAAACCACCCCTCGCTCTGCCACAAGGTGACGGGGTTGCAGGGACAAAAAATGCTTTATATCCCTCCAGAAACAGGTTGCAGTTCACAAGCCAAGTCTCCTGGAGACAAATCACGGAGAATTGTCTAATGAACTGCATCCATACGGGATCCTGAAATTTTCCTAACAACCCTGCAATGTTCCAAGACAAGACATTATAAATGTCTGCCCTTTCGATCATCCCCTGTTGTACAATCAATGAAAGCACCCGCTGCTGAGGGCTAATCCTCCCAGACGGCTCCCCAGCGCTGGGCACAATATTTCGCACAGAGATTGATGGGGACCCCTGTTGATGCGATAACTCTCCAACGGGCTCTGTGTTCATGTTCAGTCAGTCTTGCTCATCCAACCTTGATAAAGCTGAAAATCTATTGGATAGCGCTAACCGAGTAGCAGGCTGGTGCACGGTCGATCGAAATTGGACCCCCTGGGGCCGCGGATAACCTCCACCCGCAACCTCACGGGGTCCGTGAGACCACCCATCACAAAAAATATTAGTGTTTGGGGGCCCTATAGGGTCAACCTCGTAGAAGAAACCCAACGGGAGGACCTGGATACCAGAATCACGATGTGCACGGTCAAAATAAGCATCCTGTAAGATTCTATCCACAAGGGGAGATCCATTGAAGTTCACAACAATACAATCCCCCCTCCGGGTTTCCTCCTGTTCCCCAACCAGCCCACACGGCGCACCATAATAATATTACGTTCCACCATTGGACCTACAGAGGTGTTATTCGACAGCCAATGAGTAACCTTATTTTTAAGTTGACTGAAATCTTCATTGGACCCTGGCGAAAGTGGAGGGACATTTCCCAAAATTATTACGAGGGTGTTGATTGAGGTGGAAGATTGATAACCACTGAATTCTTTGTGGCATTTACCTGATGACCCTGTGCCCCCTCCATTGATGTTCCTGAAGTTTGAGAAATCAAACCCTGGGGATGAAAGTTAGGAGCCTGTCTTTCGCTTGAGGTATTTGCCAACCCCCAGATCTTTGGGCACTATATTTACACCATGAGGCTGAATTCCACTGGCAGGCCACGGGGCTAATACTAACCCAGGCGTAGATGTGATACCTGGGATTATGTTGTCCTTAGACAAGTTAGGGACCATAGGTTGAGTAGATTGGACGGGTAGAACAGACCTATTCTGTTCTACTAAAATTTTCTCAATAAGATTTAATTTATCCAAAATGGGACTCAACTTAGCATCCAACATGCAACTCATGGTAGATTTAAAGGCTTCCATCAAGGCCGGGTGAACTGTGTTTACTACTGATGATACAGGTGCCGGGATTTTAGGAGCTAACTTGGTGGATACATTTAGTTTGGTTTTTTTGGCTTGACTCCCAATGGACTTCAAATTTCTTTTTATACTCCCACGTGACCTTGGAGCCACCCTTGGTTGTTGTGAGGGGCCAACATTACGATGTATTTCTGGTGACCTATAATTGTTAATACTGCCAGACTCTATCGCTAGTGTAGAAACACCCTCCTTGTTATTCTCAATAATTACAGCGGGAGAAAGTGGTCTATGAGGTACCTCACAAGGAATTTCTTGCAGAGGAGATGAAGCTACAATAGTCTCTCGGTTAATACCCAATAGAAGGGGCGTGGGTGTACTCGATATTTCCATAACACCTTGCCTTATGGGATTAATAGAGCCAGCCAAGAGGGAGGATAAGCCATTAGAGGGAGATCTAGAGAGACGCCTATTCACCATTTCGATCTCCTTATCAATAACAGAGGTAGCTCTCATTAAAAAGGCATCCATGGTTGTAACATTAGCCCTGGTTACAGCTTTTGTCCCTTCCAGGCTCTCTTGGAGCCTCCGCCTCCCCATATCACAATATCAATGTGTCCCCCCAAGTCTTAAACAGAAAAAGCAACACAACACCCAATACCCTGATTAAAATGTAAAGAACAATCTCAGCCTAATAAACCATTACAAGCCCCTGCCGTACAACAGCAAGGGAGCAAAGAAAGGTCCCATTCAAATAATACTTCCCCTGTAGTGTAGTGCTACACCTAAACACTTCTCAAATCGGACCGCCAGAAAGTGTAAATATAGAAAAGGCACAATCCCAAGCCAAAGTTTGAATGGACCCCTGCTACTGCAGACAGGTTACTAAGAGGAAGGGCCCAGCCCAGCCTCTTCCGGCCCCTGACGGGCACAGACGGGCCCGCCCTTGGTCCGGGCTTCGTCCGGGCTGCGTTCCCGCGCGCGTCCCGCGCAGCGGTTGGAGAGGCTGCGCTATGAGCGCGTTGGCTCCGCCTCCCACTCACTCGCGGCAGCTGCGGATAACAGCGGTGCACTCTGGGGGTTGCAGTCCACCCCAGAGTGTGAAGACTCAAGTGGCGTTACCCCTGGGACCCTCGTCCCACCAGAGATGTCCTCAGATGCTAAATCGCGATGGCAGCAGGACGGCAGCAGCAGGGAGGCACCACGAAGACCACAAGCCGCAAGGAAACACCCGCACCGCGGTGGGAGAGGCTGCGCTATGAGCGCGTTGGCTCCGCCTCCCACTCACTCGCGGCAGCTGCGGATAACAGCGGTGCACTCTGGGGGTTGCAGTCCACCCCAGAGTGTGAAGACTCAAGTGGCGTTACCCCTGGGACCCTCGTCCCACCAGAGATGTCCTCAGATGCTAAATCGCGATGGCAGCAGGACGGCAGCAGCAGGGAGGCACCACGAAGACCACAAGCCGCAAGGAAACACCCGCACCGCGGTGGGAGAGGCTGCGCTATGAGCGCGTTGGCTCCGCCTCCCACTCACTCGCGGCAGCTGCGGATAACAGCGGTGCACTCTGGGGGTTGCAGTCCACCCCAGAGTGTGAAGACTCAAGTGGCGTTACCCCTGGGACCCTCGTCCCACCAGAGATGTCCTCAGATGCTAAATCGCGATGGCAGCAGGACGGCAGCAGCAGGGAGGCACCACGAAGACCACAAGCCGCAAGGAAACACCCGCACCGCGGTGGGAGAGGCTGCGCTATGAGCGCGTTGGCTCCGCCTCCCACTCACTCGCGGCAGCTGCGGATAACAGCGGTGCACTCTGGGGGTTGCAGTCCACCCCAGAGTGTGAAGACTCAAGTGGCGTTACCCCTGGGACCCTCGTCCCACCAGAGATGTCCTCAGATGCTAAATCGCGATGGCAGCAGGACGGCAGCAGCAGGGAGGCACCACGAAGACCACAAGCCGCAAGGAAACACCCGCACCGCGGTGGGAGAGGCTGCGCTATGAGCGCGTTGGCTCCGCCTCCCACTCACTCGCGGCAGCTGCGGATAACAGCGGTGCACTCTGGGGGTTGCAGTCCAGCCCAGAGTGTGAAGACTCAAGTGGCGTTACCCCTGGGACCCTCGTCCCACCAGAGATGTCCTCAGATGCTAAATCGCGATGGCAGCAGGACGGCAGCAGCAGGGAGGCACCACGAAGACCACAAGCCGCAAGGAAACACCCGCACCGCGGTGGGAGAGGCTGCGCTATGAGCGCGTTGGCTCCGCCTCCCACTCACTCGCGGCAGCTGCGGATAACAGCGGTGCACTCTGGGGGTTGCAGTCCACCCCAGAGTGTGAAGACTCAAGTGGCGTTACCCCTGGGACCCTCGTCCCACCAGAGATGTCCTCAGATGCTAAATCGCGATGGCAGCAGGACGGCAGCAGCAGGGAGGCACCACGAAGACCACAAGCCGCAAGGAAACACCCGCACCGCGGTGGGAGAGGCTGCGCTATGAGCGCGTTGGCTCCGCCTCCCACTCACTCGCGGCAGCTGCGGATAACAGCGGTGCACTCTGGGGGTTGCAGTCCACCCCAGAGTGTGAAGACTCAAGTGGCGTTACCCCTGGGACCCTCGTCCCACCAGAGATGTCCTCAGATGCTAAATCGCGATGGCAGCAGGACGGCAGCAGCAGGGAGGCACCACGAAGACCACAAGCCGCAAGGAAACAGCCTATGTTCCTTAGGTTCCACCAACCAGATCAGAATTTCCAGCACTTTACTTACTTTATACTCCTTACTTACTTTATGCACCACCGAGGCACAGGAAGAAATTTGTTGGAGAGCCCAGGAGAGTATGTGGAATGACACTTCTGGAGATGTGTGAAGGTCACTAGTTTTTGAAAAGGCAAGTACATTTCTGCAACCTTTTCTCTGACTCAACAGTAGCTTAGGAGTCAGTAAATTCAGATGAGCATCTGATCAGTGTCGTCAGTATCAGTGGTTAAAAAATCAAATGTAGGAGTGTCTGGAAATCTTTCTGGCCCAAGTCTCTCATAAAACAAGATGGATCCAATCCTCATAATGCTCTTCAGGTTTCTGTGACACTGGCATAGGTGGCTGCAGCCTCTGTACTGGAATATTTATCATTTGCGCATCACCAATTAAAGTATCTAGATTAGTTTTGATCCTACTTAAAACTTTGTTTCCATCACACTTCAAATTTACAAAAAGGGCTTCATTTGTGGTTACCTAATTCCTGCTATAATTTGTAACATGTGTGTAACTCCTTTAATGATATTTAAATATATTAGAAAAAAACTGGCATCCTACAATCTTTCAATTACAGGATTGTCACCTAGGTCACTTTTACAAAATCCTTTCACTTTACAGTCAGAGAAATAAAAGTTCACTCCAGTTTCTAAATAAGCAGGAATTTGTCAGAAGACCTAGCCTGACATTAGACCTTTGAACGCACTGCAAATGTGACAATATAAAAACAAAATGTAAAGCATCTTTATTGCTCGTTCACCTTCTGAACTCAGCATGATTATTTATGGAGGTACCCCCAGCACCCCTACTTCCAGCGCCTATAGCATGAAGCACACACACCCCTCGCACTCCTCAGTCACTCCTATAGTTCCAAATTATAAAGTGAAATCCGATAATCTGAGCTCTTCAAAAGGTTTACCATTAATGCTTCAAGTGTCACTCGGCCACAACTAGAATAACGTGTTCTCTCACAAACCCACACACCAAGCAGAGTTTATTATTCTCATTGCTGCCACAAGTTTCATTGAAAACCAACAAATTAACAACGTAAGCTTCCTGTGGCTTAAATCAGCAAAACAAATATCACTTTTCTGCATCATCAAAGTCCACAAAGTAAGTTGCTTGCAAAAATGCAAGCACTGATCTACATGAAAATGGAAGAAAATAACATATATTAATAATTAGTATGGCGTGGTTACAGAAGAGCAACAATGTGTTTCCCAAAAGCCCTACTGGTGCGGGATGGGAGGGACATGATATATTTATCCTTTTGTCAACAGTACTTCAGACCCTGCAGGCTTCTGCGTTCCCTCCACGCCTCGTGGGCCCCTGTGGATTGTGTAATAGGGCCAACAAATAGTACCAGATTCTTCCACAGCTGTACAGATCTACTTCCTGTGGACGTCCAGGCAGACCAATGGGAGCTTCCAATCAAAACAGCGACACAGTCAGTATGAATTATGAGCTCGCGAGGTTTCGTCAAGGGACGGAGCGCAACTTCAGTGATATTGAAGACTGGGGGGGGGCGGAGTTGGTGTCACGTAGCGCATTCCAATTATTACAATACACGCCAATATACATTTCTTGCACAAAAACCTGCGCGAGCACCCTCGCTTTTTATTGCAGCCTCTTTCTTCCTGTTTTTGGTTGGAACTTGTAACCAGCAGCGTTCCCCTCGTGGCGGGGTGATCCCACACAAAGATGTCCTTCAGCGTCCAATGGAAAACAGCTGCATCCTAGAGAGCATCTGTAAACAATTTGGGCGTGTGCTGTACTGCTTCCCTGCAGGCCTGTGTGCAGCTTGTTTACAACTTCGCACTGGGGTCTTTCAATTACCTCGAGGACAGGAAAATTATGACATTTGTGTCTCCTTTCGTTAGACTCGAAAGGAAACTGTACGGGAGGATGGAATAGAAATAATAAGCAGTGGCAAAGCCAATAGTTATGTTTTTTGTTAGGGGAAGTGTATATAACAAAACTTGAGGGCCCCTCCCAGCAAAGTACAGGGAGGGGCCCTCGACAAACTCACTCAGGAGTTCTCAGGCCATGGTACTGTGCTGAGCCCCCCCGACCACACTGCGGGGAGGGGGGGGGCCTCGTTATGCCCAGTGGTTAATTTGTAAAAAAAATAAGTGCCGGGGCTCTCGGCAGGAGGCAGCTTGCACCAGCCTATTTCTCCTGTTGGTGCCATCTAAAACAGAACCAACTACTAACCATAAAAGTGGGGAGGGAGTGTGGTGAAATGGCCAGTGCTGCCGACTTCGGAGCTCGGGAACCAGGTTTGAGTCTCGGTGTTGGCTCAACATCCTGTGATTCTGGGCAAATCACTAAATCTCCCCATGCTTACCATAACTGAATGTGTCCTTAACTGGTGCTCAAAAGCGCCGGTGTTAATGATCAAGTACCGGTGCTGAGGACCGGAAACCACTGCCTCAAATTAAGCATTGGTTACGCACCTGGAAATGTTAGGTAATAAATGGCAGACTGTTTGTACCCCCAGCTGTCTAACAAGAAAATCTAATGGGGAAACAACAGATTGAGCTAAAACAAAATGAAAGCTGGGAGTAGGGCAACTCTGCTGAGCAGAAGGCCTTAGCAGAGGTAAGATGCAGCACCACAAACGAGAGTTATAAAAAGTAGTCAGAAAATGCATGTGTATTAAGTGGCGCAAAGCCGGCTTTAGCGCTGCTGGCGCCCGGTGGAACAATTTTTGTTGGTGCCTCCTAATGACCTCATTGTCCAGTGACTCCCTCACTGCCACCCTCCAACAGGGACCCTCATCTCTCCATAGCCCTTCTCTCACATGTATTTAATTTCTTTTATATCGCTACTCACACCAGTGTATGGCATCAGAGCACTTTACATCACACACACATTATACGGAGACAATGAATTACACAAGTGATGCAAATCAATGTATAGGAAATGTTACTTAAGAAAATGAGGACTGCAAGGTGTAGGAGTGACGTCATCCATACTGGTAGGTATTATATTTTAAGAGTGCTTTGTATGTGGAAGCACACTAATAATGTATTTTTACCCTACCAAACCCTTTTTAGCAACCTTAGGATAACGAAAGACTGGGGAAAAAACCATAAGGTCCTAAACCCATGTACCAACAAAGGAAGGGATTTTTTATTGTTAAAAAACATGAATAACGAAAATTTGGCACTCAAAACAGCGAATGAAACAGCGCTTTAATCAAGAGCTATGAGCAGGAAGCTGGGGATTGGGCCAGGCCTGGGTACTACTGTCTCTCTGCATCAGGCACTAATATAAAAAAAATGTATGCATGTGCTCATAGTTATTTTTGTATTACGGAATGTTTGAATTGAAAGTGAACTTGCAGGAGACAGAGCGGTGCCTCAACACTGAATTATTGTTGTGTAGTTAGAGGTAGTTAGTTAGAAAAACATGTAAACTTAAAATCAAGTGAACGTGGAAGCGAGCAAAACAGGAGTAGATAAGGTGCACCGAACCCTTCCTCCCTCAGACCCCCTGTGGAAAATGCAGTTAGGAAGTTTGGTAAGTATGCAGACATGTCATAAGCACTGGTGTAAAAGAGCACACCACAGCCAGGGTCGGACTGGCCTATAGGGCAATCAGGCAGCGCCCAATGGGCTGGTCTGAAAGGTCAGTGCGTGGGCTGATTGTGCCTGTTGCACAAGTTACTAACTTGTGTAACGATATATCTGTAAGAGACAGTAGTTAGTGACAGATTCCTTACCTTGGAATATCCCCAGGCGTCAGGCTGGATCCGGAAAGTTTTTGCGTAGCAGTACCCTTGCGTGTCGGTAGGCGGCGTCGTGCGGCTCCACGTCCGTCGTCGGGACCGCCGGGATGACGTCGCGGGCAGTACTTAGACGCCGCCCCTGCGCGCTGACGTCAGTTCTGTACACGACTTTCCGCGCCAGGAACGCAGAGCCATGCAAGAAGCTGACATAGGTGTCTGAAAAATACTAGGGCCCTGAAAGGGATGTCCTTAACCCTAGAAATCAGTTCGCAGAACGGGGAGGATGGGTGGGCGGTAGGAATCTGTCACTAACTACTGTCTCTTACAGATATATCGTTACACAAGTTAGTAACTTGTGCATCTGAAAGAGACACGTTAGTGACAGATTCCTTACCTTAGAATAGATACCCCAGCAATACCAACCCCGGTGGTGGGTCTGCAAACAAAGATCAGATGAGGAAGTCCCGGAGAACAGAACGGCCAAAGAAGCCGTCTCTCCGGACTTGGCTGTCAAGGCAGTAATGTTTGGTAAACGTGTGCAGCGAGGCCCACGTAGCTGCCTGACATATATCCTGTAACGGAACCCTGCGGCCTAAAGCCGTGGTAGCCACCGTTGCCCTGGTGGAATGGGCACGCAGCCCAACAGGAGGCTCCTTCTTAGCCAAAGAATAGCAGGCTTTGATACACATAGTGACCCAGCGGGAGATGGTCCTTTTGTGTACCACCCGACCTTTTTTGGCGCCCACGTAGCCAACAAAGAGCTGGTCATCCACCCGGAACTGTTGTGTGCGGTTGATGTAAAAAGAAAGCGCAGGTTTTGGGTCCAGACGGTGGAGCCTCTCTTCCTCTCTGGAAGGATGCGGAGGCGGAAAGAAGGTGGGCAAAGTGATGGTCTGCCCAATATGGAAGGCAGTAACCAACTTTGGCAAGAAGGACGGACGCGTCCTAAGAACAACCTTGTCCGGATGAACAGACAGAAAGGAAGGTTTGCATGAAAGAGCCTGGAGCTCACTCACCCGCCGAGCAGAGGTGATGGCCACCAGGAATGCTGTCTTCAGAGTAAGAAGACGAAGAGGACAATTATGTAGAGGCTCAAAGGGAGCGCACATTAAGAAGGTAAGAACCAAGTTCAAGTCCCACTGAGGCATTACAAACGGAACAGGAGGAAAGAGGTGTGTAATGCCTTTAAGAAACCTGTTAACCACAGGGGACTTGAAAAGGGAGGGCTGATCAGGAAGCCTGAGGAAGGCCAATATCGCACAAAGATAACCCTTGATGGTACACAGGGCAGAACCCTGTTGGGCGAGAGAAAGAAGGAACAGAAGAACCTCAGAAAGAGGGGCAGAAAGGGGATTCACAGCCTTTGCTGTGCACCATGCCACAAACTTGTTCCACCTGCAGGCGTATACCACCTTAGTTGAGGGACGCCTGGCTGCCAGAATCACATCACAAACTTCGGGAGGCAAGTCGAAAGGAATCAACTGCCGCCGCTCAATCTCCACGCAAGCAGGTGTAGACTGGACAGGTTCGGGTGGAGGACCGTCCCCTGCTGCTGCGACAGAAGATCCTCCCGAAGAGGCAGACGGATCGGGGATCGACGCTCATACTGAGTAGCTCGGGATACCAAACTCTTCGAGCCCAGTCCGGAGCCACAAGAATGACTTGGGCCAGGTCGCGCCGAATCTTCTTCAACACTCTGGGTAGAAGTGGTATAGGCGGAAAGGCGTACAACAGACCGCAACTCCACTCGCGATGAAAAGCGTCGCCGAGCGAGTGCCGCCTTGGAAATTCCAACGCGCAGAACTGCTGACATTGCGCGTTCTCTTCGGTGGCGAACAGATCTAACCAAGGCTCTCCCCACTGCTGAAAGAGACCTTGCGCCACCTCCGAGTGAAGACGCCATTCGTGATCCATCATGCACCTGCGGCTGAGTTCGTCCGCCCTGGCGTTCAGGGAACCTGCCAGGTGTTGAACCATCAGGAATATGCCCTGATGTTCCAGCCATGTCCAGAGGCGCAGAGCCTCCTGACATAGGGTCCACGACCCCACTCCGCCCTGTTTGTTGCAATACCACATGGCGGTGGTGTTGTCTGTGAACACCTGCACTACCGTCCCTTTGACAGAGGGAAGGAATGCCTTGAGTGCAAGTCGGATCGCCCGGAGCTCCAGAAGGTTGATATGGAGCCGGGACTCCGCCGGAGACCAGAGGCCTCTGATCTCCGCCTCTCCCAGGTGACCGCCCCATCCCAGAAGGGATGCGTCCGTCACAACTGTGTGCTCTGGCTGGGGAAGGGAGAGGGATCTGCCCATGACCCATTGCCGGTTCGAGAGCCACCACTGCAACTGTTTTGCAGTCCCCTCCGAGATCTGGACGTGATCGGACAGGTTGCCCTGGTGCTGCGCCAACTGGAACTTCAGGTACCACTGCAGAGCCCGCATATGCCATCTGGCATGATCGACCAGCAGGATGCAGGAGGCCATGAGGCCCAGCAGCCTCAGGGTCATCCGTACCGAAACCCAGGATAAAGGCCGAAAGATCGGAATCATAGCCTGAATATCCCGGACTCGCCGTTCGGGAGGATAAACCCGAAACTGCGTCGTGTCCAGAACTGCTCCGATGAAAAGGAGCTGTGGAGAAGGAATCAGGTGCGACTGCGGCACGTTGATGGAGAACCCCAGCGAGTGCAGGAGTTCGGCCGTTGTCTGGAGGTGGGAGACGACTGCCTGGGACGAGCCCGCCTTCAGCAGCCAGTCGTCGAGGTAGGGGAAGACTGGAACCCCTGCCCGGCGCAGATGGGCTGCGACCACTGCCATCACTTTCGTGAACACCCGAGGGGCGCTGGTAAGGCCAAAAGGGAGCACGGTGAACTGAAAATGCTCGAGGCCTACCGTGAACCGCAGGTAACGCCGGTGGGCCGGCAGGACGGGGATGTGGAAATATGCATCCTGCAAGTCCAACGCTACCATCCAGTCTCCAGGGTCGAGAGCAGTCAAGACCTGAGCTAGGGTGAGCATCTTGAACTTCTCCTTCCGGAGGAAGCGATTGACGTTCCGGAGGTCCAAGATAGGACGCATGTCCTCCTTGTCCTTTTTGGGCACCAGAAAGTAGTGGGAGTAGCAACCATGTCCTACTTCTGGGGTCGGAACGCGCTCAATGGCCCTCTTGGCCAAGAGGGCCGCAACTTCCTTTTGAAGAAGCACCAAGTGATCCCCTGACATGCGGTGGAATTGAGGTGGCATGGTTGGGGGGATGGTCACGAAGGGGAGGGAGTAGCCCCTTCGGACAATGTCCAAGACCCACCTGTCCGAGGTGATGGCACACCAGTGGTGAAGGTGATGGCGGACCCTGCCCCTACTGGCATGCTGTGCACCTGAAAGGAAGGACTAGGAGGGCTTGGAGGCCGCGGACGGGGCGGGGGGGTGGCCTGACCCGCACGCTGGTTACCTGACCCGCCACGGCGGGAGCCACGTCCTCGGCCACGCGAAGACGCTTGCTGCGCGGGCCGGTGGCTGGGCAGCGGACGTGACTGGGCGCCCCTTCCGTGGCCACGAAAGGGGCGAAAAGCAGACTGTTGCGGAAGGCGCACAGCAGAAAGGCCCAGGGACTTGGCTGTAGCCCGCGAGTCCTTAAAGCGCTCCAGCGCATGGTCTGCCTTTGTCCAAAAAAGACCGACTCCATCAAAGGGCATGTCCATAAGAGAGTTTTGGACATCACCCGAGAAACCAGTGGTCCTCAGCCAGGCGTGACGGCGCAACGCCACTGTCGTCGCAAGCGATCTGCCTAGCGAGTCGGCGGTATCAAGGCCACATCTGATGGTGTACTTTGCCGCATCTCTTCCCTCCGCAATGATGCGGGAAAGCAGTGTCTGGACCTCCTCAGGACACTGGGGCAGAACTCGCGCCACCGAGTCCCACAAGGAGTGGGAATATCGGCCCAAGAGGCAAGTGGTGTTGACTGACCGCAAGCCAGCACTGGCGGAAGAAAAGACCTTCTTCCCAAATTGATCCAGGCGTTTGGATTCCCTATCCGGGGGAGCGGTAGGGAAGGTGCTTTGGGAAGCAGAGGCTTGGACCACCAAGCTCTCAGGGGTGGGGTGTAGAGAGAGGAACGGGGGGTCGCCCGGAGCAGGGCGATGGCGTCGGGCCACGTTCCTATCCACAGGAGCCCCTGTGGTGGGCTTGGACCAGGTGCCCAAAAGAACGTCTGAAAGCACCTCGTTGAACGGCAGCAGTGGCTCCGAGGAGGTAGCCGCCGGCTGAAGCACTTCCGTCAGGATGTTAGTCCTGACAGCCACTGTAGGCAACTGTAGGTTTAAGGCCCCAGCTGCTCTACGCAACACCGTTGCAAAGTTTGCTCCCTCCTCCGTTGCCACGGAAGGAGGAGACAGCATGCCAGAGTCAGGGGAGGTGTCCAGACCACTGGCATCCCCAAGTTCCTCAGTCCAGTCCTGATCAAACTCACACTGCTGTGTGAGAGGGTCATCAGACCCCTCCCAGTTATCTTCGTCCTCCAATGCAGGTTCAAAATAAGGAGGAGGGACATGTGGGACCCAAAGTCCCAGCGGCGTCGGAGCCGGCGTCGAGCGACGCCGGTGCAGCGCCATGTCCGGATCCGGAGAGAACCGGGGAACGACGACGCCCGGAGCCTCGGGCGGCGTCGGGAACGGCACCGGAGAGATCGGCGCCGGTGGAGGTGTCGTCAGGTCAACCGGCGTCGATCGGGGTTGTGGCAGCACCGGAGCCGGGGTCGAGGCCGGAGCCGGGGCTGGGACCGAGGCTGGTGTGACAGGCGGCGCCGGGACCGGAGTCGCCGGCGGCGCCGGAGAAACCCCATCAGGGCCCGCGGGGCCCGAAGGCGCACCGGGGGGACCTTGAGGCCCGAAGAGGCAGGCCAGGGCCGACAGGAACTCCTGTATCTCGGCCGGAGTCGCCCCCGAACCCGGAAAGGACGGGTAATGCGGGGGCGGCTCCACAGGCACTCCCGGAGCCGCGGGGCGGGGACGGTGCCGACAGGACCCTCAGCCGAGTCACGAGACCGGCGAGGGGAAGTCGTCGAGCGATGACGCTTCTTTGACTTCTTATGCTTCGACTTACCGGAGGAGTGCGAAGACTTGGACCCCGACGACCGTTGAGGACTCCGCGACCGGCCCCTCGACCTCTCACGTGACCGGGGCTTGGTGTGGCGCGGAGCCGACTGCCGGACCTCGAGGAGCTTTCGAGACCGCTCTCGCAAAGCCTTCGGGTGCAAGGCCCGGCAGTCGGAGCACGACTTCGTGGTCGCGGCCGAGGCAGTAGAGGCAATCCCGATGCGGGTCTGTGATCGACATCATTCGACCACAGGCGTCGCATGGCTTGAAGCCGGGCATCCCTACCGACACCTTCGGAGTCGAGAGACTTCGAGAAAACAGTGAAAAAATCACCAAAAAACGTAGTCAAAAAATGACTAGGGCACTGCTCTTTCCGGATCTGCGCTTACTGGCGCGGAAAAAGAAAGAACTGACGTCAGCGCGCAGGGGCGGCGTCTAAGTACTGCCCGCGTCGTCATCCCGGCGGTCCAGACGCCGACGACGGACGCGGAGCCGCACGACGCCGCCTACCGACGCGCAAGGGTACTGCTACGCAAAAACTTTCTGGATCCAGCCTGACGCCTGGGAATATTCCAAGGTAAGGAATCTGTCACTAACGTGTCTCTTTCAGATTTATGAACTGCTGGGCCGTTTTCTACTGCTGGATTCCATGATATTAAAAAAACACTGCCTGCAGCAAGCACAACTCCATGCAGTCTTTGCAGTCTTTATACCTTGCAAAACACTTATTCGGCGAGGGTTTACAAGTTCAAAATTGCAGAAATTTGCAAACATGGGCCACTTTTTTAGATATCTAATGGACAAATTGGGCCATTTTTATTTTGGTGCCTGGGTACATTTTCTGTCCTAGTTAGACCCTGAGCACAACACATATTTATCAGCAGATTCTGGGTATATAAATGTGCTAAGCAACACCGTGAATCACATGCGGGTGAACAGACGTGCTACTATGTTTTTTAGGCAATCACTACAGTGGCCCAGTCACCAAATTAATCACCATATTAACAAGCATTTGCAATACAATAGGCCTCGCATTTACGAGAGTTTGATCTCTTGGCATTGTAAATGACAATGCCTTTTATTTATGTATTGTTTTTAAATAGCTTAAACTCTCGCAAATGTGAGACCTATTGCAAACGCGTTCGTGCAATAATTCTTTTTTAAAAAGCTTTAGGAGAGAGCATGTGCTGCCTGCAATAGCAGGCAGGTGCAGGCAGGACAAAGCTATTTGAGTAAATAGTGCTTGGAGGCTGTAATTAAAGTCTACCGAGTAACAACACACATAACAGGGGGTGTCTCCATGGGAGGTTACAAAATAAGGCTGTACTAAGGAGGGACTGCTAAGCCTATTGACCAATGAACAGCCACAGTTTACAGTGGACAAAGACACAAGCCAATGAAAAATATGGGCGGAGCTTCAAGTCTCTACTTGAATACAGCATGCCTCACAGAGCAGCGCATGCAGTGCCTAGGCTCGACCTAAAAAGGGTAACACAAGCCCTAATGTACTGACTCTCATACTGTTAATTAAAATTATCTGAATGTATTCAGAGCTGGCACTCTTCCACTGGAATGTTTTATACTGAAATTTTATGTTGGAAAACATCTTATAGACACTAAACGATTTATGAATCAAATTAAGAACTTAACAGCAATGCCACAGAACACAAATATTGAGCAGAATTATCAGTAGGAAAATCTCCCTTCAAGTATAGAAGACAGATTGAGTAAAGCTCTGTTACGATTCACATATAAAGCTCTCCAATATGATGGTGGCTGCACATACATTCAGGAACTCAGATGGTTCCACAGTTTTTCAGAACAAAATACAGTCTAATCTCGTCAGAAAAACAGAGGGATCAGCTCGGAGACTCACAGCAAGACAAGAACATAATCAGGGTTAAAATTGGCGATGGCTCCTGTTGGGCAAAACAGCAAATCATCTAGCAGCCAAGATGTTGATAATCACTGGCAACTAATATAAGTTATAAAATGTAGGCCCCTCCTAGAAAGTATGACTGTATTAAAGACAACAAGGACAATATTATGCAAGTCTCTTTTAAAACTACTGACACCTATGCAGCTCAGAGGTGCTTAAATACTGAGTCATGAAGCAGTCCCCAGACCTCTGAATGTTCAACAAACTCTTTTCCAACCGGAAGGCATGGCCCCACAGACAGAAAGAGCACTAAACTACAGCTAGTATTCCCTGTTTGAAACATAGCCATATAAATCTCCGAGCAAGGATGAGAGAAGATTTGGCCCTATAGTATGAAGAAGGAAATTAGTAATGACCTCCTCAGGCCTGACGTTTTGATCTGGTTAGTACATTTTAACCCATGCTACCTCAAACATGTTCACATTGTGTGTAAAAGTATGAAAGTTGATAAAATATTGGCCCATAGCCACAGAAAGAGGCATTGTTCTTCCAGAGTCACGCGTAGATATCTAATATCCATGAGTTGTTGCTTGAGACTAGCTTGAGACTAGCCAAAGCAACAGCGTCAACGTAAACAAAAGTATTTTTAGTTTCACATACTCATATGCAGGTCTGTGCCACTAGAAGCTGAAGGACTTGCTGATGGCCCGTAGAGGTGCGTGTAACAGCAGGGGGGCTCATTCGATGCTCTTACTGAGTCTTCGGATCTAGGATATGATGATTCACTCCACTAGGTGGCAGGCAGCAATTTAAAACCTGTGGAGATAAGTGGAACCCATACTGTATCCCTGACTCAAAGAGAGTGATCAGAAGATTTAACACCTGGACAGCAAGGGTAGAACCAGGTCCCAGATTTCATCTTACACAAAACCTGCGACCATCTCTTTCCTGCAATGGAGTAGCCTTTGACTGTGAGTGCATGCCAGATGAGTGTCCTGCCTGATCACAAACAACGTGGTGCAATGCATGACTGTCTGAAATCAATCATACCACAGCATCGGAGAAGCCTTTGCTACTGGCTATTGGGCGCTTCCCATTGGAATCTGCATAAAAGGATAGAAAACATGAATCTGCAATTGTAGAGTCTGCAGCTCATATCATTAAGAACTGGTACATGGTCTTGGACTTCTAAAGGGGAACTCCAAGCGCCACAGCTTCCATGGAGTTTATAATCTATGCCAAGAGGCATGCAATCAAGGATAATGCATGAAAACACAGAGGTGCTTTACTGAGTGGCCCTGTATAAAGACACCCAGACCCTGTTCTGGGCACAATCACGGGAATAAGAACAACTGGCAGTTCACCATGGATGCAATAAGGTTCTATTCTGAAGGCATCCCATTTAGTGTGCAGCCATCCAATTACCGCCCTGTGAAGCACCCATTCCCTACAGTGCTTCAGGTGATGGCAGCCCAGTTCACCATCCAATTTTTGAGATCCAGGAGTACTCATCTTCCAGAATAATCAGGCAGTCCAGACACTAAATTTTGGAACTTTGGCCTGGATTGTGAGAACGCAGATTTTAAATATCACACTTTTTGTATTTACAATTGTGATTTCGTTTTTATACCTGCTTGAAGTCCACTATAGCCTTAGCGTTATTGCACTTTTACATATATTTTAAGTGCAATGGCATTCTGTTAACCTGTGTGGTACATTGCATGCTTTAGCTCAACCATCCTGGTAATCGCAGCCTCATTTTGGAGCTGGCACAAGAAAGTGAGGATTGTAGAAATTAGGGAAGTCATCTTTCTTCTTGATGAACTGTTACTATCTCCCAAGGTCTTCTCCCATTCTTCCCATGAGAACTTAGTACCTGCTCATTAGCACCTATCTGCAGTTTCAGCCCATCATGTGTCCCAGCTCTTATTCACTTGCATTGAGAAAAAGTGTATACATATAACACTGAAATGTAAGTATTTTTGCATTATATGCTCTAACTGACCAGGGGTAGAAGCTCTAGGACTGTATTACATATACGGCACACTTTCCCTTAACAGGGAAACCGGGCGCAAACATGAAAGTGCGCCATATTACCATGGCAGGACACCCGCGAACTGGTGCTGCACTGGGGGCAGCACATTCAAGTGAAATATGGAGCGGCTGCTTCAAAGCCAACTCTGTGTTTCACTTTGCAGGCAGAAATCTGCCTGCACTTCAAAGAGGGGACAGAGATCCCCTTGCAGGCATATGCAGTGAGTGACTGCACCTGCCTGCAATGGGATGTCTGGGGACTCCACAGGACCCCCCTTATCCCCTCCAGAGGGCTGCAGACTGATTTGCATGTAGCTGGGTCCAAACTGAGGTGACATGGTGTGCAAAATAAGGATGGATTGGGATACCGCCCGAGTATTTACTAGTAACTGAGATTAATTCAAGCATTCCATTCATCACTTTTTTGTATACTTTAGTGTGTCACGCTAAGTGAGACGGGTATGCCCAGACGTGGGTCCCGTGCACACTATGTCACTGGAACCAAGCTGTACCTGGCTGATGAGCCCACAACTAGGGCGAAATCGTTCCTTGGTTGCTTGTGTTCCAGTTGAGGGAGGACTTGGCTTGGCAGTTCAAACTGGACTGTTCGGATTGAAACAGGGTCAGGATTGGTTTGCATATAGCTGGGTCCAAACTGAGGTGGCATGGTGTGCAAAATAATATGTAGTGGGATGGTTGGGATGCAGCCCGAGTAACTACCAGTGGCTGAGCGTCCATAATATGACACGGGCACAGAGGCAAAGTGATTCATTCATTTGCATGGGGCCACGCCCTCATGCAAATGAGGGAAGGCCTTTTAATGACAGCACTGGTGCCACATGTGCGCCAGCACTATCAGCACTATCTGTACGCACAAGCGTCTGCGGCCCCTTCTGTAATACCACAGTGCCCCGGGGTGCACAAAGCTGGCAGACATGCCCGTTGCGCCCACGAAGCACTTTCTATAATACGGCCTCAGGCCCGTTGATTTGACGTTTCTGTCTTTGCCTATTTTGATGCCTGTTGACTATCTGAAGTGTTCGACTTCTATGCACTATGCAGAGTGTCTGTTTTCTTTTACAATTTTAAAAGTATTGTGAAGGTGGTGTACTTCTTTAGTTCCAAGAAGATGGTAGGGACCTGCGAGTATTGTTAAGGGGTTATACTGGCTCAAAAACGCTTGTGAAACAAAAGATGCACTGTCCTGGGCATCCTTGCGGGAATCCAGGCCTTAAGAGTAATTTAGTCTGATAGCAGCACCACTCGCAGATGACTCAGCGCACCTCATATTTAATTTCTCTCTGGGTACCCAAAGCCGCTAAGGTGTCCCTTTTTGCAGCTCAACACCTATCTTAATACAAAAGAGGAAGAATTCTCATTCAGTTGGGGGTCGCCTGGTTTCTTTATAGTGATGTCAAGGAATTGGTGCGTGTTTCTGGGGTTAAAGTAGCATAAAAAGATAGCTGCATAATACCAGACTCCACCACTCGCCTTAAAATTGAGTTTTATAACATCTACTGTCAAAACATTGGGTTTAAATACATTTAAAGTATAAGCATTGGGTTACAAAACAAAGTTCCAACCACTCAAAAATTGGAAAAATATAATGGTAAAATTATATTTACACTTTTATTCCATTCATAGAAATATTTTGGACGAAAAGTGGTTTCTGGGGGAGGCCTTGAGAACCAATACAATGATATCTGATGGTCACCTATTGTCTTCTTTGAAATGGCCCAATTCAATACCGTATATATCTGCAAGGCAACTAACCAGATTTTGCATAACACAGTTTAAAATAGAGCACAGTGCAATGGAAAGCAATACTTTCACTATTTGTTCTGGTGCATGGGCTTCAGAGGCGTAGCAAGGGTGCTTATTTGAAAGAGAGCCATAACTGAGATCGAAAGGGCTTTTCAAAACCTTGGGCCCCGGCGCCACTGCACCTGCTGCACTGATACCCACGCCGCTGGTGGGCCATGAAAATCTGCTTCACATTGTCTGCAGGTGAACACTCAAGCCGCGCCTGGCATGCACTGCATATTAAACCAATACCACGCTGAGGGTGCTGGCCAGAAGTACAAACCGTCATATTTTACAAGTTGAAAGACAATTCCTTGCAATAAAATAAATCTTTTCATGACCATGTTGTCTCACTGGCCAAAAAAGCGCAGACATTTTGCATCAAGATGACTGTAAATCACGAAAACATTTTTGGGCGGTGTGGCACACAGCATCTTGCATCATTCAAAAGCCGGTCAGAGGAATGCAATCATGAAATTACACTTACTTACACTAAACGTTTCACTGCATCATTCACAGCGATGCAAGTTGGACAGCATTTTCTTTTGGCGGTGTATTTTTTGTCATTACTGCCTATTTACGGTCTGTGTTCCCTTTGCTCCGAGTCTGCTGTTTAGTGTCAACCTCCCCGTCCTTTGTCACTGATCCTACAGTCAACACTCATTGGCAACGGCAACAAGTGTGACTGGTGTGCCAAAATATCTAAAAACAGCATTTCACAAAGGCTGTTTCCATGCGTTGCACCAAAACTGTTTATCAGAATAAGGTACGGTCAAAAAACTTTGCCAATGCTAGATAAAAAGTAGCAAAAAAGGACTGTACTCAGTATCAAATGTGTTTCATTGAAAATTGAATGTGAATAACTGCGTGATGACTGAGTATACTAGGCATTCCAAGGGAAGCACTTCCTGCAAGATGGAAAGATACAATTATGCATTCCAAGGGAAGCACTTCCTGCAAGATGGAAAGATACAATTATGCATTCAAATGGGAGTCCTCCCTGCAAGATGAAAAAACACAATTATACATTCCAATGGAAGCACTTCCTGCTAGATGGAAAGATACAATTATGCATTCCAATGGAAGCACTTCCTGCCAGATGGAAAGATACAATTATGCATTCCAATGGAAGCCCTTCCTGCCAGATGGAAAGATACAATTATGCATTTCAATGGAAGCACTTCCTGCTAGATGGAAAGATACAATTATGCATTCCAATGGAAGCACTTCCTGCTAGATGGAAAGATACAACTATGCATTCAAATGGGAGTCCTCCCTGCAAGATGAAAAAACACAATTATACATTCCAATGGAAGCACTTCCTGCTAGATGGAAAGATACAATTATGCATTCCAATGGAAGCACTTCCTGCCAGATGGAAAGATACAATTATGCATTCCAATGGAAGCCCTTCCTGCCAGATGGAAAGATACAATTATGCATTCCAATGGAAGCCCTTCCTGCTAGATGGAAAGAAACAACTATGCATTCAAATGGGAGTCCTCCCTGCAAGATGAAAAAACACAATTATGCATTCCAATGGAAGCCCTTCCTACTAGATGGAAAGATACAATTATGCATTCCAATGGAAGCCCTTCCTGCTAGATGGAAAGATACAACTATGCATTCAAATGGGAGTCCTCCCTGCAAGATGAAAAAACACAATTATACATTCCAATGGAAGCACTTCCTGCTAGATGGAAAGATACAATTATGCATCCAATGGAAGCACTTCCGGGAAGAGGAAAATATTCAATTATGCATTCCAATGGAAGCACTTCCGGGAAGAGGGAAAGATACAATTATGCGTTCCAATGAAAGCACTTCCTGGAAGATGGAAAGATACAAACTGCATAGGAAAGGTCTTGTGTGGGGACAAGTCAGAGCTCCTGTTCCTGGGCCTGAGACCAGAAACTCTAGAGCACATGGGTGCTTTCCCTAAGACTGTTAAGAGAGCCTAAACGAGCTGAGCATTTGTGTTTCTCTCACTACCCGCCTAGGCTTAGGAAGGACTTTCAGGAAACAGGATCATGTTTTCTGACAGATGGGAGCAGCTACATCGTTCCTCAGAAGTGTTCAGGATGGGGGACAGTGATGATTAGGCCACTGAATGATTGAGTTCGCAACTGATGCTTGCTGACCCTTTTATCTCTGCTTTCCCTTCTCCTTTTACTGGGGTTTGCCACCAACCGCGTTTTTCAATGCTGGAGTTATTGGTGAAAAATGTATTTCGAATTGTCTCTTTGGATTTCAAGATGTTGACGTGCATTCTTGCAATAAAAAGGTTTGAATCAGGCGGACATTCCAATAGACCTGCATGTGGGGAGCGGAGTAGTCTATGTAGCATGAGGGGGAGAATCAGGAGCAAAGAAAGGGGATCAAGAACTAGAATGACTGCCTGCTTGGTGACCTACCAGTCGATGATGCTGCAAGGCATGTGATGAGCCCGAGGAGGCGAGGAACTCGAAAGACCAAGAGAGGTACTCACTCACCTTCTCACTCCACGCGTATGAATGTGGACTGCCTCCTCGGCCTTTAATATCAGGCAGCCTGCTGGTTTCACCTGCATCTTGTACACACCCAAGAGGAGTAGAGATAGTAAAGAGGAAATGGTCTCAGTGGTGGCACGTGCACAGTGTGAAAATACTGCCCTCACTCACAAAGTTGTGACATGCTTCATCATCGGGCTTTGCTGCAGTTCACCCCGGCAAGACCAACTCCTGGGGTGGAGCAAAAGGGAGGGGAAGACAATACAAACATGTAAACTATACAAACATTTAAAGCCAAATCATAATGGGATCACCGAAAGAAAAGTGCAGTGGAGGTTAAAACTAGCTCAGAGGTATCCCTATTCAAAATTTATTCCTGGGCCCTCCGGCCAGGGTTAAAAACGTGAAGGATGGTGGTGACAGGAAAGAGTAAGGAAATCCTGCACCCCTCCTTACTGACAGTATGTCAACATGTTTTTGCCGTGTCCGTGCCCGCAGTTATAGGTCACACCGGCTTTCATCAGGACCTTTGTTGATCCCACTGGTGTAATGAGGCCCTCAATACCAAGATATGGTATTCCTCGGAACCAACTGTTACCAACAGAGAGGGCACCCCTATGTAACTTGCTCTCGTTGTACGAGTTTCACAAATAATAAAGCCAAAACTGGCGAGAACGATGGAGAGCCCCCCTGTAGTCACACATTCATCAAGGTAGGTGCTCTGCTCTAACTTTCCTCGATTCTTCCCATCAAGGGTGCAGTCTCCATCACATACTTTATACATTTCTTCTTCTTCCTGAATTCTAAGTTATCCTACGAAGAGACAGTGCCTTTTTCTAGAAGCCTTTCTTTTCAGGGGTGCAGTGGAAGGAGCATCTTGGAAGTTTATTTATTCTCCTGACAAGTCTCTCCTCTTCTTCCAAGTGATTACCTTTGTGGGGGGATTGAGCAGTGTTACTGTTTTTTAAATTGTTGGATGTGTCCACTTTTTTAAAGAGAGTGATATATGCAAATTACTATATGCCCTATGTTAATATGATATAAGCGTGGATGTTTAAACACAAGATATTAAAGTCTTGCGCAATTGTTTATCTTTCTGGTACTTGTTGTGGACAATTGGGTTTATGCTGCACTCGGGTATGATGTGGTTGAGTGCTGAGTTTGATGGAAGGTTCATTTGTGTGTGACACATATCCTCAAAGGGGAGTCCTTTACTCTACGGAAAATTTATATTGGCAATCGTTCTTCAATCATGAATAAAAAGTCTCTAACTGATCACTTGTGTCTATTTTATTTTTAATAAGCTATAAAAAACCTTCATGCTTGGAATGGTATATGAGTATGAGTCACATTAACTAGGGGTGTGTGTTTGTAATGGTCGACAAGGTGCTTAAGGTAAACGTACTACTCATTTGTTGGACGACGTTCCTGTTATATACATAATGACATTTAATTATAAATGAATCATGCAGATTCTTATCTTTAAAGTGCACTTCGGGCAAAAGAAGCCCAGCAACCCAGGCAAGGCGTATACTATGTTGGGTTAATACAGAAAGTGGACAAGGCAAATTGTGTGTTTTACAGGTGCAACCTGATCTTGAATTTCACGGATTATTCCAAATCTTTTATCTGGCCACTGTTGGCTTAGTTTATATGTAAGTAGACTGGGTACCTACTTCGAGCTGGCTAATAACACAATTTTATATTTTGTATGTTTAGGATAGCCAATGGCTAGATTGTGTTCATGTTATTCTGAATCTTAGTTGGTTAACCAAAAACCAGGATAAAAACATTTGACTTTCACTCTTTGGAGTGACAACCTATTATATATGCAAAAGAGGTTGTCTGTGTATTTCCTTTCCTTGTCCAAATCTAGGCAACACAATCATTCACAACTGTAGTTGATGATTTGATAATAAATCAGTAGAGCACATGGTTCATCCCATCAGGGGCATTTAGGCACTATATATTGTAAGCGAATCTGAAGAGCGATAGCTCCATGGAGTACCAACAGCGGCTCTGGGTTCCACATGAAGTTATAATCGAATGAATAGCTAGGTTCTTATGGCCTCTGAAAAGCAGATGGGCATTTGTTTTCCATAAAGGTCCTGGAATGAGTTCCACAATTTGGAGGCCTGTCTGAAAAGGCTTCACCTCCTTTGTCTTATGTAGGAGGGAGAACTTGTATTGTATTGTATTGCAATATTTATACAGCGTTTACTACCCCGATGTGGGGAGCTGAAGCACTTGTTACATGGGTAGCACACTACACTTTGCAGGGTGTGAGGGTGGAAGGATGTCTTTGCTTTGATGTCTTGTGGGAAGTGTTTCCATGTCATGAGTGATGACCGCGTTATCATGTTATGGAACGCCAAGCTTAGCATGGTTCAGAGAACTGCTGGGTTGGGCTTTGTTACTATCATCGCATATCTGATTGCCATTGTGAGTTGTCAAAAGCAGTCATGGTATGTTGCTAGTTGGGACCCGCAGTGGTGGGCTAAATTAAAGTCCTCCACTGGCCACTGGCAATTGACATTATCTTCTGTAGTTTCATGCCTGTTCAGTTGGTAATAGGTAGTTTAATGCTGTGGACTGGTACAGCACTGGGTGATGGGCATGATCCATAGCAGTTTTGTCTTATGTGAATGTGAGAGTGTCAAGCAGTATGGGGAAATTATTATGCAGTCTGTATGAACTACAATCAACTGCACAACCGCTGAGTGTTATGGAATTAGTATTAGTATGAGGCAGATGGGTTAGGCACTGTATTGTAACTGCATTTATATAGAACTTACTACCCCTGAAGAGGCAATGTAGCAGTGTCAGCTGGGCAGCACGCTTCTCCAGAACGCAAGGTTAGTATTTTTTTGTGTGCGGTTATTGTTGGTTAATGGTATTAGTCTGGTACGCCTAAAGAAACCACGCCATGCATTTACTTCAGTTTGTATATGATAGATTAAATTAACAGGAGTTAGGTGTGATCCTTAGTGGGAAAGGGGGATTCATGCATTGGTTCAAGATATTAATAGAGGCGCTACAAGAGATTAGGTACTGCTAGGTTGTACTCTCATCAATGCACGTCTCTGCTTCTGTATGGCTGGCGCCTTGTCCATATGGGACAGTTTACAGAGGTGTCAATGGTTCGTAATCGTGAAAACTCAGGAGTTCCATCCAGATCTCCCCTTGGCGTGAGGGCTTCTAAAGGAAGAGAGGCCCTGTTCCATGGCAGGCTCAAAGGCACCCAATATGTTCTGTAATGAATACTGAAAGCTGGGCACAGAGTCTGCCATGCACATCAAAAGCAGATTTTTCACAGTAAAGTAATACAAGCTGTTGAAAATATTAGAACAAAATAATTCTGATTAGATATTGGAAACGTTTTCCTGACATTAAGCATAACTAAAAGATCACCACACAGCAGGGGTCGCTGGCGGGCAGTGAGGCTTCACCCATAGTCCAGAGCGGGGTTCAGGGATTGGTCACACGTCACAGCGGAGCTTTGAGAAGGATGATTTATGCGGTTATGATCACACAGATTCATAAGTACTTCATCATCTGTCAAAGCACACGCCACACAGACCCACGGACAAATAATACAAGTGGTCTTACTACCTTACATCAACTACAACCCCCCAGGGCCCAAAGAGCTGGTCAGGCACTGTCAATTCTCGCCCCATCCATTGCTGGACTACGGCCTCCACCACCAGCATTAACCTGGACGTGCACGTTGGGCCTCTCAAAACCAGTGCTTAATTTGAGCCGGTGGTTTCCGGTGCTCCGCACTGGCACTTAATCACCAACACTACCGCTATAGTTTCACACTCATCTTTGATAGGCACACAGATTAAATGATTTGCCCTGAATCACACACAGGATGTTGAACCGATGCCGAGACTCGAACCTGGTTCCCCAGCTCCGAAGTCGGCAACTCTGGCCATTACGCCACATCCTCTCCTCACTTCCATGGTTAGTAGTTGGCTCTCTTTTGGGCAGTGTTACAGGAGAAATGGGCAGGTGCAAGCTGCCTACTGACGAGAGCCCCGGCACTTTTTTTTTTTTAAACAAATTAATCACTGCTCTAAACTTTTTAATATACTTTAACTCTGAATATTCTTTAACTACATGTGTTTTACGTTATACAGGAAACCCCAGGTTATTTGTCTTGTACACAGCAGTCGAGCTGACATTTCTTTTGCATTTCCTTCCATACATCAGATCTCTCGTAGTCATCAGGTTACTGAGTCCTGGGCCTTCCTGGCTTGGATTCAGGGCTTTTGTAGAAAAATCAAACTGTTAGGTTTAATTTGCATAGCGCTGAAGCTGTTCCAACCCTCGCAGGCCTTTCTTCCACAGACCCGTTGAAAGCACAGCTGTATGAAGAGTGCTGAGAGTGAGGCATTCATTGCACTGACAGCTTCAGGTCTCTTAATGAAAACCACGCTTGTGTGCTCGAAGGCGCAGAGGAAATGCACTGCTCAGAGGAATAACACACCCCACTAGTGAAATGAAAGTAATCCTATTTATGACAGGAAGAGGCCTTCAGAAGGCAGGCTGGTGCCAGCACAGCATGACCGCCCAAGCTGCATAGGCAGGAACTCCTCTCTGGTGTCAGGCATAGTGCACCAGCAAACACCCAGACTTCCCTCCCAAAGGAACCGGAGAATGGATGCTTCTCGGCTCCTTGAGGAACACTCACCAAAAGAAAGCGGATGTCCAGTGGCAGACTGGCCAGTAACCTTACGGGCTACTGCCTGGTCAGCCGGCTACATTGACGGCTTTCGGGCTGGTCCTCCGCTCACTATCTCCAGGGCCCTCATCCCTCAACAATTTGTCACTTTTTCTAGGCTTCCTGGCTCATGTCCGTCTATAACCAGGGACTAACCACAAACTCCAATCCCAATTACAAACTGCCACCATCGCCATGTTCTCGACTTGTCTATCATCAATCAGAAACCACCAATCAGCCACCATCATTATTCACCAAACCCAGTAATAACGACTCACAGCCTTCAACCTTCTAATCCATCTACAGCCGCTCACTATGTCCAGACTCCAAATTCATCTACTTTCAATCACCATCTCCTAGCTCCTTCCAAATACATCCACAATCTGTGACTCTCTCCAAGTTACTAGCCTTCCCGAAATACACCTACAGCTAGTCACCATCTCCAGACTCCTAAACCATATACAGTCGGTTCCTGCCTCCAAGCTCATAATACATCTACAGACACACCTCCAATCTATCAACCCATTTCCAAGCATCTAAGCCATCAACAGCCAGTCACCATTTCCAAGCTCCTTGGTCATCTACATCTAGTGACCATCTCCTGGGTGCTGAATTATCTCAAACGGCAATCAAATGACTTAGACAGAAGGTTGGAAATGCTGTAAGGCGTGGGAGCATATTGTGTGGTAATCTGTGCTTAGCTGCTATTGTTGGATCCGGATATGCCTAATATATCAGGTGTTGAAAGTCTTTCATGTGGGACTACAAATTGATCTGTGGCATCTCTACTATGATGTTCCAAAGGTTTTGGTGCTTGCCAGCTTGCATCCTGAGACACAATTCCTCTTCTAAAATACTCTGTGCTCACCTCCACTTCTTCATGCCCTTCGCCATATCAGCAGCGCACACCCACATAGATCACTTCTGCTTCTCTTTGGGTAAAAGAGTCTGTATCTTCCAGGGAGTTAAACCTCTCCAGCTATGGTTGTTGTTCTACAGTACATTTTCTAGGTGCAGCATGTTTGGTTTATGAGGCTCACCAACCACCAATTGTATATTTATCTAGAAGTAACTAAACAATATAGACATCGAAGTTTGCTTATCTGGATTAACCCAGTGATACAAGTTACCTGAGGAACATCTGTAGCGATTTCATCATTTCATAGGCATTGCCAGGATCATAGACTTCAGCACTTCTGGAGAAAGACTTTTTTTTTAAATTCTTTCTTTATTCAAATTTAAATACAACCAACAGCAAGCCTGTTGTGCACATTTTCCATTTGTTAGTGTTATTCACTCATTTCACATGTAAGTATTACCTCCACGTCCCTCTCGCTTATCTCCATTACGCAATGAGGCCCCTGCGCCTCGTAGACACACCCCCTACCAAAATAAAAAGGCACCGCCCCCTCCACAATACCTGTTCTTTTGTGTCTGTAGACACGGTACGGGTGGGTGCGGTGCGCTCACTCCCGCGTGACTTTTGTTTGTTTGCTTTTTGTGATTCCTCTTCGCTGCCCTGGGCGGCGCATGGCTTCCTGTTGGTGCGGATTGTGCCCGAGTGTGCTCCGTCGTTCCTGGCTTGGTGGCTGCCGTGGTTGGTCCATCTTCGGGGGTGCTGCGTGGGACTTGGCTTTCCGGTGAGTGGGGGAGTGGGTCTGCCTATGGGCATGGGCGCCTCCTTCGTTCCCTTGTCTGGCCGGTCCGGAGGTCTGCGGTGCTTGCCTCCGGCCGACTTCTGGGCGTGTGCTGGGTCTGTTGCTCCCGCTGTGTTGTCCTCTCTTCCCGGTCCCCCGCTTCCTTCTCGTGCTGGGGCTGCCGGTCTGGTGGTGCACTGCGGGTGTTGGGGGGCGGCCTGTGCGTGCCTGGTTCCTTTTTGTGCTCCAGTTTTCCTGCACTCAGTGGCCTGGAGGCGGGCGTGTGCTCCAGCGTCTGTCGGCGCTCTGTTCCCTGCTGCTCGGTGCCGGCTGGGGAGTCCGCATGGCCGGTGTTGCGCTCTGCCTGCTGTTCCTTGGTGGGCGGTCCTTTTCGGTTGTGCGTTTCCTTGGCCATGTGGTGTGCGGTTGGAGCTGGCTATTCTGGTGTGTGTTGGCGGTGCGTTACGGCCTGCGGTGCGGCTGCTCGGCTTTCTCCTTCTTCCCTGACTGCGGCTGGGCCGGAGGTCTGCGGTGCTTGCCTCCGGCCGGCTATGTCGGAGTATCCTGGTTCCCTGGGGGTCAGGCTCTCCTGGGTGCTTCTTGCCGCCTCTGCCTGCATTTGGTGGAGGGGGCGGTGGCTCGGCTGGTTTCAGGGCGGGTCTTTTCCGCCGGCCGGAGGTTTGCTGTGCTTTTTCTCCGGCCGGTGTCTGTGTTTCTGCAGGGTGTTTTGCTCCCAGGCTGGAGGTTGGCGGTGCCTTGCTCTAGTCGGGGTGGGCGTGGCCTGTGGCCGGGGCTGCTATTCGGCCGGCCGGGGGTTTGCTGGCCCTTTCTCTGGCCACTGGTTGCTTGTGTTGGGGTGGCTGGAGGGGGTGTTTGTTGGGCCTCCCGCCATTTCCTCTTGCTTGCTCCTGCTCTCGTCTGCTCTCTGCAGTTGTACGGGTTCGGCCCGCTTGTTTCCTTGCTGGGGTTGCTGCCTGGGTTTCCCTGGTGCTGTCGGCTCCCCTGGCACGGCGCATGGCTCCTCCTCCGCTTTGCTGTGCATGCAGTCCTGGTGCGTATTTGTCGTGCTCGGTGTGTTCCCTTCTTGCCCTGCCCCCGCCTCTTTGTTCATGCTGGCGTTGTGGGGGAGGAGGGGGCGGATGCTGGGTTTGGCCCTCTCCTGGCATGTTGCGTTCCGGTTGGGACGCCTGGGGTGGTTGCCTCTCTCCTTTTCGTTGTGTGGCCTGGGGTGCTGTCATGTTTTTTCCTGTGGCCCGTGTGGTGTACTATGCCTGTTCGCGGTGCGATGGTTTGTGCTGGTTTAGTTCTCCTGCCTGGTGGTCGGCTGTGCCTTTCTCCGGTGGTGCGCTGAGGCCGGTTTTCTCTCTCCGTGGTGTTTGTGGCTGCCTCTGGCTTGTTCCCTCTGGTATGCCTTTGTGGGGTGCGTTGGCTGGCCGTTGGCGGTGCGGCGGTCATGGTGGGCTCCATGGCCCGGGCGCCTGTCTCTTGCTTGGGCTTGGCGTTCGGGCAGGGGTCTCGGTCCTGCCTCAGGGGTTGGTGCGGGCCTGCTCCTGCACGGGTTGGTCGGCCTCTGGTCTTTGGCTGTGGCCTCTGGCTGTGGGTGCCTGACCTGCGGCTGGCTCCCCTTTTCTTCTGTGTTCTCGGGTGGAGTTGCTTTGCTGCTTGGGCCTTGTGTCTTCCCGGGTCGTCTTTGTGGCTTTCCCTGTCCGCCTGGTATTTTTCTTCTGGGTTTCGTCCCTTTCCCTCCTTGTTGGGGGCTTGTCCTCTGGCAGTGGCTGTGTGGGCTTCCCTTCATCCTGGTGGTCCTGTCTGCCCCTGTCTGGCATTGCTCTGTTCTGGGTGCGGGTTTGGCTCTGCCGTGGTTCCTGGGTTTTGGGGCCTCCTTCACCTGCGTCTGTACTGGGCTTGTCGCTGCACTTTGGAGCGGTGCTATGGCTGTCGCTGTGACTTGTTGGGCCCCTCGGTGCTGGTTCTGCTCCCTTTTTGGCCCTTCTGCTTCAGATGCTGGGCCTCTCAGCCTCTGTGGTGGGGTCTGTTTGTGGTGGGTGCTGTGCTCCTTTCCCTTTGCCCCTCCGTCCGTCTGGGTTGGACGTCCTTTGTCTATTGCCTTTGTCTTTCATGGTTGGGTTGTTTCCTGACGGGTGGGCTGTCCTTTTCCCATTGCTTGTGGGTTTTCCTGTGCTCTGCCTCTGCATCTGCGTTGCGGTGCTTGCGGCCTGGTGCTGTTTTTTTCTGGGGGCGTCTCCCCGTTTGCTGGGCGTCCGTGTTGGATGCTGTGCTGGGCTTTGGGCCGGCCTTCCCCTGCGGTTTGGGATGTTGCTCGTCGCTCCGGGGGCTTCTCTGCGGTTCTCCCCCTTGTGTGTGGCGGTGGTCTTTCTCTTCGGCTTCCCCTGCGTGTTGTTTTGTGGGGTGCCGGGCTTGCTTCTTCCTGCCTGGTGGTTCCGTCTTGATTCCGCCTGTTGGCTGTGTCTTGTACTGGGGCTCTTTTGCCTGCTGTTCCGGTGGTTGGCCGGCTTCTGGTGGCTTGTCTTTCTTTTGCTGGCCTACGGTTTTGGCCTCGCCTGCCTTGTTGTGCCGGTGGGACATGCCAGTTTCCCGGGTGCTGTTGTCCCGTCCTGTGGTCTTCCGGTGTGTTGCGTCTGCGGTTCTGGTAGGGGGCTTCTGTGTCCTGCGGCCTTTCGCCCTGGTGGCTCCTGCCCGCGTCTGTTCTCGGGTGTTCGGCATTGTTGGCCCTGGTTCATTCCTGGTTGTGTGTCTGTCTGGGCTTGCCGGGTGCTCTGGGTTTCGCTGCCTCCTCTTCCTATGCCTTGCCGCCGTGGGTTGCCTGTTCTCGTCTGCTCCCGGGGGTTGGGCTTGGTCGGGCCTGGTTTGTGCCTGGGTGGGGGCCCGCCTAGGTGTACCTGGTGCTATTGGCTTGGCTCTACTGGCCTGTGGTCTGTGTTTTGTGGCTTTCTGTGGTCCGGTTTGGGCTTCGCCCTCTTCGGTTCCGTGGTTGGGCAGGGTTCTCCGGCTCCTGCTTCTCCCGTTTCTGGGTGGTTGGGGGTGGAGCTGTGGCCCTGCTTCTTTCGGTCCTTGGGGCGCCGGTGGCAGCCTCTTCTGCTGTCCTGGCCTGCTGGGTCCTTTTGGCGGCTGGTGGGCTGTTGTGGCTGCCTCTTGTTCCTGCCTGGGTCCCCTGGATTTTTCCTGTGTGCTGTACCCCTTTCCTCTTCCTTCTGTGGGCTGTTTTGGCCTGGTTGTGGTTGGCGGCTGGTTTCCGCCGTGCTGCTTATCCCTCGGGCTGTGCTCCGAGCTTGGGTTGTCCGGTGTGCACCTGTCCTTTGGCTGGTGGGTTGCGGTGGTTCTCCCTGGTGGGGTTTTTGCCTTTTGCCTCTGGGGCGTTCTTGCCTGTTTTCTTTTTGCGGGTTGTGTTCCTGCGCATCCCCGTTTGTCTACATCTTCTGCGGCGTTTGGGGTTCGCTGTTCTGTCTGGGCCTTTCCAGTTCCTGCCGTTTGGGCTCTGGGCTGTTTGCTGAGGGGCCTGGGTGTGAATTGCCCTGGTGGCTGTTCCTCTGTTGGCCTTGTTCCGGAGGCCTGGTTTGGTGGGTTGGGAGTCTGGCTTTGCTGGGGTCTCCTGCCTTTCCTCTTCCTTTGGTTCCTCTGTTGTTGGAGCTGGTGGTGGTCTGGATTCTCTGGTTCTGTGGCCCGGTGGTTTCCTTTTCTCCGGGTGCCTTCTCGGGCGTTCCTGGGTGGGCGTCTTGCTCTTGGGGCTTGGTGGCTGGCAATGCCTTGGTCTCTCGGCTATGGCTGCCTCTGCTGTGCGTGTGCTTTTTGGGGGCCTGCCTGGTCTCCTTGGGCTCTGCATTGGCTGTTGGTTGGGGCTTGGTGGGCTCGTGCGCACTTGGTTCCCTTTTCTGTTTCTTTGCCTCTGGTGCTCCGGCTGGCCTTTCGGCTTTGCGGTCCCGTTGCCGGAGTCAGTTGGTCGATCTGTCTCCTGGTTCTTTGTGGGGTGGTCCTTCCCTCGATGGCTGTGTCCCTCTTGGGGCTTTCCCTCCTGTTTGGCGGGCTCTCTGGTGTTCCCCTTTTTCTTTCCTCTCTGGGGGGTTGCGCTTTCTGGCTCTGCTGGTTTTTCGTCCTGTTGTGTCGGCTTGCTGGCTTCGGGGGTCCTCGGCTCCTTGTTTTGGTGGGTCTTCTTTCTTGCCCGTTTTTGGGGCTGGGCTTGCCTCTGGGATGCGGTCGGCTGTGTTGCGTCTGGCTTGTTGTTCCTGTTTGTTTGCCCTTCTTTGGTGCGTTTTGTTCCGCTTTTCTGGGCTTGGGCTTCGACAGTTGGCCTGGTTTTTCTTTGGCTTGGTATGTCTCATTGCATAATGGAGATAAGCGAGAGGGACGTGGAGGTAATGGTTATATTACTTACCAGTAATCCCATTACTCCTACTCTCGCTTATCTCCATTACGGCCCGCCCTCCCTCCCGGTGGCCCGGCCAACTGTGTCTACGGTGGCTTGGTACGTACAGGTATTGTGGAGGGGGCGGTGCCTTTTTATTTTGGTAGGGGGTGTGTCTACGAGGCGCAGGGGCCTCATTGCGTAATGGAGATAAGCGAGAGTAGGACTAGGAGTAATGTGATTACCGGTAAGTAATATAACCAATATAATTAAGGCTCATTGTTTTCCATTTTTACTGATTTTTACAGATACATACACACAGAAAACCATTTATTTTCTTGTCTGTATTTATTTTTAAATGTGGATAAAAACGGAAATTGGGTGCTTTCTGAGTGATTCTAAATACACTTTGCCATGACTGCCAGGCCAATAACTGTTTGGATTGATAGGTGAAGTGGTTAAAAAAGAAAGGAATATTGTAAAGAGGCTTAAACATGTGCACAAGGCTGATAATGAAATGTGCATATTTTCATATAAGTCCATAGACTTATCTTCTGCAGGTTCACTGAAACATGGCAGGCATTCAAATATGACTGCATATTTATTGGTTAAATAAATGTGAAAATATACCCGTTTCAGCTTAATTTTTTTCACAAACCCCTTAATAAATATGGATAAATACAGATAAAGTTGACAAAAAATAAATATGGATAAATACAGATGGAAATGTCAAAAAAATAAATACCATAAAACCGGGAGCCCTAAATATAATATACCACAGGATTCCATTCCTCCCCTCCACCTCCCACCACTACCCTTCCTTTAAAATGTATACATAGCCTCCATTATTAGTAGACATCAGCCATATGTGGTGCACGTATGAAATTCTAATTATCCAGTGCCAAGCGCAGGTTACGTATGCCCACATCCCAGGTTCCCTGCACCTTCTGCGCATTCAATGCATGTTTTGAGTGGTGCCATGCCTCTCACTATCCCCTCTCTCAGAAAAATCTTCCATAATGGCTCCCAAAGCTATTAAGACATCCTGTACTTTTTCATCTTTTCTAGTATTTTTTATATGCATTTCCTCTGCTAAAGGCCACTCCAGTGTGCCCTGCATCCACAACTCCACGCTGGGACGTCACGTCGCATCCATTCTATGGCAATACGCCATCTGGACAAAGACTTTACTTTGGTGAGGCTTCAAAGGACTTTGTGTTAGAGCACTTGAATCAGTATGTAGCCAGATCATACTCTGGTTTCTCCTCAAACTGAATAAATATGTAGCCTGATATTGTTTGGTTTCACATGATCTTTCAACCACTATCAAAACATTTGTCATACCTCTTCTACTCCAACACCCATAAAGTTATTTCTTTTTATAATCTCTAACTAACAACCGTTTTTCTTCTTCAATAGTGAGAAGACAAAGGGCTAGATTCACAAAGATAAACTTACACTTTTGTGAAAGTTTACTACTTTGTTTGGTATTCACAAACTACAAGTTAAATTTTACTAATAGTAATTTTATGACTGCAGAGATTCAGTAGTTGGCGTGGATAAGCACATAAAATGATAGGACAGGTCTATCTTTTAATGTGCGGACTGTCTGGCACGAAGGCGGAATCTTAAAACTTGTAGCTTGTAAATACTAAAAAAAATGTAACTTACACAAAGTGTAAGTTTACCTTTGTGAATCAGGCCCAAAGTATTTTATCATCCACTTGTTCAAGCACTTTTCAAATCCCCTAAAATGCTAGCAATTGGCAGTGACACTTTCTTCCAAATAACACTCCCCTAGTTTCCCACTGTGGTTCAAAAAACGAAAACAGTTTTCATTTTAAGTTAATTCAAACAAGAAATTAGTTTTTACATCTATAACAATAATATCGGATTAACATAACACTGTTGCTTCACTTTTCGAGTTGTGAAATCAAAACCTAGAAGAGGCCTTCCTCATACCCAGGAAAACAAAATGTTAAATATCATAAAAAGTTACTTTCTGGGAACAGGTGTAGTACTGCTGGCCAAGTTCAACCATTTCCTACATTTCAATCACCAGGTTCAATAGCACAAGACAAAGGAAGAGGCAGGCTATTCCACAAAGTGTCTTAAGATCAACAAAGGATCTCAATGGCCAAAAAGAAATAGAAAGTAAGGGACTAATGGAGAAGTGGTAAGTCATTGACACCTATATTATGATGCCAATAATTCCCCTTCGCTGGCTTAGCCACTAATTTCTCCCTCAATCGCCTTCTAAACACAACCACCTTACCAAACATACCCATCCAAATCAGTCCCAACTTTGTTCCAAGTAACCTATTCATCTTCTGTTTTCATTTCTCGTGGTGGGATGTGCAATTGTCCTGTAACCACATACTTTTTAACTTCTTTATCCACCTACTTCCATGGTAGCCCACTACCATCCGGCCATTAACATACTCTTTCAGGAATCGATTGTCCTTTTAATTAACCCACTAACATACAGGTTATATAGCACCATGTTCTTATAACATACTGTTCTGTAAGAACTCGCAATCACTCCAAACTCAGTTGCATGCCATTATGAGTGACCATTTCCACTGGATTACCTTCCTGCTTGATTACACCGTCTAAGCCTTTCACCTTGAGCTGGCATTTGATTTATGATAAGCCAAGGTTTTCCCAACATGCCACGTACAATATGCAACCTCAAATCATTTTTCTGCCTTAGCTGCCATGATGTCATTAATATCTACATTGCCCTTTTGAACACTGCTAGGGCTGACGCCAAACAAAAAGGCTTGCATTTAAATGTATTTATTTATTTATTTATTTTTGTGTTTTATAGAGCGCGAACTTGACCCGTTAGGGTATCAGAGCGCTTTACAGAGTCATAGAGTTGTACAAGAGGCATGGAATCACAAGAGTATACCATAAATTGGGAGGGGGCGGGGTGCTGAGTACAAGAGGGATGGAGGGATACAATGTACAGTTTACATTACAGTTGCTGAAGACAGGCCCCAGGTTTCTTGGTGGGGTGAAAGGTCATCGGAGGGAGGCAATAGCCGTGAATTGGTCAGGCTCTCTGTGGCGGTTGAAGGTAAGGGTTTAGACGAGGAATTTACCCATGAGGAAGGATTTGGCCTCCTTTTTGAAACGTGCAAGAGAGGGGATTCTTCTGATGGCGGGTGGGAAGGAGTTCCATATTCTTGGCGCAGCCCCAGCGAACGCCCGATTATACGTTTTTTTTTTCCCGAAAGCGTGCAGGCTGGAGTAGGAGGTCTCTGGCGGACCGTGAGTTTCTGATTCCTCCGGATACCACAAGTTTCTGTGCAAGATATGCAGGGGAGTTTGAGTATAAGGCCTTGTGTGTGATGCATGCCAGCTTAAGCTGTATTCTGGCCTCGAGAGGAAGCCAGTTCAGCGCTTTCAGGTGTGGAGAAATGTGATCAAATTTCCTTGTGCCGGTAAGTAGTCTGGCGGCCGCATTGAGGCAGGCTTTTAGAGGTGCTAGGGAGATCTTGGGTAAACCAGAGAGGGTGGAACAGCCATATTCCAGTCTAGAGATGACTAGTGCTTGGACTGCCAGTTTTAGGTCGGGAGCGTCAAGGAAGGGTTTCAGTTTCCATAGGTAGCTCAGGTGGAATCTGGCTGATTTGGCCATCGAGTTGATGTGGTCCCGCATGTTCAAGTTGCAATCCAAGGTTATTCCCAGTGATTTGGCCGAATCCACAATGGTCGGTGGACAATTTAAGGCTGTGATGGCCTTAATCCATATCTGAATCTCAGGGTCGGTTTTTGGCGGGCAAATTAGAAGAAATTCTGTTTTCTTTGCGTTGAGTTTGAGTTGATTGGAGGAGAGCCATTGGACGGTCAGCTTCAGGGCCTCGTTCAGGGAGAGAATCTCCTCGAGAGATGAGATTTTGATGTAGATCTGAGTGTCGTCAGCGTACATATGGTAGGAGATATTTGCGGTGCGTAGGGCTTCGGCAAGCGGTTCTAAATAAAGGTTGAAGAGGGTGGGGGACAGCGTTGATCCTTGAGGGACTCCAACCGTGACCGAAGAGGGAGCGGACAGGTTGCCGTTAATTAGGAATCTCTGAGATCGGTTTTGGAGGAAGGATCTAAACCATTCTAGGACAGAGCCATCTAATCCTATCCTGAGTTTGAGGCGTTCGAGTTGCTTCCCATGGTTGACCGTGTCGAAGGCCGAGGATAGATCTAGGAGGATTAGGAGACAAGTTTTGCCTTGGTCAAGGGCTTGGAGGGCATCATCGACGATGTGGAGCATGGTGGTTTCAGTGCTGTGTCCCGGTCTGAATCCAGATTGGAAGTCATCGAGTAGGTGGAAGTTGTTGATGTGATGACTTAGCTGCAGTTGCACACACTTCTCCAGCACTTTAGCTAAGAGAGGGATGTTGGAAATAGGTCTGAAGTTGTCAGGGGAGGCTGGATCCAGCGACGGCTTTTTCAGAATGGGGAGGACTTGGCCCACTTTCAGAGAGTCAGGAATTGATCCCTGCCGGAGAGAGGCGTTAATTATTGCAGTCCTGCTAGGAATAATGGATTGGGCGGCGGCAGCTAGGCAGTTAGAGGGGAGCGGGTCGTTGAAATGGTTGTTCGGGTTTAAGGTAGATAGGATTTTGGAGACGGAGTCTTCGTCGTAGAGTGTGAAGTCGGTCCAGTGTGCTTGATTCTTAGGTGAAGCCTGTTGGGGCGGCATGGGGGAGGAGGCAGGTCAGGGGGGTAGAGAGTATGAGGCGGAACTAAGTTCGTTACCTAGGGCTTTGATTTTGTCCGCAAAAAACGAGGAGAATTCCTCGGATGATATTAGAGACTTGGGGTTTTCTTTCAATGTTTTGGCCAGTTTGTTGGATTGGTGTTTGACCAGTTCGAAGAGTTTGCGGGGTCTGTTCTGGGCGTTCCCCAGTTCCGATCTGAAGAATTCTTTTTTGAGTTGAGGATGTTCCTGTTGTATGTATTTCTGGCCTGGCGGAGAAGTTTTAGGTGAGCGGCAGAGGGGTGCTGTCTCCAGATTCTTTCGGATTGCCGGAGGGATCTCCTCTCATTGTTGAGGGATCCAGTGAACCGGGGGTTTCTATCTTTGATTTGAGTTCTTTTTAGTTTTAGTGGGGCTAGGTCATCCAGAATGTTCGACATAGTTGCAGAATAGTGATCGTTGAGGTCACTGACCGTTGTGATATGCGAGGGGGAGGTCAGATTTGCACCGAGCCTCGAGTTCTTTGTGGTCCAGGTTCTTGGTGTCTCTGACCCAGCGTTTAGGAAACACCGGCTGTGGTGCCCTTGTCTTGTGGGTGCCAGGTAGTAGGAAGGCAATGGCGTGGTGGTCAGACCAGTCACAGGGGTCTATAGAGATAAGCTTGACTGTTGCTTCCTTAGAGATGATCCAGTCAAGAGTGGCCCCTTTCGAGTGAGTTGGGAGTAAACAAGATTGGGTCAGGGCTTGATCGGCCAGGAGGTCTTAATGGCGTTGACATGAGGATCCTTGGGATCGTTCCAGTGCAGGTTGAAATCGCCAAGGAAAATTTCTTTTGCGTTGGAGGAACTCTTTGCTGTGAGAATTTCCATGAGGTGGTCAGTGAAGGAGTCATTCATGCCTAGGGGTGGTAAAAGATGTGCAGGTTGCACAGTTGGGTGGAGTTACTGCGAATAGAGATGGCGAGGTATTCGCAGGAGTCGGTGGTATCCGCCAGAAGTTCAGTGACAAGAAGGTTAGAGCGATAGATGCAGGCGATGCCTCCTCCTTTCTTGCTATGTTGTCTGTCCAGCCTAGCAATGTTATAGTTGGGAGGGACTAAGAGGTCTAGGCATGGGGATGAGGAATCGTTTAGCCATGATTCTGTTAGAATTGCCAAGTCAAAATTTTTGTTCAGGATGAGAGCAGCAACATCGGCGGCATGCTTTACTGCCGATCGGCAGTTAATTAGGAGACCAGTCAGGGAGGGGTCGGAGGGAGTGTCGGGAGTCGGGGCGGACAGGTGTACAGGCGCTAGATTGCTTCTAATCACACTTCTGTTATGGAGGGTAGCTGATCTGCAGGGGTTGATAGCGACCGTGCAGATGGCATGTTCGGCACTCACGTCTGATAGGCAAGGGGTAACTGGGGCTGCGTTGTAGTCCTGGAGAATGGCGAGGATTTCCTTTTTAGTGAGGTCTAGCGGATTTGGTGTGACGAGGGAAGGTTGTAGGAGAGGACGAGAGCTAGGGTTTCCTCCTCCGATAGGTGGCAGGGATGTTTACGAGGGCGAAGGTGCCTTAAGGATGTAGGTAGTGGGTGTTTGGGGAGCTCTGTGATAGGAGGGGAGGTGGAGTTCAGCAGGGGCTTGAGGCTAGCGAAGGAGAGGTCGGCGAGGTGGAGGACTTTCGTTAGATCCAGAATGGAGAAATGGATGCTCTGAATTATTTTGGCGGCTCTGGAGTGCAGAGTATTGATATCCATATAAGGGGGGGCGCAGTAGAGGTGCTAGGAGGGTTAGGATGGACTGTGTTAGGAGCAATAGGAGGGGTGGTTTGTGGGCAAGCAGGGTTAGCTTGACCTGCATCATAGGTCATTGGAGGCGTAACGGTCTCAGAGTCAGGGTGGGGAGCTAGTAGGGAGGAGACCAAGGGTCTCGGGTCGATTGCGTAGGATGAGCTGGGTTAGAAACCTCAGAGACAGTATGGGGAGATAGTGGGGAGGAGACCAAGGGTCTCGGGCGGTAGTGTTAGCAGGGCCGGGAGACGAACTAGAGGGGTTAGGAGGCCCTGAGTTGAAACCCATAGAGAGGTGGCTTGTGGGAGGTTAGTCATGCTAGGCAGGCAGGTCGGAGGATCGTCAAGGCGGGTGTTGGTCGCCCTGCCAGTGTCATGCACATGGTTTCTGAGGAGGGTAAAAAGGTCCGCAAATTTATTGAGGTTTTTGGGTGAGGCTTGGATCAATACAATGCCGCTTTTGTAGAGGGTAATGGTGAGGTCAGCTCGCAGGGTTGTGGAGGGCGCTATTGTGAGCTTAGTGCCGTAAGGAATGTTCCTGATTGTGCGTACATTGAGGAGGTGCGCAAAGGAATTGCGCCAAGAGGGGGTTCTTCTGGAGTAGAAAACGAGGTCGTTGATGACTGTGCCGTTGTCCGCACTAAAACGCAGGTCAGAGATCAGTGTCTCAGGGTGATTTTTCAGGGTGAGGTGCTTGAAGGTTTTTGTAGCAGTTTTGGAGAGGTTAGGGGGGTAAACCAGGGTGTATGAGTTTACCCCAGTAGCGGTCAGGCCGGGACGTACCATGTTGGCTAGGGTTGGGCACTATAGGAGAGACATGGGTCAGTAAGCAGCAGATTTCCTTATGTCCGTGATTATTAGGATAGTAACCTTATAGGAAATAAGAAATTGGCCGGGTCGTAAGTAGAAGAAATTCCTAGAGCTTTTCCAAAGTTCAACAAATCTTTCATTGACTGCTATGGCAGGTCAGTGCCACTTCAAGATGGCCGCCACCTGAACGAGCATGGCTCAGGGTGCAGCTGTGGGCCCTTGCTTGTTTTGATGGTGCAGTCCTCTATCTGTTGCCATTGTCTGATCGAGCCTGGCTGGGGTGCAGCTGTGGACCCTTGTTTGTTTTTATAGTTCAGTCCTCTTTCTATAGCCATTGCCAGGTGCTGCCATTTTCGTGGGTAAAAGGCCCGAGGCAGTATGGAGGGGCAGCTTTGTGCACAAAATGGCTGGGGGCAATAAAACTGTTGTGCCATTGACCGACAACTGCAAGGTACAGCTAAAATTCCGATACCAGACCCACTTCTGTAGTCTGGATATCGCTGTGTTCCTGCTGATGCACACTGTTCACTCGGTGCATGCCAAATCGAGGGAGGCTTCTCATCTGTTGATGCTCCTTGGCTTCAGGGCAGGCGCACCGCTTCGCAGCTTTTTGGCATCCCTGCTGCCCCGAGCGCGATCGTTATGAGAGCACTGCATTGGGAGCGAGGCGGCAAACAGCTCCCCAGGGCTTCGGCTCGTGCTGGGTGAGCCCGTCACTGGAGGGAAACTTCCTGAAAGTTCAGCGCAAGTCCGCCAGTTCCCCTGCGGGTCACAGGTTCGGGGGCTCAAGATGTAAGATACCGCTTCGCAGCTCTTTGGCGCGATCGGTATGGAAGCACTGCATCGGGGGGGGCGACGCAGCAAACAGCTCCCCAGGGCCTCGGCTTGCGCTAGATGTGCCCGTCACCAGAGGAAAAACTCACCTGAGGGCTAGCGCAACTTCGCCAGTTCCCGGCAGGTCACAGGCTCAGGGTCCCAAGACGATGAGTGGCCTGCAGCGGGGTGGGAGGGGGAGGGGTGGGACCGGACTCACCGAAGTCTCAGGTCTGGGCAAACATCCACGGTCAGTCCCCCAGCAGCCCAGCCTTCCGTTTATGCCAGCTGGATTCGGGGAGCAACTCTCGGCTGGGGCTCCGTTTGTCAGCAGCAGTGAGGTATCCGATGGACTCAGCAAACGGCCAGCTCTTCTGGACAATGGCCGACGGTCCTAGTTGAGGTAAGAGGGGTCCATAAATGCTGGTCTGTGCGGTGCTGTGGGGGCCAAGTTTGCACTGTATTGCTGTATGATGATGTAGGAGGGCAGCTGGGCGAAGGAGGGCGATGGATGGCCGGGTTGTACAGGGATATTAACCGATAGGTGAACCCTAACCCAGGAGCTCAGTGGAGGAGCTCTCGTCCGGTGGCCATCATCTCTCAATTTGTTACAGAATATGTAAGATTAAAAGACTCTAGATGCAGGCCAATTTTATCATATGTGGATGAAAGTTTAATAGTGGTGAACCAATAAACCGCGTTGAACATTGCCATATCGTATATAGATTAGACAATGTATATCTATCTACTTACAGCCTGTTAGCAAGGTCTCTAAAGATTTAAATAAACATTATGATCGAAGTATCTTGCTTAAAATCAGCACAATTTACGCCAAAGATTCCAGTGCCTTTACATGTTCTGATACACCTGTTTTGTTTGGGCTTCCAAGCCCCTCTCTGAATTGTTTACTCTTACATCAGTCACAATCAGCTTCAGCCGCATCTTCTGTACAATCTTATGGCTAACATTGTTCTAAAACCTTCAACTCTTCTGAAAAAATGTACAGACACTCTAAAACACTATATTGTCACAATTATTCCCGTCCACCACAGAGATTTGCTCAATGTACAGTGTAGACACGTCCATTTTGCCAATTATATTTGGATCATAAAGTTGTTTGAAATAGCCTGTGATGAAAAGGCTTTCAACCCCATATCCATCTGGGCCAATGTCATGGGGTTTCAGGTCCTTTGGCCTTTTCTTCGATTTTAGAGTGCAGTCTGACTCAGGCAAAATTAGGCAACTTGAATGGATATCCGCCCACAAGGTATGCCCTCATCGCACCAGCTACAACTGGATCCATCCCACACATTGAGACAGCATAAGATACCTGCAATCCTGAGATAGCAAACATAAAATAAGAGTCCCCCTCCCCTCTCACAACTCAGCTTCCACGCCCCTCTCTTCTTGACTGCTTCTTTACCACTGACCCTGTACAGTGCTCCACTGCCTTTTGGCTAGATTAACGTTACACAGATACCAACTACATACATATTATGTACATATGATTTCTCAACGTCATTAATTTCTAGGTGATCAATCCTTGTTTTTCCAGTCCTTGCAGATAAGCTCAAAATACCCTTTCTTAGACAGCACCTCCACTTTCCTTTTAGGATACAACATTCCTTGTCATTTGTCAAGTATTCTTCCGCAACATGTTCTCAGATACCTCATCCCTCGCTATGGTCGTCTCCTCTGTGAATGTAGAGATCTTTACCTACATCTATTTATTCGTCGTTCATATCATTAACGAGGAACAAATAGATTTTCCGCACACACCAGTAACCTTGAGCACTGCCAGCAGCACACACAGAGACACCACACAATTGTGTTCAGATGTAGGCATCCATTGGGCCCACGAGAAGAACCTACACCCTCCACAGCTCTATGATCAACATGTGTTCCTCTAATTGTTGCCTGTCTTCCCATGCACTTCTTAAAGTCATGCTCATCACCCCCTTCAGTTCAGGTGCATGAGCGGAACATCCAGAACGCTTCTTGCCTCAGACCATGCAGGAATGGTGTCTGCTTCTGTTCATTCCATAACCTGTTGCCACTTGAGGCAGAGACATATAGCTCAAAGGTGTCCTTTGGCTTTTCCAGAATATGGCTGATCGCCTCCCTCAGACAGGCAAAATCACTGGGAAGTGGTGACATGTTCCCCAGAGTCAATAAACAGTCGCTTCTATGCTAATATTCACACATGCTGGGCATAACTAGGAGCGGAACAACAGCTGCTGCAACCCTATCCTGATGGAGCAGCACTAAATGTTAAAAACAAATGCATTCAATAAAAACAGCGTCTGCAATTGGTCTCAGTCATAGTGTGTCATTCAATCAATCAATCAGCTTTTGTAAAGCGCACCACTGTCACCCCAAGGTGTATCTGGGCACTGTGTTTCCGTCGAGAAGCCAGGTCTAGAGTCTCTTTCTGAAGTATGCCAGCGAGGGTGCTGTACGGAGATGGAGGGGCAGGTCATTCCAGGTCCTGGCAGCGATGTAGGAGAAGGAGGGACCACCGCTGCGACTGCGACGAATGGTGGGGGCGAGCGAGGGTGACGGAGCGCAGGTGTCTGGAGGGTTGGTGGAAGTTGAGTCGATGGTTGATGTAGGAAGGTCCTAGGTAGTGGAGGGCTTTGTAGGCATGTGTGAGGATCTTGAACTGGCATCTCTTCTGGATGGGGAGTCAGTGGAGGTTCCTCAGGTGGGGGCCAATGTGTGTCTGTTTGGGGAGGTCAAGGATGACTCTGTCTGCAGCGATCTGTATGGTCTGGAGCCTTCTGAGGAGCTGGGTGGAGATGCTGGCGTAGAGAGTGTTGCCATAGTCGAGGCGGCTGGTGACAAGGGCCTTAGTGACAGTCTTCCTGGGGTTGGGATCTATTTGAAGGTTCTGCAGAGCATGCAAAGTGTGTGGAAGCAGGAGGAGGCGATATGTGTAGCATGTTCTGTCCACACCAGAGCCCATGCTTTGTTGTCTTGCTGCCTCTTCCAAGATCTGCATTCCTGACCCCATCCTGCAAACAGTGTTTGCAGCACACATGGTCTCTTATCAGTGAAAACAATATGCCGGGTGAAAGTGCACCTGTTTGCTGCCTAGTTGCTCAATGCAGCTGGCCACCATACCAGGATGCACAAGTTTGCTAGTAGCATGCGATACTATCCTGATGGAAGCAGCAACTTATATTCCTGTTAACCTGTTTTAATAAATGTATACAAAAAACCAACAAATACAAAGTGGTGTCCGTAGTTAATTTTTACACCACTACTATGATGTACCATCACTTTATTCATGTCTACCTATACACACAAAGGTGTGTGGCATGTACTCTGTTCATCAGAGGCCAGAGTTTGATACCACACAGCTACCTTCAGGATCTACATTCCATCACACATCTTAGAAACAACTGGTTTTGCATGCTTCACACACGGTGTCTCAGCACTGGGACATGCCGTACATGTTGGTAGGGAATATGACACTTTACCCCGCACGCCTTTATAACGCGTGCCATTACCCCGCATTTTTTACTCCGTGAAATCTTTTACAACGCAGGGCTTTACAACGCAATCCATTACAACGCATAGTCCATTACAACGCAATTTACTATTCTAACTCCACCGGGGCGTTGTAATGGGGAATGCGTTGTAATGGTTTGCGGTGTAAATCCCTGCGTTGTAAAAGATTTCGCAGAGTAAAAAAAAAATGCGGGGTAATGACTTGCGTTGTAACGCAGTCATTGTAAAGGATGTTTCCCGGTGGTAGGCTGTCAGTGTGTGCCCTACGGACTCAATTCATCAGGTCACCAGATAACAGGATGTACAAGGTAGTTAGTGGCATACATTTAGATGCAGCTTTGTGCTCAGACCCACATGAACACCTCTGCGCTGTTGTGAGCTCAGGCTCTTAACCGTGCAGAACGCGTCTCATGCTTCCTACATCAAAGAGTGCATGAACAGGTGTGTTACCATGAGCTCATGTTTTACATCACAGAGAAATAAACGTGCTAAAAGAAAGCCCGCGGGAATGCCAAGAAACAAATCCACTGCCCTGGGTATGCATGAAGCAGGAGGTGGAGGGCAGACACCCCAATGGATGCCGCTTGCGCTCACAAAATCAACCTGCATGAGGGTGCACTGAAATCATGGAGTACCTACGGGCTGTGGAAACCACTGGCTGACAAGGATGCACCTGCCATGCAGATAATAGGGATTTTAATGAGGGAATGTCCATGCTGCAGAACTGCACTACCACAGGAGCTCTAGAAGAGTCACTGGTGGAATCTCACACATGCTTACATTTCAGAAACATCCTCTGGGCCATAGAACACTGGAATCATCACATCAGGAAAGAACATAGTACCAAAGAATACAGCACCACACACAGCCCCATTTTACCATATAAATACCAGAAAAGCCACACTACCGCCCATGATACTACTACTCAACAGTAACAACTCAAATGCACAATGAAACTCTCTCAACAAACTCTCTACAAACTCCAGGAACGCAAAACAACTCCCCGGCACCATGCAAGTCTGGATTAAACATGATGGGCACTGTTCACAGTATGCAGCGAAACATGCACATTCCACACCAGATTAGCATGGGTACCATATATACAACGACACAGGTAAAACCCAAAGGCACCGATGTCAACCACAAACGAGCCACAGGATACAGGACATAACAGGAAACTGCATATATTCACATAAAAGGAAAAGAATGACATCTGAGACATATGCCCATTGTGTGATGTGGCTACATAGGTAATGCATCAATTGATTTGCTAGTGGAGACGTTTTTCAGAGTGCCACTGGTTTGGTGTGCAATTGTTGATTGGAGGATGTGTAGGGGAGGCAGTTGTGCCCTGTCCATGCTTGTGAAAATTGCATTTGTATCATATCTTTTCTGGTGGGTTGGTACCCTTATTTCTCTAGAACCACAACCAACTGCCATATTGTGCATGGATCATTTTACTGTGTAAATGTAATATTTTCTTTCAACGTTTAAGCAGAACAATTTCTGAGTTATGTAGGTAACTTTCACTGCCAGTGTTTCATGAGAGATGCGCACCTTGGAAATAAGGAAAGAGCGGTCCAGTCTTCATCCCACACACATGGTCTGTGCTTGTCTTTGTGATTTTTGTGCCTTTCTGTTCATGTAGCTGTAATGTGCCGCAGTATGCTGCACTCCTGCAAAACCCTTTGCCCTCATTTTCACTAATTAGATGAACTGTAAGAGAAAGGGAAATGGCGGTACCATATGTTGATGTAAATTATTTACTAACATTCTCCAAATTGCAGGTCTCGCAATGGAATAATCACTGGACCAACTTCATCTGGGTATAACGCTACTTGAGAAATACTGCAATCATCAATACGGCTTTAGGCTTTGATGGCCAACTTTGTATATCTGCATTTCCTTAATGAGTTTAGAAAGGCCACATTCTCCAAGTGATGATAAAATTGTCTATTTTGCAGGTTAGGCTTCTGACTACAGTTACTGCTCTAAATAATAAATATATGTGGCCGGCAAGGTGCATATTAAAATTCTTTAGTAAGCCAAAGACAATAAATACAGCAGTCACCGCTAAGGAGACACCTGTTAGGGTATTTGGGACATTAAAAACCTAGTTCCACCACTGAGAGAGACGCTGACACTCCACAAACACGTTAATGTCCTTTGACTTTTAAAGTGGGTTCTTCAGCACCTCTTGCAATAGGTACTAATATTTTTCTGGAAGTGGGAAGCCGAGCTGGAAACCAATACAATCTGTGGAGCGTGAAGAAGTAATTCTTCCTGAGTGAAGCCAAGTTCAAACATGAATACATAAGCCCCAGTGATACTTGCCATGCATTGTGTAAACCCAGCATTAGCACGTCTCTTTCCCAAGTATTCCACTGTGAGGTTAACGGTTTCTTTGATCTCTGGAACAGCTTGCCATATCTTAGTTGCAGCCCTGCCAAGTACCACGCATCAGGCGTGATACTAACGCATTTCAGTGTGGTGGTCCGCATCACCGCACTGAAATGTAAAGTCACGCATAATAGGCATAGCGCTCCTTCGCTGTCAAGTCGTTCTAGCGCTGGCAATTATGCACCCTTGGAATGCTAAACTAAAGTTGGAGTGGCTCCCAGCAGGCTTTAGGGGCTCCGGCAGCTCTCTTGCTTAGCTGCTACAATGTAACAATTATTCGATTCCAACTGCGCAGCATACTGATGTACACGTGACTGACGTTAACGTCCTGCTGTGTGCGCGTTTGCGCGGGCGTGTGGCTGCAGTTCCTGAGTTGCGGTAGCTGTGGGTGCTGCAGTGACAATGAGCGCTGCTCGCACCACAGTAATCATATTTTAAAAAGTATGATTGACATCCACGACCGGTGGCAAACCCGACCCAACCCCGAGGACAGGACTGCAGTGACTGCTAGATCCCAGAACACACCACTGTACATCTCTGCCGCTGAATCTTCATGCTGCTCGAGTGGTTGTGGCCACGAGGCGGTTGGGCCCGTACCAGTTTGCAGCCTCTCACCTCTCAAAGTAAGTCAGTGAAGTGAGATATCGCTCTCTCTTCTAATAAAATGTGGTTTAAATGATATTAGCATGCTGGTTATCTTCGCCTGTGTGCACTGCCTGTGTTACAGCTGAAGTCTTAGTGTGTCTGGTGATCACTCAATTTTCAGCTGCGACATACAGCCTAACAAAACTCGTATTGGGCCGGTAGGGGTGAGCCATTGACGGTCCTGGTCCAATTACTTTCAGTGCAGCGGTGTCAGAACCTGGTGTAGCTCTGTGACAGCTGTGCTGGCGTGATGATCTGGGCCGCTGGCTGCGGGGCTGGGCAGATAGCGGCGCGCTGACCGGGGCCGACCGCTCAGGGTAATGATTTTAATAGGGTTGCCTGTGTGTTGACTCTTAATTAGGCAGCTGATCTGTGCCACGCTGGTGGCTGCAGGGGGCTGGGCAGGTAGTTGCGCGCCGACCGGGACGGACCGCATCGCTCGGGGTGAATGATTTTTAGGGTTGAGTTGAGTCGTATTTGAAATAAAGATCACCATAGCGTGCACTTTGGCTGTTACCTATGTTTTGTGCCTCAGGCATCAATGCCCAGCTGTGGAGTCCGCGAGTCAGCTGATAGTTGACTCTTTCATTTTAATGACTTAGACAGCTGTCTGACGATCCATGTAGTTGGGGCCTCACATCCAGTTTGGGCCGGGTCCCACGTGGGACAGAGCGGCCTTCAGTCCACATTTGCTCTGCATCTGATTGATTGCCAGGGAGAAGCCAGAGGGGCCCAGTGGGCAAAGGCTGGCTAAAGCAGGATCTGCTAACTGTTTGTCTGCCAGCCCGCCCGGTGCTGAGGCACACCTGTCCGTTAAAGCTGTGAGCAGGCATCCGAGTACTGTCTTTAAAAGACAGCATTGCGCTACTGTACTCGGCTCTGCACCAGAGACCAGCGTTGCAGGCTGTCAGCAGCCTGTGCTAGTTGTGCACTCTGACTCCTCTGCCCCGGGGTCAAGTAGCCTCTCCCTGAAGCAGCTATCCAGCACTACTGTGGCCACTAACTTGTGAAAAACTGGACAGATGCCTGCATTGCCACTGGTCGAATTGCAACTGCCTTGTGCAACGAGAGACAGAGGCCCTGCTGGAGCCCCTGCCTACATTGCTATGGACACCAGCACTATTGAATGGAGACAAGTAGGCACCTTCAGCATTTCCCTCACACTAGTAAGTAAGGTTGCTAAATACTGGCCATTTGCTCATGTCGATTTAAGGCTCAAGCATGACAGAAAGTTATAAAAGAAATTGTTTTTGTAAAGTGTATATATTTTGCGATGGACTTTCTGTCTTTACTTTATTTATGAGCCAGTTATCATTAACTTCGCAGCTCCAAAACACTGCAAAGTGTTCTTATTTTTACTGTTTGAAGTATGCACTGATGAGGGGAAAAATATCGACTTTCGGGGCTTCTCAGAATTTTTATAACAGCCAGGACAATAAAATACTGGTCATGCCAATAAAAAAGAGCCTGGTGGTAACCCTGAAGGTAAGTGGCTGGGTACAATACGACCTTCCTGTGATCTGCTGCAGAATAGTAAGCAATAGTGAAGGCAATAATCGAAACAGGCCAGTCCACGCCCAGTCAGGCTCGCATTCTTGTTACTGGCAGGAAGGTGAATATGCACACTGAGCAGCAATTGCTGCTGCTTTTGGGTCAGTCCAGGCCTGGTTGGAGCTTGTGGTTATACATTTTGTGATCAATAGGAACCTTTAATTTCAGGTGCTCTGCAGCAGTTTCAAGATCTTTTTAGAGTTTCTCACAGCTCAAAAGGGTACAATTTGTAATATTTATCCGTTCCCAGGGACTTCATTGCTTGGTTTTGATCGCGAGAAATGGTCACTTATAATCGTTGAAATCTCACTCATAATTGCACTGAAATTTAAAAAATGTCACACATAGCAATCTGAAACCTTGGCAGGTATGTAGTTGAAGCCGTATACATTTCTGCCAAATCAGACTGTAAAGATGTCACTGCATCAGACATGCCCACCTTTGGTTTAGTAGTTCACCATCACATTCAGAGTTGATAATATTTAAATTTAGAAAGAAAACCAGAAGTCAGTGTATTTAGGATGTCATTAGCCCAAAAGATTCCTGAAAATGACTGAAAGGCCATCTTAACAATGCTGGCTAAGGCAGGGAATCTCTGTTTAATTTACGCTTCTCTGCTGCACACCTGGCAACAGGTGTCCTACCTAGGCTGTGCCATGCTACCACTAAATGTGGGTGACATTATACTGTTTGCGAGAAAGTGTCACTCATAGTGATAGAATGACACTCAGAATTACACTGAAATTATAAAAATTATAATTTAATTATAAAAAAACCAATCTGAAACCTTAGCAGCTATGAACACGTATTCTTTCAATAGTCGCGGAGAGTAGTCTGGACCACTGTGGGAGTGTTTGCTTAATGTGCTGTTTTAATCTGAGAATGCTGATCTCGATTAGTCTGCCTAATTGTTTTGAAATAATTAATCCTAGGTGGTGTTTACTTCTGCACATGATGTTCCAAGGCATAACTGCGGCTCTACCTTGATTTGTTACATGTCCTGCCAGTATCCCAACGCCCTCTATGCTCCTTTCGTTCAATGAAGCTCTTGTTTTTCTGTAGTGCTGTAGTCTGAAATTGGCGGATGTTGTCATATAAGTATCCCTCTGCCAATATTTGGTAATGTGTTTATATAAGCATGCAACACAACACTAGAAATTACTGAATATTGCTCGTGCATTAGCTTAGCTTAAAGACTGTGGGAAGAAAAGATCTGTGTGGTGGAAACTGGAAAGCTACTTACTACACTCTGTCACATTCAACTTTCATTTTCAATCAGTTTATTGTTCTACCGTTTTTTTATACTTTAGCTTTTATTACGCGTCAGAGCCACAAGATGGCACTGTGCGCATGCGAATGACAGAGAACCTCGCTTGGCTGTGCAACTGACTTGCAGTTCTTAAGGGCGCCCCTGACCACGGAGCGCGCCGTCCTCCAAAAATACATATCTGCTGTCCTTGCTCAAACACAGATGTTTCTTAACAAAGAGGTTCGGCTGCCAGGCTGACCGAGGCTGCGCGATATGCGGTTAGCCTTGCATCAGACATACAAATGTTGCTTTCTTTACAGTTATAAGTTTACTCTGTGCATTTGGTGACTCGACTGAACGATATTTTAACAACCGCATTTGGTTGCAGGGTGAGGAGGGGTGTAAGAGCGGGAAACTATCTGCTCAGCCTGAAAAGGTAACACTGAGCTCTGGGAAAAACGCCTCCAGGAATATGAACTTTGAAAGCACGCCTTTTCGGCTCGCATCAGGGTTTCTTGTGGTACAGACATACAACAAACAGAGAAACAAAATGCGTGCTTCACAAAACTCTATAAAGCAGCTGCACGAACCCAACCGTTAACATTAATGAATATGAGTGAATTCTGATGTTTACGAAAAGAGGGTTGCCTCACAGTGAGCCCTGAGGCAGGAGCTATTTACTCCTGTGAGGACAAGCCAATCGTGATCCACGTTGGTGATGCGTTGTCGTTTTAAAGGCCTCGAAGTGAAGCTGAGGAGGGGTATTCAAGAGACAAGCACAAATGCCAACCGACCCGGCTCAGACGGGAGACTCCCGGTTTGTGGAGCCAAAATTAGCTTTGTTTCAGCTTTCTCCCGCCTAAAATAGCCTCTGCCTCCATAGAATAAATCAATGGGGAAAATACATGAATCACTGCCATAAACAATAACTGGACGGTATCTTCTCTCTTCTGCACGGGTCACTTCACAAACCTAACCCTTAAATTTCTTCTGTATAGCCCCCGCCCCCTTCTGTACCTCTCTTTATCCAGTGTCCACCAGCCCCTTCACAGCCTCGCTCACTCAATCTTCTGTTTCTATAATCTCGTATTTCTCCACCTTTCTGTCTAAATCTCGCTCACACCCTTCCAACACACCGCGCTCCCTCCGCCTGACCGTCCTTTCTCCATGAGAACTCCCTCTCAGCACCTCACCATCCACTTAACCTGAAAAAATACCACTCCACACTATCAGACACCTCAGATCTTAACGCAGCGGCCACCATACAAAAACACTCAGCGACTCAACCATGCGTTGTTGCTGCAGTGAATGGCGGATCTGCGCTTTGTGGTATGGAAGTTTGCACAGTTATTGTACATGCAGTGATAGTCTCCTGTGTTACTCCAGTTTGGGGAAAAAAGCCTGTCGCTCTACAAGCCAAAACGATGAGCGGCGTCAATGCTTGTTCTAAAGTGGTTCAATGCTCAAAGTTTCCGGACAGGAGGGGCCACTGTAGTGTTCCCGGCAGCCGCCAGAGGGGGCAGTTAAGCTAAACAACCCTGTCAGTGCGATATCACTGAAGACTACACTAAGGATGGATACAAGAGAGCCTGCCCTGTGTGTCTAAACCGGATCATTTGTGGAAGGTAATGGTAAATTCGCCGACAAAACAGCAGATGCCCCTTCCGCCCACCTCAGCATTGCTTCACCTAATATAGATTGTGGAGAAGCAGCATGACGAGGACACTGGTAATCCTTGCACCAATATCACAGCACAATCCTTGGACAGCTTGTCTTTTCCGCTCGAGGTCGCACGTGTGAAAGCTGTCCAAGAATCGTGCAGTTACTGACGTCACAGGGACAGAGGTCACTGTAGTGGGGCAGTACGGGGGTCCTCGGTTAGCCCAATGACACTCGGGCCTACAGCATGTGTGGGGAGAGACACGGGTTACAATAATCACACCACTCAAGTTTCTGTGAGTGCAATCAGCCACGACTGCACGTTTATTTATACCTACCGTTCCGAGCCTGGCCCAGAAGGTTGCAAGTGCATACAATGTATAATAGTGGCCGGGTGGCTTACTACATCCCTCCCAACCAATCATAAAATAATGTAAAGTCAAAAGAACAAACGACGCTCAGCATCCGGTGGGTTAAATGAATGACCTGTCATTCAACACACAAAGTCTTTCAGCATTTGGCTCGGCTGGGGATTTTCCCTCAGTCTATAAGGGTGTCCACGTTGAGCCGCCCTTTTGTTCACACCCCTTGGAGTACTCGAAGTCTGGGGAGTCCCCTCTTCTTCTCTGTCTCCACAGGCCTCCCCACTCGACTCATCTTCACCCGTCCTTGGTAGCTCTTCCTCCATTTCATTACTCGGAGTATCCGTCTGACTCATTTGCTCTGGTTTCTCTTCTCTCCTCCATTGCAGGTGTGATTTTTTTTAAACCAGGACACGTTTCTCGACTGTTGCCTCTCTCCTCTTTGGACAGTGACCATGGTTCCTCGCAAATCTACCACTTCCCAAGGTTCTCACTCGAATGGCGTTCAAAACTTCCACCCCGGATGTCTGTCTCTCACCACCGCTCTATCTCCTGTGCAAAGCTCCACAGTCCTGGCTTTCCTGCTCTGGCTGGCTTGATCATTGTTTCTTCTCCTCTTCGCCTGGGTGGTCTCACTATCCAACTCTCGAGGGGTCCACTACTCGCTCACCGGTACAATGTCTCTCATCGCCCTTTTCATCATCAATTCACTTGGCGAACATCCCATAGTGCTATGGGTTGTTTGTCTATACGCTCTCAGGAACTGATGGAGACATCCTTCCAGGTCTTGTTGATCGACACCAATCCTCAGTGCTTTGTTGATCGTGTGCATAAATCTTTCTACCTCCCCATTGGCTTGAGGCCATTGGGGGGTGACTCTCCTGTGTCTGTCATTGCAGTGATGTAAATATTCCTTAAACTCCTAGCCGTGGACGGGTGGCCCATTGTCTGTTTGAATTCCTTCCGGTATTCCCAGCAGAGCGAATGTTTTCTCCATTACGGGCTTGACACATTCAAACGCCGTTGATAGCACCACCTCGACAATAGGAAACTTCGAATAACTGTCCATCATGACTAGCGTTAACCGTCCGTCAGGGAAGCTTCCAAAGTCCATACTTATGGCTGCCCACGGCCTGGTACTGGGGGCCTCAGTGATTACCGGGTGAGCTGGCGATTCCCCTCCAGTAGTAATGCAAGAGTGGCAACTCTTCACCAATTCTTCGACCATCCGGTTTACCCATGGGAACCACACCTTGGCCTCAGACGTGCTTTGGTTTTTGCTAGACCATGGTGACCTTGGTGAGCAAGTTCCACCGTCCTCTTCCACAAACTGTGCAGTATCACAATTTGCATTCCTCTTAGGACCAGCCCTTCACTGCTCTCACTGATTTCATCTCGACACCGCCAGATGCCTGTTCTGGCTTCTCTTTCCTCCTCCATCAATCCACTCACACCATCCAAAAAGTTCTTCCAGTGGCGTTCCCGCAAGGCATCTTTGACAGCCTTCAGACAGGCATCCTCTTGCATGGCCTCCACAATTTATTCCAGGGACAATGCTCTTGGGCAGCCTGACTCGGTGATCAGTTTGATGAAAACCTTCAGCTCCTCTATCACCTCTTGCTGATGACGAGGGTCCGCTGCCATGGGATGGCACGACAGGTAATCTGCCGGGTTATTGATTCCTGGCCGATACACTATGTTGAAGTTGTAGTGTTGGAGTTGCCACGCCCATCTTTCGATGCGAGTAGGCCCATTTCTTGCTGTTCCCCCAAAAAGTGGTACTAATGGCTTGTGGTCCCTGATCACCTTGAACTGGTGCCCGCATAGGTAGATGTTGAAGTGTTGGCACGTCCATCTGATGGCCAACGCCTCCCTTTCAATTTGTGCATACCTTGTCTCAACAGCTGTCAGTGCTTTACTTGCGTATGCTATGGGCACCCATCCTTCACGTGCATCTTGCTGAAAGAGTACTGCCCTGAGACCAACCGGGCTGGCATCCACTACGAGCTCCGTAGTGCTTCCTGGCTTGAAGTAGGACACCATCGCTCCTTGCAGTAGCACTCCTTTCACTTCCTGGAACGTTTTCGCTGCCTCGCTGGTCCACTGTCATTTGGTGTCCTTCTTCGTGAGACCCCTCAGAGGCTCCGAGATTCTTGCTAGATGTGGTATGAAACGGCCACAATAATTCACCATTCCCAAGAAGCTCCGCATCTCCGTCTGATTTTGTGGAATGGTTGCCACTAGGATAGCTTCAACTTTTGCCGGGTCAACTTGTAGACCATCCTTGGAAAATCTGTATCCAAAGAATTCCACTTCATTGGTGTAAAATGCACACTTGTCCCGTGCAGTGTCAATCCCTGGTCCACTAGCCATGGCAGAGTCGCTCTTAGGCGTTCGTGGTGTTCCTCCAGCATGTGCGAGAAGATCAGTACGTCGTCACTGACATTGATGACTCCCATCAGCCCTGAGAGGGCTTCTCGGATGGCATCTTGGAACCTCCGCTGCCGATGATACTCCAAAGCTGAGCCGTTTGAATCTCTGCAATCCTACGTGCGTTGAGAATGTTGTGAAATAATGACTAGCTTTGTCCAGCAACAGCTGATGGTTCCCAGAGTTGAGGTCTACCTTTGAAAACCACTTCGCTCCATTGATATCAGCGACTATCTCATCTGTGGTCGGGGTGATGTGCCTTTCTCTCCTTTATCACCTTATTAGGTAGTCACATGTCTACACATAGTTGTATCGCTCCTGGCTGTTTAGGTTTGGAAGCGATCACCAGGGGAGACACCCACGGGGTAAGACCAGACACCTTCTCAATTACTCCGGCCTTCTCAAGTTTCTCCAATTCTGCCTCTACGAGCAGTTGCAGGCGAAACGGCACTCTTCTGTGGCATAGAGCCACCGTCTTGTCAATATATACCTTAACCCCCTTCAGGCAGCGAGCCCCTCGAAGAGTCCAGGAAATTCAGCCATAATATCCTCTGCGTGTGACTGGTGGATTTGACGTGCAAACATTACCAGGCCCGGATCTTCAGCTGAATGGCATCCCAGCAACGTTCCAGCACTGTCTTGCGTCACGTTAAATTTTATTCATGACGAGATGGTACCATGTGTAACTTCCACCTCAATGACACCCTGTAGCGGAATGGGCGTGTTGCCCCCATACGTGAAAATCTTTGCTTTGGTGGTCATCAGCTTCGGGCGAGGATTTAACCTTTGGTAGTTTTGAGCATCCAGGATGTTAACTGACGCTCCTGTGTCTATGAGGGCTGTAACTAGATTATCCCCGATTCGTATCTGGCACATCTGCGGGGGTCGTCTTTTTTGGTTTGCGCGTCCTCTGTAAGACGTCTTCCTCCTCGTTGTCTTCCAGTAGCCACATCTGCTGATACAGGTTTTCCACATTCTCAGTGGCCTCCGCCGCCCTTACCATCTGTCTGGCTTGCCCGAATTTCCCCCGCTCAGGCGTCCGCCAGCTCATGAGACCTTCCCAATACCAGAATTTCATCTAGGGTGATACCTGGTTGACGCAATATCAGCTTTCTGAGTTCTGACGACTTGCATCCCTGGATTAGTTGAGCTCTGATTTCTAGTTGCTTGTCGATCCCAGTGCAGGAGCTCGCCAACTTGCGTTGCCTTGCGAAAAACATATCTACCAACTCCTCCTCCTCCTTTTGTTTTGCTGGTCTCAACTTGAAGTGCTCATAATCGGGGTTTACTTGTGGATCAAAATACTGGTCCAGAGCTCTTACTGCTTTGTCGTAGTCATTCACATCACCGGTATCGGGCAAATCCTGAAATAATTCGTCACCACCCATATGCAGCATTGTGGACCGTTTGAATTGCTCCACTGGTCTCGCCCATAGCAAGAAAAGAATTTTCTAGCTGTCCTATCCACTTCCGCCATCTTGGGGCCACTGTGGCTGGGTCTGCCAACTGACTGAACGGGGGCAACGCTGTTAGCGTGGGTCGAGCGCCCTGCTCCACTGCTCCTTCCCCGCCTCCTTCGGCTTGTACTGACATGTTGTTTTCTCCTTGAGCTGTGGTGCTCTTTTTTCAGTGACCTTTCGCTTGGCCAAGCTTACTCATGTGCTGATTCAGGGTACGTGTCCGGTTACTGGCGCCTTCTCACCCTAACACGGCACTGTACTGTTACTTGATGACTTTTGTATATGTTTTTTTCTTTAACTCGTTCCTCCCCACTGATATGGTTCCCTTTGATTCTTTCTCAGGTGTATTAACTTCTTGCTTCTGTTTTTTTTTTTTGGGGAAGTTTGTTTTCTTTTCTGTCCTGGCAGCCCTGTCTGCTTCTTCCCACGCTCTGGGTGCTGCCACTACTGCTGTGTGCATAGGAATTCAGCCCGCCTCACACTCAGGCACAGGAACCACATGGCAGGCCACGCGCTGTCTTCTGCCGTCTGCAGGGGCCTACAAGCGGCGCTTTCGTCTCTGCCCTGCGCCTTTAGCTGCAGCTACTGGAGAATGAGGGCACACGTCTCGCTCAGCCTTGAGCACGCTCTCTCCGGCCCATACGTGCTCCCGCTCGCACTCCTCCTTCAGAGGTTACCTTCAGGCGGCCGCGTTGCCATTGCGGTCCCACCTCTTCAGACGCAACGTTTCCCCCCGTCGCGGCAGTCACCTTGGCGGCCACGGCACTGCTGCACATTGCACCGCCCGAGTCCTCTTGCGCAGCGATGTCCTACTGCTGCAGGTAAGCGCTCTGGCCTCAATGCGCCTCTTGCTCCGGCGGCCGCTGTGCCCAGGGCAAGCATGCGGTCCGCTCGTTCCGCCTCGTCGCCAATGTAGTGGGGAAGTACCGGGGCCCTCGGTTAGCCCAATGACACTCGGGCCTACAGCACAAGTGGGGAGAGACACAGGGGTTACAATAATCACACCACTCAAGTTACTCTGTGGGTGCAATCAGCCACGAGCACTGGCTGCACGTTTATTTATACCTTCGGGTCCGAGCCCGGCCCAGAAGGTTGCAAGTGCATACAATGTATAATAGTGGCCGGGTGGCTCACTACATTCACCACGAGGATCATATGAGGGGATGGTGGCCCGGCAGGTCGCCGGTATAATGGTGCTGCTGCTTCCATCACAAGAGAAGTTTGACAGCCTGGCTGCCAATGTTAAAATTAGGCTGTAAGTGAGTCCTGCTCCGCAGACTTCCTTCAAAGACCCTTGATGCAGGCGCCCAGCTCACATGAGCTGCCCTTCCAGTAGGCCAGTGCTCCAGAGTTGCTAGCGATAGTGATTGCTGCTGCAATTTCTCTGTTTCCATGAACCAGTTATTTGCCCTAACTTCTGATCCTTGTGCAGACATTTACTCTTTGTAGACAATGAGGATGAAATCTTCTGAAAATGTAAAAAATTTGTGAAAAAAAATCAAAGATTTCTAAAATGTACAAAGAACCAAGATATCAGATTTCCTTTGAAAAATTTGAGCTGCACGTTAAGATTATCAATAGTTATGGCCCTTCACCATCTCTACTGGCACCTAAGGATTGATCTCGACCATCGCACCATGGCCTTCAATTCACCAAAATGCCAAGGGTAGTGGAAATTACATCACATATCCACCCTTTCACCCAATGACATCATAGGAAGCGACATCATATGATCGTTGACACTAAATGCTCCCAGGAAGTGATGTCACATTACCTCAACCCTGACGGTATGGCTGAAGTGAACAGCTTTCTAAGTGCACAACTGTATAACAGCACAACAGCTCCTAACACGGAAAAAAGGCCATTTTCTATACCACCTACATTTTAAATAGAGCACGCATTCCTGACCATTTAGGAACATTGCATATTTCTCTTTTTTGGAAAATTGCATATTTCTCTTTGTTGTTTGAGAAATTATATGTTTGTTGGAAAAGGAGAATAGAGATCCACAAAAACATAAAACAAAAATGGGAGGCCAAATTATTTGTACAATAAACTATCATGCATTAATGGACTCCATAGTGTATGCCCCAAGCATAAAATGTACTGTTAAATTACAGTAAGAATAAACAAAAGATTGAAAAAACAATAGTGATTTTGTCCATGTGTATTAATTCATGCAGACCATATACTGAATGTGAACTATGTTATTGACTTGTATGTATGTATATATATATATGTATGTGGTATTGCATGAGTGCAAACCTAGCCAAAAGGTAGCGGAGAGATGTACAGGATCAAAGACAAGCAAAAGTCAAGGAGTGATCAGCAAGGTGGCTGGTTTGTGGGCTCTAATGCTTTGTGATATGGTGTTTTTAAATTATTCTTTGCACTAATACGTTTAGATTGTCATTACTTGTAAGGCACTTTCATTTTATTAGAACGCCTCATTTTCTATGTGTTATTAATCTGAAACATCTTGTTTAAAAATCAAATTTTTTAAATTTCATTTTTTTAAAATAATGCAGGAGATTCTACATTGCACTGCTGAGTTTAGCTGTTTAATGGCCGAGGTCACACTGAGAGCTGCAGAAAGTAAACTGTGTGCATCAGGGCACTGTTTAAGTTCTGTTCATGGCATTGCCTTTACCTCCACTGAGGTCAGGGGTCGCCAAGGCAGTGCTAGGGGTCGCACAAGGCAAGCCAGGGGTTGCATCTGCGATCCTTGGCGACCCCCAAATGATCCGACCACAGTCTGAGCTGTGGCACTGAGATTCGGGAAAACGGCCGGAGCTATTACATGGAGGAAGCTTGGATTATTTTCAAATGTTTAATATTTGTTTCAAAATTGCCAATTGAAACTTCTCAATGGAAACACTGTTTTCATATCAGGCATGAATTCACAAAAAAATACTTTATGGGGCAGATGAAGAAACGTATTTTCTTGTCACAAACCCTGCGATTCAGTTAATGGCAGGCAGGGTTTGCACGAAGAAATGTGGTTTTCGAATATACTAAACCCATTTGCGATTCAGTAACATGTTACTGAAACGCGTTTAGGAATCGCTATTTGGAAAGGGCATGCTTAGTGCATCCCTTTCAAACAGCGATTCCTTATGGTATGTAGGATTGTTTTGCAACAGAAATGTGCTCACACAACATTAATATTTTACTGGAATCTCAAAGGAGGTGGCAACCTGTTTGCAAATGGGAAGATGTCCCCAAGGGACCTCTTTTAAAAAAAATATTGCTTTATTAAAAAACAATCACCGACATGGTGGTCTGCTGGCCCCAGCAGGCCACCATCCCTGTGACGGCAGCACATTTTAGTGGGTCGCAATTTCCAACCTACCTCATGAATATTCATGAGGTAGGTTGAATTGCAACGGACTGCGATTCGGCATTTTGTGAATCGACCTATTAGTAATAGGTCGGTTCACAAAATATCGTTGGATTCGCTAAAAGTTGTTGATATGTAGATTTTTCTACTAATTGAAATGAAATGCTACACGGATCAACCATTTCAGGATCCATTTTTGCATCCCAGACAGGTAAATGGTGGCCAGCTACAGGCCGTATTCTCATAGTAAGACAAGAACTGCTGAGGAATTCCTAGGGTCCCATTGTCTTGAATCGCCTTCCTGAATGCAAAGCGGTCCAGCAAGCTGCGGCTGCCAGAACTAATCTTATTGGTTTCTGAGCAGCCGTTCAGAAGGGTTTAAACAAATAAGTCAATTCTAACTGGTTGAAAGGCAGCTAATGAGAAATGCTAAAACAACCTGCTATTTCAGCCAAAGGCAACTCTTCAACCACGTGGGAATTGGTGACTAGATCCTTCTGAATAGCCTCTGCACAGCCAGACAGCACTGGCCCACCTTTTCAGGCACTCTTGGAGGTACATAGAGGCAAAAGGCGATTTGTACTTTTACTTGCAGAGGAAAATTTCACTATATTTGCAAACAAAACTGAAGGCAGATTTCGCCATATCCGTACTTCAGTTGATATTTTCAGCGCACCTCTAAACATATGGCCACTGTCTTACCTGTAGTGCTCGAATACTATTTTAAGGGCAACTACCTCACAAATCTTAAACCTAAAGTATCTTAGTGAGCTCTCACTCATGGTCATGGGCTTTTCCCTTGCAACCATTGGCACTGCATATGCAACCCCTGGCCTCAGAGATGAGCAAAGCAGTCCCAACAGCAGAAGGAAAACAGTTTCCTGAGGATCGCTGTTTACTTTCTGCTGCTCAGACTGGGATCAAATTCAATAAAATAAATCCAGCAGAGCAACGCTCACAATTCTGAATTAAAAAAATTAAATAAAAGGCACATTGTTAAACAACTTATACTTTTTCATTATTGTGAATCCATTAAAAATTATCTGTTTGAACAACATCTTCACGTTTGTACTTAGCAACAGTGACAGCGCCTTTAAAATGACCGTAAATCAAAATGTTTTTTATTATTAAATTTATTGTGTTCGTTACAAAAAACCATAACAATTTACAATCAATCAGTAGATAAATATCAGCTGCTTCCCACATACAAAAGTTATGAAGATTAAAAAAGGCCTTCTTTTCATGCGTAAAATTGCTAAAACCAGGGGCCCAGGGCCGGACTGGGAGAACAAACCAGCCCTGGCAATTACATTCGCCTGGGAGGGGGAAGTGGGGTGGGAGATGGGGGGGCGGGGGGGTTGGCAGGAACAATGCTGCTGCGCTTTTGTTACAAGGGCCCGATTTTGAAGCACTGCTGCAAAACTGGCCCCCAGTAACAAAAACGCCTTCCACCAGTCCAAAACTTGCCCCATTCTTCCACCCCACCAGGGGAACGCCCGGTGCCCACTACAGCTAGTCCGGTACTGCCGGCACCCTGTCCAAGATGACATTGGGGAGAGGATGAATGCCCACCAGTTAGTTAGATAAAGTGCATTGTGCAAGGGTTAATCTCCCCTGGGTGCTAGAGTAGGATTAGGAAAGCTAAGAGACGACTTTCATATGAGACATGGAAAGCTGAGAATTAAAAACAGTTACAAATAGAGAATTTACAATGAGCCCCCTTTGCCCACCCAATGGTGTGATGGGAAGCGTCGCACAGATCGAGGATTAATCACCCTTTTCTCTTCATAGTAATTTTTCAGGGGAACTGCTTAAAAATGTATTGATTGAAAGCCCTGTGCCGCCCCAATTTGTACTTTATCTCCATAGATTAGTTTTTGGGTGGAGGGGCCGGGTTTGGGTAGTTGGTACAGGACATGGCCAGTAGACCTTTGCACCAGTTCCTATTTCAGGAGCACTTCCTGAAGTAGTCTGTGATTGTTTTTGAATGCTAGTGGCGGGCTGGAAGGCTGCAGGTCGAGGGCGGAGTAGTGCTTAGAGCTCCTTAACAAATTTGCCGCACCTCACTAGCGAACTGACGTCAGCTTGGGAGAAACACAGCGCCGAGGCCTCCAGACAGGTACGAACCACCTTTGTTAAATAAATTGGTTTGAGGAAGGACCTCCTGGTGGCATCTGGCATAGGGCAACAGCACAGCAGATGCTGCCAGGATTTGTGCTTATAGTTGCAAAGTCTGCAAGGCCCCTCCTTGCCCGGATGGGCCCATGAGTTAAAGTCAACCATGGGGAGGCCAACAATAAGGTATAATGCAAGCCAATAGCATTGTTTATATTCAATATCTGGCCCAAATAAGTTAATAGAGATTGACATAAATTTATCTTTTTAAAAGCATTTTCCTGTGATGTATCAATCCATTTTGCCTTTTTGATGTACACTTCGGGAACCATTACATAATGGCCGTTTGTTATGTTATGCAGGTTTGTAGAGCACACTATCACCCGGGATGGTATACTGGTGCTGAGGAGGTGTGAGTCTACCCACACCTAGGGCCTACTGGGAACACTCGAAAAACCAGTTCTTCAGGTTGTTTTGGAACTTTGGAAGTGAGGAGGAGGCTCTTATGTGTAGTGGCAGATCGTTCCACGCTTTAGGAGAGATGTAGGAGAAGGCTCAACCACTGGATCTGGTTTTGCATATGCATGGGATTTGTAAAAGTAGGAGTCCGGATGATTGGAGGTGTCTGGAAGGTTTGTGAAAGCAGATGAGATTGTTGAGGTATGCTGGGGCAGTTTTATGAAGTGCCCTAAAAGTGTGGGTGTGGAGTTTGAATTGTGCTTATTTGCGAATGGGAAGCCAGTGGAGCTCCTTCAGGTGTGATGTGATGTGAGTACGCGTGGAAGATTTAGAGTGATTCTAGCCGCTGAGTTCTAAATGGCCTGCAGCTTTCTGGTGAGTTTTTTGTTGATCCTGGCATAGAAGGTGTTCCCGTAGTGTAGCTTGCTTGTGACCAGGGTGGGTGTGATGGTTTTCCGGGTGCTGATTGGGAGCCATTTGAAAACCTTCCTCAGCATCTTCAGGGTATGGAAGCATGAGGCTGTGACTGCAATGATTTAGGCTGTAATCTCAAATTTGCTGTCGATGATCATCCTGAGGTTCTTGGGGTAGGTGGTGGGTGTTGGTCCTAGCTCTGTTGGCTTCCAGGTGGAGTTCCACAATGATGTGCTCTTTCTGAAGATCACTATTTTGGTCTTGTTGGTGTTCTGCTTTAGACAGTTGGTCTTCATCCAGTGGTGGATTTCAGTCATACAGGCACTGAACTTGATCCGGGTCCTGAGCATCTCGCCCGTGAGGCAGAGAATGAGTTGCGTGTCGTCGGCATAGGAGAGGCCATTGATGTTGTGAGAGAAGATGATGCTGGCTAGAGGGATCATGTATGCGTTGAAGAGGGTCGGGCTCAGGGAGGATGTCCAAGGTGTACGGTGCCAGACTGACTTAATGGGTCCTTTCAGTCAGGAAGGAACATATCCATCAGAGTTGTGTGTCCTTGGGTTCTGATGTCGTGTTGGATGAGGATGAGGTGAGAGACTGTTTGTGGAAGACATTATTTTTGTTCCTAGCATTGTTCTATGTGGCATGGCACTATATCCTCCAAATGAAAATAAATGCTTAATGTTTACTTGGCATATCATGTCATTATTCTTATTAAAATACAGGTGGTATATAAAATAGCCACAGACAATTATTTGTGTAAGCTGTGTTGTGAAATTAATTGTGCTCTTATTATGGGCTCAAAGATCATATAAGATAATTTCCTGTGATGTCACTGAGGTTAAAGTATGTGTGATGTCACTTTTGTTACCCCGGGCATTTTGATGAATATACATCCATACTCATAGTCAAAAACCTACAGTGCAGAGTGCTACCAGTCCATCAAAAGCACCACAGAGGCTTGCCAGGTGTAAGAAGATTAATCAGTGGAAAAGCAAACCAATGACTTTAAGTTATTTATTTATTTCATGTATATTGTGGGGCATTAAACATGTCTCCTTCAGACCACTTTAAAGCACCCTATTACCTTTCAGCAGATACATAGGAAGCCCAGGCAGGAGAATGATGGGTTCCTTTTTCTGTGCTAGTCATTCACTGTGTCCTATGATAACAAATACTAGTCAAAGTTAGTTTGTGCTGTTAGTGCTTCCAAAGCATGGGCCCCTCGCCTCCTAGTGATTTGCTCTTGACTTTTTTATGACTTGGATTTCTTTTGGCAGGTGGGCAGTTCAACCAGAGAACCAGACTGTACTCAGTAGAAAAGTGGGTGGGGGGTCATTTTCTGCAGATGTTCTGATTCCTTGTTCCTGCGGACTGTGTACATCAGTGGTTCTTAACCTGTGGTCCGGGGGACCCCCGGGGGTCTGTGAAGCCTTACTCATGGGGTCCATGACTGCTAAGACATTTAAACAATATTAACAGATTAATAAGATATAAATAAAGAAACAAAATGTACAACTGAAAACTTTAAAAGTTCTGTAAATGTGAATGAATTTGAAATTGGAGGCTAAAAATTATATAAGTATTATATTAGATTGGTTTGTGGTTTCGTGGAAGCATTGCAAGTCCATCAACCAGAATGTGGTATGGATGATGAGTGACTTCAATTTAGAAAATCTCCAACCTTGCTATTAAAATTAAATTTTTGATTTTTAATATTTGTCTGAGAATTAAATAAAATGTTTTATAATTTGTGTATTTGTTTGATGAATGCTTGTTTCTGTATTGCTTGTTTCTGTATTTTTTGTATACGGTTTTGCGGATCGAATCATCGAAAATCCTTAGGCCGGGGGCCCCTGCTTCCAGTAATGACACAGTGGGTGTCCCCGGATTCCAATAATAATTCAGTGGGGGTCCCCAGGTTCCAGTAAGGATTAAGTGGGGGTCCAAAGAAGTCAAAAGGTTAAGAATCACCGGGGTACATGATATACAGCCGGTTCATGCTTTGAATGAGGATGCTGCTTAGCTGCATTTCAAGACAGTCGTCTCCTTACCCAGAGGAAGAAAGAACAAAAAGAAGGGGAAAAAGAGAAAGAAAAGAAAGAGAGGAGAGAGGAGGAAAAAGAGAAGGAAACGTATGTGTAGTAAAAGAAAAGAGAAGGGAAGGAAGAATAGGGGACAAGGAGAGGGGGAAGAAAAGAAAGAAAGAAAGGTAGAGATGAAGAGAAGTAGATAGATAGGGAAGAGAGAAAAAGGAGGAGGAGGAAGGGAGAAAGAAACAAGAGGAAGAAGGGTAAAAGCAAAGGAAGAAAATATTCAGGAGTCACGAAGAAAAGGAGCCCATACTTGTTGGAACATCTCCTCTTGATCTTGTAAACGATATATTACACACTCATGGGATGCCGTCTGAATCATCGCTACCATCCAGTCCTCCTGTGAGGGGGGGGGGGGTTGGGTGATTGCCACTGTCTTAAGATACACATTTTGGCTGTAGAGAGGGCAGTATGCAAAAGACGACATTGTGGACGCGTAATGTCAGGTGAACTCCCAAGATCATGCAGTAAGATGATGGGAGGGGAAAGAGGAAGTTGGAGGGAAATTGTTTCGCTCAGAGTATTCCCCACATGAGTCCAAAACCACTGTATAGAAGGACATTCACATAGTATATGAGGGAGGTCACAGTTGACTCCTGTACATCTCCAGCAGTTGGAGTGCGGCAATAGTCCTGCGCGCTGTAGTTTCAAAGATGACCAGTACCAATCATTTAAAGTTTTGAAAAGACAAAATTTCAAACACGCTCCCCTAGCACCTTTGTCTAGGGCTTCTAATATGTCCGGCCAGACATCTTCTTCAATTGTAATATGCAGGCGCTCCTGCCATTTCTCTCAAAGGGCAGTAAGGAGCGGCTGTGAGTATAAGTGATAAGTTAACACACCATACAGTCCCGACATCACTCCCTTGTGGCATCCCCAAGTAAGGAGATAATTGAATATCGGTGAAGACTAACGTCCAGGGTTGAGGACCAAGGCTTCGCCTCAAGCAATGCTGTAATTGCATATGCCGAGGAGCCTCGTGTAATGGGAGATCAATTTTTTCACAGAGCATGTCAAAAGATTTCAACTCTCCATTTAGTATTACTTGGTCTAGTATCTGAATTCCTCTCGATCGCCAACTAGACCAGTGAAGTGCACGACAATTTATTCGGATGCTCTCGTTGTTCCAAAGTGGAGCTTTAGAAAGCAAACGATAGGCAACCACAAGAAGACGGTGTGCTCAATGCCATGTTTGATATGTTGCTTGCATCACTGGGTGAGGAGGGGACATTCGTGGGTTACGGATTCCGTATAGAAATTCAAGGCCATCATCACGGTTAATCAATGAGTGTTCTGTTGCGACCCATTGTGGAGGGTCATTCGTACCTGGGAGTAAATAGGCTAGTTGTGAGAGGTGAAGAGCTACAGAATAGTGTTCCAGAGATGGTAAACCTAAACCTCCATGGGAGCGACAAGCCATTAGTTTGGCAGCAGCCAAACGAGGATGCATAGAACCCCAAACAAAAGCCCGTATATGGGCATCCACTCGTCGCAATGTAGATAGAGGAACTATAATCAGAAGCATTCCAAGAGTATAGGTAAAGCGAGGTAAAGTGACCATCCTTACGGCTTGGACTCCACCCCACATGGAAAGACCAAGAAGAGACCATTTGGCAAAATTAGTTTCCATTTGTAGTATAAGGGGTGAGAGATTATCTGAGATCATGCCTTGTAAGCCTAGATTAATCAGAATTCCCAGGTATTTTAATTGCGATGATTTCCAACAAAAGGGATATCCATCAATTGATGCTTTTTTGGTGCCCGAAGAGAGTGGAAGAGCCTCACTTTTGTCTCAGTTTACTTTATAACTGGAAAGGGCTGCAAACCTGTTGATAATCTCAAGCAAGGTTGGCAACGACTGAGGGAGATCTGTTAGAGTAAGGAGGATGTCGTCTGCATATAAGTATATTTTGGATATGCCTCCTGCCATAGAATCTGTGTTGAGTGGCGGATAAGGGAAGCAAGGGGTTCCATCACTAGTAGGAATAGAAGAAGGGGAGGGGGCAACCTTGCCGGGTACCCCTTTGGATTGGAAAAGGGTCCGAAATAAATCCTCCACAATTGACCTGGGCTACAGGATTGTCGTACAAAAGGCGGACAAAAGGTGGAGATAAACTGATCAACTAGTCCAGAGCGCTTCATGGTGGCAAAAAGGTAACCCCAGTCAATGCGGTCAAATGCTTTCTCCGCATCTAAGGAAAGAGCCACTGCATCTTCCGTCATATCTATTGCAGACCATAAAGTGTGGGCAAGTGTTCGAAGGTGATTCCTAGAAGAATGGCCTGGAACAAAACCAACCTGTGTGTGATGTATAAGGGATGGAATGACTTTGCGAAGTCGTGCTGCAAGAATACTTGCAAGAATCTTTACGTCTCCATTAATAAGGGAGATGGGACGATAACTGCACAAGCAAGCGGATCTCTGCCCAGTTTGGGGATGACCGCAATAAACGCTCTGTTTGAAATAGGACCAAGCGAGGCTGTCTGAACAGCTTCATGAAAAGCAGAGTGTAGAGCGTCAATTGATTCCTCCCCAGACCATTTATAATATTCTGCAGGAAATCCATCTTCTCCCAGAGATTTATGGTAAGGCAATCTAGCAATGGCTAAGCAATTTCTTCTTTGATAATGTCACCATTAAGTAAATTTCTACCTTCGTCTGTAAGGTTAGGAAGGTCAATATTCGCAAGATAGGATGATAATTGATCTTCAGTTGCAGGAGTCTCAGGGGTATAAAGTCTCTCATAAAATAATGCAAAAGTGTTAACTATATCTTGTGGTTTAGTAAGAATGACTCCAGTTTCCGTCTGCATAGCAGGGATAGTCATGGCCGCCTCACGTTGTTTCAGCTGTGCTGCAAGTAAACAACCTGCTTTCTCCCCTTGTTCGTAATGTCTTCCTTTTAGACGTTGAAGGGCATATTCGGCTTTGGAGGTGTACAAAGTATTGAGCTCCATTCTAGCTAGCTCTAATCGTCGGCGGTTGGGCACTGTAGGGTGAGCGGTATAAAGGCGTGTATTGAAGACAATTTGATTCTCGAGTTCAATATGACGCAGGGATGCTGTCTTATTGGCCTCAGATGCATCTCTCATCAGTTGACCACGAATAGTTGCTTTAGCAGCCGCCCAAATGGTCCTATGGGAAGTAACTGATGATTTATTGTTGATTAAGTAATCAGAGAAATGTGAGCGCAGTTGGGCTTCAGCTAGGGATGAATGATACCTCTGAATATTCATATGCCATGGTTTACGGCCTGGGGAAACTAAACCTATGTCAAGAGCAAAGAGAACCCGGGAGTGATCAGAGAGAGCAGCTTCCAATATATGGGATTCACTAGTAATTGCAACTAGTGAGTGAGATATAAGAAAATAGTCTATTCTAGACCGAGTGCCGTGAGCAGAGGAGAGAAAGGTATACTCCTGATCTGTGGGATGACAAAGGCGCCATTGATCCACTAGTCCATGGTCCAATGTTATGTCTTCCAACAGGGTTCAGTCTCCCTCGTTACATTTGACCAAAGGGCCTGTTCACGAGCCAGATCCCAGTCCCTACCAATGACATAGCTGGATGCTCCAATTTCTACTAACAAGCGATTCAGGTTGAGAAGATAGGAGCGTTTGGCTCAGTTGGAGCATATACTGAGCCAACACAGAGGGTCCTGACGCCTATTTTTAACTTAGCAAAGGCATACCTGCCGTCTGGATCAACCCAGGTCTTGACGGTAGTGACAGGTAAGGATTTATGTAAGAAAATAGCCACTCCACATTTCCGTGGATGATTCTTCTTAGACGCAGACTGTGTGGTCAATCCACAATGGGTGACTTTTCTCACCCAATCCCGTCGTAGCTTGGATGACTCTAAAGCATCGAAAGGAGTCTCTTGCAAAAGGGCAATATCAGCTCTTTTCGTATGAAGATAGGAGAGTACTTTCTTACGTTTAATGTAATGTGTAAGACCATTGACATTCCACGAGATAATGCGAAGTGAATGACAGGAAGAAGAAGAAGAAACATTCATTGTTATGTGTACAACATAAATCAAGAGAGGTTGGTTTTTGTAGGAATAGCTGATGGAAGGAAATAAAGGTGTTAGATTATTAAGGGGAAAGTAAGGAGAGAAGTAGGGAAAGGGGGAAAGCTGCGTAGATAAGTAGAGGGGATATCAGGAACAAATGTGAAGAGAAATAGGGGGAGAGAACTATACAAGGGAGAAAAAACGGAAGAAGGGAAGAAGGAAGAGAGAAAAACTCAGAGCAAGGAGAAAGACTAAGGAGAAGGGCAGTGTCCCTCACAGGTAGTTTCTAGGAAAATAGGGTTGTGAAGGTTAGATAGAAGTGTCACTTGTGTATATGTAAAAGGACAAGCAAAAAAGAAGTAAAGGTTAAATTCTAGAGAATCTGGAGGGAAAATGAAAAGAAGGGGTAAATGTGCTTTACAGAAGAGATACAACACTAGGGATATAGGACTATTCTCTACAAGTCTAAACTTTCGTGCTTTGCGCGCCGGGGGAGCCCCATCCGGCGACAGGATCACTAGATTAAACGCATCTATGCTGTGGCATCAACACCATTAAGATAGAGAACATGAGAGTACTCATGTATTCAAATATTCGGTATTCATAGACTAAAGGACAAGTTTAAAAGTCTGAAAAATAGGAGGAAAGGAGAAGCAACATAAGAGGGCAGCATTAAAGGAGAGGAGACCAGGGTAGGGGGAGAGGGAAGAGGGAAAGGGAGAAAAAAGAAAGTCTATGTCATTTAGAATTTATCATAAGTAGAGTACAATGAAAAACAGTTTTTGCATAACATATGAATTACAAGTAAATATCAACACATTTAAATATGATCATAGTAAAAAATTATTATAATTAAATATTAATATAGATAAATATTATAATAAGTACTTGTTAAAAGAGAAAAAGAGGGGAAAAGAATATGTATGAGGGAATCAACAGAAAAAGAGCATTATAGAGCATATAGTGCATAATGGGTAAGCAAGAATACATGTATATAACCAGCAATCCTAATCAATGTCATAGAAAATTTACAATGCAGAAAGTAAAAGCAAACAGGAATTGCATAATGCTGGGAGAACAATTAAACACTATCATATGTACATATTAGGAAAGGGAGAAGGAAAAGGAAAATAAGGGAGAAAAAGGGAATAGGGTAAAAGAGTAAAAGAATAAAAGAGTAGATAAGAACATTATAAAGTAAGCAATGTATAAGAGAGTGATCGAAAGTTCAGGTACTCATCCAGGGCTCGAGTCGGGGGTACACGCGGGTGGACGGCGTCCACCCACTCTTTTCACAGGGTGGACGCCGTCCACCCTGCCAAGAAGTTGAGCCCCACTCTAAAATATGCTGAACTCCTCCCGGTGTAAGTTTGAGACACCGGGATTCATTCAGCAGCACCTGCTGGTTATCTGCTTTCCTTCCGAGCAGCAATGTGCAGACGGGGATGTTTTTTTTTTTATTTGAGACTCCAGCTGGGCCATAACAAAGGTCGAACTTAAGGGCCCATTTGGCCTTCTTTGTCCGAGTATCCAGGCTGGGGGCTGCCAGTAGCCTCACACCTAAGTGTTAATGCAGAGGAAGGGAAACAAAAGCAGCAGTTTGTTAACACTTCAAAGGCGCATAAGAGAGGCATGATTTTGACTTTGTTCAGACCCCCATATATAATAGATATTCATGCACTGTAAGAATGTCAGATGTATTACTCTGTCCCAGTGCAAAATAACAATTTAAATACCAGTATTTTTTATTTATTTTACTGCGCTATTCACCCCAATGTAGGGTGCCAGATCACTTTACAGCAAACATACATATTATAGTGTCAATAAATCACACAAGTTTGTAAATCATTGTACAGGATGTGTTACATAAGACAGTGAGGGTTACTGGGTGTAGGAGTCACAAATCATCCTTCATAGCTCACTTTGCTATACTAGAAGGATTACAATGCAACTGCGTGTAACAAAAGGATCTCTGTGTTCAAAGCAGTAACCCACTTACTTACCTATCTACATAAAATAAAATCTGCCATCTGCATGTTACATGATGTGCTTTGCAGGAGGCGCATTAACCGTGTATGCTACTTTAAGTCAAAACTAGAACTAGACAAAAACAGCTCTTTCCATCAAATGTGTTAACCACCAGGCAGCTAAAGCAATTACATCTACATGGAAATGTGCTTCACATGCAATATTACGCCTGGTGGGGTAGGCTGGCAGCAGAGTTAGTTTGTCAATCCTTGGGTAAAGGAACCTGTCACGTGCCGTGATGTCACTTCCTGTGATGTCACTTCCTGTGCTGTCACGCGCCGTGATGTCACGCGCCGTGGTACTACCTAAATTGGACAGTCCCCCCACTTCTTTTTTTAGGACTTGTGCCCTGTACTCATCCATACGTCTATCCGTTCATGGCAGCCAATAAGGTAGTGAATTTCCATTGTTTCATCAATGTAGGGCAATCAAATAGACAGAGTTCAAGTCACTCCTCCCTCAGACGATGAAGGGGGTTTAAGAGGAGAGCGTGATTTGTCTCTGTCTCTTTCTTGCGTAAGAGCAGCGACTCTCTGAAGGACCTGCTCTCGATCTCCCAAGGAGCGAACATGTCGATCTGGATTTCATCCTCTACTTTGAGACCGGCCTGGTTTATGTCGGGACTCGCCAGTAAGTGTCTTAGAATTCAATGATGGGATTGTCAAAAATTGTCGAAGATCTTATGGACCAAAAAATTCTTTGGAGGTTCCGTCTTTAGTAATCCGTAGATGTGCAGGTTCAAAAAGACCGTACTTGATGTCTAGTTGACGCAGGCGAGGTCGGAGGGAAAGAAAGGCCTTGCGATGTTCGTTTGTTTCTTTTGAGAAGTCTGCTGCCATTCTGATCTCATGTCCTTCAAATGTATAAGGGCCATGTGTATGAGCCGCAGTGATTAATTGGCGAGCATGCTCGTGGTGTAGAAAACAAACAATGAGTGGACGTTTTTTCCCTCCCTAGGTGGCCCAATACGATGTGCTCTCTGCATCTCCAAGGCGGGTCAAAAGTAAGACCTGTGAACTTTGGAAGGGTTGATCTGAGAAAGGATTTAGCGTCAGACCCTTCAATTCTTTCCGGAAAACCAAAGAGAAAGACATTGTCTCTGCGACTTCTGTCTTCCAAATCTACCACTTTGATTCTAATGAAGAGAAGTTCTTGGTCACGGTCCGGTATAGTATCAAGACGGTTCACCATTGAAGCAACCCAAGCAGTGAGACCATCAATCAGGCTCTGGAATCCAGCGATGTCTGCGCGGATGGACTTGGTCTCAGCTGTGAGAGCAGTTATAGACGTCTCCATACCCTCTAGGCGGCGGCCTACAGCTGAGATTTTTTGGAGTATCCGCTCCATGGTAGAATCAGGTGATGTTGCCATCATAGGGTTAGGTGATTTCTGAGTAGACGGAGTGATATTCTGGGATTCTGAGACGGGACGACTCTAATTTTGAGCCTCAGAGAAAAGGAGTTGTTTTGCGGGTTTGCCAGTAACTTTGCCAGAAGGCATCCCCAATTTTCCTGTTAAGATCCTTTAATAAGTAAATGCTTTCCTGATCTGTTGCCTTCAATGTAGTAATCGATGAGAACGGATACGCATGAAGCAATCAAAGAGGAGAATAGTAATAATTGAATCAAGTCAGAGAGGTTAGTATACCTCAGGTGTAAAAGATGTAAAAAGAGACCACCTTCTGAAGGGTTACAAACAGCCCGTATTTTATCTCAGGGGTATAGATGGTTGGTACCAACCTCGTCCAGGTTGAAGAGTACAGGTAAAACCATATATTGTTGCCTTTTATGGACAGGCTGCCTGCAGGAATAGTTGATTGAAACTATAATATTGGTGGTTAATCCTTCCTAGGATAGAGTTGGTGCGTATCTTAACTTCTAATTTATTCACTATTGAAGTGTTAACTTCATGGCTCAGAAGCAAGGTATAAAATGACCATTATGCTGAGATATTTATCCACTAGACTCCCACAATGATAGTTGTCAACCTTCTATCTTGACAACTACACTAGGGTGAGTTGTGACGATGCGTGAATTTGTCGTGATAGGGTGTGGCAAGCTACTCAAGTGTAAATAATCTTCTTTTGATGAACTACACCCTTGTACTCTGCCAAAACCCCACTCAAAAACTGGTTAAATAGATGTCACCTTGGATGTAAAACTCTGTGGGTTTTTGTGTACCTATCTTCAAAAATGGGGTGTAGTATCTTATTTAAAGATCCAAAAAGGTAAGGAAGAGCGTAATGTTAATTAAAGATGAATTTCACCTTTTAAGGCAAGTTGGCCATAGCACACCTCCCAATACTGCTATCAGGAGCCTGCAATACCTTGTGATAAAGCGGGCCAAGTCTGCCCTGCTCGAGATAAAATACAGACCAGAGGTACCACACATTGTTCCGCTGATGGAATAGGAGAAAGAGGTTAGGTTTTTAATATCTTGTCAGGTAATGGCGCGTTCTTCCCACTTGGCGGCAGTATGAGCCAAATTTTACTCCACTTGAGAGAAGTTCAGGACAGAATGTCACCCGGCACCAAATTTCTTGAAGAGGCTGTCCCGGCTCCGCCCCAGAGCCGTTCGTCATCAACCGAAGTGAACTGAGTAATTGCAGCTCAATGGCGAGCCCGACTCAGACGCCACCTTCACCTGACGACAACGCGCTCCCAGCACTCGGCAAAGAACAAAGAGCGTGGGCTCAGTCCGTGCCAACTGAGGATGGGCTCAAAACCACGTGACAACAAGCTGCCGAAGCTGCGAGCAAGCGAGACTCCGCTTCAGAGCCGTCCGATGCCTCCAGCAGAGAACACAAATCCGGTGAGTATGGGCCACACAAAATCACCTCAGCAGTGTTGCAGCATCGTAGTATTCCAACCGTCTTTAGGCCTCTCTTAGTTTCTTATGCATTAGAGACCTTTTGTAGCAGAAGGGTCTCACGCTGAAAATCCTCCGCACATCCGCTGACCGTTTGACCAGAAATAACATAAATTGGATATGACCGCCAGTCTTTGGAATCTCCGTAAGCGCCATGAGACCTACCGGTGATATGCGCACTATATAAGATTCTCTGACTTGACTTTAACCCATGTGTTGGTTTATGTTAGGGTAGTAGGAAGCTCCTCGTCACCGTCTGGGGCTCCCCAAAGCGCAGAGCTCTGAGATTAAGTGGCCATCTTGCTGCGTGGCCAGACTGCGTCCCCACAGGGATGATTCTTAATGACAAGTTCACCTGTTAGCCATTTGGCTTGAAAAAAACAATTCAGATTTTTTGGCTGTGGGTTTGAAGGAATAATTGAACCCACCCTAGGAAGGTGTTTGAGATTTCCATCTTATCTTTTAGGCATTTAAGAAAGGCAAATAATGTCGAGTTCATCAGTGCACACAAGTCAAGGAATGTCAATGCTTCATTATGGCCTTCATATAGGACAGGTGTCTCCAACCAGTTGATTACAAGTAGGGCTCCCGGTTTAATGGTATTTATTTTTTTAACATTTCCGTCTGTATTTATCCATATTTATTTTTCAGCCATTTTATTGGTATTTATCCATATTTTTTTTATGTTTTGACAGTAAATGGGGTCATAAAATGGTATTTTTCAACTTTTATTTAACTGATAAACACGCACTCATACTTTGATGCCTGTCGCTTTTTAGTAAATTAAGCAGCTAAATGTATCAAAACACTACACCGGGAAGTAAATATTAGCATTATATACATATATATGTTAACATGCCTGTATTTGAGAGAATCTCATCCTGTTTTTAAATCCCCATGGTGTCTATCTGCTTAGCAGTTGGTCTGGAATTCATGAAGGACAACAAAGAGAGTCACCCATAAGAAGAACCATTTTCTGTATTTTTCTGCTTTTAAAAATAAATACAGACAGGAAGTAGATTGTTTTCTGTCTGTATTTATCTGTAAAAATCAGTAAAAACGGAAAACTGGAAGCCTTGATTACAAGCTACCAGTAGCTCAAAGACACCTTCAGAGAGTACCTCACAGCTTTGAGTTCATTTTTAGGTCTCGCAGACCTGCGTTGCATCGCGCATGCGCTGCTCGCTCTGCGAGGCTTATTGTAATCGAGGAGATTTCAGAAGTGGAGTTGAAGCCCCGCCCATCATTCTCATTGGCTGGCGTCATCGTTTATGCTAAACGCTGGCTTCCGATTGAAAATGAGGCTTCTTTGTTACCGCCCTGTCTCCTTTTAGGACGGCCCATCCGGACTGGATCGTTTGCTTGCGGCGTTACACGGTCTCCTTTAATTACTGGGTAAGCACTTTTTTTTGTAATTCGCGCGACCGCTGTGGACACTGGGTGTGCGTGAGGCAAGTGTACACGCACTAATGAAATGAACACAAACTACCACACTACTTAGACAGTACTTAGATTATCACCGCGTCACTGTTGAGAAGATACAATTAAAGAGAGCACACGGCGCATGCTGCCACCGTCCAGCTGTACGCAGGGGGTGGGCGCGTGGTCTGGTCTGCCTAGATATTTTTAATGTAAGACCTGTTCCTATTCTAGTGAAACCCATCCAGTTTGCTGCTGTTCGCGTTTATTTACACAGTAGCACGTCCTACTCCTTTGGGTGGGGGGGTCGCCGAGCTATGTTTTAATGATTGGAATGGGTTTACTCTCTACCGGCTTTAAAAGCCAGAGCCTTTTTCTTTAAATATAGCGCCTAATATCAGGCGTGCTCATTTTTGCATGAGCGCTAGGTTTTGTCATTTCAGTGGGTTGCAAACCTTTACAAGAAATCTAGTACCTCGCGTGGGGAATAATAGCGGCAAGAAACCACTTTACTTTCTCTTTTTCTACAGCGTCGGGTGATATAATGACAAGCAACAAAAAATGCTATTATCGGTGCGCATAAAACGAAGGCATTAGCATGAGAGACTTTTTTACAGCAGATCGCTATTTTACAGGGTCTGTGCCTCTGTAGCTAGGTTTACGCACCCTGGGCCAAAAGCCCCCTCCCGCCTCGTACCGGAACATGTACAAAGTACTATAAAACGCAACGCACCCGCCAGCACCCAACACCCCCCCCCCCTCCACCGCCCCCTCATGTGGTGTTTGGACACACACATTGATTGCCTTTTGGAAGCGAAGAGAACGGGGGACAAGGAAGACAGGAGGTTTTGCCCAGGATAATTCCCTTTAGGTGGGAACGCCGAGACTGGAACTAGAGTGCTCTGGGTCCACAGCTCAAGTCAGCATTTTGTTCAGCGCCACAAGCAGGGTAGAAGCACTTTAATGATCGGGGTTGGTCCTCCGTGCAATAGATCTGATCTGGTTTAAGGAGTTTTTAGAAACGCACCAAGGGTAGATGCAACATTTTGAAAGAGGGACATTTTGAAAAAAAGCATTTGCAATGCAATAGGTCTCGCATTTATGCGAGTTTAAGCTATTGGCATTGTAAATGACAATGCCTTTTATTTATGTTTTAAAAACAAAAATAAAAGGCATTGTTATTTGCAATTTCAATAGCTCAAACTCGCGTAAATGCGAGACCTATGGCATTGCAAATGCTTGTTAAATAAGCACAGGGTCACATCTTCCTTTTAAAATTAAGGGAAGGCTGTGTTTATTTTACATTATTATCTTCAGGCTGCAGATACCAGGGCCTGATAATGAGCAATGCTGGAGTCAGATTTATGACCCATGGCACAAAGGCGAAGAACTGCAGCACTGAGGTATTTAAATCTTAAATAAATGTCCTTGTCAACAATATTGGAGAATGAGAACAAAATGATGTTTCTGAATGCTTTTAAGTGGGAGAAAATTAAAATGAAGAGTTAACTTGTAGACACTGTGTCACATTTATAGCTGAAAAATACTGTCATTTTTTTCAAATGGTAGAAATTTAAAGTGGACAAAAATATTTCTATGAAACATTGAGTCAATGTTTTTATCCACTTTTCAATTAAGCCAATTATATGAAGCATGTTTCTTCACTTTAAATTCTTCTATTTAAACAAATGGCTGTATATTACTGTAATAAATATGGCATCTGTCTACAGGCCACTTGGTGTAAGATGCCTGCTGTTTGTAAATGTGACACTTTGAAAAGGCAGAAAATGTTGATAATGAGTTTTATGGCATCCATATAAACATAAAGTTAAATCTTCAGTTTAATTTTCTACCATTTAAAAGTGTTGCATTTATATACAGCAGGCATCTTCCTCCCAGTGGCTGGTAGACACAATGTCATACTTATAGCTGAAAAATACAGACATCTTTGTAAGTGGGAGAAATTTAAAGTGCAGAAAAATGTTCCACATTATTAACATTTTTTACAGAACAATTTTCTGCACTTTAGATTTCTACCATTAAAAAAATGGTTGTAGGTTTGTGCTATACATGTAACAGTGTCACATATGGCGAAAGGTATGTCCTGTTCCACAACTACATAAGACACAGGCTTTCATTCACCCATACACATATATCCCATTCATATGCACACATTTTCATACATCCAGTGGTGTAACAACAGCCCCCAAACCCTCGTGGTGCGAGGGGCCCCCAAGCTCCAGGGGCCCCCTCGGGGCCCTGTGCACAGGCGGTGGACCTCTGGCCTGAGAGCTCCTGTCTGGGTCCGGAGCGTAGGGGGCCCCAACCATGTCATTTGCAGTGAAACCCCTCAAGTTTTGTTACGCCACTGCATACATCCTCTAAGACCATGCTCTCACTGACACATGACAGCCCTGTCATAGTGCCCGTAGTCAAAGTATTTTGTTCAAATCATAGTCTTCGGCTTTATGGACATTAGGCTTAAATTCAATGAAACTGGGCATGCGGGTGCCTGGCAACATTGCGCAATTGGGTTGGCCTTCAGTAGCACACAATGATTTCACTGATCAGAAGTAGCTCTCACTACAGAAAAGGTTGAAGACCCCTTCTAGTAGGTAAGGGGACTCACTTTGTTTTTCTCTGGTGCACTCTCTTTCACTCAGGTAGTGATGATGCCAACCAAGAGTCATTGACTAGCTGGTGGTTCCCCATATGCTCTTCAATTTGTCTGTTTTTCGCATTTCTAGGGATGGAGTATGGTGAATTTGAGATAGGTTTGTTATCACGGAAGCCACCATGTTTGTGCCTACATGGCATGGAGCCGGATGAAGCACCCAACCAGGACCTGCCAGAGTAGTTCCTGGGGATGGTGGGAGAGGCAGGCAGATGCCTGGTTTAAATCCTTCCTATGGCATCCATGCTTGCAATTTGCTTGTGCCATTTGTTTGGTTATTGGCTTTTGAAACCGGGGGTGACGGTTACATATTTAAAGACAGAAACTATGCCTCCAGGAGGGACATGTTCACAAGTCACCTGATGCTGGTAGTCACCTTGTTGAACTATTCCTTAATGCTAGATGTGTATGGGGTTATATAGGGCTACCATTAACAAGTTAGTCTTTGATCATGTTATAGTGTCAGTGCGCACATCAATGGGCTCGAAGATAGAATACATTCAGGGGAGTGTCAGCAATCCATGGGTCAGATACGATCATTATAACCTGGTTGTCTGTTTAGATTTTTACTATTTTTGAGTCAAAGAAGGCCAGTGGATCCTCACTGTGGGCCATAAAGGAAGTTATAGATTTATTTGAATTCTCAAATGTGTAAAGTGTGTGGTTGAATATTTTTCACCAGTTGAACACAAATGAGCATCTGCAAATGTAACTTTTTCTCTTTCACCACATGGAAAATAATTGTATCTATGGAGAAAACCCTTCCACTACATTTCCATTACATATGGGGGGTTTCCCTCTTTATTTCAGCCCGGGAAATTAACCGGTCCATATCCTTAATAGGAGAAAGTCTGCATGTGTATCAGAATTGGGAACTACCACCAAGAGGTAGTTGAATATCCACAAATGTGCAAGTTTGTGAGTGTTCACTTGCTTTTGCTTAATTTCTACATAAGCAGATGCACTTTCCACAAATAAAATTTAGCTGATTCTATGAACTCCTTTGTAAGTCAGGCTGTAATTTACAGACCAGTACAGGAGTTCTGTAAGCAAAGAATATTTCTGTCGACTGGATGAATGCTTTCTTGTAGTCATTGGAGTGTTTAGTCCTTCAAACCCTTTGACCCATTCAAAAGGATTTCCCTTGTTGTATTTTGCACGATGCATTGTCTACCTCTGTGCTAGACCTACTCTTTTGCTATAGAAGCTCCAACTGGCCTTTTGGTTGGCTAGCAATGCCTTCCGTGTTCCTTTCTCAAGAGACAGCTTTGTCAAGTCACTCAGTTATGGCAAAGTTGACAGCTTGTGCTTTTCTTTGTAACGCATAGTAGACAGTGTGTAATTTGCATTAAAAAAAGCCACAGGACCAGAAATATTGTTTCCGAGACCCATGTCCATTGTCACCACTGGTGAAAACCTGCAACAGTGCATTTGGACATATCCAGCTGACAGCAAGACAAGACGTTAAATGAAAATGGTGCAGTTGAATACACATATACCATAACATTGGTTTTAATCTGGTAGAATATAAAATTCATGTTGGAGGGTGTGCGAAGATTGTCTTTGAAATAACCTTGTGATAATTAGTGAGTGATACATTTTAAAGCACATTCAAAAAGTGACATTGGTCAACACATGAATTTAAAGCCACTTTTACAGAGGTTGGGGAATCTTCCTAAGGAATTATTGGAAAATTTGATTTCTGCCTGGACCACTGCAATGGTATACACCCCAATGGTATACCCCCCAATGGTATAAACCCCAATGATAGACACCTCAATGGTATACACCCCAATGGTATATACCTTAATGGTACACACCCCAATGGTATACACCTCAATGGTACACACCCCAATGGTATACACCTCAATGGTATATACCTCAATGGTACACACCTCAATGGTACACACCTCAATGGTACACACCTCAATGGTACACACCTCAATGGTACACACCTCAATGGTATACACCCCAATGGAAGACACCCCAATGGAAGACACCTCAATGGTATACATCCCAATGGTATATACCTCAATGGTACACACCCCAATGGTATACACCCCAATGGTAGACGCCTCAATGGTATACACCTCAATGGTATACACCCCAATGGTACACACCTCAATGGTATACACCCCAATGGTATACACCCCAATGGTATACACGCCCAATGGTATACACGCCCAATGGTATACACCTCAAAGGTATACACCTCAAAGGTACACACCTCAATGGTATACACCCCAATGGTATATACCTCCAATGGTGTACCTCCAATGGTGTACCCCCAATGGTGTACACCCCAATGGTGTACACCCCAATGGTGTACACCTCAATGGTATACACCCCAAAGGTATACACCCCAATGGTGTACACCCACATGGTATACACCCCCAATGGTATACACCCCCAATGGTATACACCCCAATGGTATACACCCCAATGGTATACACCTCAATGGAATACACCCCAATGGTATACACCTCAATGGTTTACACTCCATAGGTATACACCTTAATGGTATACACCTTAATGGTATATACCTCAATGGTATACACCCCAATGGTATACCCCCCAATGGTATACACCCCAATGGTATACACCCCAATGGTATACACCTCAATGGTATATCCCTCAATGGTATACACCCCAATGGTATACACCTCAATGGAATACACCCCAATGGTATACACCTCAATGGTTTACACTCCATAGGTATACACCTTAATGGTATACACCTCAATGGTATAAACCCCAATGGTATACCCCCCAATGGTAGACACCTCAATGGTATACACCCCAATGGTATATACCTCAATGGTACACACCTCAATGGTACACACCTCAATGGTATACACCCCAATGGTAGACACCTCAATGGTATACAACCCAATGGTATACACCTCAATGGTACACACCTCAATGGTATACACCCCAATGGTATACCCCCAATGGTATACCCCCAATGGTGTACACCTCAATGGTATACACCCCAATGGTGTACACCTCAATGGTATACACCTCAATGGTGTACACCCCAATGGTATACACCCCAATGGTGTACACCCACATGGTATACACCCCCAATGGTATACACCCCAATGGTATACACCCCAATGGTATACACCCTCAATGGTATATCACCTCAATGGTATACACCTCAATGGTATACACCTCAATGGAATACACCCCAATGGTATACACCTCAATGGTTTACACTCCATAGGTATACACCTTAATGGTATACACCTCAATGGTATACACCTCAATGGTATACACCCCAATGGTATACACCTCAAAGGTATATACCTCAATGGTATGCACCTCAATGGTATGCACCTCAATGGTATACACCTCAATGGTATACACCCCAATGGTATACACCCCAATGGTATACACCTCAATGGTATACACCCCAATGGTATACACCCCAATGGTATACACCTCAATGGTATATACCCCAATGGTACACACCCCAATGGTACACACCTAAACGGTACACACCCCAATGGGATACACCTCAATGGTATACACCTCAATGGCATATACCTCAATGGAATACACCTCAATGGAATACACCCCAATGGTATACACCTCAATGGTTTACACCCCAAAGGTATACACCCCAAAGGTATACACCCCAATGGTATACACCCCAATGGTATACACCTCAATGGTATAACACCCCAATGGTATACACCTAGGCCTTCTAAGTACATATCATTGCGATGGTAACGAGTTGAATATGGCTGCACGTCTAGTGCTGAGAATTCCTCTGAAAGTGCACATTAAACATTCTCTCAAACGCCTGCATTGGCAGCTGGTGGAAGTTAGGGTTTGATTAATGTCTATGTGCATTCCTCGTAGATGCTTCTAAAGAACTGGCCCATGCTTCTCTTGAGCCTATTTAGATATTTATCACAAGTAAACTAAAGCCCTTCACTGGACCAAGAGGCCAATTGGCATGCACACTTTCCTTATACAGAAAATTAAATGACCAGATCATAATACTTATATTACACTTTTAAGAAACCGAACAAAAGTGGTCCCTGCAGAAAGGAGCTACACCTTGGCTGCCTTCTCTCAACACTGACCCCAAGCCCTTTCGCAGTTCCTGTTGTGTGTAGCTAAAGACACAACGGGCTGGTTGAAGGCAGCCTGGTGGGAGCCCTGGGAGGAAGAGGTACACATCTCAATTTCGTTTGAATAAATATTATTTAAGTAGTAGAATTACACCCCCCTGAAACTAATTATGTCTTACATTTGCCAAATTTTAAAGCATAGACAGGAAAGAAACTGAACGAAAAACATTCCAGACAGAAGCTGAAAATTGCACAAGTGCGCAGAGACAGGAAAAAGCAGATAAGTTCTGAGAATGACACCACAACCTGGCTTCAGTGGGAACATGTTGACCTGGGTAGTAAACAATTTCTATCAGTGCTACATATTTCCACACATCTTTCAGACACATGATTGTAGAAATCCTTCTGAAGTTCTTCTCTGAGCCTTACTAAGTAGAATACATGTATGTACAACAGCACATAATAGCGGGGGCTTCCAATGACTATTGTGTTGTGTTCAGGGGCGTAGCTTGGTCAGTAAGATTGAGGGGTGCTTGCTTGCTTCAAGTTTTCCAGGAATCACACAGGCATATAATGTTAAAATGCATGACACTGCTTGGTTTTGCACCACACAGAGTTAAACAGATTGTAGCTCACTCTCCTGGTGCGATCGTTTCTAGACCTGCGGCGGACAGGGGCATAAGTATGGGATGTTACTGACCGTTTAACATCTGTCATGTAACACCACTACGCTGTGCTCACATTCACTGGGACACAATCTGCATTGAATATGAGATAACAAAATGCAAAAGAAATGGCCTTGGTTAACTCATACCCCGCATCTTGACCCAAAATACTTTCTATAGTCATCTCTTTAAAATGTGCAATTCCAAAAAAGGTGAGTGCACTTGCAGATCAAACCTTAGTTGGGAGGATAGTCTTTTAAGCCTCACACCACCCTACTACCACACCCATCCCTCGAATATGACATACGTAAAACATGCATACATATACACAAACATAAAAGTGCTTTAAGGCTACTCTTTTCATTCATTGGTCTGTTCATCCATCAAATTTTGCTTCTGGCCACTACAGCATACAGGCCAGTGAGACAAGTCATGTCACTCACTAGCTTTCTTGCACTGTGAATGACTGCATTTTGTCTGTTCACATGTGAACATCCACCTAAAAAGAAGCTTGCTTCAATGCCAGCTCTGGTTGGCCAAAATGTTCTTTGCAAATTTTTCTTTTTCTTTCCATTGTTTATCTTTTTAATTTTTTTTCCCATCATCCATCTGCAGTCCCCTCCTTCTATTTAGAGAAGTGGGAATCGCTGGGTTACCATCTGCGGAGCCTCTCCTGGCTGTGGGCCAGAGCCATTTGAGAGTTTTGTCCTTCTACCAGTCCATATTTTGGTCATTTAGGTTCTCCTTAAAGTGTGGACTTTAGCTACTTTGTGAATCTCTGTAGTGAGGGTGCAGGCCTTATGTGTGCATAAATGTTATTTCAAATACTCGTTTCTATTTGAATGATTAACCATGCAGTTCAATGGTTGCGTGTCAGAATATTTAAGCCCCTTCCCAAGACTGATTTCAGACCGCTGTGGAATCCAAATTGAAGTTATCAATTTGGAACCACCAGTTGCCTTACCTTGTTTGTATTTTTTCATCTGTCTTTCCAATATTCTAATTCATATCTGTGCACCAACTTAAAAATCATGGTAAGAACATGATATTTAATCATTTTTCAACCGTGACCCAGTAGAGTGGATATAGTGCAGAGCTAACATGGTCATGTCAATTCTGACAGATGCCATTCGAGTAACAACATGTTTCATTCTATCAGGTTGCCCCAGGATCTAAGTAGAGTCTCCCACAAAAAAGTGATTTAGTAATCCAGTATCAGTCCCACTTAAGCTCTTGCAATAGTGGTTCTGTCTTCTGCAAATAGGTAATGTCATACATAAATAACAGCCATATGTGGCTGTTGCAAGTCTGTTAGCTGATTGACCTATCCTTACAGGCTTACAGTTTGTGGTCAAGGATGACACCTTAAGTTTTTACCTGCCATATGATATTAATCAGTGCATTAGCAAGATCAATGCATTTGTGGTAATTTCTCAATAATGGCCGGACAACTCTTTCAGTATCAGGTCTGTTTTCTTAGCATTAAGTGGCAATCAATTCTCTCTTATCCAGTCTTAAATTGCTTACATAATGCTACTTAAAGTCTCTTTGTGCGCCTTAACGTCACCAGCATCCAGCCAGTTGTCAGCATAGATGTGGAAGCGTACACCTGGTGCTGTCATAAGATTGTGCAGTGGCTTCAAGTAACTTTTAAAAGCATGGGGAACAGAAGGCAACACTGAAGCTCCACATACCGACTTAGTCACAGAAGGAACTCCTGCAAGGATCTGCCAACAGGGAATGATTGACCCATTCCAAGCAGGTTATGCATACTCTAGCTACATGCTTTAAGCAGATCACCAGGATATTGTGATCCACTGTATCAACTACAGCACAGAGGTAAATCAGCACTATTAGTGGACTGTAACATAATCTGTCGCCATAGTGCCAATCCCACATGTCAATCAAAGTGGTCTAAATAGTGCAGTTCAACCAGAAGCTTGACTACAGGTCTCCTAGAATATCATCTACTCACTTGTTCATCACATGCCAACTGGTCAGTGATCACCTTTCCCAAGATCTTGGCAGAAAAAGGCCAACCAGCTATAGCCTTGTAGTGTGCTGACACTCTTGTGCTAAAGGCAGGCTTCTTCAGAAGGGAACTAATCCAGGCGTGCTCCTCCACTCTACATGGAACCGTTAATTATCTCGGTGATGAAAAGAGGCATCCCCAAAGGCAACAGCACCATTAACTTGTTTACCACTGCAGATGGTTATGGATCACCCAGACATAAATAATACTCATATTTTGCCGTATCCCCCAATATCAGAAGATGCCAACCAGGAAAGAGGAAACGAGAGCAACAAGCGGATTCAAGCCCACCATGTCATTTTGGAGGAAGGAATGGAGGACAGGTGAACGGAGTTATAGTCAATACATAGATTTGTACACCTAATAATGATTCCCAGCACATCTTCTCCAACATCCTAATCTATGCCATAACAACCGACAACCATTTTGAGGTATAGGTTTCATTTACCTCTTATGTAAAAAAGAGAATAAAAAGAAATAGTTATCCAGTGTTAGAACTGATTACCAAATATAGAAAAAGGTTAAATGAATTTGTATGCAAATATAGGGAGGGTGAATGCTGTATAATAGCACAGACTAACTCTGATAAGCTAAGTGTTAAAAAGTTGCTAGATGCTGTATAGAAGTCTACATTTACATAAATTAGTACTAAACAATCTAAAATTCTGCCCTAAATTCTGAAGTTCTGCTAAAGTTTCGGAGACACAAATTCATTTGGATTTTTTTCAATTTGTTGACTAAATCCTCAGTGAGAGTCAGCAATTCTGATCAATTTCGGAAGATTTGCCAACTACCCTGAAATCCTTGCAGAAATTCCCAGATCCATGCAAACCAAAGAGGGATTCGCCCGGACTATTTCCGATAGCACACTTTTCAAGCAAAATTAACATTGATTTCCACAAGGCAGATCTAAGTTATAGGGAACCACGGTTTCGTTTTAGAGAGCTATCATGTTGGCTTCTTCTGTGAACCTAAATTTTATCATGTGTTTGTAACAATGCAGTTGGAGCAACAGTCTTGTGAAAGTCAAAATGAAGAGCACAGGAATAATGACTGAGAATTATTGCTGGGCGGCTGCCATTGAGGAACTTGTTACAGAACTAATGTGGCCACTGGGAAAGTAAACGTTATTGTATATTGCATGCCAAGTTCTAATGGGGCTGTTACCAAAGTGATTGCGTGAGGTGTGATGTTTGGAACACACTAGTTGTGATTTATGCTTAAGGGTTGCACACAGGTGCAGACTGCCTTTGCTGTTTTAGTTCCACTTTCATGAGAAGTGCGATAACTGCAATAGGCCACCCTTGGTTTCCACTGGGTTTAGATTGTTATGTTACCTTTGTTGGGAACTGACCTTTCCCCTCTGTAATTAATGCACACACTTCTCATTTTTTGTTGTTGTTTTTTTTTTGTTTTACTATTTTCAGGCATTTACTCCAGTTAGTGCTGTCACAGGCTTTGGAGGGCCTAGAGGCAAATGTTGTGTGGGTCTGCTAATGCAGAGATGGCTACTGCCCTTGTCCTACCCACCCAGATGGTGAGCCCCACCTCCCCACCCCCCTTTTAATCCCGCCACACTCTTCCTCTGGCGCTCGGCCCCTTGTCTTTTACTCTACACATCAATGTCCATTTTCCGATTACCCCTTCCCACATGGTGCTGCCTTTAATGCACCCGCAATCTACACACAATGCTATTTATTTTTTGTGCATGTTTTTATAATACAGTGGCACCCTTTCTGTAATTACTTAATTAATTTGGTTGTATTTGTAAAAAGAAAGCATAAAAAACGGGAGACACAGGTATATGCTATTTAATTGAAGTTATATTTAGAAGTCTCTGTTGGGTGGGCAAGAAGTGCCTGGTCTGAAAAGAGGTCATTTCAATATTGAAATGACCTATCAAGAGTGTGCAGGAAGCTATCCAGTCCAGTCAACATCACAGTACAGCAACCACCCAAGAAAGAGGAGCCCTTCAGATACATTCCTTGTGGCATCCATCTGGCTTCCCTGCAGAGGTGCAGCACAGCTACCCACTGCATTCTTGCATCAAAAAATGCAGTAGACACTGACTGTTATTGTTCTAGTTCTGATATCTGAGCAGTAAGGAATCTTTCCTCCTCCTTACTTGGAACAAGGTTTGCTTTTTCTCTTCTTCCTAGTTGTGCTGTAGGATTAGCTATTACCAAACAAAGTTTGAACTTATTGTACATTAAGTCATCTTTTAACTATCAGAATTAGACCACCATTGCAAAACGTTTGACATATCTATTTACAAAGACTACTGCACAAGCAAGCAATAATCTAAACTCAGTGGCTCTCATTACATCCACATTAGAAGTTTGAAAGGCTTATGTGTATCTACCAGGATTCAAATATGGGATTTGCAGGCAGGCCACAGACATCAAACAAAATGCACAAGGGCCCTCGGGTCTTAAAGGTGAAGATTAGGCTGAATCGGAAACCACCGGATTGAAAAGACGTCCCTTTAAAGGACGGTTTCCCTCACCCACCAAAGTTGGCATGCTTCATCATTAGGGAACCTCCTTGCACGATGAAGCCTAGTCATGGTGCAGGCTACAACTCCCTCACTAAGAGGGAGGAGCTCAGGGATGCTTTGTATACTAGGGGGTAATTACTAAATACCCAACAAGAGCATGAAGACGTGGTGAGGGACGCAGTGCAAGTGGTGAAGTAAATTAAAACTAGCTACAGGGTTCTCCGCATAACTTTATTCAGGCTGCCATGTGCTAGGATTAAAAACATAGAGCACGACAGGAGACATTAAACCCAGTCGTGCTGTTATAAGATCGACATGTTTCGGCGAGTGACCAAGTTAGTGTTGCGGCCTTCTTCAGGATCTAATACATGCTACCGCTGTGACTGTGATATATGCAAGAAAAAATATATACATTTTCTTTATATACAAAACCAGTGATCAATAGGTTTTCAGAATGATGGATTCACTGGTGGTACCCGCATAAGTCGGGTGTAGTGCCTTAGCTGTCCTTGGCATAGACACTCAAGGGTCAATCACGTCTCCAACTGTAATGTGTTGGTAGGGGATGTTGCTGGCCATGCCGAGGAGCAGGGACAAGAGGGCACAGACATCTACAGCCGGCACACTAACTTACTAAGCTTCATCAACTGCATAAGTAATTAAATCATCAGCTTAAAAATATAGGCGTATTACCGGCAAGAAACGCTATAAATAGAACATTCTCATTTTAATTTGTAGCACGTTCTACATATTCTAATGGTATCTGTTCTGCAGACAATACAAAAACAAAAACAATATGTTTTGCAAAGACATTGCCCCAATCATCGCAAACCAACATCACGGTCTACAGTCTCCCTCAATTACTCCCCCTTTGCTAAGTGCATCTATGAATAGGGATTTTTTGGGGATTCTTTTTTTTTTTACTAACAAAGGCCAAATTGATTGGCTTTGTCAATGGTTGTTGAGTTGGTAGTGGAAATCACAGACAGCACAGTAACCAATGTGACTGTGTGCACACTCTGCAGGAATGCTTTCTGTAGAGAGGGTCACCCTCCTGCCACTTCCTCCTCCAAAAAGTAGGCCCCTAGCCCTGATGGCGCAATCAAACCACATCTGCTTCTGAACCTGAAATCACAACGTCATGTTAGGGCTTGTCATCTTCATTTTAATGTGAGTTATAAATGTTCTTATCTGTTGCAATGCTGGGCAATGCCTAGATTTTAAATTAGCCCAGTCTGCACCCTATTTGTGATGGCTCTGATTCGTGTATGGTTTGCTTTTAACAGTATTTTCTAATTTTGTAACATATGCATGTTGTCTTAAACTGTGACTGACCAACTCCTACCAACATCCTAAAGAAGTAGGAGGGCATGCCTACTAACATCTTCAAGAAGTAGAAGGGCATGCCTACTAACATCTTAAAGAGGTAGGGTATGCCTACTAACATCGTATGCCTACTAACAAGTTAAAGAGGTAGAAGGGCATGCCTGAATCCAGACCAATTTACCGTTCACCGGAGAGCATGGCGGGAGCGACGGATAGAGAGATATTATATGCTTATGTGACAGCCTTGTATGACCCAGAGACCTCATGTAAGCATATGCACTTTAAAATGAAGCATCTGTGTCTTTACATGACATTGACTGGAATTTAGTTCCAACTTTCAAGTATTGTTACCTCATTTTTTACCCACTGGATGATCCAGTTCTTTTCTTCATCCATCAGTGTCTAATGGGTGAACCTAGTAAGGGCAGACTCCAAAGGCTGGAATGCAGAATGAGAATTAATGAAGCATAAAACACAGAACCCAAAAATATTTGTAGGCTCCAAATGCTATTTCACTCCAGCAAGACTGCAGAAGACCCAATATTTCTGGCACTTCATTTTCAGGTAAAACTGTTTTGGAAACCAAAAACACGAATGCAAGCTATCTCCCAAATCGATCGAAAGTGGCTACATTACTAGGTGAGAGTTTGAGGAGGCAAGATTGTAACTCTGGGGAAAGCGAAGAAGGGGCAAGGTTTGCAAAAATAAGATAGCTTCATGAGTGTGCTACTAACAGTAGTTATTGTCAACAAATCAGCTCTTCTGATTGGTTGAGATGCACTAAATGTTCCAAGCAAGGAGCAACTGAAATTTTCCTCACCACTTTATCTCACATAGGGAGGGCTGGATAAGTGCACCAGTTACAAAGCAAGCATCTCCTGATGGGCTCAGAGACAATTGAGATTAAGCAAAGGGAAGTGCTAGCCCCAGTTTGATTGCCTCCAGCATGGTTGCTGTTGTCCAAGACAGAGGAACACAACTGGGAAAGAGAACACATCTACACTGAGGCTGTGGACACTGCGCGATTCACCAGTAAATGTATCCTTTTTGGGATCTTGAAAGCTACCAAAAGATTACATCAAGGGTGGACAGGATGGACCTGCTGGTATATATATATTATTTTTTTGTTTTATATAGCGCGAACTCAACCCGAAGGTATCAGAGTGCTTTACATGAGCACCATTTGCGTTACAGACGAACACATACATTTTTTGTGAGGCATAGGGAGATTAAGTGATTTGCAAGAATCAGAGGATGTTGAGCGTCCCTGCCGAGACTCGAACCCGGTTCCCCAGCTTCGAGGTCGACCGTGCTAGCCTTTGGCCACATCCTCTCCCTGTTTTTCCCATGACACTCTCCTTTAAAGCAAGCACTTGTATGATCTTATAAGTATGGTTTCATGTGGTAGTTCTTGCAAGCACAGGTGTGTAAAAAAAGATGTTTGCATGCAACATCACGTTAAAAGCAAAACGCCCTGTAGAGAGCCACCGGGCCTCTCCCCCACTTTATTGCTGCAGACACCCCTCGTGGCCGGGCTCAGCCCGAGGATATAAATAAATGGACTAGGGTCACACTTGACCACTAGCTGAGCAGCCACCAAGTGTTGTGGTGTGTTTATGCTGCTCACCGCCAGGTAGGCCTCTAGCTGCTATCAGGCCTGGCCTCCTACACTGGCGATGAGGAGACACGGACCCTCGCCCTTCCTCCTGCCTCCACACCTACCTGGAGCCGGTCCGCGTAGCTTTCGGACCGCCGCCAGCACCATCGTGGCAGGTCGTGAGGCCCTCACTCCAGCAGCCGCACTGTTCTCTTGACCGGCGGTGTGCGCCTGCTGTCAGCCGCCCGCCTCATCCATGCATGCTGCTGCCTGCGTCACGCTATGGCAGTGCGGCGTGAACACCGTCTGCATGCCAGCTTCCGGCAGCGGCCTGCTCCTGCTCCCGGGCCCACGTTGGCAACAGGGCCGAGGGGCGTGGCTTCCTGCTCGCATGGCGGTCAGCGTACAATCTGGGCCGATCTGTGGCCTCGCGGGGCAGTGACCCCACCCCTGCCTGGAGGCAGAAACAAAAGAAGAAAAAAAAGAGAAAAAAATAGAGAAAAACACTCACGCAACGTGGGAAGAAGCCTGCAGGGCCAGGAGGAATCACCTTGCCACACCCACGCTCTGGACTGCTTGCAAGAGAAAGGAAGGAGGAACCTCCCTCACATTCTAAGGTCAGTCATCGACTAAACAAGCAGCTGTGCAGCAGCACCTCATCTACACTTGGGACCCCTTCCACCGCACCGTGCACACACAGTACAGGAATCCACAGTTCTGTTGGACATGGGAGATCTACTGCCAACACAGCAACCAGTGCCCGCGCAGGGGCCACCGGCACCATTCTCGCATGCCTCAGTTACGCCAATACCCCCCTTCAGCCAGCTCGCTGACCCTGCCACAGCCGAGCCCAGGTGGAAGCTCTGGCTAGGACACCTCAACCACTATTTCAGAGGCACGAGAGAGACCGATGGGGCTGTGAAGCGCTCGTTGCTGATGCACTTCGGGGGTGATGAACTCTACGAACTTTTCGAGACACTACAAGATACGGGTGATGAAAATGACTACGACGCAGCAGTCGTTACGTTCAATAGGCATTCCGACCCCCAAATAAACCCGGACAATGAACGATTCAAGCTGCGGCAAGCCAGACAAACTGAGGTAGAGACGGTGGACATGTTCTATGCCAGGTTAAGGAGACTTGCACGCACGAACATTGACCAACCGGAGGAGAGCCGCGTGCAAATAATACAGGGGTGTCACTCTGAGACGCCAGATACTCCGCCAACCAGGGATGTCCCTAGGGGAGATCCTCGTCTTGGCACGCTCCCATGAACTGTCCGACAGCCGGGCGGAGGAAATGGAAGCCACCAGAGTTCGAAGCAATGCCGCTACCCTATCACCAAGGCCATCCCCATCAAAGAAGAGACAGTGGATGCGGTGCAACGGTGCCCCAGACCAGCACACATGCGGACCCCGCCTAGCAGACCCATTGGGAAATGCGGATATTGTGGTTTCAACCACAAGTCGCAAGAACGGTGCCGAGCAAGAGGGCAGACCTGCTCATAGTGTGGCAAGGTCAATCACTACGCCAGTGTCTGCAGCGGAGGAGGAGGGCGATCCAGAGGAGGCATATCAAGAGGTCGTACCACAACCCTAAGCCACCTGACTCTAGAGGACCCCGCCCCCGCTGACGCATCCTGGGTGCCCACTATGAAGATGACGACGATGACGTCTTCGTGATCTCGTTTGCCGGACGGTCTGGTCGCAAGAAACGTCCCCCACCCATGTGCACTGTGGATGTTAATGACACCACCGTTCAAGCCCTGATAGACACAGGAGCGTCCGTGAACGTGATGGACTCAAGCCAATATGAGAAACTGTCCCCTCGAACACCCCTCACTCCCAGCTCGGCCAGGATATACACCTACAGCTGTACCGTACCCCTAACGCTCATGGGAGTGATCGAAGTGGACGTCACCAGTGAGGAACACTCCATCAAAACCAAGTTCCACGTCACAGAAGGCCAGCAGGGGACACTTCTCGGATGCCACACCGCTGAAGATCTAGAGTTGGTATTCTTCACAAAACAAGTTCACGACACACACGCAGAAGACATACTAAATGAGTTTCCACAACTATTGCAGGGGTTGGGAAAACTCAAGGACCACAAGGTAACGCTCCACATTGACAAGACCATCAAGCCAACGGCACTCAGGCACAGGCGCGTCCCATTTCACCTTCGCCCCCTCGTAGAAAAGGAGCTGCAGGAATTAGAAAACCAAGGCATCATCGAGAAGGTGTTGGGCCCCACCCTCTGGGTCTCCCCGCTAGTGATCGCACCGAAGCCCAAGCAGCCAGGGGCCATCCGGCTACGTGTCGACATGAGGCTCCTCAACCAGGCCATCCAGAGAGAGAGAAACATGACCCCAATGATGGACGACATCGTAGCAGACTTAAACGGCGCCCAGTGGTTTTCCAAACTAGACCTGAACTCAGGATACCACCACCTAGAGTTGGCGCCAGCAAGTCGCTACATCACGACCTTCTCCACGTATGTGGGCCTCAGGCGGTACACCCGGCTCAGCTTCGGCGTTCCCTCTGCAGCCGAAGTGTTCCAGAATGCGATCAAGGAGGCCCTGTCGGGCCTGGAAGGAGTAATTAACCTGAGCGACGACATCCTCATATACTCCCAGAGCCTTCAGGAGCATCATGTCCAACTGCGGGCCACGCTCCAACGCCTTGCGGACTGTGGCCTTACCCTGCATCGAAAAAAATGCTCGTTCTACCACGGTTCAATCGATTTCTTTGGCTACGTCTTTTCACAGGAAAGACTCCAAGTTGATCCACAGAAGGCGGAAGCCATCCGCAATGCCCCGGTCCCCCAAAACCCGACAGAGGTATGGAGCTTCCTCGGCATGGTAACATATTGCGGGAGGTTCATCCACAGCCTGGCCACGTTGTGAGAACCCCTGCGCCAGCTCACGAAGACCAGCATACCGTGGGCGTGTGGGGCCCTAAGGAGGAAGCTTCCTTCAACAGCATCAAGAAGGCACTGCTGGACCAAACCACCATGGCGTACTTCCATCCCAGGAAGAGTACTGAACTGGTCGTGGATGGCAGGCCCATAGGACTGGGGGCAGTACTCCTGCAAGAGAATGCCAAGATGGCCTGTGTTCTGGTCGCATAGGCCAGTCGGGCACGGTCTCCTACGGAGACCCGCTACGCACAGATAGAGCAGGAGGCCCTGGCCATCAGGTTAGCGTGCCAACACTTCCACCTATACCTCTGTGGCCATCAATTTCGAGTGGTGATTAACCACAAACCGCTTCTACCTCTGTTCAACGGGTCGTCTTGCCTGGCACCATCGAGGATAGATAGGTGGGCTGTACAGCTCCAGACGTATTCCTTCCAACTCGTCTACAGACCAAGAGCCAACAATCCTGCCGATTTCTTGTCAAGACACCCGTCACCAGGCTACCCAGGAGGACACAAGACGGACGAGGAGCGCACAGAATGCTTCATAAACATGGTGGAGGTCAATGCCTGCCCAGTAGCGGTCACTAGAGAAAACATAAAAAATGACACGGATGTGGATGACACCCTAATAAAGGTGAAAGAGACTCTGCTCGAGGGCAATGGCACTGTTTCCTCGACGGCTCCTAGTCGTTAGTGGCCAATGAACAGAACGTGCGCCGCCAACTCTGGAGAGTGTGGCACGAAAGAGCACTAGTGGATCCGGCCTAGTTCTACGCAGACAGAGGATAGTCGTTCGGAAAAGCCTCCGCAGTCGAATGGTAGCGCTCGCTCATCAGGGCCACCAAGGAGCTGCGAAAACCAAGGCAAGACTCCACGCGTAAGTGTGCTTTCTCAGCATAGATGAACTGGTGGACGAAGAGATCCGAAGCTGCCATCCCTGTACGATCACCAGCAGTGACCCCGCTCCTGCACCCGTGCTGACGCAGGACCCATGTTTAACTCCCTGGACCAAAGTCAGCATAGACTTTGGGAGTTTCCCTGATGGGCGAAACACTGTAGTAATAATGGACTCATTCTCCAAATTTCCCATAGTAGAGCTGGTGCCATCCACCGCTTTTGTCCACTTACAGTCCGTACTCGAAAAAACATTTGCACTGCTCAGACTGCCAGAAGAGATCAAGTCCAACAACGGACCCCCATTCCAGGGGCAAGACTTTCATGATTTCTTAGCACAAAGGGCAATCAAACACCGTTGAATCACCCCCCTAATGGCCTCAAGCCAATGGGGAGATGGAGAGATTTATGAGAACATTGTATTGAGCCCTCCGGATAGGAGTCAATCAACGCCAGGATGCTGAAGAGTGCCTGCATCAATTTCTACTGGCATACAGACAAACCCCTCACTCCACGACAGGATGCGCCCCTGCCACTCTGCTGCTCAAACGGCTGCCGCAGTACATAATCCCAGAGGACACTGAGTGGGTGCCGCCCAGCCTGGACATAGAAAAGGCTCAACAGAAACCACAGACAACAAATGAGAAGGCTACCAAAGATCGGTGAGCGAGGACTCCGACGATGCATGTTGGGACCCACGTTGTGCTCAAAGATCGCCACCCAGGGTGGAAGTTTTGCACTCCCTATAAACCAGAGGTGTGGACGGTGACATGGGTAGATGGCATGATGATAACAGCCCAGCATCGTCGGCATACGGTGGTGAAAAATGTGTCATGGTTCAAGGCCGTACCTGTCGATGCTGCCCACACCAGCACCCCACCAGGAGGAGAAAGTGGGCTGGAAAATGGCGATGAGTTTACGAGCATGGCGGGCAGCCAGGGTCCGATTCCTCTTTTCCTGGCAACGGAAGAAATGACACCAGAGTGCAGCAGACAAGACGGATCGTCCCCAGAGCTCCATGCGGGACCTTTGGGAAGCGCTCCGGATGCCAGTCTCCGTGGTTAACGTGATCCAGTTGGAGAGCCGAGAAGTCAACGTTACCTAATCCTAATCCTGTGCCCAGCCAGAGGTTGAGAGACTTTCTGTGTTGACATTTTGATGCCTACTGTTTCCTGTTTCTGTTTTCTGTTTTCTTTGATAACTAAAAGAAGGGAGGAATGTAGAGAGCCACCTGGCCTCTGCCCTACTTTGTTGCTGCAGACACCCCTCGTGGCCGGGCTCGGCCCGACGGTATAAATAAATAGGCTAGGGTCGCACGTGACCACTAGCCGAGCAGCCACCGAGTGTTGTGGTGTATTTATGCTGCTCACCGCCAGGTAGGCCTCTAGCTGCTATCAGGCCTGGCCTCCACCATGTAGTTTGCAGGTGGGGGCCTCAAGTTTCGTTACGCTAGTGGTTGCCAATTCACACCTGCTTTTAACAGATTTTGCTTGGTTTATTCAGTGCACATGCTTTTTTGTGCACCCGAAGAACGCCGAGGAGAGTTTGCAAAGGACTGTGGGTATGGATAATCTATATATCATGCACAGAGGGATTGAGGGATTGATCTCTCTGTTTAAAATATCTACATACCAAGTCCTTTGTAAACTCACACTGACATTTTTGGTATGCACTAAAAAACTGCATATGAATGGTAAAGTAAAGTAAATGAAATAAAATTCCATGTGTTGAATTTAGGTTGCTTCTGGGGAAAGCCAGAACTACTTTTGTCATGTGCTTTGAAGTGTGTGACCAATATACACAGCATCATTTATGAATGACACTGGATCTTTGACGAGGGAAGAGGCGTAAGGAGCCAGGGAGAGGAGGAGGAAGCAGGAGGAGGCAGAAGGAGCGGATGAGAGGTGGCAGGGCAAAGAGAAAAGGAGGAGGGGTGTGGTACCTCTGTCTTTTCTTATCCTGTGTCTTTCAGTCTCTCCTGCTATCGCATTCTATTAAGAATGTTTATTGATGATTTGCTCAGGAGTTGTTGAGCTGTTGGAGTTGACTGGGAAGCGGTTCAGTGGATTCCTTTTGTCTATAATAAATACTTCAGTTTGCACTACTCAACGTTATGTACTTTATTCCTACCCTGGTTAAAGAGGGTTTACTATGCATTTTGGTGACGAGCAACGTCTGTACTTGTGCCTAGGATCCCCTGCACTGTCATTTTCCAGGTACTGTTCATCCTCCTACTGCTCTGCTTTTACATATTTTCGTTTCTTTGGACCAGAACTTATTGTTAGCACTACCTCCTTTGGCTTCTGCTGGATTTTTCAACTTTCTTATTGCTATTAGTCATTGCCTGAGATGCCGGAGCGGTATTTCCTACAGTTCAAGCTGTACTCCCAGGCTTGTGCAGCTTGCTCGAGCTTTCCATCGGGCACGTCCAGGTTGATATGTGCTCCTGCTTTGCGCACTCTCCACTGCTTTTGTGCCGCCTCTCACCACACCTGGTAGTGGCCATGTTGCGGTGAATCTGGGAGAATGCTATGCCTCACTGACAGCTTTTTACAGCCGCTAGGGTCCTTTCTACTTTGGCTGTTTCCGCCTGGATGGACTGCACGTCAACAGCACGAGGGGCATTTCCAACAAGTGGTCACTCACTTCCCGACTTTGTCAGCATCTGCAGCTCTCTACTGGATGAATTTTCGCCCATCTATTTGATATGGAACACTAGAATGAATTTCTTTTTCCTGCTCTTTTGGAACTCTATGATTTATGTTCTCATGGTAGCATGGTGTAATTGTTGTTTTCTTATGTTTTTTAGTTTTTTTCCCCCACTATCTTATTGCTTTCCAGGTGGCTCATCTTTGGGCATTTTTTCAGGTGTCCGTGTTCCTTTTATTTTTGTCTTCTTATTTTTCAGTATGCAGAACATTTCTCTTCCACCATTTTTCCTATTATTTCCTGGGGAACCAGTTTTACGTTGGTCCACATGGAAAAAACCATTAACTACTTAAAATGATGTGGCGCTATGCTTGTGCACTGTTTAGGAGCCAAGTGTCAGGACATTTTTGAACATCTTCCTGAATTATCGCATAATGACTCAGATTCAGCATCTTCTTTGAATGAGTTTGATATTGCATTAAAAAAACTGGAAAGACCCTTTTTACTTAGAGTATCAACTATACTAGAACGTTAACATTTTAGCATGAGGGAGCAACTCAGTGAAGAGTCAGTTGAAGAGTATATTTCTAACCCAAGAAAACTGGCTTTGAATTGAAATTTTGGTGAATCTGTTGAAGAACAAATCAGGGATAAATTTGTGTTAAAATGTAACAATGTCAAAATCAGAGAAGAAATCTCTCAAAAGATGATCCTAAATAGGGAGAGGTTATTACCATAGCTAAGCAGGTACAATATTCCAAGGCATGTCTGAATGAATTGCATTAAAACAAAGATAACAAACAAAAAATGACTTTGAAAGCAAAATTTAACCCCAAACAAATTAGTTTTGTTAAGCCTAAATTATTTTGTTTTCCTCAGAAGGTGAAGAGATTATCCTTAAAGTAACTGACAATGTAAATGCCATTTCCAAAATATCTTGTGAATACCCATCAGATGGTCTTCTTAAATGGTGTGACTGTCAGTATGATAATGGACTAGGTGGCTCTCCTCTCATTGATTTCAGACCATACTTTTTCTTCAAGGAAAAGGTTGTGAAACAAGAACCTGATGTTTTCCTGTTCAGCTATGGTGGTAAACCTATAGAATTGATTGGGTATTTTGAAGACAACATTGAATTCAGGAGTAATCACACCTGGGGCAAAATTTATGTCCCGTTGAAAGGTGACACCATCAACAACTTTTGGGCATTTATCTTGATCCAAACTCTTGTCACCAAATCCTGGTGCACTAAGTTGATTCTCAGATTTGCTCGCCGATTTGTTGCATAAAGAGTTTCCAGATGTTTTATTTGATAAACTAGGATGCGTAAGGGTTATATGCACTGTATTTGTTTAAAACCTGATGCTACACCAGTCATTTACAAGGTTAGGAACATACCAATATCACTACAAGAGCAGGTCAAATAAGAATTGGGAAGACTCTGCTGTGAGGGCATCATTGAGACCGTAGCAGCCACAGAGTGGCTTGCACCTGTTATTGTAGCTTCAAAGTCCAATAGTGACATTAGGATATGTGTAGATTTGAGAATGAGAGAGTGGTGGAAGATCGTTTGTTACTACCTAATATAACAAAAATGATTTCTTTACTTGCAGGGGCTAAGTATTTTACTATATTAGACTTGACTTCTGCCTATCATCAGATTAAGTTAACAGAAGATTTTAAAAAATTCACTTCTTTCATTACTCTATTTAGTAGTTTCAGATTTAACCGTATGCCATTTGGGTTTTGATATGCTGCTGCGTTTTCTCAAAGATTGATGTCGAATTTATTAGGGCACTTGTCCTATGTGATAATTTTTCAAGATGATATGCTATATATTAACTAGATGATCACATGAACTCCATTCAGCAGGTACTCAAGATTTTCCAAAAATAAAGGCAGTACCTCGAAAAGTGACAAATGCAGATTTAGAATTAAGGAGATATCATATTTAGGTCATGTGATTTCAAAAGACTTTGTTTGTCCCAAAGAAAAACTTGTTAACAACATTCTGGAGTTGTCCCATCCCTCCAAAAAGGAAGAAGTTCAGGTTTTCTTGGGGATGGCTGAATTTTATTCCTGTTGTATTCAGGATTTGCTAGTAAATCCTTTTCTATCACAAAACTGTTAAGGAAAGGTGAAGCATTAGTTTGGAACGTGGAGTGTGAACAAGAATTTTAAGTGATTGAACAGTATTTGACTAGTGCCGAATTATTGAAGAGTTTGTGCCTGGATTATCTTGCTCCATTACCACAGATGCCAGGGTGAAGGGTCTTGAAGCGGTTCTCAAACAAAAGCAAGAAGGATGCGAAGTCACTATTGCTTTTGCTTTGAGGAGTTCGAAAGAAGCAGAGTGTTGATATTCTATTATAGATAAAGAAGTGTTAGCAGTGTTTTGGGCCATTACTAAGTTTAAGTAATTTTTGTGGGGGTACCAATTCTTGGTACATTCTGATCACAAACCACTATGGGTGATATTTACTTATAAATGTTTGGATGGTATCTCGTCTTAGTGTTGTAGACAGATAATTTCTTTGCAAGATTATCATTTTGAAGTCCAGTATATTCCAGGAGTTACTAATAAAGCTGCAGATTGTCTGTCGAGGTTAATGTGCAATGCTTCTGAAGAAAATTAGGTCATAGACACTTGGTGGAAGGATCAAGAGTTCTAAGTTTGTGCTGTCACTTTGGGTCACATTTCTCATAAAGAATGGTTATCTAAATTGGACATGGATTCTGTATTGAAAGGAATGTCAGATGATGTCTGTAGAGGAATGTAATTATTGTTCTTGAAGATGAAAGTAGGAAGATTTTGCATTAACCCTCTGTAAAAGGTTTTTTTTTGCTCAAAGGTTCTAGCTTGGTAGCTCCAGTAGGAATGCAAGAGAAACTGGTGATTTTTGCTCATGAGGTGCAACAATTTATCAGCAAGACCAAGGATATATTGAGACCTTGTATTGGTGGCCAAGAATGGATCTTCGCTCTGAGAAGTTAGTACAGGAGTGTGTATCGCTTATAAATGTATAAAGATGAAGTATGAAAAGATGAAGTATGCTCTGATGGTGTGCAGAAAGCTTCCGACAGCGCTTGGAATGAGGTCGCTATAATATATTGTGAGACCACTGTCTTCAAAGTGGGGTAGTTTGTACTTATTTGTTTTCATGTTCATGTTTTCTAGGTGGCCTGAGGTAATGATAGTATGTGATGTTTCCTCTTCATCTGTTATTGAGTTCTTATCAGAAATCTTTGCCAGAGAAAGAATTCCCAAGTGTTTATTAACTGACAATGGTGTGAAATTGACGTTGATAGCTATGAGTTCCTGATTGTGAGGGGAATTATTCACAAAAGATGTGCATTGTATCATCCCCAGACCAATGGAATGATTGAGAGGTTCAATAGGACTTTAAAGGAAGCTATTCAATTCTCAAAGGTCAAGGGAGAGTGCTGAAAGGATGTTGTTATCGAACACATCAAGCAGTGTAGATTTATACCACATTTCACTACAGGTGTGACACCTTTTGAATTACTGCGCAAAAGAAAACCTTGCACATTGGTATGCCTCCTTGGGTTAACTCTAAATTGTGTACTTCAAATGTATTGAGGGATGTTTGCTTTGAGCCGGGGACTACTTTGCCCATCTACCCTTGCACCCGGAGGCGCGGAAACTTGCCGAGCAGAGAGGGGGAGGAGCAAGACTACCCAAGTGTTTGTAGCACCAACGTCAGCCCCGCAGTGCTGGATGTTTGCTTTGAGCCAGTGACTACCTGTCCAATCTGCACTTGCGCCCGGAGGCGCAGCCACTTGCCGCAGCTGAAAGGGTGAGAAGCAAGTCTCCTCGAGCGCTTATAGCGCCAATGACAGCTCCGCAGTGCAGGATGTTTGCTTTGAGCCAGGGACTACCTGTCCCATCTGCCCTTGCGCCCGGAGGTGTCGCCACTTGTCACAGCTGAGAAGGGGAGGAGCAAGACTCCCCAAGCACTTATAGCGCCGACAGCGCTGCAGCATGGGACGTTTGCTTTGAGCCAGGGATTACCTGCCCCATCTGCCCTGACGTGCCACCACTTGCCGCAGCTGAGCGGGGTAGGAGCAAGACTCCCCAAAAGCTTATAGCGCCAACAACAGCCCAGCAGCACGGGACATTTTCTTTGAGCCAAGAACTACCTGTCCCATCTGCCCTTGTGCCCGGAGGTGCCGCCACTTTCCGCAGCTGAGAAGGGGAGGAGCAAGACTCCCCAAGTGCTTATAGCACCAATGACAGCCTGCAGCATGATCCCTACTTCCTGGTCCCTCTCCACAATAATTCCCATTTTTAAAAAGGGGGATCGCATGTCACCGAAATGTTATCGCCTGATCTCCCTCATTGATAGTACGGTAAGGTAATTGGGCACGTAATATTCAATTGCTTGAAGTTGTGGGCAAATTTTAATGACATCCTGTGTCCCTTGTAATTTAGCTTAAGACAGGGACTGGGTACAGTGGAACAATGCTTAAACCTGAACCTAATTATCGGTAAATAGCTAAGCGCTGTCCGCTGTACCTGGCCTTTATGGATTTGTCAACAGCCTTTGAATATGTTAATAGATCCAAATTATGGATTTTGTTGCTGGACCTAGGTGTGGAGTTGTCATTGGTTAACTTTCTGCACATACTACATGAGAACCTAGAAGCGAAGGTTCGGCATGGCCCATCGGGGGAATTGTCGAACTATTTTACCTTAGCCCCTGGGGTGCACCAAGGGTGTATTCTGGCCCCGTGCTCTTCATTATCTATATTAACAGTTTGTGTCCCACCTCGGTTAAAGCCATTAGCGACATTTCAAAGATTACCCAAGTACCAGTACCGGCGCTGATTTATGCAGACAATGCAGTACTCATGGCATGAACACCAGGGGCTCCTTGTCTGTTGGTGGAATCTTTTATATCTTTCATGAGTGATCTAGATCTGTCCACAAACTATGCAAAATCGCATACAATGGCGTGTGGACCAGGGAAGAAAAACATATCCACCTTAAGGGTGAAGGGACAAACACAGGGGTGTGTGAATGTTTTTTAATCGCTCTGGTTCCTGGCAACTGCAGATTAATCATTCACGACTAAAGATCAGTAGGACGGTGGGTGCTTTACAGTTTCCCCCTTTCTGAATATTTACAACTCCCAGTGTGCATCAGCGGCACTTTATGGAGCTGGTATATGGGGTTATCAGGATGTCACCACCCTGCAGACGGAGGGAAACCACATCCGTAGGCAGTTTTTGTGTCTGCCCTCCACGAGCTCATATTTCATTATGCATTCAGAGTTTAATCTTCAGTATATTTCTGACAGTTAAGTTAGTGCCCATTTCACCTGGGTCAGTGTGTGGGCCAACACTGAGGCTAGTTTGAATAGAGACATTATTTCAGACTGCCTCAAATTGGACCAGGGGATATCAATCCTCTGGTTGGCTACTGTACAAAAAAACTTTAAAGCACTAAACCTACAAGATTTTTTTGATGCACCTCTCACTTTAAAAAAAGGAGATATGTTGATGGTAAAGCACAACTTCTTAGAGTTTTGTCATTCCCAGAGGCTAATTTTTAAGTCTAGCAAGAGTACTGTCAGGGAGTATCTCTCCTTCTTTGCACCTAAGGAGCCAGTACATTATTTGAAATCCTGCTCTCTCGATGGGAGAGATCTGTTTCGTTTTAGGGCCGGCACAGTGGTGCGGCTTCTGAACTTCTCAGGTACTGGTGGCTCCTCAGGGTCACCGGTACCGGGTTGACCCTGTGACGGATTATCTGACCAGACCATAATGCACTTCATGTTTTTTTGCCAATTTTATAAAATGGATTTTATTTATTTATTAAGCCAAATTTAAAATCCCTAAGGTTACGCAAGTACAGGGATGTGTTTGTTGTGTGGGAGATGTGTGGTAACTCCATATTTTCTTGTCCTGTGTCTTTAAGTCATTCCAGACAATGTATTCTATCTAGAATGTGTGTTAATTTGCTTGGGAGTTCTTGAGCGTTGGCTGGGAAACAGTGCAGTGAGTTACTATGCTTATAATAAATACTTCACTTTGGACTCCTCAATGTTAGGTGATTTATTCCTACCCTGGTTAAAGAGGATTTACTACAAGGAGCATCACGGGAGAGGTGGAGGGTCAGCTAGGATGGGGAGACAAGAGCAGGAGGTCGTCGGACAGAGTGGGTCAGGGTGACTCACTGACAGGAAGAGGGAAAGACTGGTGATAGGAGAAGTGGCGGGAAAGGCTCACCCAGTAGGGAGGAGGGAGCGAGGTGGGTCAGCTCAACAAGTTGGCAAAGGAAAGACCAATGAAGAGAGAGGGCAAGGGAACTATGCTCACTGATGGGGTGAGGGGGAAACCAGCAAGATGCTAGGAGGAGGGAGCAGATCAGAGCTCCTACTGTTGAGTGAGGGGGAAACTGGTGAAGGGAGTGGAGAAGGGAGCAAGGTGGAACTCCTGTGTTTGGACAGGGGCACCATGTATTAAATAAGGATTCAAAATCACAGCGTATGTTATGGCACTGGCTGCCACAGGATATTAAGGAATTAGTGATTGTCGATTGGGATGACCTGACACCAATATGACTGGCTGCCCCAGAGTCTTGTGAGGCTGCCCTGTTCTACAAGGAGAAAACACAACAGTGTAGCCATATTAAGGTCAGCCTTGCTTTAAAGTCCAGATGAAAAAATGCAATAAAGGCTGAAGCAGAGGAAGAAAAAGATAAAAAGGGATTGCGTTATGTATATAATGCATGTACTACATAAATACCCGAATGTTCAATGATTGAGTGTAATGTTTAGATGTAAAATTATCATTTGTGCATTGCAATACAAGATTTCCATAGGTGGTGGAGTGATACACCAAATAGCAATAGCATGAGGTGAATGAGAATTACTCCTCTAGGCAAAACCAAAGCCACTGTATATTTTAAAGAACTGGTAATAATAGGTACTGCAGATAGCTATGCTGGAAAACCAGACATAACAAGACAAAGCCTTTGACCCTCTTGAAGTTGAAAGCGGGGAGATAATGTGCTTAGACTTCTCAGCTTAAACCAGAAAATGCTCAAAAGTGATAGAGAATGTCTGAAGAACAGTGACCATGGGCCCAATTTAGAGTATGGCGGGCAGGGTACTCTGTTGCAAACACAACAAAGTACCCTGCCCACCATACCTTCCATCCGCCTGACTCATTTAGAGAAGGGAGTACCTTTATTAATCTATCGACAGAGCCCCGTTGGCTCAGTCAGCGGAATAGTTCCTCTGACGGATGGAGTAGAGGCCATCGGAGGAAGGACATTGCAGTGCATGCCCTATTTAGGCTGGACGGTATAGTATCTCTTATTTTCTCCATCCATCACTGCAAGGAAAAGCCTGGCAGTTATGGACAGAAAAAAAACAGTAACCTCCCGACACTCTGGGAGTTATTAGGTTGTTGTCTATATGAAAAACAAAAACATGTAAAAAGTTGACTGAACTAGTCGTCAAAACCAACAGAAGCCTTGAAAAGAACCACTCGGCCAGCACCATCACTAAATTTGACAGACAGTGGTCCGTCAGGATGGTGTAGGTTAATGTTCTATGCCATCCTGATGGACAGGGTACTGTCCATCAAATGCTAAATCAGGCCCTATATTTAGTAATTTTGAGTGAACAGTGGCTTCATCTGTAATGGAAATTGCTGGAATGAAGTTGGGAACTCCTGTGCAAGAATTCACCTGAGTAGGCAACTAATCATACTTCTACCCAAGAGACGTGTTTGACCCCATGTCAACATGAAACAAGCTTTGGCAAAGCCAATAGGTCTGGCATTGCCTGACACTATTTTGGCTTAACTATTTATTTTGTCTAAACAGAATACCTTTCACAACATTACTTGACATGAAAGGGAGGCACTCCAGGAACTATCACTGGATAACTCAATTATTATTAAACTAGCATGTTATTTTCCCGGGTTAGGCCCATGTAGCGAAGCAGCTTATTTCTTACATTGTCCTATTTTTAAGCGGTGACCTTTTGCACATATTTGCGTGCATGACAATGTTGGATTAGTTTCCCCAAAACTAAACTTGTTTTTGTATCTAGCTTCGCACAACATTACCCCAAAGTCCTGAACATCATGTACAAGGTCTCTTCTCGCACTATGTACACATTTAATCTCTATCTTCATCCACGGGGCGACAGGGCTTTTTACATATTCATAACATCAGTGATCTATACACAAATCGCAAGGCTGCTTTCTATTATAAAAGATGAGCATCCTGATAGATTGGTAGAGGAGGCACTTCAGCAGACACTGAGGGTCCTTGCATGCTGAGAATTCACCACGCAGTGGTCTGACATCTCGTGAGGGGTGTCCAGTTCGTTACCAAGACGGGGTCCTTCAATTTCTCCCACCAGGTAATGGGGTTGGATCGTCCCTTGGGGGTATTTTTGGCTCTACACCTACACACACTATAGGTACACTCAGAGTAGGGTTTGCATAGTAGGAGTATGCTCGATTACTGCCTTGTTTTATATGCCTGCATATATACACTGTTTTAGCACCATGGTAGAACTATATCTACTATTTACGCTTTTGGTGCTCGTAATCACTTTTATCTGCTTCTGTCTATTAATCATTGCAGCACACGTATTTTATACAAGAATAACGTTGGTTCAATAAATATATTGAAAACGTCCCACTGTGTATTCTCTGTATACCTCTCTAATAAGTGAGCACGTGTGATTGAGCGAAAGGTTCTGTACTGTTTCCACGATCCCTGGGGGGTCAGAGTTGTCATGTTCAGTGGTTGCCAGAAACCATTCACTCCCTGATAAGGTTGGGGGGGGGGCTTACAGTGGCACTGTGAGATAGCTGGTCTCTAGGCCAACATATCCTGCAGGGGTGTCCGGAATCAGTCTAAGCACCAAGCCCCTAGTTTATGTTGTCCAACAAATGCGCAGATCCTACGGATCAGTAGGAACTACACGACAAGGAGACATGGGGGTGCTACTGTAGTTCTACCCATGGCTCAGTACGTAGGCTTACGCCTACTCAAGGATAAAAGAAATTCCAAACTTCTATCCAGAAAAGTTTCTTACTTGTAGGCAGCGGGGCCGAGATTAACTGGATCACAAAACATGAGGGACATTTCTGATCAAGAAGCAACCATGCATTTCATACTTCTATATAATACCTAAAGTCCATAAAAATAAATACCCCCCACCAGGAAGACCTAGCGTCTCTGCTACTGGTTCTGCCTTAGAACCTCTTTCAAAATTTTGCAATTACTTCCTGAGACCCTTGGTATCGTGGATGCCTTCTTACCTGAAAGATACAAAGCATGTACATAATCTACTAAAGGATATTGACTTTGATCCCAATAATGTAATATTGATCAGCATGGATGTTGAATCCTTGTACACGAGCATCCCACAGGAAGAATCCCTGAAAGTAATAGATGACCTGCTTTCAACCTCGACTTGGGATCATATGACACCTCGTGATTTCCCAGTGGATTGTGTGCACATGGCACTTACACAAAACTACTTTGAATTGAGGGATAGTTCTTCTTACAAATACAAGGTACATTAATGGGGAGTACTTTTGCCCTGAGTCTGGCATGCTGGAATGTCCATGACTTAGAAACCCATTACATCTACAACAGTGAGAATCCCTATAAAAGGCACATTCATATTTGGAAAAGATATATTGATGATATCCTTCTGATTTGGCATGGGAGTACCAAGGAAGCTGTGATTTTTACAGAATGGCTCAATTTGCTTGATCCCTTATTAAAATTCACTACCACTATGAGCAAAAATGAGTTAGCCTTTCTTGACCTAAGGATTTATGCGGAGGCAGTCCGAAGACAGAGATTTATTACAAACTGACCTACCAAAACAACTTACTTCAGTTTGAGAGCTTCCACCACCCTTCTCTGAGTCAGAACCTCCAGTTTGGTCAATTCCTACGCCTGATACACAATTTTACCGACATAAACCACTATAAGAAACATGCTCAGTAACTCACTGTGAAATTACGTGAAAACAACTACTCAGAACAAGTGATCAGAAAGGTACATAAAAGGGCCTTGTACAATAACAAGGAACAACTTTTAACAACCCATAATAAGAAAGAAACAGATGGAATGATTTGTGTGACCACATTTGGACTCTGTTCTAACCATTTAAAAAAACTTGTCAATAAACATTGGCAGATCCTCATAAATGGTCATCTTTCACTGGAGAAACTGATATTTTAATTTAGAAGAGAACAAAGCTTGAGAGGCATCTTGTTGCATACCCACCCTCATAGGTGAAAGTCAGAAATTAGCACGCAACCTTATGGAATTGGGCTCCTGTCACTGGGAATTTTCCATGTGGTAAATGTAACACTTGCAGTCTCACTCAAAAAACCACTGAGTTACAACTGGGCCTACCTACCCCGTGGCAACTTAAGGATTTTACAAACTGCAATTCTACTAATGTCATTTGTGTCATTATTTATCCCTGCGGGCTGAGATAAGTTGGCATGACAACAAGAAAGGTGCACATATGTATAAACAAATACAGAAGTACAATAAGATGTACAAAACGAAAATACAAAAATGACTAATCACTTCCTAGAGAAAAACACAAAAGAGATGAATTACAATGATTTGTCATTGAAAAACTGAGACCACTACACAAGGATGTACCAGCAGCGCTTTTACTCTATGAACAGCGCTGGATTTATAGATGGTGATCAGAAATTCATGGACTGAATGACATGCAATGAGCACAACTGAACTAATAACAACCCAACATACTGTTGCCGTGACTTTAATTGATTAATAGCAGAAAACATGATATGGGACTCTGACTCGGTACAATACTTATATCTAGTACCTTCTACCCATTCTCTTTTCGAGGACTTTGGTGAAACAACATAGCACGCAAAGCGCAGGCAATCAGGTGTAATTTGTAAAATATCTTGATATCATGGCTATTGGTTAATACATCAACTGAAGGCCTATGTTGAGAACCTATCATAAGGAGATCAGAAAAGCAACAATGGCTTACAAACACCTTGATAATGAGAATTTAACTGTGATAGCTGGCTGCCTGTAAGAAAGGAAAAAAGAATTTGAAGGTAACCAGTGTGATGTGTCACCTTTTTATCTCTTGGTCATAACCAAAACCACTAGGTCTGCTCCTTTAAAAATAATACCCCCACATGCATTTTGAGTGGATGTAGCCAATTATTAACTTATTTCCCGTGTCTAGTGATAAGAGATTCAGTAGACATACTGAAGACGCGTTATCACACGTCATACGCCCAGCTCAAAGACAGCGATCATAGGCACTCAGACACCTCCAGCAGGGATTACTCATTACGGCTGGAACGTTGATGGTGCAGCAGGTCATATTGAAGGGCTCTCCATTTGACAAAGTGAATATTAACCGCACACAGCGGTTCATTAATTTGTAGCAGAGTGGATTTCACTACAAACTACTGGGCAATACAGCTGAGAAGCAAAATGCGATGAAACGACTTCCTTTTCCAAATGTAATCTTTTTGATCTCAAATTACGCAAATCTGGTATCTGGGGCGGCTTGCGCACTACTGTACTCTGCTATATGATGCACATGGGGGGTCGCAGTCTAATAACCTTATGTATCAAGGCATTTACTTTGGGCTTCTCTGGTTGTGGTATGTATGGATGGCTACCGCCTTTAGAGATGTGACCCACTGCCACTAATAATATTGATAGAATGTCAGTGTCAGGCCTGCTGAATGGGATTTGCTGCTGAGGAGAAGAATGTAGTAGAAACTGTCGTGAAATCCTGCCCACCAGCGATGCTCCCACGGTGAATCAACTGGCAGGTTGTTCCCAGTACCACAACAGTTCTCAGGCAAAAACTCTTGAAAAGTTATTAAGTTCCAGCTTTTAGGGTTAGGCACGAGGAGTACACTCTGACACCAGCCAAGAATTCCAGGACCTCAGGAACAGCACTTGGGAGTCAGGACTCATTCCACCAGAAGCCACAAGCAGGGTACAGTGCAGGTCCAGTTGAAACTGGTCAGTTGAGCTCTTCCAGGAAAAGTGGGCTTCTTGCACCTTCTGTGTCCCTGTAACTTAACAGGAGGTCAGCCAACTGACCTTTGGAGTCCACTTCGCAGTCCTGGATACAAGTGGGAGCAGGCCCAGCTCTTAAGGGTCTCCTCGTGGGTTTCAACAGCAGCGGCAGCCCTTCTTCTGTCTTCCAAAGGTCCAGCAATGTTCTGAAGAGGGTGCCCAAGGGTGTCATATTCATGCCTGGCACTAGCCTATGGGTGGAGGTGAATCCCAGCTCCTCACTGACCAATAGGGAAAAGGTTCCAAGGTGTAACTCTACCCACTTTTGCAGCAGGTACTGCGTGCCCTACTGAAAATAATCCCAGAGTGCCCTTCTCGTAGCAGAACCCTTCTTCCCTTGAGTAGAGCTACTGTGCCCCTAGAGGTGTTGCCAGAGAAATCAGCAAAACCTTCCCCTGCGGTCACTCAAAACCGATTCTGGGGACAGCTCCTTTCCCACTGGTATTGGTGCCTGGCTGGCTAGAATGACAATAGAGAGGGCAAGCCTAGGTGTGAGCTACATCTGCCTGTGACAGTGCATGCCCCTTTGAATTTAATTAGGTTCCTGGACACTGCCCCGATGGTCATCCTGTCAGAGGAACAGGACCCTTCCCTACACCTAAGGCCTTTTCTCAGCTCCGACAGCCAATTCACACCTCAAGGAGAGATTCAGTTCCTGGGTGACAGGCAGCTAGGAAGCTCGTGTAAATGGGCTATTAGAGGCTGTAGTCACGTTAAAGGTGACTTTTTAAAGGCACCTTTTGTAAAATATTAGTACAAATCCCATTTTGTCAATGAATTGGACTTGTGAGAAATATTTTTAAAAAGTCCAAGAATGAGATATTTATCTGGTTCCTAGGTGGCGATAACATCACTTACTTTTAATATTACCTCCCAATATTTTCCTATGGAACATCTAACGCTAATACAGTTTAATTTGCTTTTAGGGCTTTTTAACTGTAAGGACTTTACATTAAACTTTTACATATCCCACTTTTAAATACTTATGTGCACTTAAGGTTAACTTAATGGTGACTTATTAATATGTAAAAGGAGGGTTTAGGCCCGTCAAAAAGGGTTATTTTAACCTGTACGTGCAGGTTATTTGTAGCAAGTCTGCAGCTATGTTTTGCATTGTCACTTTAGTGGTGGCACAATATGTGCTGCAGTCCACTAGTAACATGTAACTTACAGTCCCTAGGTACACTTTGTACCACATACTAGGGACTTATAGGTGGGTTAAATATACCAAATAGGAGTATCCCCAATATCGACATGTTTTTAGAGGTCAGAGGACATGCACTGGGGCCTTGTTAGCAAAGTCCCAACGCCCAGAGTAAAAAAAAAACAGCAGCATCAGTCCAAAAACTTGGAGTTATCCTGCAAAAAGAGTAAATTTACTACATATATCATTTTATTAAAATCAAAAAGTCTTGGCTAACGCCAGACATAAAAATAGTGGCAGTGCTTACAGTGCAAAGCTGACCTTCACGTTGTTGCAGATTTAAAGTGAAATCCAGCGGTACTAGTGAAAATAATGTGGCAAACTGATGAAATTGCATTCTTTCAGAGTAAGTCTATCACTGTAATTTATTTAAAGACAATTCGTTCTGGGAATTTCCATCTCAATTATACTGAAAGAAAAATTTATTTCAGATGAAGTTTAGAAAAATCCTTTTTTTATGCTTGGACCTAAAGTTTTTGGCCACTCAATTAATTTTCCTAAGTTTTAAAACTCTAAGGTGGGTCTCTATATGAGCTATAAAGGGGTTCCCTGAATATGCCATTATTAAATATTGTTTAGTGCTCCCACACAAGGGGAAAGCCAGACGACAGGTGTGCATCAGCACTCTGCATTCAAGCTAACGTTAGCGGCACTGAAGCACACAGCATGCATTTCTCACATGATGCTTAAACCCAGTCGAGATGGCCAACACAAAACAAATTACTTTAGGGAGTAACTGTCCCCTTCCAAAACTCCAGTCGTCCAAAATGGATTCCAAACAGGGCTGAATGCTGAATGCCTGGCGCGTTATTAAATGCAAATGTCATCGCAGAGAAAGCATATTTTATACTCTGCTTCTGGCCCACCATAAGTGCTATATGACGATAATTGAAGGTGACTATTGCAGCATAAATATAAAAAGCGCTCTCTCACAATGGGCCCCGTGCTGCTCGAGAATGTAACCTCCATCCCTTCTCCCTAATTCAGCAGAATGGTGTTTTGCTAAGATAAAATAAACATTGCCAGCGCATGAAACGGATAGCGGGCTCCGCTGCGAGGGCTGCAGTCTTGGCACTGCGAGCTGTGAGCTGGAAACCCAGTGACACCTTTAAGGTACCGGTGCCAAGATGCCAGATGGAAGCCATTAGCAGGACGAAGCAGCCTAAACAACTGCATGCCAAAAACCAGTGGGAAAAGGGGGAGCGGTTAAAGGTCATCGAGCTATAAAATAAGAAAGCTAATGGCTGCGGAGCAGCGGGGAAGGCCATCGTTTTCAAGGGTTTTGATAAAGTGTCAGAAAATCAGGTTTTAACAATCTGTTTCCTGTAATATAAATACAGTATAAAACATGTCATCCAATCATGAGATGAAGCAAAGGTAAAGAGGGCTGGAGAAAGAGCAGGCCTCAAGAAACTGAAGGCAGGGTACGAGGAAAAGAATTGTATCACTGGAAAAGATGGGAGAGACAGGAAGATAGATAGAGATAAGAGAAGGGAAGAAGAAAGGAGCCTCTCGAATGGGGGGGGGGTAGAAGGGAGGGGCTGGGCACATTGGAGGCTGGTGTTTTAAGAGCCCAGTACTACTACTGGGACTTAAAACAGAGTCTCAAGCTCCCTGGGGTTTACTGCAGCAGGCACAGTGGGGATGAGAGGGGGAGCGGTAGAGAGAGAGAAAAAGAACTAAAGAGAGGAATAGGGGCCGATAGGGGAATGGGCTGAACATCATTAATAGGACTCCTTGGGTCCAGAGTCTAGTTCTGTTGCAATTCAGTTTTCTATGAGAAAAAACACAAGAACTGGCAAAGTAAATAAGTCTCCCCTTTGGGACCTATTATCTTTGTCAATATTTAGGTCTCGCCTGAGCCAGCGCATGCGCTGCTCTGGCGAGAGTTTTAGTAAGCGGGTTTTGGAAGTGCAAACAGCAGTTTGCTGGTGACCAGCTTGCGTTCACGTGAGCGTGCACGCGCGATCAGGCGCCATATGGCTTCCCTCGCCATCTGGCTTCCCTCGCGATTACTTTCACTTTCGCGGCCGTGGCAGTTTCACGGCCGCGCGGCCATTGCTTGTTCTATATGTGGAGACCCAGGCGGTGGAAGAGGCAGCATGTTGTTGTGCATAGGCTTCTAGGCACTGCCTCCAAATTCACAAACTGCTTTTACTCTTACCATACTCAGATGTCCTCATTTGGAGGTTGGAACTGCACACCAGGGTTCTGACACCACTTGAGGCACATTACTTTGTATCACCCTGCTTCCAGTTGTGAACACGTGTAATGTAAATGAATGCGTGTAGTGTAAAAACTTGGCGTCTGGTGTCTTGCAATCTCCAGGCAATGTTTCCATCCAACACCATCTCATGACTTTGTTTTCATAGTCTAGTTTGAACCTGACCACATATTCACAGCACTGCTCTATATACAGCTGCTTAAGTGTTGGATTCCTATTTTGACTTAAAAAATCGTTCTATGAAGTGTTCTGCTGCTCATCCTGCGATTCTGGGCTTATCACTTAATCTCCCCGTGTCTACCAAAAATAAATACAAAATGAATGTGTCCCGTGCGCTGTTGTAATCCCTTTCGGGGAAGTCTCTGCCCTGCCTCTATATTTGAATGCCTCTTTTTCTCCCATCACTCCTCAATCAGACGTCTCTCCCTTACAGTCTTTCATTCCTAATCTTCCCCTGCCTCCTCTCCCCTTCTTCCTCCCTCGTTTCCCCGCCCCTCTCAGAAGGGTATGCCTTTCTCTCCATCTTTCTACCCCATCTCTCCTTTCATTTCACGGCACCGCCATTGCCCGCGTGTTCTCTTCCACCTCTCTCTTTGAACCGCTGCCTCTGCCGCACGAGCTCTGCGAGTGTTTTCTCCCCCCTCTCTTTTCTTGCTCCTCCCCTCCCCCCGCCAATCTTCGCCACCGCTACACCCTACCAGTCTGGCGGCAAGAGACCTGCAGTGAGAAACTGGCCTCAGTGATGCCGTGAAAATCGCGTCAACACCGTGAGGGGACCGGTTTACTGGGAAGCGCTATATTGAATCCAGTCTTATGTGCACACACATAGCACAATTTTAGGACCCGCCATTTAGAGGCAGACAGAAGGGGAACCGTATATGTCCGAAGCATTAAATCTCACCAGGGAACATTGTAGCAAACGTGGAAAAAAAATTGAAGGTAATGTAGCAAAGACATAGTAAAACAAGCATTGGCATAGCCAATAGGTCTCGCCTTTGGGACCTTAGAAGTGTTTAGTCATGCAACAGTTGATGTTGTTGCACCAAGGATATTGTGCTGCATAACTAAACACTTATAAGGTCCCAAAGGCGAGACCTATTGGATATGCCAATGCTTGTTTTTTATCGATGTTGTTCAGCATCCCTGAGGGGTTGTATGTCCGAACCACGCAGGCATTTATCACGCCTGCCTTAATAACATGGTCCGAACCACAGATGTGTCTTTACAACGCATTCCTTTACCACCCAAGCTGTTTCAAAGACTTGCCTTAGGGAAAGCGCTGGAGTTGGAATAGTATAATTTACTATTTCAACTCCAATCTGCGCAACAGTAGGGAAAGTGTTGGACTTAAAGTCCAACATCTGTTCAAAAACGCTTTCCTTAAGGCAAGCCATTGTAACGACTTGCGTGGTAAAGGAATGGGTTGTAAAGACGCATTCATGGTTCAGACTGCGTTGGTAAGGCACAGATTGGTTCGAGCCACGCTGAAAATGCTGTTTCCTCCCTGAGGCTGTGGCACAGCCGCACCATTTTGTAGGCACACTCATCATGCATACGTGTGCCTACAAAAGGATGCGCACTCTTTTTTTCTTTTCAGTTACTGATCCAAGTTTTTTTTTTTAAAGCGGGTGGCGGAAGCAATATGGCAGGCAGGGGTGAAACAGAGGGTTGGGGGCCCAAAGCAACACGAAAGGCGCAGATGGGGGGACACAACATGGAGGGTGAGAGGGAAAAAGTAACATGGAGAATAGAAGAAGCAATACTAATGGTGGTGGAAGCAACACGGAGTGCAGGGGAGATGTACATGACATGGGCGAGAAAGAGCAACGTGGAGCGTGGGGGAAGAGAACCACACAGACAGGAGAGCAACTTGACGTCGGCAGATAGAAGCACAAAGGCGGGAAAGCAATGTGGGGGGAGAAGCGCATGAGGGCAAGCATGACACATAGGAGACAAGACGAAGCACGTGGGCAAGAGAGCAACATGGAGCATGGGGTAGATGGAAAGAACAGTACACAACAGAGACGGCTGGAAAGCACAGGCCCTCTATTGGGGTGTTTAAGCAAAAAGTAAACAATTGTGCCTGAAAAGTAAGAAGTGGAAGTATACAAGTAATAAGGCCATGCTCCATGAGCGGAATAAACTTGAGAAGAGCAAGGAAAGTCACCACAAGCGAATGAATAAAAAGCAAGTACATGAAAGTGACAATAAAACCAAACAATGGTAACAATGGGCGGGCTTTAAGCCCACAGTAAACTCACAATAGGTCTGTTCATAAACAGATAGCTTCTGCTATTTGGTAGACAAGACCTAAAAAAGTCTGGGAACAGTGACGTAGGGTGCAAATCCTTGGGGGTAGGGATGGTGATGACAACAGGTATGGGGCCAGCTTGAGCAGTGAGGATAGAATGAGCCATGAGCCTGATTAAGAGTACACCAAATGAAGGATAAGCTGTAAAGTAGATAACAAAAGTAACAGAAAGTACGTTGTTACCAAAAAATCCAGATGTGGATTAAGGTGTCACACATAACATAAGACATAATGCCTCTTGCATTGGTTTTGCACTTGAAACCAACATTCACAGATTTCAAAATAGAGAGATCACATTCTTGGAGGAAATCAAAATTGATGCAGGGTAGTGGAGTGGAAGGCAGAGATGGACGAGATGGCCTTTTGTGCACATTTCGTGCATCAAACTCCAAATGGACAAACATTCACGCTCATCTGGAATGAAGAGGCTTGCTATGATGTAGCATTGACCAACACAGTGAGAGCTTTAGGGGCTTGTGCCTTAAAAGGAAAACAGCATTAAAAACGCAGGCTGAGCCATGCGTGCCGTTTCCCCACAAACGGAACCATGCTTGCCTTAACCACGCATATACCTTAACCACACATATGCATGGTTAAAACAGTTTACGGTCTAGATGTCCGGATGGGCGGGGAGAGGAACAGGAAGCGTCGGGACAGAAAGCTCAAAGCGGACAGGTAAGAGGGGCTAGGGCCAGGTTTGGGGGTGGGAGTCGTTTTTGGGGGGGATATCGGGGTAGTTTCTAGGGCTTAGGGTTGGAGTGGGCTAGGGTTGCCTGAATTTAGGGCTCAGGGCCCGTTTCATTTTCGTGCATATAGGATTGGCGAGATTTGGCTGTGATTAGGTGTGTTTTCAAGTTGTTTTGGCTGAATTTTGCTTGGATTTGAATGGGCACGGGTACGGAGTCTTTGAGGTAAAAGTTGTACCTGTTCCCATGATTAAATCAGGATGCGGCTTGGTGAGGTAGTCGGGGACAAGTGTCCCATGTCAACAACAGACGGCATGTTTGGTGTACCCCTCCAGCTCACAGAACAAGCTCTGTACCTTGGCATTACCACAGACATGACTATGCCGCAGGGTACACACTAGCAGGGCTATTTACAAAGGTAATGTACACTTGTGAGTAATTTCCATGTGTAATTTACACTCATCTTTTGAGTAACATTGCTACTTTTGGTTATTCACAAAATCTGAGTGTAAAGTTACTAGAAAGAGTAGACTTACACATCTCCACCGGCTGAAAAAGGAGGTGGAGCAAATTTACAAGTGCAAGTTACAACTGCCATAACAAAACCATAGTAAGTCCAGCACCACACATAACCAACCACTGTTACTGCAACACCCTCCAATATAAACTAATGGAAGAGGGACTTAAAATAAACCCATTGCAATAATGTTAAATTAAAGTATTTAAAATATTTTAAAATATAAGTAAATATAATTTAATTTAAAAAGGAAAAATAAAACACTTATGATTTAATTATAAAATATTCTAACTTTTTTAGTATATTTTAATAAAATATTAAATTACTTTTAATTATTTCTACACATCACTTTTAGTCATTATTAAAACAAAATAAAAAATCTTTTTTTGCTTGGGTGGGAATTTATTTTTTAATTTACACTAAAAAAATGTTTTTAATATAATTTATTTAAATTAATTCAATATTTATTTCAAAATGACGTTATCAGTGCTGTAGCATCTTTTCTTCTGTTCTACATTTAAAATAGACATTTACAATTACTTTACAATAACAATTAACATAAAAATATTGCTACTAACTTTTACGCATTTAATAAACTTTTTTTAATTTTCCCTGTCTTTTACCAGGTCTTACCTGAAGATATTTAGTACTGTTTTGGGTCCCTTGTTGGCTGTAGTAACCTTAGAAGTGCACTTTGTGAATAGCAATGAGTTTATTCTTTTGCCGGTCGGTGTATGCCCCTCCCTTAACCCCTGCATAGCCTCCCTAAACCCATCCTTAGTGTTCTCCCATTTAGTAGTAAGTATACCCTATTTTTCCAGTCACTCCCCCTGATCCCTCCTACATTTACTACTAAGGGCCCGATTCCGATCTCGCTAGGAAAGTCCTCTGTACGACTCGGATCCAAAGGGCTTTACTAGCGAATTGCGCTGTGCGAGTCTGATTGAACAAGTACAATGCAGCAGTAAGCTGACGGACTCGGTTCGCTCAGACTCCCATTGAACTCTATGGGAGCCTGTATACCGACGCGTACACAGGCTCCCATAGCAAAAAGAGGGTGGGTGGGGAAAAGCGTACGCCCTGTGGCGGGCACCCCGTGTTTCCCACCACACTGTGCATGCTTGGATCGGGGGGACCCATGCGCACCCCCCCTGCAACCGATTCGGAGGGCTCTGGGTGAAGGGGGGCCTGCTATGGCCCCCCAAAGACTGATTCCGACAGCCGTTTCGTCTCGTTGAGACCAAGTCGATACAGCTGTCCGCATCATGCTCGCTCATTCAGAAGCCGGGTCCATTGGGCGGCACGATTCGGCTCCAGACGAGTCGGACGGACAGATTCGGGTTCGGAAACGATTCGGTCGGCGCAGACGAGATCTTCGCATCGTACTTGGTCGTTTGGAATGGGGGACGATTCGGATGGAAATAGTGGCTCTGAATCAGATTTGGTCATTCCGGATCCTATCAGGAGCCCTTCCGACTAAGATCGGAATCGAGCCCTAAGTAGTAAACTTACATATGTGAGGATCACCCCGATAGAAAAGATAGGAAAAGTGGAGGTACAGATTCACACTCGTAGGTTGGTGAATAGCATTTTGTAGTACTTTGTAGTACTATTGTAGTTCTTTTAAATGCACTACAAATACAGTTTGTGAATAGGTCCTAAGATTAGTACGTAAGTTGGGCTGGTATAAAGTTGGGATAACAGTTTCACATGCAGTTGGGTCGCTCAGGGCAGAGGAGAATGCCCGTCTACCTTGCTGGGGGTTGACTTCCCAACATTTACTCAACAAAGAAAATTTGTGTCAAGGTATACTGAATATTTTTCCCCAATAAGCATCACAAAGGGAAAGGAATTACACTCTAGGTAACATCTAGTGCCAAACGTATAAACTGAATGATGCATTGTATTGGCTCCCTTCAGGTTCTTGCACAGTTGAGTTTATGGATAATTTACTAGAAGACAGGAGGAACTTTATTAATGCCAATGTCCCTCAAATGACACAATATTAAAACCACAGTAGGCACTAAGAAAGAAAATATTGAAGTCACTTATGAACTTATTGGACAATGTTGAATTCAGAGAGATGGCCTGCTAATGTTAAAGACATTAGATACTGATTGGTAGAGGAAGCAATAAGTTGCTCAAATTTTTATGGCTTAACAGACCCTACAAAAGTTAAATTTGTTACAGAATATAATCATGAACACTTTTGTGTCTAGTTAGATTGTATGACCTTTAGGGCCTTATTATGACTATGGCAGTCCGTCGTAGCCACGGTGGCGGTGCGGGCACCGCCGGATCGGTGGTCCGACAGCCCCATTACAACTTGGGCGATCGGACCGCATTGGCACCACCGCAACCACCAGGGATCAGAGATCCCTGGCTGTGTTGCAGCGGTCTTGAGGCTGCAATATGCTTGGCGGGGCAGCATATTACGAGTTTTCTCTCCGCCACGGTTTTCATGGCGGTGAGCCCGCCATGAAAAGTGTGGCGGAGAGGAAACAAAGGCAGCCCTACATGGTGCATGCAGACATGGTGTGCCCCCCTGTCTGCATGCACCCCCAGTTCCTGCAGGACATGGACTTAAGAGTCCATGCCCTGCAGGAACCTGCAATGGCTTTCCCATTGCAGTGCCTGTTACGGCTCTCCTATGTGCCTTTAAACAGGCATTGCTGTGAGACTGCCGCATCATGACCGCCCGACTTGGATTCCAGTCAGAATCTGGCGGGCGGTCTAATTATGGCTTTGGTGGTGGCGGCGCTGGCATGGCGGCCCGCTACGCACTGCCAAACTCATAATAAGGCCATTAGCCTTAAATATGCATAACTCTTTGTGAATGAGTAACGTTGTTTGAGAACATACTCACAGGTCCCCAGCCTCAGCAAGTTCCTATCTGAAATTACTCTTCAGTCGTTCCTGTCTATTTTGATATAACTTCAAAAGCTATTTGTTGTGCTCACTTAGTTCTTAGATTTGCTATCCCTGTCTTTTGATATTTTTCAATTTTTTCTTTTCTCTTATGTGAATGTATGCTGCTTTCTCATGCACCTCAGGTGTGTTGACTGAAAAGTGTTTATAATTAAACTATATTAAACTCGTGTATACTTAAATCCATTGACAAAGCACACGGAAGGGCTTTTACAAATTCAAATAAGCAAACAGTTAAGCCAAAATATTATAGTAATCATTCTTTTTTTAATTTCCAAACATTATCAAATCATACGTACAGTGAAGGCACTAATGACAATTCTTGGGTTGCAGGGGCCAAGGAACCACATTGTGGAACTACTTGCCAGGGGCGGCTCCTCCGCTAAGGCAGAGGAGCGTCGCCTCACTGACTTCGATAGGAAAAACAAATTGATAATAGCTATTGTTATTATCATTTTGTTTTTCCTATTGAAGAGAGTGGCTCTTAGAGTGGCTCTTGGGGCTGGCGGGGCAGGACGGCTGGCCAAGCAGGGAGAGGATCTGTTTGCACTCCTTAAGTGCGCAGGACTGCTTGGCCGGCCCTCTGGGGCTGGCCAAACAATCCTGCGCACTTTGCATCTTCCCCACCAGGCTGCATTACACAGCCTGGCGATGAACATGCAAAGTCTCCCAGTCCCCATTTGAGCGACGTGGTTCGGCACTCAGACCAATCAGAACACTACATTGCAGCGTTGTGATTGGCTAGGGGGTGCATGGAAGCCAGGGTGCTTCCTGCTCCTTCCTGCAGCCGGCGGAGAGCGGAAGAAGAGGACGGAGAAGATGTGGCAGCCAGCCGGCCCAGGTAAGTGTTTTTTTGTTTTTTTGTTACGTTCTCCCTCTGCCCCCGTCCCCGCCGCACCACTCCCAATCGGTAGCAGCCTCTACAGCTTCTTGCTAGTTAACATCCTTATGCTCTACCCTCTGCACGGCGGCTGATTGTATTGTTGCCATCACCTTTGTGTCTATAAGATCTTTTCTCACTTGTTGTAACACCCTCCTTCTTGTACAGGGAATTGGCACTGATCATGGAACAGTAAATCCCTGCTCTCTCTGTCTTTGTGTCCCAATGTTTATCACCCTTTTCCTGCCATCTGCTTCACTTTAGTAAGCGCCATTCCACCTACTGTGTCGTCCTCTTTCTGACTAGTTGAAGATGTTGTTAAAGCTCTCTTTATTTCAATTTGCGGTCTGCATCCCAGTGGAAGCAATTTCAAGTGCATCCGATGAGAGTCTTAATATGTGCAGGTTGGGCGCCATCCAGTGATCTTCCAGACTGGCCACCATCTGGAATAAGTTCCAGGTGGTGCAATGCTGAGATCCCAAACACTCAATTTTTTCCCAGTGATTTTCCCAAACTCAGTTGCATTTTCTCTACGGCTTGCTCTGTAGCAGGGACTATGCAGGCATTACATCTAGTTCCCGTTCCAACATTGTCACCAACTTCACAGACAAGAGTCACCACATTCTTTGACTGCCACAGAGCCCAAGCTGGCTCACAGAGGCGAATAGACAGAAAGACAGTCACCCAGAAAAGAGCTACCATCGCTCTTGTTTTTGTAACAGGTGCCCAAAGCTGAACAGAGTCAGGCAAATGGTAGGAGCGAAGGGCCAAAGCAACAGCACCATGAGGGGCAATGAAAAACAAAGGAGGGAATGAGATGGAGCCAGAAGCTGTGCACTCCATTCCAGCATGGCAGTGTACATTTGCAAACATCAGATCACGACACCATTTTTCAACTAAATGCATGGCAGTAACAGGACAACTTTGCAAAAAGAGGACAGTTTGTATAACAGGAAGTGAGGAAAGAAGAAGACAGAGCTTTAGATCACTTACGCACCTAGTTACTGTCCTATTCATACACCACTGCAATACCACTCCGTGTATAGTGCCAGCAGACACCAAAATGTAAAAACAATGTCCAAACAATGTTTCTAACAAGCTATGAGCAACCAACACCAGCAGAGCAGTATGCAAGGAGTAAAACTACTACGGTGCATGCAGACCATGGATAAAGTCACATTATGATTTAGGGCCTGATTTATATTTTGACATGCGGTCTGTTGTCCTGCCATAGGGGTGGAGTAAATTACTCCGTCCCCCATGGTGGAGGGACCACAGAGCAAATTTATGAATGACCGCCAAGTAGGCAGTCATTAATAATGCATTGGCAGGAACCACCATCATGGAGGTTCCTATCACTCTATATCACTGTTTGCTAGAAGGCTGCGTCAGCATGAAGCAGCTAGGCACCACACAGTTTTCTTTTTTTTATTTAAAAAAAAGTACTGCTCCTCTTGCCATGGTAGTCATCTCCCGTGGCGGGAGGACCATTATTTGCATTTTACTCTCCCTCACCATCAGGGTTTGCCTGGCGGTGATGCACAGTAAACAACTTGCTAGATGTCCACCCATCCTGATTGGGTGGGCATATATACAGCCATTTCTCCAACGGCTCTTAATCTATCGGGCCGTCGGAGAGGTTTGACTATGGCCGTGACGGAGTAGTCATCGCCAAAGCCAAAGCCAAACCTAAGGTCCTAACGCATATAAATTAGCCAGATGGCCAATTATGTTGGTGGTATGTATACCCTGTCGCCGTTGGAACGGAGTATATAAACCTTCTACATATAAATCAGTCCTTAATAGCTAGTTGCTAGATTGAATTACAAATTATCTCTTTGTAGAGATTGGCACTAATGGGTCTATCTGATGAAATAATTGCGTTTAGTTAATCCCTGTTAATTTAGCATGTTCCTTGTAGTGAGGGCTAGCTTTAAATCAGGTTTTGCCATCTCACTAGCAGCGGCCTAACAGAAGTACAACAAGCCCTAACGCAAGTAAGCAAAATGAGTCTCCATGCAGGGGCAGTGGTACTGTTAAGGTGGAGGAGCGTCACCCCACAAATTGCCCCCAGAGATGAAAAATAAAATGGTAATAAAGGTAATTTAATACCATTTTATTTTTCAAAACCCAGTCCCAAGCCGAGCATCAGGATGGGGGTGGGGATTTCTGCTGCTAGCAGTCTGGCAGCAGCAGAAAGCAGTGATGGGCCGGGCAATTTAAGTTTAAAGTGCACGTCTCTTTGGCCGGCCGTCGGCCAGCCAGACTTGCGCATTTTAAACCTCTCTAATGCAGCTGTCTCAGACATCTGGGTTAGAGAAAGCAAAGTGCTCCTGTGTCCTCGGGAGCGCCAAAGGAGGCTGCTCCTTCCAATCCTGGTGCTGCTTTTAAGCTGTATGACAGCAGCGCCAGGATAAGTTAGTGCAGTTTCCTGGGTCCTGCGTTGGAGCCTGCCTGCCTGGAGAAAGAAGACCGGAGCGAAGAGGATGTCGTGACAGGAAGGTAAGTGTAGTATTTTTTTTTAACTTATTTTATCTACTTTTATTTTTCTCGCCCGTCTCACCACCCTCCGTACATGCCAGCCGCCACTGGTATAGTAGCCACAACTAGGGTGCAGTGGACCACGGCGATAGCCTCAACCTACCCCACAGCCAATTAAAGAAAGAAATCAAATCAAATTTTACGGTGAAATTCTGCTGCTTTACTTGTCATTCCTTGGTTGAAAAGTGGAGGCAAGTCGCAGCGCACCAATCTGGGATGGAAGGCCTGCGATAAAACAAAGATCCCAAAAACTAAAAAGTTCACAAAGTACTAGAAACTACTGAGTAAGCACAGAAGAGAGACCGAGCGCTTTCCAGTGACAGGCTTACCAATAAGCAGATATTTCAGATTAACTAAAATTCCCCTTAGATGGACAGGAAAAGTGTAGCTGGAAACCTGTGACCTTTCAGAATTTTAGTCTGAGCAGTGTTTTGCGTGTAATTCTACTATTAAGCAAACTCCCCACAGACAATAACAATAGTTACAAATTAGAAGACAGCTCCACAGACGAAGGCCTTGTAGTATTTATAACACAGGTCTTTCCTCAGAAAAGTAAGAAATATTGCTGAGAATGAGAAGAGTGTTTATAAGGCTTTGAATAAATCACATTATCTCGACAGGCCATGGCCATTTAAGAGGCTGACATTATTAAATAACAGACAAAGAGGTATCATTAAGCCTCACAGAAAGTAAAACAATATTACAATTTCCTCGTTTTAATATACAAAGATTCTTTAAAGGCAGTGGCAAACAAAGGTAAAAGAGAAAGAAAAATAAGGAAAAAAACTAGGCCCTGCATATTGACACAGCTCCCTTTCACATGAACTTATTTTCCTGCTATTATAAAAGTCGGCCATGTTAAATTAGCTTTTAGTTTTTTTCTCTTGGCAAGCATTACAAGAGATCGGAGAAATTCAAAGTCAGCCTTGTAAAGAAGATTGCTTCGCATGAGCAAACTGTATTGCCTGTTATTACTCTTGCTTTTAACTCAGAGCTTGGTTTCCATTCCCAATGGATTTTACTTAGTCACAACACCCAGTTGTGCTGTGTGGCACTTAGATGTCCACCAAACCTCTTCAGGGCTGCGCCCTCAGATGTGGCGGGGGTTATCAGATGTACACACCACAAACTCTCGTCCTTCTGCCACTCAGAACCAGTCCTTCCCCGAGAAGCACTCTCACGTCGCTTCCTCATGGCCCTAGTCTGTCTCACTCTGCTGACTCTCTTGCAAGCCTAAGAGGCAGCCACCCGGTACTCACTGATTCGGGCAGTTTGGCTCTCTTAGCTCCTTAAGTCCTGGCCCATTTTGCACATGAGGAGAGAGCACAAGATGCATTTAATCAAAGCCCATCCCAGTCCGCCTTTTAAGTTGTCAAGGCATGGTTGCAGGTTCAACGAAGGAACGATGTGAAATCACCGGCCAAGACCAAGCCACATCTTCTTGTAGGCCTGGTCCCGCCTGGTCATTTTTAATGGATTCAGAGTTGCTAAATGATGTTGAACCTGACAGGTCCTCCCCATCAGCATGCATAAATCTGTCCAATCAGAAGTTTATCCACAGACCTGATCAGGTGATCTATTGAGGCAAGGGCACAAGTAATCTTCTATGAGCCTTTCCAGGTCTGTTTTTTCCCTCATGTTCGTTCAGATCATTCACTCATGTATGAACGGAAACCTTAAATCAGAAGAAAAGAAACCATGTCAAAAAATAACAGAATTTCCTGAGGCAGGTTTCTTCTCTCTTGATGAAAGACTGCACTGCAAAAAAGAACCTGGCACTTACATGAGACAGCTTTGGGATCACAATTATAAACAGACTTTCAAGCATGGGCACAGATGGCCTGGGAAGATCACGTGTCTGCATTGAAAATGTGCCACCTTAGTGGAATACGCCTGAGTAAGCCTCTTCATGTCTAGGACGGCCACAAAGTCCAAGAAAACCCTTAACAGGGCCATGAACACAGAACAAGAGCTACCTTTGAAATTGGAGTCTCCCTTCACACAAGTATTCTAGCAGATGAATCTAGCCTTGCTCTTTTTGATTTCGAGAGAACTTATGAGCCAAGCTTTGGGTCCTGTGTTTTGATCGGCAACTTAAGGAGACACAGGGATTTAAAAACATATAAGTGTAACTTTAGTGTTTTTAGAAAACATTGTTTTTTAATAGCTTAGAGGCTACTTCTATCCATCCAAGCATCACTACTAGTTATGTAATTGTCCTCGAAGCAAAGGAAGAAACATTTTATCATGTCAAACTCATTACTGGAGATAGCCTAGTACACCATCTCTCCATTTAGATTGTAAGACTAAGCCCTCGGCAATCCTTCCTTATCCTGGAACAGATGAGCAGGATGGTAACGGCACCAACAGGATAGCTACTTCAGGTGAAGTTCTAAGCAGCTAACTGGGGTCTTTTATTAGTGGGGTTTAGGAAACAAACATTTCATTCTTTATGATTGGGTACTTATTACAAGAGATCTATGGGTGCAACAAGAAGCTCAGTATTTTTCATGCAAACCATTGGAGACGTTTTCCTCAGAAAAGCCTTGCTTCAAACACAGCACAGCTCAGGTCTCGCGTGTGAAGATGGCAAGCCTTCTGAACAATGAGACAATAAGAGGAACTTATTTACAGCTTTGGCAAGACCTTTTGCCATCATTCTATCCACTGACAGAGAGATGAAGAGTGCCACCTTCTAAGAAACTTCATTTATTCGTAGATGGAAGACATTTTCCACCTCAGAGATACTCTTTTAAAATAAGACTGGTCGAGAAAGTGAGACCTGGACTTTTTTTGTGAGTTTTTGTATTATCCTTAACAGTAAAAACTGTGAAAAAATATACAAGCACAGTAAAACATCAAAGTGCATAAAGCCTTCTTGAAGGCCCAATTTCTGTAGTTTTGCTGCAAATAGTGGTCATCACAGTTTCAATAAAACTGCAGTTGTCATCACAATCGTCCTCCACAGTGAGCATCCTGTAGCAGGTAGGTGTCCAGTTCCTTAACCTAAAATATCTTATATGTCAACCACTGTGCCTTAAAACTTTTGGTAATGGCTGTTATATTAATTTGTAGTGTTGAGATCTGTTAGTTTACTTGACTCTACTTAAAGGTAACATCAGCCCCTGAGTCAATACAAAGATTATAAATCCAGAGGTGGCTGCTAGAGTATGGGGTTTTCATTTAATTGGGTGTTTGGATACCATTCTTATTATATGCCAAGACAAGGATCATGTGTCAGCTGAAATGGAGATAGTGATGTCTTTCCTACAGAGAACGGATTTTCTATCAATCGGAGAAAAGTCAGTTCTTCGTCCCTGTCAATCCACATTCTTCCTGGGATCCCAAAGCACGCTCGGTTGCAATGCCTACGCTTACCTGTGAAGAAGGCAAAGAGAGCAAATAGTGAGTTCATAGGGAACCCTTCCCATCAAAGCGTCCAGGTAAAAATCATGGATTGTCCTTTTGAGTTCTATCTAAACTATTTTTCAGGTCAGCTCCACTGCTTTCACATTCAGGAATTTCAGGGTAGAGACATAAAAATGGGTCTCATACAAATGGTGAAGTAGCCTTGAACGGAGAGGCCATGGAGAGATAACAAGGTGGCTTTAAAAGGTGGACGACTGGAATGGTAGAGGTATATTTAGCACAAGCCACAACACTATCAAGAATCAGACAGAGGAGATATATGATTGGGATTAGCTTGCGAGGGTACATCCACGCAAGGCTTTTCCCAAACAGGACATTAACATCAGTGATCTATATCTGGCAAAGCCATGACAGACGGATTCACGGGGAACAATAGAATTCAAATAACTGCTGTCCACCCCACTACCAGGTTCATTGCCAATGCATTCAGGCGAGGCCCATTGTTCCACACAACTTCCAGAGTAGCGTGCTACTTGCGCTTCAAAACCCCATCAGGGGTAGCAAGCGCTATATAAATACAAACCTCTTTCCCTCTTCTATCCCGCCACCTACCCTTCTCTACCCAAATAACTGAATAACATATCCACTACTCAAATTACTTCATATTTTACTATACTAATTTTCAACACTAATCCTAATGGGTTCCGGAGTGGCGTTCTACTCGCCAGAAAAGCGCTTCAACACCCATCAGGGGTAACAAGTGCTATATGAATGCAAACCTTTCTTCCCTTTTTATCCCTCCGCTATCCTTTTCACTCCAAATAACTGACTAATATCCACCACTGAAATTACTTTCATATTTCACCATATTAATTCACCACTAATCCTTTATGGGCTTCCGGAGTAGCGTGCTTCAACACCCCATCAGGGGTAACAAGCGCTATATAAATACAAACCTTTTTTCCTCCTCTATCCTTCTGCTATCATTCCAAATCCAAATAACTGACTAACCTATCCACCACTTAAAATGTACTTGCATGTTTCACTATACTAATTCAACACTAATCCTCTATGGGTCCCGGAGTAGCGTGCTACTCGCCGAAAAAGCGCTTCGACGCCTCGTCAGGGGTAGTAAGCGCTATATAAATGCAATTACAATACAATACAATACAATTATGAAACATGGGTGTTGTCATTCCTTTTACCATCTTCTGAATCCCCTTTTCCTAATCTCTTCCCATTTGGCCAGGCAGTATCTATTTGTAGAAATAAATATTCATTCTAGGTATACACAAATTGAAATTTGAATTGTCCCCCTTCAGTTAGTCACCTCTTTTCTGACCTCGTGGAGCTCTTGTTTGAGAGGCTGGTCTTCTCTACGAGGCCTGCAAAGATGAGTAATTTATTTTCTTTATAAATAATATTTTCCTCTCTGGCCGTAAGATAAAAGAAGGCTTTTCTTTCAGTGCATATCTGTTATTCCTGTGCCCGTGGCAGACATAGTCCCTTTAGAAGAGATTGTAGGAGGGTAAAATGCCTTGAGGATTTTGGTGCCAGCCTATGCAGAGTCTGGCAGAACAGCTGTATTGAGGAGCATTTACACTACTACTTTCAAATCTCTGCTTTGCAGCCTTGAAAGCTCAACACTGGCTCCGAGGTGCTTGATCATGTAACTACGCAGTTTCAGAATTTCGCAAACCCCGTATTTGCTTTCTCAGCCCCTTATTTCAGTGTTGTGTATATCCATTATATTGCACTTTGGGGTAGTGACGGGGATATGAAGTACTATATATTTATTTATTTATTTTAGAGTTTTATATAGCGCTAGCTAGACCCGAAGGTATCAAAGAGCTAAATGCTACAAATGAATACCCCGTAGAATATTTTGCCCTGTGTCCGCTGTCTTGGCACTTACGGATTCTATTAGTTATGCCATAGAGTTTACTTAGGGTTCTGTATGTCTTTTTTTATGAATTCTTTTAAGCCCTTCAGAATGTATGGAAGGGCTGTCCTTTTAGGTACATCTTGCCTTATCGTAGAGCCGTGGCCACTCTTCTCCCTTCCAGATCTGATTCTAAAGAATTCCTTATCTCCTCTCTTGGGCTTCCATTTTTTCTCAGGGGGTTTCAGAACCTTTCATGATCCAAATGCTCTGTGTACTTTAAAAGTTTGCTTGCACCACCATTTTTAGGTTCGGCCTACCAGACAGCGCACGCAGTCTGATTACAAAAGATCTATTGTGAGCTTAGAGTGGACTTACAGACTGCCATTGCTTACTATTGGTTGTCCTTATTTTCACTCTCATTTACTTGCTTCTTATTCGATGGCTTGCCTTCCTCTTCTTATGTTTTTCTCTCCAATGGAGCGTATCCTCTACAATCATTTTGATTGGCTGAGTTGTATCCTTCCACTGCTCACATTTAAGAAACTAAACTTTCTTTTTTTATTCAGCACTCCATGAGAGTGGACGTGCTTGCTAGGTCTCTCTGTCTTGTGCTGCTTCACCCCACAAATACCCACGCCCGCCCTTGCTCCACACATCTCTCAGTTTGTCTGCAAACGTACAATAACTTCGATATTTCTGCTGGGGATGGTGGAAAAGCAGACTTTAACGGTAGTTTTTGCTTTATTTCTAGCACTCCACATATTGCATTAAAGCACAAGCTTTGCCACACAAAGATTAGTGTCTTTAGCATAAGACTTCTGCTCCCTGGACTAGTGCAGAGGGGGCTGAGTTCTGTGGAAAGTAAACTGGGCATTGGTAAGGGTTTCCCTTTATATTCTGACACTTCCTTATGTTTTTTTAAATTGTTCAGAGTTTCCGGAGATCAAAAGTATTTGAAGAATAGACCATGCCATTTATAAAAATGTAAAACACTGAATTCAAAGTACAGTCTTGAGATACCATAAGATATGTGTTTGACTATCCTTCATTTAAATTTTTTTGTTGTTTACTGTTTTTAAGCAGTGCTTTACAGACAAACATTGGCAAAGCCGACAGTTTGGCACTTGCCTCAAAAAGGCAAGATCTGTTACCTTTGCCAATGCTTATCATAGTAAGGGTCCAGACAGTGCCCCCTTTCTCTCACACTAAACTCTTGTCTACTTTTCCTCTCTTCACTGCACTATTCTGGCCCTTTCTCTACTTGTTTCCCCATCCTTCTCTCTCTACATATTCCTTCCTCTGACCTCCTTATCTAACTGTCACAAAGCTTATGAAAGAAATCTGGAAGCAGTTTTCTGCTTTTTCTAGATTTGCGTCCTACGATCAGTGCTTAGTTTGAGCCAGTGGTTTCTGGTGGTCGGCACTGGCACTTAATTGGCAACACTGGCTTTAAGGATTCTCAATCACATGGTGGCGCCATCTGTCTAATTTTGAGATGAGCACAACACCCTTTTTTAATAAGTCCATATATTAAAAATGAATAGCTGCTGCTCATGCCATTATTATTGCTTTGGGTGGCCTGGAATAGTCTGATTTGTCACACTGTTAGTAGTGCAATGGTCAGTTGTTGTGTTGTTACTGTCAATGGCAGCACTGACAGGGGCAATGGGTGGTGCAGGCTACGGAGGCCTCCAGAGAAGGGAACTAACAACTTATTTTTTTACAAATTAAGCACTGCCTACGATGCCGTGGAATGTTTGGCAACAGAGACCTCCACACCACTTTATAAATACTCAAACCACTTGCTTACAGAAAACACAAAGTAATGCATTAATAAACGGCATCCAAAGCAAATAAAAAGAATTGTATAGTTCTCCAATTCTGACACTGATATCACATTTCTATTACATTAAGTGAGACACATGACAAGCTACACTCAGGGATACCAACTGGGGCCACCAACTACACATGACTTTCTTCTACTTGCATCATCTGAACACCCCATTCGTTTCTACCACGAAGGGAACACATATTTACCTAAATCATTGCTCAAGCGTTGTCATTAAAAACGTGTGGTGCACAGTGGCGGCGGCTGCCTATCTAGGGTGGTAGGGCGGGTGGAGGGGGGGGATCGATAATAAAATGAAAATAAAAAATGACTTACCTGCTGCTCCCGGCCGCCTCATTGCTCCTTTCATCCGGCCCGGATGTGAATGGGCCTCAAGGCACAGGCTCCCCACCCAATCTAGACGCTGCTCTCATAGTATGAGAGCAGCGACAGGATTGGTCTAAGTTATGTTATGTTAAAATGGTTTTGTAAAGCGCTTGTACACCAGTTGGTTTCTTGGCGCTAAAAAACTAGGAGGTGCCGGACCGGAACAGTTATACATAGGCTTGAGTGAACAGCCAGGTTTTAAGGGATTTCCTGAACCTCATTAGGTCGATGCTTGACCTAATTTCCAGTGGGATGGAATTCCACAGTCTCGGTGCCAGGATAGCAAACCTGCAGCCCCCTTGGCGCTTCAACTTGAAAGTCGGGATAGTCAGAAGTTGAAGATGAGCCGAGCGGAGGTTGCGTGAGGGGGTGTAGCGAGAGATGAGGCTGTCTATAAATTTGGGGCCACAGACGTTCAGGGATTTGAACACCAGGCAGCCGATTTTGAAGGCACAGCGTTGGGAAATAGGCAGCCAGTGCAGTTTCCTTAAGAGAGGGGAGGCATGTTGCCATCTCGGTTATTTGTGAATCAGTCTTGCTGCTTGGTTCTGCATTAGCTGAAGCCGTTTTGTGAGGCCGAGTGGCATACCGAGGTAGATTGCGTTGGCGTAATCTAGTCGTGATAAAACCATAGCTATCACGACCTGGATCAGAGCTGCTTGGGAGAGTAGCCTGCTTATCTTCCTAATTTTACGCAGCTGAGAGAAGCAAGTGGAGATCACAGTGCCAACATGGGTTTTTAAGGAGAGGTCATTGTTTAAGTGGCCCAGTTTGCCGCTCAGACAGTGACTTGGAGCCTGTGGCTTTTCTCCAACCCGGCTGTGCAACACAGCTGGGTTGGAAAAACATAAGTGCACATGTGTGTTTGGCCGGCCTTGGATGGCCGGCCAAACAGACATGCACACTTATAAGTGCACACTGCTCCTCCTCTCTGCCATGCCATGCCCGGCTCCACCTGCTCTAAACTTATTGCGCGGCTCAGACAGCAATAAATATAATGATAATAACATTGTATTGTTATCATTTTATGTATCTGCTGGCTCTGGGCAGTGGGGCGGTGCTCCACCGCCATTACAGAGGAGCCGCCCCTGCTGGTGCACTGATGTCCACCAGTGTGACCATAGCTTAATTCACACAGGTGGAGGGCAGCAGCACTCGCTTTTAGGGCCTGACACTTATTTTTCATCATCAGACATTCACCCAGAGTAAAAGAGAAAGAGAGAGATAAAAAAGGGACAGAAGAGGAGGAAGGATAAGAAAGGATAACAGTGACAAAATGAGAATGTGAGGGGTGGAAAAAAACTTCAAGAATGAGTCAAAGAGATAGGAAATTTAGGCTGGTGGAAGAAAGAGGCATGAGGTGGAATCAGAACAGACAGCCTTGGTATTCGGCAACGCCAGCATTTCACTGTGCTGGTAGCGGGCTCCTAAGAAAAACTTGGGGGCTTGCACTTATTCTTATTTATTGGAGTACTTTTGATTTACAAATTAAGCACTGCCAAAGATAGATTCATCAGAAATCTCCTCCCCGATCAGAAAGGAGTTACTTTTCGCCTGTCACCACAGACCCTTGTAAACTCTGACCCCTCCCTCGGCCGTGGAGCCTCACACCTCCCCTGAGCCAGCAGTCCTCATCACCTCTCAGCATAACAAAGCCCCTTTTCATTCCAGCTCCTAACAGACAGGCAGGCACTCTACCCAAGGAGGGCTGAAGCACCTCCAAAGGGCCGCCTTCCAAACATTATGAATGGCTGAGTAAACAATGGGAAATGGGCAGAAGACGAGCAGGTGTTTAGACTGCTTTCGAGGAAAGCCCATCCAAGCCAACCTGAGGATGTTTAGGAAAGCACTTAATAACTCTTCCTTTATCACATACTGCTGTGTGGAGAGCTGGCAAGCCATGCACAGGAGGCTGCCAGATCCGTGCAGCTCAGTTCAAAAGCTGCCACATAACCTGCAGATTTACAGTTTACAAGAGTGAACACGACTCTAGTCTGTTGCCAGCACGTCGGTAACGACCGTGCAAGCAATTTGCTAATAATTATCAGCATGACTGGGTGGCTGCTTTATTTCTTAAATTCATAAAGTGCTCACCATACACTTATTTATTCCAAGGCCCCTTTACTGAGACCAAACCCGAACTCAATTGCAAAGCAACGGCCCGATCCACCCTGAACGAGTCGCTACGATGAGACGTGTTTTAATGGCTTCTGTGCTCATCGCAGTGGACAACACTCTAACAGAACCTCTTCTGCAACCTGGGTGCCTTGATAGAAAACAATCGTCACCCATGCCCACAACATTGAGTTTAGACACCGATCAGGAGACAGCGCTTGCCACTTGTACCCTGAGATAAGCAGGGATAGAGCATAAAGCAAGGCGCAGAACTTTACAGACAACAGTAGGCCCAAAAGGCAAAAAGTGAAGTGACCTGATAAAGGGACTCACTGGAGTAACATTTCCAAGGCCAAACACCAGGCAAAAGGAAGCATTAGAAACGCTGTGGAAATTACCTGATTAGCAGTCAAGGAGTCAACTGTGAAGATCAGCAAAACTACCTACGCTTGCATTAATGGATGTCAGACCACTAGGGCGAGTTACTGACGAGGAGTGGAAAACAACAGCGTTCTATAGCTCTTGAAATATATAAAAAAATATACTCCCAGACTTGGAATTGATTTCCACATTTGAATCCCACAATAAACCAAGCTATCGATCTTTTACCTAAATATTACTTGGTGAGCTAAAGGGTCTGTGTGATATCCTGTAATCTCCTCTCTATGATGACTCCCACTCTTCTATGGTACTTCTTGCATCACAGTTTGGAATGTACATATGTCATAGTGTGGGGGGAACAGTAAGCAGAGCTGGAGGCAGTTGTGACTGGTGTAACCGGGCTGGATGAGATCTTCTGTTAAGAATAAACTACTATTTAACTTCATTGAAGTCTGGATCCTGTTACTTCAAATTACCACACTGGCGTAGTCGGCAGCTCTACAATCTTCAAGAAGATCTCAACACCAAAGAAAAGGTCACCTCCATTTTCAAAGCGGTGAGAGATAAGAAGTTTATTAACTTTCTTCTAGTCGTCTCGACATTAGACATTCAGCGCATCCCTAAACGCATCCTCACTTCTTTGCAGACCTTGTCATTATCATCGGGCTTATCCTGCACCTCCTCTTGAGGGTTGGGAGCATCTCGACACATACTCGCTCTTTCTTTTAATTTAGAACGAAGGGCTGGGAGGAAATCGAGGTGGGCTCACCCTTGTGCGAGGACAAAGGTTTCATGAAAGCTGTTTGTGATTCATGCTATGTACTTTGAGGATTTTCGAACGTTTTAAAGTGGAGTTGGCGTTCCCTGGGCTTGCGCGAGCTTTATTTCAAAACTAAACATTCTTAGAGCTTTCGATTTACCACTGCCTCGTGATTATCAGTCTTGCGATCCCACACGCTCCTGTTCCATCTTCGGATTCCATATTCCCTCGACTGACGTCATCCCAACACCTCAATGCTGCCTTCGAGGATGGATGGAGATTGAGCGTCGTTACGCTTCTGATGTTGGGTGTCACCACGCTGCTGACGTTGAGACGTGGCGGCCATCTTTAATGCTTCGGAGACCTAGGTTGTTACCTAGCAACAAGCTCTGTGTTTTGTGTGTTTACTTTAAGTTCCTCGCACTCGTCAGCGATCCGCACGCTTGCAGCTTGTGTGTCTTGCTTCAAGGGTTAATATACTCTTCGGCGATACACACGCTCTCGTATTGTGCGTATTGTTTCAGTGAATTTTACACTTGCCATCTGCTCGAACGTCAACGATTTTTTTTTTTTTAGGAGCTTTGACTGTAAGTACCTACTCTACCTTGCAACCTAGTTCTTGCGTAGTGACTTGTAAAACCATGGTAAATCTTGTAGATATGCATTAGGGTGCTGTGACAACCACATTGTTTACTGACTTTGCTGGAATTTTCTACATATTTTGAAAAATTTCAATTTGGTTGCTACTCCTCTGTACATGTTTGGTGCGATGCAGAATGTAACTGCTGCTCCCTTTTTCCTTGCTCATCCTGGTGAGCCCCCGATCAAATGGTAAAAATGGAAAAAAGTATTTGAGAGGTATGCAAGAGTTTGTGGAGCTTCTTTGAGTGCAGAAAGAAAAACTTCTCTGCTGCTTCATTGTTTAGGCTCTGAAGGGCAAGATGTTTTCGATCATCTGCCCGAATTGCCGGCCACTGAAGCAGAGAGTCTAAATGATTACGAAGTGTGCATTAGTAAGCTAGATAAGCATTATCTTCCGAAAATAACTACAATTTTGGAAAGATACCATTTTGGAAAAAGAATGCAAAAGGAAGAGGAAACGGTGGAAGGTTATTTGACTGATTTAAGAAAACTTGCTTCATCTTGCAAGTTTGAGAGTCTAACTGATGAACACATCCATGATCAATTCATGCTAGGATGTAATAAGGATAAGGTAAGAGAAGAGTTGTGGTTACGTGACGAACCCACACTTGATGAGGTTGTTGCTGTGGCAAAGAGAATGGAGCACTCACTAAAGTGTGTAGCTATCATCAAAAGAGATAGTTCTAAAGATGTTAATGTTCAGGTTGTTAAAGAAAGGAATCCTGACACTAAGATTAAAGTGAAAGAGAAGTCAGTAATAAACAAAGGAAAATCCAGTTATACATCATTAGTTTTTAAATGTTATAGATGTGATAAGGTTGGACATCTTGCAAATGATAAAAAATGTCCTGCATTGGGTCATGTTTGCAATAAATGCAAGAAGAAAGGACACTTTCCATCCGTGTGTAGAAGTAGACTGGATCCTAGAGTTAAAAAAATTGAAGTGTATGAAAGTGAAAGTGCTGATAACAGTCCAGATGACTTTGAATGTGGTCAGATTGCTTTAGATATTGGGAGTGTGTCTTGTAAGAAGTCTTCCCCTCTTGATGAAATAATGGTTGAAGGAGAATGCACACGCGTTTTATTCGATTTGGGCGCAAAAATTACAATCATTTCAAATGAATTCTATGTCAATAAGCTAAAAGATAAGATAAGACAAGATAAGTTTGCATAAACCTGATATTACTCCTTTGGCTTATGGAGGGGAACCGATTAAATTACATGGATATTTTTTAGGACTGATTGAATACAGGGGTAGAATGATTTCAGGAAAAATCTATGTTTCAAAAAAAGGTGATAGCATTATCAGTTGGATACACCATGGTGATTTAGGGGTGTATCTCGATCCTAATTCAAATCCCCCGATTCTGTTGAGGGATATGGTACTGTGAGGAAGTGTGACGATGGTGAGTACACTAATGTTTTGAAAAACGAATTTCCCAAAGTATTCAATAAAGGTCTTGGTTGCTTGAAGGGATACCAACACAAAATTAAACTTAAGAATAATTCTATCCCTGTTGCTTGTAAAGTCAGGAACGTACCGTTGTCAGTTAGAGATGATATGGAAAAGGAGATTATCAAGCTCAAGGAAAATGGCATTATAGAAGAGGTGGAGGGAACGGAATGGCTAGCTCCGGTTGTTGCTGCTCGTAAACCCAATGGGGATTTGCGTCTATGCATAGACTTGCGCCAATTGAATAAAAGTGTAGTAGTGGACAGGTATCCACTCCCCAACATTAGTGAATTGCTTGTTTTGTTGGGTGGTGCGAAAATATTTAGCACAATTGACTTGACCTCTGTGTATCATCAAATAGAGTTGGAGGAATCTTGCAGGGACCTCACTGCGTTCATCACACCATTTGGAACCTTTAGATTTATTAGGATGCCCTTTGGGATGGTCTCAGCCTCGTCCGTATTCCAGCGTGCTATGGAAAACGTCCTAAAGGATCTGGCTGGAGTATGCATTTACCAAGATGACATACTTGTTTTTGGTGATAATGTAGAGGAACATGATGTTCGTCTGAGGTCTGTTCTTTCAAGATTAAGTGAAGGTAATCTAACCATAAAAATAGAGAAATGCAAGTTTAGAGCAGATTCTTTAAATTATCTAGGTCATAATATCACTGGGAATGGAGTTAAGCCAAAAGAGGATTTAGTGGCCACCATCCGTAATATGTGTTCTCCATCCACTAAAGAGGAGCTTATGAGTTTTCTGGGCATGATTGAATATTATGCAAAGTTTGTTAAAGGTTTTGCAGATTTGACCACCAATATGAGATCTCTATTGAGAAAGGGTGTTAACTTTGTGTGGTCGAATAAGTGTCAAGAAGAGTTCACTTGTATCAAGGAAAGTTTGAGTAATGCCCCTTTCTTACAAAGTTTTGACACCAGACTGAAGCCGATCTTAATCACGGATGCAAGTGAGAAGGGTTTGGGGGCTGTGTTGCAACAACAAGGTCCACATGGCATGAAAACTATCATGTTCCTTTCTCGAAGTTTGAGGGATCCCGAGACACGTTATTTGGTGGTTGAGCGGGAATCTCTCGCAATTGTCTGGGCGGTGAAAAAACTTAAGAAATGTTTTGTTGGGTGTAGATTTTGAAATTAGAACTGACCACAAACCCTTAGTTGAGATTTTTGATAAAAAAGGTCTGGATTTGATTTCTAGTCGCATAACTAAGTGGATCATAGGACTTCAAGAATATTCTTTTCGCTTAAGTACATCCCGGGTGTTGACAATAGAATTGCTGATGTCTTTTCACGCCTGGTTTCTATTGAAAATTTTGAAGACGACGATATAGATGCGGGCAGTGATTGGGTGTGTGCATTAGAGCTCAGCCATATATCTGAAGAAAAATGGTCTCAGGAAGTTGAATTTGATGTGACTCTCAAAGAGGTGATGTCATTGTTGCAATGTAATTGGACAAGTGTCAAAATGGGGTCAGAAGCGACTAAACCCTTTTGGTGTGTAAGAGACGAGCTATCTGTTGATAAAAACATTTTGTTTCGCGGTACCAGATTAGTTCCTCCTGTGAGCCTCAGGAATGACTTAATACAACTAGCTCATGTCACCCATCCTGGAGTCACCAAAACTAAAGAAAGGTTACGCTTATCGTATTGGTGGCCAGGGATGGATAAATTGATTGAGAGAGAGATACGTGAGTGTGTTCCTTGTAACATAAGTGACAAATCTAAATCACCTAGGATACAACCCATGATCTTGAGGACACGGCCCAAACGACCCTGGGATGATATTGCATTGGACATTTTGGGTCCCATTCATGGCAGTGGTTCTCAAGAGTTTCTCTTGGTGGTGATTGATATATATTCCCGATGGCCAGAAGTGTTTTTCTTGTCCAACGTTAATTCTGGATGTGTTATCAAATGTTTGAGAAACTGTTTTCTAGAGAAGGGTTTCCAAAGACTATGTTAACTGACAATGGTGTTCAGCTTATTTCTAAAGAGATGGAACAATTTTTGTCATCTTGTGGAATAATACATAAAACATGTTCTCTCTATCATCCCGAGGCAAATGGGATGGTAGAGAGGTTTAACAGGGTCTTGAAGGAGACCATTACCTTGGCAAAGTCTTTGTCCCTGGAGTGGAGAGGTGAAGTTCTTAAAAAGGTAGAAGAATACAGATTGACACCTCATTCCACTACAGGAAAAACACCTTTCTTGCTCTTTCGTGGTAGAATACCCAACACTCATCTTGAGCCTTTTTGGGTTAACAACTATTGTTTTTCCAAGGGAAGGGAATGTGTGTATAATGGTGAGGAAGTGCAATTGAGAGAGAAACAGAAGGCTTTGCAAAGTTAGAGTTATTTTGATTAAAAAAACTCTGTCAAGAAATTAAAGGTGAATGTAGGAGATTTGGTAGCGATCAAACGACCTGGTTTGATTGGTAACACGAATACGAAATATCTTGAACCTATTGTCATCAAGGTCTTTAACAATGCGGTGAAGACACAAGACCATCGCGTTTGGAATCTTAATAGAGTAGTGGTGGTGAAAAGTAAATCTGATCCAATGGGTGGTAAAAATGGTGAGCACTATTCTGATGTAACCGACCATGCTTCTTCTTATAGTCCACAAAGTTGCCATGGTTTAGTGAATCCTCGACGGTCTTCTAGATCGATCAAACGTCCATGTTACCTCAATGAATACGTATGATATTTTATGTTTTGAGTTATTTACACCATATGTACATAGCATAATACATCTAAACGTTCATGTTACCTCAATGAATATGTATTATATTTTATGTTTTGAGTTACTTACCTTATATGTACATAGTTTTACATCCAAAATTAACGTTTTAAGGTTATCATATTGTATACTTAGTTTGTTGAAGAAGTGAGATGTGTGATATCCTGTAATCTCCTCTCTATGATGACTCCCACTCTTCTATGGTACTTCTTGCATCACAGTTTGGAATGTACATATGTCATAGTGCGGGGGGAACAGTAAGCAGAGCTGGAGGCAGTTGTGACTGGTGTAACCTGGCTGGATGGGATCTTCTGTTAAGAATAAACTACTATTTAACTTCATTGAAGTCTGGATCCTGTTACTTCAAATTACCACAGTCTGCTCCCTCTGAGCTGGGGAGGTGTTCTGGTGTCAGCAAATGACCTCTGTCTTGGCTACACCCAGCTTCAGGCTACTCCCTTTAACCCAGTGTTTGCAAGAAGCTGTGTGGCCTCTGATCCTGGTAATTTGAGATACCTGATTGACTCAACAAGTTTTCTGTGTGGGAATAGAAAGACAGCTCATGACTGCTGAAAACATCCACCTGCAGTATCATGTAAATGTTAACAGTCGTACAGGGGGAGAAGCCTAACGGACCAAATGAACAAGTAACTTACCTTCAGTAACGCCTTATCTGGTAGAGACACTTATCTAGCTACAGATTCCTTACCTTAGAATATTCCCCAGGTATTAGACTAGATCCTGAGATTTTCGAGCAGTACCTCCGCTTGCCAGTAGGTGGCGTTGTTTTGCTCCTCTGCATCAGCAGCGTCGGTGCCGGAAGTGACATGGGCGGTGCCTATACAGGCGCCACTCCAGCGCGCTGACATCAGTTTCTTTTCATGGCATTTCCACACCAGGAGCACAGCGCCACGACAGAATGCTGATGGACAGTGTACAGACACTAAGGACCTACAAGGGTTCCCCTACATGAAGAAAACCATTTGCAGAGCAGGCAGGATAGGAAGGACGGTAAGGAAACTGCGGTTAGAAAGAGCCTCTACCAGCTAAGGCGTTACCAAAGGTAAGTAACTTGTTTATCTGATAGAGACTTCTAGCCACACATTCCTAGTAATCAGCACCCTTTCTGGGCATGTGTAAGTAAGTTCCTTTGATATAAATGACTCGCCTTCCTTTACTGTGGTTCTGGGTACCCCCATGGTTAAGAAGTCATAATCCAATTATTAAATGGAAAACTCGGAGTAGCACTCTTGCAACCTAGTATTATCAGCAGAAATGTTTTATAAGACCTGTTGAGTCTCCAGTGCAGAAACTTAATCGGTTTGTGCGACAGAATTCCTCAGAAGAACAGATAGGAAAAGAGTAAGAAAGGGTTAGAAGGAGAAAGGGATGGATACACTTACACCCCACACAGATGATGATTGTGCAATGAACCTGATTCCTCTGCACCTTAACGATCAAGGAGGATGAAGCTCTCAAACGGTATCTGGAAGAAAATCTTGCCAAGTATTCATCGCAAATTCACCATCACTAGTAGGGGCCCTATCTTCGTCATTCCAAAATCAAATAGAGAATACTAGTCTTGTATTGATCACAAAGGGCTCAATTCCATCAAAGTTGTAAATCTCATATCCATGCTTCAAGACCAAATAAAATCAGCCAAGTTCTTCTCTGAATTAGACCTAAGAGGAGCATACATTATATAGTGTGAATTAAAAAAGGAGACAAATAGAAGATTGCTTTTAAAACACAGTATGGCCACTATGAGTATGTGGTAATCCCTTTTGGGTTGTATAATGCCCCAGGGCATTTCAGCATTCATGAATAACATCATCTTCTGTGACCTCCTAAATACTTTTATGAATGACATTCTCTTTATTCTGATAACATTCAACAACAGAGAAAGCATGTGCGGGAAATACTTGCTTGATGTCAACAGCATTCTTTCCATGCAAAAATCAAAAAGTGTCTTGATAATGTTTCTGAAATTAGCTTCCTGGGGTTCTGAATTGCCACTCAAGGTATCAGCATAGACTAACCCAAAGTAGAGGCCATTCTAGATTGAAAGTCACCTCAGAATGTTAAACAAATTCAAAGATTTATAGGTTTTGCCAATTTCTATAGACAATTTGTCCAACATTTTCAAACCTATTGTTGATCTTACAAAGAGGGGGTTTCATTTGAATGGGGTACAAAGCAAGAGACTGTATATGCTAAATTAAAGCATTTACCACTGATCTAATCCTTCACCATCCTGAGCCCAATTGCCTTTTATTCTGGAGACAGATGCTTCCTCCTTTACCACTGGTGCCATCTTGTCACAAAGAGGTCCTCGAATGAAAGAACTTCATTTGATAGCCTTCTATTCTTGTACACTCACCTACCCCATCTATAAGTAAACCCTGTATGACAGAGAGTTTTTAGCCATTAATGATGCCTTTTCTCATTGGCAGCACAACCTAGAAGGAGCAACTCACAAAATAGCAGTTTGGATGGATAATAGAAACTGACTCTATCTTATATCTATGAAGTGCGCCAATGGCCTGCATGCCCGTTGGTCATTGTTCTTTTCAAGTTTCCATTGTGAAATAACTTACCACCTGGGACATAAATATGGGAAAACTGAAACCCTATCAAGGAGGGGTAAAGAAGAAGGACTGTTATCGCCCACCTACAAGCATCTTAGCATTGGGTCCAGATAATTATCTTCCTTGGAATCAATTATTGTCTGAGGCCCTGTAAGCTCAACAATCCCTTAATGGTGAAGGGTGTTTACAACAAGGCTCAGTAAGACATCAAAAAGAAAGTTTTCTTTTCCAAGGAGAGTCGTTGTCCCTCCCTGACAAGAAATTACAAGAAGAAGTTTGTTTTTGGTGTCATGACGACGTTCCTGGAAGCTGGTCACCAAGGACAGTGAAGGATAAAAGAACTGCTTAAAAGACAGTTTTGGTGGCCCAAACTTAATATGAGATTATGTTAAAAAATATGCGTTTTGTGCTCAGCCCATGGCATGTCACACTCGACATGAAGGTTTTTCCAACCACTTTCTACACTGGCCCAAACTTTTCATTGACTTTGTGGTGGCACTGCTGCCCTCTCAAGGATTCACCACTATGTTGGTAGTAACAGAATATTTTTCCAAATTAGGACACTTCATTTTCCTAAGCAGACTCCCTACTGCAGATCAGTTGGCACAGATGTTCCTCAATCACATATTTAAGCCATATGGTCTTCAAGATTGTATAGTATATTTCTGATTCACAGCACACATTTGGTCACAATTAATGAAGAGGCTGGTAGTAGCACATTTTAAGTCCACAACCTATCACTTACAGACTGATGGGCACATGGAGAGAGTTTATCACTCAACAGACCAATATTTAAGATGCTTCTTTATGACTCATCCATCAGATTGAGTCTAACTGATTTATCTTAACTTTGACTACAATAACCACTTGCAAACTTCCTTCGGGACAGTTCCTTTTTTTCTGTACATTTGGCTACTATTCTAACATGTTTCGCTCCATATTGACTGAGTCTAAGGTACCTACTGTCTCTCAGTTACTGCAACACATCAGTAACCTACAACAGATTTAAAGGAGCATCTTTCAAAAGCAAAGGCAGCATCCAGGGAACAGGTTGCCTTGCATAGACCATATAATATAGGGGAAAAGTTGGGGCTTTCTGCGAAATTCCTTTCTATTCCAGGGTCATACCCTCAATTCATGATTTCAGGCCCCTTTAAGATCTTACTGAAAGTGGAAGAAAAAGCTATTAGACTTGAATTATCATCTAGATGGCAGATCCATCCTGTTGAACATGTGTCCAGCATAAAACCTGTCACGTCAAGCACCCCTCCAGAGGCTACTATTATAGATGGGCCACCCGAATATGAGGTTGAGGCAAATGTGCATTCCAGGGTTCATTGTGGTCAGTTGCAGTATCTGGTAGCATGAAAAGTCTAGATATTTTGAGGAGATCTTGAAAACCAGCTGATTTTATGCTGCTCCCCGACTGATTAAATAATTCCATAAACAGGTACTAAAAAACCAAAGGTTTTGGCTACTTACTATTTCTATCCAAAGCACACATACCGAATCATCCTCTGAGGATGCCAGCTTACCCTGTCTACACCCATCCAGTCTGGGTTTTACCATCGCCATTCTACAAAAGCAAGAGTTCTAGTGGACCTTCTCCCATTCCCCTTAACATTCTCTGGTCTAGAGTGTGAGTTGCCTGAACCTCCAGAGAGATTCAGGGAAGATTAACATTTGCAGCGTGTCCACACAGCAAAATAAAATCTTGACACTTTGCAACCACTTTTTTACAAGTAGGAAAATTCTTTTCAACTAGTATAATGGCTTTTGCAACCCTTTCCGTATCGCGTATAGGAGGGGCATGACCGGGCAAACATCCTATTTGTGATCTGGAAATGGACCACAGTAGACGTTGCATCACTTTGAGTAGTTACCAACTCCTGATTTGGGGTGGTAAATGATTCACAAAGGGGAAGCGGTTACAGAATAGTATGGGAATATTATCGATGGCCTTGAGCAAAGTAGAAAGTGGTCTGGACCACTGCCTAGCCAACACAATACCATCCCCAAGCAGCACGTGTTACCTCAATGGACACAGGCTGCTTAAAAACAGTTCCCATATGGGAAAGCAAGTGCAGAGACAGAAGTCTGTTGTCCATTTCAGGCTTCCATCCCATTTGCAGCCAATCACATGGGGTCAAAAATTGTGACTTGTCTAATTAACATTTATTAGGCAGGTCATTTTGCAAACACTTTTTGATGCAACCGATTACATAGATTGCATTGCAAGCATCATTCCCATTTGCAAAGCAGCCGGCATGAAAATTGCACATCCTTGGTTTGTGAATGGGAATAATGTATCTTGTCCTAAGTTTCTTAACTACCAATATTTAGATAGTCACTTAAATATGATTTAAATACTCATTTATCCAAATGCAGTTATTATGCCAATGGTGAGATATCCATTCTGAGGGCTTTTGCAGACACTGATTATTAAGATAATCTTTAGTCAACTTCTATGTGTACATAGTTCAGTGGACAAATGCAAAGAATGCTTTACACCCAAGGTTAATTGTTTGGACACTTTTTCTTTGACTGGCTGTGTTGTTGCACTTTACAGCATTAAAAGACCTCTACTGAAGTCTAAGCAGGGCAGAGGGCTCCAACATTCCAGTATTTGTCTTTGTCTTTCTCCCTCTTTAATTCAAATCATTCAACCATCAGTGGATGGAATGTTCTAATAGCATTACAGTAATTTTACCTCAGGCAACTCCAAGTCCTCAAGGCCCCCACGCTTGTTATCGCCCCTTGCCTGTTGCTTGGGCCATTAACTCGGGCAGAGGATCTTTAATAATCGGTACAGCCCTTGGCACCAGGATATAATGATATTTTCTAATGGGTACGTGACATATCTCCACAGTCTGCTATCTGTCTAGTGCCTAGTTTATTGAAAGAAGGGAGGGAAATTAATCTATACATCAATACGCCTGGTCTCCAAATGTACCTCCCTGGTATGAGTATACAAGGACTCAGATTTACTTAGTCTGAGGAATCCAAGAGCATGAGAGCCCCTCCCTGTTCTTTGTTTATAATGCGCCATATATTGTGGACTGGCTTGGAGACGGAAGAAATCCTTTCAGTGCAATGGACCAGTCTGGCACAGGAAAGTGAAAGAGGAGGAAAGCGTTACATTTTTGTCAATCAGGCCTCTAGATTCTAAGCTATTAAGTAAGGGCACAAATACTTTTTCAAATGTATTTGGTTATCTATGAATACAGAGACAACCCTAGTTATGACACTGTCCCATATAAAAGCATAATGCCACCATCAGCGGCATTAAATATGGAATGAAGTTATAAAATGGTTAAGACCAATATATCTTATAGAAATGTAATTTACGTATGTATTCCTAATAGGCGTTCTTTAAAATGCAAGCAATAAAATATTGAAAATGGATGTTCTTGCAAAATCATTGCATAGATTCAAGAAAGTTAAGTGTATTACACATTAAACATGGTTTTGCGAAGTTGTAATCATTAGTTGAAGTTTGTATGGAAAGAAAAGGCGCCAAGAACTATCTGCAAGTAGGGGAGGGCTAGGTTTACTGGATTTTTATTAACATTTGTTGTATCCACAAATAATATCAATATATAATAAAAAAGGATGTGACAATATAATATAATTATGGATCCCAATATTTGTTTTGAGGTGAGAACTAGGAGGGACTATGAGTGGGAACCTCATTCGGAGCCACGATTCCATTACACAGATCCAGGCCATTTTTAATTACATTCTCCATCAACATATCATGTGGATCGGTGAAGCATGCGTCATATTCCAAGTATTCACCCTCTTGGAATAGATTTTTCCAATACGCTTCTCTTGGAGAGTGTAAATTGCGATGAGTTTTTAGGGACAATGTGCAATGGCAATTCCAAAGTTTTCTCATTTTCTGTTCCTTAAAAGTAGTTTTCAGGGACTCCATATATTCTTCAGAGTAAAGCACACATGTTCAAAATTGGAGCCATTGATCCCTAAACACCTTTTCCTTATTTCTCGGTCTCCTTTTTATTTTCCCCTTCTTTCTCCTTCAGGTGTTGCTTGCTGTTGTCTCTTCGTCTTCCCTCTGTCCAATATACGCACCTCTTCACTCCAAACACAGACTTTGGAGATTTTCTTTCACTCCTCATTGGCCCTGAAGCTCCCGACACTAATGAACTTGATGTCACGGGATCTAACAACAATGCTTTCAGTGCTTGAATTGGTATGGAGAGCTACGCTACCGATCCTCACACTGTGGGGGGTGGTGCACAATATTTGCAGTGCAAGGCTACACCATTTGTGTTTATAGCACTCATGTCAAGATGTCAGAGCTGACAGCAATAGGTATCATAATGTAGGCACTTACAGTGTTCATAATTTCGGAGCTGACAAGGAGCAAGAAGTCAACTTATCAGAGCTAATGATCACCAGCCACATGCAGATGTCATGATGTTGGCTGAAGAATAACCATTTCACACAAGTTCACGCAAAGTGACTTGGTGCCAGGGAATATTCAGTGGGAAAAGGAGGGGTTGGGGAGAACTAACCCTTTTTTAGATTTTGGCCCAGTCCAGGTTTGAGAAGTCAAAGTATTCCTTCTCCACAATGATGGGTTCTTAAGCTTTCTTCTCTTGAAAGGGCATTTTGAAGATTGCTCTGGTTTCTTTCTGGGCTTTTTCTAGATTATGGCCAGGCTTAAAATACACCATTCTCATGGATTTCCCTCAACGGGTCCTAACTTTGGAATATCATGATCAGAGCAGAAACAATAGATGCATTCCACCTAAGAGGTACCATGTGCACTAATTTTTGTTCCTAATGGGCACAGGCTATGAAGGAAGTATTCTTTTTCTTCCATTTTTTGTAGCACAAATGTTCAGACGGGCAGTGTCTCAGTGAAATCTTTCACATCACCTCACATGCAAGCAAAATATTTCCTTAAGATGGTGCCTAGAGGCAGAGTGGTTGTATGTCAAAATATCAAATACAGAAACACTGTGCCACTAAATGCCAGAGAGAGAGAGAGATCACACATGTGCGGTGTTATGTGAAGAAAACCTACTTTTAGCTAAAACTGCCATGCCAGTATTTGGGTTCTCAATATTTTGTTGATGATATTCAATCTTATAGTGGAATACCATCATAGTAGGGTGTGAGGTTTAAAGTATGTGCTAGGCTTAATTATTGACATGTCTTGTTTGATATTTTATTTATCAAGGAGTCCCAATTTGGCCGTGGGGTAATCAAATATCAGGTGACTCTATGCAGCATTTAATGCTGCAGAATTACATAGCTGTGAAGTAAATAGCATGCTTAAGAAGGTGTAAGAATGTATAAGACATTATGGGGACCATGCATCAAGGTATGATTTTGCGAGTCCTTAATTGCGATTATTAAGGAATCGCAATTAAGGACTCGCAAAAGCCTATGCATGTAGGAATCGCTATAAAAATAGCGATTTCTAAACATTCCTTAATTGCGACTCGCAAATTGCGAGTCGCAATTAAGGAATGGCTCCCCATTCATTCCTATGGGCCTACAGGCCCATAGGAATGAATGGGAAATTGCATGCGCAATTTGCGAGTACCAATAGGTACTCGCAAATTGCGCATGCAATTTCAAGGGTGCAAGGGTGTCAATAGGACACCCTGTTGCACCCCTGGAATTGTGATGTGCACCCATGTTGCGCACACACATGCCCCAAGGGCATGTGTGTGTGCAACATGAAACTTTGGAAAATGCACTTTAGTGCATTTTTCAAAGTTTTTGCAAATTACCGACCAGTTCAATTGCTCGGTAATTTGCGGCCCCAAATAGCGAAATTGCTATTTAAAAGTGGTTATTGCATTCCATTTAAGGAATCGCAAATTGCGATTCCTTAAATGCAATCGCAATTTAAGAAATCGCAATAAATTGCGACTTCTTAAATTGCGAGTGCCTTACACCTTGATGCATCGCAATAGCCCTTTTTGCGGGCGCAAACGGACTATTTTTGCTAATCGCACCATTTGCACTCGCAAAAAACGTTGATGCATGTGCCTGTATACTTTTACCTAAAGAACAGGTAAGGCAGAAGGTTCTGGAGAATAACTACAGCTTACACCACCTCCCCAAATGCAGTCAAATGGACAGCCAAAAACAAAGGGAAACTCTGGACATCCATGTTAGGTCGTTTATAAACCACGGATAGCCAATGCTTTTTCCATGAACAAACTTACTGGGCACATTTATAAACGGAGGAAAAGCAAACTGGCAACTAGTCCTTAGCAACTGGTGTGAAATTAGATATCGGTAAATTTCTTTCACATAAAAAATGTATAAACTTGCCTATATAGAATACTGCCAACTTAAACTTGTGTTACTTAAACTCAAATATACCTCAGAACCAAAATATAGTTCAACAAATTATGAATTGTTACTAATGGGATCAATAAAAGTAAAAGGAAAACCTATACCATACAATTTAATGAGATTAAATGTGAAATACAAAATGCTAAGGCTTTGCGACTAAATGAGAGTGTGCTCTTAGAAAAGTAATACCAAATTAACATTGTGAAGGAATATGGTTAACAAGTAAATATAAAATGTACAAATAATGCTAAATACATATTATATAAATTAATCCAAATAAACTATATTTATGGCAAATGCTAAATATGGTTTTACGACGCAAAATTTGCCCAGATTGCATGAATAATCGCACACGTTGTGGAACTGCCCAAATTACACTTCCCTGAGACAGAAAGGAAGTTGGAAAGCCGTGATATAAATTGGTCCAGTTAGTAAGACGGAAAAATGTCAAAGAAACTTGGCAAATGGATCTGAGACTATCACAACACAGATCATTTTCAATTCACTTTTGCTCATGTTTTCTTAAACAAAATCGAAGAAGAACTTGCAGTTAAGGTGTGCATGTTTGCAACTTAACTACTACAAGGCTGATGGAGCTGAAGAAGTGAAAGCTAAGGCATGATTTATAAAGTCTGGAAAAGATGTCCAGGGTGTGACAGTTTAGGTTCAATGAAGCCACATGTAAAGTCAGGCACTTATGGCAGATCTGAAAGGGCATCAAAGAATGAGGTATTGGGAATGCTGAATCTCTGAGTGGACACATAGAGAATAGACAAAATTAACGATAAGGGGCTTATGGTGTTTCCATTATACACTTGGCCAGCAGGGTTTCATCTAGGGTAGTGCACATAGTTCTCAATATTACAACTCCAGAAGGATAAGATAGGTTGGCGTGAATTACTAACATAGAGTGTAATTAAATCTACATCCCATGATAGAGTTAAAAAATATAAATGTGAAGAACCTTGAGGAGGGGAGGTACAAAGAACTAAGGTAAACATATGTAATAACTAATGTGAGGACTAGGAAAGATAAGGAGTAAAGTGAACAAGCATTGGCATAGCCATTAGGTCTCGCCTTTGGTATCTTATAAGTGTTTAGCCATGCAGAACACAAGCTGAGAGGTTACAAACATCAGAAAGTACATTCAGCAGCCGGTCACATTTTATGCATCAGCGGCAGGACCAGAATAATTCCACCCTGCATGCCCTGTGAGAAGGATTAAGCAAAAGCATTAACGACAGAGATGTGGTGGGTGCGAAGGAGACATGGAAGGCAGCAAGGCAATGGGTGCCAGCCAAGGCGTGAACCTGGTCCATCAAACGGGAGGTGGTGACTGGAACTATACAACAGGCCTCATGCACTAATGCATGCACTCGGGTGATGCGTGATCTTTGGATTAAATGGGAAATCAATGGTCATTGATTTACAAGATGGTTTGAGGAAACTAAATTTGGAGTACTCTTTTTTTCAATATGAAATTGATGTGCGTCCAAAGAATCTAGAAGGCAGCCAGTCACCTGCTGCTATGCACTGGCATGATGAGATGCCAACTGAAGGCAGCCAGTCACCCTGCACCAGCTGCTGAAGGCAGCCAGTCACCCTGCTTCTCTGCACTGGCACGGTGAGATGCTGACACTCTGCGCCGGACACACGCCCATGCACCGCGCCTTGGCCTCTTTGCTGAGACTGCAGATGTGGCCCAACCTAGGAGGGCACGAGGTTCTGCAGGGTTAGGGGCAGAGAGGGTCCCTCTGCTCATGGACAGGGTTAGCAGAGTTAGCAGAGGCGGGACGCAAAAACATGCTTTGCTACCGCGAGAGCCACGAACACAATAAATATGTAAAATGAAGACGGCATTAAGTACAACATGCTTTGATACCGCGAGGGAGGGAGGGTGATGGGCGGATTGTGTGGCGTGCAGCTACACAGAAAGGAAAGGGCCAAGGGAGGAGGCCTGAGCCATCAGACAGCCTGACGCCAGCCCAGGAACCTTCCCACCCATCTGCCAGCCCTGCATTGTCTGCGCCTGCCTTGTGCGGCACCTGGGCCTTGGAGGGGGGCGGCGGGGGAGGCACGTTTTTGGAGCGTTCCATGGAGTGGGAAAGGGGGGTGGGTGTACGTGGTGGACAAGGGGGTTCTCTGAGCACCACACCGAGGCGTACAGTGGACGAGTAGCAGAGGCAGGAGGAATTAGAGGTCGGACTGATGGCCGCAGCCTGTACAGTTGCGGGGACCAGGTCACTGACGCCGGCAGCAAGCTTGAGATGCTCTGAGGAACTGTTCTGCACGCGTGCAGCACTTTGTCTTATTCCCCGGCAGTGCCTGCTAGCATGTCCAGCCCCTGTCGGTTGTAGTGTCCGGGAGTCTGCAGTGCACAGATGCGGGGCTTGTTGAGGAGTCTTTCTGCACATGTGCAGCACATGACGAGAAGCCGCCATATGCACGCATGTAGTGCCTGTTAATGAGCTGAGCATACATAGACACAGCGAGTGAAAAAGCACGAACAAAAAAGTAAGTTAAAGCATGTTAGGAACACTGATAGAAAAAAAAGCACAAAAGTGAAAGCTCATTTAAAAAAGCACGAGCACTAAAGTTAGTTAAAGCAGACGACAGTGAAATCTCATAAAATAAAAAATAACAGATGGCCCAAGTTAGTTAAAGCACACGACAGTGAGAGCTCTTTATAAAAAATAAAAAAAACCTATGGCCCCTGTGCGCGCCGCTGCTCAGATGGCCGGGGGGGAGGGGGTAGGGGGATGAACGTGGGGGACAAGGTCGGACAGATGGCCGCAGCCTGTACAGTAGCGGGGTCCAGGTCACTGACGCCGGCAGCAAGCTTGAGCTGCTTTGCATTCAGAGCCCCGACGCGCCAGTCACACTGCCTCCTAGCTCTCAGATCAGAACACAGTGAGACAGTAGGTGTAATAAGCACTCAGCCACTACGGTCACTTTCCATCATCGTATAACGATGATCAAATTGCATTTGGGAGAATGCATGATCTCGTAACTTATGGAAGTCGATCCAGGGCCACACAGAACTTAAGCCGTCAGCCATACCACGGAGACTCGTGACGTGTTTCCTACACAAAAAGCATGGTGTGTGTCAGAATGGTTAAATGGAGAGCAGCTTGTCACAGACACAGCGAGTGAGTTTTCATCCGGCTGGTGTGCAGTGCATGATGAGGAACTGTCCTGCATGCGTGCAGCGCTTTGTCTTATTCCCCGGCAGTGCCAGCTAGCATGTCCAGCCCCTGTCGGTTGTAGTGTCCGGGAGTCTGCAGTGCACAGATGCGGGGCTTGTTGAGGAGTCTTTCTGCACATGTGCAGCGCATGACGAGAAGCCGCCATGCATGCGTGTAGTGCCTGTTAATGAGCTGAGCATACATAGACACAGCAAGTGAAAAAGCACGAACAAAAAAGTAAGTTAAAGCACGTTAGGAACACTGAAAAAGAACAAAAGTGAAAGCTCATTTAAAAAAAAGCACGAACACTAAAGTTAGTTAAAGCGCACGACAGTGAAATCTCATTAAAAAAAAAAACAGATGGCCCAAGTTAGTTAAAGCACACGACAGTGAAAGCTTTAAAACAAGCCACGCCAGAGAAATGAAAGGCGCGTCAGCCTTTGTTGAAGATAAACGCGGTAATACCAAAAAAAAGTGCTTCACGGCTAATTAAGAGACACTGTCTCCCGCCGCAAGTAAAAGATCCAATCCCGGTGGGCGGGGCCAAAAGCGGACAGGGTGGCAACCAGGAGGGATTAAAATGCCTCCGGTGCAATCATTACACTACGTTTACCATAATCCATGACGACAAATGACGCGCACGAATTAAAATTGCAGGTGGAGCTGAGACACGACTTCTGGAACCGTATTGATTCCAAGAAGCCCTCGCATGGCGAGAGCAGCGCATGCGCGCTGCTAACGCCAGGCGAGACCTAAAAAGTAGTAGAGGGAAGAAAGAAGGAGATGGGAGGAAGAAAAAGCAGGTGGTGAGAGGAAAGAAAAGGTTAAAAAAATGGAAAAGGAGGAGGTAGGTGGAAGAGAAATGGAAAGCATGTAACTGCAAGTTTCAAAATGGAAAGTGATCTGGTGAAGGCCAGGGCAGTATTACTGTGTCACACCAACAAGGGGACAATTGGCACCAAAACAGACCCCTGGAGGTGGGTGACTCGTAAATTACAGACTGACGTTGTTGTTTGGTCGGAACTTTTAACTCACCAATGCATACCGTCCTACAAGAAAGTTTGTCCTAAGGAGGATTTCTTGTTTGGACATTAAAATGAGCTATTATATGAGAAACTGATTAGATGTGCACATTAATGAAAATATAAATGTTTACAATTGGAATGAATCACTTTTTCATTTTTGTTAAGCTACACATTTACTGGAATAAATGAAACAAAAACATTTAAAGTTAAACGTTCAGAAGCAAAAGGACAATCTAATGCCTCTTATTAATACTTTAATTTTAAAAGTATGCAGGAAGTTTGGAGCTGTAGTCATCTGGAAAATGTCCATAAGTGGCCCAGAAATAAATTAAGCCCAAAAGCAGCAGTAATGTCTGCTTGTGTCTGGGCATGAGCTTTCGCGATATGGTCACTGCTAGGTCAGTTTATACCAGCTCTGTCTGCAACACTTCACACAATACTGCAGAGACATTTGACGGTTCTCAATGGTTCTCTAGTTTGCATTGGAAGCTGGGCTGTACGTTGTTCCTGCGACTACCACTACACCGCGGTGACCAGTATAAAAAAAAAGTAGGTGTTACTTTGACCTGCAGTTACTTGGGTCTGGGAATTGTACTATTAAACTCATGGAAGTCAAGGAAATATCCATGTCTATGTTATGGTTTTGTCAAAGTGAAGGCTGTCGATGAGTTGAGCGGCATCTAAAGCCAAGTGTATGTGCACATTTACAGTTAACGCATCCAGATCTATAGGAAGTCAAACTGCAGGGAAACACAGACAAAATGCAAATATCGTGTGACAATTATTTTGGAAACGTTTTAGTTTTAACTATGTGTAGAGTCGTAACCGATGAACTCATGGAGTTGCACCTGAAACAAATTACCTATGTAACTTAGAAGAGTAAGTACTGCTATGAGTAGTTATGCCACATTTTCCTGTAGTACGCCATTATTATAAAATGTATGCAGTTTCTTGGGTTCTGTTCATCTTTTCCTGCTCATTCACCCTCCCAATAAGTGTCCCGCTGCAAAGTCATCTCTCCCCTTGTTTCCGCAGAGCATCGAGTGAATGAAGTCAATATACTAGCGAAGTACGACATCTTTCTAAAAAGCGTGCATTGTGAATTAGGCTTCCATGATCTACCCAAAGTATCATTTTCAACGACTTCTGCTGGAAGTTCAGCTGAAGTCGTGTTAGTTCTATGAGCCACTGTTCAGGAAATGTTTCAATTGTATTATACATATCCAGAGTGTAGTTGCTGAAGAAGCAATCAGAAGATTTCTCTTACCTTAAAAAGTGGATTAGTGCTAAATAATGGAGTAGTTTTTAATTATTATGTTGTTGTTTCTGATTTGCCAAATTCGACCCTAACTATGATCATACCATACTCAATTTTCTGAATCTAGTAATAGCTTGTGTGGTCTGTCTATAAAACCTCTGGGATTTTATGTTGTGTGAGATTACTTTGCCGTTTTCCACATAGGTCACTTGGCATACTGTTGGTGCTCTTCATGAGTCTGACACTTAGAATGTTTGCTTAGAATTTTCATAATTAGGGTGTTGTTATCTTTCGTTTTGTTCTGTTCTTCTGTGTTGGGTCTTCATGGCAATTCATATACTTATCATTTGAGCCGCCTCTTAATCATACTTCATAAATACCCTTTTTGTTCTATTTTTTTTATCTAGAACTCAGTCCTTTATAAATCTAACATTGTATTCGGTTTAACTCTACTAAATTGTGTTTTTCCTGATGAGGAGTCTAGTCTATAACCGCAAGATCAACTGGAGATTCTGGAGCCAAATTGTTTTGGTAAATATTGAGATGATCAAATATTGGAGTTCAGATGATTATTGGGGTTCGGCTCCCACATGGACGTTAAGGTACAATGGCTAAAAAAACATGAGGCATACTGTACAGGTCAAAACCCTAAAGTGTCTAATAAAGTAACTTTGTAAATATGTTTAGGGTGTGCTATGCATACAACGAACGCTTTCATGAAAATGTTTTAGAGAGCTCCAAACAAGGTCTTAGAACTAACAATGAACATACTCTGATAGCACTGTAATACCATTGACCAATATGGCTTTCCAAGCATGACAACAAAAAATCATTTCGGCCCTTGTTATTTTTTGTCTGTGTGGAATGATAATTGTTAAATACAAGTGCAGACCATAAATGCTCTCCACCTCTGAAGCTTACAGTTTGACTTCAGTTCTAATGCTTTGTTGGTACAGGAATTGTACGGGGGCCTAGGCAAGTGGTCGGTGTTGAGGATCTGGAATAAGGTGGGTCTGTAAGTGGTCAGTAGTATCAGACGGTGTGGGGCTAAAGGTGAGTTCTGCAATCTGTCAGGGAGAATGTGGGTATTAGGGGTCTGACAAGAATCAGAGGAATGAGGCTGAGGGTGTAGCGACCAGGGCAAATGTCATGATCCTTGGTCAGCACTCACCAGTGTATGCCAGGTGGGCAGAAAGATGCACATCTCTACGTGCTCCTCTGAACTTCAAAGGTGCTTTTATCTTCCACTACAGAGAAAGTCAGTGGTGCAGGCATAATGTGGATGCCGCTTTACGCAAGGCTTTGCAGCTGCTAGGCTAGCATTATGCGAAACAAGCAAGTAGAATCAGGACAAACAACAAGTTCACAAGTGTAAATTTCCTCATGGTTTTTTACACCTAGATGTAGATTGACGATTCCCAACCTCTCAATTGAGGGGGTGAAAAATCCTACAACTTAACTTATAACCTAAAAGTTATTATTAGTAACTTTCTAACTGATGGGGAGATCTCTACCTTCAGAATGGAGATTTCCCAATAGAAAGTAATAGGCAATATTGAGAAAGTAATTTTAAATTTGAAAAATAAAAGTTATTTATTTATAACTAAAAATATTAACGCTCATTTCCCTTACTCCTAATCATCTAGGACTACCACAGTAACAAGAGACAACACACCGGCACTAAAACTTTAAAAAGTATTACATTTTATCTTATTTTTTATTTCATTTAAATTATTTTTTTTAATTATATGACAGTTAATGTTAATTTTCCCTCCTCCATCTCTTACGTCATCATTTGTGTAGGATGTGCTACAAACATTGGATGCAACATTGGATGCAACATTGGATGCCAAACTTAAAAATAATTTAACTAATGCTCAAATTTATTTAATTTATATGCTTTGCATTAGTTTTATTGCATTCCTGTATTGATTTCTATGAGAGTGTGTTGCAGTACCAGTTGTTGGCTATGTGTGGCGCTTGACTTACTTGAAGGCTGTGCTGGAGTACATTTGATCTTGTTGTATAAGCAGTACTACTTTAGTGGATTTAAATATGAATTTTGTGAATTGCAACTATCTTACTCTTAGGTAGGTGTGTTAGCATTTCTCTCCCTAAGGTCATGCTTCAATTGCCCTTACCTCATCCATTTTGTAGTAATTACTTGCCATTTTCCAACCATTCCTCCTTGCTCATCTCACATTTATTACTAAAATCTATGTGTTTGGAGAGCGTGATATAAAAAGATAGGCGAGAAAGAGGCGGTAAAGTTTGACCACAAGTTTATGAATTGCGTTTTGGAGTACTACTCTACACACTCCAAAATAGCTTTTGTGAATAGGGCCCACAGGGTGGACATTCCTTATGTTTCAGGCTTTTGCTTGCTAGGCAATTGTGATACTTAGTTCCTGCTGCCGTAAGCTTGTTGCCAAGAGATTAGAACGCTTTGTGCTTTCATCAGGAGTTATCAAGGTCTTGTTGGCTGCAGAGATGTACTCTGGAAAACACGTGAGATCTAGGATTTAGGCTTTGATTTGCACATTAGTACTGGAATGATGGTTTCCACGATTATGAACTCTATTGCACTAGGGTCATCATTCCTAGGATTACGTACTCTATTATGATTTGTTCAAAAGAGGAACTAAAGAATCCTCATCTTGTACAGACTTTGTTTATATTACTCGAATTACTAACCTCCTCACTGGCAGAACCCAAAGAATCAGACTGCCACCCTTCCTCTCCGAACCCACGGAAATCAACAGCGGAGTACCCCAAGGATCGTCACTCAGCCCCACACTCTTCAACATCTACATGGCCCCCCTCGCCGCCATCGTCAGACAGCACGGACTCAGCATAGTATCCTACGCCGACGACACCCAGCTCATCCTCTCCATCACCAAGGACCCCATCACCACCAGACTCAACTTCCAGGAAGGAATGAAGGACGTCGCATCCTGGATGAGCAGCAGCTGCCTGAAGCTCAACTCGGAGATGACAGAGGTCCTCGTCCTCCGACCCTCCCCCTCTGCATGGGACAACACCTGTTGGCCCACCACCCTCGGCAGCCCCCACCCCCACGGACCACATCCAAAACCTCGGCATCGTTCCTGACTCCTCCCTCTCCATGACCCAACAGGTCAACGCCGTCGCCTCCACCTGCTTCAACACCCTCCGCATCCTCCGAAAGACCTTCAAATGGATCCCCCCGAATCAAGGAAGACCGTCACCCACGCACTCATAACCAGCAGACTGGACTACGGAAACGCCCTCTTTGCCGGGATCAACAAGTCCCTGCTCCTCAAACTCCAGACCATACAGAACACCGCAGCCATACTCGTCCTCGGCATCCCTCGACACGAACACATCACCCAACACCTTCGCAACCTCCACTGGCTCCTCGTTGAGAAGAGAGTAGCTTTCAAGAGACTCACCCACGCCTACAAATACCTCCACAACACCGGACCCCAATATCTCAACGACAGAATCTCCTTCCACGCACCCAAGAGGAACCTCCGAGCTGCCAACCTCGCCCTCGCCGAACCCCCGCGCATCTGCAGAGCAATAACGGGTGGCAGAACCTTCTCATACATCGCAGCCAAGACCTGGAACGAGCTCCCAATCGACATCAGACGTGCCCCCACCCTGCACATCTTCAGGAAGACCCTCAAGACCTGGTTCTTCGACTGACCGGAGCTGTTCCTCCTGCGCCCCCCCCCCCCAGCGCCTTGAGACCCTCACGGGTGATTAGCACTCTTAAAGAATCCCTGATTGATTGATTAAATCATGTATGGTATTAGGGTATTGCCAGGAGTGGGAGATGAATCATACTGTTAGGAGTGAAAGCACAGCACTAATGTGTATTTAATATGGTACAGTTGATTAACTATGTATACTGAGAATCATTCGCTTAACGTACTTGTTTACAGTTCTCTGAAGGCAGTTATCTATTTAGGAAAGTGCATTACAGTTCAGGTTATTTCTTGCAAAGATTACGAAGCTTATTCTATCTTTCAACGTAAAGAATCATAGGGTTTTCACCAGCTATAGTGAGTGGGTAATACAAATACTGTCACAAGGTGTATCATGTGTCATGACAGAAATAGTGAGCTGTGAATAATTGACAAAATACTAAAAGAGTTTATATCATATATATATATATATATGCCAGCATGGGACTAATATGACTGTATATCAAACTCCTTTTAGTCCTAGACAATATAAAATATCCAAATTACTGACATGTAAGACAGAATATGCGGTTTATGTATTGTCCTGCCCCTGCAATTTGCAGTATGTTGGGAGCACCAAGTTACAGGTTCATAAAAGGGTGCTCCAACATATAAGAGCTATTAATAATCAGGACAATACGTACCCAGTAGCGCGCCATTTTAAACAGAAACATAATTCAAATAGTCAAGACCTCCGATATTTTGTCATTGATTCAGTGGCCCCAAGCAGAAGAGGGGGTAATAGGGAGGCCAGTTTGAGGCAGTTAGAAACTCGTTATATCCTAGAACTGGATTCCAAACACCCGAATGGCCTGAACATATCGGAGGATCTTTATACATGTCTTTAAAAATTCGACAGCTTTGTTTTTACCAGCTTTTTATATGATATTAATTATTTAATGTTTTACATGAATACGTTTACATATATATATTTATATATTTTATGGTTTTATTGACTTATATTTATGGGTTTATTTATGTGGACGTGTTGTGTGTTTTACATTGAGTATTAATAAGTTTTGTACATACTAATTAGAGAGAACGCTGAGACTATTGCATACAATGGATCATTTAGTTATTGAGATATATATATTCAACAACATGACATTGGTAATTCCACCCATGCTATGATCTTGAAGTGACCAATAAGAGTGGTATTTGAACCAAAATGGATCGGCCATACACAAAATCTAAAAAATCTAAAAATTAATAGATTTGATAAAAAACCAAGTTTATATAAAATATCTAAAAATTGGTACATATCCATGTAAAGAAAACAAACCTTAGGCTTGGGGCTCCAAGCCAAGGCATATGTACCTATATTTTACTTTTACCTTTACCTTCACATGTGTCTATCATATGAAGCCTTATACTAAGAAAAACATAATAAAAAAATAAAAAAAATAAAAAAAATTTTTAAAACAAATATGTAATAGCTGCAGGTATGGCACTTCATCAAATTTTAATTTTGCACTATTGTTGGTGGTTTTAAATCACTTTGATTCACGTTTTATGTATTACACTAGGACACATTTTTTGGCAAATGGCAATTAAGACTATGGAAACTGCAATACAAGATGATATGATCTTGTTTGAATATATGTGTTGAACAATGTAATTTTGAAAGGAATTGGTTGGAATTTGGATGTACACTAGTACAAAAGACAGCGTCATAATTAAATTGGAGACAGGATCACTGTGGCCTGATTAAATTCCAATAGACACTGCAGTTAAATATATGAAACATTTAAAGTCAGTGATGATTATGTATTATACATTTATTGAAAAATACGTCACATTAGTTACTTTGTGCATTCTAAATTTTAAATGTTATAATTTTACATTTTTTATGCTGTGAATGTTTCAATATATTTAAATCCGTTTTTATCCAATTGCAATTGCAACAGACACATTTTTAAACATTTTTAAACATATTTATATGGTTTGATTTGTAAAAGTCTTCTATGTCTATTGCGCTATTTGCACACGTGGTTGTTATCACCCAGCACCTTGTCACTTTAAATACCCGAGTAAAACGCGGAGCCCATGTCATGTGATCAAGGCTCGAAGAGAGTTGAAACGCGTTATGGCTGTGCACCAATAAAATTCTGAAGCACGTATTGTGGTCCGTTTCCGTTCTTGTGGAGATTGAAGGCGAAACGGAATACACTGGATATATATATATATATATGTATATATATATATATATATATATACATATATATATATATATGAATGATATAAACTCTTATATACACATATATGGAAAACTAAGTAGATATTGATATAGGGATATTTACTTAAAAACCACACTTAAAGTGTTAAAGTTTAATAATGGTTCAGCAAGATATAGATGTACCATTATTAAACTTTAACTGTGGTTTTAAGTAAGTATCCCTATATCAATATCTACTTAGTTTTCCATATATATATATGGAAAACTAGTACCAGTAGGTAATATATATATATATATATATATATATATATATATATATATATATATATATATATATATATATATATTCTCACCAATGTCCCTCCACCAAGGAACAAACACGGAGCACTCTTGCGGGTTTCCAAATGCATTTATTCTGCTCCGCCATCTTTGCATGTCTATAATCCAAACTTAGTGATGTTAATCTCAGTGATGATGTTCATATTTCAGTAATTCTTTATTTTTTCATGCATTTATCGCAATTGCATCGTGCCACTCTGCGCTGTAATGTGGGGTTGACTACATTGCACATTTTACCCTTCGTCAACCGCTTTCTTGCCCATTGAAACTCTTGGACCTGAAGGTGCTGGTTTTAGTGACTGCCGCCTTATCATGTAGTCATGTCCAACTTGTTGTTGGCAGGCAAAGTTTCTTCATTGGGCTGCGGCGGTTCTGGCAGAAAAGTAATTACGATCCACAAATTGCCACACAAACTGCCGAACTCCTTCTTGACAGGTGCCTCCGGCGTGCATGTGGCTTGCACGTTATTAATTCCTCACCAATGTCCCTCCACCAAGGAACGAACACAGAGCACTCTTGCGGGTTTCCAAATGCATTTATTCTGCTCAGTGCCCCTTTTAAAAATACATTGCTTTCTCACAGCATGACGCGTTTCGGCGATCTAGCCTTTCTCAAATGCTGAATGTGAGAGTCCATGTTGTGCCGGTGGTTATGTAGTCCTCACCACTCCCCCTTCAGTGTAGCCAACAAAGAAGGACTACCATTCCATTGTAGTACCTTCAGTTCCCAGCACCGCCATCTTTGCATGTCTATAATCCAATCTTAGTGATGTTAATCTCAGTGATGATGTTCATATTTCAGTAATTCTTTATTTTTTCATGCATTAATCGCAATTGGATCGTGCCACTCTGCGCTGTAGTGTGGGGTTGACTATATATATATATATATATATATATATATATATATATATATATATATATATATATATATTACCTACTGGCATTCGCCAGTAGGTAGTTATAGTTAGGACCTAGTTTCCATAGGAAAAGCGTTTTTTGATTTGCCAATATCTTTGGCTCCGTTTGACGAATCTTCAAAACTAATGAGGAGCTCCGGTCAGCTCCTGTCTTGAAAGTTTTGGGGTGATTCGTGAAGCGGGGGCCGAGAAAAAAGGGGGCTCCCAAAACGCATTTTCTCCATGTTAATTTCCATAGGAAGCTTTTGTCACGGCTACAGCCTGAACTGCCGAACGGAATTACACCAAATTTGGCAGAGAGGTAGCTCTTTGTCCAGAGTGCACTCTTTGCTTTAAATGGTGTAAATCCGTTCAGTAGTTCCTGAGAAATTCGAAAATAAAAAAATATCGATATCTAGTTACTGCGGTGGATCCGCGAACCCTCCCAATCACGAGCTTCATTTTGATTGGCTGTCAACACTCCAAACCAAAAAGTGTTGGCAGCCATCTTGTGACTCGGTAAAACCGAGTCACAAGAAAAAAGGGAAAAAAATGGTTTTAAAAAAAGAAAAGGGACAGGGTAGAAACACCCTGATCCCCTAGGCCTGGTCAGGGGGTTCTTGGCCCAAAAAAGCATTTTTTTTTCCGGTGGGATTCGCGTACTGTACGCAAACCCCGCCAGAAAAAAAAAAAACGAAGCACGGTGTTCCGCGCTTCGTTTTAATAAGCCCCCGGGGTGGGCTAGGTCCCGGGGACAATGTATTAATATTTGCGGGGGACGCGCGGGCCCCCCCAGCCCCGTGGACCGCCACCTCCCTGAAGCGTTTTTAAATTTTGGGTGGGGGGGGCCTCGCGGGCCCCCCAAGCCCTGGGGACCGCCATCTCCCCGGGGCTACAATGTTTAAATGCGGGGGGGTCGCGCCCCCTCCCGCAGCCCCGGGGACCGCCACCTCCCCGGGTCACATAAATTAAAAGTAAGTGTGGGGGGGCTCCTGCCCCCCACACTGCCCCCCACCACTGCCCCCCACCACTGCCCCCCACCACCTCCCCGGGGCATACAGAAATTAGAATATGGGGGTCCGTTGCGGACCCCCAGCCCCGGGTCCACCACCTCCCTGGGGCTATGTAAATGTTGGGAGGTGGGCCGCGCGGCCCCCCTCCTGGAGCCCTCAATGGCCCTGGGGACCGCCATCCCCCAGGGCCGGCTCCAGCAATGTCCCGGGGTGTATATCCCCGGGACATTGCAGTTTACTATGACAGGGCGGGAGCACGGCTCCCGCACTGTCATAGCAAACTCTGCTTCGCTTCATGGAAGCGAGAGTAGAAAAACTGCTCTGGCTTCCATGAAGCGAAGCAAATTGCTTTTGGGCAAAGGGAGCTGCATATTAGCAGCTCCCTTTGCCCAAAAGCAATGCCGGCTCCCGCAGGAGGCGGGGAGCCGGCAGGAACCGCGGGGGCCTTGGGGCTCCCCCGCGGTCCCCAATGAGAGGGCGAGCCCCAGGGGATGGGGTCCCCGGGGCCAACAAAGGCCCGGAAGGGAGCCCACTCGGCCCCCTCCCTTTTTTAAATAACAAATGGCCGGGCCCCGGGGGATGGAGACCCCGGGGCTGAAAATGGCCCGGGTAGGGGGGCCACGCAGGCCTCCTACCCTTTTTTTAAAAATTAAAAAACAGAGGATGTGGCCATGCCCCGGGGGATGGGGTCCCCGGGGCAAGATGGGCCTAAGGAGGGGGGCCGCGTGGCCCCCCTCCAAAAATAAAAATAAAATAAAAATAAAGGCCAGGCCCCGGGGATGGGGTCCCCGGGGCTAAAACTGGCCCAGGGGTGGGGGGCCACGAGGCCCCACTTTTTTAAAAATAAAATCAAATATGTAAAAAATGGCCATGCCCCGGGGAATGGGGTCCCTGGGGCCGAAATTGGCCTCTGGAGGGGGGCCACGCGGCCCCCTTCCCGTTTTTATAAATAAATATATTAAAAAATGGCTCAGGCCCCTGGGGGATGGGGTCCACAGGGCCCAAAAAAAAATTTGAGAAGGGGGGCCACACAGCCCCCCTTCTAAAAATATAAACAGGAAAGAGAAGCCGGCATCTCCCTGCACCACTATGCAAACGCACCTCCTGGTGCGTTCTGGGTTGGGGGATTAATTCCCCTTGAATCCTAAGGGTACTTAGGGGCCAACTAGCCCACCAGGTACCTTCAGTAAGCCCCACACAGTGGGATTGCTGAGAGGTGGTCCGAGGCCATGCCCCTTTTTACACCACACGCAAACGCGCCTCTTGGCGCATTGCTGGTGGGGCGATGAGGTCCTCTTGTGTCCTGAGGACCTCAGGACTAAAGTGGACTTCATCCCCCAAGCAGCAGTGCGCCAGGAGGCGCGTTTGCAGAGTGGTGTAAAAAGGGGGCGTGGCCTCGGACCACTCTCAGCAATCCAGCTGTGTGGGGCTTACTAGAGATAACAGGAGGGCTAGTTGGCCCCCGGGGACCCTCAGGAGGCAAGGGGACTTCATCCCCCAACCAGGGGCGCCACAGGAGGTGCTTTTGCAGAGTGGTGGAGAAAGGGGGCGTGGCCTGTGTCCACGTCTGAGCAATCCCACGATCTGGGGCTTACTGGAGGTATCAGGTAGGCTAGTTGGCCCCTAAGGACCCCAGCAGCGAAGGGGACTTCACTCCCCATCCAAGAGTGCGCCAGGGAGCGTGTTTTCAGACTGGTGGGCAAAGGGGGCGTGGCCTGCTTTGAGAACTTACCAATGCTGCTGTGTGGGACTTACTGGAGGTAATAGGAGGGGTAGTTGGCCCCCAAGGATGTCCTTGGGGGCCAACTATTCCTCCTGTTACCTCCAGTAAGTCCCACACAGTGGTATTGCTAAGAGGTCTTTGGAGGCCACGCCCCCCTTTGTCCACTACTCTGCAAATGCGCCTCCTGGCACACTACAGGTTGGGGGATTTAGTCCACTTTACTCCTGAGGGACTTTTGGGGCCAAGAAGCCCTCCTGGTACCTTCTGTAAGTCCTACGCAGCGGAATTCCTGAGCGCTGGTCGGAGGCCCAGTCCCCTTTCTGCACCACTCTGCAAAGGCAACTACTACCTTATAGTTATATTTTAGCATTTTAAAAACCTTAGAAATTCACTGAAAAAAACATAGGTTTCAGGGACATTATAGTTAGTAATTAGCATTTAAAAAACCTTAGAAATTCACTGAAAAAACCATAGATTTCAGGGACGTTATAGTTAGTAATTAGCATTTAAAAAACCTTAGACATTCACTGGAAAAAACAGAGGTTTCACAGGTTTACTTACCTGACCCGCGTTATGTCTCGCGTGGGAGCGGCTCGAGTCTGGGAGGCCCAGGTGAGAAGGGGCAAGTTTGGCGGGGGAAGTTGGTGTCCGCATCGCTGATCGCTGGTGGTGAGAGCATGTTTGGCAGCGGGGGAGTCTGTTTGTACTCCTGCGTAGATGGTCAACCTGGCTAGTTCAGTGAGGCTTTTAATGTCAGGGACTTGGGTTCGAGCCCCACGTTTGGCGTATGGGCCTTTAAAAACCATTACTAACGCCGCCAAGATCAGCTCCAATCCCCGAACGGGCCAGAAACAAAATTCTAATGATTAGGATAGAAAAGACAGGCATTGCAGCACAAGGCATTCAAAAACACCTGTGAGGGATGCGTGTTAATGGCTGTTTCGTTTCCAACTGAGTTAGGTCGCGTTTGTGGGCCGGCTTGCTTACTGTGCATATTACGGGAGAAGGGAGTTGTCAGCATTTAGCAGCAAGAGGCTTGGCATGCACAACGGGATGATTCTGCTCGGGCGCAAGGGACAGGGGTGTGGTCTCCTCATCATGTCTCTGGGTGTTGCCAGAACACAAATGGTGAGTAGGGAATCTCGGGGAACAGATTACCGTCCAAAGGCGGGCTGAATCTGGCAAGGCGGTGGCACCCGGACAGGAGGCACGCGCATATGTACGTGATGCAGCTCGGCTGACAAGGGTAGAGTATAAAGAAAAGAGTAATACAGTAATTGGCGCAGATAGTCGTTTACCGGCTGCAAATGGGGTGAATTTACATAACCCAGATGGTAAAGCAGTCCAAACTGCAATGGCGGCTACAGCTATTTATCCCAAGTAATAGGATTTCAAAAACATTCTGAGCTCAGTTGTAAGAGCAGGTCAAACAGGGCACAAGGGTCACGGACTGGGACTTATTTTTACAGAACCTGCAGCTGGTGCTGGGATCCAGATATTTCAATGAGCAATGCAATGCCCTTACTAGAAACGCCCCATTCATTCCGAGCAAGAAACGCTCAATTTTGTTGAAAATTGCACCTGCCCATGAAAGTACGTGGATAGTATATTTTCACGGAAGGGGTAGTAACCAAATTTGCATATCTGCATAGAGTACTGCAGGTTAGCGTCTCTTTAAAAGATTTTAACTGGACTGCGCCATTTGGCAGGATGAGGGTGCCTGTGTCTGATTCCAAAATTTCTTTGAAGCAAAAATGATGAATGGTTTGCAAGAAATGAGTATGCCCGGGCAAATTGCAAGCAGTCGATTTAATCGGCATTTTTCTTACACAGAAGTCTTTTAAAGCTGCCCGGGTGGGGGACAGCGCCTCAAGTTTATTTCTCCCGGGAAGTAGGGAGCTAGTAATGATAATAACAGGTCCCACAAAAACTTTCCTTGTGGGGTCGCACAGTTATTCCAGTTAACACAGCTGAGTGCGTAAAATGCATTGTCAGTCCCCAGTCTCAGGGGCCCCCACAACTAGATTTTTAGGTCTCGCCTGGCGTTAGCAGCGCGCATGCGCTGCCCTCGCCATGCGAGGGCTTCTTGGAATCGATACGATTCCAGAAGTCGTGTCGCTGCTCCGCCTGCAATGTTGATTGGTGCACGTCGTTTTGCGTCATGGATGATGCAAAACACAGTGTAATGATTGCACCGGAGGCAATCATTACACTGAGGGTTGCCACCCTGTCCGCTTTTGGGCCAGCCCACCAGAATTGGATCGTTTACTTGCGGAGGGACACGGCCTCCTTCAATTACTCTGTAAGCACTATTTGCTTGAGTCCTCCTCCTCTCTTCTCACGTGCGCGCGTTCCATAGAACTGCTGTAACCCACCACGTCTGCCCTGCTGCCGACTCCCAGAGTGGCGCGTTGGCTGTCCTGTAGTAGGCGAAGAGTTTGCGTTTCTGAGCCCCCTGCATGCTTTTTGTGCCTGGTCTCTCTATTGTTGCCTGTTTTTGTGCCTGCGCTACAGTAGCTTGTTATCATAAATTCGTTCGTGATTTTCTGTTTCTTGAGTTGAGCATTTTCGGCTGGTGGGAGGACTGGGGCGGGGGTGGTGGATCGCGAGCAAAAACGTCACTGTCTATATTACAAGTTTGCTTTTGGGCGGGTGCGGTTCGTCCGCACAACATCTCAACTGCAAGAGAAGGTGAACAATTAAACGTGCCAGGAAAGTGCAAACTGCTTGTCTTTTGCACCGATCAGCCCGGTGCGCGGTTGCGCGGATGTTTGTACTTTTTTTGTGTCTGCTCGCGCCCTTATAATCTCACGGAGTGACGCTGACTTCACCTAGTTCCACTCTGTAGCACCTATCTCAAATGAAAATCTTAATGCGCTTAAAAATTGAGCTGCTATTTTTGTCAACTCAGATGTCATTATGTAATAAATAAAAAAGGGATGGTTTTTGGCTGCTGCGATCTTTAAAAAAAACAGACCCAGTGAGACCGTGTTGCGTTTAACTTATTAGTCTAGTAAGTAATTTGCACCTTCAACTAGCCATGTTGTGCAATGCCAGGCATTTGAGTTAATTTACAAAACTATTTTATAATATATACTGCACTCCCGTGTGCTCACGCGTGTACTCTGAATGTAGGAACCGTGCATACGTGTACATGGATGGAGTGATATTTCAAATACTGTCAGCTGATGGATGGACAGGCGCCTTCACCTATCACTCACAGCTCCTCGAGAACATGTGTACATGACTATGACGAGGCGCTAAACAACTCATCCAAGCGACGATGTAATTGTATTTGGATGTATATAGTTCTTACTATGTAGCGCTGATTGGTTCAACATTGTGAAAGCATTGCGTAAATGTTAATTCTTGCACTATCTGGAGTTTTTGGTTTAGTGTCTCGTGTCACGTGGGGGGGGGGCGTCAGAGCGCCTTGCCTACAAGCACCGCTGCAGTGTTGAATGACAAAGTGCGTTCTTGCCTTTGTGCGCCAGATGACCTCTCTAGGTCCTTGCCCGTGAGGTGTTGAAAGGAGTACCCCGGACTGAGACACTGAGAAGGAGGGTCCTGCCGCGACCCTGTCTTTGTTGCGGCTCCTCTTTCCTGCAGTGTAATTTCCTCCTCGGCCGCCAGCCCTCAGCCCTCCAGAACGTTATGTTTTGCCCCTCGTCGCCCCATGTATACGGGTTTCTAATCATATTGTATGATAACGGTTTGGTTTAGAGAATGTGGCGTAACGGTCAGAGCCACCTCTTGGCGCTGGTGAACCAGGTCGAGTCTCAGCATTGGCTCAACATCCTGTGATTCTGGGCAACTCCCTTAATCTCCCCGTGCCTACCAAAAACAAATATGTCAGTGTGTAATGTAACTGGTGCACATGAAAAGCGCTCCAATACCTTTGGGTCGAGTTCGCATTAAATAAAAACTGCAACCCCCTCCCCCCCCCAAAAAAAACAACCCAAAAACGACTGCATTACATCTCAGTGGGTTAAGCGCCTGCTGCTGAGAACCACAAACACTCCTATCAGTGAACAGATACGGCCGGTATTTCATCGCCTTTGGTGGTTGCCAATGAGAAAGTGAATCTGATTCAAACTGTTAATGCCACAAGCAAAGCAGGTAACAGCCAAACACCTGAATACATTACAAGGGAATAAAGATAGCTGTCCCTCCAAGTGGCATGAGCCTTACTGTTAAATGCTCTACGCATACACATACATATGTGATTCTAAGCAAGACTGGGTTGGCTTTCATCCTTCCCAAGTAAAAACGTGAGTGGCAAACTGTGTCACCCCCACCACCCCCTCATCATCCATCGACCTCTGTTCCCGGATTGCCTGCCTCCTGTCGATCGCTCCCCCTGCCATCCAGCCACATTGCCCTATGCCCCCACAGCCCCATCATTGCTTGATCAACCCCGTCATTTGGTTGCTCTGTGTCCCTGCCCCTCCCCTCTTATCTGATTTCCCTCCAATCCCCCCTATGCCCTTTTCTCGCGGGCCATGCTGTGTATTGTATGTTAATAGCCCGCAGGACGCGCGAGCCGCCTCTTCTCACACCCTGGCAGCTGAAAGGGTCTGAGGAATGCCAGATATTCAGAGCTAGTGGCACCACCCCCACGCCTCCAGACTCCCCCACTGATTCCAGGCCCCCTTTCTCCCAGCGCGCAGAAGAGCAGGCTGCGGTGGTGACCTAAGGGGTGGGCAGCCCGCTCTCCTTACTCAAATGGGTGCTTATGAGCAGTGGCTTCAATACTTCACCGCGGGGAGTTGGGAAATATACTGTGTTTACTTTGTGAAAAACAGCCGGTCACCCCTTGATCACAGGTCGAGCACGCTTGCCAGGTTGGTCCAGCGGCATGCATACCCAGGGGTTTCTTTCGCATGCATCTATCTTTTTATATTTTTTTGATGACTGTTTTTTCGATTTCTTGTTAACGTGGTGCCTAGAACTTTTTATTATTTCTCCAGCGACTGACAAAGAGTTTAAGACAAAGAGCTGTTGAAAACCCCCAGGATCCACAGTGATGAGTGTAGACCCAAACCTCCATCGAGCACTTCTCATAAAACAAGCATTGAAAATGCAATAGGTCTCGCCTTTGATTAAGTTAAAGCCATTTGCTTTGCTATACAATACCATTAGCAAAGCAAATGGCTTTAACTTAATCAAAGGTGAGACCTATTGCATTTTCAATGCTTGTTATCCTTCTGATCAACAGGAATTAACATTTTCTTAAATGCAGCTTAAGGAATGATCTAGAGCGACAAGATGCAGGTTATAAGTTCCAATTCAAATAAGATGCTTTTGTCGCGCAGATAGTTGTGGGGCTGGGCCCCCTGCTGAAAGAACCTTAATCTGCAGTGCATATGTTCCAGGATCAGTAAGTGATATTGATTGTTGGGTTAATGCACCTGTTGCAGCGAGGTGTAACCTGGGAGTTTTTGGTATAGCGTACCTGCTGCAGACATCTGTGAGATGGGTACCAGGGAGTAGACATGGGATGCGGAGATTTTTTGAGCAATTTTAGTGACTTATTAATTTCTAAGGAGAATCACTTGCAGGGTATTGTGGTAAATCTGCAGGTCACGTGGCTCCCCTATAGCAAGACCTTGGCTACCCTGCAAGACTGGGTGTGCGTGAATTAGGAGGAGTAACTTTAAGCAGCATTGCTAGATTTTTATATGGCTTAATCTGCTTGTGGTCATCTCCATGTGTAAAGGATGAAGTTGGATTCTTTTCCAACAGGAGAAGAGCATTGATGGGCTCACTGGCTGATGCTTATGTTCAATGTTAGGAGGAGTAACCTTAAACAGCATTGCTAAATTTTTATATGGCTACATCTGCTCGTGGTCTTCTCCATGTGCGAAAGGGTGAAATTGGATTCTCATTCCAACAGGAGAACGAGCATTGATGGGCTCATTGGCAAATGCTTATGCTAAATTTTAGGAATAATCACGAGAAACTCATACCAGATCAACCCCCCACTCCCCTTTTGTTTTGAGGAAATCGTGGGGGGATGGGGACGGCGCTAGATAATGGGAAAGCACAAGCCGGTGCTTATCTTAATCTTATTGTGTGATCAGGAATGAGATGCATCTGACCCTCCCAACTAATACACAGCAGGGGGGCCAGTTAGACAGACAGCGAACAAGGAGCTAAAGCTCAATAGTAAGACTTCTGCTTGGTGGCAAGGGCCCTCACAGGACAAGGATTTGGATCCCGGCAATCTATCCTACGGGGGTAAAAATAAAATATTAGACAGTGCTTTCAAAGTCACAAAATCAGAGCCAGCCGCCTGGTGGATAAAGCTTCCATAATAGTGACCCCAGGGTCATGGTGTCGATTCCTGGCGGGTCATGCATCCTTTTCATCATTCTGCGGGTGGAAAACAGGAGTATCTTTGAATGCGGTAGCAATAAAGATCTGTTATTCAGCCCAAGATCCCCTTATGGTGAACGTGCTCTTGGCAGACTGGTGATTTACGGCCAAAGCTAGGGTCAAAGTACCTGAATGTGTTGCTAATGAGCACCTTATTCTGGAAGTGTCCATGTTTTCATAGCGCTATAAAATCTACATTAACACCAGGAAGTACGTGAGGATAATTCAAAGTTCTTACACTAATATGGGAAAGCGTTCGGTGAGTCCCATCGGGGCTCTGCATCAATGGAGCAACATGGGGGGCTGTAAGGCTGGGAGCTACTCAGGTGTGAGTCATACTTGCCTGACACACGGTGTCGCACGGGGGGCAGCTCCAACGCGGAGGGCCCAGATGAGGAGGCGGACACGGTTGTTGGGAGACTGGTACCCTTTTTTCAGCAGTTAACGTGCAAGGTTTGTGGTATAGGCTAAAGCTGCCGATTTTCGAGTTCAGAGAGCAGGTTCAAGCCGGACTGTCGGCGCTCAACAGCCTATGAGTCAGAAGAGATGAATGTCATTATGTAAGGTAACTGGTGCTTCCGTACAGCGCCCCATTGGCTCCAGGGCTGGGTTGGCGTAGTGGACTTATGTGTCAGCTGGGGAGCCTGGGTGGGACCTCATGGTCACAGCTGCGAATCTCGGCAGCTCAACTCGGCTTTTCATCTTTCTGAGGTTGTTGGGGTGAAGGCCATTGAGTGGGGTGACGGTGAGCACCTGTTGTTCAGTGCCAGATGCCATTCAGAGGGCACATGTGATTTTAAAATGGTTCAGTTCAGGGCCGGTATGTATTGGGAGAGGATGGACCGTTAAGACCAGGGTTTGCGTACTTCGGGGGGTGGAGGAAGCAGGTTTCGAGTCTCTGCTTTAGATCATCATCATCTGATTCTGGTCCAACCCCTTAAGATAAAGCGCGAGGGTAGGAGGGCATCGATTATCCACATGCACAGTGCAAGACTGGCAGGGGCCTGTACTGCCGTGGACTGTGTTGGACTGGGCCCCCCCCCTCCCTTTTTCCTCTTAAGTGGTAGCTTTTGAGAAGGTTTTGGTGCTGGGGGAGAAGGCCAGCTTGTTGAAGATATTTTACAATGTTTGCCTCCAAGCAGTGGTGGTGCAAGGAGCGTTCTGGAGCGTGGGCCCCGGGGGCCCTTCGCAGCTCTCTGGTGCTCACAAGTGTGACCTAGTCACCCAAGTGCACGGTGGCTGTAATTTGGCGCTGATCGGGGGGGGATTTCTCACGTTTTTTGTTAATAATTATCAGACGTATGCTGGCATGCAAAGGCTCGCAGGGGTATGTGAGTCGCTCACGAGTGGGGCGAGCTGAACGGCCATCTGGTGGTGCTCGAGCAGGAGGGATGCTAATAAAGCATGGAGGTGCTCTCAGTAGGGGCCAACAAAGTTTTTTAGTTTTATGTCCTGTGCCGCAGGAAGGAAGCTCACCATTGTGCGCTGGTCACCGGAACCTCGCCCAGCCCAGGTCCCTACCTGAGGGGCCAGGTGAAATGGAAGTATGGATAGCTGGTCATTCATATTTGAACAGGTTGAAACAGTGTTTTTCCGCAGCCAGGTATGCGGTGGGGCCTGGCGGGCTTATTTCAATGTTCTTTGCATGGGCAAGGAGTTTTAGCGCCTGGAAGCAGTTTGAGGAGCTCGCTCTGGATGTTCTGCTGGGTAAGACTCACGTGCCCCTGCAGCGGCAATTTTGTATCTGGGGGGCAAAACCTGGTGCACCAGACAGGAAGAGCATCGTTGAGGCACTGACCACCGGAATCAATAGTTGGCAAGGAGGCGCCCACAAACAGTTTTTAGGCATGGTCCCACACCATTCCCAGGTTGCAGTGGCGGGGGGTGGGCCCTGAGCCACTCTGTGAAGAGAATAGATGAGTAGAGTGATAAGTTGTTTAGGTCCCAACACTACGAACTTTTTCACATGGGTGCATCACAGGGGTGAGGTTCTTCCTACAGGATGGTGTTCACCTCTCGAAATTGGGCAATGAGATTGTCATTGCATTTATTAGCACTGTTGGCCGGGACGAGGGACAGGGCATGACCTTAGGATGTGGGGGGGGGGGGCAGATAGTCGGTCAACTATGCTGGCCTGTGGCAGGAAGGTCATTATTGGTGGGGCATTTTACGGTCCTTAGTAGGCATCACCATTGTCAACAAGACAGTGGTCTCTCATAGAACTACAGGGGGTGTTTACGTCCGGTAGGCTGGAGGGTAGAGAAGTTCCGCTTCTGGTAGGCCTTTGGCCCAATCCCCGCACAGGTGCATGGGCGCCAAGTTTGGCATAACAGCACAGCCCCTGGAAGGTAGTATTGAGGGCGTAGGCTGGAGGGTGCGGAGGTGGAGAAGTTCCGCTTCCGGTAGGCCTTTCGGCTAATCCCCGCACAGGTGCATGGGCGCCAAGTTGGCATAACAGCACAGCAGCCCCTGGAAGGCAGTATTTGAGGGCGTAGGGGGTGCCCGAAGGAGGTAACCTTGTGGGCAACAGGGGCCTCCTGCGCAAGGTCACTCCGGTAGGAGGGGTGGACCTAGCACATAGTTGGACCAGTCATTACCTTGCTTGTAGGCTCAATTCGGGATACGCAGAAAAGAATAATGTAATATTTTTTTAGGTTAGGAATGGCTATGTATTAGATAATATGTTAAGGTTAGCCATACGATATAACGTAAATACATTGTATAACAAAATTAGTGTATGAATATTCTGGACTGATGGACGCGTTTTCTGCGTATTGTAAATATAATTTTTTTTCACGTTTTTTGTCTTTTAATAAAATACGGCCGGGGTTATTCCGACCCCTAATCCAAGATAATTGTGTTGTCCATCTATGCCTCGAGGGAGAGTGGTGGGGTTGTGGTACCCATGGGCTCATGGTGGGGAAGTGATGTCTACATTGGGGCGGGGACTCGGCAATACCTGGCCATATGCATGCAGAACCTTAGCTATGCATGCTTAGTGACTGCCAAATTTGGTACTGATTCATTCATGGGTCCCAAAGTCATGGGCACATTTCTATAAAGTGTCTTTTCAATGGAAAGCACAGCTGGACCATAACTACACAGTGGCAACAGTCAGTGTGTAATTACATAGATATATTTCTAAAGCAGCTTTGTACGGTGGCCTTGTGCAAGAATGGTGTGTACGTCATTAGGGAAGCCTCGCGCCACTCCTCCGTGACAACGAGCAGCACATAATCCATCCTGACACCCGCTGGACTCCATCTCGCATATTTCCGATAGAGCATGGCTGGAATGTAGCTGGAATGAAACTGGCTTCGTGCTTCCATGTGTTTTAGTTGTGAAATATGCAACAAGGTTAAAAAGCAGAATACAGAACTTATGAGCAACAGACACGCCGAAATGCTCAACGCCTGTAGGTAAAAGGCTGAAGACAATAGATAAACGTTTGCAGTTACCATGTAATGCCCAGAGTTTCACCTCATCCACAACACTTTGATGCTAGGAAATCAGTTCGTAGTTCTTTATACAATATGCCAGACCTCTCTCTCTGCACATCCAAGCATTCACCCCTCTCCACCTCGCAGAGCATGAAAATCAATGTATACCATATGGTGTCTTTTTTGGTGCCTATTGTTCACAACTCACACTCGCTGCATTGACTTGCCCTGAGCAGAACCTCATTTTGAGTTCCTGAACCTGTATAGAACCGGGTTAAGAGTGCCATGAAGAACATTAATGTTGATTATCTATCTCACCAGCCAACAGGCCCCTTGCCAAAGTGTTCGCCTTCAGCAAATCCAGTTTTATTAAATATATCAAACAGCACTTTGCATTCTGGGACTTGTAGTTCCAGTTTTTCCACTGTCGATGGACCTGCATAAAAAGTGCTGTTGGCCAAGCCAAAAGGACTTGCTGCACATGACTTACGTGGCAACAGATAATATGAGCAACTAATATGGGAAGAAACATTGCAAATAGAGGGAATAATAATTTAACCTGTGCGACTATCATGTTAAAGGATTATATATTTTAAAGGATAAAAAGAAAGAAAATAAAGAAAAAAAGAGGAAGAAAAAGGGAAAGAAAGATAAAAGATCCACCTGCAAACAATTTTTACAATGGCCAAAAGGTTAATGTTTATATATTAACACAGAAAGTTACTAAAATATGCAACAGATTTTTTTAATTAAAAAGAATTACAGATAACCTACATTTTACAATTGAAGGCAAAATATGTGCGGCAATTTACACATGAAATATGTGTGTTAACCACAAAAAGCTGCTCCTAACTTAGTGACTGTGAGGTTTGGGTTAAATTGCGAGTGAAGACATCTCACAAAATGTAACGGACTGGTCTCACACACCACCTGGTGTCATGCTTCATCATTGACCAGACCTCGCCCTCTAAAACCTTGGTTTGATAGAGGGCGGGCATACACCTGACGACAGGGATGCACTTCTAAACTAAGTGGGGGCCCATAAAAAAGTGAGTGTGGTTAAAAATCATTATAGTTAACCTTGTCATGTTTTTAATGTGAAAGGTAACTATATGATATTAAAATCAAATGACGGTGTATGGGGGAATTAATGTCCCCTAACCGTTATGTGAGAGGTCAACATGTTTCTGCCGTGTTGGCCCAGTTGGGTCCAGGGCATTCATTAGGACCTAATTAGAACACGGAGGGCTCCGTTCTTACCAGCTAGTGTCAAGAGAAAACCACTGTGTGGGCGTGATAAATGTCACTCTCCACAGCTTGATGGCTTCTAAGTTCAAGCCCTAAATACCAGAACTACTTGCCCCATGGAAGGAGGGGAGGAGAAACCCCTGTTGTCAAACCTGCTTCAAGGAAAGTTTCCCATATGGTTCCTAGGCGACTGCTCCCGTTCCTCCCCATTTTCAGGCACACAAATATGGCAGTTATTAACACAAAAATTGCTGCTAAAGAAATGTGTGCTACACATAAATAACAGAAGAAGTGGTGACATTAAACATGTGTCGCCAGTGATGCATCTCTGTTCTACAGAATTTCACAATGTGCACCTATTTCAATAAACAAATCACGTTTCATCCAAGATGGCCCATCTATAGTCCAAGCCCCTCATAGGGACACAAGAAGCTACACAGATACTCACACTATAGGGATGGAATGTTGGAGACAATGACGGAATCTCAATACCAGTAGTGCACTTTTTTAATCGTTGGCGCCTATCTTTCACTCCTTTGTTGAAAAGATCATCACGGATGGTCAATCCTGAAAAGAGGTCTTCTTCCCACAAAGTATCCAAGTATCTTCTAACAGAGACATTATTAAAGGTGGACTACGGAGAGATCTATGTAGATTCAGCTCGTGTATTTTATGAGGGAAACGTAGTATACGATATGAGACAATGCCTGTTGCAGGCTAATTGATGGATTGCAATAGTCGCTGCACAGGGGATCTTGTTTACAAATCAATACCTTGTCCTTGGGGGAACCTGGTACTGTGTCCAGGTGCATCACAGTTATTCTAGTCGCAGGGATGCTGCGGTGTATCTCCTGTGTCGTGATGCGTTTGAGAGTTGCGGCTTACTTACACCTGCAGCTCTGTGTTAAAGCAGGATAGCTCGGAGGGCCTGATCACTGCTAAATCAATTATGCCCAAAACGTAATAGCCTGCCACTCAAAGGTGTACTGGATATAAGGTACAATTGAATTGGGCAATTGGGTGAGCATATTAGAGATGATAGTGTAGACTTCATAAGTGTGGTCTCATCTCTTGCCAAGCTGCTCCCAGCATAACACACAAAGAGGAAGTCACACACATAGATCTGTATTAGGACATGCCAGGCATTTTGAGCAGTGCTGCTTTATTTCTGGACAGATCCGGGGACAGGACTGCCTGGGCAGCCAAACGAGTGTTGATGCTGTTCTTAGGGCTGAGCCCTGGGCTGAATGTGCACTGCAGCCCAGGACCCAGACAAGGGTGAGACTACCACTGATTCTACAACGAACTGCTTCAGTGGACAGAAAATACCAAATTCAATGTATTGAAGGCCACCCCATCTTATATGCCATAAAATCTGCCTCCAAAAAGGATAGCATTCATAATGTGGACTTAATGTTGCTATTGTAAATAAAGACCAGTTGTGTAGGAGCCTCCATCTGTCTTGGTAAAATTAAACATTAAAAAAAAAAGGTTTTTGGAAATTAGTTTTAATTTGTGTTGTAGTTTAATGCTTCCTATCCAAGGCATCAGAAACCAAATGATTTGTGCAAAATGGCTAATTCCCTGTTCAGTATAGCCCTGCAACTGTGAGACTCGCCAGGTCTCAATCAGAACACTTGGCTGTACTCTACACGTGCACATGGTTAGGACCTGCCCAGTTATTGATAAGCTATCAATCAGAATGTGTTATTGCTTTAGTCCTGAAATGTGACTCTGTGACATACATTTCACATGTAAGCTGACATCCACATTTTTTGCCAAAGGCCTTTCAGAGAATCTGGTGGTAGTTGAGAGGCTTAGCTGTAAAAAGCCATGATGAGGTGTAGAGTTAGGAATGCACTTGCTTCTCCTTGGAATTGGTGGGTAGGCGCACTCGCCTCTCCTTGGATGTAGTGGGTGGACACACTCACCTCTCCTTGGATGTGGTGGGTGGGTGCACTCGCCTCTCCTTGGAAGTGGTGGGAGGGCCTTTGGTCCAGGATTCTTTTCACTCAAGGGCGCTCTCCAGACATTCTGGTTGCACTTCTTGGAAATGTACATGAGGAATGTAGGTGGGGTGGTTTTGTTGCCGTAGTTGGAGTGACAGGAGAATTTAGGTTTAAGAGAAAACTGTTCATTGGGAAGGGAGGTCTCTGCAATTTTTACTTTCACACAAGTCCTCTGTGAGAGTTGGACATACTGCAAACAAAAACCACAAAATAAGGAAATCTTTTAGGACTGAAGAAATGCTTTTTACAAGTGACAGATTGAACTCCTATTTCAAGAGTTGAAGAGCACAAGTCCTTGCTACCTTTGTGGAGGAATCACCAGGGAAGATGCCCAAGCCCTTTATTGAATTCTCCTGCTACAAAGGCCGTGATCCAGAGTTGTAAACAGGCAGCCTCCTGATCTGATCTCAATGGATGTGAAAGATGTATTTGACCACATTAAAGCTCTCTCTAGAGAGAGCCTCTGGTTTGTGCTCGCTTGACATTTTTACCTCCATGTTTTTTTGTACTCTTCACCAGGATTATCCCCACCCTGTATCCAACAAGCATGCACTGGTCAGCCTAGGTCCTGGTCAATTTCTGGATATTACTCATATTTTGTCAGCATTTTCCATCATTACTTTCTGCTCCTCCTGCCTAGTTCCAAGATGTGGCCTTTCTTATAAAGAAAACAGATACCAGTCTCCTTGTAAATGATCATGAATCATTTCACGAGATCATGCCATGTGTGCAGTTCTCCATTGTTATTTCGAGGTTTGTGGTTCACAATCATACCTATATAAATACATACATACAGCTTGATTTAAAGAGCCTGTGAGCCACACCAAGGGCCCATGACCTGACAGGCTCTACTTGGGGGTCAGGAACTCACTGCAGCTGAGTCCAGGAGGTGGTAGGGGAGCCTTTTATGTAGCTGAGGCTCAGATCAGGAGGCCAACAGACTACCCCTTTGGGTTACTCTGGGGTCCTTGGTTCAAGATGAGGTTGCAGCTCCAGTTCTTCTCCCCAGGCAAGAGGGCAGCTGGTCAGCACAGAAGGGCAGCAGTTCCTTCAGTGCAGCAGTACAACAGAGTGGCAGTCCTTGTAGCAGCACAACAGTCCTTCTTCCTGGCAGAGTATCCACAGGTCCAAAAAGTGTACTGAAGAATTGGTGTATGGGGTCCTCTTTTTATACCCTGGTGCTCTGGTTCTAGAAGGTGGTAAAAGCTTCTCGATTGTGACTTTGAAGTGAATGGAATTTCCTTACTCCCCTGCCCGGGCTCCAAGCTGGCTGAAGTGACAATGCACGGTTGTTAGGGCCTATGTGTGAAAACAGAGCACAGGCTATTCAGGTGTAAGTGGGGCTGTGCGCAGCTCTCTCCCCACCCATCCCGCCAGCAGATGGCCCACTGAGGCACACATAATCCCTCTATTGTGTGACTGTCTGGGAGTAATTCACAAAGTCTAACGATCAGTTACATCTAGTCATGTGACCCAGGCCAGGCTATAGGCAAGAGAGGGCTAAGGGCAGAAAAATGCCAACTTTCTAAAAGAAAAAAAAGCAATAACAGCTGTGATGCACTCTAATTTAACTTTTAATCACTGTAACCACTGATTCAAAATTATTCTGTGTTGGTGTGCAACCTCTGAGGTGGTTCCACCCTACCACCGATTCAACAAAGAAAATAGTAACTGGGCCAAGACTGACCCAGACAGTATAAGCACTACCTTTTATACACTCAAAATGAGTGTGTTATCAAGCTCCTATTCAATTATAAAACTATTCAAAAACAACTTTATACCATATCTCAAATTTATCAGAAATTACATTCAAAGTTTCAACAAAACAAACAAAACGCTGTATTCATCCATCTTTTCCATGATACTTCTTTTATTCATGAAGCAAAAGTTCAAAATTCTGTGCTGTTTCCAAATATGCTCATATTGCAGATGAACAAAGATGAGCTCATTCCCAATGCATTTCGGGTGTATCTCACACCCTTCGTTAGGGAAATCTACAATCAAATCATGTACATAATCAATAACTGACATGCAGCCTTTAAACTTGTATCAAACAAAAAAGCGACCTTTGAATGTAATTTCTGATAAATTTGAGATATGGTATAAAGTTGTTTTTGAATAGTTTTATAATTGAATAGAAGCTTGATAACACACTCATTTTGAGTGTATAAAAGGTAGTGCATATACTGTCTGGGTCAGTCTTGGCCCAGTTACTATTAACTTTCTAAAAGAGGCATTTTCAAAAGCGTGATCAAAAACCCAACTTCACTCTAAATAGGGCTTTTCACCCCAATTTCAAAGACACCAAACTTGAACTGGTTATCCCTTCCCATTTGGAAATTACACTTATAAAATGTAATAAGGCAACTCCAATTTTATCCTATGGGTGAGAAAGGCCTTGCAGTAGTAGTTATTTATGTCACTACCAGGACATGTAAAACTTGCCTACTTTTTAAATACATTGCACCTTGTCCTCTGGGCTGTACAGGGCCTACCCTAGGGGTGCCTTATATGTATTACAAAGGAAAGTTTGGGCCTGGCAAAAGGTTTATTTTGCCAGGTCGAAATTACAGTTAACAACTCCACGCACATGTTCTGCAATGGCAGGCCTGAGACATGTTTAAAGGGCTAGTTAAGTGGGTGGCACAATCACTGCTGCAGGCCAGGACTGGACTGGCCGTTCTGGGCATTCAGCGTTTCCCCGGAAGGCTGGAAGGGTTGGGGTCGGTTTGGCAGTGGTGGGGGCTGGTTATGTTACTGGGGGCTGATTTAGCAGCGGTGCTGCAATATCAGCCCCCAGTAACAAAAGAAGCAAGTAAGCGTTTCCAGCCTCCCGGGGCCAGGCAGTGCTTCCCCAGGGGCTGGTCTGAGAAAACTGCCAGAGCTGCTTTGGGTTCCCAGTCCAGCACTGCTGCAGGCCCAAGAGTAGCATTTAATTTACAGGACCTGGGTACATGTAATACCATATTACTAGGGACTTATATGTAAATAAAAAAATGCAATTTGGGGATAGGCCAATACTACCATGTTTTAAGGAGTGAGCACACGTACTTTAGCACTGGTTAGCAGTGGTAAAGTGCTCAGAGTCCTAATGCCAACAAAAATAAGATCAGCACAAAAATGGAGGAGGAAGGCAAAACGTTGAGGAAGACCACCCTAAGGCTAACAGGTCTAACATGAAGGCCGCCTGCTTTCGTTTTCTCTCACTCCCATGAGCTCATCCCTGCACCTACTCAGTGTTATAGAGAACATTAAAAACATGTGACTGATTCTGAAAACCTTTGAAATTCGGTATAAATTTGTGTTCAACTTTTCCCTGGGGTGCTGCATTCCTTGATTCTTAGGAGTTCCATGTTGTGATTCACAACTTTCAATAAATGTATTTACCAACTCAGCCAAAAGATGAATTCTGATGCCAACAGACCTATTTTACACAAACAACTGGCAACACGTATTGCTGGCAGCAGCAATATGTTACCACAGGAATAACTGGATGTGTACAATCAAGCTTCAGGGAGAGGAACTCTGTTGAGCAGGCTTGCAACTAGCCTCAGTGGAAAGTGACATGGTGTATTTACGTTCTTCGGGGTTGAATACAGACCAGAGTGTGACTGGCATTGTTGCCAGTTGAAACACTGGTGTCGCCACTGGAGAGAAGAGAAGGCAGCCTTCTATGTGGCCTTGTGGGATGTTTTATTTTCATGGAGGGATCAGCATCAGGCATGCAAACTGTGCACATAATTTATTTATTTGAAAAGTTGTATAGCACTAACATGAACCTCGCGGGTATCAGAGCGCCTTACAAATGGTAGAGAGCAGAGAAGTCTAGAACAAATTGTGTCATAAACTAGGACACTACGGGATAAGGCTGCACCTCTGTTGGTTACAATATCCAGGCCACCGCGGCACACTGTGCAGGGACCTTTAGTCAATGTAATGTTGCATTTGGGTTAGCTACAACTTGCACGTGTGCAATTGATGGAACTCGCATGTTGGGGTGGTATTGGACCTGTGCAGTGCACATGCATAAGTTCACAATAACACTTTACTGGTATAAAAGCCTACAAGCGCTACATGCAAAGTATCTTAGTAAGTGTTTGTGATGTTCTGGCCTGTGGCCTAAACCATTCGTGCTTCCTCTGTATATGCATTCTTGATTCATGTGTACTGACCTGGCCTGCCATACTTACCTCCTCTAACTTTACCCTGTAATTCTTATTCTGATTCCTGTGCATCTACCATGCCTATGGTGCCAACCCCCTCTAAAGTACTACCTGCATTTCATTCCATGATTCCCGTGTACCAACTAGGCCTGTGATACAGATCTGCTCTAATCTACTCCCTGCTATTCTTTCCATGATTCCGGTGGACTGGCTCCAACTACAACCTCTCAGCTGCTGCCTAATCATGGGAAACGCTTTTACAACATGGCCCTAAGCACAAGTGCTGTTTTTCCGCAAGCTGAACAACGCTTGCCTTAACCACGCATATCCGTGATTAAGGGAGTCGGTGCGCTAGCTGTGTGAGCGGATGGGCGGGGAGAGGAACTGGAAGGATCGCGGCAAGCATGACCAGGACGCGACTTGGTAAGTTAGGCTGGGGGAGATGGGGGTAGGTTTTAGGGGTGGGGGAAGTTTTCAGGGCGGGGGTCTGGGGTCGGGGTAGTTTTTAGAGCAGTGGACCGAATTTTAGGGCTCAGGGCAGGGGGGAAGGAGCAGTTTTCAGGGCTGGGGGCAGTTTTCACAGCTGGGGGGCAGTTTTCAGTGCTCAGGGTGGGAGGGCTGGGGTCAGGGTAGTTTTTTTGGGCTAGGGGGCACCCAGCCTCCGTGAGTTTTGGAGCTCAGGATAGGGGGTTGGGGTAGTTAATAGGGCTGGGGCGGGTAGATTACAATGCAGAGGGTCAGATTTTAGGGCCTAGGGGAAGGGGGGCTGGGGTGGGGTCTTTACCACACATATTCCTTTACCAATCATGCTTTACAAAGAAATTCGTGATAAAGGCATGCGTGGTAAAGACACGGTCGTTGTAAAGACCACAGGGTTAAGGCATGCGTCGTTTAGGCATGCATGGTTATGTCATACAACCCCTAATCATCTTTCAAAGATGGCTGCCATTCTTAATTTTCTAGCATGATTGGTTCTGTCCTGTCCTTTTTCTTTCTGAGACTTTGTTCTGTCCTGTTCCATCCAGCCTTATGCAAGAACAGTGCTTTATTCTATCCCGTACAAATGTATTGTAATGTGTAATGTGAGACTTCCAGGCTTATTTAGATTTTGATTTACTCCACTCCCCTTCTGGAAGACTGACCGCCATATTAGGTGACCAGTGCCAGGCAGATGGAGATAACTATACGCTCAGCAGAACCGCTGTTGTAGTGACTCCACTGAAGGCCCTGAAAGATTAGTGAGCAGCAGTCAAGTTTAATCCAGGTACTCAGGAAAGTGTTTTGTTCTTCAAGCTCCCAAAACAAAAAATAAATCTTGCTGGCATGCTGGGAGTTTTCTCTCAGAGAGTGGGTGTAATTTACTTGCTTTCCTGTTCGGGAACACCAGGTTTCCCCGGGCGGTCCAGGACAAGAAAAATATCTGTCTGAAGATGCGCCCTAAACTGGGCAGACGGTCTGAGGCACTCGGATGGACAGCCCAGGATCAGTCGGCCATCGGTCCAAGGTTTCCGCCAGTCGAAGCTTCACTGGGGAAACACGGCAGTTCACCTGGCTCTAAACAGAGCGGGTAGACCACAGTCTGGCAAACAGGGTACTCTGCACTGTTTGCCAGAGTACCCTGCACTCCAAACTCTAAACCAGGCCCTGTGTGCTGTTTTGTGTAATTCGTGTTTTCTCTTACCCTTCCCAAGGCGCTCTGTGCCTCTAGTACCAGCATTGGCAACCTACCCCACCCCTCCAACGTAACATGCATGCTCATAAATAATCACACAACACATTTCTTGTTTGGGTAAAAATTGCTGCAGGTTTATTACATACACCGTTATGTAATATGGTGGGTTATCTTACGGGCGATCCAAGGGCAGGCAACCATCTAGGCCGCCTGCCCGCCTGATGAGCCAAGCAGCACTGGGGCGAACCCCATCTGTGCTGCCACTTCTGGTGATCCTCTTCCCGGATCACGTGACACATGGTTCCTTATTACTCACGCCCCTTTCAGGGCGGAGCGTAGCATAGCAAACCCCCGGTTGTTCAGGCCCACAACCGCCCGAAGGACTAACGGGGCGCCGACACGGTTTTCTAGGAACCTCCCATGAGGCTCCTAGGATTTGGCTCTGGCACCCACCATGGTGCCGCGCAGAGGTACCCTTCTGTACCCCTCTGCTTCCAGATCGCCCTGTAACTCCGCCACAGCTCGGGAGGTGGCCACCGTCGCCGCCAGAGCCCCCACCAAAAGCTCCTTTCTTACCTGCAACCTCTCATTTCCAGGCCTCCTGCAAAGCTAGGGAAGAGATCCCTCCCACTGGTGATAGATGAACCCCATCTGTATCACAATAGCCCTTGCCGATAGCCTTGATCAGCTAGTGTCTAATGCAACACAAAGGCCCTTCTGCCCTGTGAATTTGTGTCAAGAACTATCCACCCTCCTGTGGGAAAGTTCCACTACTTCACATAACTCAGCCCTGTGTCAACTCTGGGCGGGGCAGATCCGATTCCCTGGTTCACATTGCCCCATGAATTTGCTGAGCTCACCTAGCTGCCGTCCCTCTAGGACGGTGTGTCTAGCACACCTGTGTGCCCACTTAAGGGACAGCTGCCCGCTTGTTGGGAGACCGCTCCTACACCCACCTGCCTACTTTTGGCTATTCGGGCGAGAAGGATTATACTTTAACCTTTGCACCGTCCATTTGCTTTCTAACTCATGACGCACAGGAATGTCCATAACTAGACGTGTGTGACGATGAGCCAGGGTGCCCTCCTGCCCTTGCCGTGCATCCCTTATTTCTTATGGGAATTTCACCAGCTCAGCTCCCTTCGTGGTGAACCCCCTAGGTATACCAGCTAGAGAATCCGTCTGATTAATGCAGTGCGCACTGGCTGCCATATGGTACCTAACTTTAAGGATTGGCTAAGTCCTACTTTGCCCTTCATCCCAGAATATTCCCGAATAGGGGGGATTCACACTGCTCGCCTTGCCTTTTGTGCTTGGCACCTTGTTGCCCCCTTTCTTGGGGACGCAGCACAATGTGTTAGCTGACAGCACCCCTGCCCAGTGAGGCTAATATAGCTAACCGGGCAGGGCGTTTGACCTTAACTGCAGGAAAAGTCGACAGGCTAGAACCCTCCCTGCGAGAGCCCCCGGATAGGGGGCAGGGGCGTTCACACTGCCCACCCCGGGGCAACCCCAGCGGTGGAAATTTACCTGCTCAGTTAAATTTAGCTTTTTGTTGATCACTGGACATGCCACATGTTCTTTTACATAGTAGCCTTTTGTGCTTGACACCTTGTGTCCCCATTACTTGGGACGGCAGCCCACTGGTGGCTGACAGCGTCACCACCCAGCGTGGCATCTATTACTGACCAGGCGGGCGTTTGCGCCTAACTGCAGGATCATGGTCAGCTGCCCTTTGTTCTGGGGTGCACTTAGTTCGCCCCTTTGCCCAGACTTATGCACAAACCCCTTTGCTTGCTACCCTGGTGAACACCTTAATGGTATCAAAGCTGGTTTGAAACAATATGTGTCTTGCGCCCACTACTGGAGACACCTCACCCTTTTGTGTAATTACAACTTACGCAGCGCACACCGCTTGCCTAACTGCCATCGGATCACAGATGCACAGTACCTACTGTGCCTCTCCGACCCTGGATGCTTTAAACCTGCCACAGTAACGGAAACCAAGCTTCCCAGTTCCCTGTTTAGCTGCAGTACACCGTCAGTGGGTCCGCTAGGATATACCACAAACGGACACACATATGTATTGTGCCCACTTATTGGAGACAACTCACCCCTTCGTGGAGTGACAACTACACGGTGCCTACCCAAGTCACCCAACAGACGAGTTGGCCCTGACTACCTTGTGTTCTGGTGCCCGGTTTGGGAAGAGCCCTGCCTTCACTAGCTGCCCCCCTGGGAGACACAAAGACAGTGCTCTAGCCGCAGCGTAGCGATGCCCTCGTGTAGCATCGAACCCCTGGTCAAATAAGAGTGACAACTCCAACTTACTTAAGACTACACCATGCCCATGGGTGGAGTTTAGCTCTTCCCCAAACTTCTGCTAGCGTAACCCACGGTCACGCCTCCTGTTCAGTTAACTTTAGTAATTCATGGCACTGACCCACAAGGGCCTAATACTGGGCTGTGTAAATGGGGCCCTGGGTGACCTTAACACTCGGCTTGGTGTGGATGGGTGCTAACAATACCTGGCTGAAGTGCACCCTTTGACAATCACTCCCGACACGATGTGCCAATGCAGGTGGATGCAAGAATTATCCAGCCCACCTTACTTCCTGTCCCAGTGATCTGAGTAACTTAGTGAAAGATGCACCTTAGAACTGGTAGCGGAAACTGTTACTTACGCCTGCAAATGCTCTGCTCAGAGCAGCCCGCCAGACTAATGAAACGTTGTCAATTTGGCTGTCAACTTTGCTGCCTGTGCCACCCTTCCGCCCCATGGAAAATGTTCTGGGCTCTCGCCTACTACCCTGCTGAGTGAGCCCACTGTATTCACCAGATTCATTAACAATTTCCGCTTCTGACTGTACTTGGTGACACGTACACCCCATGGTATCTTGGCGCTGCATAACATGTTTGTTACTCAGCTCCATGGTACTTGTTTTATCAACCTCAGAAGGATGAAATGCTTGTTGATTGCAACCTTGTTGGTGTACATACATAGAAGAGCAGACTAGACACCTGAGTATGAATTACTCTTGTGCAGCTTACTGCTTTTTAAATTAAGCCCCTGCTCGCAAACTGGGAGAAGGATAGTGCAGTGGGCACAGTTAACAATGCTTCCATCAGGGACAAACATCTTGCTAACCCGGTTTGAGGAGCAAGCACGCTGATGCTGATCATGGGCGGGCCCATGAAATCCCACCCTTGTCCGCCCCCGCCAAATTCTGGTGGTAGTGATCCTAGCACAATTGCAGCAATTTGGTGAAAGTGCCAGGTTTACAATGATCTGTACTCGAAAATACCAGGACTGTGGAAGGTCTGACCTCGTTCTAGTGCCACAAAGATTAACGTGTTTGTACCAGTGTGAGCATTTTGTGTTGTACTAATGCGCACACGTCATAGCAGATAAGAGGCTGCTCTGCTTCCGGTGGAGGGTGTTCGAGTTTCTAGGGAGGGAGGGAACAGGGTCTCCAGAGTGGACGCTCCCTGGCCGGCCCACGAGCAGCCACAAAGTGCCACACAGGACAGCTGAAATGTGACATCCAAACAAACAGTGCATACGAACCACCACTGTCAACTCCCACTCCATGCAAAATCCTCCCTAGGGCTGGCCCCACCATGATCAAACACAACATCTCGACTGAGCATGTGAGCGCCGAAAATTCACAGCTCGCCGACAGCAGAGAAGCGGCCAGCTCCCATCGTCCTCACCAGAAGGCACTGGTTTCTAAATCCGGCCCCCCACATGATCTTGGGCAGAAAAGTTAACCGGTGAGGATATCAACTTCCTCACCTGCAAAAGCAGGGAGTGCTGGCGAGCAGGCTAATCCCTGAATACCAGTCACAATGTTAACCGTGTCTGTCCAAAAAACGTTAGAGGGCCTTTCCCCTCCAACATGACAAATTGTTGGCCTCCTGGACACACTTAAGCTGACACCTGCCAACTTAGTTCCATCTGCCCCTATTACCCTGTGCTACCAAACCTCATCATGACATCACAGGGATTACATAACTCACAAGGTCAATCGGGCCACCGTCCTACAGCTCAGTTAGCACACTCCGTGGCTGCTGGTAGGAACTGTACTTAGCATAACACAGCACCAAGTAAATGTAAAATTGTACTTTCCCACCATTGGGCTGGTAATAGACGGCCAAAAACGACAGCACATGGGCATGAGATCCCAGTTTCTTAGAGTAAAACAATTATCCTGCACCATTAACAAATGTGCCACATGCACCCATGCCCTATCCACCTGTTTCTATGTGGATGTCGTCCAATTCAATGCCATAGGCAACATGTCAACCAGTTCTCTCCTTTGTGGTCAACCACATCCCATATGCCGTGATTTCTCCCTTAGTACCTATGCTGTATGTACACCTGGTCCATCCCTTGGTGGCACCGGGACCTTGTTGTAAAAGCAGCAAAGTCTTAACTCAATGCAATAAAAGTAAATGGTGGGATGGAGGTGGTTGGGGAGACTCACACCTGATGTTGCAACAGTCAACACCACCCCTTGACCACCTAGCCTGCATTGAAACCTGCGCCAAAATCTACCTCCCCCTGTACCAGACTGGGAACATTTTGTCCCGAAGAACAAGCCCTCCTCCTGTGAAACTCTGGGTGAGCTCAGCTGGCTGAAGCTCCGACTGAATTTGATACAATTGTTTGCATGCGAAGTGAATTATATTCCAATCTTCAGGGCTTGGGTGGGATGGAGGTGGTTGGGGAGACTCACACCTGCCTTTGGAAACAGACTAGTTGTCTATCGACTTATTGGGGACACAGGTCGCGGAAATTGCCCCTTCCAATCTCTGGTTCCAGCCCCTGGCAGAATAACCAAGGGAGCAGACAGGGAAACCTTCGCATTACCGGGCCCTTGCTGACCGTATCTGAGCGACAACCGAAAGTCCCAAAGGCTATTTAGTACCACCAGGACAAGGAAGGAGTGGTCCAAATTTGGAGCTTCAGTACGCACAAGCACGCAGTCGCTTAATCTATCAGCCTCGCAACCTTTACTTGCATATAAAGGACGATGCACAACTTAACAACCAGGCACCCAACCACGAGGAAAACATCCCCGCAGGCAACATGGGCTCCCCGGACAAAAAGGACGCCAGCCGAACAATAACACAATTATGCAGACAGGCACATTGCTAACCGTGGTGTGTAGGTTGAGAGCAGCACGATTGCGCTGTGCCATGCTCTCTCTCCCTTCCCCACTACTGCAGGCGTTTAACAACTGACTCAGTTTCCCAAACTCACAACAACTTTAGCAGGAAGAATGCCCGTTAGCAAAACGATCCGGGAACCCTACTACCTGGCACTTTGAGGAGGTTTGACCATGCCATAACTTCTGGCGCATTGTGTATTTGAGCTCGACCTGGAGGTATTAGTGTACTGCAGACAGGCAAAAGAAACGCACTGCCCCAAACGGACAACCGCCCACCCGCGCCGTGTCCAGGGACCACCGAACTCACAACGCTTTCCCTCACGGGACAGGAGCTGGACTCAAGAGCCAGTTCGCCCAGTCCCTCCCTATTGAGAGAACCTTCTTTCGCCTTGACCTCTTGTAAAGAGACGCTACAGGGCACGCAAGCGACCCAAAACCAGGCGACTGCCGAGAACAAGGAACTGGAGGAAGGCGATGACGGAACGCGCCTTGCTGTTTCAAGTTATGTATAAAATTTACTACTGGGGGTTATTAACCACTGACCCCCGATACTGCTTATCTCGCAAGGGCGTGTCACTGTTCAACTCTCAAGCGTTACTACCACGCTCGCACAGACAAGCCATCCGGGAGTGCGATGTCAACAGCGCAGTGTGGATTCCTCGCCGCGCATTGACAGGCAACATGTGCCACACATAATGGCCCTGTGCCTTGCGGTAAAGGTGAGAGAGCGGAAGCCCTAGAAGGGTGCGGGTACACAACGGATTACCCACCGTGACCGCAGAGACACCTGTAAACCCCCAGGAAGGAGGGGGGGACTAACAGATGCAGGAAACTATGGTCTTCTTCACTGCAGTACCAGCGACCGGAAGGAGGGGGTGGGGGACCCTGTACCCTGCCAGCGTCTGGTCTGACCGAGGGTCCCACCGGGGCCCCAAAACAACCAATGCCCCCAGGTCGACGCCTTGATGAGCTGCTGCTGCGGCGTGTTTGCCCGGGGAGGCCCAGCCATAACACAATGGAGGGCCAGCAGCACTGGAACAGCACCCTGCCCTCTCTGGGCCCAGCTAGGGCACTAGGCCCCGTTAACACCGGGCTCACCTAAGCACGCCGGCAGGCACACAGACTTACTCATGCCAACACCAGCGTTGCCTTATACCAGTATAAGCCTGGCAAGAAAGGAGAAACAACAAGACAGTGGGGAAGTGCAACCCAGTGGCGTAAACACCTAATAGCACTCTGGAATATACATAGGCGAACAATATGGTGTTAGTACGTTAGCCCCCCGGTGTTGTCCTGATACTCCCCTGGTTCAAACGTTATGACATTCGGTTTGTATCCTCTGTTTTTGGTCACATTTACCTGCCCTTTACTACGAACAGCTGGCAGTTATGCAAAACAGGCCCAAAACCAAGTTTACAATTACCAAGGCACCATCAACGGCACGAAACCCTGCAAAAGTTCCCGAAATTGACCTAGCATCATGATTTTGGGATGCCGCTCCGGGGGGGGCTGATAGCAGCCTGCAGGGGTCACATCACCTGTAACGCTACCGCAAGATCGCAATGGCGCAAGTAGCCCCCAATGCGGCCCCCCCCTGACGAATGGCCCTACTAAGCCTTTACTGTGAGTAGTGTGGGCGCGCTGGACCCACTGGCCACCCCGTGCAAGGACCACCCGGGCATGGACGCACGCAAACCAGCCGGGGGGGGGGGGGATCGGCAATTGGTGCATATCCCTGCCCCCGCCCCTGCTCCACTTGCTGCTCCATGCGTCCCTTCCGCTCTCGGACCACATTGTCACTCTGCAGACTCCAACTTCTGCCCCGCCCGTGCCGCCTCCCTGGCTGGGGCATAAACGCATAGCTCCCCACAAAGTGCGACCGGGATCGCTTAACACCCCCCAGGCCGGCAAGGAACACCATTCGCAGGGGAGGGGGCGCTCCGCCGCAGCCCACTCCCTCCCATGCAACCAGGGGCGGGGAAGGTGGAGGGAGGAAACTACCGTGGGATATCCGCCATCCGCGGCTATTTCGGCAGGAAATCAATGGGCGCATGGACGTACTCAGGAACTTGAGCGTACGGCCTCGGATCGGGCCGCAAACCTCAATCCTACAGCACCTGGTATTCCCAGGCGGTGTCCAACCCGCAGATATACGGCGTCTATGCGCCCGGCGGGTGCGATGTTGGGGGCGAGATGAACATGGAAGCTCCTTGGCATGTGGGACAGGGGCACGCGGCGTGAGGCCGTGTAGCATGAGCCCCTAACCCGCCCCAGTCCCAAACCCTGCCCCCCGCCACAAGCCCCCAGACCTCCTGCGGTGCGGGGCCAGAGAAATAACTGCTGGGACGGGATCCCACACGGGCCGTAGCCACTGTGGTGAGTTCAGAAGGGGCGGTGAAATATGTTTGAATCGTAACGCCCAACATCGGGTGACCATGTAATTTTTTTTTTTTTTTGCATATTTATATAGCGCGAACTCTACCCGAAGTTTTTGGAGCGCTTTACATGAGCGCCGTATTTACATTACACATTCAGGCACGAGGGGATGAAGTGATCTACCCAAAATCACAGGATGTGGGAAGCCCTAACCGTGTCCGTGCGTGGGCAACTCCGCCCTGTTCGCATGCTATGCTTCCAGAGCCGTCAAGGGGGGGGGATGTGAGGGCTAGAACTCACATCACAACCCGGCGCACAAATCGCACGACCCCACAACACTAAATCCCCCTGCAGCACGACCCGACGGCGCGAAGAGGTAGCTGGGGCAGGCCGCATCCCCACTGGTCAGCTCCCCGCCAGCAGCCTCTTGCCGGACGGCCTCTGTGGCCATACGGGTGCCGGTGCTGGGCTTAACCTGGCTGGAAGCAAGCGGGGCTCGAAAGCTCCCTGGCTGGGACCAGGCTGCCCGGCATGCCGCCGAGCACCATGAAAACCCCTCTCTCTCTCTGCCCCCGTTGAAGTCCCTCACAGAAAACATGCCAGCGTGCATAACCCCGAGGGCCTCATGCGGTCGGGCCGGCCCGAAACAGATGGCGGGCGGGGCAGAGGGTAAAGGGGGGCAGCACTAACCTCGCTTCCAATACCGGGCACGACCAAACAGCAGATGGACGCGACCCCGGGGACAACCATAGCGACGGCGTGTCCGGGCGCGCGAAAGAGGACGACAAGATGGTGGGGGAGGCCTATATACCCCTCCCCTGTCCTCGCGCCCCGGACGTGATTCTAGCCTATCGCGCTGCGACCAGGCTTGGGGGACTCCTCCCTGAGTCCCTGCCCCTACGGGGGTGTGGGGTGCCCAGCTGGCACTAGAGGGCTGCCCTCTTTAGTGGCCCCCTGCGGGGGCCTCGGACAGCCGCATTCATTTAAGTTAAAAACTCAACGCTGAAACATAAATTGGTGGGCCGTGTAGTAAGGGGTACTGGCACAAAATATATAGCACTGTCGCCTACTGTTGTTTCCCAACACTACAGGCTTCGGTTGATTCTGCCTGCAGTTGCTGGTATCCTGTCAATCCCTTGGTATTCTTTGAAGTGGGGTGTTGCTGAGTCAGAGGGTGTTTGTTCCTGCCTGTTCCCGACAAGGCACACACCTGCCCCTGGCAGCCTGGACCCAGACAAACACTTGGCCACACTTGAAAGTGCATTAAGCAGCATCACGAGATTTACAGCAGTGGGGTCGCTGGTAAGATATAGTGCTACACACTACACCACCCAATTAGTTTGATCGTTTGAGCTTCGGCACTGGAAGTGTAGAAAGAGTTGCCATCATAACTCTGCCATCCCCGTCCTCGATTTTGCTAAGATTTCTCTAAAATGAGAAACTGAAAACCACTGCCAGTTTCACCTCATTCGTAATAAAAAAACACTTATACGCTCCAGATGTTTCCCATAATGTTTAAATTTGATTTCCTGTAATGTAATAACGTTGAAAAGCATCAAGAGCTGCCCCTTAAACTGCCCCAGAGGCTGGCATGCATGTGCATTTTTTTCAAAACTCCGCCAGCAGGCCATGTTGCTACCTCGCTCCTACACAAACGTGGGCACATGTCAAAGATTAGCACAGAACAGTCACATACATCTTGTATTCCACAACTTTTGCTTTATATTCTGGCTCTGATAAAACAAAAATAGCATACTCAGGGAACGTTTTTGTGACTTTGGCCTTCCGCATGCCTGCAGAGTGACGTGCAGAGAAAGTGCACACTGCGCAAAACAGCCTACTTATGTGCACAAACTCTTCACCACCCCACTTATGTGCACAAACTCTTCACCACCCCACTTATGTGCACAAACTCTTCACCACTCGAGACTACAAGGGAGCTTAGCCTGTAGCAGGTCCACTCTAATCTGGGACTCTCATGCTGAGGTGGGCAACAAGAAACCAAATCACTGCTACATACAAGTGTGGTCTCAACTCAAGGATGTTGACACGTGCTAACTTATCAAACACTGGCAAATTCAATATGTCTGTCTTGCATTTGAGACCTGACAAAAGCATTCAAAACAGCCTGCTGTAGTGAAAAAAATATTGCTGCCAGTAAACAATGCATCTATAAAAAAAGAAATAAACATGACGATTTAAAGTACTTCTGAGATGTAAAATAGTCCTGTGTGCATTACAATGTAAGCACTCCATAAAAAGTGGAATGATTAACAAAGAAGCCAACAGCACGGGGTGAAGAGAGAACACTCCCCTGGGCAGAACCTATGCCCACTCTACGTGTTTGTTGATTAATTGGTAAGTATAGGTCGAGCAGACAGCTATGCTGTCAAGCCACACCTGAAAATCAAGAGATGTTAACAATCGTGCGTGTGCCAACATTGTGGGCTGAAGGACTTCAAAAGTTGAGGGGCATAAATGCCTCTCCTGAAGCACAAGGAGAGAAAGCCTGGCTTCCTTTATGTTGGTCTGTCAGGGTTTTTGAACACCGCCGAGAGAGATTTTTTTGAAAAAGCAGGCCCAAATGACACATTTTGCAGTACAATTTGTATTTAAACTAAGTTAAAATGCAGAGTTGCTGCGTAGACGTGAATAAAATAATGGCCAAGTCTTACCACCCCAGATGGTCCTGGGAGCTTCACCCTGCCCAAGAAAATTTATGAAAAAGCTGTGTCAAAACAGTGCATTTTCTGCATAATTTGCCCGATGCTCCCTATAAAGCAATATGTATTGCAGGCAGTTCAAAACATACAGCCTATGATTATGTAATTTAACATGGTGTACCATGTTTTTAAAAGTTCTATAGCATCTTTCATCGCTCCTACATTCCATTTCTTTTAATTTTTCCACGATGCCCAACCCAAGTAAATACTCACTCGTGCTTATAACCGAGAGCCTACTTGGAAGGGGAGGGTGTACAAATCCGGTTATACAAATTGACAATCACAGTTCACTTCAAAAAACAATGCTACCACTCAGTTGATCTGACCTTGCAGAACCATTATGCCCATCTTACATACTGGGGCCTCAGGAAGAGAAAGTCACAATATCAAAAGCTTTGTCAATCAAGATGATGAATTCCCTATATACAATTCGGAAAATAAAAGCTTTATGTAGGAGAAGCCAAGACGGTGGACTGAACAGACACCTCCTCCTGCTGCCATCTGCATGTCGCCCTGGAGCTGCCCGCACCGGACTCGTTTGCAAAGCATAATGAAGCCAATGATGTCAGTAGGGGATGCCCCAGGGACACTAAGAGGGCCCTAAAAGTCGCTCCAGCTGGATGTAGGCCAAGTAAGGGCTGAGCAGAGAGGACCCCAGAGGGCGCCCTGAGAGGATTGACCCTGCACCGCTCGGAGCAGGGACATCTTAAGGATTTTGGGGGCCCTGGGCCAAACGTACTTTAGAGGCCCCTCTTCAGAACAGCTTTGAATGTATGTTCCACTTTCAACTCTTTCATACCCTCTTTGGCCAAGTCACTGACAGTGCACAGGCACACTCATCCAAATGATAAAAGTGTTTACATCTAATATTTAGAGAAAGTGACGTGTGTTTTCGATACTGTAACAAGGCAGCAGCTCACTAATATTACTGCAAATGATCTCTGTAACACCGTCCCATTTCTAATATGTGAGGTCCTGTTTCAATCTTAAAGAAACTTTTTTTATGGATGTTGCATAAAACATTACACAACATTTCTCTGCACATTTTCTGTAATAGACTCACACAACACCCACATTAAAAATAAAGGAAAACGGCATTTAAAACAATCTGTTTAAAAATTAATAAAGGTCATCCGGACAAGACTCTCTGCAGAATAGAGCTGTCTCTATCAGGGGGTCCCCTGAAAGGCTGGGGCCCTGGGCCAGAGCCCACTTTGCCCATGCCTTAAAACGTCTCTGGCTCTGAGAGGTGGCATGCAAAGGAGCCCGTCAGGATGGGCCAGCATGGGAGCAACAACGCACAGGGCTCTCTAAAGTCGGTCATGGAGGGCTGGATCCATACCAGATTTTTAGCTTATCACCATTTAGATAAATGTAGTTATCTTAAAAATCTGGCATGGATATGGCCCTCCAGGACCGACTTTGGAAAACCCTGCTGTAAAATAAGAGCTACAGCAGTCACTATGACATATTGCTGGGCTTTTGGGAAGGAAAGAGGAAATGCGCCCACAGCCTAGAAGACATTCGCAAAGGGGGAAATAGGGAAAGAAGGTCATACAGCGCTTCAAATCACTGTCACTCGCTTATTCAGTGCTTTGAACAAGCTTGAGAGAGTGAGGAGGAGGTAGCATGCCCCCTCTTTTTATTAGGTGATAACTCCCGCACCCTCATAAACAGTCGTACCTGGGCCTAGGCCCCAATCGAGTACCAGAGACGCATTGGGAAAAGGAGCACAAAAAGAGCCCTTCCGAAAAAGACAGTCCCAACTACATATTAAACCTAGGACAGATAAAGCCAAAGGGCTGCAGATACTCATGCTGTCCTAAAAGACACTGAATAGCACTGTATGATGATAATGAATGCCTCCATTATGAGTGCACAGAAGTGCCTCACCCAATAGCTGTGTGTTGTTTCACAATCTGATGGGCAACAGGGTTGCTCGAGAGGAAGCCCAAGACATGGTGTTAACTAAAGACACCTTAAAAGATTAACTTCATTGTTAAGAGAAGGTCTGAAGGCAGAACTGAAGGTGGAAACAGACATGACCATTCTTGACATAAAGACAACTCTGGGCAATAAACTAGGTGACCTTTGCAAAGACATGGATACCATAGGACTGAGGATAATGATGGAAAAGAAACACACAGAGGCCCTGGATTTATACAAGGCAAGGCATGAATACATCCTTGGAGCAGTGATAAAAAGACTAGACTTGGCCATCATAAAAACAGAAGAAGTCGGAAAGATCATAATGGGAGATCCTGATTGTCAGGGGTCTCCGTGAAGGCGCAACAGGCGCAGACATGATGACCTTTATGGCAGACCTCTTCTCTTCATTGATAGGAAGTGAACACCATGAAGTGACACTAGACACAGTGCACAGAGTTGGCTCAAAATACATACCACCGAATTTCACTACTATAGTGCAAAGTAAGAAGTTCTGTTGCTTGCGAGGATATCTGGGAAAATCCAGATCTTTCAAGACAGTATTTAAAGCACTTTGCAAAGGTGAACTTTAGGAACAAAACATATGCTACAGAGAGTCACATCCTCCCTGTCACGCACCACATAACAGAAAGACACAAATTGGTGACATTTCTAAAAATTGATCTGACTCCAGAAGAAAGAGAAAACAGTGGTCTTGGGGTTTCAGGGAGCACGGAACCACTGGACAAAGCCCTTAACCACTGTGGGAAAAGCAAAAACCAATAAGTGGCAGACCCCTTAGGAGGCCTGAACAATCAACTAAAACAATGTAAAACCACCACAGGGAGGCCCAAATGGAGGGTCAGGGCCAGAGAGATGGGGGAACAGGGAAGGGGAGAAAAGGTAGATTTCCTGTTCTATGGATCAGCTGCAGCAGTAGGCCTGGGGTACTGTAAGTGGGATCATGCTGGACAAGGGGAACGCACACATGGGGGCCCCTCTCGGAAGCACCACAAGTTTAGTCAGATAAAACTTGTCTAAGGTTAGGTTGGTTATCCAAGTTGAGTTAGAGGGGAAGGCACAACAAAAGTTACTTGTTTTACACTCACGGCTACACACAAAACTTCCTCTAGGGGGAAAACCACCAGGGAAAGTGCCTCATATCAGATAAATTCAGACCCCCGTAACCTGAGGAACATTAGCGCTTCATCATAGCACTGATTTGTCCATGGAGAAAAAACTCACACACAATGTAAAAGATCTCAATAATCCTGAAAAAGGGAAGTGCTAGGAACAATATGTGATATGGACTAATTGCACTTATTAATTTAGACGTCAAAATCTGTGATAAAATATTAGTGGACAGAATAGAATAGATTCTCCTAACCTTGATCCATCCTGATTAACCCACCTCTATAGCCTCACAGCAAACTCATGACAATATCAGGAGGACGATTCACCAGGTCAAAAAAAGCCCAGAGTAAACAAATCCCAACTCTATTGGTGTCACTAGATGCTAAGAAAGCTTTCGGCCAGGTGGACTGGGACTTCCTACAGCAAGTGATGTGAAAGATGGCCTTTGGGTCACATTTTATAAAAATGTGTAATAAAGAAGTCCAGTAGCCGTGATGTAGTTCCACTTGATTTATTAAGTCTTGGTTACAAGTTGTGAATATCATGTGGAGTAGCCCCACCAGGAGCAGCCTGCCTGCTGCTCAGCCCATCTTCAACTGTCAACACTCACACCAGGCACCCAAGCATTCCAAGCATGGCCATCACACCAACATTCCACACAGAACACTCACACTGGCTGAGCAGCTAGGAACCAGGTACATAGGAAAAGTATAAACACAACAACAGGATATCACACAATGACTATGGCCATGTATGATAAACCAATATCTATGATTTCAGGGAGCGACCGCAGATCAAAACCATTTCATCTCCCTAGATGCACATGGCAAGGGTGCCCCATGTCCCACCCTCCCCCCGCCTATTTGCTCTACGTATGGAGCCACAGGTGGAACATGTCTGTGAAGCAGACATTAGAGGCATTTCTTTTGCCACTAAAAAGTATAAAATGTCCCTATTTGCAGACGATGTGATGCTGACTTAAATGAATCGCAAGTATCAGTTCTAGTAATGATAACAGAACTGAAAAGATTTAAAGAAATATCTGAGCATAAAATAAATATGTATAAGTCAGAAATCTTGAAATTTACACACTGCTAAATGACATTGTACATAAATTAAAGGAGTACATGAATTAAATTTCGTTGAACACTCGCATATTAAATATATTAGCCATCAAGATAACTGCAGAGTTCCAATATAGGGCAAACTTCCACCATTTTTGGAAGAACGCAAAGAAATATATAAATGCATGTTCTGTGCTATTTGTATCCTGGGTAGGGTGGCCAGTACAAAAAAAATGAATATCCTGGTCAGAATCTTGTACTCATTTCAGGTGCTACCTATCTTAGTGGGTTAAGATTTTTTTGCTAGCCTTAGAAAAGTGATTCTGAAATTGGGGCTCATCTAGACCAAGGGTACCCTTCCGATTATTACATCAACCCAGTGACAGAGATGGCCTGGCGCTCCATGATTTCTAAACTAATTATGTGGCTGCCCAATTAATGACCATTACTGAATGATCTAAATTTGAAAAAGACAAGCCATGGGTACATATGGACCATGCAGGGGTGAGGAAATCATTATGGGACACATTTGTCTTTATAAGAACGAAAAAGACCCCAGAATGTGTATTTAACAAAAACAGTTATAATTACTTTAACAAGTGGGGATGGAGTTGTGATGAACTGCGGCATTTTAACCTTCCACTCTCAGCAAAAGCTTAAACAACTTAAATAAATCTTTCACACCAATATTGCTCCAGGTCCATTTGAGGGGTAGAGAAAGGTGGGATGTTGTATGATATCAAACATTTTAAAGGGCACACAACCTAAATAATTTGAGCGATATTAACAAGAATTTAAAATATGAGAGACTTAGGTAGACAAAATTTGCCCCAGGGTCCTAAAATCAAGCATTACATCATCAGCGACAAGTAAAAAGACTACGTTTGAGAAATTAATTGGGAAACTAGTGGTCACCAGTGGAGTGATTTCCAATATATACATGTCCTTGATAGAAGTAATCTCAAAAGAGCACTGGCCCACATGAAACACTGGTCAAAATACTTGAAATCACAAATTTCCCTTCAGGATTAGTAGATTTTTGGGACAAACAAACAAAAATACTCCATTGACTTGAATGGGACTGCTTCCAATCCTCATTAGTGAGTTCAACCCACTGTTTCAGATACTTGCACATGGCTTTACCATACTGGTGGTGCATAGTGTGGGCATAAGTCCCTTTCAGTGCGGGCTTGCTCAGTTTCAGCCACCATTACTGTATCTTTGCTCACACACAAAGGAATCTGAAGGTCTTGTGCCCACAGCTCATTCCTGGGTGGGGGAGGCAGAGAGGAAACATGGTAGGGGAACCCCCCAGTTATTTCTCTAATTTATCATGTGGGGGGAGGGGGAGGTCCCAAGGTATTGTACACGCATGCCCAAAGATACCCTTGCATTCAACCGACCTTCAGTTGTGAGCCTAGATGGGCTAGAGATGGTTCTGGGATGTCTGGAACACATTCATCCTTCTAGGGTCTATGTTGTGGGTCCTGTTGCTCCTGCTTATCATCCCCATTTCCACACTATTTCTAGAGCCCTGTTGCTTTAAACCATAGATTTGCACATTCACTATCTTAGTCTTCGTACTCCTCCCATTACTACCTGCCCAATCAGTCTGTTAACCAGTCGTCTCCTACCCAAACTACACCTTTTTGTGCACATTTAACACATTACAGACAAGGAAGCAAGCATAATATGGTAATCTCAGTTAAAATGTACTTAAATTTGGTTCAACGTGTTAATGCTGTGTAGCCGTATCATCAGGTCCAGTGCTGGGCCGTACTCCACACCAGTCCCCCTGGAGAAATCTCACTCTTACCTCTGGCACCTGGGTTCATCGTGTGGAGTCCGGCAAAGCATTCACCTGGTTGCCTATCGAAGACGATTACCTGGCACAGAATGCACCAGGTTTTGTAGGAGAAAATAAACATACTCAGGCTAGAGAATTGAAGTTTACCATGCGTTTAATGTAAAAATGGCAAGCAAGCATTCAAAATAAGCAGAACAATTGTCGTTTCATTGGACCAGAGCTTCACCCTCAATCACTTGGTACATGTAATGCTAAAATCCATACATTTTAGTACTACATTTGCTCACTTTTTCTCAATGCAAATGAATGGAAAACGAGAAAATGTGATAAAAATGAAACCTAAAGCTAGGCACTAATGAGCAGGTGCCTTCTTGTGGGAAGAATGTGAGAAGACCTTGACAGAAAAGATACAAACATCTCCAGCAAGAGCTGACTCTGCTGCTTTCTAAAATCCTGACTCTGATGTGCCAACTTCAGAACGAGGCTACACTTTGCTAGGATGGTTCAGAAGAAACATCCAGTGTACAACACGGGATAACATGATGAAGACTCATTTAAAAAGCATGCAATTGTGAAATAAAACTAAGGCTTTGGTGGTCTTCAAACAGGTGCAAAAAGGAAATAGCAATTAAATAATAAAAGGTAACACCAAACATTAAGGCTACATGGACATTTGCATAAAACGCATGTAAGAGTATTAAGGCGTGGATTAACTTTCTCAAAGGTGATAGGCTTTCTGCTGCTCTTTGAACCGAAAATCTTTGCATTGGGATTGAAACCAGATAAGTATGAGCAACTTTCCAAGATGGAATGGTACTTAGCTAAGGTGCTGCACAGTTAGCCATATCAATTCAACGGAAAAAAGACAGGGCCTCCCCTATTATCACAATGGTTCCACAGACGCTGATCAATAGTGGCCATCGACAAGCAAATAAGTAATTCAGAAGAATGCCGAATCGCCTTCGAAGGACAATGGAAACCACTACTACGTCTACGGGGTGAGAGGTGTGGCACAGCGGCTGACTCCGGAGTGTGGTACTCACAGTTCGATCCCCGGAGCCGTGGGCAGCTCAGCTCAGCATCATGTGACTCTGGGCAATAGGTCACTTAATCTCCCCTAAGCCCCCAGCGCCTTGAAACCTTAAGGGGTGATATGTATGCACTTTACAAATATGGATTATAATTATTATAGCATCACTCTTTTTACCTCGAAGAGGGAGAGCTTTCGATCTCTTCACATAGGCAATTGGGTTTAACATAAATAAATGGGAATCACTAAAAAGTTATACGGTGGAGAAGGCGATAATGAGGCAGGTAAACTAATTAGATATCCCTTATCTGTGAGTAAGGGAGGAGGGTTCAGAAGGGACATATATCACTGTTTTCTTTTTATTTCAGGAGGAGTATAAGGAGTTGCCAACTCTGTATATTACAATAGCTTGACGGCACGCGTCAACCACTGTATCGTTTTCTAGTGTTAAAGCCAAACAGAAAATCATAAGAAAAAATATGAGCCTTAGTAATAATTTCTCTTTCATACAACAAAAAGAAAATAAGCAGTACGACTGGTGAACTCTGGATAAATTATCACTCAAACACCAGTTTTTTTCTGTACTTTGAATATATTTATACTTCTTATTATATTCTCTCTACCATTTCAAATGTAATTGTACATCATCATTATTCTTTATTTCTTTTTCTTGTAGTTGTGCAATATTGAATGATTACTTGTACGAAGTATTGTTATTACTATCCTATTAATTCTTTCAAATAAACCTATTCTTGAACTTAAATATTCGAAGTGTAACTGATTTTACCTCAAACACCAGTTTGCCAGTTTCTGAAACTATACACATTTTGTTATCAAATAGCCTTTATATTTTGGATATATAAACTCAAATGCCCCTAACAAAGCTTGCATTGTTCATGAACAGAGTAGTATTTATGTCTCAGTATACCCACATTTAATTTTTAGTAAAAACATGTTTGCGCCTCAAACATCAGCTTATCCTTGTCATCTAGTCCTCTTCTGAACTACTTACTACACGCAGGGACCGATTCGAACTTTTATGCCCATTTACCATCATCAAATACCAGGGATATCCAGTCTACCCTAGAGATTTCCACCACTATTATGCCATGGACAGGTATGAACAAAAGTTACTTACCTGTAAACTGTGGTTCTCCAGTATTGGTATCTTTCATAGATTCACATGCTTGAATCATTCCCCGTCGTCGAAGTGGGAGTCCCACGGTACATAAAAATAGCAATAAATATGCATAGAATAGCCATATCATAGGTAAATTAGAACCAGGAAGTAAAATAGTCAGAAGTCAATAGGAAAAATGTTTCTACTTTCATGACTAGTCCAAGTCATTATATATAGTCCAAACTACAGCCAATCAGGCGACAGCACCCTCCAGAATGTTCTCCCCAGAGGCTCAGGCTCTCAGATTTTCCAGCACAAGTGTGATATAAGAGTAATAGAGCCTAGGAGAGCCTCTGAGGGGAGGTGGGTGGGTCGCATGTGAATCTATGAAAGATACCAATACTGGAGAACCACAGTTTACAGGTAAGTAACTTTTGTTCTTCTCCAGTATTGGGGTATCTTTCATAGATTCACATGCTTGAATCAGAGTAGAAAGCAGTAATTCCACAATAATGCTTGTGAGATCATCAAAGAAAGATACATATCTATATGTATATCTATATCGATATTCCCAAAACCACATAAACATCTGTAAAAATGTAACAATATATAAAATATATAAATAGATATGTACATATAAATGCCATCAATGAGGAGGAGGGAAGAACAGAGGCTCACCTTATTTAAAAAGATTACGGAGAACCACTTGTCCCACAGACGTGTCTGCATTGCTGGCAGCTTCCAGACAGTAGTGCTTGGTAAAGGTGTGCCTGCTGGACCATGTTGCAGCTCGGCATATTTGATGAAGAGGCACACCAGCAAAAAGAGCAGTAGACGAAGAGATTGCTCTAGTAGAATGTGCTCTCGGAGTTGCCTGTAGAGGTCTATCCGCTTGCTGATGACAAAGAGATCGCAGCAGAAATCCAACGAGCAATGGACTGTTTGGATATTGGGTGTCCCTTACGCATCTTTCCATAGGCTATAAAAAGCTGATCAGATTTACGTATTGAGGATGTCCTTTGTAAATAAAATTTTTGACATCTCTTGATATCAAGAGTATGTAAAGTCCTTTCCGCAGGTGATTGAGGATTGGGAAAGAAAGTCTTCAAAATGATCGGTTCATTGAGATGGAAATCAGAAGGTACCTTAGGCATAAAAATGGGGTTAGTGCGGAGCACTACAGAGTCCCTGGTGAATTCAAGGAAAGGCGGTTTAATAGTGAAGGCTTGAATGTCACTGACCCGCCTGGCTGATGTGAGAGCCAACAGCAAAGACATTTTCCACGAGACAAACTTCAAATCGGCCCTATGAATAGGTTCAAAAGGGTGTCGCATGAGTTGCGACAGAACAATGTTAAGATGCCAGGGTGGAGGTGGGCGACGGATGGGAGGAAACATACAAAACAATCCTTTGAAGAATTGCTGAATGATCCTTGAGGAGTAAAGAGAATGAGAACCATCCTGTCTGAATCTTGAGATAGCCGCTAAGAATACCTTAAGAGTAGAGTGGGAAAGTCCTGACTTTGCCAGATGTAAAAAGAAAGGCAAAAGTTGTTCTGGTTTTGCATGGATTGGGTGGATGTTGGAGGCTTGACACCACAGGCAAAAACGCTTCCACTTGAGCATGTAGGTTTTTATAGTGGAGGGCGCTCTAGCGTTAGCTAAGACCTCCCTACATTCTGAAGGAATGTCTAAGTGAGCAAATTCAAGGTGTTCAGGCGCCAGGCCGCTAAGCGCAGAGATGCAGGATCTGGATGGCAGATCTGTCCGTTGTGAATGGACAGGAGATTCGGTATTGGTTGCAACTGAATGGGATCGCATTCGGATAGAAGGAGGAGTTCGGTAAACCAGAACTGGCGAGGCCACCTGGGAGCTATGAGAAGTAGGCGACATGGCTCTTTCTTCATTTTCCGGAGTACCCTGGGAACCAACGGTATCGGCGGAAAAGCGTAGGCATAGATCTGTGACCAGTTCATCAAAAACGCATTCCCGCACGAGTCCCGTTGGGGAAGCCAACTTGCGTAGAATGGGCATTTGCGGTTCAGACTGGTCGCGAATAAGTCCAACTCGGGTCGACCCCACTTCTGAAATATCCGATCCAACGTTGGTTGATGGAGTTCCCACTCGTGGTTGGACGTCGTCGACCTGCTGAGGGAGTCCGCGAGGATGTTGGATACCCCCGGGACATGGACCGCTGCCAGAGTTATTTGATGCTGGATCGCCCAATCCCAAATTTGCTGGGCCTGCTGGGACAGCAAAGTGGATCTTGTCCCTCTTTGTTTGTTGAGGTAGTGCATACTTGTTGTGTTGTCCGTCCGGATCAACACTGATGCTCCGAGAATGATGGTGCGAAAAGATTTTAGAGCTAGGAAGATCGCTAGCAACTCCAAAAGGTTGATATGCCAAGTCCTTTGTTGCGCATCCCATTTGCCGTTGACTGTGAGTCCTTGAAGGTGCGCTCCCCACCGTTCGAGGGAGGCGTCTGTGGTGATGACGAAACTTGGAACCTCCACTAGGAATGAGAGGCCTGCTGCAACATTCCTTTTGCAAGTCCACCAGAGTAGCGCTTTTCGTATCTGAGGTGTGATGCGGATGAGATCGTCGAAGGACCCTGAAACCTGTAACCATTGTTTGTTGAGCACTTCTTGCAAGGGTCTCATCTTGAGACGACAGTTGGGGATCAGAGGAATGCAGGATGAGAGCATCCCCAGAAGTGACTTGAACTGTCGGACAGAAACGCAACTTTTTGAGCATAGTAGTTGGGCAAGCTTGCAAAGCTTTTGTTGTCTTTCGTTTGAGACAAAGGCTCGTGTCTGTAGAGTGTCTATGGTGACTCCTAAGAACGTTCTTGTTTGCGAAGCGATGAGTTGAGACTTGTCTAGATTGATGGAGAGACCCAGAGATTGGAAAAGGGACAGACATCTCTGAGTATGGCCGTTTGCGACTGTGAAAGAATTCGCCTTGATAAGGCAGTCGTCTAAATACGGAAATATTTGTATTCCCTTTTGTCGAAGGTGTGCAGCCACCGGTGCCAAGACCTTGGTGAAGACACGGGGCGCGGAACGTAGTCCGAAGGGAAGTCCCTGCCAGCCACTCTGAACCTCAAGAATTTTCTGTGTCTGGGTAAAATCGGGACATGAAAGTAAGCGTCTTGGAGGTCGAGGGTGGTCATGTGATCCCCCGGAGTGAGGAGTTGAAGGACTTCTTGGAGAGTCAACATCCGGAAGGATTGCTTTTTGAGATATTTGTTTAAGGAACGAAGATCCAGAATGGGGCGCCATTCTCCCGATTTCTTTTTTATTAGAAAAAATCTGGAATAGAAACCTGTGCCTCTCTGTAATTTTGGAACCACTTCGATCGCTCCCTTCTTTATCATCAGATTTATTTGGGAAAAAAGCTCTGTGAGATGAGCTGGAGGCGGGCCTTTGGGAGGAGAATTCGGAGGAAGTTTGACAAACTCTAGAGCGTGGCCTCTGGCCACAATGTCCAAGACCCATTTGTCTGTGTTTATAGCAACCAGGTTGAGTAAAAACGGGAGATCCTTCCTCCAACTTTTGTAGGAATGAGCGGTAGAGCAGGTGGCAGGTGACAGTTGTCACTGCTTCTTAGATGTATCACGTCCGCGGTATGAGGACTTCCTTCTGTTTTGTGCATATGATGTAGTTGGTTGCTGCCTGAAGGATTGTTGTCTTTGAGAAGAGTAACGTTGGTTACCTTGATAGGACTGGTATTGTCTCGATTGGTTATAGCCTCCTCGACTGGAGAAGGATCCACGACCCCTAGCGCCTCAAAGGCGGTTTCCGAAACTGAAGAGTACCGAGAGATCTTGCCGTCTCAGTATCTTTCTTGATGGCTTGGAGGGCATCGTCAATGTGCTGACCAAAAAGAGACTCTCCGTCAAAGGGCATGTCAATGATTTTCGTCTGAACTTCCTGACGAAATGAGGTGGATTTCAGCCAGCCCTGTCGCCGGAGGACCGCAGCACCTGCCAGTTGCCGAAAACCTGTAGACGCAACATCCACAGCAGAATCAATAATCTCAGCTGAGATTCGTTCTCCCTCCTGGAGGATTTTGAGCGCTTCTGACTTGGAGGGCTCAGGTAACATCTCGATGAAGGGAGAGATGTCCGACCACATCTGCCTATCGTAGCGGCCTAAGATAGCCAACGAGTTGGCTGCCCGGACAGTAGTGGCCTCCATTGTCGAAACCTTCTTTCCAATGGAATCTAGACATCTCCCATCCCGATCAGGGGGAGCCGACAACGGAGAGGAGGGATTCCGTGCTCGGCGTTGTGCTGCTTGGGAGATAACTGAATCTGCCTTAGGCTGACCTATCAGACATGCTGGTGAATTATCCGGTGCCTTGTATTTCTTTTCGAGACGAGGCAGGACCGCAGGAATGGAGGCAGGAGTCTTCATGACTTTCAGTCCTTCCTGCCAAATAAAGTCGATGATAGGGATTGTTCGTACTTGTTTCCTTGGCTGGTCTTTAAAATCGTAAAGAAAACAATCATCCTTCTTGGTTTCCATAGGAAGGAGGAACCGTTGTGCCGCTCTCTCCATGAGAACATGAAAACCTCCGATGTCGACTGGAGGTGAGTCAACAGGAGCAGGAGTAGAAGGAGACGGAGTTTGTATTTGATAGTCATCCCATTCCGTAAGGAGTGATCTGTCATCCAATTCTCCTTCTTCTCTGTCATCGTCCGTGGTGTGAGCTTCCTGAAGGTGAGGGGACACCGAAGCCACAGGAGAAACTGGTCTGGGCGACCTCAGCACTGATGAAGAATGAGGAACGGGAGTTGGTGGTACAGAAGAAGCCGATTCAGATGGAGGAAATCGGCGATAATAGTCATCCAACATGTGCTGCAAGTTGTTTAGAAGAGACAGAGGCATTTGTGCAGTAGGGTTGGACTGTGGAGCTGAAGCAGCAGTCTCAGGGTAATAGTCGCCTTCTTGATCTTCATCTTGGTATTTAATGAAGAGCTCTGAAGGGCTCCTGGCAGTACGAAATCTATCGTCCTCATCAGATTCTTCCTCATCGGTCCCACAATCCAATAACTGCTCGGGCAACGCAAGAGGAACTTTACTTGGGGAGGTGTGAATCGGAGAGAGGACCTCCAAGGAAGAATTGCGTCTTTGAAGTAATGAAGGCGCTGCTGTAGACGGTGGCAAATGCGTAGACGGTATCGTAGAAGTCTTTGAGGATGCTGTGGCTGTAGACGAAGACCAAACCTGCAGATCAGTGCATGAGGACAGCTGCAGCGCCGACGAGGCAGCCGTCGACGAGGCGGCGGTAGACGAGGTGGCCGTCGACGAGGCTTTTTTATTCTTCGTCGACGAAGGGGCGTCGACGGCAGTCTTCAACTTCTTCGTCGACGACGAGGAGAAAGAAGTGACTGACGTGGTTGGTCTCACGGAGACGGACACCAGCGTCGACGGCGAGGACGCCGACGACATTATCATTTGAGGCTTTGGAGACGAGAAAGTTGCAGTAGATGTCGTCGTCGCAGCGACGGCAGGCTTCGTCGACGAAGACATCGTCGTCGAGCTCGTCGACGAGGGACCCCGTATCTGAGGTAAATCTCTGTCAGAAATGGGTTTTGAAGACTGAGTTTTCACAGTCTTTCTCGGGGGTGAAGAAGGCAGAGTTTTACCTTTAGGAGGTGGAGGAGCCTTTTTAGATGTGGAAGGCAACCCAGCAGTCTTTGAGGTGTGCTGTTTTTTTAACACCTTAGCCCCAGGAGAAGACAAACCCGTCTGATTAGCCCTCTTCCTTGAGGAAGCTGTTCTGACAGAGGAAACACTCTCCATTTCAGATAAGGGGTTGTCTTGGTCCTTAATCTTCTGTAGCCACAGAAGTTGACGTCCCTCTCTGTCCCTCAAAGTCTTTTGAGGGAAAGTTCTGCAGATCTTGCAGTCTCTCACCTGGTGGTCCGGATACAAGCAGTAAATGCATTTCTTGTGGGGGTCTTCAGAAAACAGCCGGAGCTTCCCACAAGACTCACAAGGTCTAAAGAGAGATTTCTTTGAAGAAGACATCATAAAAAGAAGAAGTACTGAGCAGAGCTCAGGGAGACTCCCTTCACACGACGTGCGGTAGAAAATCTGAGAGCCTGAGCCTCTGGGGAGAACATTCTGGAGGGTGCTGTCGCCTGATTGGCTGTAGTTTGGACTATATATAATGACTTGGACGAGTCATGAAAGTGGAAAAAAAATTCCTATTGACTTTTGACTATTTTACTTCCTGGTTCTAATTTACCTATGATATGGCTATTCTATGCATATTTATTGCTATTTTTATGTACCGTGGGACTCCCACTTCGACGACGGGGAATGATTCAAGCATGCGAATCTATGAAAGATACCCCAATACTGGAGAAAATTATGTTACGGAATCCCACAACATGTCAAATACGGGGCACCAGTATGCTGTGTATGACAGAAGTAGCCAGGATGTTGTTAAGGATGCCCACGATATGTTAAAGATGGACTACTATTTTGACAGGGTTAGCCAGAATTCTGTCAAGAATGCTCAGAATATGTCAGAGATGGGCCGCTATTACAACAGAGATAGCCAAAATGTTGTCAGAATCCCCACAACATATCAAAGATAGGTTCATATTATACCAAGGGTCACATTTGAAACGGTCACATTACGGCAGGGCAACACCATTCCAGGGTAAAGAATAATCCACAAAACTTCCCACACAGACAGACACACACAAACAAAGAGGCAGGGAGCCACAAAAAGATACACCCACTCAATCAAACATACACATTCAGGCAGACATTGTCATCTTCCCGGTGATCATGAAATGAAGACCAGAAACCGGCAACATCTCTGCGGTTCCTAAGCCCTGAGAAGGCATTACACCAACAGAGAGTGAGCCAGGGGGCTGCAGTGACAGGCAGGAGCTGCAGGGGACAAAAGGAGTCACTGACATCTCTAGGCAGAAATGACTCATTTGCTCTTTTTCCCTTCCAGATTCTGCCTCTTCTCACTGGCTGATCCTCTGAAGCGCCTGCCAATAGTGGCTGGGCTCGGCTGCTGTTAGAGCTCAGGTGGAAACACTTTCTCACAGTGATCCTGGGCCAAACTTCTCTTTTTTGACTGCCCTCACTCATATCGCCGACACACACCACACATGCATGACTGTAGCATGATTGAATAACCTCACTCTTGGATAGAGATATAGAGTGTGTGTGTGTGTGTGTGTGTGTGTGTGAGAGTGGGTGTGAGTGGGTGAGTGTGTGTGTGTGAGTCTGTTTTTCCAAAGCTTCAATCAGACATACTCCATGTCATAATTTCCTGTCTGGGGATGTGACTGCCTCTCTACTGGCTGTTATCAGTTCTCGGCCACAACGTTGCTGGTGTAGTGGAAGCAATTCAGTTTGCTTCCGCGCCCACTCCTGACTATTGCCAACAGCAGCACATTTGCCCCTGGCTATCTAGCTCCCAGCGCAGTGCGGGAGCTGGGCCTCCAGCTAGGTTATGTCCTGCGACTGCAATCTTTAAGCTATCATTTTGTCAATAAAAACCTTGTGCTAATATGGTTTGTAATTAGAAAAAGCTTGGGGGCTACATCTCTCATTCATACCTTCAGGGTGCAGGAGGTTTCCTCTTTCCTTCTATGGCTCTTGCACTCTTTCTGAGCACAGGGACTCAAACAGAAGAGTGCTAGTGCAGGCAGAGTTCAGAGACGAGGAGCTAGCGCCTAGCTCAGAATGCGTTTCTATGTACATTTTCAACAAAATCACAAAATACACTGTACGAAAAGAGTGGAAAAATAATGTTTGCCTCAGCCAAAACCCTGAGATCCTTATACGTATTACACTCCTTTTTACTGCTTTGCTAGTTGAAATAGAACTCAATGCCTCAGTGTTTTTGGGAAGTGTAGTTACTGTGCAAAAAAGATTTCCCACCTATTTAAAACATCCCTGTACCAACTTCTCACCTACATGAGAAAAGTATGCAGTTCAGATTAGTAACAAATTCATGCTAGAACTAGTGCATCAATTAAACCTGCAGATGCAAGAAAAACATGTTGAAAACATAAACGGATGCACACACATATGAAGGTTTTCAGTGATGCTGTAACCTATTTTTGAACATAAGGATTTGAAATAGCAGTAAAATCACAACTAAAAAAGTAAAAAGAGTGACAAGATCAAACTTATACTGTGTGCATATCATAATATGACTATGACTTTAATCATGAAACAAACACAATAAACAAGAAACAAATGTGAAATGACTAATGTTTGCATAATAATAATTAAGAAATGTGCAGTAATAGATTGCCACACTAACTCACCCCAATCTCTGGTAAAAACTCGGACATAATTGGTGGACCAATAATGAATGTTTGCTTACCTAAAAATAGAAAAAAACAACATGTTTCAAATGACAGTTGGCCAAGCCTCTTCAGGTTGTAACATAAATGTGTTTATTGCCATCACAACATTTTAGCTTAGGTTGAAACCATATCATAAGGCGTCTGAGATTAAAATATATATATGCTGTCCAATATTGAGGCTTTGACACCTCACTACATCAAAATGAAGTACATGTGAAATAACGTATCCTGATGTTAGTTCTATTTTATTCTATTTAACATATGTTTACAGAGCCGTAGCCCTTTTCTTCTCTTAAATTCTACCTGTTCTCACCCTCCAGACATAATATGAGGGCCATGGGCCCTATAGGCCTAATCTTCTGTTCTATTTTCCACTAAATTCTGTCTCAACTCCCAACTTGCACTGCTGAGAAACGTTTCCGTTTGCCTAGTCCCTTTCTCCATCACAAAATCTCTACATCCCCCTTTCAAACTACTTAAGTGACTGTTAGAAATGACGGTCTCTAGTTGGCAGAGGTTTGCAACTTTGTCCAAGTATGGACCCTTCTTCCTAGTCAGGGTAAGGGGGATACACTTCTAAAATAACCCCTGCTCACCCCCTTGGTAGCTTGGCACGAGCAGACAGGCTTATCTCAGAGGCAGTGTGTTAAGCATTTGTGCATGCATACAGTAACACAGTGAAAACACTACAAATGGACACCACACCAGTTTAAAAAAATTAGCAAACTTTATCTAAACCAACAAGACCAGAAACAACAAAAGTCCAACATACAATACTCTTAAAAATAGTTACTGTGCAAAATAACCTTTAAATTGCAAGAAAAAAATGAAAATACAGTTCCTCCGACTCGGTAGCTCCGTCTGGGGCTACCATGATACTGAATATGACAGAGTCTAACAATTCCAGCCAACCGCGTCGATACGGGTTAGCTAAAGCATCGACAGACACGGAGACAGTACCTTTTATTGTTGCGGCCGACACGATGGTACGAGCCGGTCCGGGGCAACCGTCGGGGTTGCGATGTGAGATGGAAGAGTTGCAGAGTGCGGTATTCTCACGGCTCGGTGCAGGCAGCGACTCGTTGATGAAGTCGGTGAGACCAAGGCTTGCGTTGCAGGGTGAGACGGTGCTCGAATAGGTGCTGGCAGGTCACGATGCGGCGACGGAGCCGGTCGGTGTTCGAGTCGGGCAGCGACGGAGTTGATGACGTCAGTGCAGCATGTAGCAAAGCGTTGCGGAGTGCGATGCCCACAGGACGCGGTGCAAGCAGCGGCTCGTTGACGGAGTCGGTGAGACCAGGGTTGCATTGTGAAACGAGGCGGTGCTCTCTACGGTGCCTTCAGGACACGGAATCCTGTGACGGACTCGGTGACAGAGTCAGTTACCCTTTTCTTCTGTGGCAACTTGAAACCAGCGGTTCCAGAGACGGTGCCCAGAGACTTGGTGAGGTCTTTAATGTTCCTGAGACCTCGGGAACAGGGGGCAAGCTCCACTTCAAGCCCTTGGAGATCTTCCTCAAGCAGGGGACACAGCAAAGTCCTTCTCCTTTCCTTGGCAGAAACAGCCACTGCAGGCGAACTCCAGACAGCACACAGCAAAGGGGCAGTACTCCTCCTCCAGTTTCTCCAGCTCTTCTCCTTGGCAAAGGTTCCTCTTGATTTTCCAGAAGTGATCTAAAAGTCTGGGGTCTGGGCCCCTCTTTTTATACAGCAAAATCCTTTGTTCTCTGGTGGCAGAGAAGCCCTGTGCTCAGTCAAAACCAGTTCTGTCCTCTCTGGTGCAGCTTCCTGGCAGGAGGTGGAGACAGCATTGTGTCAGGCAGACCAGGCCCATTCAGGTGAAAGGAAATCTCCTCCCCCTACTCTAAATGCAGCCCAGGTCTATTCAGCCCAGCCCTGACTCATCCAGACTCTCTGGAGCCACTGCTCATCCCCAGCCCCTGTCACTCCAAAGCCCGACAGTCAATACACATCCTAGCAGAGGCACCCTGGATGGCTAAGCAAGAAAATACCTACTTTCTAAAAGTGGTATTTTCAAACACAGAATGTAAAAATCACCTTCACTAAAAGATGCATTTTAACATTCTGAGTTCAGGCATACTAAGCTTTATTTTCCTACCTTGTTCCCAGGGGTAGTTATGTTTATAAGATGTTATAAGCAAACTCCCCATTCTATCCTATGGGAACAGGTAGCCTTACAATAGTGAAAAACGAAATTGGCAGTATTTCACTATCAGGACATGCCGCACACACCACGGCATGTCCTACCTTTTACATACACTGCACCCTGCCCACAGGGGTACATTGGGCCTACCTTAGGGGTGACTACCATGTAAAACAAGCATTTGCAATGCAATAGGTCTCGCATTTGCGAGAGTTTAAGCTATTAGCATTGCAAATGAGTGCCTTTTATTTGTTTTAAAAACCAAAACATAAATAAAAGACATTGTCATTTACAATGCGAATAGCTCAAACTCGCGTAAATGCGAGACCTATTGCATTGCAAATGTTTTGTTTGGTAGGCACCAGAATATTAAATGATTTGTCCAGAGTCACAGGATGTTGAGCCGATGCCGAGACTCGAACCAAGTTTCCTAGGTCCAAAGTCAGCAGCTCTGGCCGTTAGGCCACATCCTCTGTGTGAATTAATTTAACAGCAAGGCCATATTTCTGAAGGAATACGCCTGGCATGCTTTCTCATTTTGTCCCATTGACCCCCTCAGATGCCAAGGGTTGCAAGGACAGTGCCAGGGGTCGCAAAACACATCAGGAACTTTACACATGTATGTGCATTGATGGCCCAGCATGGTGGCATATGCATGCTATGATGGCCCAGCCTGGTGAGATATGCACTCATAAGGCATGCCACGTGCATGCCATTTTGATTACTTTTTTATTCACCTGTTCCAAGAGAGCAGACTCCACTTGGAGTACACAAAAACCTCAAAATTACAAAAAGAGAAACCTAACTAAAGATGCCTTGAACAGTAAACCACCCTGTGTAGTTGGAGATCCCTAAAAACACGTACATTGAGCACGTTTTCCGGTGTAACTTGAGAACTCCTGATGAATAAGTACTTTTATATATTCACTTTTTGCAGTTTTAAATTTCGCTATCTCGACCCGAAGTTATGGGGCGCTTTACACGAGCCCCAGATAATTCAGAACCACAGATTTACTGAAGCGGGGAGAGCGCTTAGACCACCGTTTCCTGTGAATAACACTGCACGAAAAAGTGTAATGTAGCACGTGATACGAGTCTCTGCTGACCCAGGCCGGGAGTTCCGACCGTGGAACTGGACCGAGGGGGCTGCCCCCCAGTTTGTGTACAGAAGATTCAGGGGCGATGTAAACAAAGGGAATCGAGAGACATCCAGACTCAGAGCACAAGTCTGGGACATCTGTTTCCATCAGAGATAAGGGTGCACATTCCGTGCACAAATACAGGCGCTTAAATTAGCCAAGAAAAGAACATGGGAGTGGGAGAGATAAAACACTGCAGGATTCATCATGTCCGCGGCAGTGTTTCCACGCCACATCTAGAGTTGCCAACTGGGCTCATGACAGTGATGACACGAGTGACGACATCAGCCAGCCTAGTCATTTGACCAACGGCACTGAATGCTGTGATTTTTGAACCTATAGCGGAAACTGGTGATCGAATACTACGAGTCCCAGCATGCAAAGTGCTGTCCAAAACAGCTAGGACTAACTGAAGGTGTTCCACGTGGCAGATGCAGTGACGTAACGCAAATAATGCCCCCTCCCCCGCAGAATGCGAAGAGGACCCCCATACCTTACAGATACTCATTGTCCTTTGGCTTATGATGGGTTAGTGGGTCCCTGAAGGGCGGAGCCTGCCGCTCTGCAGGTGACCCGTGTTACTCCCCTGGGGTGATATACACTTCAGTTCTGTATATAAAGTTTAAGGCAGCATCAGGACAGCCTCCTTCGAGGAGCCTCAAATGTTATGATAAGAGGGGATTAGGGTACAGAGCGATAAAGAGCTTTGCTGAGGATCAGAAGGAAACATGGCAAATTTAAAGCGGCAGCAGGCCACGTCTAACTGCACATTGTTGAAAGTATCAGCAGAGGGGGAAAGGGTTATAAACGGAGGCAGGCATTGGGTGAGTGCTGGGGGGGAGGGAGGGGTGGGGATTCGCAGTGCGAGGTCTCAGCGTTGGCTCTCCTCTGTGAGAAATCCACAGCTGCGTTTGTGCTTGGAGGGTGGAGAGGGCTCCGAACACGAGGAGGAGAGGGGGGGGGGGAGCCAAAAACAAAGAGGAAGCAACAGATGGAAAAGTTAAGGCGGGGGTAATATAAATCCCATCCAAAACATAAATGAGTGGAGGGGAAGGAAAACAAGGTTTCCACGCCGGAGTAACAGAGCCGGTCCGTGAACAGGAAAGCAGTTTCCCCAGCGCGTACACAGCCGCGAGCGTTACCTGGGGTTCAAGAGGCAAGGCTGGCACCGGCTTGGGGCTCCTCCGGTCTTCGGGACACTAGGCTCCTGGTGAAGCTGCACGGAGAAGGAGCGGGGCAGCCTCATGTTTTGCGGCTGGCGAGGACGGAAGGGGGACAGGAGATGTGCACATCGCGTGCCTATACGTGCGCGTTCACATTTCCAGTCCGGCCTGCGCGTGCACAGCTCCTGTCTCCCTTCCGAAGCAAGTCAGCAACAATAAGTCTCGCTAGCGACAGCGCTTCGCGCTGCGTCGCTAGGTCGAGACCTAAAACTAGCGACAGCGCTTCGCGCTGCGTCGCTAGGTCGAGACCTAAAAAAAGGGAAGGTTAGGGACTGGCAAGTGTGTGCACTTGCCAAGTCAACATGGCAGTACCAGACTGCACACAGGCTCTGCAATGGCAGGCCTGAGTTACATTTACAGGCTGCTTAAGTGGGTGGCACAATCAGTGCTGCAGGCCCACTAGCAGCATTTGATTTACATGCCCTGGGCACACACAGTGCACTGTACTAGGGACTGACTAGTAAATCAAATATGCCAATCATGGAATCACTAATTCATAACAATAATTTACAAAGGGAGCTCTTGCACTTTGGCACTGAACAGCAGTGGCAAAGTGCCCAAAGCATCTAGACCAGCAAAAACGAAGTCCAACACACAGCAAAAATACAGGAGGCAAAGGCAAAAATACAGGGGAAACCCACGCCAATGGTCCCAGGTCTAACAGTGACGTCTATGAAAAAACAGATTGTGACTTCTGTGAAAGATTTCATATTGTGACATTTCTGCTTCTTCATACCACAGTCCTTTTAAGTGCTCCTTATGTTGGTCTTATATATATGTACCGAGTGCCGTGGGAATCATTCTGTAGGTAGGAATCACACCCTCAGCAAGTGATTCCCTCCCTTAATGTAGTTACTAATGCAACATAGAGAACCTTTCTCAATTATAACACACATAAAAAGAGGTCTGACAAGGGTTTCTTTTGCTGATGTATATTCTCAATAGATCTCAGTAATCATCTGTGTACTTATTACATACAAAGTGCAAACAACGCAGTGCTCAAGTGAGTGTGATAGTACATAAATGCGAACACAAGACACTGTACATCCAGGCTCATCCGATAATTACCAAAAGACAATATGTTAGCAATTATTGCACATTCATAAAGATCATAATAGAAAAGTGAGCCAGGGATAAGGTGTCAGCGTTTCGGCCAAAGTTCATTAGAAGGGTCTGTCATGTCTTTTAGGATAGTCCTGTCATGTATACCCCTCTTACATACATTTGTCCCATCCACACGACTACAACGATTCTAAACAGGTGACCTTTTACCTAATAGCTTGCTCCTGTCTCTTTAACATCAGGCTCTTAGTCTTCTATCACAATCCCTGTACCTGACGTACATAAACATGTCCCCAGGCACAGCAGGATTATTCTGTATAAGGATCACCACTTTTTTTCATCCTTGGCCAACAGCCAGCTGTGCATGATCACACTTGTTTAGAAAAGCATTGGTGATTGTTTTCAAAACATCCTTGATTGTTTTAAAAACATATTGATTCTAGAACAAACCCTGGAGTGACCACTTTAGTATAAAAGACCCTCACTCCCCCCTACAAATTAGAGGAGAATCCCTTCCAAGCTGAGACGGGGGTCCTGCATGTTGAATCTTCGACAAGCAGCGGTCTGACATCCCTTGCGGGGTGTCTTCCTCGACGCAGAGAAGGCGTCCTTCGTTTTAAACCATCAGGTGAGGGGGCTGGTTCTTCCCTAGGGGTTTCTTGGCGACAGGTACACATAGCTATACGCATATACACCTACACATCCAGGCTAGGCTAGGTACACTTAGGCAAATTACTTAGGGTGCGCATTTTAGGAATATGCAAGTGCTACTGTTTTTATCTGAACTATTTATGTTTATCTTATTAGCACTATGGTAGAAATGTATCTACTATTTACTATATTGGTACTAGCAATCTCTTTTGTATGCTTCTGCCTCCTGATTGTCGCAGCACATATGTTTTACACAAGGCTGTCACTGGACCAATAAATACTTTTTGAAACGTCCTAATCGGCATCCTGTGTATTTTCTGAGAGAAAGCAAGTACGAGTGTCTGAGCGAAACGTACTGTACTGGTTTCCACGATTCCTGAAGAATCAGGGTTGTCATGTTCAGTGGTTGCCAGGGACTACCTACACCATTGTAGAATACAGGGGGGTGGTAGTGGCACTGTAGAGCTAGCTGGTCAAACGGCTAACAAATCCTGTGGGGGTGTCCAGAAGCGGTTGGGACACCAAGCCCTCAGTTTAGGACATCCAAAACGTGCAGGTCCTCGGGGACTCCTGGGAACTACACGACATGGCGCCGCCAATGTTGGTTTGGTTCTTATATTAACAGTAAAAATCTGAGTAGTTCAGTCGTGCTTTCTCAGAAAGCCCTTCTCACACTTTTCAGAGACGTTTGAAGTGGGAAGGGAATTTGCCTAAGCTGGGCAGATATACTCGGTGTATTGGCTGAAGGTTTAGCAAGCTTGTAAGGATAAACGGTTCCCCACATTGTGCAAAACCCTACCTCTTAACTTACTATTCTCTTCTAAAAAATGACTGACCCCGCGAGTAGCTCGGGGGAAGAAGAGCTTGCTAATGCTCTTAACATTACAGAAAACTGCAGACATGCAGTAACCATAAAGCTGTTAGAACATGGCGTACCCTTAACAAGTGGCTGTGTTATCTTCGTGATTGAGGCAAACAAGGTGTTCGGATCAGAGGTATTCTATTCTTGGGTCCAGTTCCCACCTGCAGATCCACAGATTAAATTGTTCCACACATACATTGTTGTTGAACCACCAGATGAATACATTCCATACAAAGACATTGAAGTCCCGTTAATGTACCAGCAACACAGAAACTGGTTTAAAGGCGCCCTCCCACACACAACATCTGTTGTGAGACTTGGTCCGCTCAGCATAGAAGGAGCGACCTGGTGGCCTTAGTGAAATACACTCCACATCCCAAGATAGATAATCTACCAGTGGATGAAGTCCGTACAATATACAAAGACATAGTCCAGCTATACAGACACACAGTCCAGTTTGACATGCGAACATTGACAGTACAACCTGCGAGAAATGCTCCAACTGGTCCACATCAGACCACACCTACAATTAACCCACAGACACCGAAGTCAGTGATAGAGACAATTCCTTCCAAACGGGAGCAAATTCCGTTCTGGATAGCGCATAAAATAGCACAGCTGGGAGCAGTATTTCCCCATACGAGTCCGCAGGAAAAACATAGAATGCTAACCATTTGCTTGCCAATGGGGATGATTCCCTCGATTAAGGATTGTACCACTTGGAGAAAAATCTTTGCTGCTGTCTACCTCAGAGTACACGGTACCCCTTCCTTAGCAGTTGTTCCTGATGTATTGAACCAGATACAGAACGAGTACGCGGCAGGACCTGCCATGGACTTGGGAATGAAACTGATGGGTAAAATTGCCCAAGTCTCTGCAATCATGCTGAGCAACATAAAGGGGGAGGCAGCAGCAGTGGCCATACACAGCCGAAGGGAAATAGCACCTGGAAATAGGGAGCGGGAATTTCCAAAAATTATTGAAGAAACCTATGCTGCATTAGGTAGAGATAATTTGGGAACCAAAGCCGGGAAGCCACAAATGGCGGGTAGTCCCGACAAAGACAACTCGAAGCAAGCACCCATTTCTTCTAAAAAGAAATGGGAAAACAAAAATTCTAAAAATAACAATTCAGAAAAAATGTCATGATCAAGGGGCGAGTCTCTGCAACGGGAGTCCTCTGAAAAGAGGTACAACCTTAGGAATCGTGATAACATTAGAAAACCCGATAGGTATCAGGACACTGATACACGTTCCATTCGTTCCTTTCAGGGTTTGTCAAAAATTCGGAGAGGGACAGGCGATCAGAACAAAAGCAAGAAGATGGACCAAAGACAAAAAGGGAAACACATCGCACTTCAGATTATATTATCAAACAGGAAGAGCAACCTAAAGCAAAACCTCAATTCAAAAAGAAGAAAGTAGCTGGCTTAAAAATTAGACATGCCCAGGTTACCGAGGACTCAGTTTCTGAATGGGGAATGGGCTCTGACGATGCTAGACAGCGCGGCAGAAGTAACAATAGCTCGCCAGAACCTGAAGGATTTTCTGGTGACAGCAGTATTGAATGAACACATCACGGTGGAAACACCTGATACAAGAGTTAGTGTCCCGCATAGACTGTATGACATTACGCTCCAAATAGAGGGGAACATCTCAAGAAAGGTTAAGTGTCTCTTTTGGGAGAACTTAACATATGGATATGACATACTGCTAGCAGAAAAAGATTGTCCGCCTGAGTTTGTGATGGATTGCCCAAAGGGGGAAAGGGTCATTTTGCCTGCTTTCTCCGACCTCGTTCGAGAATCTTTAAAACATTCTTACGCGCAGGAGTGGGTGCTAGCTCCGGCATTATACTGCAACCATTTAGGGTGGGGCGTGGAATCTACCCACCACGAAATCCCATTAAAATCTACTCCAAATCCACAGAGAAAGTACCCAATAAAAAACGATGCAAAAAGACAGGTCAAAGAAATCTTAGACCAACTCGAATACCAGGGTGTGATTGAGACTTGCACCTCCCCGATGAATAATCCTTTTTTCCAGTAATGAAACCTGACAACTCATATCGTCTAGGTTTAGAGTACCGAAATTTAAACACATGCACACGAACATTTGCAGTTCAGAATGCACACAGTGCCGCATTAATGAATAACATTGATCCGGAAAAAATACAAAACGAAATTAGATATCTCGAATGGATTCTTCTGCCAAAAATAGAGCTCCAGAAAGCAGATATTTGACAGCATTTTCTGCGCTCTGCACTCCGCAAAATGTTTGTCGCTTGCCTCAAGGGTATAAGAACAGCCCGAGGCTATTCTCGGCAAGAGTGTCAGAAATATTACAAACTTGCGATGAGGAGGCTGTGTCCTATGTAGATGACATCTACCTAACGGACAATGAATTACTTGAACACTTGAGCAGGGTGAACAACATAATTGTGCAATTCGCCAATTTGGGCTACAAAATTAATTTCAAGAAATCCAAAATTGCCCATCTCAATGTCCTGTTTTTGGGATATTAGCTATCAAGTGAAGGCAAGAGCTTGGCAGCAAACTTTTTAGAAAAATGTGCGCTGCTCCAACCTCCAAAGACTCTCAAAGGTTTACAATCCATATTAGGATTTCTAAATTTTGGCAGAACATACATTCTAGATTACATAGAAAAAGTAAAACCTTTCTACGACTTAATCAGACCTAATTTCACACCACATCAGTGGACACAACAACACACAGATACTCTACGTTCAGTTCAGGCTGACATGATAGCATATAAACATTTACACACACGTGTGAATACCACAAACTTGGTGATCCGGCTCATCCCTGGTTTATCAGGATATACTTATCTCACTTTCAATGAAGGTGAGAGAGTCCCAATTGCATACAAATCACATTTATACACAAATGCTGAAATGCGATTTGTGGCAACAGAAAAAATACTGACCGCAGTACAAACAGCTGTAGTGAGAGAAAGAGCACTAGCACAGGGGAAACACATTATCGTTGTAACCCCGGTACCAACTTTAGAAGCTGTTACCAAAGCGAGCATTCCAAATGCAAAAGCACTACATCCACGATGGATGCAATGGGCTAATTCTCTCACTGCAACAGATGTAGATTACAGATATGATTCTACATTAAAAGCGCAAGCGTTCCTGCAGTACGAACAAGAATACCCTCTCCCGAATGAAATCTTGCCTCTAGAGAAATATGAATACATCATTTACACTGATGGATCTGCTCAGCCTGCAATAGGAAGTAAACAACAGTACAGCGCTGCGTGTGCTATAGTGAAAGGATGTATGCGGCATGGTAAGTTCCATCCCAGCAATACGACTACACAATCTCTAGGAGATTGTAAAGCGCAGTTAGCAAAGCTGAAAGTCCTGCTACTGGCACTACAGTATACGGATCGGGCATTCCCCACACTGATAGTGTGCAATTCGTTTTACTTTGTGCAGTCGTACAATGAATATCTTCATTACTGGGGCCAGATTGGGTTTAGAGATTCCAGGGTTGCACAATTAAACATAAATTGTTATGGGAACAAGTGGCAAAGCTAAAAGAATGCCTGCCACGGGCTCAAGTTATTCACACCTTAAGTCATCAGCGTGTTGGTGTACACGTTGAAGGGAATTCACTGGCTGATGAAGCCGCCAAGGCGACAGTGCGAACTGCTGCCGTTGCTGTAATCACTCGTTCTAGCACGAGGATAGACGGAGATATACTGATAGCTGTCAATGCCTCAAAGAACGGCTCTGCCATTCCGAAGGGCTTTTCACTCAAATATTCCTATAAATTAGATGCGCAAAACACACTGTAGCTCAAATTCCAGGAGTGGGGGATAGAGTTATACCAAACACTGATCACAGATTAGGTTTAATTCTAGCTGCACGTGAGGGTTTGGGCTCTGCACATGCAGGAGTCACCGCTGTGGTCTTGTTATTGAAGCGGCCATTCTGGTGGCCAAGTTTGTCTAAACAAACAAAGGCTTATGTCTTAAAGTGCGACATCTGCCAGCAGATGAAAGGTTCCACCGTAGCACGGCCACCACAAACACCATTACTCATTTCAGACAGACCTCTCGCATGTGTCTTTTTGATCACTGCGGTCCTTTAAATTCAGATGAAGCTTACAAGTACATCTTGGTGGCAGTGGATTCATGCTCTAGATTTCTATGGGTTTGGCCTCAGCGCTCGGCTAACGCTCAAACTGTTATAAAGGATTTGCGAGTCTTCATTGGGACATACGCAATTGGCACGTTACATTCCGAACGTGGCCCTGCGTTTAGTTCTCAGGCTTACAAGGAAACCATGGAAGGTATGGGCATGGCCTTGCGGGTCTCCTCGCCTACCATCCCGAGGGAAATTCGGTGGTGGAGAGGAAAAACCGGGACCTAAAGCAATCCTTAACAGCAAGGGTATTAGGCACGGGCGGTAGTTAGGTCAATCACCTATATGGGGTCCAGAGGGCACTAAATAATATGCCAAGAAAATCCGTGGGAGGACGTACCCCCTATGAGATCCTGTTTGGGACAAGAATGTGGGTACCTGACCTCGATTGTGCCAGCACAGTGGCAGATGTAAAACCATTTGAATTGAATGATTGTTTGACTGTTTTACAGGAACTCAATGAATTCTGGGGATTACAAAGCAACGTCCAAGTCAAACACATCGCCACTGGGGATGTGAAACCGGTTCCAGCAAGACCTGTCTGGGTCCCAAAGGTTGGGGACCTGGTCAGAGAAAAGACCATGGACAAGAAGGAGTTTGGGCCATCCTACAGAACACCTGTACCTGTCCTGGCGGTTCAAGGAACAAGAACAGTACTTCTTTTGCCTCTTGCTGGCCGAAAAGAAAGAAGATGAGTCTCCATTGATCTGATCAAACCACACTATGTGGCCGATTCTCAACAGCAGGCCAAGTGGACTCCTGAGTAGATGCAGATCTCCTCTCGCTACTATACAGGAAGTTTAGATGGAAAGACTAATAACGTTTCAAGACTCCTCTGCGCAAGATGTCGGAGTAGCAAATAACGGAGTACGAATCACACCAGTTGAAACTGAACACCACCAAAATACAACTGAAACGCAAATTGCAATTCGGCCCAATAATAAACTTTACATCAATGTGCCTTCACAAGAACCAACTGCCAGTTCTACAAACACTGCTGAGCTCCCAAAGATAGATCGAACTGCGTCTGGCTACTTCATCAACTTTGATGACTTTTCTTCAGATCCAAGTGAACCTGAGCAATCGCCACCCATTTCCAAGAAAGAAAAATTTCGACAATTCTATCTCTGGTTGTAAAGGACTTACTTTGTGTCCTCTTGGTTGCATCTTTGGTTTGCATTAGGGATCCTGTTCCTGTTAATTTGGATTGGTATAGTAACTGTCATTTTTCTACTACTGAATGGACATTACCTTCCACAACGGTCTGCAGTACAACCTGTGAACTTGTTCTTGAAACCTCATACGTTATCACACCGTGAACAGAGACCTGTCCCTGGTGAACATTTCAGCTGTTCCAGTACTGGATGGTATAGTTTGGGATGGAGTTTCATATGATGTATTTGGTCCTACTGAACATTTGAAAATTCCACACGTGTTTAAAATTTCAATGAATGATTTCATTACCCCAAGTACACTCTCTGATGATTGGGACATTGAGACTGTAAATACTATGCTCTCAGATTTAAAACAATCTGCTGCATTTTCTTACAGGGAATTGTATAAAGACACACCTGACTTTGACAGCATGTACTGTTGCCAGCATTATGGTCATCACTTTTTGCATAGAGCAAGTGTCCCACGCACTGTAAACACTTACCATCAATGAGAACATTGCCCGACACCACCGAGAGGTAGTTCTGCCACATTCGCACAGGTATTTGCATATTTTTCAGTGTTCAATACATCAGACCCAATGTCATAACTAAGTTAGTACAGACAAATGTAACTGCGAAGAAAACGATGCTGACTAACACAAAGCTCATTTATTGAGCACCTTTCATCTCCCAACTGTCTATCCAAGCTTTTGACTATTGGAGGGACACAATAGACACAAAATCCATCTGGGGGACGAAAGATTGGCAGGTTCAGGGAACAGAGGCTTTATTTAGAGCTTACCTCATACCGTTACAGATAATATTCCTGAACAGAACAGTGCAACAAACTACCTGCTACGGGTTTGCAAAAATTAAAGACCTGAAAATACCACGCATCCCATCGCCCATACCTGTTGAAGGTATATCGAATAACACACTGATTAGTGAGGAGGCACTGGGTACAATGATACAGAATAGTGCATACAATTCTTCAGCTCCCAATTGGAAGGGATAGTTGGTTTGGCCTATCGACACAAATAGGTGTCAAGCAAGATTCAAGGGTACCACCAGAGGGTTTAGTATCCACAGGCCTGACCCACGCTATGTACACACAGACGACCCAGGGGTAGTGACTTCTTATAGTGTTGGGAAGTTGTGCCTAGAATAGCTAAAACCTCAACGCTACAACAGGTGAAATAACACTTGTCCCTTCTAGCTGACAACATGGATCTTAGGGATTTCTAGTTAGGTCCACAGAAACCACGTAAGAAACGCTTCTTATATGCCATCTTCAATGAACTGTGGAAAGTCTCCCAACAGGATGCTGCTGAGAGATTACATGAAATTGATATGATTAACCTAGAAAAGGCCCTGGCTGTGGTAGACAATGGTATGACCACACTTTCTTCACGTATTTATTCACTGAGCAACATTGTGTCCTCGGCAATCGACATAATGGAACACGATTTGTCTATTCTACAGCATGGGCAATCTCAATTGTGCTTCATTATGCCTTTGAGCTGGCCGCTCCAGTCACTGTGTCCAGGCCACGTGCCATGGTGATACATTAACAGCATAAACCTGTTCTTGGCTTACAATCTGCCCTACAGACAGTTGACTATGGCACGGAGAGATGCAATATACACCATGCTGCTCATTGAAAAATTAGAGACGTTACCTTTCACTGTAGCAGAGTCACCATCTACTGAGTGGTTAATTCATGGCTATATCACACTGCCAATCACGACATTTCAGTTCCAATACTGCCTTAGATACATCCAAGCAGGCAGGTATGAAGCATTAGGTGAAGGGTACATACAGGAAACATGGGAGATACCGTATAGATATAGGTGCAGAAATAAGGACACTGAAGTTTTCTTAAGTGGTACTGATTGCGGGAAGGCTTTAAGTGGGTCTTTAGTGTGCAAAAAAGTGTCACTTCATGGAACGTGGAATGCATCAAAAGTGAACATATCTTGCTACTTGAAAGGTTCCCCAGCTGCCGTGATTCATCCGGTTTTTTAATTACTTTCGAATGGAAGTTATTTAGTGCTGAATGATCAAGGCTGTTGTGGAATGGTGCCAGGCATCGCATATCTAGTCACAGTAAACTTCAGGGTTGTTTGCTGTAAGCAAGTATTGTTTCCCCAGGCTCGCACAGTTAGGGAGGCACCACTGTGGCCTTCATTGAATGTTTCCAGTATACGTTTTGATTCGCTGAGCAGACTGAAAGCCATGTTGTTTCAACAAAATGTGGCCTTAACTTCAGCCCGAGAGACTTTTGATCTCCACGTCTTCAGCAGAGATACAGGCCCTGGTCCGTATGACCTTCCCGATCCATTTCGGAGAAATGGTTCATCGTATCTTCAACGTCTGATACGAGTGGAATCGTACACTTATTTAAGCGACTTGGATCAGGTCTATTAACCACCTTTCAGACCATCTTCGGAGTAATTCCAGCTTTCATACACTCCGTACTTGGAAGCGTTTTTGGAGGGCTTCCTTTGGTGCTGCTATCAGTAGCTGTCATCCTGATTGTAATACTCTTGCTTCGCAATGGACGTCACAATCCCTCAAGAAATGGAGAGATCACTGCTGGAACAATGTTGTAGTGAGAGCATGGTGTGCTACCTGACTACGCCTCGGCTTCGAGAGCTGAGTGAGCATTGATTCCTGTCTTTCAGACCGGTCTGGCTAGACTGTGCCCTGCCTGTGTTCCGTTGCGTCTTCTGCGGATTTGGCTGCGTGTTGGACCTGTGTCTGACACTCCCATCGGTTGCGCCGCCGGACATAGAAGCGCTACTGGCGCCTTTGCAGGCCCACACATGCAGTTGTCTACAGCGAATTTCCATGTTGATGACGGCATTTCTAGAGCCTCCAAGGGATCCTTCCACTCCTGTTGGAACGGATATCGGCTCTGCTCCAGAGGATCAGGCATCGGTATCTGGTGTGCAGGCATCTAATTCTTCCCCGGCCGCTGCCGTGGGGACCAGAGATGAACATCTTTGCTCACTCAACATGATACTGAAAGTTCTTGAGGGGCTACCATTTGCGGATGCGATGTTCAGCGATGTTGAGTCTTAAGCGCAGGATTTATAAACAATTTGGTCTCTCCTGTGCTGGGAACCGTTTGGCAACTTTTTAAACATTTATTAAATTGAAGGTCGAAACTGACTTTGTTTTATTTTTTCTTCTCTGCTCTAACTGAGCATAATGGCTTTCAAGGTACTCAGTGTAATAACAACAACATATACAAGCATAGAGGACATTTCTGAATGCTTATTAAGGAAAAAAGACTTTTCTTTTATGGACATTTTTTCAGGCTTTTAAAGGACTTTTTAGCATGTTTTATTGTAAATGATTTTAATGCCTTTTAATGGCGTTAGCTTTATCATTGCCTAGCTGACATTGTTGACCTTTTGATGAGGAGTGGGTGTCATGTCTTTTAGGATAGTTCTGTCATGTAAACCCCTCTTACATACATTTGTCCTATCCACACGACTACAACGATTCTATACAGGTGACCTTTTACCTAATAGCTTGCTCCTGTCTCTTCGACACCAGGCTCTTAGTCTTCTATCACAATCCCTGTACCTGACGTACATAAACATGTCCCCAGACACGGCAGAATTCTTCTGTATAAGGGTCACCACTTTTTTTCATCCTTGGCCAACAGCCAGCTGTGCATGATCACACTTGTTTAGAAAAGCATTGGTGATCGTTTTCAAAACATATATGATTGTTTTCAAAACATCCTTGATTGTTTTAAAAACATATCGATTCTAGAAAAAACCCTGGAGTGACCATTTTAGTATAAAAGACCCTCATCCCCCTTACAAATTAGAGAATTCCTTCCAAGCTGAGATAGGGGTCCTGCATGCTGAATCTTCGACAAGCAGGGGTCTGACATCCCTCGCGGGGTGTCATCCTCGACGCAGAGACGGGGTCCTTCGTTCTAAACCATCAGGTGAGGGGTCTGGTTCTTCCCTAGGGGTTTCTTGGCTACAGGTATACATAGTTATACGCATATACACCTACACATCCAGGCTAGGCTAGGTACACTTAGGCAATTTACTTAGGGCGTGCATTTTAGGAATATGCAAGTGCTACTGTTTTTATCTGAACTATTTATGTTCATCTTATTAGCACTATGGTAGAAATGTATCTACTATTTACTATATTGGTACTACTGGACCAATAAATACTTATTGAAACGTCCTAATCGCCATCCTGTGTATTTTCTGAGAGAAAGCAAGCACGAGTGCCTGAGCGAAACGTACTGTACTGTTTTCCACGATCCCTGAGGAATCAGGATTGTCATGTTCAGTGGTTGCCAGAGACTACCTACACCACTGTAGAATACAGGGGGGTGGTAGTGGCACTGTATAGCTAGCTGGTCTAATGGCTGACATATCCTGTGGAGGTGTCCGGAAGCGGTTGGGACACCAAGCCCTCAGTTTAGGTCATCCAAAACGCGCAGGTGCTGGGGGACTCCTAGGAACTACACGACAGGTCTCATCATCTCTTGCATGAGAGTCAGCGATCTCTGCGGTTGTGGGGAAGTGTGGTGATTAGGAACCTGCTTCTTATTGACTCTGGGTTTGAATATTGGAACCTTACTTTTCTTTCTGTGATGGTGTCTGTGAGGGATTCCGCCCAGATGCAGGGAGGTATTGGTATGACCCTTCCATTTCTAAGCTACAGGATATCATGGTTATCAAGGGATACCGATTGAAATTGGAAACAGGGTGGACCCACGGGGCCTCTGTCTTTACCTATCTTGCGATGATGCTATTGATTACACTATAAGTGATCTCATGAGACGTTACACATACTCAGGGGTCCTAAGCCAAAAAACTTAATCCTGAGGAGACACTTCTAATCAACTTGGGTCGAAATGTTGACACCTTATCCCTGGCTCACTTTTCTATTATGATCTTTACAAATGTGCAATAATTGTAACATATTTTCTTTTGGAAATTACCGGATGAGCCTGGATTGTAGTGTCTGGTGTTCGCATTTATGTACTGTCACACTCACTTGAGCGGGAAACATCGGTTACATTGCGGTGTTTACACCGCAAAACCTTTACAAAGCGGGTATTACAACCAAGTCATTACAATGACTTGCGCTGGATGGCGCTCTAAGCTAAGGAATAGTATGATTTACTATTCCAACACCTTCCCTACTGTAATGTAGGCTGGAGTTGGAATAGTAAATCATGCTATTCCTAAGTCCAGCGCCCTCCAACGCAAGTCGTTGTAACGACTTGCGTTGTAATGCCTGCGTTGTAAAGGTATCGCGGTGTAAACACCGCGATGTAACGTCGTATATTCACTTGAGCACTGCGTCATTTGCGCTTTGTATGTAATAACTACATGGATGATTACTGAGATCTGTTGAGAATATATTTCACAAAAGAAACCTTGTCATACCTCTTTTTATGTGTGTTGTAATAGAGAAAATGTCTCTATATTGTATTAGTAACTACATTAAGTGAGGGAATCACTTACTGGGGGTGTAATTCCTACCTACTGAATGATGCCCAGGCACTCAGTGCATATATATAATACTGACCGCTGTCCTGGTGGGCTTACAGGGTGGTCCTTGTTATAACCCTTATGGTAGTCCTGCATGTTAAATTGGACGATACTAGAACCTATAAAAAAACAGAACCCTGTGAGGCCTGTACAGACTTAGAAAAAGCAATTTGCGAGAATTCACACTGTACAGGACAGAACGTTTGCAGCACTCTAACAAAAACATCTAATCCTCTGTTAATTGAATTGAGCTGTCTTATGCTGAGCATTGGCATCGCTTCCACAGAATCGCTTCAGTAGCAGGCCCAACCAAACCAACTTTGCTACTGTTCATGTGCCAGGAAAATGTTTCATCAGGAAAAAAAAAGATGCCAGACCAATGCATCATTGAAGAATGGTTTGTACTGTAAACTAGCTGGCTAGGAGATGCCCAGCCCAGTCATAAATCTCAGTAATGTGTTATGTGCATGGATGTGTGTGCCCTAGGACTTAGCTATTTATTTTGGTGCCCTGGAGTAACTGGAGTCCATTGTTCAGTGAAGGAGGCTGTTCTGTTGAGAAGCACCAGAAGGTCATGTTATGACTTCAATTAAATGTTGTGCAGTTGTGTGTGTGAAATGTTTGAGCTAGGCTGTCACGAAAGGTCCTGGCGCACATGTTGGTAAGAGTGTGTATGCTTTTGAGCTGCCAATACTTAGCCAACTATACGGCTTTGGTAGTATGATGAATGAGTGAAGTTCATAGGGTGTGTTTGGCTTGTGCTACCCATAGATCACCAGCAAGAAGCTCAGAGGCGTGAAGCCCAGTGAAGCACACCGTTCAGAGTGTCTGGAGCTGAGTGCACCGCCTTGTGCACACTGCAGGATCAAGCAGAGCCCAGCTTATTATCCTTAAAGCAGCAGTCAGAAAAAATAAAGCCAGGTTTCCATGCTGCCCCTCGCCACACCCGCATAGAATGTACTTGATAACACAGGAACTGCAACACCAAGGGTGTGTATGGCAGAGAGAGAGAGAGTACACACAGGGCAAGAAAAGAAGAAGCAGTCAGAGGGTAAGAGTGGGACTGCGTGAGTGAAGTTGCAGGTCAGGTGCGGCGACAGCTTAAGAGACGAGGAGAGGCTGGACTGCAGGTGGGTAAGTGCCTTCCTACCTGTGCATGAATGGCTATGCAAACATGCACTTGCACATATCTGCATGTGTGTGTGTGAGCACATTCATTTCCCCTTATGTTTGTGTCTGGGTCTTTCTAGGCGGAAGTCTTTGCCATCTGGGATGACCAGCAGCATCTGTGGCTCCCTCACATTCAGGAGTCCTCTCCGGTGCAATGGTGGTCATTACTGGCATTGTGCTGGCCAGCTCTGGCATAGTCTTAGTCCTTCTTGAGACATCCTGTGCATTAGTTGTCTGTTTGTGGCCAGGCTTGGCACAGTATTGGCGATTTTAGATTCATTGTGGCCATTCTTGGCATAATCTTGGTCACCAGTAGCATCATAAAATCCATCCATGTCATATTGTGGGCATCATTGGCCTAACTCTGTCCAGCCACGAGGTTATGGTGGATTTAGCATATTTGTGGGTTTATATGGCATGTTGATGTCATTCTTGGTCCAAATACGACGCCATTCCAAGAACAATGGACTCCCCTTGACTTAATGGTGGCCATCCTTAACATTATTATGTCGAATCATGGCCTTCGTATCACTGAAATAATGGTATCCATCCTTGGCACACCGTAGCCCACTAGGGCATTATGGTAGCCACTGGCTTGTGATGTTAATAAATGTGTATGTTAGGCAGTTGTAAATTTGTGTTCTTAATGCAAATGCTACGCGGATGTTTGGGGCTCAGTAAGTAGCTACTAAAAATGTAAATTGCTATTTTAAAACAAAAATTGTGGGGCATAATGTGGCCAGAAAATAAGAAGCCTTTCCCTGGGGAAAGTTAAACTTGTTTGCCCAGTATGTGTGTTTTTTTCCAGAAGCTGATGTTTGACAACAAACCATTTGAAAACTGATCCGTGAATGATAATTCATGCTGAGTTGGGGAGACTGATTGCTGATGACTTTTCGTTGGTGTAGAATGGCTTACTGCTGTGGCTGTTACTTCATTACTCATGTAGAGGCAGTTTATTTCGAGTAAAATTTTCCATGAGATTATTGATGGTAACCCGGCCTGGTGTAGTAGGGTAGTCGCTACTGATAGGCCTGTATGAGTGGTCATCACTGTAATCTTGTATGATGTGGTCAATATTGTAATAGTGATATTTGCTAATATTAGAGGACATTATACCACTGATCAGAAGTAGCACTCATTATGGAAAAGGATGAAGACACCTATAGATAGATACATTTTGTTTCTAGCTCAAATGGTTCAAAAGTTACTAAAAACACAGAGACAAGTGTTGCTGCTCAATAAAATGCAGTTTGCAAAGGGTGGCAGGTCACCTCTCTGTTGCTTATTGCTATATTTGGGTGTTAATCTGGTACGAAGGAGGTGCACCCAATGCCCAGACAGTGTTAACAAGTGTAAAAAGTACTAAATAATGAAGCAATACTATCAAAAAATGTGGCACGTTACGCCGCATAATTTGCCTTTTCTTGCTGCATAATTTACTCAACCCTGCCACATAATTTGGCACTACCCTGCCGCATCATTCCAATGACCCTGCCTATAATGCACTGTTCACCAAATTTAATAGCAACTCCTAATCTTAATTTCTTGAGAAAGGTGGTCTACGCCTTGACGCAGTAGCAAAAGCTTAAAGTGCCACAAAATCTGGAAACTTGCAGGGCTGTTTACTGGGCTCTCTGCTGATTCCAGATCACAAGAAAGGTAAATTGGATGGCCATCTAACTAAAGATTGCTATCTGTGTTTGTCTGCCTTCTAAGGTACATGTCTAATTCCTGACAGAGGAACAACTAAAGTGGGCTAAATTATTCTTTATCAAACCAGTTATAGGAAATGAATGTCACCCATGCACGATGCTGCATTACTTATGCTTGTGAAAAGGTGTTCACCGAGTTAGTGCCACTTCATTGTGCTAGACCTATGAAATTTAGTAACACTGTACACTTCTCTCCTGTGTTACTAAAGTTCATGGGGTATGAGGCAAGATGTTGAAATGGGGGCTCCAAGGAATTTAATTACATTGAGAAGTGAATTCCACCAAAGGAGGGGAGGCTCAACTCTAAAATCATTTATGTAGGGTGTGTGGCAATGATGTGTCCTAGCCCCTTTCCTCTTCACCCTTTATTTATGTAATTGGGACTAATAAATTAAGATAGCCTGCTTGTTCCCAGCAAAAACTGGAGATAAAGTGTTTTCTGTGTTTTATTATGCAGATGCTATACTCCTTTGTGATTAAACTCTTCTGGGATTACAGCAGGCTTTAAGGGTTTTGTCAGATGTTGCTGCTTCCAACCGAAGATGCAGACTATGCCTTTTGGTGTATCAACCTATAAGGAAGACTCATATACAGATAGTAGTGACTTGCCTCACTCCCATTCCAACAGGTAGTGGGAGTTAGTGTTTAACAATGATGGAGCGTACATTGTTGAGAGACGTTTGCCTCTATCAATTCTCACTATTAAATGTGTTTACGGAAAATGTTACTTAATGATGACAAGTTAACTGGTTAAGACAAAAACGTGAGATCTTATACTGCATCGTAAAAGCATGCAGAGTGCTCGAAAAACTAGATTTATGAAACGCAAATAAAGAGAAAATGATTACAATTACACATGAAAATATTTACTTGATTTGAGAAATAAAATTAATAACGTAGAATGTGATGTGATGCAAATCAATACGCATGTGTTGAAAATGAAATAAAATATGCATAACGAAGCTTATGAAATGCTAAGAATGCGTGATTTAATAAAATAATTATACTGATAAGCTTTGCAGCTTTTGAAATGAATAAGCGGTTTCTGTAACGTTTTAGTGAAAAGCGTGAACTTCAGAAATGACACGTTAATAATAAGCTTTGAAATCGTACGTTTATAAAAGTCTTCTTAGATAATGTTTGGTACATACATGAGACTAATGTATTAGGAAAAGATAAATTAGAATCATTGGGAGATGTCGATTCTGCCTTTTAATAATATGAGCTTATTCTAATGAATAACGTACCAGTGATTCAGCTAAATTTCATGTAGGCCTCAAATGCTTTTCTCTTTTATTCAAGAGTAAAAGTCATACGATGTAGTCACTCTAGTCACTGTAAGAACTTTTTGTGAAGTTTCTTTTTAACAAAGGATGCTTTTTCCTATTGGACAGTACATGGATTATATTGTAACAAAATTATACCAAACCCAGGAAAAGTACTTGGGAACGGGCAGACTGTAAGGAAAAGGAAAGTTTCTTTAACTTCCGCGGAAAAGATGGAAGTTTATTACAAATAAACTTTAATAGATCGGATGTATTGCAAAAAGGATTACTAAACCTTCCGGATTTTTGGATGATGTATTGATCACCCCATGAGCAGCCCACAGTAACTGACCAATGAAAGCTGAAAGATTCGACTAAAGGAAACATTTGTGGGTGTACGCATGCAAGTAAAGAAGAACTATGCCAGCTTAGGCAAAATCTAGAACGAGGTACAATGCTTGAAGAAGAATATGGACTAAGACAGCTCTGAGCATTACTTTGCTTGAATGATATGGACTGGCTAATAAAAACCTAATAAGAGCCCAAAGTATTAATAAAAGAAACACCCATTCACCGTCTTATTGAGAAACACCAATTAAATGCCTCAAGGTGAAGTAGATCTTTCAATGACTACCCTGGCTGATTACTTGATAGTTATTTTAGATACAAAAATATCCATAGTCACTATGTGGTTATCCAAAAAGTTTACTCTGGTCAGGACAAGTGATACTGAGTAGCCGGGCAATCTTATTTTTTTTTTTTTTTTTTTTTTATCAATACAACCAGTACGAGACTGAGGTTACATACAAGTTGAGTGAAAAACTACATGCCACTGGGTCACTACTGGTTGTGGGGAAGGAGAACGATTCTGTCTTGATAAACTTTAGCAACTCTCCTAACTTGGACTTGTTCAAAGTGTGTCAACCCAAACTCTTCAAATTGTTTTCTAGATTTTCCTAAGAAGCATAGAAAGAGGTAGTATTTTTGCTTGCCCCTGAACACTTCCTTGACAAAAGAGAGATACATTAACCATTTCTCTGGATGTTGGAAATCTCAATAGATTCCTCAAGAGATAAGTCTCATACTCTCTTATGTAGAAGCATGAAGCACACTGAATACATCTGAAGTGAATGAACGCATTCTTCCACTTTCAGAAGACAGAGTAACTTTAGAAATGATACATTTAGGTGTAAATGTTTCATTGCTGATGACAATCTCTCATGTTGGACATCATTTTTTCTTACTTTTGACTCCGTTATCAAGACCCCATCTTTTTATTGTCTGGGTGAAAAGAAGAGTAGTTCATTTTCAGAAACTCTGCTATTAAATTGTTCATACATGACTCTTTTCAAATGTGAATATCAACTAACACGAAGGAAACAATATTTTACATGAGCAATGACAGAATCAGCAGCTCTGGTTTGTAGCTAGATCAAGGCCTGAGCTTGTTGTGGGTGAAATCCGAATGCTGCATGGAGCACACTACTTTTGGATGCGGAATGATGAATAGGTTTAAAGGGACGCAATGGCCCGGTAAATTGTCTGGATTTTTCCCACCTCCGGAGTCACTGATAACAGGGGTACCGGTAACTCCTGGGGTAGGGAAAATGTGGCTCATTATGCTTTGGACCCTGAAGGTCCCCTTATAAATTAGGAATTGCTGGAGGAATCTGTAATTCTGGGTCCCATACCCCTAGTAATTCCTTGTTTTGATCTGGACTTTCACCTGGAGATTTCAGACGCTTTTACCAGCCCAAATCTCTGGGTGAAAGACAAGAGTTCAGGTGTGTTTCTGTTGATCTCAATTCCGATGGGGCTGGTAACTGCTGTATTAGTGATCCTGCTTGCAATGATTTTAGCAACTATTTTATATAATGCATCTGAATAAAATGGCAAACACCTCTTGCTTGAAGGTTGGAAGTGGCATCTAAAAAATTAATTGCGGCTCTGTGCTACTTCCTAATGTGTCCTGGTATCGTGGTCTCTCTAAGGTTGAGTGCCAACACATTCTTACTTCTGCAGATTATGACAACTCACAATAGGAAGATGTCCTCTCTAAGGACCAGCTAGGTTTAGTAAGGTCCAACTTGAACTGCATTACCCACATCTTTCAATAAACATTCAAGGAAATTAATCATTTTCTGAAGTCTATGGTGCGGGTTTGGGATGTGAAAGAAAGAGCATGGGCCTAATCATCCCTCCACCATTACTATAGCTTTATACGCCACCGTAGCGGGCTATGGGCGCTTGTAAAGCTATTAGAACATTCCACCCCATGAGGGCAGACTGTTCTAATTTGAAAAACCAAGGCCTTTCAGAGCCCGAGGAGTTTGATATTCCTCTCGGCTCCGAACCCTTTGTTCACAGTTATTTCTGTCAATGTTCTGCAGTTAACAACCGCATGCAGGGCCATGGCTGTTAGCCCCCTTTCACAGCTCTTGCTGTGAATGTTCAACAGCTAAGTCAGCCTCTGATTCTCCCCAGCTTGGCTGAACTGCCTTTTGTAGTTCAGCCTAGTCAGGGAGACCCAGGAGCTGAGCATCATTTACCCCTCTCTCCTTCTGAAGCCCTAATGACAATGAGCTACAGGAGGAGGGAAGGGTGAAGGCTGCGTGTATCCTTCTGCACGGCCTCAGGCTTTCGCTTTCCTGTGCCTAATTAAATATATTTTAGAGAGGCAGAGGAAAGAGAAGGGCAGAGGCGGTCTATTAGAACATTGAAATGTTGAGAGCAGCGGGCCTGTACTAGTTCATATAGGCCGCTGCTGCTCCATCGTCTTAAACAGAGCTCTCAACATTCCAATGTTCTAATAACTGCAATAACCCACTACAATAGGGAGAGAGATTGAACCTGTAACTCATGTTTAAACACACTCTACTCTTAAAATGATGTGCCCGGTAAGAACAGCAATCCTGCCTCGCCAAATTAGTTTGCTCCCAAATGGACAAAAGAGAATTTGTGACTTCTGGATCTGTGTAAAACAAAAAAGTAGTGGGCGGATTGCTTGAAATAATCTCAGCCACTGAAACTTACAATGGGCCGCAATCCTGTCCATCATTTCTGTGTGCCACTTGACAAACCACAAAAAGAAGCTGCTGCTGGGAACCCAGTGTGGCTGTCAATGCAGATATTCCAAATTCTGAAGACAAATTTGTCACTCTCTAATGAACAGCTATCATATCTTGGGGCAATGTTTATTGCGTCAATAGGAGAGAGCAGCTTCTTCCTGGAAATATATAGACCGAACCACTTGAAACGCTACAAGTTGGTCCCAGCCACTCTTTCTGGGACTCATTGTCCAGCTAATTTGTTACCTCTGTCTCTTGGTCATAGATGGTGGATGAAAATAAATGTGTTTTAACAAGAATAGGATGGAAAAAGTAGGTACAAATTAAAAGAGAATTATTGCTTCCGTCAACTGACCAGTGATCAGGGGATTTAGGGAGGAGGCCACGTGGTTGTCTTCCACACAAAGCCAGTGGGTGTTTGGTGCCTTATGCGAATGACATATTGATAATCTTGTCTACAAGACAACATGTAAAAGCAAGGACTGCTAAATATTTTTCCCCAGACACTGACTTCAATTTTTCGACCTTGTAACAATATTTATACAAATTTCCAACTGAGCTGACAAGATAGCTGCAAGTCAACATAGGTACAAATATTCAACAGCACATCCTGGGAAGAACAGGGCTACCAGCCTGCAGTGTTTGCTCTTGTATCCCTATCAACATATTTCATCCAAGACAGCTTCATGGTTTCCCCCATCTGAATAGATGTGCTTCACTTCAAACACTTACACCTACAATGGGAGATTTTCAGAGGTCCTTCGTCTGTTTTGCATAATAAATGCATCATCCTGAACTTTCAAACATAGTGGTCTTCGTCTCACGAGTATTCATAACTGAACTGCTCATTTTATGTGGGGGTCTTTCTAATTTAGTGCATACAGCAGTGTAAGGTGAAAATATCAAATCCTTTCAGGCTGTGACTAGAAATTCCCAACCACACATTCCACAGTAAAACATGTATAAAACGGAAACATCTTACAAGTCCACAAATATTCAGCCAGGACTCACTGCCATTAACACATTCACTTAAGCATGCACACTACTGGCAGCAGAGTCTTGCCAGCCGAGTCATAATTCTGCATGTGATGGAAACCTTAGATCCCGTTATAAAGTCACACGAGACTACCGAAAGCGCAGCAATGCTATATCAACAGAGATTGTATGATACAGGACTGGCACGGGAATTTAGTAATGTAAAGTAGTGGCCATCGCACTTGGAAAGAGATACATTATTAATGAAGTGGAAAAGGCCCAAAGACAGGCTACTAAATTAGTATAAGCAATGAAAGACTTGAGCTGCAATAAGAGGCTCTGCGAGTCTGGGCTGTTTTTCTTGGAGGAAAGGAAGAGAACAGGAGGATGAAAGGGAATGCAATTACACTCCATAACTCTGTATTTATATGAGTCATATAAGGGCCTAGCAGAACCTGCTCAGCCACAGAATAGAGAGAATGAGAGGCCTTCCACCGAGCTGGAAGGGTAGCAGCTTAATCACTGGCATATGAAAATATGTCCATGTGAGCAGCTACAATGTGTAATTACGTCCCTTAAGAGGTAGCACTCACATCCTCTGTAAATCTGCTTGGAGTCTAGATTGGAAGAATTCTGGTTGGCCATTGGGTGTTTCCTTTTTCCTGCAAATATTAGAGAGAGGTTGTGGAATCCTACACTTAGTCACTCATACAGACCATTCTCCCACGAACACATATGCCCAACACACACTGGACCTTGAGTAGGACAGCCCGGCCCCTTTATCCGTGTTGGGCCTGGGATCAAGAAAAAAATGGACAAATGCAAATCTTTCCATCACACAGCTAAGTGCAACTGGGCAATGAAATAAGGACTCCTATTTGCGTTAGACAGTCACCTGTAACACTCAAAGGAAAACACGAGAACGTCCAACGAAGGATGGGTTGCAGAAATGCATCATGTGAGTCTTTAGGACCGTGAATGTATGTCCCTTGCTTTAACTTTGCTCCTCACTCCCAGAAGGTTACTAACCTTCACTAAAGGTCCCGTCCATCAGGCAGGTGCACATCATCTGGCTCTCCAAAGTGAGACTTGGAAGGTGAACTGTTATTGAGGTACCTCTGGGGGTTTCTACGAGGAAATACTGGATTAGCAGTTGCAGAGCGTACAGACAGGATACGGGGTGGGAATGGCTTAAAAGCTAATATCAGCAGAGCTGGGGTCTCCTGAGAATCTGCAGGATCTTACTGTGGGGATCTTAGAGTTGCATAATTGACCAGATATCCTCAACACTCTTGCATAACAAATAGAATCCCAGAATTGCTGCACATCCTCAAGTCAACCAGGGAGGATACTTCCCAATTCATGCCACTGTATAGAAGCAAACTCTTGTGGTGCCCATATGCGAGTGGCCCAACTTCCCCCAAAAAATTGTACTATAGCATGAAGTGACATGAAAGTACAACATTAAGAATTATTTAATCCTAGCCTTTAAGCTCAATTACATTGGCAGATGCCCAGTCCTACAGAGTGAAATGAGAAATTAAGGTTTTAAAATCAAATCTGGCCTAGTGTATCTTGCATATGGGCCAAATCAGGATCATTCCTTGCTTAGCCCCAAATCAATGCTATACTTTGGTCACTTCTATAGACATCCGGATTATGGTAATGTGGTGTATAAACAAGTTACTTACCTTCGGTAATGAACTTTCTGCTGGGTACTCCATCTAACTGCACATTCTATACCTTGTGAATTTCCCCACTTGCCAGACTGGATCTGGAAAACTTTCTGCAATCACTCCTGTTTGCTGCCAAGTGGCACCACTGGCCTCCGCCGAGAGTCTATTCCATCTGTGGACATGATGAATAGAAGCCACATAGAGGTGCCCCGCATGCATGGATGTCAGTTTATACAATGACTATTTCTGTCCCCCTGGAAGAGGAGCGTCACTGACAAAATGAGAATATTAACAGTTTGCATCATCTAACTTGAAATCTTATTACCTCCTAAAAATGCACACCACAGAATATAGAGAATAGAGGACTCTGCAGTTAGATAGAGTATCCACTAAAAAGAGTGTTACTGAGGGGAAGTAACTTGTTCTTCTGGTGGATACTTTTGTGTTTAAGACTTTTTATTGATTTTCAAGAGTTCAACAAGGAGGCATCTCCAAAAACAGCTTCAAGGAAAATAACACACAAATACTCTCACCTACAACCACCGGCCAGTGAGGCTAGAAATATGCATTTATACAAAATTAGCATGTACAAGTTCACAAAAAGAACATATAACCTTAAAAGAAAAGAGGGTGGAATGAGGGTGGGATCTTATGCGGGGGAAGCAACATGCAAGCCATCCAGGTGTTAGTTAGCAATGTGATGTCACGCTGCCCAGCTACACACTAGGTGGATACTTTTAATGGCAGATTTCTCAACTTGTGAATCGATAGCAGAGCAATATTACCACCAGGAAGTGGATCTGGGGAGTGGACTTTACATCAGGAAGTCCTGCGGGACGAAAAAGGCAAAATGACCCTTCCTGTGGACCTGACAGTCAATGCAGTGGAGTCTGATGAAATTAAGGGCCCAAGGGCATTTAGCGACTTGGCAGATGATAACACAGGCACCCCTAGCCAGGCACGTTGCATGGCCGTCACCCTGGTGAAATTAGCCCAAAAGCCCTCCGGAGGATCATTATTTGGACAAGGAATCTTGTTGTGCCCCTGTAGCCTCACTGATGCTTGTAGTCAACTTCTTAGTCCTGGGTACAAGTGGGAGCAGGTTCAGCTGTTCAGGTTCCAGATGCCAAGTCCAGTCTTCTCTGTTTTTCCACAGATCCAGAGAGTGTTCTGAAGTGCCAGTCTGTGGCTCATCAGCTGTGGGTCAAGTGCCACTTTTCTAGGAATACTAGCAAGTGTGTTGGGGGGACTCCTGAGCACTTCCTAATCAATGAGGAAAAAGTTAGCTGGGCAAACATTACCTCTTTTGCAGCACATCCTGTTTGCCTTACTGTGACCTATCCCACAGTGCACTAGTATAAGAAAGATCAAGATGGCACTACCATTCTGCCCTTGGAGGTGGGTTGTGTGCCAGTGAGCAGTGAGTTAAAGGAAATGAGCCGTCTTTCCTCTCAGCTGCACCAACCTGGTTATGGGACTAGCTCCCCCTCCCACTGGGCTGGTGCCAAACTGGTTACAGAGAGCCAGGCGACAAAGGCTTCCCACCCCCATTAAGGGTAAACACTTGCAGGCCAGCTGCTGGCGGGCTAGTGCTAATTAACATATTGGGGGTTCACTTTTCCTAAATATTTTTAAAAATTCAACTTAATTTAAATCATTTCAGTATCTTGCCCGAAACCAACAATAGCAGATTTATGATTGTATTCTTCTCATAGGTTTAGTTTTTCTAGTAGGACAGTAATAGCCCTACTCAGTGAAAATAGCATTTGGGGGCTAGTCACTGTAGTTACATGTTAACACTAAATACTTGCATGCTCCATTTATACTTAGTAGGCACCCTACATGAGGGCTACAAGGCCTACTTAGGGATGACTTAATTCATATTTAAAAGGAGGCTTCAAAAGGATTATTTTGACAGGTTTGCCTACAAGCTTAAAAAGCTGCAGTAGTCAGGCTAGAAGCCAAGTTTCCTTTGTCACTTGATGGCACAAGAAGTGCTGCAGTTCACTAGTGACGTTTACCCTTCCATGCCATTGGTGTGTTTCCTGCATCATATACTATGGTCTTACTGTAGATTTAAATACATCAATTGGGGATTAGGGAATGTTACCATGTTTTAGGGGTCAGAGCACCAGCGCTGGGGCCTGGACAATAGTGGCCCCATGTACAGAGTTCAAACACCAGCAAAACCAGTCTGAAAAAAATGGGGGTGACCATTCAAAAAGAAACACTTTCTCACATACATGAATATATAAACTAGAAAATTACTATGAAAACACATGGTAAATGTAATACATATTTGTGTACAACAATGAAAATAAAGGTGTTAACTATTGAAAATGAATAACAACTTATATGGGCGAGTGTTTCAACGAGCAACTAAGCAAAGGCAAATGCATGCTATAGGACGATACCTAAAGTATATTTAAGGCAAAATTAAATATATAACACCGCCAGAATGACAGTAAGCTTTCTAGGGAACATATGAATCATATCTAAGCACACTTATTAAGATTGTTAATATGCTAGTAAACACACAACTAAGTGATTAAGCAGACAATAGCCTTATATCTAATTCGACTATGCAGCAAGGTGTAAAAGTTAATAGAAATCAAGTGCAAAACGCCAGAAGCAACAGATAGCTATACAAGGAACAGCAGCAAGCTCTAAAAATGCCTTTCTTTTTAAACTGAGTTCTGTGTTTTAGAAGTCTTGGAAACTCCTAATCCGATGTGCAAAATGTACATTCGTTGTCCAGAGGTGATGGTGAGAAGCAGGTGATCCAAATCATGAAAGGAGTTGGAGATGCAGTGGATCGTTCAGCGAGAACTCAAGCTTAAAAGTGAAGATGCTGCAGGAGGGATAAGGCATCAAATTAAGTATAGCGGATCAGACTATCGGTGCTGGAAAGCCACAAAACCATTGAGTACAGAGGAGATGTTGGAGACATGCCATTGGATGGAAGGACATGAGGCAGAATCAAGGGTGCACCACACGAAGCAGATGCAATAATAAGCAGTTGTCAAGGTCCATCGCGTGAATGATGAATGATCAGTTGGAGGATCAGTTTCGACTGATACAAAGGAAGCACAAAAGGATGTTCCAGCTGAATGTTCAGAACAATTGTACAAAAGCAAGTGTGACTCTGGAAGAGGGATCCTGCGGCTGGTGGAGGGATTGTACGAAAACTCAGAAAACAGTTCTCCCAAGCTCGACAACAGCCCAACGCCAAGAAGAAAGCTATAGCATATGACAATGCTGCTCAGATGCGTGCAGCGAATTTGTCTTAGCTGAATGATTAAAACGACCATGTCTGTGAATAACAGAAATGTTGTAAATCTGCCAAACAGGTATGAAGCTGTGAACCCAAAAATGCAGGTTTACCTGCAAGTATACTTGTGGCACAGAACTGTCCAGCGCTTATATTTCTTAAAACAGCAGCAGTACCAGTGGTGTTAGAGGCATTAAAGACAGCACCAAGCAGGTCAATGAAATGAGCCGGAAACTGTGTTTAAAAGATGTATCTCCACTGTAGAATGTGATGTATGAAGGTTAAATGTTAAAACAACTTATTTTTGTGTTAGTACTGCTGAAAGTTTATTAATTTTATCTAGGTGCGTAGGATTCAACGTAACCCTGGGCAAAACAGGAACATCAGAAGCCCTTGCTGAAGGAGGGATACACTATTACCCCATAACATTTTACAGTACTTTGTGAGGTAAGTAGATACACATAACCTTGAGTCACCCCATATTAGTTCTGAAAATGTAGCTACTACCATTTTTGAGAACAGCACAGTATGAAGATGCAGGCGCAGCAAGTAACTTGAAAGGCCAGACTGGGGTACTGGGATATTATTAAATACTGTCAGTATCCTCAAGGATTCACAAATGAAGAAGTGCTAATAAGGATAGAAGTGATTGCCAGTGGATGAGATTAATGAAAGAATTCCATCCATCGCCTTGTTTTTGTTGACGTGTTTGCAGTTGACGCCCTTAGTGCGACAGGTATACCAAGGCATGGGTTCCGTGCTCACTGTGCCGTGGGACTCAGGCTATACCACGCTGATGAGACCTAACGAGGTCGAAACTGGTTTGGGGATGCTTGTGGTCTCTTCTAGAGGGAGGCCTCGCCTGTCAGTTTGGGGCAGACTATTCCCATGAGAAGAAGTATTGCTACCGTTTTGGACAAGGCGGGCCTTTGTCTAGAGTCGTACCGTGAGCAAAAAAAGATTAATTGGAATGTGGCCATTACCAATTGCCAGTGACTGAGATTAATTCAAGCAGCCCATCCATTACCTTTCTATTGTTAAACCAGCATTTTATCAGCAACAGATTTGGAACAGAAGCCCTCAGCAATGTAGGAAATATGAATGATATATGGTCTCGTACCACACCATAGAAGTACACCGTGTACAGCCATAAAAATGAGCAGTGGTGATGTACAGAGGAATAGTTCCTTGTATCACCCACACTAAGTTAGGATCACCAGCTGGAGAAAAAGTTGTTCCTCTATCTGCTGGACAAACAAAAGATTGTACAAAGCGTCCTTTTGTGGCAGAGTAGCACCGATGGGAAAGGAGACTGTAAGGTGTAACTAGAGCAATTCTATTAAAGTGGGATCCGGGCATCCTATGTGATGTAAGCATTTGCAAAGCCCAGCACAACTCCAGTTGAGGCACATGCACAATACTGAATTTTCTCTTGACGTAGTAAATATATGCTCTCTCTAATTCGTTTAAGAGCAGAGGAAGCGCTAGTTGAGACAAACACGTTTAATATCACTGACAGAAAAGGTATCCTGTAGCACTTCTTTATCTATATCCCTAATACAGAACGCAGTTTCCTTTTCAGAATGAGCAGCACTCTATTGTATCAAATCAGAAACTAAAACATGAAGAATGCTTCTCGTTTGTTTCCTACATGAACTAGACCTGAAAATAAATTCAAATTCATATTGTTTGTGCATTGTGATCATGTATTTTTTCCACTAAATGAAGGTCAAATTTGACAACCACTGTGGCACAATTTTCCTACACTATAGGTAGTAATAATATCAGGTACATGTTTGGGATCTGGCTAACTAGTGAAAGATCCAGAGGTTTTCAAGAAAATTCTTTGCACAGATGGGATAGCATGGACTGGCCACAGCACTACTCCATTTGGAGCATATGATAACATCTAAAATGAACAAATTTAAACAACTTGTTAGTTTCATCATTGAACAAAGCTCTTCCACATTTCAGATCAGGAAAGAGCATGAAAGGGCATATAAGAGCCTGTGGAGCTTAAGGAATTTAGCAGGTAGTTTGCTGAACAGTCACAGAGAAGAATAAAATATCTTTGAAATAAACAAGCACAAAATAATATATGTCACGTCCCTTAATTTGCTATGATTCAGCACCCCAAATAATTTCGTGTTCAAGGAAAAAATTCGAAAATTCAGGAGAATATAGAATTCTATTCTGTGTAATCAAAACTATTGCCAAAATTCAGGTTGTAGCACATAATAATAAACAGATTATTCAGATCTTCTGTTGGCAGGCCTTTACTAAAAGTCAATTGTGCTGTCAGCCAAGGAGTTTCACGGTGTTTCCATGCAGTGAAATTAACAGCACACGTTGGCCAGTTGATTGATAAATATATAGGTGTGATGTATATAATGATAAAAACAAAACATCTCTTTGTAATTAGCCTGTCAAGGTATGGACTTTGATTGTCTATGAATCAAAGGTGTTCAGATCATCTTGGGGCTGTTTGACTACCTTTAATATGCCATGGACTTGCAAAACAATTGGGTATAAGAATGTCATTCATTGAAATGCAGAACATTTGGTATTTGTACCATCTCCATTGGCCCCAAAATCTGATGGGGATCTATTTCCCAACAAATGCCATCAGGAATTAGATAAGCAGCATACAATGTAGATACATATGTATATGTTTTTTCTATAGCACAAACCTAGCCAAAAGTCAGCAGAACTCTGTACATGGTCAAAGGCAAGCTGAAAGTCAGCTTGTAATAGGATGGGAATCTGAGCTGTGGGCAGTTAATGCATTATAATGCAGTGTTGTTTAAAGAGGTAAGTCTACAACTCTTATTAGAGCAGCTTTGTGGCGGTCTAGATGGATACGGTGATATTGTTTCAGATCCTGGGTGCATAGATGGAAAAGGACTGATTTTCTTTTACTATACTTCTTAGTCTGCAGTCTAATGGTATCCTGGCTGAGGGTGTACCAATAACCACTAGAGATGGTGAGTTTGTCTGCAAGATAAGTGGGGGTGATGGTTGTGATAGCTTTGTAAATTATGCAGCTGGTTTTGAAGATGGTGAGGACTGGCAAGGGTAACCAACGATTTTCCATCAGGATGGGAATGATGTGATCATATTGCTCCAGGCCCTTGGTTAGACGTGCTGTGGCGTGTAGGATGCCCTTAAAGGGTGCCAGTGTGTCTGGGAGACCATGGAGGAGGGCATTACCACCATCCAGATGCAAGAGTACAAGGATTTGAAAAGCAGTTCTGGAATCGCTTTTTGGGAGCAATGGTTTGCTTTCTTTCAAAGAGTGAGCTGGTAGAAGGCCATCTTTGTTTTTAATGCAGTGTGTTCCTTGAGCCTAGTACAGCACAGACTGCGACTGAGGCAGCAGCGAGGTCAGCGCCACGCTGCGTGGCAGCCCACCGCAGTGCTCAGCTGCTGACGGACAGTTCGATCTTGACCAGTGGTATTCATCTGCTGCGGGGGCCTTGACGACACTCTAATCTGGCCCCGGTAGCCCTGCCGGTGTGCGAACACAAGGTGAGCGGGCCTTACAGAGGCGGGGCAGCCGGGTGAGGCCAGCCAGGAGCACAGGTGTAAGCGGGCGGCACCTGTCCCCAATAGCCGATTACCCCTGTAGGAACACCTGGTGAAGGGGGGCTCCCCAGCAAAGAGCCCCAGGCGGGCTGGCGAGCCCTGAACTGACTGCTCCATGGGGAGCGGGTGGGAAGACAGGTTGTTGCCCCCAGGGCAGCCCACCCTGCCTCCCTGCCGCACCACGGCTAATTAAAGCACACTGCAGTCTGCCCACCCCTGCAAACCGCCAGCGCCCCACGGTGGGCAATTGACAAACATTGCGATGCCTTGCAGGAAGGTGCAGGAGGGGTCAGAAATGAATGAGGACACTCTGTAGCCCCACCAGAGCGACCCCTAGTGTAGTTCTCAGGAACCCACATTAACCCTCCTGATTCTGGAAAAAGCCTGAGGACATGTCATCTCTGGGCCCATCGACCACTCCCTGAAGGGGCCCCTAAACAATCACTGCCTGTAATTAGGCCATGGCCCAGTGTGACCTAAGAGAAGGAGCCTGCCGGGCCCCCATTGAGGCCTACAGGGGTCTGACTTGCTCCACACCCTGCCAGTGTTCTTTGGGGGCTCACCTGGGTGAAGACTTTGGCGAACTTGGGGACTGACCCCCCTTGTACAAAAACAATCATCGGGCCCATTCTGCATAATATACCTGAGCTCGATCCGGAATAACATACTTATCTGCCCAGGGAGCATGACTGAGTAGCTGGGTGCATGCGATGCTCCTTACCCACCTCCATCAGTCCACGCTTTGAACGGAGCACAGCTGCCACGCTAGTAGGAGCAGTTATGCTGCCAGGGGGAGTCCCTGACAGAGAAGCGAAGTAACAAAAGTAGTATATGAGTAAGCCACGCCATGGGGCTTCCCCCCTCCTGCACGCAGTCACTGTGCCCCAATGGTGTGAAGACACTGGTCCCTGTCAGGCCCGGTCACTGTTGATCGTTTATCTCCCCAGCTGGGCGGCTCAGAAGAAGTGGTGACAACAGCTGGGAGCCCCCAGAGACCCTGTTGGTAGGGAAGGCTCTAACCCTCTGCAGCCCGGAAGAGCAAGCGGTCATCCCCCACAGCGCACCATGGGGAAGGACACGCCAGGCCGCTCACACCCAGCGAATACCATAACCCAATATACTACCCCGCGCCACCCCACCGAAAGGATAACAAGGCAAATGGGGATAAATGACACTGGTGACGCATCAGAGGGTGACACAGTGCCCTCCAGGGCTGAACTGTTGCCAGCAATCCAAGGCTCCCGTACCACGCTCAAACAAAAAAATATAGATGGTCTCAGTCGATGTTAATCTCTTGCGAGCAGACCTGAGGAAAGTAGCGGGCAAAGTCATGACCGCAGAAGGCAACATGCGGAACTGCAGGGGGAAGTGGCAGTCCTCAATCATCAAATGAGCCAGCTGACAAATGTCACAAAGGAGCTGGAACAACGAGCGGAAGAAGCAGAAGGTCGCTCCTGGTGCAGTAATGTTTGCATCCTAGGGTTTCCAGAGAGAGTGGAGTGGGGCTCCCGTGAAAAGTTCATGGAGGATTTGGTGCGGAACGAGCTCAAGCCGCCAGGCCTGCCCCAAATTTTTGTAGTGGAAAGAGCACACAGAGCACTGGTGCCGCCTCCACTACTAAGAGCTATTATAGCCAAAATCCTCAACTACCCCGACTGAGACAGCATCCTCCGAGCAGCCTGTGAATAGACAACCCTCCTCTTCTGCAACAGCAAGATAACCATCTACCCGGACTACACACAACAGGTGCAGGAGCAGCACAAATCCTTTCTTAGTGTTAAACAAAAACTGAGAGTGTTACAGCTTCAATATATGCTTCTGTATCCCGCGAAGCTGAAGGTCCTCTCACAGAGGAAGGCACACTTTTTCATCAACCTGCATCAGAGGTGAGGTAGTGCTACTCCAACCAGGACCCAGTTAAAGAAAAGACCTGGGGTATCCTCTCATTCCGAGGGAAACCACGCTGACGCAGTTAAGCAAGAGACGATCCCAACACTACCCCAATGGGTCCTCAAAGGGTCACGGTCAATGAGGAGGGCAACATGCACCTGAGCTTCACAGATACACAAGGCATGGAGCAGAATGCAGACACACTGCCATCAGTTGATGGATATGAAACTGGGGCCTCGAGCCCCACCTTGAACTTTGTGCCTGACACCATGGTTGCCCCGGAAGTAGGGACTGGAGACGACTAACCAGGAGATCTGCTGTCTGTAACATTAAGGTAGCACAACAGAGGATAACCTGGCAAGTAACTGGAGGGGTCTGAATGTTGATGGGTACGAGGGTGGACTGCATGCATCAACTGCGCTGTGTGCTTGTATGACATTTAGTTCTGCTGTGCTGACCACTGGAACATGATAGTGTGAAACCCAGATTAACCATAGGGGCGCGCGTGACCAAAGGATGAGAGTGCACTGGAACGAACGGAAACAGCTGTGCTCCAGACGTATGAGAATGGCTGGCCGGGACACTGGTTGGTGGCATAAGTTAGCCAGTCCCTGTTGGATAGGTTGGGATGCTGTGGAAGTCCTGGCACACGCATGGAGTAATCATATATAGTTGAATGGTTGAACTATGTTTGTCCGTGGGTGGGTGGGGGGGTTTATTAAGTATGATATGTTAGTGTTAATATTCGTGCAGCAGCTGTCTGGGGTCCTGCCATGGCAGGAAGGGAGGAGGCTACTACCCTAAACCATGAATGATGAAGGGGACTGAACTTAGAATCCTGACATGGTTTGTCAGGGGATTAGGGACGTATACCCAGAGATACACAGTACTCATCTTCCTGAAGCAACATAAAATCACAATAGAATGCCTTCAAGAAACACATTTGGATGACGCACGTACCACATGCCTAGCCAAGAAATGGTGAGGACAAATCTTCTAATCCTCTTACTCCACATATGCAAGGGGCACATTAATTTGGGTCCCGTTCTCCCTAACATACATGGAAGCTGATGTGGGAGATCAGTTTGTCCTGCCTCAGGTAGACTCTGGACAGACAAGACCTGACTATGTTAAATTCCTATGCCCCAAACAACAATGACCGCACCTTTTTTCACAACATTCAGGATTTTATTACACAAGATGTCGACTCACCCCTGATATGGCTAGGTGACTTCAACTGCATCTTAGACTCAGATCTGAATAGGACACCCCTGAGAGCGGGCACCAAACTGCTAATGACTGCAGCCCTCTGCGGGATAATGCAAAACATGGGCATAGAAGACATCTGGTGGATAAGCCACCCCACGCAGAGGGTATACACCTGTCACTCCACCACACACAATACATACAGCAGACTGGACAGGATACTGGTGGCTGGATTCCCACATGCGGAAGACATTGCGGCCACACGCGCTTTCTATCAGATCACTCCCTGGTCAGTTGCGCTGTAAAGTGGGGCGGCCCGGAGCAAACCACAAGGTCCTGGAGGGTGCCGGTTGACATCCTAGTGGGCCCGTTGGGTTGGAAGGCTCTCCCACAGGCATTAACAGACTACAAAGCGGTTAAGGGGCTCCACAACCAGCAGAGCCATGGAATGGGATGGTCTCCCAGCAGTGCTGAGTGGAACGCCAGCGCCAAGATGCTCCTTGGAGTGATAGTAGCGCTATACAAGTTTCCATTTACATTACATTACATTACATTACAACGTGCATGGGCTTAACCTGCGGAGTGCGTCGACAGCTGTAGGTTGAATTAAGCAGGGAGGAAGCAGCGCTACCTCGCGGCAGGCTGGGGCACAGACACATCCTGAAGCATGTTGTAGGGAACAGGCAATGCATAGACACATAGCAGATATCTGGGACTGGCTGGAAAAATACACACTCAAACAATATAGACAGGGACTACACAGGGAAGGGGACAAATCAGGTAGACTACATGCATGGATCCTGACTAAGGAACACCCACCACCACTCACAATGCACCTGACCTCAAATGGCGGTACCAGGGTCACCACCAGGGCAGGGATATTGATGGCTTATAGCAGCACCAACACCGTATGTACACCGCGGACCCAGACATAACTCTGAATTGATATACACCATTCGTGGAGGGCCAGGACATTCCCTGACTTGAACCGATGGCAGCCGAGGCCCTAGATACTCCGACAGACCCAGAAGAACTTAGATCCGCACTGAGTATACTCCCGCAGGCTAAAGCACCGGGAGGGGATGGCTTCCCACCAGAGTTTTACCAGGCATTCTCGGCCACTATCATGCAGGGACTCCTGCAAATCCTCCTAGAGGCACATATAGTGGGATGCTTCCACTGACCATGAGAGAGGGAGAGATCTGTATGCTCCTTAAACCGGGCGGTGATAAGACTGACCCTGCTGCTTACCGACCATTCAGAATTATCAACGCAGACGTGAAGATACTTTGTAAACTACTCGCTATCCAACTGGCACCCCATATGACTCTCCCCTGGCCAGAATACTGGAATGAACCTTAGATGCTTAGTAAATGTATTCCAAGAAGTGGACCTTCGTGACAAAGAGCTGGCGTTGGTTTCCATCGATTTGGAAAAAGCCTTTGACACAGTAGACTGCAGCTACCTGCTCGAAGTGCTGAGAGTCATGGGATTTGGCCCTCACATTCGCAGTGGGGTCCAACTGTTATACACCTACCCAAGTGCTAGAGTAAGTGTGGGACGCAGCCAATCAGACGTTTGGACCCTAGAACGAGGGATGCGGCAGGGGTGCCCCCTTTCACCGTTCCTATTTGAACGATGGAACCCCTGGTGATAATTGCACGCCGGGAGCTGTGGGACTCGGGAATTCACCTGGGAGATGCCCACCACATATCAGCAGCAGATGTGCTCTTCTATCTTGCCTCCCCACGTGTTGCATGGCCAATTTTACTGCGAATATTGGATGAGTTTGGGGACTTCTCTGGTCTCTGGCTTAATCGAAATAAATCGCAGCTGTTCCCCCTTGCGTCCCTAGTCAGAACACCCATGGCACGTCTCCCAAACATGGGCCTGCAATGGGAGTTGACACAATTTAGGTACCTGGGGATCAAAGTGGCGCACACCAGAACACAACACCAACACCTCAACATAGACAGGGCGCTGGATGCATTAAAGAAGTCAGTGACATTTTGGAACACATTGCCCCTCTCACTGATGGGCAGGCTGGCTATCACCAAAATGGTGTTATTGCCAAGATGCCTGTATATTCTACAAAACTTGCTCTGCTCTCTTCCCTTGAAGGCATTCAGGAAATTGAACACCATCCTCATTTCACTCGGGTGGGCGGGTGGACGTAACAGGGTGGCCCTGACCACGCTGACAAGACAGTACGAGGAGGGGGGACTAGAGGTACCTAGTCTCGACCTGTATTATTATGTCACGCACCTACAATACATGGCCCGATGGCTAGAGGCGGGCGACAACTGGGAAAAGCACTTGTTAAAAGGGTTGGTGGACTCTGATCGACTACCCAAAGTACTCATCGAGGGAGCGGGAGTAGCGAGAGACATGCCATACATAGTCCGTCAGCCAGCGAAAATATGGCAACGCTTCGCTGAGACAGTATTGAAGCGAGTCTCATTCCACCAAGAACTCCCGATCTGGACATTGATTCCAGTTAGGTGAATGATGGACAATATGTCCTTTCAAGCATGGAAGGGGGTTGGCTGTGTCCTACTGGGATACCTATATCCCAGAGAGATCTTCATATCCTTTGAACAAGTTTGTGAAGAATCTGCACGCTCGCCTGGGCACTTCTTACACCATGCTGGACCAACTGAGATGGCTAGAACAATCTGGCCCACCTATCCTTCCGCGCCCCACCTGCCTATATCCTGGACATTTTGTTGTGCTGTGGTCCAGGGCGGCACCTGACTACACTACTATATAAGGCAATGTGAGCAGAAGCAGCGGGCTCTCCACGCGGGCCCACATGGCGTGGGACGCAGATTTAGATGCCCCATTGGATGATGGGGAATGGACCCATATCTGTGATCTTACCCACACAGTCACATAGGATTTAACCACAAAGACCTTCACTGCATATCTCCACCTCAACCAGACAGTTGCACACGCTGCTGTCTCAATCAGGTGGACTTTCTGCACCAGGCCTGGCAATGCCGGAGAGTGCAGGACTACAGGACCCAGGTGGTAGCAGACTTAAAAAGGACTACTCACCTTAAAATAGATCGCACACCCCTGAATTGCCTACTGGGTTAAGTTAAACAGCCAAAGGGACATAAGATGGCCTACACATTTTTGCAGTTGGCACTGGTGCTGGACAGGCATAGAGTCGCCATCACCTGGATGGGCCAGCATACATCCGAGGTCAAACACTGGCACAGGGGCTTACAGGAGTGGTCACTAGCAGAGGAGACACACATGAAGATGACTAGGCGAGAGAAAAAAGTGGAAGAAGAACTCTTGGTCGGGCGGGATATATGTGATACACTTCTAGACCCACATGCAGACACCGGCTCCACTGACAGTGACAATACTGATGAGAGCGTGGGTGTTGAATCCACAGAGGGGTGGTGCCTAGCCTTAATAGTGGCAAGGTGAATTGCTTGCAAACTGGTAAGGATGTGTCACACTATAGGGTTGCCCTGACAAGACACAGGAGTGATATATGGTCGATCGCATGCTTTCTCATGTACAACCTGTCATGTTTTCTACACTGTACTTCACCAAGTGCTGTATTGTATTGTATTATATTGTGCTTCTGCAAAATCTGAAAAATAAAGTTTAAAAAAAACAAAACAGGATGGTCATTAAAGATTGTTTGGACCTGAAGCCTAATACCCTGGCTTAGATATGTTTCAGCTGGTGTTCAAAAGCTAGGTCATTTTGATTTGTTTTACAATCCTGATGGCATAGTGCAAGCAGATAAAATCTGGCTAAAAAATGCTTTTATGTCACAAAAGCAGCATGCAAGAGATTCAACCACTGGGTTGAAACCATCCGTCAGGTCATATATCATGCTACAAACTACTGCATCAATTAAATCGAATTTATTACTTCACATGTCTAAACTCACCGATTTCTCTTGACTCATTTTAGATTAAATGTGTTGCACCATTTGTTGCATGTGCAAAGAGTTGGTCAAGAGAGGAGATGTGTGTTTCTTGTTGTTAGAAATGTGGGTCTCTAGTTGGCAGTGGCTTGCACCCAGTCCAAGTAGGGACCCTTCCTTCTAGTCAGGATAAGGGGATTACACACCCAAGATAACCCCTGCTCACCTCCTTGGTAACTTGGCACGAGTAGCCTAGCTGATCTCACAGGCAATGTGTAAAGCATTTCTACATAAACACACAGTAACACACTACAAAATGGACACCACACCAGTTTAGAAAAATAAAGTATCTTTATCTAAACTAACCAAGACCAAAATGATAAAAATCCAACATACACAACTCAAAATATGACTTTCAAAAGGCTTCAAGCAAATCTGTCGATAGAACTCTATGGATGTATAATTTTCACACAAAGTACCTCAAGTGCTTCAAAATCCACAAGGAAAAACAGCCGCAGAGTTGAGAAGCGTCAGAAAGCACAGCGATGAGTCAGTTTCTGAGCTCTTGGGGAGGCGATGCATCAGTTCTACTGCCACGCAGTAGAAGTGTTGTATCAAATCCTTACTGTATGTGGAAATGATGCATCGAAATCCAGGCGATTCCAGTGTGCGGGTAAATCGTTGAAGAAAACTTGGGGCACATGTGCAATGTGTGTAAATCCGGGCGTGCTGGAGGTCGATGCGGCGGAAACACAAGCGCTGCATCGATTTCTTTCTGCCACACAGCAGGGCCTGCGTCGGAGTTGTTGCGCCGAACTCAGGCGTGCAGCTGTTTCTTTGGCCATGGGCAGGCACTGCGCCGATTTCTTCGGCCATACGACGCTGGTGCATGGAAATTTCTCCCTCACAATGGTGCTGTGTCAGAAAAAGAGAGAGATGGAAGGGCGATGCGTCGATTTTGGTGGTTTTATAGTCTTTGAAACAGCAAAACAACCTCCAAGGGACCAAAACTGGAGATAGGCTCCCAAGGCAGGTCAGAACGCCCAGCAGTGGAGTTCAAATTTGCTGAAGGTGAAGTCTTTGTGTCCTTGACTCTTCTTAACAGGAGGCTAGCTCTTCATCAAGCCCTTGGAGAATATTCACTAGCAGGTTTCACAGCAAAGTTTAGTCTTTGTCCTCTCCAGTAGAAGCAGGCAACTGCAGGCCAAACCCAACACAGCAACACACAGCAAAAGGGGCAGTACTTCTCCTCACAGCTCTTCAGCCCTTCGTCTTGGCAAAGGTTCCTCTTGATCCAGAAGTTCTCTAAAGTTCTGGGGTTTTAGGTCTAATACTTACACCCCTTTTTCCCTCTGAAGTCTTTGTTCAGAAAGTCTCTTTTGCTCAGGAAAACCAGTTCTGTCCTCCCTGGTCCAGTTTCACTACATGACGTGGAGACAGCATTGTGCAGAGCAGCCACAGCCTATCCAGGTGTCAGTGACAACTCTTCCCACCACTCTCAGCCCAGGATGGCCCATCAGCATATGCAGAGCACACCTCAGCTCCGTTTGTGTGAGTGAAAGCACAAACAGCCCATGTCAGTCTAAAACCAGATGGTGATTACACAAGCAGGAAGAGGCACACAGGATGGTTAAACAAGAAAATGCCCACTTTCTAAAAGTGGCATTTTCAAACACACTATTTAAAAACCACCTTTACCAAAAGGTGTGTTGTTAAATTCTGGGTTCAGAGAGCCTAAACTCCAAATCTCCAGCTGTTTCCAATTGAAAGTTACACTAGTAAAATGTTACAAGGCAGCTCCAATGATAGCCTATGGGAGAGCTAGTCCTTGCAATAGTGAAAAACGAAATTGGCAGTATTTCACCATCAGAATATGTAAAACACACCAGTACATGCCCTACCTTTCACATACACTGCACCCTGCCCTTGGGGGTAACTTGGGCCTACCTTAGAGGTGACTTACAAGTAAGAAAAGGGAAGGTTCGGGCCCGGCAATTGGGTGCACTTGCCAAGTCAACATGGCAGTTTACAACTGCACTTACAGGCACTGCAATGGCAGGACTGAGACAAGTTTACAGGGCTACTCATGTGTGTGGAACAACCAGTACTGCAGGCCCACTAGTAGCATTTGAGTTACAGGCCCTGGGCACACATAGTGCACTTTACTAGGGACTTATCAGTAAATCAAATATGCCAATCATGGAGAACTAATCAGAGTTACAATTTACACAGGGGGCACTTGTACTTTGGCACTGATCAGCAGTGGCAAAGTGCCCAGGGTACTTAAACCAGCAAAAACGAAATCCAGCACACAATACAGTCAAAAATACAGGAGTAGAGGCAAAAAGACAGGGAAAACCACACCAAAGTTGCCAGATCTAAAACTTGTCAGTGTGACTTTTTATCTACAAAGCACACGCTACATTTTGTCTTGATTTGTCCATACTATAAGCATTTGCGTAAGCGTTTGCCAAAACCTGTATTGGCGGATTTTTTTTTTTTTTTACAAACTGTGCCGAAGCTATTGTATCTGCAGATGTTAAAAGATGTTAATATTTGTTTTCATATTATTTTTTAATGGTGTGGTTAGACTAAGGAGTATTATGTTTTTAGATTGATGAAGTGTATTTATTGACCGTTATGGATTTATCTTGTTTTAAGCTGAAAAATATCCCATGCTGCTATGCTATATGCAGTGTTAGATCCTTGTAATTAAAAGAACCGTATTTTTAATTGTGTTTTTATACTGAATGCACTCTGTATTTTACTGTTTGTATTTTATGTTTCTTTTATGGCCATTTTTTGAGCTGAATAATGAAAATTGACTTGACTAGACGCTCTTTGAAAGTCTGATGAACCACTGTTATTTCCACTGCACTGTCCAGCAGCGCTACTGTCCACATTCCGTTTTACAGGAAGACTAATTCTCTGAGGCATGTTTTTCTTTTTAGTGGTAAAGCCTGCCACTTTCCTCTTTTTATACTGAGTTTTTGAATTCAAGCCCACTATTGTTCTTCCTTCCTATGAACTTAGTTGGCAATGGTTTCACTTTTTTTTTATATCCTGCCTGCCAATCGTCACTGGAAGAAAGCTCGAGTGCCAGCAAGTAAGAGAAAACTGTATTTGAGGAACCTTGTGCCTTCTATAAGGCTAAAAAAAAACTCACTTATGAACCACCACATTATGGTCCACTTGAGGTGATGTTACTTCAAGGAAAAGGATTTTCCTACAGTCAGTAACTTTAACAGTCAAATGATATAATTGCTCTTTTGCCTATTTATTTTTTAATTCATTTTACATACTTAATAACAAATTCAAAAATTGACAATTGAATATATTATTAATAAAGTATTACCCCAAAATGGCAAGAGTAGCATAGTAGAACAAATGAAAAACTCTAAAAAAAAAAAAAATACAGCATACTTTAAAATGGAGCAGATTGGTCATAATAACAAATTCATAACATAATATTCATAAAGGGGGTGCTCTTTCTCCTATATCGCTGCCAAGACCTGAAAGTCCCACCCTCCCCCTCTCAGCTCCCTACAGCCCTCTTGCTGGCAGACTTCAGAAAGAGACCCAAGACCTGGCTCTTCGACTGTAACACAGCGCCCAGATACCCCTAGGGGTGCCACTGTTGTGCTTTGCAAATGCTGTTTGATTGATTAATTGATAGAACTGTAACCACTTAACAGCAAAAACCCATCAGAAAAAACGAATATAGTAATTACAATAAGAATGAACAGATTAGCCAAAATATTCTCAGAAGAAGGATTTTATTGCATTACTTAATGAGGAGATGGTGAAAGTAATAACCAATAATAAAAACCTTTAATATAGTGTTTTGTCCCGAACGTCAGCTCTTTCTAAGCGCTTGTCAATAACCACTGTTACTACCACTCACTTTATAGTGCTCGATTTTCCGACCTCGGATGGATAAAAGGCTGAGTCTGCCTAGCTGCAATTCGAACGCTGGATCTTCAGATTACTTGTCATCATTTAACGTTCAACTCATCGAGCCATCCTGTCGACTCGGAGAGTTGGAAAAAACAGACTTCTATACCGGGGACGGCAACACAGAATGTTTGTTTTAAGTTCGGGCCCTTTTTACCATTCAAACCATTACTTTTGTTTTTTTCCTGAAAAATATGAATTTCCAAAACAATAATATGATTAAGCATATCTGCCTCGGTTGCCTTTAAAACTCCCTACAGAATCCACATTTCCTTTCAGTTGTGGGAGTGAGTAAAGGGAGAAATGCATCATCTCTGCAACTAACATGCCATGGAGTCAATCTAAATAAATAATGAGCAGCAAAACCTTGACACAGCCAAAAACATCAACGGGCCAAAAACATCAACGGGCCAACAGAATCAAACAGTAGAAACCGTACCACAAAAAACAAGCCGCAGAGGCCCTCGGCTGTAAATGGCAATGAGAGTCCGGCCCTTTGTAAGCATATCTGCATTTTCACAAGCGAAGCGATCTTTTCATAGAACTATGCCCTCCCCCTCCCTTCTCCACCACAGGAGCACGAGAGTCGGCCTTCGGGCGCCCAGAGAGCTCTTACGGCCACGCTGCGGGGTGTGAGCCAGTACAAACATTCTATTTCAAAATTTAAACTGCCGTTAGGCGCGAGAGTCCGCGCTGAGAGGTTTTACAACCGCCGTGCATGAACACACGCCCGGTGAGGCCAATTCCAAGTAAAATGAGTTTGAACGGAAACGGGAATGTTGTGAGTGAGAAAGGTGAATTTCAGAAAGTGAACTTTCGAGTTAACGTGCAGTACGGAGACAGACGTTATGTAGAAACACAAATTCACTGTTGTGAAACCATGTTTCTGGAATGCTTGGATGCACGAAACATACTGTAAGAGTTTGGAGTTATAATTTATAGCTGGCTGCACAACCCTTAGGTCTAGTTTGCAACTTGTGACGGTTTAAATAACTGTCTTCACATCAAGGGAGTAGCTAGAAAATGCCCCCACTTTGAACCGCATCAATGAGTACTGAGCAACTAAGTGATGCTAGTGAGCCCGACACTCATTCGGTGGGTTGTCATCTTTCTTTTCTTCCTTCCTTACATCTCTCAATTCTTTTTACTGTATTTTCCCATCTCTCCAGCCATCCTTCACTTTGTCATCCTTTATCTCTCCCTAGCCATCAATCCCCCATTTTTCTCTCCTTTTCCTTCTTTCTATCCCTTCATCTATCCACTCAACAATCATCCATACTTCCTTCCTTTTCTCCATCCATTCATACATCAATATCTCCATTCCTCATACGCTCATCCATACAATCTACATTCCATCCTCCCTTGTTATGTTATGTCATGAGTATTTGTGAAGTGCATTATCGCCTGTGAGAGTATCCTGTCGCTGAGCAGGTGTGTGTGCCTAGCCCTGGCTCTGGTAGGTTGGTAAATTGAAAAGCCAGGTCTTCAGCTTCTTGTGGAATTCAAGAAGAGAGTAAGAGGCTATGATGTGGAGTGGGAGGTCGTTCTACGCTTTAGGAGCAATGTGTTCTGTGAATGCTTGGGATGTGCGCGAGGAGGAGTCCTGCCGAGCGGAGGTGTCTAGGTGAATGGTGGAAGGAGATGCAACTGTTCAGGTAGTTGTGTAGTCTTTGAATGTGTGTGTGAGGAGTTTGAATTGAGCGCCTTTCTGTGTCGGGGAGCCAGTGTAGTTTCCCCAGGTGTGGTGTGATGCAAGTTCTCTGTGGGAGGTTGAGGATGAGTCTGGCTGCTAAGCTCTGGATGGTTTGTAGTCTTCTAGTGAGTTGCTTCGTGATCCCAGCATAGGGGGTGTTCCTATAGTCCAACTTACTGGTAACTAGTGCACGAGTAACCGTTTTTCTAGTATTCTTTGGGAGCCATTTGAAGATCTTCAGCATCTTCAAGGTGTGGTAGCAGGCTGCAGTAATGGCGTTGACTTGTGCAGTCAGTCCAGTTTGCTGTTGATTATTCTGAGGATCCTGGCGTGGGTTCTGGGTGTGGGTACAACTTCGGACGGGTACCAGTTGGAGTCCCATGGTGAGGTGTTCTTGATGAATATCACTACTAATGTCTTGTCATGTAGAGCTTGAGACAGTTGGCTTTCATCCAGTTATCGACTTCGGTCATGCAGGCGGTGAACTCGTTTCTTGTTTTGGGGGTCTTGTATGGGAAAGTATGATTTGTGTGTCATCTGCGTAGGAGAAGAGGTGGATATCATGTGCCAAGGTGACGTTGGCCAGAGAGATCATTTATGCATTGAAGAGAGTGGGGCTAAGCGATGAACCCTGAGGCACTCCGCAAATGAATTTGGAGACTACAGTTGAGGAAGGTGCCAGGCTGACAGCTTGTGTTCTATTTGGTAAGAAGAAGCAGATCCAGCAGAGAACGGTTCCTTGGATGCTAATGTTGTACAGGCGCCTAATGAAGATGGGGATTGAGACCATGTCAAATGCAGCAGAGCGGTCGAGGAGAATGAGGGCTGCAGTGTCTCCTCTGTCAAGGATCATATGGATGTCGTCTGTGATGGCGATGAGTGCTGTTTCTGTACTGTGGTTGGATCTGAAATTGGACTGTGTGGCGTCAAGGAGCTGGTGGCTGCTGAGGTGGTCAGTGAGGCACTGGTTGATTAGTTTCTCTGAGACCTTTGCTGGGTATGGTAGGAGGAAGATGGGTCTGTAGTGGGTAAGCAGATGGTTTCTTGAGCAGGGGCATGATGGTGGCATGTTTACGGTGTCCGGGAATGTGGCTGAGTTGATGGAGGCTTTGAAGATAGGTGTTAGTGTTTTGCTGACTAGTAGGAGTCTTCTGATGAAGGTGTGGGGGGGGGCAAGGGGCAGATGGAGCCACGGAGTAGATGCTATTAACGGTAGCAGCAATTTCGATGGTAGTGACAGCAGGCCACAAGATCAGGGTTCATTCATCGGACATGATGGGAAGTTGAATTGCTATGTGATGGGGTCTGATTGAGGATTGAAGTTGCTGTATTTGGAGGTAATTTTGTTGCAGAAGAGTTCCACGAGCTTATTGTAAAGGTCTTGTGAGGGGGTGTTGTTGCTGGAGGTGGCAAGAGGTGTGGTGAAATCTTTGATGATGGCAACCATTTCCTTGCAGCTGTTAATGCTGGTATCAATGCGATCTGCAAGATCAGAACACTTGGTTTTCTGTATCTGCTGGTGGTAGCGTATTAGGGCTGATTTGAAGATGTCTTTATCTGCGGCGTCTTGGCTTATTCTCTATCTGCCCTCCAGTTGCTTGCAGTGGCTTTTCATCAGCCTGAGTTCCTCTGTGCACCAGCTGGCTATTGTTCGGGCTCTTGACATTGGGTTGCGCTTGGTGCATGCGGTGATCCAGCTGTTGAGGTTTTTGATGGCTTTTAGCAAGTCGCTGGTGTACTTGGGTTGGTACTTGGATAGGGTGGATTGAGGAGAAAATCGGGTCTAATGGGCGTCTGGGAGAGTGGATGGGTTCGGAAACGTGCTGGATGAGGCCAAAGATTCTAAGGTTTTCTAGAAGGGCTGTAGAGTTTGGGTCAGTGTGGTCTTCCTGGTAAAAGTTAAGGACTCCAAGAATGATGAAGGTGCTGGCTTTGAGGATGAGAGGTCCAACAAAGTCCGTGATGTCACTGGCAAAATTGGTGGGGGGTCCTGGTGGTCTGTATACGTGGGTTTTGCCCAGGGAGAAGTTGGTTGTGATGCGTATCTTGAATATGAAGTGTTCCATGTAGCAGATGGGGTTGTCCATGCGGTTAGTGCAGCTGATAGTATCTTCAACCATCATTCTCTCCATTAATTTCTCCAAAGATCCACCTGTACATCCTTCTCTCCCATCCATGCTTTTCTCCATCCATCATCCATCCATCTCTCCATAAATCCAATGTTCTCTCCATCCATCGCACCAACCTCCTCTCCATTGATCTACCCATCATTCCTACTCTCCATGCTCTCTCTATTCCCCTCACCCCCTATCTCTTTGTTCTATACTCTCTTTCTATGTTCTTGTTTCATCTGTTTCCCCACAGGACCCCACAGCTCCATCTTACTACTTTGCTATTCAATTTGAGCTTCTATTTGGAAACCCGAGTCTTGATTAAAGCACAGTAAACATCACTGAAAAGAGCCTTAACAGCTATTTATGGTCACTGACCACTAATGTTTGGCTCAAGTTCATCAAGCACATATATCAACCACCATAAAAGAAATGTATCAAGGAATTTTCAGCCTTAAATTGAGATGGGACATAGTGACTATAAGGCACACTAGTGGCCATGGCAAGCGTATCTCTTTTTGACGCAGCTCTTCTGAACTCAGCAAAGTAACACCTCTGTTTTACACCTACATTATCTTTCCAAAGCATTTATGTTGCCTGCTGTTTTCACCTCCAGCAACAAAAATCAGGGTTTTAGTTGAAAATTGTGGAGAGAAGTACTTAGTGAGAGGAAACAGACATAAACAAAGGACTTATATAGGCACGTTTTACTGCGTGGGTTCTTTCCTGACTGGATGTAAATGAAAGTAAATTTACACAACCATTAGGTCCACAACTACTCTAGTTTGAAAGCCCTGAGGGTTAGGTATTCTTTCTATCAGCCAGAAAATTAATGTTTGAGACATTCTCACAGTGGCTGCCATGCCTCCTTAAGTCTTGGAGGTGCCATTTTTTCAACCTGTGTCTTGGATCAAGTGCACCTCTCTCTAGCTTTTAGATCATAGAGGCTGAATTTATGTCCCTTTTGTTTCTGTTCTGCACTGGGTTTCAATTATTTTATTCTCCCACCCCTCTACTGTGCAACTGGTTATTTTATGGGTGGTAACACAAAAGAAAAGCCACACCTAGCAGATCCCTTTGAGGTTTATAAAAAGGTGTTGATGACCACATTGTACAGTGATGCCAGATGATATGAGGGTTGAGTTTGATTTGAGGATGCTCATGTAGAGCCTCAGCTCCATTTATTTGTTATTTAATGCAACTGTGGGCAGTGCTGGAACGGTAAAAATTGACCCCAGTCAAAGGGGTGGAGTATGAAAAGCAGAGTCTGACAGACAACCTACACACTTATTTTTTTTAAAAACTCTTTTGCAAAGAACGTAACAAGGACAGAAGTGACAGCAAATCTGTTCTAGCTTACTTTATTGGTGACAAAGAGGCTGCATTTTAAAATACCTTACAAGATTAAAACACCTGCTGCAGAGAAACATTGTGTGCCCAGCAATCTTAGGGGTCTTATAATAGCGGTATAATAATTCTGGAGGTTAATGCAGTTCTGGAACAGTTCAGATTTGTCCAATCACAGTTTTGACTATAAGTAGCATAGAGGATTACTATGCCTGCTGAAAAGCACATAGTGTAACATGCAGATCATAGGTTTGTATTTTATGTAGGTAGGTAAGTGGGCTACTGCTTTTGACACTGAGATCCTTTTGTTACTTCCAGTTCATAAGTTGTAATCCTTCTAATATGGTGCTGTGATCTATTTACCGTCACCAAGGAGCTGCATGCAATCTGTAAACCACTGTTTTTTTTCTTAATCTGTTGTTATTCTAAGATTGCAAAGATGGGCTCCTCTGGGAATTAATAAAGTCTTGTTAGTACAGACAACCCCAATCACTGCATTACATTATATATATCATGTCTTAAAATAAAACGTCTACAAGTATGAATGATATGCGATTCCTACACCTCCTAACCTTCATTGTCTTATGTAACATTTCCTGTACATTGATTTGCACTTGTATGATTTATTGTGTCTCTGTGTGTGATGTAAAGTACACTGATAACCTCCACTCGGATGAGTAGTGCTATAAAAGAACTAAATAAAAAAATAGTAGGTGCCATTTCAATCATTATTAGTGTAATTACTCGTACACAGAGAGAAATCTTGCTTTCTTACAGTGCATGCACATCTGCTACATAGTGGGACTGAACAAAGTCAAAACCCTGCCTCCAAATCATAGTTTTCTAAAGTACTAGTGAAGTGATAAGCAATGTGCCTTTGTTACCTTGGGATCTAGAGGTAAGGCTTCAGATGGCTTCCAGTCAGGAAGATACTTCAACAGAAGAAGGGCTGATGGCGTTTTAAATCAGGCCTTTGTTTGTACCCGGCTGAAAGTAAAAATAAGAAAGCTCATTCCCTGCCTGCAGGTTGCTGCACCCGAAAGAACTGCAGACAATGTGCAGGCACTGCTGAATAGTGTCCCAGTGTTGGAAAATAATGTCAGGGCAAATTCAGCATATTTCCTTGGGTCAACCAAATCCCAGATCCAGCCTAGCACTAGCGGCTGGAATCAGGATCTTGTGCGACCCCCCTACTTCCCAGTACTGGGTAAAGTTGTTTGAGGCCTGGTAGAGGATTTTGTGTTGAAATATGATGTTTCAAGGTTCTGAACGCCACAGTGCTGAGCGCCTCATCCACATGGTTCAAACTAAATGCAGGTAACTCCCCATGAAAGTGTCTCAAAATTCTTGGCACTTTCTTCCTATTTGGGGATGTTAAATTGCTCTTATCTGGCTTCCTCCAACCTCTTAGACTGTGCCTTTACTGCCTCTTGGTGTACCTATAGCTCAGCACCAACACTTCTTGTTCCAAATTGCTAAGACACCTATTAACCCTGCTACCTTACACAAAGTTGACTATTGCAGCAGTGTCCTCCTTGTCACCTTCAATACGTTATCAACCTTGACAAACTCATCAACTTTTCCACACACGCTGTTCTATTTACCCAGATATACCCCAGCTTCCACTACAGACACAAGGTAAGTTATACCTCTTGCAGGGATTACTACGTTTAACTTAGGAATGTACTAGGTAACATGTCTATGTATTGTTCTGTATTGCTGTTGATCACTCAAAAATCAGTACCTGAGAAAAAAGATAATCATCCTCTCTGGTTTATGTTCCCTCACATAACCATAGCTCATGTTACTCTTAATTCTGCCTGTTTGTACGGCATTTCTGTTGGAAATGTCAATGTGCTCAGGTCAAATCAAATAAATAAACTTTCCTACTTTGTGTAATAATAAGTATAGTTATGTACAAAGAGAAGGGGTTTGATTACACTCTTAGGATTTAAATGAAATACATGAATTTAACCAAGAGACAAACTAATTCAGTTAGTGAAGTGACCCTTAACTGGCCTAACCTTGATGAACTCAAGAGGAAGACAGTTCTGTAAATTATGCCTCTTGTTTCAACCATGGTATATTTGTCTATGATCCACGCATGAACCACGATCATGAGGTCTTAGTATATGTCCATTTTATAGAGACCACAGCTTCCCACAGAGATCCATGATCATCTTTATTTGTGTTTACGGTGATTTTAATCTGATCTTTTTGTAAGCCACAGGCATCAGTCTTTGATTTTTTTCCATCTCATGTTTTGGTGTTTATCATCTAGTGGTGGTTTATAACCTAATTACTAATTCATTTTGAGGGAACAAATCTTGTTTTTCATCAAAAAGGGATGTATTTTTTGCAGTTACACCAACCCAGTTCTGAACTAAGCTCTATTCTCTCAGAATTAACTTGAACTGGATATTTGTTTATAACAAAGTTTAATATGATTAAAATTTGAGGAGGTGGATGCCTTGCATGAGTTTCTCCAAGTAGTTAAATAATTAAATTGGAGAAGCAACCCTTAATTGGGCTAATCTTGATGATTCCACTGTACTTCAGACAAAAATGTAAATAAACATTGCCCTGTTTTTGTCAAGGGTGTATTTTTCGGTAGTTTATTCTTGAAACGTGGTCATGTAGCACTAGTCACTGTATGACAGTTGTTCATCGACTGCCATGGTCATTTATAATTGCGTTCAATTTGATTTTGCCTTGGTTCACTCATAAGCCATGTTATTAGCTCTTTGATTTTGGAAATCTCCTTTTTTGTAGATAATTTTCTAGTGGTGGAAGGTGTGTCAGAAAATCTTAATACAAACAACAACCTCATACCCCACAATCCATCCACTCTGATCAGAAAGGGAAAAAAACACGATAATGTAATGATAGAAAATAAATCTTAGTGTACCACAATTCTCAATTGTTATCATCTATTGGGTACTATTTCAGCGTTGAATGCAGAATGTTCAACTAGAAAGAAATTCAAATTTCTGTACCAGTGGCGGCCGGTAATTTTAGCAGTGAGGGGGCGGACCGGCCAGACACACACTCACTCACTCACCCATGCATTCACAAACGTGCACACACACACCTATTCACAACACTCACTCACAAATGCACATACATACATACATGCATGCATGCACCAAACATTAAAAACATAAAACTTGGAGGTTCAAGGATTGTTGGGGCTGCTGTCTTTTCTTATTGTCAGCCTATGAGAGAAGGCAGCAGTCCCTCCCTCATCACAGAGTGGGATGGGGTCAGTGAGACTGCTGACCCCACCCCACTCTGTGATGATGTGTCATTGATTGACACTCGTGCCCCAGGCACTTCAGGGATTAAACTGAAGCGCCAAGGTCCGAGGCAACCGGTGACACTCCCCCTCATCACGAGGGGGAGGCCCTTGACACACTTTGCCAGGCTGAGGGCACAGGGCTGTGGATCAGCCTGGCAAAGTTCAGGTCTGTCAGCCAGGCGCCTGCGTATTTAGCGCATGTCTGGCTCCTGGCTACCTGACCTGAACAAGAATGTCTGTCAGGCTGACCTTTGCTCAGCCTGACAGGCACTCTTTTTGTTAGGGTAAAAGGTGGGGGGGGGGCAATGTCCTCTCCTCCCATATGGACCAGACACAGCTGTTATGAACGCCGCAGCCCACGAGAAAATTAAACACACACTCTTAACCACAACCCAGAGACCAATAAAAACAACTTGAATAAACCTTGAATTATGAAATGGAGATACAGAACATAGATTAAAGCAAAGAACAAAAGTATCTGATGTAGAAATAAACGATTTATTTATATGGTATTTTGAAGCAAATGGATGCTTCAATTTTCTTAATTTGCAAAGGCTTTACACTTTTAAATATTCCATACATCACTAAACGAGGCATTTTCACAATCTGATCTCTATTTTTTAATGTATATGCCTTACATAATTAACCAGGATAAAAGATAAAAAGGGGGCTTTTGGATTCAGAACTCCATTAGTGTTGTCAGATAACTCATATAAAGCAAGCGAGCAAATATAGCTTTGAAGGAAGGAAGATTATTTGGAAAATAAAGTTAGAACTTAAACAAAAGTACAGCAATGAGATGCAATGTTTTTATATCTGCAGATAACAAGGGAGTGAACACACGTCCTATTATGAATAGTATCTACTGTATTTAAGACCTGTGGAGTACTGAGGAACAAGAGAAATCTGCATGTGCACCATAAGGAACTGACTATTGGTTGGAAGCGTATATAAAGCGGTAGAAGTTAGACAGCTGTACTGTGGGAAGATGTAATGTCTGTAGCAGAGCACTGTCAGACCCTTCAGTTTATCACAATTTTGCAATACAAAAAGAAAAATCAACTCTTATGCAAAAAGCTTGCACTTTTTTTTTTTAAATAAAAAAATTAATTTGCAAAATCAATGGAAACCAGGGTCGGGGATCATTTATTGATAAAGCACTGCAACATTTGGCTGACTACAAGGTGCAGGCAGGAAAATATTGAACTACCAGCACTCTAGTGTTGAACGGGCAAATCGAAATACCACTCAGGCACAGGGCTCCTGAGAATAACAGTATCCCCAGACCCCGAGGGCACAGCTGTTTTTATGAACTTTTTACGTCATGCCGGACCAAACCAACCAAACGCCTAAACAAAAGGGATGAGCACACAGCATGGCACACGTGGTACCTTCCCTGTGCTGCGGACATGCAACACTACATTCCTCCCAACAGAAAGACCATTTCAACACTCAAATAGTGCAAAGATACCCATACTGCCAACGCCTCACTGTACATAGTCCCAGTATCCCTGGGAAAATATTGGATTGGTGCTGAGGTGGGACAGAGGATGAACCCTCCTTCCTTCCCATGAAAGGTCAACTGGAAAGCCCATGTCTTGATCAGGAGTGGTTTCAAAGTCCAGCTGGCTCGAGGCCTTAGAGGGCATAACTTCCGCAAACTCTGTAGAGTACAACTGCGATGGGGGACCACCAACAGTCTCATAGTGAGATACAACGCCTGGAGACTGAATGTGTCCATCAGGTTCCTGGCATTCTGCTGGCATGAGGCATCTTCCTCAACCCTCAGGGCTATCAACCAGATTCCCTGAATCCAAACCACTCACCATGGCTAGAGCTCGAACATGAATCTGAGCTTACTGCTGGCATGCCTAGCTCTTAAGTAAGAGCCAGGCATGCCGGCAGTAAGCTCAGATTCACGTGGTACTGTAAGTACAGTAGGTCTCCCATTTTCAGGTCACTTGCTTTAGCAACGCTGACTGGCTGCTGCATTTCATTTCTTCCTTTTCTGCAGCATGTACCTGTCACTTGTGAGAGCTGGTGTCCAGCTAGGGTTGTGCGGAATGGCATCACTCATTACTCAGCCCATTGACAGTTGGGCAGGAGGCTGACCAGCCGTTACATGAGAGGCCTGCCTGTATTCTCTGATAAACAAGTGGAGTGCCTATCCTATGCTTTGATGTTTTGCATGGGCAAATCAGACCCCTTTGGATAGTGTCTGCATAAATCTTCTTGCCTCCCCATTGGATTGAGGCCATCAGGGCATTTTCTTGCGATGTTTAATGCTTAGGGACTTGAGAAAGTCTGCCACATCTTGCCTCTGAAAAGAAGGTTTGTAAGAAATCTGCCTTTTCAGCATTGTCACCCCAGATCTTTTGCCTTTTTGCTGAACCGTATATTTTTGCTGGTTTTAGAACTTAGTGCACTTTACCCCTTGCTTGTAGTGAAGTACCTGTGCTCACTCTTTTAACATGATTTAATTGATATACTCATAATTGGTATATTTATCTTACCTATAAGTCCCTACAATGTGGCAGAAAATGTACCCTGGGCCCAGAAGTTAAATGCCACTAGTGGACTGCAGCACCTATTGTGCCATCCACTACATTGGACTTGCAAACCTGGCTTCAGGCTAACCATTGTAGCCTGACTGGATCTGTGTAAAAATTGCAATTCGTGCTGCCAAAAACCTCCATTTTAAATATTTATTAGTCACCCCTAAGCAAGCCTTGTAGCCCACAAGGCAGTGTGCATGGTATTTAAAAGTAAGACATGTAGAAATGTAATGTTAACATGCCCTTGCAAAAAAAAAGCTATTTTCACTATGGCAGGTCTAGCTGACCTATGTAGGAAACCAGATTATATATTAAGATACTAATCATGTATCTCAAGAATGGGACCAGCTAGAAAAATAATGAAATAACTATTTTTAATAGTTATTAAAAATCTAATTCAATGGTGGAGTCAGATTTTTAATATATACAAAGTAAAAGTAACTTTTTTAGAAAGTTACCTTTTCCCTGCCTGAAGTTCCCAGAGGCTAATTTGCATTGGCTATCTAGCTTCTCCCAGCCAGTAATTAGCATTGAATAGGTGTGGAATGCCTCCCAGAAGCACAGAATAGGTGACGTAAATGAGCAGAGATGACCCCTCAAAATATTCAGGGTGGATGCTGTGGGCATCCTTTTGATACTATAGTGTCAAATGCTACTTGAGTGTCAAATTCTGCTTGACAGGTCGGCTGGGTTCACATATAATACATGGGACCCACTTGAAAGGGGAGAGGACAGGATGCCAAGATAATTCTTGTGGATCCACTTTCTGATTGCTGGAGAACTTTGCTTTTGTCCTACCGGACTTCTGTCCCAGGGTTTACTGTGGGTACAGTGACTGCCTCAAACTGGATTTTAGTGTTTATGTGGGAGGACACTAGGATTAGCATAGTTTACTCCCCACAGACATCCCCAGCTTTCCGAGCCCAAGTTTAGTGGCTGAAGACTTTCGCTATCTTCAGAATACCCAAAGTGGGTATAGTGGGCCCTAGTAACCTTTATCCCATTGGTTAGGGCGTGCCCAGGAGTCATTCCTACCCACTAGGTAGTAGTGCCAGGCATAAATGTGGCACTTCCAGGCACCCACTTCAGAACACTTCCTGGACCTGCAGAAGATCAGAAGAGGACTGGATCTGCTGTCTGTGACATGAGAGGAGCCCTGTAGGACTGGATCTGTTCCCTCTAGTACCCAGGACAAAGAAGTGGACTCCAATGGTCATAAGACTGACCTCCTGTTCAAGCTACAGTAGGCCTTTTCCTAGAGGTACTCAGCTGATCATTGTCAACTGCTACTGGTTTCTGCCTGAGACCCTGTGAGTGCAAGTGCCTCCCCTGATGTCCTGGGAGGTTTTGGAAGTGTATTCCTGTGGTGGATTGGAACTTAAAGGCCTAAGAGCCTGATTTTGACTTTGGAGCATGGTATTTGCTCTGTCAGGGTGATGGAGTAAAATACTCTGTCACCCTGACGGACTACCTGTAGTTCTTATTTGGAGTTGTGTGCCGGCACTGAAGATTACTTTAGTCATTTACAGGAACTGCCATCACGGTGGTTCTTGTCCATAGGTCAAAAGATTGATGGATGGATGACTCCGTCAAACTTTTAACTGGTTTTTGTTTCTTCAAAACTCAGATCCTAAAGTGGGATTTTGTTTTAGAAAAAACAAAAACTAATGCCCCCACACCATGGGAATTTTCTCCCATAATATGCAGGTCATTTAAACGTTTTTACTGTGCATTCCAGTCAGTTTTTTCACTGCAGGTATAGTAAAAATTGGCCATTCAACTGCCCACTCGAAATCAGACAGGCAATCAAATGGCCAAATGTCCGACAGCCCTTACTCCTGTGGACTATTGGAGGAGTAGGCTCCGTCGCTGACATTCTTATGTTCCGTCGGACTGTAAATCTTGTTGGGGGACCTTCAGTTTGGTGAAGAGGGTACTCCGTCACCGTTGTGACAGAGTACCTTCTTTGCCAAACTATAGATCAGCCCTAAGTCAGAAGGTAAAATCTTTGACCATGATGAACTTGGTTGGGATATCCGACCCTCGCACCATTACAGTCAGCCTCAAATTGTGTCTAAGTCCCGATCTACCACGGCCAATGATTATCATTGATTTAGCGACCCCGACTGAGGTCTGGGGCTTGCTCAAGGGATGGCGACCAGGAAACAATAGACCGCAGCACAAACAATGAACTGCAGCGCAGCCGGGTGCCTCCAGAGACGGAGGGGGACCCTAGCGGAGTCAGGGAGCCGACAAGAGCCCATGGACACTGGTAGAGAACACTGAAGGACATGTATCCAAGTAGGACTGGGAGAATCAGCTGGAGGAGGCTCCCTAATGTTCTGGAGAGCAATATTTCAGGACGTGCGCTTGGTAGAGCAAGCACATACCACTCTGGGTGTGGACTTACACCAGGCAAACTGCTCTTGTGACTAGATATGTCTCCTACAGCTATTGCCTGCCATGCAGCGAGACCGATACTGAATATTTCTTTGGAAACAGGGGAAGGTTTACTGAGCTACTATGATGGCACTGGATGAGCTACCTGTTTGAACTAGTTTTGGAGCAACAGGCACTCTGCAAAGCAGGGGAGGTGGCCAGATTTAAGCTCACTATTCAGGGATGCAGTGGGGGGAGCTGTTTGGGGGAATTGTACTGCCTTGTTAGGTTTCTACTGTTCGGTGTTTTCACTGTCAAGAAATACGTATGGGAGGCCCAAATTCACACAGATTGCCCCACTGGGGGCTGAGGGGAGAAATATAGTGCACAGTTCATTACTGCAAATGCCAGACTGAAAGGTACTGAAAGTATCAACCTGGAAGGATAATGGACTGGGAAGCACAATTAAATCGGAGTGGTGCTGCAATGCCTCAAACGCCATTCCCATGATGTAATGTTGTTCAAAGAGATGCTTTTGATGGGTAATAACTACATAGCCCTGGCTAGAGGAGGTTGCAAAATGGTGGCCCATGCCAATCACACAACAGATTCCGGAGGGGTGGGTATACCTATTAGGAAAATGACTTCCATTATTCCTCAACAGACATGGACAGACCTGCAGTGTGTATTCATAGCACTAGCACAGGGAGATCCTAGCACTTAATCTCTTTTCTGTATATATACTGCCAAAACTCCACACACTGGCCCTGCCCGAAGTGAGTTATATGCTACTGCAACTCCCAGAGGTTGCCTTGATATTGGGGGGTGGGGTTTTAATCTGACACTAAGAGAGGAGCAGGATAGGTTACCGGTTAAAAGAAAACCAGAGAGGGTTAGCCTTCTTAACAGCTGGGGGTGAATGACTGGGCCTTCTCAGTCCAGACTGAGCTGGCATTCCGAATGGACAGACTTTTGATCGGAGTCAGGGGATATCCAGTGGCACTATATGGGATACAAACCCTGCCTACACTGCCCCAACACACTAACACAGTAATTAAACTATGGAAGGAGGTGATGAGTAGAGGTGGGCGATAAATTCCACTCTGCCGGCAGAGTTCACAGAGTTTTGCCCACTTGTAATGCGGAGTTACAGCAAAACTCTGCCAACCGCCACTTGTCAGAGTTTTTTCTCGTGTGCGGCTGGCCAACGTTAAGTTGGTGAGCGTGAGAGAGAATTGGCGTCCCCTAGCACAATTTTTGTGCGCTAGGAAGGCCCCGTAAGATTTTCTCAACAAGGGTGGTCGCGGGCAGTTGCGACCATTCGTGGTGCAATAACTGGCGCTCATGGTGAGAAAGCTGCAGCTCGAGTAGAAAACATACTCTAGCAGCATCAAAGAAGCACCTCCCTCTGGCATGCCGCATGGTGCTGTTTGTGCTGATTTTGCAGCATGAAACAAGCTCCCGGCACTAAAAATCAGCACAACGTGTCAATTCCGCCCGCTTGCGGAACTCCGCGTAATCTCACTGAGTCTTTATGTAACTCCACTAAATTCAGTGGAGTGAAACTCTGCGAGTTCCGCCCACCCCTAGTGATGAGTTACCTCGGACGGCAAAACAAGCTCATACAGATGACCTCACTGTAAAACGTGGCGGTCTTGGAACCGCTGAAAGGGTTGCAAGGATTCTCTGCATGGGATTTCTGGATGTCTCCACACTTGGAGAACTACGGAAGGGGGGGATGTGGTATCCCTAACAGACTCTGGGAAGGACTACAACCTGGCAACTACAGAGACATACCGATACTTGCATGTCAGACACACCCTATGAGCCCTCATTCCAAGAGGAATAAATCGGTATCTACTGCAACATGACACTAGGTATGGGTGGTGGTGGTGGTATTGGTGGTGGTATTGGAGGTGGTGGTATTGGTGGTGCTGGTACTGGTAGTGGTACTGGTGGTGGTGGCACTGGTACTGGTGGTACTGGTGGTGGTGGTATTGGTGGTGGTAGTGGTGCTAGTGGTGCTATTGGTGGTGGTACTGGTGGTATTGGAGGCGGTACTGGTGGTATTGGTGATGGTACTGGTGGTATTGGTGGTTGTGGTACTGGTGGTATTGGTGGTGGTGGTATTGGTGGTAGTACTGGTACTGGTGGTACTGGTACTGGTGGTGGTGGTGGTAGTACTGGTGGTGGTAGTACTGGTTGTGGTGGTACTGGTACTGGTTGTGGTGGTACTGGTACTCGTAGTGGTGGTACTGGTGGTGGTGGTACTGGTGGTGGTATAGGTGGTAGTAGTGGTGGTATTGGTGGTGTTACTGGTGTTATTGGTGGTGGTACTGGTACTGGTGGTATTGGAGGTGGTACTGGTACTGGTGGTACTGGTGGTGGTGGTACTGGTGGTACTGGTGGTGGTTCTGGTGGTGGTACTGGTGGTGGTGGTACTGGTGGTGGCACTGGTGGTGGTGGTGGTACTGGTGGTGATACTGGTGGTGGTACTGGTGTTGGTGGTACTGGTGGTGGTAGTGCTGGTCGTACTGGTTGTACTGGTGGTGGTGGTACTGGTACTGGTGGTACCTGGTGATACTGGTGGTGGTACTGGTGGTGGTGGTAATGGTGGTGGTAATGGTGGTGGTACTGGTGGTGGTGGTACTGGTGGTGGCGGTACTGGTGGTGGTAATGTAATGTAAATATAATTTATAGAGCGCAGCTCATGCCCAGCGGCGTCTTGGCGCTGTGGAGGTCCGGCTAAGGCAGTGGGTTGGACGAGTGCACAGGGTGCCTTCTAGTCCTGTGTGAAGAGCCAGGTTTTTAGGGATTTTCTAAAACTAAGTAGGGAGGGGGCTGTTTTGTGGTGGTGGTGGTACTGGTGGTGGTACTGTCTGTGGTGGTACTGGTGGTGGTACTGGTGGTGGTTCTGGTACTGGTGGTGGTGGTACTGATGGTGGTACTAGTTTTGGTGGTACTGGTGGTGGTGGTGGTACTGGTGGTGGTGGTGGTACTGGTGGTGGCACTGGTACTGGTGGTGGTGGTACTGTTACTGGGGGTGGTACTGGTGATGGTGGTGATACTGGTGGTGGTGGTGATCCAGCGCGATATTAGCAAACAGCATTCATACACCAGATACTCACTTGGGCCCATACATTCATACTACGCTAATACTTACGCTGGGTTTATCAGTTGTTACTCTCTATCAAAATCCCTGCTACCAATTACCTTCTGATTGAAGAGTAATGACTTACCAATGAATCCTTTCCTAATTGGGAAATTTAAAATGAGTGACATTCATTATAGTACATAATCCTGAAATAACCACTGAGTCAGGAAGTTTTAAAATGTTTATCTAAAGATTTAGCAGAGTAAATTACAGAAAACACATGGTACTTAGTCGAAATACCCAAGATGAAGCATAGAAATAATTATTGCTAATCAATGACGGTGTTTAAAGAAAAGGAGAGGATAGAGATAGCAGCGCAACTAAAGGTTGCATTATATTTACCTAAGTGCGAGAACCAAACCCCTTAGCCACGGAGTTGGAAAGAATAGGACCCAGGAAGGATGAAGAGCAAAGACTTCCTCCAGGATCAGGACAGGACCGGTGACCTCTCTACAACGACGCCTGCGTTGTTCCCCTCTCTGATACTCGACTTCTCTTCGATTCTCCCGTGCCTTCCTTCTAATGGACTCCGCCGCCCCCTCCTCAGGACCTCTTCAGGACAGGGATTCAGTCAGCAACTGATCAGCTTGGCAGTCTGGAGCTAAGAGCGCTCTGGCAGCATGGACGCCTGTTCTTCGTGAACGCATGCTCTAACTAATTAACTAATGCTATATTCTATTATACCCTTCTACGCCCATGTACCTCCCCTAAATGTTGCTAAAATATGGGGCCACTACCTCTGATTGGACAGGGACAGGGGGTGGATTGTCGCACCATATCGATTTGGCCTAAATTGTAAAGCCTATTGTCTTTAAATTCCCACCCCTTCAAATTAATACATTCGCTTTATTTCCCACCCGTCTCATGACAAATGTAAACCAATTTTCATAGACAATGTATCAATGTGCAACAGGAAAGGCAAGAGTACAGCATCTTCGGCCATCGGGTCGCGGCCTTGGACGACGTCCAGATTGACTTCATTTGGCAGGCACACAGGATACATGCGCAGAACCATTTGCCTCTCGAGTTTCAGGTCACCAACCCAGGCCCAAGTTTACGAACTAATAAAAGTGCAAGAAGCAAATATTAAAATCACAGAATAAAATGTTTCACTGTATGCCCACTTTTTCTACTCTATTCCCATTTAATTATAAATTCTATCCCGCGTTAGTAGCATTAGGAAACGACAATTTAGTAATGACATGAGAGCAAGCTGAAGCATGTGAAAACATCAAGCAGCCATTTTACTACACACTGCGCAGAAGCAGAAATTTCCCTCCAAGCAAAGAAAGACGTCACACCATGTGATCTGGTTATGACATGCGCAGATAGTTTCCCACGCTTTAGCGGCCATTTTAGATTACAGACAAGTGTTATTCATTAGTAAAACACATAGGCAAGCATCCTTCCCTTTCGTTTTGTGAATGCAAAGGTTAGTATTAACAATACAAGTTTTAATAAATTAATACTGTGATGAGGATTGAATACAAGCAAGTTTCATTTATGAAACCTTGCTCCATCAGTGGTACTGGTGGTGGTGGTACTGGTGATGGTGGTACTGGTGGTACTGGTACTGTGGTGGTGGTGGTACAGGTGGTGGTGGTGGTACTGGTGGTGGTAGTGGTGGTGGTGGTGGTGGTGGTGGTGGTGGTGGTGGTACTGGTGGTGGTGGTACTGGTGGTAGTGGTACTGTACTGGTGGTGGTGGTATTGTTGGTGTTGGTATTGGTGGTGGTAGTGGTGGTATTGGTGGTGGTACTGGTACTGGTGGTATTGGTGGTGGTACTGGTGGTGGTGGTACTGCTGGTACTGCTGGTACTGGTACTGGTAGTGGTACTGATGGTGATGATACTGGTGGTGGTACTGGTGGTGGTACTGGTGGTGGTACTGGTGGTGGTGGTGGTACTGGTGGTGGTGGTACTGGTGGTGGTGGTGGTACTGGTGGTGATGGTACTGGTGGTACTGGTGGTGGTGGTAGTGGTACTGGTGGTATTGGTGGTGGTACTGATGGTATTGGTGGTGGTACTGGTGGTGGTGGTACTGGTGGTGGTACTGGTGGTGGTACTGGTGGTCCTGGTGGTGGTGGTACTGGTGGTGGTACTACTGGTGGTGGTACTGGTGGTGGTACTGGTGGTACTGGTGGTGGTGGTGGTACTGGTGGCGGTGGTGGTACTGGTGGTGGTGGTACTGGTAGTGGTGGTGGTGGTACTGGTAGTGGTGGTACTGGTAGTGGTGGTGGTGGTGGTACTGGTAGTGGTGGTGGTACTGGTGGTGGTGGTACTGGTACTGGTGGTAGTGGTACTGGTGGTGGTGGTATTGGTGGTGTTGATATTGGTGGTGGTAGTGGTGGTATTGGTGGTGGTACTGGTGGTATTGGTGGTGGTACTGGTGGTATTGGTGGTGGTACTGGTACTGGTGGTGGTACTGGTGGTGGTGGTACTGGTAGTGGTGGTACTGGTGGTACTGGTACTGGTGGTAGTGGTACTGGTGGTGGTGGTATTGGTGGTGGTGGTGGTGGTGGTGGTACTGGTGGCGGTGGTGGTACTGGTGGCGGTGGTACTGGTGGTGGTACTGGTGGTGGTGGTACTGGTGGTGGTGGTGGTACTGGTAGTGGTGGTGGTGGTACTGGTAGTGGTGGTACTGGTAGTGGTGGTGGTACTGGTGGTGGTGGTAATGGTGGTACTGGTAGTGGTGGTGGTGGTACTGGTGGTACTGTTAGTGGTGGTACTGGTAGTGGTGGTGGTGGTACTGGTGGTACTGGTAGTAGTGGTGGTACCGGTGGTGGTAGTGGTGGTGGTGGTGGTACTGGTGGTAGTGGTGGTGGTACTGGTACTGGTGGTATTGGTGGTGGTACTGGTGGTATTGGTGGTGGTACTGGTGGTGGTACTGGTGGTGGTGGTACTGCTGGTACTGGTGGTACTGGTAGTGGTGGTACTGGTGGTGGTGGTACTGGTGCTAGTGGTACTGGTGGTGGTGGTATTGGTGGTGTTGGTATTGGTGGTGGTAGTCGTGGTATTGGTGGTGGTACTGGTGGTATTGGTGGTGGTACTGGTAGTGGTGGTGGTGGTACTGGTGGTGATGGTACTGGTGGTACTGGTGGTGGTGGTAGTGGTGGTACTGGCGGTGGTACTGGTGGTGGTACTGATGTTATTGGTAGTGGTACTGGTGGTCCTGGTACTGGTGGTCCTGGTGGTGGGTACTGGTGGTGGTGGTACTGGTGGTACTGATACTGGTGGTGGTGGTGCTGGTGGTACTGGTGGTGGTGGTGGTACTGGTGGCGGTGGTACTGGTGGTGGTGGTGGTGGTACTGGTAGTGGTGGTGGTGGTGGTACTGGTAGTGGTGGTGGTGGTAGTGGTGGTGGTGGTACTGGTAGTGGTGGTACTGGTAGTGGTGGTACTGGTAGTGGTGGTGGTACTGGTGGTGGTGGTACTGGTGGTACTGTTAGTGGTGGTACTGGTAGTGGTGGTGGTGGTGGTACTGGTGGTACTGTTAGTGGTGGTACTGGTAGTAGTGGTGGTACCGGTGGTGGTGGTACTGGTGGTGGTGGTACTAGTGGTAGTGGTGGTACTGGTGGTGGTGGTAGTGGAGGTACTGGTGGTGGTGGTACTGGTAGTGGTGGAGGTATTGGTGGTGGTGGTAGTGGTAGTGGTGGAGGTATTGGTGGTGGTGGTGTTTTTGTTAATAAAACAGGCTTTTGAAAACAACCCTTCAGGTGGCTTTAGTACAGATGACATGTAACACAGATGTGCTGTTGTCAGCTTCAGCCCATTAGCACACGATTATGTGCTACCTGGAATTCACATGACTTAATTTGCTAATCCTTTCTAATTCTATTTGAAACAGACACAAGATAATGCCGGGTTAAAGTGATTGAAAGCAGGCGCCCGTGTTAAGGGGCGGCCGTGCTGCTTAAAAAAACACAAGCATTTGCAATGCAATAGGTCTCGCATTTACGCGAGTTTAAGCTATTGGCATTGTTGAAGACAATGCCTTTTATTTATGTTTTAAAAACGAAAACAAAAATAAAAGGCATTGTTATTTGCAATGTCAATAGCTCAAACTCGCGTAATTGCGAGACCTATTGCATTGCAAATGCTTGTTAGATTAGTGAGTAGAAACGCTCCCTTTCGGCCCGCGCGGCAAATTAATTAAATAAACAAGCGCGGCCGCTAAAGTGAAAGGGGACCGCGCTGCAAATAAAAAAAAAAATAGTGCTTACCGACTTATGAAGGAGACCGTGTAACGCCACAAGTAAAAGATCCAGTCCTCATGGGAGGTAACAAATGGCGACATGGCGGTAACAAGGAGGGACTAACAAGTCTCATTATCAATCGGAAACCAGCATTTACCAAGGACAATGAAGATTAGGTGGGGGTTTTTTAGTTAAGACAGGAAGGTGGCGCTCAGGCTATTGCGTATACTAACTATAGGCTTATATGCATGCGATGCCTCCAGGTCAGGGGTTTAACCCAATAACCCCTGAAAAATGTGTGAATCGCAGGATCCACAGTGTAAATTGAGTACTGTCCTGGGCACACGCGGTGAGGGTATTGACAATATATTAGTCTGTTACAAAATGTTATATAAATGCAGAGGTCGGCATCAGTATTAGAACAAAAAAGGGGTTTATTTATGTCTCAACACCAACTATGTTGAATACAAAAGGCCAGCCGACACGTGTTTCGTCACTGGGAAAATTCCCGTGACTCATCAGGGCTAAAAAGCGAATGTATCAGAAGGAAAGTTGACCCCAAAGACCGGTGATAATTCCAACCCGGTGTGGGGTGAGCTGGAGGCTGGAGCAACAAGATTGATAGGCGCTGGATGAGGCGCTACGAAAAAATTACAGCGGTGGACGGAGACCGCGGGCTGGAATGCAGCCTAGGCGGATTAAAGGTAAAGCATGGGTTTGGAGTTGCCAGGTACCTGTGATGGCAGGTAGTGGCTGTCCAATGTCCGGCGTGGTGAAAGGGTAAACCGACAGCCAGGCGAAGTGCAGAATCTAGCTAACCTGGGTACGGGAAGACTAGGAGAATAATATTGGCGAGTTGACGCAGAACTCTGGAGTCCGGTGCGGAGGAAGACGTCAGGACAATTGGACCGAGTAGTGAGATGCTGAATGTGAGTCACATATTATTCTCCTAGTCTTCCCGTACCCAGGTTAGCTAGATTCTGCACTTCGCCTGGCTGTCGGTTTACCCTTTCACCACGCCGGACATTGGACAGCCACTACCTGCCATCACAGGTACCTGGCAACTCCAAACCCATGCTTTACCTTTAATCCGCCTAGGCTGCATTCCAGCCCGCGGTCTCCGTCCACCGCTGTAATTTTTCGTAGCGCCTCATCCAGCGCCTATCAATCTTGTTGCTCCAGCCTCCAGCTCACCCCACACCGGGTTGGAATTATCACCGGTCTTTGGGGTCAACTTTCCTTCTGATACATTCGCTTTTAGCCCTGATGAGTCACGGGAATTTTCCCAGTGACGAAACACGTGTCGGCTGGCCTTTGTATTCAACATAGTTGGTGTTGAGACATAAATAAACCCCTTTTTGTTCTAATACTGATGCCGATCTCTGCATTTATATAACATTTTGTAACAGACTAATATATTGTCAATACCCTCACCGCGTGTGCCCAGGACAGTACCAAGGACAATGACACCAGCCAATCAAAAATATGGGCGGAGAGAAGGCGAGGCTTCCACAGTATACTAGGCTACTGCATGCCTCGCAGAGCGAGCAGCGCTTGCGCGCTGCCGCTAGGCTCGACCTAAAAACAGTAACCCCAGGTATGGGTGTGGGCAGATGGTGGAGTAAATACAAAAAAATCCCCCCCAAAAACATTTTAATGTCACAAGATTATTCAAGCAATGCTGCAATCTCATGGGTCTTCTGGTTCAAGATGTTTGACTGTTACAATAGTCATCTCAACACCATATCAATGTATTCACTACTAACTCAGTGGTCTTTGTTGGTATCACATGAAATCCATCAAAGGTTATATGATCAAGGATCTATGTCTTTCAGGAAAAGCCCCTGAAAGATTCGGTGTGGAAAAGGGGACTGACAGCTTATTACTATCTAATATATTCCATTTTTTTCTTTTACAAGGCAAAACCCCGAGGATTATGTATAAAGGGAGCAGAAGGAGTACAAACATGTTATCAAAAGATCTATTATCTAACTCTTATCAGACTATTGTTTTTCTGTAAGGTACAGTTCCCGCTGCTCTTGGTTCCATTAAAACTTAAGGTCATAGGGGAACAAGAGTGCATTAATACCAGATATCTATTAAGATGCTCAAAAAGGGGCATGCTTCTGCATATTCCGTAGCCCTCTAAGTCTTAAAACTTCTTCAGAGCAAGGTAATGGTAAAAAACACCATACTTCGCTAAATCTTGGGTTGGTTGCCTGAGAATGAGTTTCTCATTGAGACCATCTGTATAGGCTCACTACTCCTGCAGTTCCAGATCTAATATTAACAGACTTTGCTCTACATGGCACCTGGGATGGACCATTATAATATGTCAAAGTCTGTCTAGGGGTTTTCTCAAACATTCCATCTACTCCTAGCATCCACCTTCATCTGACATTGTAAAGCAACACACACCAGAACCTGAAAGAGTAATACTCTTAAAACATAACCACAACATTAAAAAATAATAATAACAAACAATTTGAATGTCAGACTGGTCTGTGGTTTATAATACTTATAAATGGCTCAACAAAAGACTGTCCAGCTGTACTACCCATCTTTCATTACCGGTCCTACAAGTGAAAAATCTAAGGGTTTGGTTTGATATCAGTCTTGAATATTGACACCCAAATATAGAAAGGTTGCAACTACTGCTTCCTTCTCCTGTGCACCTTAAAGAAAATTATTCCTTATATCCCCAAAGACAAATCGGCCTCAGTAGAAGGACCTTTGATTCTTCCTCACTTGGACTAAGATAAAGAGGTCTACATGGGGCTTCCCAGAAAGCAAGTCAAGCAACTTCAACACATTCAAAACATGGTGGTCTATTTAGATATAGATCTCTGACATTTCAACCATATTTTGGAAACCCAAAGATCACTACATTGGCTATTAGTTTGCACAGGTTTCTCTGTGTTATGCATCCAGCACTCTCTCGAACTAGGCCCAAATTCCTTTCAGATTTGATTGTTCTCCATGTGATAGCCTGATTGTGAAGTTCTGTATCTCGCAATCTGTTAAGATTCCGCAATTTAAAAGGTTTGCTGTGATGGCAGATTGTTCTATATAATGGGCCCTGAACTCCGAACACCTTAGGTTCTGAAAAAGTATGATAAATTCCATAAGGCATTGAAAACCTTTCTCATCTGTTAACCTGCTCTTTACCTGTTGTTTTCTTCTTTTTGTATTGTTTTCTTTGTTAGTATTGGTCTTCTATGATTGTTTCAGGGCCATGTTGTCTCCACTGAAAGTGCACTTTTGAAATAAATACATAAAATGAAAAGATGGGTAATACTATTCCTATATTATTACTTACTAGTATTCTTCATTACCTTGAGTCCTGCACTGCTTCATGCCAGTCCTTAGGTCTATGACACACATAAACCCAGCAACAGATGTGAAGGACATTGATGCATCCAGAAATCTCATATTAAAACAGAGATGACCCATGACTTTTTCTACTACTTCTACTTGTACCTCTTCTAGCACCTCTACCCTTGTATTTACCCTTGGTATTAATTTCTCCTTTATCCCCAGTGGAGTTCCTGCCCCTCCACCCAATCTTGGGCACATATTCAAACTCTGGTTGTGGTCTCCGAGAAGGAAGTGATGGGCTGTTTGCTACTGTCACAGTAGCACCATCACCAATATCACCTGATACAGCTGGTCGATCAAAAACCTGGAGTCACAAAGTGGAGTGGGTATCAATGGAATTACAAGGCTTGGGGAAGCTGAAGACGCAGGAGCCTGAATCACTTTGGGACCTAATACAGTATAAGGCTGGACCACAAGTGAATGCCTTATGTGTCTCCTGTCTTTATTTGGTGAGATCCTGCACCAGCCTTCGGAAGAATGTTTTCTCTTCTCAATCCTCCTTACAGGCATATCCATAACACACATGGCAATACTCAACCATAGAACTGAATACCATTTCATAATCACACTCATGTATTCGGAATATTTCCCTGATGGGATTGGCCCCTGCATTGTAAATGGCCATATACTTCTATCTTGATTCCCGGCTGCATGTGAAACTGGTATCTGGACTTTTTCTTTGATGCAACTAACACACTAATCTTGTGTGCACACTGACGCCTAGGCCTGTCCATAGTGACTCTGTGGTCAAAACCTATTCTGCGACCTAGCTGGGAGCACTAAGCATGCCCTGTGCTTCCACCCTCCCAATACCTCTGCAACAACCTCGGCAGCTACTTCCACCGCAAGATTAAGGAGATATACGACAGCTTTGACAGCTTTGACAGCCTTGATACCCAAGACCCTCCCACAGCACCCTACAACACCAGCCCCAACAGACCCTACTCAGCTGGACTCCCCTCACCGCTGACAACACCCTCAAGATCATGAAGAGCATACACTCTGGTGCACCTTTGTACCCCTGCCCGCACCACATCTTCAACAGAGCCGGCACCACCACTGCCCACAAAGCTCTGCCGCATCATCAACTGCTCCATCAACTCCACCACCTTCCCGGAAGATTGGAAACACGCAGAGATCAACCCCTAGCTGAATAAACCCTCTGCCGACCCGACGGACCTCAAAAACTTTAGACCTCTCTCTCTTCTCACCTTCCCAGCCAAGGTCACCGAGAAGGACATCAATGCCCAACTTTCCGAGTTCATCGAAGCAAACCACATCCTGGACCTCTCCCAATCCGGCTTCCAAAGCAACCACATCACCGAGACAGCCCTCCTCGCTGCCACACAGACAAATTCTGCACCCTCCTCGACCGAGGCGAAACTGCAGCCCTCATCCTCCTGGACCTCTAGGCCGCCTTCGATACTGTCTCTCACCACACCCTATGCACAAGACTCCACGACGCCCGCATCTGCGACAAAGTCCTGGAATGGATCTGCTCCTTCCTCACCGGCCGAACACAGAGAGTCAGACTACCCCTGTTCCACTCGGAGCCCACAAAGATCAGCTACTGAGTGCCTCAGGGCTCCTTCCCGAGACCCACTCTCCAACATCTACATAGCCCCGCTTGCAGCCATCGTCAGGAACCACGGACTCAACATCGTCTCCTATGCTGAAGACACCCAGCTGATTCTCTCCCTCACCAACGAACCCACAGTCGCCAAGAACAACTTCTATGACGGGAGGAAGGCTGTGGCCAACTGGGTGAAGAACAGCTGCCTCAAGCTCAACTCAGAGAAGACAAAAGTCCTCAGCATTGGCTCCACCCCCTCCAACTGCAAAGACACCTGGTGGCCCGTAGCACTTGGAACACCCCCCCACACCCACTGACGACGCACGAAACCTCTGCATCATACTGGACTCCTCGCTCACCATGAACCACCAGATCAACGCTGTCTCATCATCCTGCTTCCACACGTTATGCCTGCTCGGACAGATCTTCAAGTGGATCCCCACCGAGTCCAGAAAGACAGTCACCCACGCACTCATCAGCAGCAGAATCGACTACGGCAACTCACTCTACGTCGGCATCACCCAGAAATTCCTCAAGAAACTGCAGAACATTCAGATTGCCTCCGCTAGACTCATCCTCAACATCCCCCGCTACAGCCACATCACCAGCCACCTGAGAGACCTCCACTGGCTCCCAGTCAACAGAAGAATCACCTTCAAGCTCCTCACACACGCCTGCAAAGCCCTACACGACGTGGAACCTGCATACCTCAACCACTGCCTCGCATTCCACGCATCCACCAGAGACCTCCGCTCCGCCCAACTTGCCCTGAGCACCGTCCCACGTATCTGCAAGACCACAGCCAGAGGAAGATCCTTCTCTTACCTCGCAGCAAAGACCTGGAACACCCTGCCTCTCCACCTCAGGCAATCACCGTCACTGCCTTAATTCAGGAAGGACCTCAAGACCTAGCTCTTTGACTGAACCACAGAGCCTATGAAGGACCAGCAGCTTCCCTCCCACCTCCCAGCGCCTTGAGGCACTCACGGGTGAGTAGTCGCGCTCCACAAGCCACCTGATTCATTGCCATGAGACTACTGTCCATGTCCTGGGTTCCGGCATAAAGCTGTGTAAAGTGGTGGTGGCAGCATACTATTATTGTACTGAACAGACCTTTTTCTAGTTTGGCCTACTGGCACCACAAATATAGAGTACAGCATATAAGTGACACCCAACATTGAGTGTTGACACCTTGGGTGTGTCGAGTGCACATGTCTAGGGTATGGATGGATGCTTGACTTTGTGTTTTTGTGAAAGCATGGTTGCTGGGACCAGTGAGATCCATTTTGTATTACCCCAGGTTTAACATGGCACAAGATGGAGGCAGTATCATAACAAAAGTTGAGGGGGCCCCCCTGCAAAGTACTTGGGGGGGGCCCACTCTCCGCAGCCCACCACCTACCACTTTTGCTGAAGTGGCCCCCTAGGGCTCGGGCCCACCATCACTGCAGGGGTTTAAGTTTCACCACTGGATGGAGGATGGAATGCTGCTTCCACAGATTGCAGAGGTGCATTGCTTGCGTTCCTGGAGCTGACAGGAGAAGTCCCAGACAATGAAGTGTGGAAGGATGGATTCAAAACGACCCTTAGAAATTATATTAGGACCTTTTAGCAGGGGGTTGCTGACAAGTTCTTCCTGGGCATTTTCATTTGGTTGATGGTAGGAGAATGTTGATTATTCAGCCGATTCTGTTGCTAGGGATATGGAAGTTTCCAGACAGGGCCAGCACTTTTGTCTTTCCCTGAATGCTGATTTAGGAAGACAATGACAACCAGGTGAAGAGTCTTCATTTTTCACTGTGCTCCTGTCTACCTGACCGCTTGTCTCCTAAAAGTGAGGGGACATTACCTGAAGACTGCACTATTTGCTGGAGAGCTGTGGGCCTGTCTAGCACCTAGATAGAAGACTGCCTGCCTGCTCAGAGAGTGAAGGAATGTGCCTAGTCCTGGAAGAAGTGAGACTGTCCAGAAGTAGAAGCCGAGTCTTGTTCCTGGAGTGTGGAGCATCTAGAAGAGCAGACTTGTGACTGAGAGTGTAACTGGTGTCGACCTGTCCAGTGAGGTGTCACCCGGCTATCCTGTGTGGTTCATGTGGCAAACAGCGCAAACTATTAACAACCTTGCTTGCGAAAGTGTTCTGTCCTGCATCACCACAATGTGACTAGAGAAACCTGGTCTGCAGCTGCCCAATGTGCAGCGAGTCCTGCCTTGCTGTTTGTTCCCAGAGAAAAGACCTAAAAGGCATGACTGCTGCCTCTGATCCCGCATTTGCTGATTGACGAGCAGACAGTGCAACTGGGAAGGGTGCACCACCAACTTCCATGTCAGACCACATCCCAGTGGACAGGTAACAAATGGCTTGTAATGAAAGACTGAGAAACTGTCTAAAAATCACAGCAAACTCTGTATGTTAGAGGGATTAGTGATTCCCAGAATGAACTCTTTTATTCAAGATACAAACTGAACCGACTTAAAGGTT